>OX243894.1:50464816-52964816 GCA_945859665.1 Anorthoa munda
AGATAAAAGCGGATTGTTATAGTAAATCATCATGTTTAAATGATAATTGTGAACCCAATGTTATGTTTCCAGAGAATAAGTTTGACGTCAATAACTGTCATTGTCCGTAAAGACCGTGAAATTATGGTAAAATTGCTCCACCATTCTATTCATACGCTCTTCTTCACCATCTATACATACATACATACAAATAAATAAAATTGAAGTGTCTGTATGTAATGTCAAAATAACAACGTTTTATTGAATGCACGTGAAAGTATATACGGTACTAACAACAAATAAGCAATTTTTAAGATTTTTGTCTGTCTGTCTGTCTGTTTGTTCCGGGTAATCTCCGAAATGGCTGGACCGATTTTGAAGGGACTTTCACTGGTAGATAGCTGATGTAATAAAGAGTAACATAGGCTACGTTCGATCACGATAAAATTTATAGTTCCGGCGGGAAACTAAAAAAATATAAATATATTTTTGATGAGTTTGACGCCGACGAAGACGCGGGCTAGTAATAAATAAAATATGCATAAACTGTGAAATATGCCTCGTTTTCAGATTTATAACGTTTGAATGAATGCTACCACAGACATGCGCGAATCGACAACTATGCGACGACCGTTGTTTTTAAAATTTTACAGGTACAGATTGTACAATTTTGCGATTAGGTTCGGATTATTTTAAACACAATGAAAATGCAATACCAAATTGCTGGCAGGCTCGTGGTATTTATTTTAAACACATAATAATACACCACAAACACAGAACAAATAAGAGCTACTTACATACTATACGGTGCGGAGCATAAGTGAAACAGAGCTCACATAACTACAATAATGGAGCAAACGGAGTCGCTGGGTAAATTATCCGAACAAACGCGTTGCGCGTCTGCGATAGCCTTGAAAGATTAATAAAACGATTCAAGTAAATTGAAAAGATGGTTTGTCTGAAAATCCATGAGGTGGAAACTTAATGAAATACCTATTTTTAATCTTCTTAGACAACCCATAATTCCATTGGTAAGTAAGGTAGAGAAAATCATTAGATATCGCCGACGAAAACTTATCAATCAAGATGAACAACATGAAAAACGACTAATAGTAATTTGCAATTTGAGCGAATCTTTCATTGTAGACAGACTCTAACAAGAAGGTATGTGCTAGGTAGGTAGTTAACAAACAAACCAGATTGCGAAACTAAAATTCGCAGTTACTATGTACTTCAAAAAATGATTTGAATTGGACTATTATACGTTGTTGTAGGTACCTAATTGGCCAATTATAGGCAATGCATCATCATTAATTTGGACCTACATCCCAATATGTAGCGGAAGGTGATAATTTGATAGCTGAAATCAGGAGGTCATAGTTTTACTTGGTATAATGAACTCTGATGGATTTTTAATGTGTTCTATGCCTAATTTGTGTTGATTTTGATTAGGTCTGTACATGTAATGAAAGAATTTTCGCAATCAAATCAGTACTTTCAAAGATTTATTCCTACATGCTTCCTACCAACTGTGTTAGAAACATAAAGCACCTGTCAGTGTGACAGATGTCAATGTCATCTTAACCACAATTTCCTAGCTGGCAAACTGATATTATCAAAGGACACAGTGGTGAACTAATACTAAATATGAACTAGGAATAACCTGTGACTGACTGAATTAATAAAATAAATCCCGTTCAATGTTACCTTTAGACATTGACTCAGCAATCGGCCCGGCTGACGCGCGGCACATTTAAAATACTATTAATGATAAATGATTTTATTTCTGTAAGTTGGTTTGTACAACAAGGCACTCATGCTGGCAAAATCCAAGTTTCCTTACCTCTTTGAAGAACCCTGACGTTATGTTTTAGAGTTTATTTTAATTTTCTGGCACTTACATCCCCACGGGTTGCCCTAACTCATTAGCAATCGCTCAGGCAAGAATATGTACTCTTTTACTATAGAACCAACATACTAACAACTGTACACCAATATAAATAAATAAAAATAAAATAAAATAAGTCTTTATAAAATCTTTATAAAGACTTATTTTAACCACCATATAGGTAGACGTGACCCAGAGGTCTGGCTTTTACCTCGGCCAGAGGATAAGCATTGTCGTACAAACGTGGCAATGGTGCCAGTCGTTTGGTCACAATACCAGTGGACAGCGAAGTGATCGATGTAGAGGAGTTATTCAACGCCATATCTTATACTATTTTTTTAGGTTTAGTTAGCAACTAGATAGTTTTTGATTAAAGTGTAGATAAACGATGTAATTAAATATTTTAGTCATTCAATATTAGCATCTGGATAAGGTTCAATTTGGAAATTAGATGCAACTCGACTTTTCAACCTATTCACGCCACGATATAAGGGCTTATTACACTACACGGTATTCAGGGCCCTGAATACCGGGTCACTTCATCATTCCGAGTCAATAAGGTCGATATTTTGGGAACCCTATCTCCCTAACACTTATTACACCACCCTAAATTAGGGTTTGGAGCCCTGAATACCGTGTAGTGTAATAAGTCCTATAATCTGTACATTTCACATATAATATTTTGAAAATAGACATGTAGTCAAACATCTTTCAACAGTTATTCATCAAAATCACCATTCGTTTACTGTAGACACCACGATGCCCTAGCTATCACATTTTTTAGCAAAGGCTCTAGAATGTAAGTCTAGTATTGTGTACGTCACAGCCGTCAAACTGTCTTTCCCATCACTATTGCATCTACTGTTACCCAGAAAGGGTATCGGAATGTGTATATCAATTATCAACGATCAGCAGTCGGTAGGGATCGGTTTTGCGTATTTGGTCCTGTCCTGTGTTGTTAGTAGTGCTCTCACGTAGGGTCGGAGCTTTAGTATACTGGGCTGGTATGATATCGATATTAGTTATGTTATAGATTTAATTTATGTATGATTATATCATTATTTTGTCGGGATAATGTCTCTTTTGTTTGCATATTAGTTTAAGAATAGCCAAATAACGAAGTCAAGTCTTCATATTGATTCGCAAAGTTTATTTATTTGTATTTATTAATTCTCACATATATTTAAACCGTTGGGGCCTCCCAGTCGCACATATTCACTCGCAGCAATATTTCACTTTTCAAAATTCGACAACCGAAATTTGGGACTGATTTTTCGCAGGCAACTCTATACCACCGTATTCACAATGAAATAATCTTTATTTTCATTTAATTTTAATTAAAAAAAAAACGCAAAATGCTAGTATCGATTTACCAATTTATACCTGGCTACCCGAGAGTTGTGACCGGAAAAGAATAGGCAACCTAACGTTTGCATATTCTATGGGCTTTATACTTTCGATTGATATAGAATTTGACTAATAATCAAACCGGTGAAATGTTTTTTTTTTTTATTATTATTAATTAATCATATCCTGGACTGAAATTTGTTAGGCAACCCATATGAAAATATAGATATATAATATAGATATATTAAATATAAAATACGTTTCATCAAATAAACTTCTCGGTGAAGGTCGTTTAATATTGGGATCCTGTACTATAACAAAATTCTCCCAAGTCGAACTCGGCAGAAATCATTGAATCACGTACAAAATAAGTTAAAATGAAAAGGAAGAGTAACCTGCTTATCTTGCAGCGTTGCAGACTAAGGAAATGGCATCCAGCAGTGTTCGTAAATAGGAAATGGACCGCAGACACACTTCCACAAATTGCATGTTGTTGGTACGCTGTGGCTTAAAGGGAAAGAAATTGCAAATGCAGACAGGATGCCACAGGAAATCAAAAACTGTGTCTATGGAAGTATAATTCAAGTGAAGTTATTGCAGTTGAAGTTTGTCTATAGGTATATTGTTTGAAGCTACATTGATATTGAACAAATATAACTATGTTATTCCAAAGTTTTAAGCTTTTCTTCTAACGGCATACCCCTTGACTGCCTATTTTTACCCGACTGTTGAAGGAGGGTAATGTGTTTATCAGTCTATGTATGTATGTATGTTCCTATGTGGTATTCTAGAGACCAAAAGCGTTGGCCGATTTTGATTATTCTTACGACAATCGATTCGTCTTAGCCTTGCGAGTGTCATTGGCTACATTAAAATTGGAAAATAGAAAAAGGCCGGCTTTTGGGCGCCATATTGTGGGGGCCCATTTTTTTGTTTTCTTCCAAACCCATCGCGTGAGGTAATTTCAAAAACATGTAAAACTATATAAGTTTAAATGCACATCATTCGGAGAAAAAAAATGTTAACTAAAAAGTTATAAATAAAAAAGTTAATGCAAACATATTCGCGAGCTGGCTGACCAAAACCAGATGTATCCTCCGACTGCACAGCATGATTTTCTTCGTGTTTACGTCTTTTTAGTTCGCTTATTAAACAGTCGGGTTTTTAGAATTATTTAACAAATAAACACGCCACTGTCCCATTTCGCCTATTCAGCTACAATCGCGCAATCTAGCCTAAATTTGAGTTGTAAGCAAAACTCTATAAAAACAGAAAAATATTTGCACGGACCGGAAACCTCTAAATACTATTTATAACATTCATTCGTTTGCTAAATTAGTACAATCAGCAAAAAAATTCGCGAAGCAAATCTCAGCGTGATAACTGTGATAGGCTCTGGCTATTATAACTTTGCAAAACTCATAATTGGTATCCCCAAAAGTGTTGTATGTGGTATGCTTTTACATCTGTCACATTCGTAGTACTTGAGCTGTCAGATTGCTTGCGCTGAACATTGTTTTCACAAACCCAATTAGAAAAATGGTTAAATGGCTTTTAAATCTGGCGACAAGATTATTTTGGGAGCCCCTCAAAAAAATAAATTATTATAGAAGAAACTAGATGAAGGGCATTTAGTTTCTAATTGTCTGTTTTCTTGTTTTGATAGCTAGAAGGTTTAGAAACTTTAAGTTCGTGGGAAATTCAAAAGATAGTTCTGATTGTGTAACTATTCTCAGCAACAAAATTATTATAAAATATAGACAAACTAAGAAACTGACTTATTTGTTCAACAACTTGTGCGGTCGATGGTACATTCACTCATTAAAATAAATTACATAATCTGCTTATCTGTTGATAACATCACTGTTATCAGGACGGAGGCAAAGTGTCAAGATGAAATTATCATACTTAGGTATGTAACTGTCGGAAACATACGATTTACTAGACAAACAATAGAACATACAATTTTCACATTATTATTATCTTCATACAATGTATTTAATGCTTGTAAAAACATACCTAAGTTTGTGACAATTAGATCATGTATTTATGTAGGTACTTATCACAGTCACCGTTATTGGTTCAGCCACCAAGAGGTTGGCATTATTTTTCAGCTCCCGCTCCCGGTTCGAAAAGGTACAGCATTCTTCTACCATTCCCTTCTTATCCCAATGTAAGACAGTACATTTACTCATCAGTTAGTGTCTTTCCTGACGGCGCGATGCAATTCGATTTATATCACACAGATAAGCGATTTTTACTAAGTAAAATTTCTAGTATGGACTATAGACGCAATACGATGCAATGGGCACTACAATTTTTCTTAGAAAATACGTGCACGATATCGCCTATTGACGCAATTTTAATTGCATCGCGTCATCAGTAAAGGGCCTTACAGTTTGGACGCTTTATACTCGCTACCAGCAGTGGACGTCTTTCGGCTGATATGATGATGATGATTATGAAAATCGCTACCTACATAACATCTAAGTAGGCAGCTGTAATATATGGTTGAGCGATCGGCTGGTGCGCTGCGTGTCGCGGGTTCAATTCCCGCATGGAACAAATATTTGTATGTGCTACAGATAGTTGTTCCGGATCTGGGTGTCTTGTGTTTGAGAGTTTAAATGCCCTTTCAAATCAGGAGTTTGGAGCAAAAATGCGTAAAAATGTGTCGGTTAAAAATTAAACCTTTAGCTTTAATTTTTCATTTATTTTCTTAACAATTTTCCTACATGAGATAAAGTCGAGCATCGGAGTCTTACTCCACTTTATTAGCTAAGGGTTACAAGATTAGTTCAGGTTTATTAGATTAGTTCGGGGGATTCAATTTTAATATAAACTGGCCGTAAGCTTGCGAATTACGTTACTCAGTACCAGCAGTGTAATAGATATTAAACCTAACCTAGGTATACAGGTATTATGTAGTACCTACTTTGTACTTAAATGTATAAATCACTAGCTAACCCCCGCGGCTTCGCTCCTGTCAACTGGCTCTACCTACCCTACCCTACATACCCTACCTACCTACCTACCATTTTGTTAAACTATTTATTTGAAGAAGAATTAATACTGCAATACGAATGTAACCAACTTTTGTTTCTACCAGCGATCTAATAAAATTTTAGAACACAAAAGCTGCTAATGTGACTAATATTTCTATGGACATAACTATAATAGTAAGATATATTCTTTTGCAGACCTTTTTGTAGGTAATAATGACTACATAGTCCACAATTTTATGTATCATCAATAGTTTTCTCAGCGCACGCCAAATAATGAATTTTACAGGCAAAGTTTTGCGACTTTAAGTTACATTAATGCAATTTTCATAAGGATCTCTATTCTTTTTTAGGGTTCCGTACCCAAAGGTAAAAATGGGACCCTATTACTAAGACTCCGCGGTCCGTCTGTCTGTCTGTCTGTCCGTATGTCACCAGGATGTATCTCATGAACCGTGATAGCTACACAGTTGAAATTTTCACAGATGGTGTATTTCTGTTTCTGCTATAACAACAAATACTAAAAACAGAATAAAATAAATATTTAAGTTAAGTGTAAGTACGGAACCCCTCGAGCGCGAGTCCGACTTGCACTTGGCTGATTTTTGTATAACTATGCTGTGCTGTATAACTGTTTTTTTGTCCCAAATAAATAAAGTTAAGTTAGGGCTCATTGGATATATTGACAAATGATATTCTATTTTGTAGTTTTTTAATAAAATGATATAGGTTAAAGATTTGTTTCCAAACGCTATGACTACGTTTTCCAGGATAAAATCTCACTTGGCAAACCTGGCCCTGTGAGGAAGTTGACGTAAATGTCCTTAATGGCATTATTTTCGATAGTTCCTTTGTATTTAAACATTACAATTTTATAAACAAACACTATCTATCGTATAAAAAACCAGATTCAAGTATTTAGTCTACGAGCCACCATGTTCCTAGATCACATTCCTCTAAGTAGGGTAAGAATTTAATTAATAGACAACCACTAGAGCATATAGCTTCCATAGACTAGCTAGAAGCGAGACTACGACCACAGAGTCTTGCAAACACTCCACTTACTATAATACTAAAGACTATTTCACTGCCAAAGGATTGTGAACCCTGACTTGATACAACTAAAGTTAAGAATATGATGAAAGGAAATAAATCAAAGGCTTTAATTTGTACTAAAGTACATTCCACATTTTCAGAGGAAACAATTTTTCAGCTTTGAAGCGGTAACTCGTGATGCCCCTGGGATTCTTTCAACTTGATTGCACTTACATTGCCACGGTATATTGCAATTCTGTAATGAATACTTATATCGAGAGATATAAGTATTCATTACAGAATATAAGTATTCATTTAAGATATAAGTATTCATTATAGAATACAGTAATTTCTAGGGTCTACACTGCCAAATGAAAAATTACTTATGTGCAATTGAAAGTAATTGCTAAAGTAATATTTTGAAAACCGTAAAATCTGAGTCTTTTTTTGCGTGTAGATTCTATAGATTCAGTAGGTATTCGACTGGGAAAAACTATCAAAATTTTGCCATAACAGGAACCTAATTTGAAGTATTTGTGTTAGAAATGACGAGTCGAGTAGATGAAAAAAACCACTTCAGCATTTAAGCAAAGTCCTAAAATGGAATTACTAAATAGCCTAAGAAAACAGTGTTACACAAACTTAAAAAACATAGGATCAGAGATGAATTTGATAAAGAACAGACAATATCAGTCATGGATTTTCTCAAAAATGATAAAATAATAATTATTTAGGTAGGTACGAAGGATGATCGATCAATCTCATCATCATCATTTCAGCCGAAAGACGTCCACTGCTGGACATAGGCCTCCCCCAGGCGTCGCCACATTGACCGATCCCGTGCGTCTCGCATCCAGCGCCTTCCCGCAACCTTAACCAGGTCATCGGTCCACCTAGTGGGAGGCCTTCCAACATATCGTCTTCCGGTTCGCGGTCGCCATTCCGGGACCTTTCGGCCCCATCGGCCATCCGTTCTGCGAGCAATGTGCCCTGCCCACTGCCACTTAAGTTTAGCAATTCTTCGGGCTGTGTCGGTAACTTTAGTTCTCCTGCGGATGTCATCATTTCTGACGTGATCACGCAGGGGAATTCCGTATCAATGTGCTTAGCACTAATTAGAATGCCAACGGACCCTTCTCCAATAAAGTACATAGCGTTGCTTCTTTGGAAATACGTTTACAGATTGTTAATCAAAAGGAAAATCCAGTACAAACAAATATACCCAGAAAAGATATATATTTATGCAAAAACTTATTTCAATAGTTGACGCAAAATCATTATCTCCCGATCTGTCTCGGGGACGCATTGGTCGTTCCGATGACATTAAAAATTCAAGCAGTGTCATTGCCAGGATATATCCCGAAATGGATATATTTTAAGCTATTATATTCAAGCTTATATTGCTGATCGCATGATAGGACAAGCCATTAAATTGTCGTTAGTTAGGCAACGTTGATGTCATGTGTGGATCAAGATTTGAATTAATTGGTAGCATGACGTCTAGGAGCTCGTGGCTAACCGTCACACGGGTCGATCTTCAAGGTTAAGCAGCGCTTGCTGAGGTCGGTCCGTGGATGGGTGACCATATTTACATAGTGAGTTTCTTCCGTGCCTCGGCAATCACGTTAAATCATTGGTCCCTGCTCTTATTTGAAGATATTTGACAGTTGTTAGTCAGAAACCTAAAATCTGACACCAGTCTGGCCAAGGTTTACAGATGAAATGTTACTATCCACATACGAATACGAGCATAATTAGCTAATTCTTTAATTTCAAGCTGCCATACAACTTTTAGTCTACCATTTTTCTGCTTTTGCTCGGTCCACGTTCATATTTTTAACACGATACCCTTTGGCAAGACTGGTGTCACATTTTCTGGCTTTTGAGTAACCTTAATGAGAACAAAGGTACCAACTGCTTAATGTGCTTTCCGAGACACGGAGGAGTCTCGTTCTGGTATGTAATTAAGTCTTAGGGCGCATTGCGGTTTTTAGCCGCGCGGAATTCATTCGCGCATATTTTTATCCGCGTACTAAGTCATAACTAACAGGCACTGCAGATAAAATACCGCGCGATTTTTGTCTCTTTCTACCTGTTCGAAGAGCTCAAGTTATTCGCGCAAATTTACTCCGCCCCGCGGTGCGGTGGATTCTGTGGCAAAACACAGATTAGTTGCGGACTTTATACCGCGCTGTTTCTTTACCGCAAGTGCGGGCAGCTTCATACAATTCCATATGTCACAGAATTTGCGGTTTTTATTCGCACGGCTAAAAACCGCAATGCGTGCTAAGCCTAATGGTCACACATTCACAGACCTTGAAGATTGACCCGTACAGTTGTTGTTCCTTAGCCAGGGGTTCCTTGCAAAACTAACCATTCTCAGAATAATATTTTCAAGATGACCAAACAACAAAATGTCAAACATCTAAACTGTTTGTGTCCCGTCTGTTTCCAAGGGCTTTGACTGGCACCTCGCCAGATCATTAGTGACATATTTACAAATATTATGGAGTAGTAATTACCCTGAGCTAATTTTATGGGCTACAGTGTGTTTGTTTGTGAGAGATTAACTACAAAACTACTGAACCGAATTTAGAATTTGTTATAATTCGACACAAATTGCCACACACCGAGACCGAGACGTCACTAGAAACTTATCTATCACTAGCTTTAGCCGTTGGCTTTGTCCGCTTGAAAGTCAAGGGAAATCATCCCAAAGGAACAGTACTCACAGAATAAAAGAATATTATGTCTTTCTCCAAGGTCTAATCTCTCTCATTAAAATTTCTAATCTATATGCTAAAATGTATTAAAATTGGCGTGAAAACGTAGCAAACATACAGATCGAGATACTTTCGTATTTTAAATATTGGTATTGATTAACTTTTATTAAGCAGCTAATCTGAACGATTTCGTACGTAGCATTTCAAAATAAACTTGTCAATTTAAGTTTATGATTGATTAATTATTTATATTTTACGTAGTCTTCATTATTATCTATCTGCCCAAATCCAATGCTACCTACATGGGATCAGCACAATACATTATCTTCCTACATTATCTTATCAACCGTCACTATCATTCACTCCTTTTTTTTCATATGATTCCCCACTTTATAATCTCTCTCTCCATCCATCCACTCCACTAAATATTATCCTCAAGCATTATAGTCCGACAATAAAAATAATTTGTCCCAATGTTGTTCAACAGCTGTTTAAAAAGTGGCACGTATTATTCCAAGGTCTCAGTCTGTTTTTTTGTCCCCAATGCCTCAAATAACAACATTCGATATTTGAATAATTCTTTATTGAAATAAAAACGTACAATTGCATTCTTATCAAAGAAAACTCGTACCAAGCCGATTGCAACATCGTTTTTAATTACTTATTCTGACTTCTGTGTGTTTTATAATTGCGTGATATGCATTATTTGATTGCTGATTATCGGCTTCTAATCATATCGAGGATTTAAGTAATTTGCCTAATCTACATTGTACCTTATTATGATTACCTTTGCATGTTCACACCTCCTTTTGTTTTCTTGCAATACTATTTACTGAGTTGAGGAACGACGTGATATACGGGTGCTGATCGAATGTAGGTTCTTCTTTAAGCTCCAGCCGCACAAAATTAGTAGAATAGTAAATTGTTACATAAGTAGATAAGATCACGTTATATTAAGCGTTCTCTCTGATCAACTACACACTCCAGTAAGGAGTTTCAGTAGCTCTAGTTGCAATACGTTACCAATCATTCAGACGTCATTAGTCATTACCATGACACTTTCGGAGTATTTGGAGTCAGGAACGTAGCAAATCCTACTTTAATTCTAAATTTTGACAACTAATGTAACAAAGACTTAATTTTATATTTATAAGCAGTTATTATCCCGATGTATGGTCTTGATGTAGAAGTATCTTCATTTGTACATGTTAATATCAAATAGTTTTCATTTCCGGATCACACGTATATCATGCCATTAAACAATGGACTTAATTTATATACGGATTAGATATCAAGACTTTATCAAATAAATTACTATTGAAATTAATCAACTTATGTAAAATTTCTGACGTTTACGACATTATCGGAATAGCAAAACTTCCGCCTGATACCTTGAAGATGATAGTGAAATTAATGAAGTGAAATTGATGAAATGCTAGTGAAATTGATGAAATGCTAGTGAAATTAATGAAGATACAATAGATAAAAAATAGTAATAAAAAAACGGTTTTATGAGAAGCTGACCATGTAAGTATATGTACACATAGCCCGAAGAATTGCAACTTAAGTGGCAGTGTATAAGGCACATTGCTCATAGAACGGATGGTAGATGGGACCGAAAAGTTCAGGAGTGGCGACCGTTTACCGGAAGACGCAGTGTTAGCAGACCCTCTCTCTAGGAGTACCGATGACTCGCGGAACGCACAAGACCGATCGCTGTGGCGACTCTTTGGGGATGCCTAAGTCCAGCAGTGGTCGTACTTCGGCTAAAATGATGATTAACAATATGTGATAAGATCAATAAGAGCCAATAAGTCTGACGATTACGGGCGTATACTCGAAAAGATTAACTATGATGAAGAACTTCGGAGATATAGGTTCTGTTGTAAAGTTCTGTTCTGTAAAGTTCTGTTGTAACTTTTCAACAAATGATGGCAATTCTATATTATAGTATTTTTTTGTAAAAATGTTTTTCAGTCAACCTTTGTGGAGAGAAAACAATATTTATTTATTTATTCTATTGTGCGTGACTTTGCTGCTTCAAATGGCATTTCGAATCCATAAACAACTGTTGCAAAAACAACAGATGTAATACAAAGATAAGCAGCTAACAAAATAATTTTAATTACAAATTACGTACGAATGATATCTATGAGTGTTTCGATATATTATACCTGAAGTCTAAAGAACAAGATTTTCGTTATCTCTTGTATTTGAACAATCTTCGATTGCTATCGTAAGTACTGCCGAAAAATTAAAGTATTTAAGCTGACATAATACAATTTATTGTTCTACTTATCTTGGAAGGTTAATTAAGAAATTAGGGCTGCAATAAATAACGATATAATATTAATAATAATCATACCAAAAGCGTCGACGCGGTGTGTCTCCTAAAATCAATGTGTTCGCGAAATTCGTAGGAAACTTTTGGGGATTCGAATTTTAGGAAGCTTTTCATACGATCACCTTTTCCTGTCTGTAGGTACTGTTTAGTAATTTTCAATACTTATCTGCTAAACACAGAACAGGCAGAAACTACAGAACGCCACCTGATACGAAACGATCCTTACTATCTACCCTCCTACCCAACCTATCAACTAAAATATAATTTGTCCATCAAAATCCTTACTGCGAAAGGAACACCTTTCGGTTTATTCGCGGATAAAACACGATCTAATATAAGACATAAGACTTTTGGTCCCGGATATTCCCATGAAATAATTTGCAACCATCATACGGGCGAAGACGCAGGCAAAAGCTGATGGTATTATATAATACAATCGATCTACAAAAGTTCTCGATCCTGACAAAATTACGCTTGACCACGAGTCGAGACATTGCACAAAAAAGGCCGTCCGACGTTCGTTGAACTGCCGAAATCGAAGCTTTAGTTAATTGGAAAGGATGCCTTCACGCAACCTACCTGAGCTTCTCAGAAACTTGTTAACTCCTGTGCGAGGTAAAAAACTGAACCACAGTGTAGCAGCAGAACGATCATTTATCAGTATAACAAGGCAAACATTGACGCTGCATGAAACAAAAAACCACGTGCTATCTGATGCTGTGACTGACGTTTTAAGTTTAGTACGGTCAACTGCAGCCAGGATACTTGAATTATGAAAAACACCTCTAATGCCACGTAATAATACTCGTAGATCTAACAACGTTAAATTGCTAACATGGGCGTCCGGTTGATTGTAGCATACAGTGTGTTTTATAGTACTTTCTTCGAAATCTCTGTCTTCGCGTTCACAAAACATGGTCAACGAATAAATATATATTATATATAAAAGTGTAAAGGAAGTCCATTTAGAAGTTAACAATGCCCGGCATTGTGTAGGAAGTGGACGTCACTGCTCTATTTTCGATGTGTCTTTACAGATTTTAGATATCGTCACAAAAACTCAAGGTTTTTGAACGCTATTTTGTTTTTTTTTTGATGCAAATGTACTGGAAGCTATTGAGGACAGGTTAATTATGTAGCTAGTAAAAATAACGAGACATTTTATTTATTTATGTGTTCTCAGCAGAACGCCGGTTTGTTTGAAATTATAATATTTTGTGAAGATATACGAGAGACCACGTGGGTAAATCCCACGTGAAGAATTGACAAAATTTAATATTTATTGAATATCTTTTTACCAGACTACGGCTAAGCCAAAAGGAAGGGTTATGATTTTAGCAGTCTATGTCTGTATGTATTTACATATGTTCCTCCGTAGCGCCTAAACTATTCATCTGATTTTGAGGAATAAGGTGTCAATCGATTCGTTATTATGGCCCGGTTAGCATAGGCTATAAAAATCATGGTCGGGTTACAATTTTATTAAACTTTTTGTTTGTTGCTAATCCGTAGGGTATTTAAAAGGAATCGTTTGTCTAGGTAAATTCAAATTCATTTATTTCGTGAACACATGGTACATACAGAAGGTGTTATAATACATAAGAAGTATGTGTCAGGAAATATGATGTTGAAGAATGAAATGCATGTGACTAAGAGTGATGAATACAAATGTGGATAATCGGAAAAGATAAATGGATTTTGTGAGAAATTATATTATTATGAAACAATAGGAAGTGAATGACGGTGGACAGGAAACAATAGAAGAAGGTCAGGCAGATAATCACACTTAATATTATAAAGGCGAAAGTTTGTGAGTGTGTGTGTGTGTGTTTGTATGTTTGTTACTTCTTCACGCTCAAACGGTTGGACGGATCTGGATTAAATTTGGCACAGAGATAGATTATAGTCAGGAATAGCACATAGGATACTTTTTATCCCGGGAATATGTTCCTTTGGGATAATTTTCGATAGACCTCTTCTTATATTGTTTGGGAATATTTATTCTAAAAGCTATTCTAAAGCTTACTTGGTTTAAAAAAAACTCAAACTGACTATAGTTGGTATGAATAGTAAGAATTGAGTACAATGAGCGCTATTTAAACAATTTCCTTTGAATGGCTCTTGACTTAAAATAACAGAGGGTCGGATGTGGGCCGATACTGCTAGGACAATTGCTTCAATTGCGCAACAACGGACCATGTTATTTATATTGTATTTTTACCAACTTCAAAAAAAGGAGGTAATCTTCAATGGTGCTGGTCTCATGATGGAGCTGGAAGAGTGCCATAGCAACGCCTCAACCAGACAAGGATAGCACTATCGTGTTTGGGGTCATTGAAAAGATATTACATTTCGTACTTTTTAGTACATTATAAGCCTGTATTAAACAACAATTAATATTTGTCACTTTTCAAAGTTGATGACTTAAGGGTACACTAGTCGAAAATTCTTCCATACAAACGTAGTCTGGCTTTTACTCCACTGTTTGACGATGTACTTAAGTACGTTCAAAATAAAAAATGATATCAATTTTTCTCATCATCTATCTATCTAGCCCTGTATGGAAGCAAAAAAAAAATATTTACTTGAAAGTTATGCTTCGAAAGTTCCATATTTCAACACTAATTTTAATTCATCTGTGGGCGCAAATAAGTACCATAAGAAGAAGGAAAATTTAAAAACGGCCTCCATACAGGGATAGATTAGTAGTTCAACAATGCAAATAATTTTATTTTGAACAGATTTGTTCAGTCGTTTTTTCATGATATCCAGACTCCCAAAGGCCTGTTTATAAAATTTCGCGCACTCGTTTTCGTTCTAAATCATCATCCATTTCGCTACAAATTTGCAAAAGTGTGTATTCGTACGCGAACTAGCTTCCTACTGCACATAACAGCATCTATCTGTTCCGCACGTGTTGTCGGTTGATATAGCTTGCATTTTAAACCCGCGCACAAAATAGTTCGTGCCGTCGACTAGTGTACCCTTAAAGAATTTAAAGAATGGGTATGTAAGCACAAGTGTTTTGTAAAAGCTACGGGTTTGTTTTAAATAGGACATTCTCAAACAATAATTGAATTGTCTTTTTGTTGAACCAGTGAACAAAAATGTCCCTTTGTTTGCATTACATAATTTGAAATCTTTATAATTTTTAAACATTAAACGTCTCCGAAGGAAGAGGTATAAAATACACACATATCCTCTTGTTTGCTCAATGCAGAGTGTCACCGTCGTGAAATGAAAACCAGCTTTATATGGTTGAATTTATAACTTAATATTTTAAAAATCTATTGCTGCATGACGAAAAATTATCACTTGGGAATGGCTTTTTGACTTCTTTCGTAATTGTCAAGATTGAATAAAATATTTTTTACAAAATCCGCCGTAAATTGCCGGGCGAACGCAGGAACTTCATATAGGTATATGAAAACTGTTGCCAAGTGCATCTGATTTAACAAATATCCCGATACAAGGTCGCTTGATAAGCGCAAATTCATAAATGGAATGTTTTCATTTGTTTTTATCATGTGTTTTTTTAATGGCATCGGTGTATATCATACATACAATATTGACACAACTACAAAATTAATAAAATAAAACATTTTGTTTAAAGTTAGGTACACATGATCCTTTGGTAGCACATGTCATATGGTTTCGACTATTCTTATCGGTGATCGACTGTCACTTGGCCATAAAGTGCGACATATTTGGTAGCATGGCAAACCCATCACCATATTTAAGTAACTAGCTTCTGCCAGCGGCTTCGCCCGTGTGATAAGTGTTTTATCATCCCAAGGGAACATTAGACCGCGATGCAAAGCCTGTGCTATTCCAGTTTCTAATCTATATCTGTGCCAAATTTCATCCAAATCCGTTCAGCCGTTCTGGCGTGATTGAGTAACAGACAACCATCAAACCATCTAAACTTTCGCACTAATATTATATAGTATAGTATAGTATAGTATAGTATAGTATAGTATAGTATAGTATAGTATAGTATAGTATAGTATAGTATAGTATAGTATAGTATATAGTAAGATATTATATTCTATCCATCCAAACTTTTACATTTCGAGCGCACTGCATTATGTAGCTCTTTAGATAGTTTATGCCTACAACTATGAAGCGAAGTCCTTTGAACAATTGGAAAGCATAGAGATAAACTGACCAATTACTTAAGATCGCGGAGGCTATGGACTAGAGTCACGACAGCTTGTTCTTTTACTAAAACGATTGGAATGCCGGACAATAATTGAGTGATACAACTGTTTGATATCTCGTTAGTTCATTAGAAGCTCCCACAGACTGGCGCGACTCCGATACTCCGAATTAGGACCTATGTAAGAATATTCGCATCCCACGTGTCTGTAACGTGTCTTAACACGAAATAGCACATAGTAATTTTGTTTCGCTATGGTACTTTGCTACTATAAAAACGTCAGGCGCTCTGTCATTTAACAAAATACACACATAACAGAACATTTAAAATTGATACCAATAGATGGCGCATTTTAAATTTCTAAGGCATTCCACTCGATTTTAAAGATTGCATTTTAACACATTTTGGTGCAAAAAAAACTGTAATAACGTGTATACCTACTAGAAAACAAACCTTCACTGTATTTAAAGAAAAAAATATTCACGAACCTAGTAAACCCTTTTACTTGCAAGTAGCTGCTAACACCATCTATCTATCACCGTGAAACAGAACCGAATGTGTTCGATGTACAAAAATTTGCCAGAATAAGCAGTCGAAAAACGCTAGTTACGTCGGCACGGTTTCTTTGTATGGGATGAGGTATCTGTATGCTAGTATTATATTATCTGTGACAAAACGAAACACTTGTAGAGATTAATTTTAGACTCGGTCTAAAAAGTGTTAAAAGATAAATATAGTACCTACCTAGTAACAAAATAATTAAATCATTCAGTCTACCATTCACTCGTTCGTTTCGCTCACTCCGCGCTGGATAATGCACGCGGGTAACTAGCTTTACGTATAGGTGTGTAGGCAATCCCGGCTATAATCCCTGAAGAGTTCAATTTCAATTAGTGAGCCGGACCACTCTAACTAGTTTTCGCGTCAACTTAACGCTGTGAAGGTAGAAATAATAGCACTATCCAGTAATAGTACACTGTTCCTGTAGGTACATAATATGGTGCATCATTATCTGCCTATTCTTTTTCTCATCCATAAGGCCATGTTAGGGTTGGTTTCCAGTGCAACTGGATGCAGCTTCTTTCCAGTGTTTTACACGGACTGCTTACCTGATCTCCATAACCCAGTGCATAACGTGATATCTCGACGTAATTCTCAGATACAGGATTCAGTTTCGGCTTAAATATCTTTATTCCCATTAAGGGGCAGGTACCCCTGAGGAGCTGATTTTAAAATGAGAATTACGTCTAAACGGCTAGTAGTAATTTTTTGTAAAAAAATATATGTTACATTAGACCATTTTCTTAATAATTTGATCTAAGAAAATTTTGAGTTTCATTCGTACAACATAGTGTAATTAATTTGTAAAGTTATGCCTGAAACGGACAAAAACACGACAATCGCACCAAAACCGCATCTCAAAGATAATTTAATTATCTACATTTTGATCTGAGGCTTTTATTTTAAAGTTATAGAATAATAAGGAAAGTACAAATAACTACAAAATTTTGGGTTTTGTTCCCTCAATGTCGTTGGCGTTAATCGTCGTCTTAAGACAATCGTCACTTACATAAGAACAATATTAAAACCCCAAACCAACCAGGATTAAAAAAAAAATAACTTACCAAACTCGATATTCGTCATCGATACCTAATGGCGATTAAAAAAAAAAGCCCAGACATCAGGTACCTACTCATGGCCCAAAAATTATTCCAATTTCATAGGACCTATCTATATATACCAACACACGTAAAAATGTCATGATACCATTTCACGTTCATCTAGTTAGCTAGGAGCCAATTTATGACGCACCAAAGATAATTAGTTTATCGAATCGACCTCGGATATCGGGTCGCGTGTACAGATTTAGTAAAAAAGGATTTTCCGCGGGATTTTCACTGGCTGAACGGGTGGCGACCGTTGCGTTGGAGTAATTTCCGTTCCATGAATGTTACAGAATACCTATCTACGTCCGCCATATTGCAGCAGTTTGCAATGGCCCTGTGCCTGTGTCCACAAACAACTTTCAAACTTTCTGCAGAGTAATTCACTCGTTAGCCCTCTACAATCTGGGTTTAGGCCCGGGTACAGCACTGTGTCCGCCCTCCTTAAAGTGACAGACGATATAAGGACAGGATTGGAATTTTGGAATACACCAAAGTCACTGCACTAGTGTTGGTTGATTTCTCGAACGCCTTCAATACCGTTAGACACGATAACCTGTTAGCCATTCTGCCCTATTTGATGGTGTCTCTCGCAGCACCGGAATGGTAACCTACAGAAACGTCAGCAGTTGGTACACGTTGGGGATTCTTCATTTCATTGGTGTGATTTAGAGCTTTTTCGTTTTCCTCTTCTGTTTTCTATTTTGATAAATCTCATTACATCTGAACTTCAGTGTGCATGTCATCTTTATGCAAATGACCTGCAGTTGTACCGACAAGGGAGTGTCACCGTGTCACAGATCGTTAAATATCTTTCTTATTCAGTTTATGGAATATCTTTTAGACTGGTCCAATATTGGAGGAGGACACAGGCGAGAGCCAAAACTCTAATTATGATTTTTTACTTAGGAAATTCAATCGGATATCTGCGACCGCATTTCCTCTCATATGGAGTTACTTTCGCACTTATAATTTCTCCTCAGTATTTTTTTTATCTTGTAGTTTTCTACTTGTTGTTTTTTTTTTCCTAAAGGGATTTTATCAAAACGAAGGACGAGGGTTAGTTGATACAAAGATTTGTGACATTTAAATATTTTAGTTACAAACGCCTTTATAATATAGAATTAACATTCCTAACAATTGAAAGACGACAACGATTTGCTACATTTTTTTTTATTCATCTGTCCGTCAACGTAAAAAACGCAATCAATGTTGTTTAATTTAATTACCCTCTGGGAGGTGACCATAAGCTCTTAGAGTAAGGTTATTTTGAGTGTGTAAGGGACAGATGAATATGACTTGTATACATCTGTCACTTACGCGGTCTCAAAATAACCTTACTCTAAGAGCTTATGGTCACCCCCCAGGTATCTGTGGGGTGATAGTAAAATGACGTTAGTGCGGGTTCCATTACCGAATAGGCTAGCTGGTTGCTTAAAGCACAGCATCATGTTCTGGCTAAAATTGGGCGAACCCATTATCATCATTATCGTCAGGAAGCTTCTGTGCTTTTGCGCGGAGCTAGGACGGCTATGATAGTCAGAATGGGGGTTCTGGCTATCATAGCCAGCCTTAGCTCCGCGCACAACGGACAATTTATGTCAATCTAAGTAAGGAAAAGGGGGTACGTACTACTACATCATCGTCATCCACAGTCCAACTGCCCCCATTTCTGAGCAAAAGCCTTCTTTTCTTGTGCCAATCCCCACGTTCCTGTGCCACCCTGATCCAGTACCCGCAATAGCAACAGTCAGATTGTTACTTGATGTGGTCGAATTCCCTTTATATTTTTTGGGTGATAGAACAAGCTTCATGCATTCAATATGTTCAACGCACATTATACCTATGTATGTCCGTATAGGGCAGTCTATAGAATAGTTATATACAGTTGCACGCACGTACGCAAGGGTTGGTGGCGGGACCGCCCGAACAAATCCGAATAACGTGTACGTCGATAAAACGCACACAAAAATATACCTACCTCGATACAAACATAGTCGCGGCTACGCTAGTTATAGTACGTTTTATCATGTCAGTAGCTATCATTGGGGAGGGGAGGTCACCGATGAGAACCGATCGAATTAAGTCTGCGGTTAGAGGTACTGTAACGAGCAATATAGTGAGGCGAGTGATAAGAACACCAACGATCGGAGAAAATTCATTGTGACGATGCTCGCGAAACGAAGAAGAAAAAGCTATCATTGCTCTTTGGTAGCAACCCGAATACTCATTATTCTCCTTTATCTCCTCATTTTTGAGACTTTTTTCCTTCGTCTCTGGGATGACAGTGAATCTATAATATTTCTGGCATTACAGATGATAGATGGTGGTGTCCAGTTAACTATTGAGGATCACGACAGTTGTATTCAAGTATCATTCGATGTTAGCGATGACAATGGTGGAAATTTTGAAATCAGTTGAAATGTATTGTTCACGTGACATTTCAATAGCGCTTGACAAACCCGCTTGACAAAACTTTACTTTTTTTCCCTGTTTTGCTTTATCTATTGATCAGCATTAGACATAAAATTTGAAATTAAGAATGTCAATAAAGTTAGTTGAGTCAATAACCGATATTTCCATGCTAAAACTCAGCACGTTTAGCTAAAGCGTATGCATCACTGTTATATATAAGCTTCATTATTAATTAGTGGTTGGTTTATGTACTTACACACATAATTACAACGCGTTACGCGCATTTTGCGTATGCACACATAATTATAATTACACATAAGGTATACCTTATATGTAATTATAATTATGTGTAAGTAAAACGGTAGACGGGTAAAGTACTAAAATTGACGGACTGCCGGCAGAGGCTACCTAGTAATAGAAACGACATAGATACTTTTTTTTGGCCGCATTCCATAAATATCCTATTATACAAATGACACCTAGTTATGTATATTTTTTCCTAACTCGGGTTCAGCACTTATGTACTCAAGACAACAGAAGATACGATGTAAAAGTCCAATTAAAAAAAACAAGCACATTTCGCCCTTCACCGAAAGAAGGCGCATTCAAGCTTGTCTTGACGAAAAATGACTCGTGCTCCATCGTGGACCACATCTTCGCTTACCATCAGGTGAGATAGTGGTCAAGCGCGAGCCTATAATAGATAAAAAAAAAAATGACTTGTTTTTCTTGTTGGCAACCTTTTGTCTTCGGTCCAGCTTATTTGCTCACATGTAGAGTACTTACTTATCTTCAAGGAAAAAGGACTATGAACATGTTAAATGAAAATAAAATACATAAGAGAAAAAGTATTTATTTTTATTTTTTATTAGGATAAACAAATATTTGATTCGAATGTCTAATTTGAGAAAATAATCCGAATCTCTTCAAAGTTAGACTGAACAGGCTTCTCCTGGGTAAGCTCACTGCATCGTCGACTTTGTCTCTGTCGTCTCTGACCTAGAGAATAGAGTCAAGAGCAAACTAAAAAGCAAAATGAGCAAAAATATTTTTCACCCGCGGAATAAACAAATATCGCAATTAGACGATTTATAGTAGTTAAACCAAATGGCGCCTATAGTCCTCGCCAAACTTCTGGGCCGCCCTGAAGTTGGTTTACAGGATGCGCGAGGCACGAAACGATGCTGTTTTTGTATGAGATTTCCTACTGCGCAGCCATTGTAGCCAACTTCAGGGCGGCCAAGAAGTTTGGCGAGAACTACCTATACGTATTTAACGAAGACCGATTAATTGGTTTATCGACCAGAGCTAATAATACTTTGTAAAAGAGTTAGGCTGTATTCATATCCAGACCATTTCCTAAAATTTACTCTTTTCGGTTTTTCAGAAAGTCCTACTAACAGCAGTGCTGACTGTGGCAGCGTTGTCTTCTGGCAGCGTGGTCAAGGCGCCAGGAGAGACCTTTGAACTCCTCATCCTCCACAACAACGACATGCACGCGAGGTTCGAGCAGACGTCTCAGCTGAGTGGGACCTGCACTACCGCTGATCGAGAGGCTGGCAAATGCTATGGTGGATTCCCGAGAGTTGCTCATGTGTGAGTATGCTTATAGTATCCGTACTCTCTTTTTCGGAGTCATGGCTGCTTTTGAAAGAAATTTGGACTTTTTTTGGACAATTCTAGAAAAGCCATCCTTTTAAATGCTATTTTTCTCCTCTCGCTAATAACAGCTAATGAGTTTGTAAAATATATTTGCTATTCAGCATTGTTGTAATGGAACTGACTATCAAGGTGTGACCTACATTCAAGCATAACCGTTTTGGTATTCGGTAACTTACTTTATGGTACGCTCTACTTAAAGTAGATAGTGTTCTCTTAGAGAAAGCCAATGGGATCTCTGTTTGACTTGAACCTCTCTGAATTTCAGTGTAAAGGAAGCCCGTCAAGCGGCCCATTCCGGCCAGGGTCCTCCCGTCCTGTACCTCAACGCAGGAGACACTTACACCGGCACAGCATGGTTCACCTTATACAAATGGAAGATCGCCGCAGAATTCGTCAACGCATTGCAACCTGATGCTGTTGTGAGTACCTAAAAATTCAAAAAAAGAACTTCGACCGTTTTTGTCCGCAAATGTCATCAACGCTTTTTTTCGTGCGTCAATTATTCGTACTGTGAGCGTCCCGTCGGCTTTTTGAAATGTCGATTTCCATGACTTCGGCACTCATTATTTTTAAGGCTGTTTTGTTTGACGTCAATGGTGCAAAATTATCGTGCGGTAAAAGTGTTATATAATAATAAGAAGGTTACTATTCGCCTGAGGTACTTAAAGTTTTCAGTTACAAAAGCAATAGAACAATAGGTAACTTTCATAATGGCGAACAAACATGAAGTTTGCCGCAACCCCTGAACTAAAACTTTAATTCACTGAACAGTCTGTCTGTTCTGTCTAGCTCTGTCTCTATAAAATGAAATACACGTTTAAAAACCCTAAAAAGTTTATTTTAGGGTACAAAGTGAATATGCAGAGAACTGTTCACCATTTTAACAAGGACATGGCACATAGGCTAGGTTATAATCACCTTATATACGAGTAAAATGGTGATAATATAAGCAATATGTAGCTGTATATGTTATATTAATATCAGAAAAATAAAAAATAGATTTCAACTATTGTGTATTGAACGGTTCTCTCACAACATAGCTAGAAAAATAGTCTATGCTGCCGATTTCGAATTTAAAAACAGTTTTTAATTAAACTTGCATGAACCCACATTTTATAATGCAAAACAAGTCACTCTTTGCTTTTACGTCAATCGTGATTGGATCGTATTACGCAACCCAGGGGCGGTATAAATGAACATACAGGTTATATAGCTGATAGATATTACTAAACAAGGTTGATTTTAATCAATTCGCCATTTTTGGGCGTGAATGTCCTCATGGATACATTTTTTTTTGCTATGAGCTTACCTACTCAGAAAGTGGTTCTCTAAATGTTTTCAAGTTATGCGAACATACTGCACCGACTAGCTGATTTTGCTTTATATATTTCAGAATTTTCAGAATAGATCCCATGGTTAAAGATTTTTATAGATATTCAAAAGTAGGTACATTCAGCTCCTAAAAATAGCCATGGAATCCGTTGTATAGGTTACACGCCTTTTGGGAGGCTAGAAACACTTTCAGGAGTAATTATGTGGTCGTAACTCATAATGTTCTATATCTACGTCAACCTTCACTATTTCTACAAACTATAATATAAAGAGTATAATATCTGGAAGGACTTGGGGGAGGCTTTTGCGCAAAAGTGGACAGTGACAGCAACAACTAGAAAAAAAAAGTGTACCGTCAAGAAACTTAGTTCCTTACACAAGAAAAGGAAGGCGCGATGTGCGTAAATGCCTACTCATAGAAATAAACACTGAGATAATAGTATACTCTCTCCGTACGTACCTCCGTATGTGACGTTACATTTTCGCCCGAATCACACCTACCGCAAGCCGCGTAAAGGAACTTCGTCCAAAAAATAATATGTATAGAGATAATATTAAAATATTAAGTCTTTTGATTCCGTTGTTTACAAACGAGATTATAAACAATCCATCGTAGATAGTATGCTTGACCACCAGATCAATTTTAAATGTGTGCCTAACCTCAAATCTGAGCCCCGATGCGGAACAAAATCTAAGCTCGCAAAAAAACTACTACTGCTATTATTTGTGTTGTCAATCGTGTCGTGCTGTCTGTATTTTATTATCATACCATGCCGTGTGTTATGTTTTGTGTCTTTTCACACATACCTTCATTTTGTGATCTCAAAAAGTATTGTTTTGTTTGTAAAGATACTTAGGACAATGAAATGGTATCCAACTGTTGAATTAAATAAACACCTATGTACGTAAATGTAAAAAAATACTTCAGATTTAAAAAATATCTTACTTCTGAAAATGTTCTCTGCCTACCTCTCAGCTACATATTTATTATGAAATTAAATTACTTGCGACTTTAATTCAATTTAAGAAATGAAGTTCCTGGTATCGAAAATGGTGCTTTTATGAATTTAAAGGAAGGTTAGAGGTACCTTAATGGTATCAGAAACAAATTTAAATACGAAATGTTGAACCAGACCATGAAGCAGTTCTGTAAGTACTTATGTCTTTATAAGGAACCGGTAACTAACATTTAATTTAGTTATAAGATCTTTACTAACAAATATAACCACTAACTACTAACAAAGAACGAAACTAAAAAATAATTTAGGTATATGTGTTTTTGTGTTTGCATTCATAACACTGCTTCGGTGATGGTAATGTGGTGTTGGAACGGGTTTATGTATTGAATTAACATACCCTCTGTGAAAAGCTCTTTAATTTATCTAATATTTATATTATGTTTACACGATAACTGCAATATAACAAGACTAATTCCGCATATTAATACGATAAACTGTTAACATTAATTTCGACATTTATTTTCTCTTTCAGTCACTCGGAAACAACGAAGTCGATACAGAAACATCGGCGATTTCACCTTTCCTGGAAAATCTAAATACTTTTATTCTAGCCAGCAATGTCATTATAAAATCAGCTGAAGGAAAAGCTAATATTAAAAAATCCATCGTATTTGACATACAAGGTGTTAAAATTGGAGTTGTTGGCTACTTGACACCCGAAAACAGTATGTTGGATAGCTTTGGAAATGTTGAATATATCGATGAAGTTCTAGCGATTACAGAAGAAGTAGAAAAACTGCAAGCTTCAAAAGTCAAAATTATAATCGCTTTAGGTCATTCGACTCTTGATAAAGAGAGGGAAATAGCCAAAGAAGTCGCTGGTATCGATATGATTATCGCTGGTAATACAAATTCATTCAACTGGAATGGCGACACTGCTTCAGATCATGAGCCCACAGTTGTGACTCAACAGTCAGGAAAGCAAGTACCAATTATTCCATCTACAGCCTATAGCAAATACCTTGGAAGCGTTAAAGCCAAGTTTAATATAAATGGAGAACTTGTAGAGTACAACGTTGATCCCATTCTCCTTGATTGGTCGGTCCCACAAGATTCAGCATCACTGGACATGGTCAAAAATTATAACTTTGATGTAGTTTCAAGAAACACGGAAGTCATTGGAAATACTTCTGTCGTTTTGGATGGTGAAACTTGCTATAGAGAAGAATGTAATTTCGGAAATCTTGTTACTGATGCCATTATGTATTATTATGCTACAAGGTTCGAGGGCGAAAGATGGACTGATGCTCCTATAGCTGTCATCCACAGCGGTGCTATCACAGGCTCAATTGCACCATCCAATCGACCTGCTGATGTAACAAGAGGCGACTTACTTTCTGCTTTACGTTTAGATACTGATCTCGTGGCTGTGACTATTAACGGAATACTCCTCAAAGAGCTCTTGGAACAATCTGTCAGGGATTACGATGTAGATAGTACCAGGGGAGCGTTTCTACAGTTTTCTGGAATCCGAGCAGTTTATGAGCTGGACCGACAACCTGGGTCCAGGTTAATAAGCGCCGTCGCTCGTTGCTGGGAATGCTTTGTTCCTGAATTTTATGAAGTCGAAGATGGGAGGAACTACAAAGTATTGATTCCTGCAGGTTTAGCTGACGGACAGTTTGGATACTCTCTTTTGGCTGGACAACCAAAAGTTAATCTTGGATATGATACAGTCACATGCACGGAAGAGTTTATCAAGTTGAGAAGTCCATTATACCCAGAAGTGGCTGAGCGTATAGTTTTCCAACCACTGAGCTTACCTAGTTCAGCAACTGCACTAAGTGGTTCTTTACTTCTGGTTTTTGTGATAAATTCTTTGCTTCGATCTACCTGACTTAATCAATTTGCAATTAGTCGTTGCATGTACTATTGCATATTGCCCGATGTCATATGTTTTTTTTTTTAAATACATACATTTTTAATAAAATTGTGTTTATGTTAATTTTACCTGGAGAAACCGCAAAAGAAATAGCTAATTAAAAAGGATATGCATTCTAGCTAGTGATAGGACATCCAAATTCTAAGTTGTAAGTATTTTTTTAAAAGCATGACTTTTTATTGGATGATACACTGATTTGCATATTTCAAATGAAACTGGCATGTTCCGTTCCGTGTTTGAATATATTGTATATACATGAGATATTTTTAATCAGGACAGGAATCTACGCTGAGATTGAATTGCCTATTTAAAGAAAAGCTTTTCCTGCAACAGTATAATAAAAAAATCTATTGCATGTAGTTTTTTTTTTATTCTTAGAACAAAAAGATAAGTGGTGTCATTTATTTAAATATTTGTTTGTGAATGTTACTAATAATTGCTTATGCTCGATTCGATATTTAACGCCGCACCAACTAATATGTGTCGTATTCTCAAGACAAGTTTGTAAAAACTAAATCGAAGTAACATCATAACATTAAGCAACATATTCGCGTACCAACTATATTCCGCGCATCTGCTATATGTTTGGATGGTCATGTGACAAAGAAGATGAGTTAAGCATGATTAGTACGCGAACATCGCGGAGCCCCAGCTTTATTTTAGGTATTATTACTTGCGCTAACCCTGTTGATTAATTGATATATCCTAACTAGCCATGAAAATACCCATTTCATTATTAACATCATAAACTTACAATGGTTTAACTGTATTGGAGTTTGTGGCCTGTTTATATTCAATTCATTTTCAATTCATTTATTTGTTCTCTCTTTACAATAATATGTTCACCTTAAAATTCTAATGCTATATTCCACCATTGTAAGAGACTGGTGCCTGAAGTAGGTTGTATATAATTATCCCGTAAATGTTGGCAACATTGTAACAAAGCACTGTTTTTTTCATTGCCTCGTGTTGCAAGAATCTCATACTAAATAATGTCATTGTCTGCCTCATAGATAATTGGGTAATCCAGTTTCATCTCTTCTCACTATGGTCTAGATATTCTGATTTGTGAATGACTAAAACTGGTTTATATTACAATTTGTGAATGTCTGTACGTTTGCATGATTGTTACCCATTAACAATGTAGTGCATTTATTAATTTTTTGTTTCAGTCCCTGGGAAACCACGAATTCGATAACGGCGTATCTGGACTCACTCCATTTATTAGAAACCTTACATGCCCCGTTTTAGCCGCCAATCTTATTCTTACAGAAGAGCCAGAGTTACAAGCTGAGTCTAATTTAATGAAGTCGATTGTCTTTGACATCAATAGCACACAAGTTGGTGTTATAGGATACCTAACACCAAAAACCAAATACGCAACTATAAAAAACGATGTTGATTACACAGAAGAGGTTACAGCTATACAAAAAGAAGCGGCTATATTAAAAAGTAAAGGAGTACAAATACTCATTGCTCTTGGTCACTCAGGTTTTATAAAAGATTTAGAAATTGCCAGAGAAGTTGAAGACATTGATTTAGTAATAGGTGGTCATACGAACACGTTTTTGTGGAACGGGGATAGAATCGACGCGGAAGAGCCCGAAGGACTTTATCCAACTATGGTCGAACAAAATTCTGGCAGATTAGTTCCTGTAGTGCAAGCTTATGCATACACAAAATATCTTGGAAAATTGTTCATCACATTCAATTCTGACGGTGAAATTATAAGTTCTAATGGAGAGCCCATACTTTTGGATAAAACGATACCGCAAGATCGGGAAATTTTAAAACTTGTAAATTACTATCATGAAAATGTTAGTAAAATTACTGAACAGATTATAGGTAATACTTCAGTGTTTGTAGATGGCCACTCATGTCGAGTAAGAGAATGTAACATGGGAAATTGTATAGCAGATGCGATGATATATAGGTACGTTTCTACCTATAGAGGCATCGGTTGGACAGACGCCCCTATTGCTGTTATTCACGGCGGTGGGATAAGATCTTCGTTTAGACAACTAGATTTACCAAGTAATATCACAAAAGGAGATCTTTTGCGAGTAATACCATTTGACGGTGTAATAGTTAAAGTAACAATAGAAGGACATGCTATATTAAAAATGCTGGAATATTCTGTACATAATTACGACCCATTGTACCCGGCGGGTCAGTTTTTACAAATGTCAGGAATGAAAGTAACATACGACTTAAGACAGCCTCCTAATGAAAGGGTTGTGAAGGTATCCCTGCGATGTGGTTACTGCTTATATCCTGAATTTTATGACCTAAATATCACAAAAGAATACAACATATTGATGCCTAATTTTATAGCGAAAGGAGGCGACGGTTTTTCCATGTTCGATGACTTGCCTATAACTGATACAAATATTGATGAAATCCAAAGCACTGAGGCATATATTAAAAGTCATAGTCCTTTGTATCCTGCTGTAGAAGGACGTATTATACTACATAACAAAGATGCGGTTAACAGTTAATTTATGTCAACTGTTTGATGAGTTTTACCATTTACAAGAATGTAAATATGGAATTTAAGATCTAAAGTAAAACTTTCATTGTGGTATCGCGGTATATTCCTTTATTCTTTTTCTTCACCATGGAACTATGGGAAATGATACGAAGAAAATGTGACTCATATTTACCGTGATGAAACAAGTACGTGGACTAACAGTGTATGTGAATTTTACAAAGAAGAAAAACAATGCCATCTACATCCACTCGGTTCATCCTTATAATCGAAACGGAATCTGACTTTCAAATGGGCATAAGTGCCATAATTCTAATTGGTAGAAAAGGAAGGGGTTACAAAATTGAACTGAACCTGGGATATTCCTAAAAAATACGTATCTATGAACACAATAAAGTGATAATATAATTTTGTTATATCAGCAAAAATCATATTCAGCATAGGAACTTCGGCTTTTTACTACTTCTTATTTAATTTTATCTGTACGTACCTGTTAAAATATATACGCAAAACAAATATACCTTTTACCATTTTATATGACTGTCCTCTTGTATTATTTATTACTACTACAAATTAAAATTCAATTATATTTATTTTATCGGTTAAGTTCACTGTGTGGTATCATTTTTCATATTTATCAAAAATCTACACACCTTTCTCACATTTTAAGAGAATAACTAAATATATAAAAAATACCGAAGAGATTTAAAAGGGGCTATTTAGTAAGTACCTACATATATTTAGTAGGCATGATATATTTAAATAAAACAGTAACTGGATGAAAATATAATCAAATGTTCTGCACTTAACAAATAACTTTCAACGAGATCCATTTCTTCTTCTTCCAACAATTTTATTTGTGGGTGTAATCTCTATGTTACTAATACATATTCTACTAACTAACATTTGTAGTTTGTTGCACTTACCTAATTGTTAACATCTATGTTGCAAGTATTATTAGGTATTATAAAAGTATGCATGTCTACATAAAATTTTGCACGATTCTTTTATTATGATATCAGCTTGGTTCAATATTCTGTTCTTTGTTTCAGTCCCTGGGAAACCACGAATTTGATAACGGCATATCTGGTCTGACACCGTTCATTGAGAATCTCACATGTCCAATCCTTGCTGCCAATCTTATTCTCACTAAAGAACCAGAACTACAAGCCGAAAAAAACTTGATGGACTCTGTTGTATTCGATATTAATGGCACTAAGATTGGTGTCATTGGTTACTTAACTCCAGACACTAAAGTATTAGCTATTAGAAATGACGTAGAATACATTGAAGAAGTGGTAGCAATTCAAAAAGAAGCTACCAGACTTAAGATTTTGGGAGTGAATATACTTATTGCTCTAGGACATTCAGGGTTTACCAAAGATTTAGAAATAGCCGAAAAAGTAGAAGATATCGATTTAGTTATAGGTGGCCATACTAACACGTTTTTATGGAACGGGACCAGTCCTGACGTTGAAAAACCAGAAGGACCATATCCAACCTTAATAAAACAGAAATCTGGTAGATTGGTTCCTGCGGTACAAGCCTACGCATATACCAAATATCTGGGTAAATTACGTATCGTATTTGATTCAGATGGCGAAATTATCACTTCGGATGGAAATCCCATTCTGTTAGATAATTCTATACCACAAGAGCCTTCAGTGCTAGCAATTGTGAATCGTTATCGTTCCAGCATGCAGCAAATAACAGAACAGGTTGTTGGAAAAACTTCGGTCATATTAGATGGACATACATGCCGTTTGAGAGAATGTAATATGGGGAATCTGATAGCTGATGCGATGATACATAAATACGCTTCAGGATACAGAGGATTCGGTTGGAGTGATGCTCCTGTTGCAATAATACAAGGTGGTGGAGTGAGAGCTTCCATTGCTCATATAGAGTCACCAGCAAACGTAACAAAAGGGGACTTGTTACGTGTGATGCCTTTTGATGGTAACATAGTGAAAGTCACAATAAATGGCAGTGACGTGTGGAAGATGCTGGAACACTCAGTATGGAGATACAATCCGACACGTGCCCCGGGACAGTTTCTACAAATGTCCGGAATGAAGGTTCATTATGATTTTCGTCAGCCATCAGGGAAGAGAGTTACCAAAGTTTACATGCGATGTGGTGAATGCCTAAACCCTGAATATTCTATTTTAAATAAGACGGAGAAGTACAAAATATTGATGCCAGCATTTTTGTCGATGGGAGGTGATGGGTACTCCGTATTTGATGGTCTACCTTCAACTCCTTTAAGTTACGATGAGCTAAGTTCTACAATTGAATACATTCAGAATAACAGCCCAGTGTACCCAGCTGTTGAAGGACGCATCACTATCAATAACCTTGAGAAACTGCGTAACTCAGCAGCATATTTGAAATTGTCTTTAGTATCAGCATTTTTACTCATTTGTTCTTTGATTCTATAAATATTTTTTAATCATTAATATTTAACGCGAACAAAATTGTCGTACTATTCACTTTTGATATAGGAGGTACCTATATCAAAAGTGAATAGTAGATTTTGAAATCATTATAAAAATTTGTAGATTAGTAGAAGTTTCTTGCAGAAACTTTTAATGAACCCTAAAATATATCTTATGGGAGTCAGTCCATTAGTAAAATGGCTACTTTCGATACTTGTACATAGAAACTTACATTTCCTTATTGCAATATAACGCTTAAGTATTACGAAATTGCATTTTCCAGGTCAGTATTATTATTTTTAATGATACTGAGATTTAGCTGTGTATTCTTTTTCTGATCTTCATTAAGTATTTTGACTTTAGAATTACTCTTTCAAAGTGCTATATATTAGAAGTAATTATGTGAATTTGTTGTTGTATTTTTCACGAGTTGTTAATTCTTTATTTTAAATAATATAAAACACAAACGTATCTCTCGTGTATTTGTATTCATTTTCTCTCGATGTGGCACCCCATAAAACTATCATTTTAAACACTGCTAAGGAAATGACGATGGCGTTATAACTATATTTTTCTAATGGCTTATTGAATTGAATTGGTAGAAAACAAAAACGAGTTAAAACGACATTCATCATAGAGCATCCGGTACGTCAACAAAAACTACACAGCAAGCTATTTATAAATTCGCCGGTCCGCGGATGCGTAGCAAAAATCGTTAACAGACAGTACATAGGCTGTACATACAATCTATATACCACCTACAGTAATACACCGCACCGACCAATCAATAAAACTGCAATTGAGCTCCGACACAAAATATGCCCGAACAAAGTAATCACGATGATTGAATGATGTTGCACTGCATACATACACGCTCGCGTATGAAACAGGTTAACTACCCCGTGTTTCAAACTTTCAATGGATTCACCAGCGGGGTATTATCTCTTTGAACCTCGGATTTTGAAGTACCTACCTACCTCTATCTATTGAATTCTGACGTTGGCGTATTCAAACAAAGAGTGACCGGAAAAAGCAGGCGCGAGTTTATTACGCAGGCTTAAACTGACCTAATAAATATTGAACTATTTATTTGGTTAGCTACGTTAATTATTTATTTATTAAAAAGTGTATAATGAAAGTAAGTGAATTCTTATTACATTTCACGTTTTTGTTTCAGTCTCTCGGAAATCACGAGTTCGACAACGGAGTCAGCGGGCTCACACCCTTCATAGAAAATCTGACATGCCCAGTATTAGCTGCTAATCTTGTTCTAAATAAAGTGCCAGAACTTGCCAAGGAAACTAATCTTAAAAATTCTGTAGTACTTGATGTTGCCGGTCACAAAGTAGGTATAGTAGGGTACTTAACTCCCGACACAAAAGTATTAGCTGTACCAAATGATGTGGAGTATTCCGACGAAATCGAAGCTCTCAACAAAGAAGTGAAGAATCTGCAATCCCAAGGCATTAACATTATTATCGCTCTCGGACATTCTGGATTCAGCAGGGACCTAGAAATAGCAGAGGGAGTAGAAGGTCTTGATTTAGTTATTGGAGGGCATACAAACACATTCCTCTGGAATGGCACAACCCCGGATTCAGAACAATCAGAAGGGTCCTACCCTACTTATGTAAAACAACCTTCTGGAAGAAGAGTTCCTGTTGTTCAAGCATATGCTTATACAAAATACTTGGGAAAATTGCATTTGGTATTCGATTCTACGGGTGAACTAATCACTGCAGACGGGGTTCCTATTCTTTTAGACCAGAAAGTGCCACAAGACCCAGAAGTCCTTCAAATCTTAAACAGGTACAAAGAAAAAGTCCTTAATATATCAGAGGAAGTAATTGGATCTACCGCCGTACCATTAGATGTTAGATCATGCGGAACTGAAGAGTGCAACATAGGTAACTTGATCACCGATGCCATGGTATACAAGTACGCATCGGAATATACTGGCGAACATTGGACAGATGCTCCGATTGCTCTTATTCAAGCAGGTGGTATAAGGACATCCATAGTGCGTGAAAAGATGCCAACAAATATAACTAAAGGTGATTTACTTGCAGTAATGCCTTTTGATGGCAAGGCAGTGGCTGTAACAGTGAACGGCAGCGTCCTCTTACGAACGGTCGAACAATCAGTCGCGGCTTTTAACAGTTTGGGGGAACATGGAGACTTTCTCCAGTACTCTGGTATTAAAGTTGTATTCGACCTAAGTAGACCATCTGGATCTAGAATTGTCACTGCCGAAGCCAGATGTTGGGCATGCGACGTCCCAAAATATTCAAAAATATTAGCTAAAGATATTTACAAAGTTTTGATGCCTAGTTTCCTTGCTGGGGGTGGGGACGGATTCGACATGTTCATCGGTTTACCTACACAAATTTTAGATTTCAATGAATTATCAAGTACTGAATATTACCTTTCCCATCATAGTCCAATTTATCCTCAAATCGAAGGGAGGGTCATTTATGCCAGTAAACATGAAAGTCATAGTTCGTCGTCGTCTGTTACAAAAGTTTCAATATTATCAATTCTCATAGGCTTTCTTACTATATTTGTAGCTTAAGCTTTGTTATTTAGTACAAATTGACTAGTCGTAATTAATTAATAAAAAAATGTATTAATAACGACTGAAATATTTTTGAATGTTGTGTTACTGATTAAATTCAGTATTAAGTATTATTATTACCTACTAAATGACTGACTACAATGTGTCCTAAACTTGTTTCTTTTTTGTGAAATAAATATTTTTACTTAATATATTGGTTTGTTTTATTTTCGTCTAGCTGCTAATGCATAAAATTTCTTTGCTAAGTCTGTATTAGTTGTATCTCATAAAATATACCAACTATAACTAGACATAGTTACTAAATAGGTATCATCATCATCATATCAGCCGAAACACGTCCACTGCTGGACATAGGCCTCCCCCAAGCGTCGCCACATTGACCGGTCCCGTGCGTCTCGCAACCAGCGGATCCCCGCAACCCGAAAGACGTTGCGTTGGAAGGCCTCCCACCAGGTGGACCGATGACCTAGTGAAGGTTGCGGGGAAATAGGTATCATACCAGAAGAAATATTCTCCATATAATTCCACATTATGTACCTAGGTAGATACTATCAACATCCTTTTACGCGTGACTGTACAAAGTGTTACCTGTTCATAGAGAATAATTTACCGCAGCAGCAACTGAACAGCTTTTGTGACCTAACCCAATCTAATTCAAGCATTTAATAATTAAGATAAATATATTTACATGAATGTGCTTATTAATGTACTAACAATGTCACTAACACAACACTGACTTATCTTTTCAGTCTCTTGGCAACCACGAGTTCGACGAAGCTGTGAATGGACTAGTTCCGTTTATTAGAAACTTGAGCTCGCCTGTCGTAGCAGCTAACCTCATCTTAGACAAAGTTCCTGACCTAAAGAACGAAATTAACTTATACAAATCAATTGTAATAGTCAAAGATAATGTTAAAATTGGTATCATAGGATATCTAACGCCGAAAACAAAATATCTTGCTGCCAGAAATGAAGTTGAATACGAAGATGAAATTCCAGCTATAAGGAGAGAAGTAAAAAAGCTAAAAGAACAAAATGTTAACATTTTGATAGCTTTGGGTCATTCCGGGTTTGTGGCAGAATCTGAAATAGCGAGACAAGTCGAAGATATCGACTTGGTAATTGGAGGCCATTCCAATACATTCCTTTGGAATGCAAATAGTACTTCAGAGAAACCTGAAGTCCCTGAAGGACCATACCCCACAGAAGTAGAACAAGCAGACGGAAGAATAGTGAGAGTCGTACAGGCTTATGCTTACACTAAATATATGGGAAAACTGCATTTAATTTTTGACGCCGCAGGTGAAATTATAAAATGCGAAGGAACTCCTATATTGTTGGACCAGGAAATACCAAGGGACCCGGAAGTTTTAGTAATAGTTAATAAATATCGTAAAGAAGTCGATCGCTTAAGGAACAAAGTTGTGGGCAGTTCATTAGTTTACCTTGTTAAAGATAGTTGTCGAATACGAGAATGCAATCTAGGTAACTTAATCACTGATGCCATGTTAAACTATACCAGGGAACAATATCACGAAAACTATCCCGATGTAAATATAGCACTAATTCAAGGAGGAGGCATACGATCACCAATTTTTCATGATGGAATACCCTTTAATTTGACTAAAGGAGACTGGATAAATGTACTACCATTTTCGGGCTCGTTGACAATTGTCTCAATGAACGGAACAATACTAAAGCAGAGTCTAGAACATTCTGTATCCACATGGCGCACTACAGACAGTACTGGACAATTCCTACAATTTTCTGGCATGGAAGTATCATACGACTTAGCGAGACCAGTCGGTTCTCGTGTTGTAAAAGCTAATGCAGTGTGCTCCAACTGTGGATTTTACAAATTACAGGATATAAAAGATGATTATGAATACAAAATAATGATGCATACTTTCCTTGCAAACGGTGGGGATGGATATAGCATGTTTGTAAACCTTCCTAGGATAAAACTTTCTTACAATGAATTAGACAGTGTTTTATACTACTTGAGAAAGTACAGTCCTGTTGATACGCAAGTAGATGGTCGAATTAAAGTACTCAATGAAGACTTAGGTACAGAATATATTTCAAACATTAAAAATGAGGGCTGGAGAAGTCATTCAAATGCAGCAGCAACTAAGTATAGTTTAAACTGGTATCATTTATTGATATTCTTATTTATATCCAAATTTTAATACTTATTCGAATGGACGTAGGTACGCATATTTTAATTAAATTAATTAAGGTTTTTAGTGTAGAGGTTTAAGGGTGATACCAACACCTAAATTTATGTACATTACACGATAGTTTATTAAAAGTTCCAATGCTGATTATCCTAGCGTAGCAAAGGTTTGTAATTAGCGGATCGGGTCGTAATTGGCTGCCTTGATTCGACATGGTCGCGTCATGTTGCGAATATCTACATATATATGTATGTTGGTATATATGAACTTGCCACGTTTAGTGTCTCTACGTATACGTCGATTAAGGCAGTTAATTACATAGAGATAAATACCACCTCCAAAAGATAAATACCAAAGTCGTTGTAGTTAGATTATAACTTAGTTGTCTTTAGTAATTTTGTGCCATTTCTTAATAAGATATTTTTTTCATTTTGTTTATTTAAAACTTAAATGCATTTATTATTCTACCTCTGTAAGTATACAAAAACGTACCTAATAAAAAAGTGTACCTAATAATAATTATACAATTTTTATTTATAATTTACGGATTTTATAGTATAACTATTATTTTACTGTCAGTTTTGACTCCATCCTCGAAGGAATGGTACATAATTTATTTTAATACGATATTGTTTGAAGACGCTAGGCTACCAAAGTTCCATTTTAGGTACTGTTAAAAATGTCAATATTATGAGTTTACTACTATTATAAATTATTAGTAAATAGCACTCATACGATATTGTACTTGTACGTAGGTATACCTAAACGTACGTAGTACATACCTGTGTAGATATGTAAAGAGAATAGGTAGTTATTTAATTTATGAGAGCGTACCCTATAATTTATAGACTTGGCATTCAATACAGCCGGTCAATTCAGAAAAAGCTCATCGTGAAAGTTTTGGTGAAGTGAGCTTTCAGTCCATAGCTTCGAAATGGCAGTACTTTTTCGATTTAGGGTGAGACCGAACGAACGTAATTTTTTGAGCTGTGGGTCGCGTAAAATGAGTAGCAGAATGTACACTGCATTCGGTTTCATACTAAAATCCTGCTGCCTAATTGCGTAATTGAATTCTGCAAAGCAAACAAGTCGGAACCTTCCCAAAAACGACTTTACGTATTGCATATTACACTCTGAAAAGGAAAGCTTATGCTCCTTTCCATTACCAATATTTTAAAGTAGTTTTTTTTTTTTATTTTTTTTTTTTTTTTTAAAAAAACGTTGAAAAGATTGATTGATTGAAAAGAATGAACGAAAGCGGAAGAATCGAGATAAAACTTCACTATTGGTATTGTGTAATGAAATTATGTCCTAATGATTTGGAAATAAATCATTCGAGTTTGATGAAACATAACGCAGTAGATGAACTTCAACTCAAAGGAGGATGTTTGTACTTTTTCCAAATTAGTTTCACAATACCGAAAAATTTGAAAGAAATGATTCTAATTCTTTGAAGGAATCGACTTGTTTGCTTTGCAGAATTCACTTACGCAATTAGGCTGCTGTATGTACCACACGGCGACGCAAAATTAGTGAAATAGTCCAGTAGAATATTAATTACGCGACTCAAAAAACGCCACTCACAACTCATAAAATTACGTTCGTTTGGCCTCACCCTAAGCTCATTTTACAGTCAGATGTTTATAGAATAGCTCTGCTGGGCATGCTCATTCGCTCACCCATTTGTATCCCATCAGTACTAGACACCAGAAATTATTACCTACGGGTATATCCTTATGTAGATATCAAGAGAATAGTCATGTAATGTTTAAGCGTACCCTGAAATCCATAAAGATATTAAATACAGGGCATGCTCATTTGCTCACACATTTGTAGCCCATCAATATTCGATAGATACCTAATGTTAAAAATATTACCTACGGGTATTTTTGTAATAGGTAGGTACTTAATAACAATAAAATTACTTAATAAGAATAAAAGTTTTACCTTGCCGTGTTTTTTGTCTTTTTTATTTGATTTTTCTAATCTTAAGAAAACTAGAATTTGATTGGCACACACAACACACATAGGTACATAAATTATTACACAACAACGACATACACCTATGACAGTCAAACAAAAATCATAAAACACCACCGTTCTAAAGCGGCCGTACCAGGGCCGTACCTACTGTGACGTGTCAATGCCATCATGGTTCCTTTGTGAAAAAGGTATAGATCTATTCGTCCTACATAGCTCCGTCTCTCTCTCACAATACAACCGTGATGACTTTGTAGGGCCCTGACGTCACGTCGATTGATCGACGTGGACTGATACCATTTTCTTACTTATATCTATTGATGACGTCGATTTACGCCCAAACCCAATAAGTATCTGTCAGTAGATTTGCCTACTAGAAGAAAGGATTTTGACGTCAGAGGCTATAGACAAGTATCATTCGATGTCAGCGAATGGTCGGAATGTCAAAATATAAGGAACTAGCTGTTCCCCGCGGCTTCACTCGCGTGGCTTCGCTCCCGTCAACTGATCACTTACCTACCCTTCTCTGCCTACCTACCTACCTCTCTATCCTACCTTACTACCTCTCTACCATACCTAACTACCTCTCTACCCTACCTACCTACCGTACCTACCAACCTACCAACCTACCAACCCTACCCTACATACCTACCTACCCTACGCTACCTACCCTACCCTACTCTACCTACCTAAGCCCTTGTCCTTTCTCAGGATCCCATCTATCTCCTTGCCAAATTTCATTGAATTCCGTTCAGTGGTTTAGGCGTGAAAAGGTAACAGACAGACAGACAGAGTTACTTTCGAATTTATAACATTATAGTATGGATTTATCACGTGACATTTCGGTAGCGTTTGACATTCCCATACAATATTGTCATTTTTCCAATCGCTAGATATCGCCCATTCGTTGATAGAATATCACTTGTGTTACTTTTTACCTACTTGGCCAAAAGCTATGTCCACACTATATCTTTCATCTTCAAGTTTTGTCACCACCATCGGCCACATCATCACGGACCACGGTGAGATTGTGGTCAAACACAGGCCTATACAAAGTAAAAAAAAAAAAAAATCATTCAATTCAATTTCGTCAAACGACGCGATGCCTACTTAGTCCTAGTTGAGTTTCTGCCGCTTGTTAGATAAATAATAAAATAGAAAACCACGGTGAATGCATTGGTGAATGATATATTTCATCGGAACCAGCGCCACTCTTTTGGACCTTCTGATGCTCTTTAGAAAAATATTAGCGAAGTCTTTTATCTTTTTTCAACTCCATCGACGTCCATATTATATTTAGCAACCAAACTTGCAATTCATCGTTTCTCTTTACTTTATTTGTATAAAGATTATAACTTTGCCGCCATCTTGTTGTTGAACGCTTTGTTGCACAGAAATCCCCCCGAAGCGGGAACATACAGGTACTCATATATCGCAGCGCGCGCTAAGCTTTCAGCTGTCAGAGCGCGTGCATCAAGGGCATGCCCCTGCACGCTGCTGTTGTCTGCGCTATGACGCAAACCCTTGATGAACGAAAAAGGGCAAAGTGTGGACATAGCTTACAGTTAATACAAGTAATGTCAAATTCTTATCTCTATTAGGCAAATCTACTAGCAGAACTACGTTATTGGGTTCGGGCGTTAGGTATCAGTCAAATGGACTTAGACTGGTATTTTAAACTAAGATCCTTTGAAGAGCTCAGCACAAATTGTCATAAATCACTGCCTCCGTGACGCAAGGCGCAGGTGAAACATCCAAGATAAAATACTGAGATGTAGCTTTATTCAGTCAGTAAGCAAATAATAATGGCAATCTATCTATCACAACCACCTTATAAAAGCAGAAACTACCAAACAAATGCAGGTATGCAATTTTACTGTAGGTCCAAAACATGGCATAAAAAGAGACCTAGTTAACAATGAAAATGTATCTTTCATTAGGTAGGTACCCCAAAATATGCTAAACATGAACAAGACTTCTAAATAAATGTAATAAGTATCATTAAGAACAACAATGTGTAAGAATGTCTGATGAAAATAATGTTTAAATATTTATTGGAACAAAGAACTGTCGCTTAATTGTACTACGGCTTTTTATGAACGAGGACTGGGTGCCGAATGCAGACGACGATAGCCCAGAATTCCCAGACACTAGAAATTCCTTTGGATACAGCTAAACCGGATTAATTAACAACTATGAGATTTTAGACTATGTGCTATGAAAACATTTTGTAAGATAAAACATTTTGTAAGATATTCAGATAATTATCCTTCATTGGGATCAACCTTCCTACAAAATAAATATTTTTTAGGCTAGGCAGGTTGTACCTGTGTTTTATTTTCGCCCTGTCAAAAACGTGATACGACGTATGAATATGTAAATAAGCTTATCAAATTAAAAAAAAAAACGTTTTTAAACAAGCATGCATTGTCATCCAAACCAAACGTGTATGCAAAATTTCATTTTATACGGTTGAGGATAACTGCTTTAAAATTCAGTTGCAAGATTTGACCCGAACACACTTACATACATACATACAAACATACATACCTATATACATTGCAAGTTAAGTGAACGCTTGTAAAATACGCCACGACACACAAAGGTACAGTTACGAGTAAAAAGATGAGAATGCTAGAAACATTTTACTAAATTGAGATCAAAGAAACGAAAGTACAATACAGTTTTTTAAATTAGTAGTTATATGAGAAAATGTAATAGTAAATACATATACCTACCCAAATTAGTTAAACATTGTATTGTACTAACAATATAACATAACACTAACTTTTCCTTTCAGTGTCTCGGCAACCACGAGTTCGACGAAGCTGTGGATGGAGTAGTTCCGTTTATTAGAAACTTGAGCTCGCCTGTCTTAGCAGCTAACCTCATCTTAGACAAAGTTCCTGAACTAATGAACGAAAAGAACTTATACAAATCAATTGTTATAGTCAAAGATCGTGTTAAAATAGGTATCATAGGATATCTTACACCAAACACAAAAGATCTTGCTCCTAGAAACGATGTTGAATACGAAGATGAAATTCCAGCTATAAGGAGAGAAATAATAAAGCTAAAAGAACAAAATGTTAACATTTTGATAGCTTTAGGACATTCCGGATTTATGAGAGACTTAGAAATTGCGAGACAAGTCGAAGATATCGACTTGGTTATCGGAGGCCATTCCAATACATTCCTTTGGAACGCTGATAGTATATCAGAGAAACCTGAAGTCCCTGAGGGACCATACCCCACAGAAGTAGTACAAGCAGACGGAAGAATAGTGAGAGTCGTACAGGCTTATGCTTACACTAAATATATGGGCAAATTGCATTTAATTTTTAACGCTGCAGGCGAAATTATTAAATGCGAAGGAACTCCTATATTGTTGGACCAAGAAATACCAAGAGACCCGGAACTTTTAGCAACCGTCAATAAATATCGTAAAGACATAGATCGCATAAACAACGAAGCTGTTGGAAGTTCCCTAGTTTATCTGAATGAAACTGGTTGTCGACTAAGAGAATGTAACTTAGGTGACTTAATAGCTGATGCTATGTTGAACTATACCAGGGCAGAATATCGCGAACAGTATCCTGATGTGAATATAGCAATGCTGCAAGGAGGACGGATACGAGCAGCAATTTACCATGAAGGAAAACCCTTCACTTTAACTAGAGGCGATTGGATTAACGTGCTACCATTTTCGGACTCGTTAGCAATAATCACAATGAACGGAACAATACTCAAGCAGAGTCTAGAACATTCTGTATCCACATGGCGCACTATAGACAGTACTGGACAATTCCAACAATTCTCTGGCATGGAAGTAACATACGACTTAGCGAAACCAGTGGGTTCTCGTGTCGTTAAAGCTAAAGCAGTGTGCTCCAACTGTGGCTTTTACGAATTGCAGGATATAAAAAATGATTATGAATACAAAATGATGCTGCCAACTTTCTTAGCAGACGGTGGGGATGGATATAGTATGTTTGTAGACCTCCCTAGGAAGACACTTACGTACAATGAATTAGATAGTATTTTGTACTATTTGAGAAACTACAGCCCTGTGGATACGCAAGTAGATGGTCGGATTAAAGTACTTAATGAAGAATCGGTTCCAGAATATACTTCTAACATTAAAAATGAGGGCCGCAGAAGTCATTCAAATGCAGCAACAACTAAGTACAGTATAAACTGGTATTGCGTACTTACATTGTTAATTTTATCAAAATTTTAATACTCATTTGATTGGATGTGAGTATAGTTCGAATATTAATCATTTTGGTATACGATTTTAGTATAGAATTTTAAAGGTGCCTACATGATAGTTAATAGATGATAGTTTTTTTACCAGTGTTAATTATTTTAGCGAAATAATATATAGACTTATCTACATCTTTACTGGGAGTTGACAAAATAGACATATTTCTTGGCTATATATAATCAAGAAATCAACTTCCAAACTGGCTTGTGTACTTGTTTCACATAGATCTAGCCACCACATTAAAATATTGTATTCTAGGATTTGCTTCCTCGCTGCGTAGGTTTAGAGTAGGTAATTGTTTTTTTTAGAAATACGTATTATTAAATACATTCAGTATGTGATATAAATATATTTTATATTAGTTTGTTAGAAAATTACAATACAATTTTGTTATTAGTATTACTTATTGTTTTTATTATTTGTACACGTACAATGTTGTATTTATCTTAATGACAATTTACATCCATTTTAATTTCTACCTCTTTTTGAGTAAAAAAAATGCGTATAGACACAAAATGTTCGGTTATGTTTTATTCATTTATATATTGAGTTATGTTTATTAATATGTTTTGTAGTAAATAACTCATTTTATTGAAAACATTTAATATAAATATTTTTTATTTTAGTTTGTTAGAAAATTACAATATAATTTTGTTATTAGTATTACATATTGTTTTTACTATTATTACGTAGGTACAATGTTGTATTTACCTTAATGTCAATTTGTATCCATTTTAATTTCTACCTCTTAATTAATAAATAAAAAATATGTATAGATACAGCATGTTCGTATATGTATTATTCCATTTATATATTTTATTAATAATTGTGTTTTGTAGTAAATAACTCATTTTATTGAAACATTTATTCAGTTTAAAACTGTAATTTTTAATGTAATGTGTTTTTTTGGATTATTTTTGTAAATGTATGTAACTACGGGCAATTAATACACTTGATAATTTCCTCACACTCTTTATTCACAAAAAGACTAAAAGTACATTTAGCACCTAAAAAGTACGAGTAGTACTTACAAGATAGATTATTGTGATACAGAAAGTCACTAGTATTCAATGGTTTTATAAAAACTATTTTAGTTACACATTTCATAAATCCCAATTGCCACTGCAAAAACCTGCAGGTTATATTGTATTTGGTAAAAAAAATGTAATATTAATGATAGTAGAATAGATTGCTGCAGGGTTGCCTGGCAATATCTAGCTGCAATTGGTTTTAATTTGCAATCTTATGCATCATGGGAGATAGGTCAAATAGTTTTATGCATAGGGTGCTATTAAATTAGCTAGTGGAATTGTACACAGAATGTATGGGTAGTGGCTATTATCGATGTGTAATGTAATGACGATAAGAAAAAATATTTTATATTTAAACATTCAAGTAAGTATATACTTCCAGCGGTCATTGAGCCCGTAATAGGTTGTGCTTAGTTGAAATAAGAATTTGTCCTGGTTAGAAAAATATAATTATATTTAGATACGTCAATGAGATTATCAAATAATATTGGCTCCTTTTTTTGCTTTATCAAATAAATAATAATTGACAAAGATAAAGTGCATCAAAGATCAGGAGTGGGGGCTTGTGACGTCACTTTGTCAGTATAAAGAGTAGCACACCGTGACGTAACACGATATTTTTTTGTTTAAGAGTCCAATATTTTTAGGTTATCTAACTGACGGACCAAATAGATATTTTTTGTCAACTACCCTATTATAAGTTATATAACATGAAAATCGCAAGATTTTTTGTTACCGAAACCCATCACGTATGTGCATAACTACCTCTAGCTAATTTAATTTGACCTTGTGCAAATGAAAACTTTTTTGACATTTCCTTTTTTTATAAATCTTTAAGATTATTTCGTTGGACTTTTTAATTTTCTTAAAACCTGTCAGATATTAAGAGACTTTCTGCTTTTTAGTACTTAAATACAAAAACACACTGCCGAATACAACAGGCGTAATACTATCAAAGGTATAACGCTGAACTTAGTTTATCATAATACAAATTAACATGACAAAATATTAGTGAAAACTAATTTACTTGACTACTTCTTTTAAAATTAGAAAAGCAGCAGGAATTAGGAACCATATTTGTTTGTAAACGCTGATTAGAAATTTTAATTCGCACATTACCTATTGATGTCATAGTTTAATCAAAGAAAAACATAAATATAAGTCATTATAACATTTGAAAAATGTACGATTTGCATCGCTCGAACTGCGGCGGTAGGCATCTAAGCGCAATTCTTCAATATGTTAAGAGAAATTGAACCTATTGTGTAAGTAGAGTTAAATGAACATTTTAGGTTCTGCAAGAAGGCGCGGTAGCCGGTGGCTACCATGCAAATATGATACTTAATTGCGTCATGGTCGCTTTAATTTCCTTTGACACATTGTAGAACTCGCTCCGACGCAACCCACCGCGCGGAAGAAGTAGTCAAATAGGAACTCAAATACAAAATAATCAGAACATTGATATAAGTATGGCAGTCCCATTCCAAATACTCTTAAAATCTAAGTACAAACATCAAAAACAAGTGTTATTCAAAGATACAGTCAAACACAGAGATCTAAAAAGACAATGTTATAATAACGTAGACACAAAATGTGGTTAAGCATGTGTATTATTAATATGAATAGTACTGTTTACTGTGTATGTTATTTAAAATTAAATGATGCTTATTTCGTTTGGAGTTTTTTTTTCAACCTGTATACTGTTAACAGGAAAACAATAATAACTCAATAATAATCACTACAGTCTCTTCATTCCTAATTCCAGTCTTTTTCACTCATTCATACATCATCCGTATCTCTACACGTCGTTATGGCTGGTTTACACAGTGCGAGCTGCTTTGACTACACAGTAGACAGACCCGTTCTTTACTCGTATGACAGTAGCTCAGATTGTCTTGGCTGTTTTCATGATGATACTAGCTGCCGCAAGTTGTGGGCTGAAGTAATATTAAAATTCTTGTGGCAGCCTAAAGAAAACTTTTGCGACTACTGGCGAGCTATTCCCGAATGCATCCGAACACTGCGAGTGATCCCCTATCACTCGACGACCAAACAAGAGATAACAAAAAATATTCGGTAACTCGTATGATACGTCTACATAGTGATTATAGGGTGCAGTGGTGGCCCAGTGGTATCGGCCACGACTTACAAGTTGTAGGTCGAGGGATCGAGGACAGGCAGGCGCTTTACTTTGTGTAAATTAATTCATCACCACTGCTCTCAAAACGGTGAAGGAAAACATCGTAATGTCCTAGAACCAAAAATTTGAAGATATGTGACATCCACCAACCCGCACTGGGCCCGCATGGTGGATCACGGCCCATTCACTCTCACAGAGAGGCCTGTGTCCCAGCAGTGGAAACATTAATAGGCTGATGGTGTGATGTGATGTGTGTGATAATAGCGAATTACTAAACTGCAAATAATCGTTAGGCCAACTGAAACGCTAGCTCGCACTGTGTAGCCATTAGTAATTAAATCTGCTCCGCATACTATGCTCACCATTCACACCAGCTCCCTTCTAGAGCGTGCAAAAAACACCAAAAAATTGACATCTATGATGTCAATGTAATGTAATTTAGGCACACCTGTATTATAGCAGACCCACCAGACCATGTTTCAAACCCAGTCTTCAAGGTTAAGTGCAGAAAGAAAGTTACGCAGAACAAAGATTTTCTGATGACATTGAATAACATCGTCGTTACGAGCTTCTTGAGGCTTTCAATGCTAATAACTGTATAAGTCTTTATTTGATGGTCCTACCGGCCCCTAAACGGGTCTAAGTTTTAGGGGCCGGTAGCCGCTGCGGCTGGTGCGGGTTGAGCGGGTGCAGTTGATGCTGGGCGTATTGTTGATTCGAAGCGGTGGCTGGCGACGGTTGTCGTCGAGTTATGGGCGGTACGGTCCGATGCGCTAGCTCGGGCCTTCCTTGCCGCTCGGGTCTCTCAGGCTTTTCAGGCATCAGGACCTGTTCAGCCCGCTCAGCTAAATGAGCAAAGTCAAAGTGTGAATTAAGGATGCGCCGTGCGCACATTGACGCGATACCCGTCTGCCGAGGTTCTTCGATCACACGGGTGCATTTACACTGCTCGTCATTGTCATGGACACGCATTCTGTGGTAGTGGTCCGCAGGACTCCAACCGTCGAGCGCCGCCGCTCGCTACGATACTATACTATACAATCGAACGAACCCTATCCACCCTTTATCTCAGCATTACTATTAATGCTGAAGTGAAATGTAGCCTCGGCTGATAGACCACTCTCACTGTTCGGCGCCGGAATGGAGATTTTCCCTTCATTTCTGGGTAGGTGCACGTGGCTTAATAATAACAGCCGCCCTGATCGATCATCAAGGTTAAGCAACGCTTGACGAGGTCGGTCCGTGGATGGGTGACCATTTCAAAATACCAAGTTTCCTCCGTACCTCGGAAAGCACGCTGTTATTTGAAGATCTTTGACAGTCGTTACGAATAGTCAGAAGCTTGAGATCTGACACCAGCCTTGCCAAGGGGTACCGTGTTACCAGTTACTGGGTTGTGGAGGTCAGATAGGCAGTCGCTCCATGTAAAACACTGGTACTCAAATGAATCCGGTTAGACTGGAAGCCAACACCAATATAGTTGGGAAAAGGCTAGGCAGATTGATTGATTCTGGGTAGGAACTGCATTTTAGATTTTTCAATCCATCCCCTTTACTAATAAGAAAGTCTTCGATGGCTTTCAGCGCTTTATCCGTTAATTTCACAAAAACTAGTTCCTTATTGTTTTCATAACTAGACTCCGATAATGAGTCATACTCATAACAGTTAATTGGGTTGCCGATATCGTCAAAATCGCGGCAATCTCCTGGATGCGGGACGCACGGAACCGGAAAATATGGCAGAAGATAGGGGGGAGGTCTGTACCCAATAATGGGCGATTCCGGTCTGAAATGATGATAATAAGTGCAAAGTTGTGTGAACACCGACGCAGAAAACATATGGGTCTTTTGGTATCCCCAAGTACGCTTACTATCGATCGTTTGCACTAGAAGAAATCGACTAAAAGTTTGTTATTCTAAGTCATCAGAAAATCCTATACCGCGCTCCTTTCGTTACGTTCTTAGTTCGAACGCTTGTTCTAACTAGGTCTATTTTTTCTATAAAACAATCCTTATTTTCGAATATACGACCAAGGATTCAAACCAGATCTAAAACCAAAGTATTATCACACGAAATCCCTTTCAGAGACACATTTCATTCCAAAAGCATACTTTAATTCCCTGTTAGTAGATTGGCCACAAATCCACACTTTCTTAATACTAGGTTAGGCTTACACACTAAAAACTTACTGGATAATAGAAAACTTACCATTTAGCTACACACTTCATAACATTCCGCCCGTATTCCTATAGTACACCCTAATTTTCCCGTCGTCCCAAATAATAGTGAACGGGCCACACCCTTCTTAACCAACATCTATTCAACATAGGCGCCACGGACAGCCCACTTTGCAGGGGCTGTTTTAACGACGAAGAATCAGCCGCCCACATAATCCTGGAATGCGAGGCCGTGACATCTCAACGCGAAGAAATCCTCGGAACAGGGAGGTCGTTCCGTTAAGCCTGTGAAACTCCCAGGAAGCTTCTGTGCTTTTGGACGGTGCTAGGCTGGCTATGTTAGCCAGTGCCCCTACGCACAACGGACCAAATGGTAGTCTAAGAGCAGCAAAGGGAGTCCCTAACACTACCACTACTAATAGTGGACGAACCTAATACCAACTGAGCACAGATCTAGACGCCTACAGAACACAATAGCAGTGGCCGAGCTGGTATCGAATAAGGACCTCAAACTCGTAGTAGCATTTGTGAGAGGAGGGCGAGGGGGGTTCTTATTACAAAGTGACTCATAGTGATACGAGCAGAAAAAGTAAGTACACTATACAGATATGTGGAATAAGGTGGAAAGTCTCGCAACCTCCATTGAAAAGATCCTCCGACGAGACAAGTATTGTCTGGTGAGCAACTGTATGGTTGCATGTTTTGATGTCGGCTGTTGAGCATGTTTTAGCCGCGCGGATAACTTCGATGGCGTAATTTAGGGCCGATATCACCAATGAAACTAATCGCGATTAGTTCAACAAAACTCAGTTTATGCAAATACAACGTTCTGATTGGTTGCGACCGCGACTACGGACAATCAGAACGCTGTATTTGCATAAACTGAGTTTAGTTGAACTAATCGTGATTAGTTTCATTGGTGAAATCGGCCCTTAGGATTGGTGTGACGTCAGGTCTTTTCTAGTAGTTTCGAATATGTAGATGTCGCTATCAATAACTTACAAAAAAACAATTCTTGGATTCGAAGCACTAGACTTAGCACTAGCTTTAGTAAGTTCGAGGGTGGCCGTCGCATAGCTAGTGTCCTGATTGTTAGGACATCTTTACTGGGCAAACCAGGCCAGAAATGGCATACAGGCATCGCCCTATAGGAGGTCATTGCCAGGGGGACACAATGTTAGCAAGCAAAAAATGTTTCAACGAAGCAAACTATTCTCTGAGTTTCTTTGGAGGATCTGACAGAAGTTACCAATCTAAAAAAGGCAGGTATAGTCCTCGCCAAACTTCTTAGCCGCCCTGAAGTTGGTTTACCGGATGCGCGAGCCACGAAACGGTGCTGTTTTTGTATGAGATTTACTACTGCGCAGCCATTGTAGCCAACTTCATGGCGGCCAAGAAGATTGCCGAGAACTATAGCGCAGAATCAGGTGTGGCGTAATTTGGGAGCTGCTTATGTCCGGCAGTGGAAGAAGTTAGTGCCACATATTTTAGTCGATATAATGGTAAGCTTCCGTTCTCCAGTATTTTATCAAAAATGCTCTTACATATAACTTAGACATCTAAACATTGAACAGGCTAGTAACTAGCACTGTTATACAAAACACACAATGTTAATTATATAAACGTTGAATGTCTAAACGGCACTATAACTAATTGGCTCAAGTAAGTACGCACGAGGACATCAAGCTATATAAAAATCAGTATAAACTGACCCATCAGTCTACAGAGAGCCTACCCAATGAGAGTTCAGATAATTCTGGAAATATATTTTGATATGTCGTGCTCACCTTAGCTACATCATAATTTAATTTGCAAGAATATCAAGGTCTAATTTGTATGACTTGCAAAGATGATTTGAGTTGAATTGAGATGGTTCAGTACAAGAACCGTTTTTATTCGCCCTTCTGAACTAGGTACAGATGGAAATACTGATTTTCTTTTCTATGGCCAACAATCCAGATGATTAAATAATAATAATTTGTTAATCGCTAATCGTGTTGGACACTTATGTTTATTTATAAAAATTGCATATGAACTTTTTGTTTGGATCGCGAAAGCAGACACAAACTATAAATGCATGAATAATGGCAAACTAATAGCGTGGTGTAAAAAATTAACGCCTAAGCACAGAATAAATACCTACAAACGCTCGGCACTGCAGAAGTGCCTTTATGGTCTCGTCGGTGCGTATGTTTGTGTGAGTGTGCCGTTTCGAGCGTTTGTAGGTAGTTTCCATACTGTTTGTATATTTTTACTGTGGCCTAAGGGCTCTTTCAATTTAGACGTTTCGAGCAGGACGGCTGCGGCACCACAGCGGTGCGTTGATCGACTCGTACTGAGAAAGTCCGGTTGATTTTTTCCATACAATTTATGCACCAAGAGTACATTGCGGCTTAGGTGCCGCGCACGCACTACAAGTATTTTTGTGCATAAATTGTATGGAAAAAATCAACCGGACGTGCGCAGTACGACAAACGAATCGCTGCGGTGCCGCAGCCGTCCTGCTCAAAACGTCTAAATTGTAAGAGCCCTAAGAGGATATTTTTTATCGATAGTTTTACTATTGATTGTTTTTTTGTTTTCATATCCTATAAGAGTAGGCAGGTGCTTTCAATTTTATTACGTCATACGGTGAAAACCCTGATACCTCCAATAGTAATGATTTTCTTTTGTTAAATAAATAAAGGCAGATCTTAAACATTTAAACTTATTCTAATAATATACCATTGCGGACTAGAAACGTGTAAACTAGGTCAAATAAATTATTATTTAACTTCATAGTATAAATGATTTTAAGCTCTATTTTGTGCGAAATTAAAATAATACTTTACATTTTTTAACATCAAAAAGGCAGCTTGGCTACCAAATATCAATATATCTAAAATTGACGGTCCGACCGGCTGCATAACACCAACTTAAATACGAATAGAAAAACAAAAATAAACCTTTCATGATATAAGGAAACAATCAAATCGCGTTGCTGAGCTAAAATATCTCTTAGAGCTACAAAAGCACAAAACAACGCAAAGCCAAAATACAAGCAAAGAATATCGCAAAAATACTGTCATATAAAATTAGACATACATATCTTTAAGCAGATCAATTGAACCAACTCCACAATAGAAATTAGCTGAATCTGGTTCCCCTATATTCCTGGGTGCAGGGACTGCAAACTCAATACATTCAGAAAACCCATTAGGGAGGACACCTGAAAGTATGGAAAGGCACTGTTTAAGAGCCTCCTGACATTCAGCCGCTTCTTTGCATGGAATATAAGGCTCTAAAGCTGTAGCCAACACACATAAGGGCTTGAACAACTTCTTTGCACGCCCTCTATCGGCTTTCTGCAGCATCTCAATGACGTCTCCATTTAAATTATCTTTTATCATCGCAACTATGGGGGCTGGTAACCCTGGGATGGTTTTTAAGCCCTGGTACAGCGGGTAGTCCTCAGTGCACGCCTCGCATATACATGTGAACTTGTACTGGGATCGTAGAATGGCTTGGCGAGCCTGCTTGGTATGTACGGCATGATGTGCTCTGAAAAAGGAATTTAAGTTAGAATTAGTATATTTGTTACTTTAAAAGCCGAAGCTGAAGTCATCAATGGTCCTATCTCTGAGATCAAATATTGACCTGCTAATTCAGTCTCGACGTAATGAGGAACACGATGCGATGGGGGGGATAATCAGTCATAATTCCGAAACTGATAATAATAAATTATATCACAATGGTGAACGCTCGTGTCTAAATAATAACAGCCGCACGGGTCGATCTTCAAGGTTAAGCAACGCTTGCCGAGGTCGTCTCGTGGATGGGTGACCATCTTTACATAGCTAGTTTCTTCCATGCCTCGGAATGCACGTTGGTCCCGGCTGTCATTTGAAGATCTTTGACAGTCGTTACGTGTAGTCTTGAGATCTGACACTAGTCTAGCAAAGTGGTGGCGTGTTACCCAGTTACTGGGTTGTGGAGGTCAGATAAGCAGTCGCTCCATGTAAAACACTGGTACTCAGTTAAATCCTGTTAGACTGGAAGCCGACCCCAACATAGTTGGGAAAAAAGCTAGGTGGATGATGATCACAAATCTATGAACCCAACTGTCTGTTGCCTAGATATTTACTTCAATCACTTCAATGGCACTTTAATGGCATGACTTGCCCTCAACAAGCTTTTACAACTCCCACAGGATTAAGATGTTGTATACTATTACTAAATCAGAACCTACCAAATAATTTGTGTTTACCTCTCGAATGATTATTATATTTTTTTTTTGGCTGCAGAAATTACTCCATATTGTGACATTTATAATTTTGTTGTTATTTATTTGACTTATTATATTAATTTTGACATAATTTGTTATTACCTCTCGCATGCTTAATATTTTATTTTTCTTCGTATTTCGCATGTAACCATAATATTTGTACGCTTCTTGGCATAACATTGCGACCTAGAAACTTTAATTTAAGAACTGTATTTACTACCTTATGTTACACAAATAAAATTGATTTTGATTTTTTTCTTTTTCGATTGTGAATACAAGATCTGAACAAAGCTCTGCCCGGTTTTTATTTATCCTTTTCTTTTATGTATGGGAATCAAGTGCTTCCGAAATATCACGTTACCAATCTCTTATCTTCTATCTTCTCAATCTTACATTTTGGCATTTCGACCATCGCCTCCACTGATATTATTACACTTTGTCTGGAACCCCAGCACCTGTAGCCAAGTTGACAATCTACAATCGATAACGCTTTGATTGATTATGAATTATAAAATTTAACTTGCATGCATGTGTTAATGCATAAGGTACTCAAATACGTAAATAATGATAATATTGTAGTAAATTTATATTTTATTTTAGCAGTACCCATTGATATAATCGTATTTCTTTTTTATAATTTGTATGTCAAATGGCAAAACATAGCGCACTACCTAATTTTTAAGATCTTGCATGTAATCATTACCTATGTTTTACAAATAAATTATATTGATTTTGAAAAAAAAAGGATACCTACATGGAAGGAGGATACATGTTTACGAGCTGGCTGACCAAAACCAGATGTATCCTCCGACTGCACAGCATGAGTTTCTTCTTGTTTACATCTTTTTATTTCGCTTTTTAAGGAGTCGAGTTTTTTGATTTTTTTAATTAGCTTTTTTTATTTATAACTTATTAGTTATCTTTTTTTAGAATTAGGTACATTTAAACATATAAGTGTTATATATTTTTGAAATAACCTCTTAAAGCCCTTTATTTTGATACCCCATACGAAAGGTTTGGAAGAAAAAAAAAATTTGGGTCCCCACAATATAGCGCCCAAAATCCGCCATTTTTCTATTTTCCAATTTTAATGTAGCCAGTAACACTCGCAGGGTTAAGACGAATCGATTGACGTAAGAACCATCAAAATCGGCCAACGCGTTTGGTCTCTAGAACGCCACATAGGAACAAACATACACACATACATACAAACATAGACTGATAAACACATTACCCTCCTTCGGCAGTTAAACTAATAGAAGGCGTTAACGATTGTAGAGATTCGATATGAAAAGTTTGTAACTTGGCTAGGGGGGCTGATCACTTGCATACTGTTAGATCAAGCGAAGATAAGGCTCTAGACTCTATTTATGTTGCCAAAAATATGTCTAGGTACTTTTTAGGGGCGTTACTTCTCAGCTCAGCGCGCACGGCGCCTTCGATGGGCAGGATCTGCATAATGTCCTCCTCTGACATCGCCAATCTCATTCCGAAGCATCTCGAAGTATCTATTGTTAATTACACAAGCATTCCAATGTTAGCACGGTGTTCATACATTGTGAGAGAAAAATGCATATGTTAGTACTTTGAAAACATGCACCTAAAATTCTCGTTGTTCGATCAATTTATTGTTTTTAACACCGAAATACTGAAGTGACCTTGGTTTAAAATCTTGTACTTAATGTATGAACTTGTGGGCCTCGAAACAACTCTTGAGGCAAACAATAATGAGATTGAACAACATGGCTGGAAGAAATGTTGTTTGTATAAATATACTTATCTCTCATATAATAATATAATATATAATAAATATTATAAAGAGGAAAGATTTGTTTGTTTGTACCAAATAGGCTCCGAAACTACTGGACAGATTTAAAAATTCTTTCACCAATAGAAAGCTATGTTATTCCTGAGTAACATAGGCTATTTTTTTACCCCGAAAACGGGTCCTGTGGGGTGGCCCACGGGAGCGAAGCCACGGGGAACAGCTAGTCTCTCATATAAATGTTTTAAATTAAACTTACCCATAATTATCGAAGATTTGCTGTCCTTTTTTAATAGGTCTTAGAGCAAACAAAATAACTTGTCTTGTGCCCAGTCTGGTATAGCGCACCACATTTGGTGCACAAGAGTGATTGATCAAACTCAGGAAAGGATATGCACCACTCCCTATATTTAATTCTTCTACATAGTTGCCTTCAGCATCTTCAATATTGGTAGTAATACCATGCATATTTGTTGGAGCTGTCATCAAGTGTCGCATCAATGTGTTTGCTGTGAATATCTTCGATAATCTGTTAAATTCAGGCTTTTCCGATTCCAAAAAGTTTTTGTTAGCCAAGGTGCTTAAGAGGATAGCAACAGTAACAGACTTTTGAAATATATCCGATACATCTCTTTTTTCAATATTAGTGGCCAGAGTATGAACTGATTCATAATGTTTTGAACTATAAACCAATTCGCCGTTATCTCTCTTCTTACACCCTAAATTTTCAGCATCTGTGCACGCTTCTACTTCTTCTACAGACCTCACCACATCGGGCCATGTCTCATGATCAGTCCTAGTTCTGATTGTGGCTCTCAATGCAAGCAATTCCAGTTTAGTGAAATTTGAATAATTCAGTAAATATGCAAGAAAAGGGCATTCATAAGAATGATACTGGTCCCATGCATGTGTGGCACACTTCTTGCTACAATACATGGTCATACAACAGTATCGACAAGGAAACAGGTTACATGTCCTTGAAAAACAATCAGCACAAGTGGTCATGATTTGATTTCTCAAGAGCACACTTACATAAGGATCTTCTTGAACTAGTATTTCACCCACTTCAATGTCCTGCTCAGCAACAACGTGCCGCCCCATTTCAGGTGTAAACTTCACTCTAAGCTTTGAGCTTGCATCTTCATATTTTAAATTTTTGGTGCCCTTAAAAGTAAATATGTCCTTTATTTCTTCATCCTCTTCTTTAAAAATTGGATTTTCATCTTCTTGTAAAGCTTCCTCACACACTTTCTTTCTTTTAAGAAGTTTATCCCTTATTGAGGTTGGATAAACAGAAGTAAATATCATTTCAATATCTGCTAAGCATTCCTTATATTTTTTTAAACTTGCTAGCACTGCTGATCTGTTAGATAAAGCTATACCATAACTTTGAGAGTCATAAGGTGCATACATCAATGCCAAGTTATAATATTGCCATGCCATATAATAGTTTGCCCGTTGATACAACTTGTTGCCAAGGTTACGATAATGTATAGACGAATATTCACATTTTTCTTCCTTGCAGACCAGAGGTATAAGATTGTAGTTTTTTATGAGTTTATACACAAAAAATACTTTGTAATAAGGCTCTCTCATTGCTGCAAAATCTTGAGAAATATCTTTTGTTCTACCATCTTTCTTTAGGTGCTCTAACAGTTTTTCGTAAATAGAATCAATAGACAATCTTAGGTTATCAAATGGATCCAACATTATTGATTATTTCAGTGTTTCATGAATGTTACTGAAGAAAGCAGTGCTGTTAAAATGTCTCACTTCGCTACGCCCTTTCTTGCTGTTAATCTGGGATGTGAGATGGTCTTCGTTATAGACCAGAGGCTGAAAGCTCAGAATATTTCACTGGACAAGTCTGAAAAAGGTAAGTCGTAGTTTTAGGTACAAAAATAAGTAAAAAAATACTTTAACCTTTTTTTTCCAAATACCTACCTGCTCATTTGTAATTTTTTATCTAAATATATTTGGAAATGTTCCTTTTGATTTATTTCAGTACTCACCGATGTAGCGACTGTATTATTTCATCCAAAACTGCTAGACGAGCTATTTACTCCGCAGCCGGTGGCCGCTCACACTCTCATAAAACAGCTACTTCAAGATATATCCACCTCCTCAATAATGAAACTCGATGATTATTCCATGAGCAAATTGTGGGATCTCATGACTATGATCTTCAAATGGCAATTATCTGTAGCGACAAATCAAAATATTTTCGACATCACCCGCCGACATCTGCGAAGTGTTGCCATGTTAATGCCACAATTTTTTCCAAAAAATATTATTGAACAGGTTATGCGAAGATTCGAGACTTTATCTCATCAATTCACTGACGATGATTATAAATGTCTAAACAATACCCTCATCATTTGGTTTTCAGAGTTTCACACAAAAATTTCTGTTCTTATGCGACTGGGGCTGCAAAGAAAAGACGGAACTTTTAATTTACCTTCTACAATAAGTACAAACCTTTTACATAACCTAGGTGAAAATATATATAAGTACGATAACAAGAAAAATCCTATTGAAGAGTTTGAAAACCGATGTGCTGATACAAATGAAATAAACTGTCTTTTATCTTCAATAGAAAAAGTTCATTCAAAGAACAAAGTTGAATTACAGTTGCCTATTGAATTTGGAGCTACATCATCCAAGAAAAAAACTTTAGAAATAACTACAGATATTCAATTTGAAACGATAGACACCAATGTCAAAATAAAGAACACTGATCTTACTTTTATTCCAGACATTCCAAAATCTCCGCAGGAGGACTTATTGGAGATGTTAGGAACAATAGGAGATTCAATATAATTTTATTTCTTTTCAACCAAGTACCACAACGTATGAAGCAGAGGCCAGTGGCAGGTAACATTTTTCTTGGCGGCCATTAATTAAACCTTGAACTATACTTAACGGTCTCGTGCGTCCCGCATCGAGCAGGTCCCCGCAACCTTCACCAGCAGCCTTATGGCGTAATGTATTCGGCAAGGCAAAGGGCAAAGAGTATGAAAAATCGAACAATCACATGCGAGATGAAAGACGCGTTGTGGATTTCCGTCTATGTGATTGTTTGATTACACACTCACACTCTTTCCGTAGACAAGACTCAACCAGTTGTTAAATCTGTTAACCAATGGTTTCAAATTTCGGATAACCGCGTTTATTCCTCAATTGTTAGTCTTACAAATGCTCAAAAAATTAACTCGCCAAGTTATTTGACTTATTGTGAGGCTAACAACTGAAGAAGAATGGTGATTTACCGAAATTTGCAAACGTTGGTTAGCATTTTTAACCATTGCTTGAGTTAACTACGGATCAAACAACTGGGCCTAAGTGTTATGTGGATTTCCGTCTATGTGATTGGTCGATTTTTCATAAACCGGTCTCTAGTTATTTCTATAGTTTCGGATTTCACTCCTCATTACTCTGTATAAAAAGTTAAACCTCGAATCTAGCTTCTTTAGAATCGTAAAGCTAAATTTTGAGCTTTACCACGATAAAACGATTTGTTTAATAGAAGCTTAATATAAGTATTCCCGCTGTATTATGGGCACTAATATTATTGGTCACAAAATTTTTGTTTAGTTTCCCGTATTTATGGGCGACTAAAACAAGATCGTCTAGCAACACTGATATTTTTTGATTCTATCCCCGGTGTACATTTTATTCTAATCTATCATTCTGGGACTTCCCTTTATTCGGACCCCTTGCTTCCCGCAAAGAGTAATAGGTATAATAAATACGGAAGGCCGCCCGCTCTCGCGACGGTTGCTCTGGCAATCTACAGGTAGATTTAATCTTAATGAGAGGCTCGGAACACGGACGCGAGTCACTGCGCAGTAGCGAATTCATGTGAAACCGGGGTTGAGGAGTGGAGTACTGCGCAGTAAAATCCGATCTTTACAGCCGCCTTTAAGTTTAAATCGACTTGTAACAAACTACAATATTACGTCGGTGTACCTACATATTAAATACTAGACGACATCGTAGCTTTGGAAATTTTGGGGTCAAGCCAGACGCCCCTTGGGTAAATGCTCATGCATACTGCGCTACCACGGGGTGATAGCGCAGTTATGTGGGACGCCAACCTACTAAAACTCGACGGTGTCCTCCTGTGCCGCTTATGGCGGGAACACGGGCACGCGTTAGCACTCACCGCGAACCCGCCGCGGCTGTCCGTCACCGGACCCTCCTCTGGGGAGTACCCACCATCACCGGCGCACCAGAACACACTGTGCGCCGTGACCACCCCAGGGAACAAACCAGCACATGGGTGCCAGACGAAAGCCAGACGCCCCTACCTGGAAGCTTCTGAGTTGAATCCATTCACGTTTATAATTTTAGGGCCCATAATTCGACTAGCAGAAGGCCTGGTGAGCTTACGACATTTGCTTTGATCGCGAATATAATATACTTACCTATTGAAATACCTTGGTGGCCTAGTTGTATCGGCCGCGACTTACAAGTTGTAGGTCGCGGGTTCGAGCCCAGGCAAGCGCTTTACTTTGTGTAAATTATTTCATCACCACTGCTCGCAAAACGGTGAAGGAAAACATCGTGAGAAAATCGGCATATCCTAGAACCAAAAATTCGTAGATATGTGACATCCACCAACCCGCACTGGGCCCGCGTGGTGGATTACGGCCCATTCCCTCTCACAGAGAGGAGGCCTGTGTCCCAGCAGTGGGAACATTAATATGCTGATGATGATGTGATGATTGAAATACACTTGCTTGAGGATTAACCTACCTAATTTGCATTTCTGAAATCGGGTGCCTAAAACTGTGATTCCCGAAGGCATAGGTATGGGCAGTAAATGCCTGTAATGTAATTCTAAAGGTGAGTATACACTAGAGCATTACAAAGTAATGTAGATAACGTTCTTACGAATGGTACAATACAGACATTTCCATGTAATGTAACGTCTGCGAATGTTCGACGTAATGCTCACGGCTAGCAAGCATTTACCTGTGACATTTCTTTGTACCTTGCGTTCATTATTGACCTCACTTCACGTCACTCGTGCTCGATAAAATGTTACACCAAGACTCGCGCACGAAGGGTTCCGTACCATTATCGCAAAAAACGGCATAAATATCACGTTTGTTGTATGGGAGCCCCACTTAAATATTTATTTTATTCTGTTTTTAGTATTTGTTGTTATAGCGGCAACAGAAATACATCACCTGTGAAAATTTCAACTGTCTAACTATCACGGTTCATGAGATAAAGACAGACAGACAGACGGACCGCGAAGTCTCAGTAATAGGGTCCCGTTTTTACCCTTTGGGTACGGAACCCTAAAAACAGCGAATGCTCGATGTTCTATTACAAGTAAATGCTCTAGTCTATACTCACCTTTAGGCTAGGTATGCTTTGATTGCCAATCAGTTTTGTACTGTGTAGATTTATTTTATAAAATAAATATTTATTATGAAGTTTCTTTTTGAATCCTTAAGTAGAAATACAAAAATATATATGTGTATTGCTAAGTAGGTATTGAATAAAAAGTTAATAAAGTTTACAAAAATACTTTATTTCACACATCACAAGTTCCGAAACCCCATACCGAGTACAGGTTACAAACACATCTTTTTATTTATTTAAACAATCATTGACTTCATAAAAATGACTTAGACTTCATTATAAAAAAAAACATTACCCTCCTTTTGGAGCAGTCGAGTAAAAACATGTGTTTGTATTCACAATACGTCACAAAAAGTTAGTTGCATTGAAATGCGAATACAATCATATAAAAACAACGTATCCTAGTTCTTTGAGATCTTATTTACAAATTGTATTTACATTTCCATTACCTTTATTTATTTATCACTAGATTAAGCTTAAGAAACGCAGTTATTAATTGTCAATTTAGACATGTCATGTCCAGATTTTCTGTCGTCATTTGTACAGTAATAACCGCGATAAATTATTATCTAAGTTAAGATAAGCTGACTATTAACAATTCTCCTTGATTCTAAAGAAAGCGAAGCGAAATAAGCTGTAACACCTACTATACCGACCAACCAATTAAACTGGTGGACAATACAATTAGGCCACTCCTATTTTTATGATATATTCATTAATTAAGTTCTGTTTACTTTAATTAATGAATAAATCATAAAAATAGGACTGGCCTAATTTTATTGTCCACCAGTATATTTATATCTACAACAATTTAATAGCCAATAATAAAAATCAATCATGATACTTTGGTATCTTTTTGAGAATAACGTTTTCTAATGTCAATTTCGAAATTTAATTATTGATGTAACCATTTAATTTTAAGCACAGCTTTGTTAATAACACGACAACAATAAAGCAAATACGAAAAATATTAATATTTCCTTTCGGTTCCCTAAAAATCCTGCTATTTCTAATATAATTATGTAATACTAATTCTGGAATTAATCTTGACAGCCTCATATCATACAGGTGATTTTTATACATTGATATCTAATAATCTTTTAGAGGGCGAAAGTAGGTCAGGGGGGTAACCATAAGCTCTTAGAGTAAGGTTATTTTGAGATAGAATATGTGACAGATGTATACACGTCATATACATCTGTCCCTTACACACACTCAAAATACCCTTACTCTAAGAGCTTATGGTCGGAACGGATCTTTGAGTCTCTGAATTGGCTGATAGACCCTGCGCATAAGCTTTGTGTCAATATTGAAGGTGAAGATAGCATTGTATAACTGTCTCTTTCACTCGCTAACCTTTGTCGCATCGTCCTATCTCGCTTACTCTGTGCAGTACACTCGATGACAAACTGTTTCTTGCGCAATGGTTGGCAGAGCCAGAGACACAAAGATCCGCTGAGACTACTATATGCAATGATTTCGAAAGGAAGGATACGCCCATCTGAATATTTTATAGAAACCTTATGACAAGCAAATACTCGCACACTCCCGCCACAGATAACTATATTCTAGTCAGAGACACGCACACGGACCACTCAACTCGTCGCGTTGGTCCTAAACTGCAATTTTATGACCGGAGCGCTAGTGATATTTAGTCGCGCGGTTGGCCTGGTCCTTACCCAAGTAATATATATGTCAATGACTATATGTATTTTGAAACATTTCATTAGGTTGAGTTTTAGGTCTACTTTATTTGCATACCACTATATTGAATCCCTACTGGACGCCAACTAGGTGTTGAGTTCCGTTCCTAAACATTTATTTTCCAAAATTGAGCGAATAATAAAATTCAGGTTTTTACAGTTCTGGGCTGCACTTGTGGCTTCAAGTCTAGAATGGATCTGCTTATTTTGTACCTCAGTAATAACACTTTCGTTCTGAGCCAGCTCTTTAAATCTTCCTAATCGCGCTTAGTTTACCCAGTCGTCACTATATTCAGCAATGTATCGCTTACAGCATCCTCATATCGATGGGTTCAAAGACGAAAACTACTTTTATATTATTTTATGTATTTACATTTTTCTCAAAACGAACTCGCGTCGCGTCTGCTCTTGAAACGACGTATTGGGTATTACGAAGGAATGTAATAAGTCCTGTTACAAGAACTTATGTGCAATTTATTTATGCCATAATTATAAAAAAAAACGAAGCTGTCTAAGCAACCGATTAGCCGATTCTTAATTCGAATTTTCCCTGAAGAATTTGAATTTAGAACCTGATAATCAGTTGCAAAACAGTTCCGAGATTTTCATGAATATGGATGTACAACTATAGCATTTCAATGTTGTTTTAAACGGATTTCACTGTACCATGAAGTTCACCCTCGAAACATGGCGGATTAAATTACGGTCAGGAGGGTGATGGCTGTCTGGCATACGTGCAGAGATATTTACACCCATATTAACTAATATCGTTCGATGTAATCCTTGCAAAACAGAACTTATGAAGAATTATTGCACGAATATGATGAAATAAATAACCATTTATGTTTTGTCTTGCGAATGAAAAGATGGCTTGTAATAGGCTTAACGGAATAACAATAACTATACTTGCTCTAAGAAACAGTTCGTCATATTGACTACTACTTCAAGGCTTTTTCGTAGAATTTATTAGTAGAAACAAGAGCATATTATATTTGTTAAATACTCTTTTTAATACCTATTTCACTAAATGTTTGTGTAATACCGAGTAACTCATACGAACGTCCAAGAGTTAGGTGAGTAGATGAATTCAAACACAAAAATAAATTCTAATCGCTGTGCTCGCAAACGAATGTTCGCGGCGTAACAAAAGCTCGCGAGGACTATTCTCAAAACAAATTCGTGCGATGCATGCCAGCGGTGAGTATTCATTCCCCTTTAAGACAATATTTGTGTGAACTTTGTCCTCTAAAATGAGTTCGACTGAATGATTGCTGCAGAGGTTTTTTTTTATTATTACGCTACCTACTTATTGAACCTCTTTTTACACATGACATTGTCGCCTAAACCTAGAAAAGTTTTAGGCCTTAATCATATTTATTAGCATCGATTCGCATTTTACATATAGAAACTATCGCTTGGATCTGGTATCGGTTGGCAGGAGGGGGGGGGGTGTTAAAAACTGGTAGGGTTTGGGTCTCTGATTAAAACGCTACCACTCTTATTACAAGGTAATGCATATTTTTCGAGAAAATAACAAAAATTGTTTCTAACCTCAATCAGATAAAAAGTGAAAACGAAACGTTAAAAAGGGGGATTCACAACCAAATTAGCAAAATTGTTGAATTGGAACGTAAAAAAAAAAACGACGCCATTTGCGTTATGTGTGACATTTCATTCCGTTTCTCTCCGAGTTGCGTGAATGTGCTATTTAACTTGAAGTGTACCCCCACCTCATGGTTAAAATAGGTCGCATCTGTACCAAAACCGAATCGGGACACCCCGACTTCACGTAGTCTTTTGGCTGCTACCCCTAGAGTGTATATAAAAACCGGAGGGGCAAAGGGAGAGCAACCCCCGTCAGCTGTAACAAAGCATAGACACCCGTGCGAGCTGTAGCGGGCCAGCAAGCCTAAGCTGCGGAGTGAGCATGGGAGCCTAACCTTTGTTACGTAAGGGCGAAGGGGTTGCATTTCCCGCAGCGCCGGAGACGACGCAAAAGCAACTTTTAAAGTGTTCTGAGGTTAGTTTACAATAATTTGTTTTTCTCAAGAACGGTGCGTCCCCTTTTTATGGGAGTGGAGCCAGGGGGCAGGGGCCACACCCCCACTCCTCCTCCCTCCTCTCCTCCTGCCAACCGATACCAGATTTTTTACGAATATATTTTGTATGAGGATACTTACGCATCGGAAATGAGAATCGATACGTATAAATGTAATTCAGGCCTTGGTCACTTATTTTACTATGACTATTGGCCAGTTTCTAAATTAAGAATTTGAAGTTGAGTATTTATCAAACTCTTAAACCTGTAAAATTTTGAATTTTTCGTATGGTTTGACACGATCTTAACTTCAAATACTGAATTCGGAAAGCAACCATGTCTAAAAAAATTATACTCACCTATAGTTGACTAAGAAACGTCGAACACTAAGGGACAATGACCACGACTGGTCGCAATCAAGTCCCGATCAAGATTTTGGCCAATCGTGCGACCAAAATGGTGGTCATGTAGTACGCGAGGTCCCTAAGACCGTGTCCTAACATAAAGTGATCCTCGTGTATAGACCGGCTTTGCACGGCACAAATTATATACACAAAGCTGCTTCGTTTTTCTCTCTTTTTATTGATGAAACCCGTATCAAAATCCGTTGAGTGGTTTAGAAGAAGTTAGCGGAGAAACAAACTGAGGCAAACAGCGACTTTGTCATCTTTTTTAGGAGTTGGTATTTTTAATCCTTTAAAAGTAAATACTAAATCTGCGCGGACAAAAATCGGGCGAATTATTCGCGCGAGTCGCTTTCGGCTAGAACAGGGAGTAAAGGTACGTACCGACTGGCGAATGATGACTGAACGAAAATGCGCGAAACCAGCGCGCATCCACCAATATGTACGGACTCTCACAACCGTCCTCTCATCTAAAGTCACCTTAATAACTAATTAACATTACAATACACCGATACGGCGAAACAATATCCTTACAGGGTTGCCAGATCAGAAGTCGTGACAGAATTAACAAATATGAGGCCCACTTGCGCGAAAAACTTTACTCAAGAGCAAGTTGCTAACACGAGGTTAAGGAAAATATTTACAATATTGTCAATTTAACCTCGTGTCAAACTGTCAATTTAACAACTAACTTTGAGTTAAGCTTTTCGTACAAGTAGGCCTAACAGATTTTTGAGGATTTTATTTTATACATCCGTAGCTGCACTTTTATTATTGTTAAACGTATTCAGTCTGATATAATAAAACATTGCAGTAAAAATGTTTTTCTAGACTTCAGTTACTCAATAATTTTACGTTGGGATGGTAAGGTAAGTATGAAAGGTCTCACATGTAATAGCTCATAAAAGAACTGCGCTCTTATCCGTAAGTTTGCCACGGAATACCCAGGTACAGTAATCCCCAATATTTTTGTACGAGTTAATCTTAGGCTTTCCGATGCGCATGTGTAGTTTCTAGTCCGTTTTTCTCCATAACAAGCTAATTTACCGAATGGACGGTGGAATCAATTTTATTACATTTAAATTTTTGACGTTCAAAAGTGCCGCTGCATGGCCTAATTGAAATAAAGAATTTTGACTTTGTCTTTGCATGGTATGGTGCGCTGCTATATTAAGGCGCAGATACCCCTGAGTAGCTGATTTTAAAATGAGAATCACGTCTAAACGGCTTGTAGTATTTTTTTGGAAAAATTATATGTTACATAAGACCATTTTCTTAATAATTTGATCAAAGAAATTTTTTAGTTTTATTTGCATTACATAGTGTAATTAATTTGTAAAGTTATGTCTAAAACGGACAAAAACACGACGATCGCACCAAAACCGCTGGGCGTATTTTAATGAAATTGACACCATCTCAAAGACAATTTGACTATCTACATTTTGAACTGAGCCTTTTTTTTAAGTCATACAATAATAAGGAAAGTACAAAACACTACTAAACTTTGGGGTCGAGCGGGTGTGAAACGAGTGCGCGTTTTGTTTCCTCAAGGTCGTTGGCGTTAGTCGTCGTCTTAATATATAATATATGATTTACGCAGCCATTTGTAGCCAACTGCAGACCGGCAAAAAAGATTGGCGATTACTGTACCCAGCTGTAGAACGTTTAAAAGAGGTTTTCCTTATAAATCCGTAATCAAAAGCCTAAAAAACCGTCTCACATATAAGGCTAGGCCCCCTCTTTCCCTGGCAACCCTTTCGTCTTCCAACTGCTATAGAAACATGGAGTTCCTCGTCGTGTTTGGCGAGAAGCTTTGTTCAGGCAGCATGCTCGCGTCACCATACACTGGCGCGGTGGGCCCGCTCGACGCGAACGGGCTCCTGGACCAAGTCCGGGAGCGGTTTAGTGATGGAGGCGATTCTGGTGGTAGAACTGTCTCGTTTGGATCCATTGGCATGCGAATTTGGGCCTTCCGCTGCAGTCTTTGTTGTACTGTGGAGAAAATGTTTAGTTAGTATTTTTTCTGAGTTTAAAGAGCTGCGCAAAATATATAATAAGATTTTTTATAAAATACCTAAACATATTTTTTATGGTGCATACTACTTCAGAAATAACAGATTATAATGATAACTGAATTTTGCCTTAATCAAATACCATAGAATACATCTCGTCGTTTTATTAGCTTTGTTTCATACATTTCATGAAACATCTAATGCACATCTGTTTACTGGTTTGAATGGGATATTTATGTTTTGTCTCTGAAATTGCAACTCATCTGAAATGCTTCTATTACTGCAGACCAACCAGCGCTGACCATAGTCAAGTTTATTAGCAATAACATAACCTATTAAAAATAACTTACTGTACAAATACGTCACCGCAAGCAACATTAACTATAGTCCACATTTACGGCTTAAACAGCGAGAACAGAGCGCCCAACAGCGTCCCACAAACGACGACACATTCTCAATTAATTGACTTTGGCCCAAAAGTAATAAAAGTAACTTACTATACATATACGCCAAAGCGACTGCAGCAATAGTGACTATAGTCGACATATACGGCTTGAACAGCGAGAACAGAGCGCCCACTAGCGTCGACACATTCTCAATTCATTGACTTCGGCCCAAAAATAATAAAAGTAACTTACTATACAAAAATGCCAAAGCAACTGCAGCAATAGTGACTATAGTTGACATGTACGGCTTGAACAGCGAGAACAGAGCGCCCAACAGCGTCCCACAAGCGACGTCGCATTCTGAATTCATTGCTTTGGCCCAAAAAATAATAAAAGTAACTTACTATACAAATACGCCACAGCGGCTGCAGCAATAGTGACTATAGTTGACATGTACGGCTTGAACAACGAGAACAGAGCGCCCAACAGCGTCCCACAAGCGACGTCGCATTCTGAATTCATTGACTTTGGCCCATAAAATAATAAAAGTAACTTACTATACAAATACGCCACAGCGGCTGCAGCAATAGTGACTATAGTTGACATGTACGGCTTGAACAACGAGAACAGAGCGCCCAACAGCGTCCCACAAGCGACGTCGCATTCTGAATTCATTGACTTTGGCCCAAAAAATAATAAAAGTAACTTACTATACAAATACGCCACAGCGGCTGCAGCAATAGTGACTATAGTTGACATGTACGGCTTGAACAACGAGAACAGAGCGCCCAACAGCGTCCCACAAGCGACATCGCATTCTCTCTGCACGTCAACTCGGATTTCTTGATCGGTCAACTTTGAGTGCACCGTCACCCAACCATGACCGCAGGTTGAGGCTTCGTTTGTTACTGTTACGAGCAATTCACCTGAAAATTTTAAAAATAATGTAATGATTGCAGAGAATTTTAAGTTTGTAATAATATTTTCTGTAAATGATTTCTAAAACGTTCTGCTAATGGCATTCAGAACCCTGAATCTACTCAGCTCATCACAACCCACTATTGGCAAACGACATCGAGCTACGAGCTGTTTCTGTTTTGTTTTCATCTATACTAATAAGAGGTAAAGTTTGTGTATTGTGACGTTGTAGGGGGTAATATCTGCATCTACAGAACCGATTTTGAAAATTCTTTCACCTGTAGAAAGCTACATTATTTCTGAGTGTCATAGGCTATAATTTATTTTCATAAAAGTTAGAGATCCTTATGAAAATTGGAATAATGTAACCCAAAAGTAGCAAAATATTGCATATAAAATTCATTCTTTGGCGTGCGCTGAGAAAACTATTGATGATAAATAAAAAATATGAACTACATGATTAGGTAGGGTATGGTAGGTAGAGTAGGGTAGGTAGGGTAGGGGAGGATAGGTAGGGTAGAGTAGGTAGAGGGTATTGTAGGTAGGGTAGGTGGGTATGGTAGGTAGGTAGCAACTTGACGGGAGCGAAGCACCGGGGGTCAGCTAGTCACCAATAAAGTTACAAAGAGGAACCTCGCTGACACTTCTCTATATGCAATAATTGACACACACACACACAGCTCGTTGTCTGATTAGCTCATTGCCATCATAGTTTTGTTCCAAAGGCTCAAAGTGCTCATTCAAAATCAGGTTTTCATTTGCCTATATTTTTCTCGCTTACCCCAAGTGTTATATATATTTTAAATCTAGTGACTCTGTGAGCTGTAGACCTCGCGAGTCTGTCTTTTTGATTTCTGAATCGACAAAAAAAAGCTGATCACAAAATTGCCCGACAATCGGTTGAGAAATGCGACCTGTACAGGAGAACAGCCGAACATACGAAAACATGAAACGGAAACGCTTCGCGCTCGCTCGGTCAATAAACTCAAATAAATAACTATTACTTACCACTATCAACACTAGTTTCCAACTTCAAACCCGGCGAAGGGGTCAACCTAACCAACTTCAACGCCTGCGGGTGTCCCATTACAGTGAAAGTTGTAGGTGGGGTCAGTAACGACACCTTAGTAGCCGACAGCCTGACTTGAGGCAGTAGTAATCCTTTGGTACAAGCCCTGTAGGCTCCCCATTCAGCACAAAGCTCCACTTCTGAAGCCTCTATGATTGGTGTGGCTGGGATTATTTTGCAACCCATTTGTCCTGGAAAAGAATGAAATATTTTAAAATTCTAGCTTGACAGCAGCTTCGCCCGCGTGAATAGTGTTTTTCTAATCCCAAGGGTACATTTATACTGGGATGAAAAGTAGCTTATGTGCTTTGCCAGACTATAATCTATGTATGAGCCGTTCTACCACATTTATAATATTAGTAAGATAAGATTGAAGTCAGAGCCGCAAAAAATGCAACTAGGGTGATCAATATTTTTTCTCAATCTATGTCTGTGTGCTGCCAACACAGACTCCGTGGAAGTGGCAAAGTTTTGAGCCAAGCTAATTTGAATGACTGCAGCCCTTCCCCATAGTAAGATACCGTAAGACATGATACTATGGGTATCTACATCGGTAAACTGACGTATTTTTCTAACAGCATAAGCTGCCGAACTTAGCCGCCCCGCAAGGGATATCAAATGAGTACCCCATTGCAACCTCGGGTCTAGCGTGATCCCCAGGAAAACCGCTTTACCGACGAATTCTAGCTTCTCATTGTTTAATATAATGTCACAATCATAACTAGCATTAACTTAGCATTTAAAACTAAATTATTAGCATTGATCCAATTTTGAACTTGCCGCAAGGCATTATTTACGTCGGCAACGTTACATGTACGTCTATTTATTTTAAAAATCAAAGAAGTATCATCAGCAAATAACACCATGTTTAATTTGTTTTCCAATAGATGGGGTAAATCTTTAATGTAGACTAAAAATAAGAAAGGACCTAAAATTGAGCCCTGGGGTACCCCCATTTTCACGTTCAACCCCGACGAATTGACACCGTTTATTTGAACTAATTGCTGTCTATCATTCAAATAGGATTTTACTAAACTTAATGCTGATTGGCCTAGCCCGTAATGCTCAAGTTTCAAAGCAATGTTTCATGATTAACGCAATCAAACGCCTTCGTCAGGTCGCAGAAGGTAACTATGGCATCTTGTCCTTCCTCCCACGCATCAAAGATGTGTTTTAATAAGGTGACACCAGCGTCGGTTGTACAACGTCCTTTGGTGAAACCATACTGTTTATCGTGTAGGATGTTATTCGTATTAAAATGAATGAGCATTTGATTTAGCATTATCTTTTCAAATGCCTTGCTGAAAACCGTTTCATTATTACGGTTTAGTTTCACCACTGGTACCGACACCATTACTTCAACGCTTAACACTTTGTACGGTTTCCGGAAGGTGTTTTCTATCTGTCTTGTACGTTTGTTTTATACTATAAATATCAGAAATAGACTTACCATTGATAACACGTAACACAGGCACGGCGCTATGCGGCGCCTTAGTCCGGCAACTGTAGGGCAGCTCGATGCTGGCGCCCTCTAACGCGTAGCGTTGTTGTTCTGTACACAGTAGCGGGCCAGAAGTTAGGCCGGCTGCGGTGAAGGATAGGGGAACTAATGCTGAGGGCCACTCGCCAGGAAGGAACTCCATCTGGGGGTTAAAATAGTTGCGATTACTAGACTGTAGATATAGACGGCTAAAAAAGTGTAGGAAAAAAGGGGCTAATATATTTAGACACGTACACAGTATCGCGAGACAAATGTGCTACAAATGGTTTGGCTCGTATACCGCAAGCGATGTGGCCATTCGTCAATGCAGCGAAATCGATTGGCGATGTAGCGATTCGTTAAGCCCCTGGCTGAGGCATTCGTGGTAAACCATTTGTCTGTACACGACTTTGTAAAGGATGGCCTACAAATAGTGAGCTCACATGTAATGTACTAGATATTAAATTCAGAATAATATTTTTTTAACTATATTATTGCTAACAACGGTGAAGGAAAATGTGAGGAAACCTGGAGTTATAGTTAGTATATAATTTTATGTATGTTCCATTAGTGTAATTGCTCCAAGGCGTTCCAGTGCGAGGATAAACGACTAAAATAAAATATTTCACATACCCTGTCTAACTGCAGCTGGTGCAGCGTGAACACATTGTGCGGTCGGTCTAGCCGCAGTACATGTGTGGCGGGCGCGTCGTGCGTCACTACCGCGAGGGATACGTCACTTCCAGAGAACACTGATACGCCGGCAGGAGACCTCCAGCCTACGCCGTCTAGGCATACGCCCCAGCTGCCAGTCACTACGGAAAAAATCATTAATGTTTGAATATGTTTAACTTGAAAGAAAAAATTAGTGAATACGCAAATCTATACTAATATATAATCTATACTAATATTATAAAGAGGAAAGATTTTTTTGTTTGTTTGTACCGAATAGGCTCCGAAACTACTGGACCGATTTAAAAAATTCTTTCACCAATAGAAAGCTACGTTATTCCTAAGTATTTTTTAATCCCGAAAACGGGTGCTGTGGGGTGGCCCACGGGAGAGGGGAACAGCGATAATACATACAAATAAATAAAATTGAAGTGTCTGTATGTAATATCAAAATAACAACGTTTTATTGAATGCACGTGAAAGTATATACGGTACTAACAACAAATAAGAAATTTTTAAGATTTTTGTCTGTCTGTCTGTTTGTTCCGGGTAATCTCTGAAACGGCTGGACTGATTTTGACGGGACTTTCACTGGTAGATAGCTGATGTAATAACGAGTAACATAGGCTACGTTTGATCACGAGAAAATTCATAGTTCCGGCGGGAAACTAAAAAAATAAAAATATATTTTTTACGAGTTTAAAGCGGACGAAGTCGCGGGCAACAGTTAGTGATGGTATAAAAAAGCCAGTGAGAATTGATCATAATGAGATTTCTTATCGTAGCGGTATCTACGAACAAGTCCGAAAGCCCGGCTTGCTCTAACCTATCAAGCACTGAACTCTCTTCTTCAGAGGATAAAAGCTGCGTTTAGAACACAAGTCTAGCCTTTTCTGACAGAATACTGCTTCTGTTAGGTCGTGAATCGAGGGTACTCCAATTTAAAAACTGATGTACCCATCATCATCATATCAGACGAAAGACGTTCACTGTTGAACAAAGGCTTCCCTTAAGCGTTGCCATATTGACCGGTCCAGTGCGTCTCACATCCAGCGGTTCCCCACAACCTTCACCAGGTCATCGGTCCAACTGGTGGGGGGCCTTATGCTTACCCCCCTCGAAAAATACGTGCTTTTAGACGTGAGTTTGCGGACACCAGCCCGTCTTATTTGAGGCTAGTTAACGCATAAAGCCTCGGAAGCAGTTGTCTGGTATATAATTCTAATATGAGTTGGATAAACCGCAGCATAATGGAGTAAGTAGACTAATAAGTATTCTCTTTTCTTAAATAGTTAATTACTTACCAACAACCCTATCAGCTCGCAGATCAGTCCCGGTGACCCAGACTTCGTCTTTGACTGTGACTCCACTCACAGACCCTTGGAAGGTCATGAATGTGCCCACTGTATCCAGGTTTGGTATCAACAGCTCGGTTCCTCGGACACTAGAAAAAAGTATATTTTAATAGTTTTTTGTATACACCATAACAAATTAAACATAAGTACAGTCATCCCGGTGGATGCGAAACACACAGGGCTGATCAGTGTAGCGACGCTTGGGGGGAACAATGTCCAGCAGTGGACGTTTTTCGGCTTAAATGATGATGATGACAGTCAACCCCAAAGTTTTTGGGCGGTCTGAAGTTGGTTACAATAGATACGCAGTATTAAATCTCACACTAAGAGCAGCGCGCCATGCCATGGGCATCGGAAAGCCTGTGTTGTAAAATAAATAAAATAAATAAAATAAAATAATCTTTATTTCGGACAAGTAACATCCATATGGGTTAGTAAACGAGAAAACTTATACCTATGTTAGTACACTCTTAATTTCTTAAAAATATTATTTAGTAACGAGGTTGTTGTTCCGAATGCATTTCAGAACAACATCCCCTAATAACGGAGTATCGTACCTCCCGGCTATGGTTTTCAGGATGGAGTTGGAACTGGCCCGCACTCTGCAGAGCAAAGAGGCAGATCTCTGCCTGACGATGGCATGGAAATCATCGACGCGAGATTCCGCGAACATACCTGATGCACTGCAGAAACGGGGCAGCCCCATCAACATCCTAAACCCGTTATTATATTGGACCCGTAAGGCGCCGATAGCCCGCTGAGTGTAGTTGGTCCACAGGCTGCACGTGTAAAATACTTGGCAATAAGCTTTAAAAAGTGTTATTTTTACTGCTTTGCTACACCGTGCAAACCTGCGAGCCAACATGTTACAACGAACTGCCAGCGCCCTACGTTCCCTCTCGATATCTACCTGGTCATCAAGACTGTCGGTGACATAGTGCCCCAAGTACTTGAACTGGTACACTCGCTGCAACTCATTCCCATTGAGTTTAATCGGGGGCACGTATTCCGGACATTTACCACCGACAGCCTTAAAGACCAAGTATTCGCTCTTTCTGACATTGTAGATAAGGCCATGCTTCTGAGCATAGCCCTCACAACATGTCAGAAGTTCTCTAAGTGCTCTAACCGTTGGGCTCAGCAGCACCATATCGTCAGCGTAACTGATGTTATTGACACTTACGTCATCAATGCGACAACCGATTTTCTTGCTGCTGAGCTCAACGATTAGATCGTTTATATAGAGGTTAAACAACTTTGGTGATGTTATCCCTCCTTGTCTAACCCCACAGTCTAGCCCATATGACACAGACAGCCTATCGGCCCATCTCACACTGTTAGTCTGGTTGTGATACCAGTACTGGAAGATACGCAACAGCTCCGCCGGCACTCCTCTCTCCCGTAACTTCTCCCACAAGACATCATAAGATACAAGGTCAAAGGCACGAGAGAGATCCAAGAAGCAAGCATACACTGGTGTCCGACGTTTTGTGTAATATTGCACCGTATGTTTGAGTCCGAGAATCGCACTTTCGGTGCCAAGATCATTACGGAACCCAAACTGTGCATCATGTAATTTTAAAAGGTTATCTAATCGTACATCCAGCAGGCTGTCGAGCACCCTCGCGACAACAGTAGCCAGAGAGATGGGTCGATAGTTACACTCATCAGCAACGTCACCCGTTTTATTTTTAAGAATAGGCACGACAATAGTTCGCATTAGATCACAGGGGAGGTACGAGTGACACATACATAATGAGTAAAACATAGCGAGTACCCTACCCATGTGAGGACCAGCATGTTGCAAGTGCTCAATGCTTAGACCGTCGTGACCCGGAGATTTCCCTCTCGTCATCTTCTTTATGGTACTTGACACCTGCTTGGCCGAAAAACGAACCAGATCAGAATCACGACAGCAGCCGTCATCGAGAACTCGCAACGACGAGCCTAGCGGAGACTCCACTTTGAAGTGGTCCATAAACATGTTGGCGATGGTGTCCGGCTGGTCAGCCCCCCCGACACTCACAGGAAGGCCAGGCCTAACATCGAACTTTTTAGTAGCCTTCCAAAACTTTTGAAAGTTGTTGGCTTTACGATGTGAAGCTATAATATCAAGCTTAATTTGTTCTTGATGAGTCTGACACCAAACAAGTTTGCTTTTAAACACCTTTCGTGTAAGGCACATGTCGTTATAGACATCGCCAGAAGTTGGTTTATTATGCCACAACCAGAGCCGATAATTAAGCCTCGCCCTCGCGTGAGCCTCTCGTACGTGCTTATTCCACCCGACAACACGGCCAACATGTCTATGAGTCCGAGTTTCCACATGGCTCTGTATCGCGGCTTCCGACAAAATAGCAACAATATTGCCATACATCTCGTCCAGAATTCGTCTGTGTTGAGTATTATTACAGTTTTTGTTACTGCACAGACCAAATTCTTGGGGGTAATCAATTAGCTTCAATTTACTATTACATAAATCATAGTACATGTTTATTTGATCGCTGTCCCTTTCCCCCCAAATCACTTTATTACGAGATGTTTTATAATCATTTAACTTAGGCTTAATCTTATCCAATCTACATTCAACAAATAAAGGACAGTGATCAGACCAAAACACATCGTGCACTATACCTATATCAGCAACAGTTAACCAGGCAGCTTTTGTGACGAGACAATGGTCAAGCCATCGCCTACAACCGTGCGCGTCACTGACAAAGGTATAGCTATTCGAATATAGCCCTAATTTTTCAATGTCCGCACATATCCACTTTTGTTCGTGACAGAAATCAAAAAGTTCACAACAAAAAGACATACCAGGGTGCGAGTTGAAGTCCCCGAGAATGTAAACAGTTTCAATGTTACTAGCTTCGACGATTGCACTCACTTCACTTAAACATTCGATGAATTCTGCCAGATTTTCACTAGAGTCAGTCGGCATATAGACACTGAATACTATTATGCATCTGTCCCCAAGCGAAACTTTAATCGCTGTCAAACGCGCACTAACACAGCTGATAACCGTCACTGCCTCAAACGCTCGCTTACGCCACAGGATCGCTACGCCACCATACGGTCGTCCCCTCAATATTCCTGCTGACGTATCAACAGCCGACTTTCCTGTGTATTCGAAATCGCTATGAATTTGTCCAAGAAAAGGTATATCATGGGGAAGCAGCCATGTTTCCTGGAGGGCAACTATATCAGCTGACTGACACAGACACTTAACTGCTTCAACAGACCGCTTCACTGATTTGCAGTTGAAACTTACAAATCTACTCGTCTGATAATTGCTGCTATCCATTATTATTGTGTCAATGTTTGCTTAATTATGCCAGTCTTCAACTTGTAAGATTCGTTTACAAAACGTCTAAAAGTAATTCCGTCGGGCCATAACTTATTATCTAGAAATAGTTCTAGTTTCGTTTTAGGGACATACAACTTAAAGGAGTTGTACCTTTTTTCTGTTTTTCTGTTAATTTTAAACAGAGTGACATCTTCCTGTGTGCTGTCCTTAATATAAGCAATAATATCGCTCTCATTCGTGGTTTTACACACGTTGGAGATCGGCCTCTGGAGTAGATAACAATCTTTTCTGCATACCTACATATTTAGGAAAATAATCACTAATAATCGATTGAGATCTAGATTTCGGTGATTTATCGTTGCTTTTTGAATTTGAATGCTGTTGTAAAGCCATTGGACCACTGTCAAAGTTATGCATATCCTCCAAAAATGCGCCTCGCCTTCTATTGACAAAGTCAAAGTTATTGTGCACTATTGAGGCACTCTTCAAATTGTCTACTTCTGTTCTCAACTCTAACAGCTGAGACGCCGTGGCACAGTCATTTTTTAAGACCTTGATATCAGATTGTAGCAGGAGAATATCCTTTAATAGTTTAGTTGCGTCTATGTGGTCAAACCCAACTGGAGGTAGTTTTCGCAGATCCCGCGCAACGAAGATGGGTACTATCTCAGGATCAGTGAGCTTCAGAAGACATATCATATCCTCTATATCTCGAACGCCTCGTCCTTTACTTTTACGTACTTTTCGTTTTGAGTTTGCAATTGAGTCGAAAAGCAACTTCTTCGCCGCCACAATTTCACTGTCCGTAAAACTATCACTGCATACTCGGGTCAGGGAGACCTCATCCATAAAATCTGCCTGGTTTTGTATAAACGCTAATAGCTCGTTTATCACAACATTACAATTTGCACATTTAACAATATTTGACGCCATTGCACCGAAACTAAGTACAGGTACGCTAGTAGTACGTACGCTCACTTCCGCGCGCGAACGACGACTGAAAATGGACGGCCTTATCGCTAAACGCTTATTCGTTGTAGAGGGGCCCAAAATAGATACAAAAAGTATCAAGTGGAGTAGAAGAGGTAAAAAAAAATTATATATGATACAGGTAACGTACGGGGTATCGTGTTACCCAGTTACTGGGTTGTGGAGGTCAGATAGGCAGTCGCTCCATGTAGAACACTGATACTCAGCTGAATCCAGTAAGACTGGAAGCCGACCCCAACAATAATTGGGAAAAAGGCTAGGCAGATGATGACAGGTAACGAACGGTGTATGTGAAACAAATTCCGGTCGCGAGTGCGATTGCGGTTGCTATGTGTGCATACGCTTTCGCTTTGTTGTGTGGACACTGACGTACTAGACCTATTTACTTATAAGGGGTATGGAAATATTATAGACAATGATGGTTAAATGGATATTTGTTCGTAGGATTTAGGTCTTTCATAATCATCATAAGCATACCAGTCTCTCAGTCAGCTCTTATTCTGCTGCTACCAGCCACAGTGAAGATCACCGTTCCCCCTAGCTCGAGGGTGTCATGTTTACTTTTACCAATACGTGGTCTCCACTCAAGAACCCAATGGTCATTGGTAGGTCGGATTGATCTTTACATAGGTGTATAGTATGTTCAATGAAGACATCCGCAAGATAACCTGGGTTACCAACATGGCCCGAAGAATAGCCAAACGTAAGTGGCAGTGGACAGAGCACATTGCTGCAGAACGGATGGTCGATGGGGCCGTAAAGTTTTGGAGTGGTGACCACGAACCGGAAGACGTTGCGTTGGAAAACTTCCCACTAGGTGAACTGATGACCTGGCCAAGGTTGCGGGAAACCGCTGGATGCGAGACACACGGATCCGGTCAATGTGGTGACACTTGGGGGAGGCCTATGGTCAGCAATGAAGATGGTATGTTTACCTGTCACTAGAGGGCGCAGGCCGCGAGTGCGCAGCTAGCGGTGCTATCGCGGAAACGTTAGCATGAGGAGCCAGCAGAGCTCGACCTACAGAGTTCCTCATCACCAGCCGAACGCTGGTCTCATGTAGCTCGCCTGATGGTTCCGCTGTACAGTATGATGGTACTGCTACTTCAACGTGGATAGCCTGAGAAAAGAAAAAAAAATTGAAAAGCTGTCCATTGAATTCTTGGGGCCTTACTATGACGTGTTAAAGTCATCATGGTTACAGTTTAAGAGAAAGACGGACCTTTACTGCACGAATATTTCAATCCTGTTTTACATCAAAATATGATGGCATTGGCACGTCATAGTACGGCCGTTGCCGGGCGGACGCAATACGAATAAGATTGAGAAAAAAGTTAGAAAAAGTACTGATCGTACACAAATTTATATTTTTCGAAATTGAATACTGTTTCCAAATTGTATGTAATCTTATAGTAAACATATAAAAGAGACCAAAAACAAAAATACAGTTCTAAATTGTTTATGAAAAATGAATGACGGTCAAAAAAAACATTACATTTCTTTTAAAAATATTTTCTCTTTAGTACCCATAACCAAACTCAAAACTTACCGTCTCTCGATAAATATTATTCCTCTCATCCTTATGCTGGGCCACTATAACTCCATACCCTGGTCTCACAGCAGTTACTTCTCCACCAGCGCTTACAGAAAACGCACCGTCGCCATAGGCCTTCCAATTTCCTCTGGGCAAAGACTTCAGTTTGACCACAGAGCTCACGGCTAAGGCCAGACGGTCTCCTGAAGACAACCCCTTGGATTGACCTTCTATTGATGTCCGGATGTCAGATAGGCCTAGAATCTCGATTGTACTGTCCCAAGAACGAGTTTCTGCTGCCTGCGAAAGTTAAAAAGGTTTAAGACAAGGGAAAACGTAATATACAATTCGCTTGTCGACCTCTACCAAAAGCATATCAATATTTTAGAAACAATTGCATATTCTCAATACGACGTCCTCATTTGCATAATGCCTTCGTCTGAATACTTTTTAGGTGTAAGTTTCTCATAAAAGACATATTTTTTTGTTATTGTATGGCAGCTTTCCAAATGCATTCTTGCTTATTACTTTTAAATAAAAAAAAATATTGCTAATTCAATCGTGAGCTTAAATCGGTAAACATCAATAAACCATATATTCGTGTTTGAGTACTTTTAAAATTCATGTCCAAAATTAAAACAGCTAACTAACCGTAACCCTGAAATCGTTATAAACTCACCTGTCCCATATTCCTGACTCTAACGTCAATAGTGATGACTCCTGGCTTCAATGGCACCACTCGTACTGACAGACCTTCGGCAACCGATCTCTCGAGCATATCTGTAAAAACAACCAAATTATGAGAAATATGTTTCATAAGCATTGCATGGGCAATAAGAACTATCTGCACAGCTAAGCAAAGGCGTAAATTCATTTTTCCACTACCTTGTCTATGTTACACATTGCCTAAGAAATTCGTTTCGATACTTGAACATTTAGACACAAGATTATAATATTAAAATAAAATAAACAAAATTACATAATAGTAATAGTTATGAAATGACTTTTGTATGGATCATTATTGTAACTGACAGAATGATACTGAATCTGTTACCTCTCGAAAAAGCGCGCGTTGATTGTGTGTATATAGTCTGTAGTTTTTAGTCTGAACGTTTCTAATAAATTGTTGTTGGAACTTATTTGCATTTAATTAAGTACGCTCATTAGGTAGTGGAAAAAGAATCGTTCGTGCAAATGTACTATTATTTTAAGCCATTAAGAGCGCGGCGAACGGAGCTCGCAAATGCGATTCGAGACGAGTGAAGAATTCGTTCAGAGTATTGCTATCTCGCTTTGCACACACACGCGGTGCGCCGTGCGCAGCCGTGTGTGTGCGAGTAGATAGGCTTCCATTCATAACGACTCGAAAGCCGGCAAGCCGGCCAACGTGAACTGCGCCGGCGTTCTTTTGTCTTATTTATGTAGGTAACTATGCCTTTTACGAAACCTCAAATATGTATTGTTATAATAAATAATGAATGCAAGTAAAATAATACAAATGTTACTTAGGCAAAGTATTAGTACAAGACAAATATTCCAATAATTTATGCCTATTTACGCATAAGTAGGTACAGACAAATAATAGCGCTCTGATCTAAGAATATTAAAAATAAAAACACGAATTTCATATAAACATTTATTTAGTTATGTTTTACTTTATAGATCATCATTCATCTATTTAAAAAATATAAATCAAAACGTGATAAAGTCGTGTAGGGTGACCATAAATATTATCGACTGAACGAAATACAAAAATACAATAATGATAATCAGAAAACATTTTTACGCATGCTTTTTAGTTTATATGTACAATTGTACATTGTAATAATTGTACATTACGTAGGTAAAGAAAAAAAAAGTTTATATTCTGTCTCTGATAGGCAGATTTCTAGGTAAACAGGGATCTATTAATTCAGGCAATATACATTTAAAATAAAATTCTTCTAATTTTAATACTATTGAATTCCAAAATTCGTTGTCTTTTTCAATTTTTTCATATGCCAGTCCTTTAGGCGCCCATATTATAAAAATACAGTATTTGCGGTTTGTTATTTGCAATTGTCCTTGTATCTGGTAAAATAGTAACTTATTGTATTATATCATTGGGATATAGGTACTTACTGTGAGAAACATCCCATCGCTCGGAGTCCATGTCGGCAACCAAACCAAATCGTAAATAATAAAGTCCGTAAACAACGCAAAGTTCGTAAGAAAGTAGATTACTCAATATCAAAGTTCAAATCACAAGGCAAATCTAAATCCAAGTTCATAGCTTAGGTCAATAGTGTCAGAAATATTACAATAAGTACTTAGAACATAAATAAATACGCACGAGCAGCACAGTAAAGTAATCGTCTAACACTGACAACAAACCACAAAAAAAAAGTTAATTAAAAAAATCAAAAAACCCGACTGCTTGAAAAGCGAACTAAAAAGACGTAAACAAGGAGAAAATCATGCTGTGCAGTCGTAGGATACGTCTGGTTTTGGTCAGCCAGCTCGCGAAGATGTATCCTCCGACAGCACAGCATGATTTTCTCCTTGTTTACGTCTTTTTAGTTCGCTTTTCAAGCAGTCGGGTTTTTTGATTTTTTTAATTAACTTTTTTTATTTATAACTTTTTGGTTATTTTTTTTTCGAATCAGGTACATTTAAACATATAAGTGTTATATATTTTTGAAATCACCTCTTAAAATCCTTTATTTTGATACCCCACACGATAGGAGTGGAAGAAAAAAAAATTTGGGCCCCCACAATATGGCACCCAAGAACCGCTATTTTCCTATTTGCCAATTTTTATGTAGCCAGTGACACTCGCGGGGTTAAGGCGAATCGATTGACGTAAGAACCATCAAAATCGGCCCACGCGTTTGGTTTCTAGAACGCCACATAGGAACAAACATACATACATACATACATACATACATACTTACATACATACATACTTACATACATACATACTTACATACATACATACTTACATACATAAATAGACTGATAAATACATTACCCTCCTTCGGCAGTCGGGTAAAAAATATACAATACAACAAACAGTAAACAACCCCGAAGTGCCCCGAACAAAAGCCGTACGAGCGATACCTACTCAACCGTATGAAGCACGACTACACACACATTGACATGACGTGCTCGACGCGACAGCAATACTAGCTATTGAAAATGTATGATTATTTTTATGTGTTCCGTAATACCAAAAATGATGAATGAAAACATAATGTTTTTTTATTTTTTTTTCGATAATTTGTTTCTTGATAATATGAGCTATGTTATAGCGTTGACAATTTTATAGATATTGTTTTTTTTAAGATAGAAAAATCAATAAGAAAACATGTCATTTACGCTGTAAAAATGTACGAAATGAAATTCGCTTAAACTTCATTTTAGGTAACTATTTTGAAAAAAAAAAGACGTAGGAACCTAGATAAATACTGTCTGAATCCGAATATTAGCATAATTTGGTGGAAATATGCTCAACTTACAAATGATTTAGGTATTACGTTTGTATGGACAATTCATGCTTCGCCGCGCCCTTAAACGGCACTTTTGAATATCAAAATTTATTCCATTTGTCACAATTCTGACCGGAATTTGAAGATTCACACCAACGCTTTGCTTGCAAGCACTGAGGTATCAACTTAATCTCTCGCGTTCACATGCCGTCTACCGTAGTGCTGCACCGTATGTTACCCGTTATGACCTCCGCGGCAAAGGACGACGAGCATCAGCCACGCAGCGACACGTCTTTAGAGCTGTCAGTCGCATCCACAGTCGCAACGTTTTTGCCCCACCTGCTTCTACCCACACCGGGCTGGGAGACTCTACCAGTAGCAGTAGGCTCTGTGTCACTTACCATCAGCATGTGTAGTGTACAGCCTGGCGGCGGCCGGGTCGCGCAGCGTCCACGTGATGCGCGGCGGCGGCTGCAGCGCACTCAGTGCGCCCGCGCTCAGCCCACCTGCTTCTACCCACACCGGGCTGGGAGACTCTACCAGTAGCAGTAGGCTCTGTGTCACTTACCATCAGCATGTGTAGTGTACAGCCTGGCGGCGGCCGGGTCGCGCAGCGTCCACGTGATGCGCGGCGGCGGCTGCAGCGCACTCAGTGCGCCCGCGCTCAGCCCACCTGCTTCTACCCACACCGGGCTGGGAGACTCTACCAGTAGCAGTAGGCTCTGTGTCACTTACCATCAGCATGTGTAGTGTACAGCCTGGCGGCGGCCGGGTCGCGCAGCGTCCACGTGATGCGCGGCGGCGGCTGCAGCGCACTCAGTGCGCCCGCGCTCAGCCCACCTGCTTCTACCCACACCGGGCTGGGAGACCCTTCCAGTAGCAGTAGGCTCTGTGTCACTTACCATCAGCATGTGTAGTGTACAGCCTGGCGGCGGCCGGGTCGCGCAGCGTCCACGTGATGCGCGGCGGCGGCTGCAGCGCACTCAGTGCGCCCGCGCTCAGCCCACCTGCTTCTACCCACACCGGGCTGGGAGACCCTACCAGTAGCAGTAGGCTCTGTGTCACTTACCATCAGCATGTGTAGTGTACAGCCTGGCGGCGGCCGGGTCGCGCAGCGTCCACGTGATGCGCGGCGGCGGCTGCAGCGCACTCAGTGCGCCCGCGCTCAGCCCACCTGCTTCTACCCACACCGGGCTGGGAGACCCTACCAGTAGCAGTAGGCTCTGTGTCACTTACCATCAGCATGTGTAGTGTACAGCCTGGCGGCGGCCGGGTCGCGCAGCGTCCACGTGATGCGCGGCGGCGGCTGCAGCGCACTCAGTGCGCCCGCGCTCAGCCCACCTGCTTCTACCCACACCGGGCTGGGAGACCCTACCAGTAGCAGTAGGCTCTGTGTCACTTACCATCAGCATGTGTAGTGTACAGCCTGGCGGCGGCCGGGTCGCGCAGCGTCCACGTGATGCGCGGCGGCGGCTGCAGCGCACTCAGTGCGCCCGCGCTCAGCCCACCTGCTTCTACCCACACCGGGCTGGGAGATCCTACCAGTAAGGTTTGTGTTGCTGCCTTTACGCGGACCCCTGATATTGGGATTACCTGTTAACAACAATTTGGCTGATAAACTAGATTTTTCGAACGCTGAAAGGTAGGCATATCACAATACGATATAAAAAATTCCAAGATGACGCCATCTTGTATTTTTATTTTGATCGTAATTCATTCAAATTTATTCGTAATTAGTGACCCCAAAAACCATTAAAATCACACCCTTGACGAAAACTGTAAAATTCTCGTTGGAACCGTTTTGGATATCGATATGATGTTCGTTATAAGCTCCTTTAAACCCATGACGAAAATTTCATCGGTGCCATCTTGGATTTTCCTATTGACCGTATTCGTAATTAGCAACCCTAAAATTTGCGAAAATGAAACCTGTGACGAAAGTTAGTAATTTTTTGTCTGCACCATCTTAGATGTTGATTTCGAGCCTGTCTTTAGCTGCTTTAGTTGTAAAATCAAATCTAAATCTACCATGGCGTCTCCTAAACATTTGAATTGATTTTCAATATACAAGCAAAATAAAAAGAAATCAAACAGCCAATTAATAAATACATAGTCATTTCAACACCATCTAAAATGTAATAAATAAATGTGTGTAATCTCTGTTACCTCAACTTCAGATTCTGCACTGGCCATCTCAACATTGGCGATGTCGGTAGCCACTAGTCTGATCCTCGATGTTCCGATTGATAAGCCGGTTACTGAACCTGACGATGTCACCTGTCGAAAAAAATATTTTTATTTTTGAAAATGATGAATGTTGCAGTTGATGTGTTTAAACACTCGAAACCCTATGTTCGAGGCTTTTATTATCAAATACAAACAGCAGCAGCACGGGTCGATCAGTGGATGGATCCTTCAATCCTTTACATAACAAAATATATCTGTACCTCGGCAAGCATATCTTTTACAATAGGGTATAATAGTGCCCGGCACGATTGGTCAGTCGATCCTTATGTCAACTGACCAACTAATCGCGCGCTCGGAACGGTCCTAAACGTTCCCCGTGCCCCGCTTCACTACCAAAGATACCTAAAAAATACTTCCGCGCATCTAACTACTCTTGCCAACTTACGTGCCGGGGATTATAGTTTACTAAAAATTAGCTTTTTGCCCGTCAGGTAGATTAATAAAAATTATTGGACACATATTTTTCTTTTGACACGTAAACATAAAGTAACGACGATATAATGCGTTTAAATATCGTGTGACGTCACCACTCTAGTACACTTTATATTGCCTTATTGACGTCACAAACCCCCACTCCTGAACTTTGAAGCGCTATAAGTTTGTAATTTTTTATTGATTTGGTAAAGCAAAAAATACGTGTCCAACATTATTTGATAATCTCACGGACAGTCTAAATAGAATTATCATTTTTCTACCCAGGAAACATTCCTTTTGTTCCAGGAAGTAAGAAACGAGAAAATCTGAGACTTGTGAGAGAGTATGGTGGTACCCAGTAACTGAATTATGAAGGTTAGATAGTCCATAGACTCCATGTAAAGTATTTGTAATCAGCTATATCCGGTAATCTTGGAAGAGTTGGGATAAGGGGCCCACCATGAGCTCTTAGAGCAAGGTTATCTCAAGGATCTGTGTACATCTGTCACTTATTCACAATGAATGTAATCTTGCTCCTAGGTCGTTAATTCACGAGGCACCGCACGACGCGATTTGCGGTCACGATTTTTAACACACAACACACTGCAGACGCTCTGTCGTCTGTTCGTTTGTTCACTAGAAACGATTCTGCAGTGCACTTGTATTGTTTTATAAGCGCGTAAGTGACGACGTTACTATTTAAAGTCGGCACCCGCAATAATCTGCTTCGCCGTCTGACATCTACTGCCTGGGGTGCCTCCCCACATGTACTTCGTACATCGGGCTTAGCACTCTGCTTCTCGGCTGGCGAATTCGCATGCCCAGTGTGGCATCGATCCGTCCTTGCCCGACAAGTTGATGTGGCCCTCAATGAGACATGCAGGATAATTACGGGCTGCCTAAAACCCACCCCACTCGCAGCACTGTACCCGCTTGCAGGAATAGCCCCTCCGGAGGTCCGAAGAGAAATGGCCTGATCCACAAGCAGGAGACAGATAGATGACACTCTATACAATATGGACAAGCCAAGGGGCAGATTGAAGAGTCGGAAAAGCTTTCTGAGGTTAACCAAACCTATTAATGACAGCAGTTCTAGTGAGGCAAAGAAGAGACTGTGGCTCCTCAAACATCCTCCTCCGACTGAATATGTTGAGCCTGCAGAAAAGCTCCCTGCAGGCCACCAAATTCCATGGCCCACCTGGAAATCTTTAAACTGACTCCGAAGCCAAGTGGGTCGCTGTAGGCACAACTCAGTTAGGTGGGGGTACTCAAATAACGCGCAGTGCGATTGCGGAGCTACGTTCCAAACAATGACTCACCTCCTATCGTGCTCTCTGTGCAACAACACCTGCACCCTGAAGGACCTTTGTGAGGCAAATGAAAACGGTGTTGCCGTGGCTGAATTCTGGTCAAAACGTATATAATTGAGGAATCATTGATACGACGAAGAAGAAGAAGCGTGTGAGTGACGAACCACGTGATAACCGTGCAGTGCGGTGTGTCGTGTCGTCAACAAGCTTATACTTGTTTTGTACAGCTGCTAAATCGTCACCGCAAAAAAATCGCGACAACATTGCGGCATCGACGACAAGCCGAAAAACCGTATGTAAATCGAGTCGTGTGATGCGGTGTCGTACAATGAACAAACGGTCCATAATCGACTGACTGAATCGTGACTACATTTTATCGTGTCGTGTGCCGCGTCATGAACAAATGGCCTGAGAGCTTATTTCCCTATATTATTTAGGCTGGTTGATTGACATACCTCAACATGCCCAAGTCCAGTCGTAGCCTTGTACTGTAGCGCAGCGAGATGAGGCGGCGGTCCACCTAGATGCCGCAGCTGTAGTCGAGCTCCTGGAGGTACGCGGGCTTTCGACGGTACCACTTCGAGCGGTGGGAATACTAGGACCTGTAATTAAAAAGTGTTTGGAGTTTTAGAATGGAATATAAAATTAATAGGTAGGGGTTGCCTTATTATAGCTGAATTACAATTGATGTACATATTAAATCAAGACTCTTGTCTGATGATTTCATGACGAACTTTTTATCGACGTTATTCAGACCCTTACAAATCTGTTATGTCATCTAGTTGTTGCCCACATCTACAGAACATGTGTCCAATTAAAATTCTCTACAGGAAACGAAAAGAGCAAGCATATATAACCTCTATATTTAAAATCAAAACTAATTATAAAACCACTAACTTATTCTTAGAAAAATACACCCATGGAAACAGGGCGTGAGATTATTTAATGTAGGTATTTTTTAAAGACTCACCTCAAGTTCAGGGCTCCAAACTCCTCCAAACAGCGCCCGGACCCTCCCCGTGCCCTCTTTAACCCCGCACATAGTCCCATCCTTCACAGTCACATATCCCGTAGCCCTCCACTCGGGCGCGCGGCCCGCCGACAGGTAGCGGTGTGACACGCCCTTTATAAGTGCGGAGATAGGCACGCACGCACCTACACCGACTGCACGGGATGTTGATACTTCCACGCTTAGAACTTCTTCGATGTGGACCTAGGAAACATTAAGAATTTATTAATACAAATACGCTTAGATTGTTTTCCGGCAAAATGGCAGAGGTGCAAGTGAGGTCGCAGATAAATTTGAAAGAGAGTTGCCGCGGCCCTGGCTCAAGCAACTGAAGGAACACGGGTGGGTTTTAGTCAGTAAAAGTCTGACACGCCCTCCCACTTCACCAGTGCGGGAGAAGTCATTGAATGATTTCCTCACCCAAAAAAAAGAAATGTACCTGTAAGTGCACCCACATTTTGCTTGTGTACATAATTCACATGTTACACGGAAAGATGATCCTCGATGAGCATTTTTTTTTAAATGGATATATCCTAATGGCTCAAATACACATGCCTGTAGCTTGCATAAAAGTGTGCAAGTAGCTTGCATGCCATTGTGATATTCACCAATCAGGAGTTATTATAGTACAATAAACCTCGGTCTAAAAGCGTTTCGAACTGGCAGGCAAGGGGTGACGACTACGAAGCCAGCTCGTTGGACTTTACACAAAAATGCTCTCATTTAAATATTTTTTCTATGGCCAGACTTTCTTTTTAGATAACTTTCGTATTGAAAATATCAATGACAAACTGCCATTTTTATATTCTTAAGATTGAAAAATCGGCCTTAAAGCCACTTGATCAGTCATTTGAACTCACCTCAATCAACTGCTTTTCTCCCTGCACACACATATCAGTGACCACCAGGTCGTAGGACCCTGGCCCTGGCACGGTGGCCGTCAGCGCACCATCTTCCACCTCTGCCGACACCCCTTTGGGCGCTTCAACAGCGTAACGCCCGCTGCCGCCACTGATGCTTGCTATGTTGCTTACTGTCTCGCTTTCCCAGGCGATGTTCACCTAAGAATTACGCAACCAAAAATGAAGTTTCAAAATCGGTCCAAAATTGACTGAGAAATCGGTGAACACACACAAAAAAAAATACATACAGACCACCAGATTTTTTTTGGAAAAACGGTAAAATATTAGGGTTTATGCGACCTTAAAAGCAATTTCACATCACATCATCAGCCTATTAAAGTTCCCACTGCTGGGACACAAGCCTCCTCTCTGTGAGAGGGAACGGGCCGTAATCCACCACGCGGGCCCAGTGCGGGTTGGTGGATGTCACATGTCTTCGAATTATTGGTTCTAGGACATGCCGGTTTCCTCACGTTTTCCTTCACCGTTTTGAGCAAAAACAATTTGATTTTTCTAAAACAGTGTGAAAGAGTCGACGAAATTCTAGTTTTTATTGTGTCTCGCGTGAAATCAAATAAACAATGATAATTCATGGTCCGAATAATCACACATTCATTGTGTGATTATTCGGACCTTTCCGACTGCAATCACTCAGTATCCAGTTAGGATATTTAAGGGACAATGTAACAAATAGATTTTAATGATTTGAATTTGTATGATAAGTGGGCAGCCTGCTTGTTTGCTACTTTGTGGCATTCAAAAACTTATTTAGCTGATAGACCACAGGTGGTGAAACAGACCAAAAGAATCAAATGTTTTACCTTGATCGTGTCACATTTCAACGGAGCGACAACTCTTGCTTGAATGGATGCAGTCGCATCAGGAATGCTTGCCTTCAATACACCAGTCCATCCGATAGCTAGATCATCGGCTATAACTACCTGGAAACATTAAAAAAATCAATAAATCAGACAATATTTATTTATTTATTAAAACTTTATGCACAAGTACAAAGGCGGACTTAATGCCTTAGGCATTTTCTACCAGTCGACCTTAGGGTGGTGCAGAGATAAAAAAGGCAGGTGCAACTAAATGAAAGGATATATACTTAGATACATACATACAAAAACAATGTTATAGAGAAACCGAAACCAACAAACAAATCAATTCTGTGATGATTCTGCAAACTTCTTGCGAATGTGCTCACGTGCCATCCACCAATTCAATATTGAATTTATACTTTATTTGAAGAAAGAAAATGTTGATTTTTGTTTGCTGTGTCTCGATATGCGCCATCCATAAAGTATTGCTGACTTTGGCTTGGGCCAAACATATATGGGTATACAATGTTCGCGCCAATATTATTTCAAGTACCCAGTAGTAAAGTATGGTAAATCGATAGATTCGACTTATTGCCTATATAATAATATCATTTACTAGCCGGTCCCGACAGACATTGTCTTAACCGGGCCCGAACCCGATTGCAACGCCACCTACTGGGTCCAAATGTCAATCTAAGTCATCAAGGAAACCAAAGAAACACACAAAAAAAAACATCAAAATCGGTCCAGCCGTTGCCGAGTTTAGCGCTTAGCAAAACATATAATCATTCATTTTTATTTAAAAGAATAACTTACTTGATAATACTTATTCGGTACAGGTACGGGCACATACTCAGGGTGCGGTTCAACAAACAGCCTGTCTGTGGCCTTGTACTGTAAGCCGGGGTGATGAGGTTCAATTTCCCATGACATCTTAGGACCGTTCTCGTCGAGAAGTTCGCGACCTATCGCGTCTAGGAGTGTCACTTTCACTGATAACTCTTGACCGGGACGAAGCCAGATTCTGGAAGAAAACCTTGGTGTTATTAATGTCTAAATAACATAACATCACACTTGTACTCCTTGGTTAGGTTATACAGCGGTGCACCGTGCACTTATAGCACCGCCCACATTAAAATTTAGCCAGTCATGTTTTATTCTCGAAATCTTACTAATATTATAAACTAGATTCTGTCTGTTAATGTCAAGAATTATCCCAAGGTAGCATATTCCCGGGATAAAAAGTATCATATGTGCTATTCCAGACTATAATCTATCTCTGTGCCAAATTTCATCCAGATTCGCCCAGCCGTTTAAGCGTGAAGAAGTAACAAACACACACACTCACAAACTTTCGCATATTATAATACTAGCTTCTGCCAGCGGCTTCGCCCGCGTGAATGTCGAGAATTATCCCAAGGGAACATATTCCTGGGATAAAAAGTATCCTATGTGCTATTCCAGACTATAATCTATCTCTGTGCCAAATTTCATCCAGATTCGTCCAGCCGTTTAAGCGTGAAGAAGTAACAAACACACACACTCACAAACTTTCGCATATTATAATACTAGCTTCTGCCAGCGGCTTCGCCCGCGTTAATGTCGAAACTTATCCCAAGGGAACATATTCCCGGGATAAAAAGTATCCTATGTGCTATTCCAGACTATAATCTATCTCCGTGCCAAATTTCATCCAGATCCGTCCAGACGTTTGAGCGTGAAGAAGCAACAAACATACACACTCACAGACTTTCGCCTTTATAATATTAGTGTGATTAGTCTGATAATAAAATAATATTATATTATATAGTGTGATACGGAGGTTTGATGGATGGATGAATCATCATCAACATCATTACATCAGCCGAAAGACGTCCACTGCTGGACATAGGGCCCCAGCGTCGCCACATTGAGCGGTCGTCCCGTGCGTCTCGCAACCAGCGAGATCAGATGGATGGATGTTATGTTTGTAACTCAATCACGCCAGAACCGTTTCGAAAATTACATATTATGCGCTTAGCCCTAATCTACATATAAACTAGAGTAGGTTTGTAAGAGGTAATTCCTTGTTTGTACTATCTGATTTCAGCAATTCTTATATCAATAACAAGCTACTCTACTTTGAATAATATGTATTACTAGCTGTTGCCCGCGACTTCGTCCGCGTCAAACTCGTAAAAAAAATATTTTTATTTTTTTAGTTTCCCGCCTGAACTATGAATTTTCTCGTGATCAAACGTAGCCTATGTTACTCGTTATTACATCAGCTATCTACCAGTGAAAGTCCCGTCAAAATCGGTCCAGCCGTTTCGGTGATTACCCGGAACAAACAGACAGACAGACAAAAATCTTAAAAATTGCTTATTTGTTGTTAGTACCGTATATACTTTCACGTGCATTCAATAAAACGTTGTTATTTGATATTACATACAGACACTTCAATTTTATTTATTTGTATAGATGATCTTTGCGACTTCCCAGAATCTAGTACAATACATACTTGGGTGGTATAGAACAGTTGCCAGGAGTATCAGGTGGCTCGAGTCGTACACGCGATACGTGTGGGGCACATCTCGCCTCAAGCGACACTGACTCGCGTTCGTCGTCCGTTTGCGATGTCAGTTCTAGACGGGACTCGCCTTTCTGTGGAGTAATGCAGAGTTAGAAAGAAAAGGACAATGAGTTGGATAGTATAGACGGAATCCCTTTGCCGCACTTAGACTCCCATTCGGTCCGTTGTGCAAGCCTCCTTTTTTTTTTATTGTCTATAGGCTTGCGCTTGACCACAATCTCACCTGATGGTAAGCGATGATGAGATCGACGGTAAAGCACGCTTGCCCAGAAGAAACCCATTCACTCTTGACTTAAAGACCCCTAGATTGTAGCTATCGGGAAACACAGACTCCGGCAGGGAATTCCACTCCTTAGCTGTACGCATAATAAAAGTGTCCCCAAAAAGTTTTGTGAGAGGAAATGGGCCGTAATCCAACGCGCGGGCCCAGTGCGGGTTGGTGGATGTCACATATCTTAAAATTTTTGCTTCTACTACATGCCGGTTTCTGTATGATGTATTCCTTCACCGTTTTGAGAGCGAGAGAGAATGATGAAATAATTTACACAAAGTAGACGACCGTCGACCACATCATCGCTTACCATCAGGTGAGATAGTGGTCAAGCGCGAGACTACCTATAATAAAAAAAAAATGTAAAGCACCTACCTAGGCTCGGACCCACGACCTACATCATGTAAGTCGCGGCCGTTACCACTGGGCCACCACTGCTCTGGACAGTGAGTTGTTACAATAGACAATTACAGGATGATCTAAGTAACTTTGAGCTGATCCAGACCTATCTGGTCGGCTTTGCAATTTTTCATACTATACGGTCTAAATATCTGCGCACCTCGACGGAATACGATCCAACTCCCGCCTACCCGCGCGGCGCCCCGCCTTCGTATCGTGCGCCTATAGCGAGAGCTGAACGTCAGTTACGTGAAAGCACCAAGTTCACAGTTATTTTGACCGAGCACGACTTCCTGTTGATTTTCTCGCTTTAGTAAATTAAGTTCGCAGACATGAGAAAGACATTGAACTACAGATAGGTTTGGGCTATCCCTGAGAGATCCAAAGCGAGGCAAAGGAGGAGGAGGAGGAGGAGGAGGAGGATTGATAAGGCCAATGCAATGCACATTGAAATTGACAGTAATCAATCAACATACAAAATATTCAGTAAGGTTAATACAGTCATTTGGTGCTCAAAAAAGACGCCATTTTTAGGGTTCCGTACCCAAAGGGTAAAAACGGGACCCTATTACTGAGACTCCGCGGTCCGTCTGTCTGTCTGTCACCAGGCTGTATCTCATGAACCGTGATAGCTAGTTGAAATGTTCACAGATGATGTTTTTCTGTTGCCGCTATAACAACAAATACTAAAAACAGAATAAAATAAATATTTAAGTGGGGCTCCCATACAACAAACGTGTTATTTTGCGATAATGGTACGTAACCCTTCGTGCGCGAGTCTGACTCGCACTTGGCCGGTTTTTTCAATATGGAGCCGCGAGCGGCAAAGAAACGAGGTGGCAAAGTTGGAATCATCATCAGAGCTCTTCAAAATCTATTATATCAGCAATTTTTAGAACTCCCGGTAAACTTACCATGTAAGACTTCCAAATTACTTACATAAAAAAAATATTCCATAAAAAATAAACAAACACATACCCTCCGACACTTGAAGGTGAACAGCTGAACATCAGGGTACCTATGAGGCGGCGGCCCCTCGCGCGCGGACAGCTCGGCCACGCGCGGCTCGTGCGACACGGGGACTAGCGCTTCGCCCTCGGCTAGGATCTGTGGAGCATAATGTACATTTAGTTACAGTTGCTATGAGATAGAGAGTTAGTGATGCGTCTAAAAGACGTATGAATATGTATGTACGAGATAGTATATCATGGATACTTATAGTTATAGAGTCCTGCACAGAAGTGTAATATTATTAGGACTTTTTTTTTTGCGTGTTTATTTTTTATTTATTTTTTTATTTTATTTGATAAACAAACAGATGCAATAACAAACATAAGCATACAATTAGCTCAAGCATACTGCACTACCACGGAGAAATAGTGCAGTTATGTGGGACTCTAACCCATTAAAACTTCACGGTGTCCTCCTGTGCCGCTTATGGCAGGAACACGGGCACGCGTTAGCACTCACTGCTGTCCGTCACCGGACCCTCCTCGGGGGAGTACCCCCCATCACCGGCGCACCAGAACACACTGTACGCCGTGACCACCACAGGACCAAATCAGCACATGGGCGCCAGACGACCCCGTGTATGGCACCCTTGGTCCCCCTGAATATTATTAGGCCTGAACCAGATGTTTATTGCTACGTCCGCGAGACGTAGACACTCTGCAAGCTCTTACTGGTTCATCATCAGAATTTTAATGATCCTACTGCTGGGACACCGGCCACCTCTCTGTGACAGGGAATCCACCACGCGGTCTTAGTGCGGGTTGGTGGATGTCACATGTTTTCGAATTTTTGGTTCTATACTGTGATTTTTAATTTCGTGGACTAAACTGACAGCTGCTATTGACCTTATTTTTTTTTAATGTTGCAAGCGCGGAGCATAGTGTTGTAGGTAAGGCTCAATCATAAGTGATTCATCAAATCGATGTGACATGACTCCTGAATTTATTTTTACTAATTGGTGTAAATAAATTTTTTATGAATATAAACGTAATATATTTAAATATAACAGTATTCATACACATGGTACATGAACTTTTATTGTGTTAAATATGAAATCAACAATAAAATAAATGCAATCGATAAAATTAAGTCTGACATAAATGAGTAGAAACTAAATATGATCCGCTAGATTCTAAACAAATTATTTTTTTATGCCGTGAAATAGTTTCATTTTCGATCTACATCGATTTTCGATTAACTTTCGATCACTCAGGATAGATAGGGTACGACACTATTTTAATGTAACGATAAAGTGACAACCCCCCAAATGTCAGTTTAGTCCACGAAATAAAAAATCACATTATAGGACATCCCACAGCCTTATTGCGTAATTAATTCGGCAAGGCAAAGGGCAAAGAGTATGAAAGATCGGCCAATCACATTGACGGAAATCCACATCGCGTCTTTCATCTCGCATGTGATTAGTCGATTTGTCATACTCTTTGCGCTTTCCCTTGCCGAATTCATTACGCAATAAAGCTGTCGGTCTCCTTACGATGTTTTCCTTCACCGTTTTGAGAGCAGTGGTGATGAAATAATTTACACAAAGTAAAGCGCCTGCCTGGGTCCGAAACTACGATCTACAACTTGTAAGCCGCGATATTTGCCTCTGGGCCACCACTGCTCTAACTGCCCTTACTGGTTATTAAAAGCCAAACATGACAATTAGTTAAGTGGCCACAATAGGCAAGGGGCTGCGCGCACCGCCAACGATACATCCGCGAGACACACGCACGGTAGACACACCGCGGTTACTCCAAGCGCATTCCAATACGAGACACGAGTGGTATCACTGAGACGCTGTACTTACCGGGAGCGTAGCACCAGGCAAAGCCAGCAACGTTAAGTGGCCACAATATGCTAGTGGCTGCGCCCACCGCCACCAATACGCCCGCGAGACACACGCACAGTAGACCAACCTCGGGTACTCCAAGGGGGTATTCTATTATTAGCGGGTATTCCAATACGAGACACTGAGAGTACCAGAACTTACCGGGAGTGTAGCGCCAGGCAAAGCAGCAGCGTTAAGTAGCCACAATATGCTAGGGGCTGCGCGCACCGCCACCAATACGTCCGCGAGACACGCACGGTAGACAGACCGTGCGTACTCCAAGCGCATTCTAATACGAGACACAAGTGGTATCACCGAGACGCAGTACTTACCGGGAGTGTAGCGCCCGGCAGCGCAGCAGCGCTAAGTGGCCACAGTAGGGTAGGAGCCGCGCGCACCGCCACGCGAGTTGTGTCTCCGACACGACCGCGAGACACACGCACGGTAGACACACCGCGGGTACTCCAAGCACATTCCAATACGCAGCATGCTCCATCTGAAATAACAAATGTATAGAAATTCCAAAAAAGAGCTGTAGTTTTAACCCTTACTACTAAAAAGTTTGGATGGATGGATGGATATTTGTTACTCAATCATGCCAGAACGACTGAACGGGTCTGGCTGAAATTTGGCACAGAGATAGATTATATTCTGGAATAGCACATAGGCACGGGATAATAAAACACTTTTCTTGCGGGCGAAGCAGCAGGGCAGAAGCTGGTGATAACTAATTGGACTTCAAAATGCAACACAAATATATAATGTTCACGATTTACAAGTCTAAGAGAAGTGATGTTGTATTTATGATATTCTTACCCATAGGTTGCATCCAGTTTGCTACAGTAACATTCTGCGGTTCTGGGCCCTCCAGTAATGTTACAGCGAACGATCCACAGTTGCACCTGAGAAAAACAATGTTTTAATCTTTAGGCCACAATCTTATGTCCAGCTTAGCGTAAGTAAATTCCAGTGTAATTTCAATCTTATATCAATTATAATAAGGTCGTAAGAGGAGAGCTCGTGATTTGTAACGAATATAGTATTGTTACTTTACTTACGTATGAAAGTTGAATAGTTCGCCAGTTTCAGGGTTTGTTGCTGTAACCGCAATGTGTAGATGATGTGGCTTGCCAACGCGAGCGAATCCTGAACTTGATACTTGAAGCATCTCGAAGGGCGTAGCCAATACTCTGCAAAAGTTATTATATAATTAAGATACCCAAGAATTAAGTTATTATTATGTTTAAAACGGAAAATATATTGATTACATTAATATAAAATTACTGGTCAACCATGAAATCTGAATTATTTTTGATTTAAAAGTTACTCATTTTTTAAATCTTTTCTTTCGAAAAGCAGAAGGTGACGACAAACGGGTTTTGAATAAAAAAATTAAACAAAATGAAAGCCGGTTGAGTTTGAAACCAGTTGGTAGGAAACAAAATAAATACGCAAATAAAACAGAAAACATTCAGACATGTTTATCTTTTACCTTCCAATAGCCTTCACATGTGGGTACTTCTTCAACTGCACTCGAACACCGATCTCGCCGGTCCCTCGTATCGACACAACACCGTCGGATGTTAGAGTGAGAGGTCCTGCTGCTATATCGCTCTCTATCTCCGACCACACGACCGGCTCGTCGCCTCCACCAATGTGTTTGAGATTGATTTCCCTGGAGAATAAAATAGATATCAGTTTTTGAATAACATAAAATCACAGCTAGTTTTTCAAAATGGTTAGGATGCGGACATTTTTTTTTTCTTTTTTCATAGCACTTGAGCTGGAGAGCAATGGTGGCCCAGTGGTATCGGCCGCGACTTACAAGTTGTAGGTCGTGGGTTCGAGCCCAAACAGGCGCTTTACTTTGTGTAAATTATTTCATCACTACTGCTCTCAAAACGGTGAAGGAAAACATCGTGAGGAAACCGGCATGTCCTAGAACCAAAAATTCGAAGGCATGTGACATCCAACAACCCGCACTGGGCCCGCGTGGTGGATTACGGCCCATTCCCTCTCACAGAGAGGAGGCCTGTGTCCCAGCAGTGGGTACATTAATAGGCTGATGATGTGACCTGGATATCGCTGGATGGAAAGCGATAAATAAGGTCTACGACGGAACAAGCAGTCCCAGAATATGACTATTCTCTTTTACTTTGAAGGGTGCTATTTTATGTAGTACAATCACTTTTAGTCATAGGGTGTAAGAAAGGCCTCACTTAGGCCCAGTTTTTTTATAGGTAGTTAACTCAAGCAATGGTTAAATATGCTAACCAATGGTTTCAAATTAGGGTAAAATGGGGTTTTTCATTTATTATTAGCCTCACAATTGGTCAAATAATTAACTCTTCAACTTATTTGACCATTTGTGAGTCTTGATAGACTGAAATAAAATGGCGTTTTACCTCAATTTACTACCATTCGTTCGTTAGCATATTTAACCATTGGTCGAGATAACTACGAATCAAAAAACTGAGCCTTATTGCCAGTACTTTGAAACAAATTCTTTGACTCTTGGTTGCTAATAAGAAGTTCTAATTGGAAACTTAATAATACTTGGACCAATCTGAGGATCTTATCCAGAAACGTATGCTCAGCAGTAAAATAGAGACAATTTAGTTTTTAAATATGGAAGTATGTAATAACTTACTGCACTGTGTCTGTCCATGCTACATAGACACGCGGTGGTACCACTTCTAAAGGATCCACTGCTATGGCTGTGACTTGACCTTCCACCTAAAAATAAATATATGCCATTAAAAAAAAAATATAAAAAATTGTTGTTGGTTTAACGAAGAAATAAGCGAAAGAATTAATAGATGCCCAAAAATTAAACAGTGATGCAATTGGCTTTTGAAACGCTCACGTTCGACGATTTGATACATAATATTTACTATTATTGCAGAAACTAGTCTTAATGCAATAGAAAGAAAAAGAAAAGAAAGAAAGAAAACATTTATTGCCAACTGTAACAGAACATGAAAAATCACAAATTAGCTCTGAAGCACAATAATAAAACAGTATGGCAAAAGGAGCGGGCTCAGCATATGCTGAGCAGTGTATTTGTGTGCTGATTTTAACAACATTTGATGTCAAGGAAATAATGTTTTATTTGAGATTGTCATACCTTTCGCGAAATAGTCCTGCCAGCAATAGAATACAACCTCGCAGTGATAGTCAAAGGGCCAGCATTCTGTGCAACCGCATCAGTCAAGGTGCCATTCTCCGTGGACCGCAATAGATCAACGTTAGCTTCTCCTTCCACCGCTAACCTTATCAGAATCTGGTCTCCGGCTGTCAATGCATGTCCTTTATCATCTAACACAATACAGTGCACTACAAAAGGTTCTCCTTTTATGAGTAGACTTGAGGGACGTAGTGAGACCCGAATGCTGTGTGGCTCTGCAACGGTAAGTGTTGCTGTAGCAACTTCGGTTGCTCCTGACATAAGGTATACGTTCGTTGTGCCCTTGTCTGTGCCTCTGACTAAGCTGATAGTGTCTTCTAGTTGAGCTATGCTGGTGTCTGGTACTTTTAGGTAGTACATAGTGTCTGCGATGTCTTGGACGGTAAGGCGGCCGGCCCGTGCGCGTACGACCCTAAGAAAAAAATTGTTGTAATTTCTTAGCACATAATTTCAATGTTTACAGAATTTCTTTATTTTGGACATTGTTAAATAGGTGATGGTTTTCATTCATTAAATCACTGACTAATGAGTTCGAATAAACTATCTATTGTTAAGAGACTCTTAGGAGTCTTGTGTTATGAAACTAAAAAATAACATTGCAGTAAAATAAATGGTTGAGTAGTACACTCTCCTTGACTGTCTAAAGGTCTATCCACACATATCAGGGCCGTGTCCGGGACGTGGACAGACCGTGCCCCGACAGGGACTCAAAAAAATATCGGTGCGTACATTTTATATGAACTCGTTCACACGTCCCTGGCACGGCCCTGATATGTGTGGATCAGGGTTGATATGATTTAAATCACTTGATTTAATCCCTTGATTTAAATCAGTGATTTAAATCGCGATTAAAAACAAATGTTTTTTTTTTTTAAATTAGTGATACAATCACTACTCTGTCAATACTCTTTTACTGCGACCAAATCAGCCAAAAATTATTACTTTGGTGCACAGCAAAATAAGAAATAGATTAGGCACTGAGAAAGCAACCAAATTAGTCTTCCTTTTAAAAAAACTAAATTCGAAAAAAATATAAGGCTAATAAAAATATCTATGCGGTAAAACCCAAATGGCTGTATGTCCTTATTAATTTAAAGTCTATTTTATTTTCCTTGTTCATATTTAATAAATATGACAAAAATTTGTGTGATTAAAAAAATATTAGATTTGAGAAGAACTTTTTTATAATTTCATAATATTTTTTTAAAGTAATACTTATGTTTTTTTGTTAATTTTATTAATAATTAAAATAACCAAATATTATGTTGTGTTTTTTTTAAATAAATAACTGACTTCCAAATTAAAAAAGATCAGAAAGTAAAAAAATCTAAAAAATCTGATTTAAATCAAATAAAGCCGATTTAAATCAAATAAATCCGATTTTTTTTATTTTTTGAATAAATCGTGATTTTTATCAACCCTGGTGTGGATAGACCTTTAAGGTTGCCCTAGTCAATCATTCTTTCATACAAACGTAGTATGGCGATTACTTCACTGTTTAAAGATGTACGTTCAAAATAAAAAATGATATAAATTTCTCTCATCATTATCTAACCATGTATGAAAACAAAAATAAAAAATGAAAGTTATGAGCGTCCAAAGTTTCATATACCAACACTAATTTTAACGCATCTTTGGGCAGAAATAAATACCATAAGAAGAAGGAAAATTGCAAAACCGTCATCATACTGGGATAGATTAGTTGTTCAACCAAATAATTTTATTTTGAACAGATACCTACATTTAGTAGTTTTTTCATGATATCCATATTCCCAAAGGTCTGTTTACAAAATTTCGCGCGCTCGTTTACGTCCAAAATCATCATCCATTTCGCTACAAATTTGCAAAAGTGTGTATTCGTACGCGAACTAGCTTCTTACTGCTCATCACAGCATCTATCTCTTTCGCACGTGTTGTCGGATGAGATAGCATGCATTTTAACCCCGCGCACAAAATAGTTCGTGCTTTCGACTAAGGCAACCTTAAATAATAATGGTATCCCTATTCACAAAATTCAATAACTTACCTGTATCTCAGCGTATCACCAGGCGCGATGCTTGCCGTAGCTGGCATCAGCACGACACTAGCTATGACCTGCAGGTTGAAATCCGTGCAAATGTTTTCAAGGCACACGGTGACTTTAGACTCGCCCATGGCCTGACCGTATAGCAGGGCAGAATGCGCTCGAAGACCTCGCGCTTCGAGTTCTGTGACCCCGCGAGGAGCTTCGTAGTCTGTATCACGCCATCTTACTAACCTGGGAAGTTGGAAAAGAATTGTTTTACAGAAGGAACATACGTTTGATGCTGACACAGAGCATGGAAATGCCGCGCTTGTGGCTAAATAATAACAGCCGCACGGGTCGATCTTCAAGGTTAAGCAACACTTGACGAGGTCGGTCCGTGGATGGGTGACCATTTCAACATACCGAGTCTCCTCCGTGCCTCGGCAAGCACGTTAAGCCGTTGGTCCCGGCTGTCATTTGAAGATCTTTGACAGTCGTTACGGGTACTCAGCCTGAGATCTGACACCAGTCTTGCCAAGGGGTATCGTGTTACCCAGTTACTGGGTTGTGGAGATCAGATAGGCAGTCGCTCCATGTAAAACACTGATACTCAGCTGAATCCGGTAAGACTGGAAGCCGACCCCAACAATAATTGGGAAAAAAGGCTAGGCAGATGATATCACTTTTGGAATTGTTAAAATAATTTATTGGTATCTTAATCAACACTATTTCATTATTTTTACCCATTCCATAACTTATTGATGATGACCATACTGTTGAATTTATGCATGCCAAAACTCAGGCAGAATGTACCTGGCTCACTATTATATTTTTATAACAACTTTATTGTACAAAACCTACATTCTATTCAAATAAATGATTTGATTTGTAAGTACCTAACATTAACTGAATTATGAATATTTATTTAACACAAAAAAATAATAAGTTCCACAGTAAATTAATGCTACAAATCTAGATCCTTTTCTGTTTCCTGGGACCTGACGCTACATCATGAAAGTGTCACCATGTCACAAAAACACCTCTCCGTGAGGACATGGTGGAGCGTGTGAACTTGTCCTTGCAAGCAGTCTCCGAATGGGGCGATGCCAATCTTGTCAAGTTTCATCATCATCATCATCATCATCAGCCCATAGCAGTCCACTGCTGGACATAGGCCTCTCCAATTACACGCCATTTGGTTCGATTTTCGGCAACAGTCATCCAGCTGTTACCAGCCACCCTGCGAAGGTCGTCGCTCCACCTAGCCTGAGGGCGCCCTACCTTACGTTTACCAGTTCGCGGCCTCCACTCAAGAACACGTTTACCCCAACGGTCATCGGTTCTACGACTTATATGGCCGGCCCATTGCCACTTCAGCTTACTTATTCTGTGAGCTATGTCGACAACTTTGGTTCTCTGCCGGATCACCTCATTTCTGATTCGATCCCTTAGAGAGACTCCGAGCATAGCCCTTTCCATAGCTCGCTGAGCAACTTTGAACTGATGAACCAGCCGTATTGTGAGTGTCCACGTCTCGGCACCGTAGGTCATAACAGGTAGGACGCACTGGTTGAAGACTTTAGTCTTCAGGCTTTGCGGGATGCGCGACGAGAAGACTCGACGAAGTTTTCCAAACGCCGCCCAGCCCAGCTGTATTCTTCTGCTAGCCTCCTTCTCAAAGTTGTTCTTACCAAACTGCAAAGTTTGCCCGAGGTAAACGTATTCTCGAACAACTTTGAGAGCACCGCCATTGACTACAATCGATCCCGGTGTGACATGTGAATTAAACATAACCTGGGTTTTATCCAAGTTCATCCGGAGACCGATGCGTGCAGATGAATCAGCTAGGCCATCCAGCATCTGCTGCAAGTCGTGCAGCGACTCTGCCATTATGACGATGTCATCCGCAAATCTTAAGTGTGAGATGTACTCGCCGTTTATGTTAATGCCGCGTCCTTCCCAGTCCAGCGTCTTAAACATATCCTCCACTGCGTTACTAAACAATTTCGGGGAAATTACGTCCCCTTGTCTAACTCCTCGACGCAGTGAGATATGCCTAGTTTGCCGGTCTTGACTTTGAACGGTCATTGTTGCGTTTTCATAAAGACATCTCAGCACTTGGATGTATCGCCAGTCAACTTGGCATCGCTGCATAGACTCCAAAACAGACCAGGTCTCGATGGAGTCAAAAGCCTTCTCATAGTCCACAAAAGCAAAACACAGGGGCTGATTATACTCTTCGGACTTTTGTATAATTTGCCGCACTGTGTGGATGTGGTCTATGGTGCTGTATCCTCTTCGGAACCCAGCCTGCTCCGGTGGCTGAAACTCGTCGAGTCTTCGAGCTAGACGATTCGTGACGACTCTCGAAAACAACTTATAAACGTGACTAAGGAGCGAAATGGGTCTGTAATTCTTCAAAAGGGTCTTGTCACCCTTTTTGAAGAAAAGAACGACCACGCTCCTCTGCCACGCCAGTGGAGTTCTCCCAGAGAACAGGACAGAGTTAAAGAGCTCCCCAAGCTCCTTCAATACGGGGCGTCCTCCCGCTTTCAGGAGCTCGGTTGTAATCCCGTCCTCACCCGGGGCTTTTCCATTTTTAAGCTGTTTGAGAGCCGCCTCGATTTCATCTTGGCTTATTTCAGGCAGGTCTTCTGTAAAATGGCGGGTTAAGGTGGCTCTAGAATCCTCATTTTCGGGATCAGGCCGAGATGCATGCGATGCGTACAGTTGGCTGTAGAAGTCCTCAACTTCCGAAAGAATCTCCGGCCTCGAAACGACGATATCCCCACTCGATTTAGCCAGCTTCGTCAGATGGCTCCTCCCAAGTGGCTGGTAGAACACTTTTGACCCCCGGTTTTTCTCAATTGCTTTCTCTATAGAGAGCGTATTGGATCGTCGGAGATCGCGTCGTACCAGTTTCCTAATTTTTTTATTGAGTGCCCGCTGCTCTGGCGAAGTGGCTGGTGGATTTTCACGTCGCTCCGTCATGAGCTTTAGAGTCTCTTCCGAAAGTTTAGACTTCCGGCCCGTACGCCGCATCTTACAAAATCTCGTACCTTCCTCCCTGAGGATTTGCACCATTTGGTCGAGTGTCTGATCAACGTCGTCTGTGGTTTCCACGACAGCGAACCGGTTCTCCAGGTCTGACTGGAACGCTTCAGATCCTAACATAGTTTGGAGCATGTTTGGACGGAGCCTAGACTTCGTCAAACGAGTTCTCTCAAGCTTGAAGTTGATATTCAGAGAGCCTCGAACAAGTCTGTGATCGCTGCCGGTATTAAACCTGTTGATCACTGAGACATCCCTGAATATATGCTTTTTATCTGTTATGATGAAGTCTATCTCATTTTTGGTCATAGTGTCGGGGCTTTGCCACGTCCACTTCCTTTGGGGCTGTTTCTTAAAAAAGGAATTCATAACAAAAAGCCCCTCCTTCTCTAGGAAGTTGACAAGCATTTGCCCCCTATGATTTCTACTGCCAAATCCGTAGGATCCTACTACCGATTCGCTGCAATTCTGTACTCCCACTTTAGCGTTAAAATCCCCCATGACAACGCTGTAGTGGGTCTTAGTGGTGGAGTGCAAGGCCTTGTAAATGTCCTCGAACATTTCCTCCACTTCGTCGTCCGAGTGCGCCGAGGTCGGTGCGTAGACTTGCACAACCTTAAGGCTATACCTCTCGGTTAGCTTCACTATGAGGTACGCGGTCGCGGTCGCGGTCGCGGTCGGTGTCAAGTTTAATGCTGCTAAAACCCAGGCGTGTCTTTTTCCGCTAAAAAGAGCCACTTTAACCCGGCTCCAACTTTCCGTGATGTAACCGTGCCAATAGTTGACCATCTTGAGCTTCTTGCCATTATGTTGACATCGACTCTCAATTTTAGGCCATACATAGAGGCAAAGGCTCAGCTGGCTGCCAAAAAGTTGGGGATCCTTGCGAAGGGAACAGCTGCTCAACTTGTATCAAGCGTAAGTTCGATCGTGCATGGATTACTGTTCTCATCTCTGGGACGGATCTGCCAAATACCAGCTTGATGCACTACAGTCGATTGAAAAGCGGGCCAAGAGACTCATCGGCAATGAGGCGCTGGTCAAATCAAAGCTCCAGAGTCTTGAGCATCGTCGCCGAGTTGCCAGCTTGTCGGTTTTTTATCGGTTGCATTTCGGGGAGTGTGCGATGAAATTGCATGATTTAATTCCACCCAGCCCGTTCCATCATCGGACTACCAGACGTACGGCGATGCGTCATCGATACATGGTGGACATCCCACCTATACGCACAAAACGTTTTGGAGACACTTTTATTATGCTTACAGCTAAGGAGTGGAATTCCCTGCCGGAGTCTGTGTTTCCCGATAGCTACAATCTAGGGGTCTTTAAGTCAAGAGTGAATGGTTTCTTTCTAGGCAAGCGTGCTTCACCGTCGACCACATCATAGCTTACCATCAGGTGCGATAGTGGTCAAGCGCAAGCCTATAGAAAATAAAAAAAAAACTAAAATCATGGCTATTCGCCAGGAGAATTCAGAAATATAATAAAAATAATGATGTACTTACGTAACCAAAAGATCTTCACCAACATTACTGCCAAGATTCACTATGGTCCATGTGAAGCTTATTCCTTCAAGAGTTGAAAATGTGTTTCCTAGAAATATAATATAGAAATAAGTATGTTTGCAATCTATATCTATACTAATGTTTTTTTATTAATTGTTTGTTTGTACCGAATAGGCTCCGAAACTACTGGACCGATTTAAAAATTCTTTTTTTTAGCCCGAAAACGGGTCCTGTGGGGTGGTCCACGGGAGCGAAGCCGCGGGCAACAGCTAGTAAATTATAATGAATGAAAGAATAGCAATAGGATGGAAAAATACTGAGCTTTAATAGAAATTATGAAAAAAAAACTTAAATTTGCACACATGCCTAACATATGGCTGTGAGACCCGGTCTCTTACAGAGAAACACAGAGAGAAAATCACAAAATGCCAAAGATCAATGGAGAGATGCATGTTAGGTATAAAACTAAGTGACAAAGTAAAGAAGCAAACCAGTCACAGGCATACTCTCTTGCATTGTCCATCTAAAGTGGGGCTTGACTGGCCCATGCTGCATTGCCAGAAAAACAAGTGGAGCAAACAGAGGGTGACCTCTGGTATCCGAGAGATGGCACCAGAAAACCAGGACGCCCAATAAGAAGACGATCTAAGACCAATCTTGGGACCCCTCTGGACTAGTGGCACTAAAGCTCAATGAAGAAGGTTACAGGAGGCATATATCAAAAGGCACACCGAAATACGAGACACAATATTAAAAAAGAAAATTAATTGAAAGGAACGGAATTCCGAATACAAGGCTATTTATATTATTTTTTATATTTTTTTATTTATTATAGCTTTATTTATCCATACAATTAAACATTTAATTTTTAGTAATGTACAACAAATTATTTATGTATATTATTGTATGGCCCCTGTAGGGTAAAAAGCCTCCTCCATCCTTTTCCACTTTTGTTTGTCTTGGGTGGTGGTGATCCAGTTTTTCCCAGCCGTTAATTTATATTATTATTATATAATAATGCGTTTAGGTTTGACTTTGATATCACCACTCAATGTACCACAGTCGTTTTTTTTTAGCTGTTCCGCCCATAAAGATTGCACTACTTTGAAACCTAAAAACTATTACAACTCCCAATGATCACAGGGTTGACTGTTTTCAAGTATAATAAAACTCAACTGGACAGCATTTGATTGATACTTAGGACTCTGTTTCTGCCTTTGTTCTGGTTTTTTCAACTTGTTGTACCATTACCTTTTTTAGAAAAGTATAACTGCAGATGAGATAAATTTTATTTACATCAGAAGAACATACCTTGATCATCATAGGCAACAACTTCAAATGCCTCGGGCGCTTCTTCCAAAAACAGGTTCCATGTTGTACTAATCACTTTAAGTGACCTTATCTTGTCTATGTCTACATCTCCCCGGAGAATCTGGACAAAAGATAAATATTTATTTCTTTTTCTACATTGTTGTAACTACTAACAATGTTTGCATAATTATTTATATTATTATCTTTAATAGTGCCACAAGATTAAAATACTTCTCAAGTGATAACTAATCATGTGCATTAACGTTATGTCACTTCACATCTGTATCACTTAGTACACCTGCATTTCACCAGATTATTTTGGAGTCTCATGCGCCTATTGCCATTAACCTAGCCTAGCGCCGGTGGTGTCTCATCCCATACAAAGAAACCGTTCCGACGTACTGTACTAATTATTTTTTTAACATTGATCGCATTTGGTTCAGTTCCATGGATGGTGATCTATCTATCGCCGGGAACGGATAATAAAAAAAATAATCAGTATAATCAGATAAAAAACCCTAGTTAGAACAGCACGGTTTTTTTGTATGGGATGAGGCATCTGTATGCTAGTATTATATTATCTGTGCACAGGTCCAGTTGGAAATTTTTTATAAATATTTGTCCAAACCAGGCTTTGAATCCATGACCTCATGCTGAGCAGTGGCATTAGACCAAAGAGGCAATTTAGATGTGATGCATAGAAGCAATTCTTCCTAAAGTACGACCGATAAGTCGTGGCCCATCTGAATATCGGCTTTGTGAACTCTCACACATGTACACTTGTTAAGAAAACAGCCATTTGGTTCGTAAAGTATGTTCTGCGCAACCACTTGGCGCTACCTTCAGATGGGCCACGACGCATTGGTCATACTGTACCTCAAATATATCAGCTGTTTACAATATACACTCACTATAATGTTATCTGCAAAAAGATATGATAAGGTGATAATTCAATAACCTTAAGCAAACATTTGTTTCCAAAGAAAATAAGATGCAGTTTCCCGCCTTTTCACGCGGTTACATTTTACCTCGCCTGTGTTGACCTCCTCGGCGAGAATAATGACCGAGCCAGGTGGTACACATGATTTGGAGACTGAGACGCGCGCCGCTCGGGAACAGTGGCCTATAGCATCATCGTACAGAGGCTCCAAATCTATGATGTCATCGCGAGACAAACTCCTACAAAAAAAACACTTTATGTAATCATACTGGGCTTTAAACCTAAAAAAATATAAACCTTCGTAAGTTGCTGGCTAAGACTTACCATGTGTAACAACCTCCCTCAATGATTTCAAAGGTAAAATTGATATTCAAATCCTCAAACCAAGGCAACAACACCCTTGGAGTGTTTATTTTAGCTCCATCACATGTGCACCCAATAAAACACAATAGGGACAAGAAAACAGCAGTCTTCCTAGTCTCCATTATATTATCTTAGTAAATACATCAATATGACCAAAATAATTCCACTATTTTGAAAATCTAACCTATTCCTAGATCGGCAAATCGCGCATTTCATTCAAACTTTTGACAGGACAGTAGTCTAGTAGTCTATAGTCTATCCACAGACTATTTAGAGACACTAGTCTATAGTCTATATCGATGTATTTTTTTTTTGCTTTTAGAGTAAAACTACGAAACATCGACTTTTATTTTCGATTTAAATACAGAGTTCTAACGATATCTACTATATATAATACTGGCTATTCCCCGTGGCTTCGCTTCGGTCAACTGGCAGACAGCCAGTTGACCGACCTACTGTAACGAAATAAAACAAAATATAACAACTTTTTTAACGCAACGATAACATATAATTTTGAGTTAAAATAAAATAAAAATATAGAACAAGGTATAACACATTAATTTAAAAAAAACAGGAAAACCGCAATAGTCAATATCGTATTAATTATTTTAAATATTTAGTAAAATAAACTTAAGAGTGAAATTTTAGCAGGCCAAAACACGTGCTTATCCTCAACGCAGTTGCAACCGGTTTAATGATGGCTAAAGCATACAAAGCATAAGCTCCGTTAAAAATAAACTGAATTAAAAATATGAAAACAGCCATTTGTCGGAAATCCACGCTGGAAGAACAAAACCGCCTTCGATAGTTCATCTCCAAAAACTCAGGCCGTTTTTAAAAAAAATGTACGATACCCGTTGAAAGATGTTCGATATCCCTAAGACTACAGGTACACCAGGTATCATTCGTTCTGTCCCGGGGGTTAAAGCCGATGTCGGCCGAACTGATATCTACGGACAAGGAAACGGACCATCACAATTATGGAACAAAAAGCTCTAAAATACCAGAAGAAAACGACATTCCAAAGAATAATTAGGCAGAAGAAGCATAACGTACCAGTTTTGATTCATGATGCATAACTCTTGTCAGCGACAAGGTTTTTTTATGATTAGCTTGTCACCAGTCTTGGCAGGACTGGTCAGTCCTACAGTCTGTCGAACGGCAACTGTGGCATGGTAGTGTAACGACAGTTGGTGTCTCTGACAGAGCTCAGTCGCAAAGGCATGCGGTCCGCGAGCTCCAGCGCGCTCGTCGGCTCGTACATCATGTACCCTCTGTCTAACGACAAGGAATGTGTTCCTGCCGTTCCCGCACAAGAATTGACATAGCCATTGTCATATTATTGGTTGCCATTTTAGAACACGCTTATAAACAGTTACTATAAAAAAAAGTTAATTCACAAAATCTGGCTGCCTGACCAAAACATCTGGTTTTGGTCAGCCAGCTCGCGAATATGTATCCTCCGACTGCACAGCATGAATTTCTTCTAGTTTACGTCTTTTTAGTTCGCTTTTTAAGCAGTCGGTAATTTGATTTTTTTAATTATCTTTTTTTGTTTTAATCTTTTTGTTATTTTTTTTTAATTATGTACATTTAAACATATGTGTTATATATTTTTGAAATCGCCCCTTAAAACCCTTTATTTTGATACCCCACACGATGGGTTCGGAAGGAAAATATATTATTTCCCCCACAAAATGGCACCCAAAAGCCGCCATTTCTTTCTTTTCCAATTTTAATGTAGCCAGTGATACTCGCAGGGTTAATACAAATCGATTGAAGTAAGAATCATCAAAATCGGCCAACGCGTTTGGTCTCTAGAACGCCACATAGGAATAAACATACATACATACCTACATACGTACATAGACTGATAAACACATTACCTCCTTCGGCAGTCCGGAAAAAAATAGAAGTAATAAATAAATAATTTGGTAGCAGATTTAGTGGCAAAACCCTTTAAATTTAACCAGCGAAATTTAAGAACACTTAAACTGCTATTGTGACTTAGCTATGATAGTGAGTTATATTCTCTCGCAGCCTTTTTTGTAGTTAATAATGAGTACTTTAATCATGTAGTCCATAATTTTTATGTATCATCAATAGTTTTCTCAGCGCACGCCAAATAATGAATTTTATAGGCAAAAAATTTGCTACTATGGATTACATTATTGCATTTTCATAAGGATCTCAATTTTTTTTTTAAATAATTTATAGCTGATGAATATATGTATATATGATGTAGCTTTCCATAGGTGAAATAATTTTTAAAATCGGCGCAGTGGTTTCTGAGCCTATTCGGTACAAACAAACAAAACAAATATTCCTCTTTATTATATTGGTATAGATTTAAAAATTAAAATAATTAAAAATAAAAATCAATCATAAATAAAAATTAAATCATAATAAAAATTAAATAAAAATCACAATCAAAATAAAAATATAAATTAAAATAAACTCACAATCAAAATTAAAATGAAATCAAAATATAAGTTAATTAAAGCACAATCAAAATAAAAATAAAATAACGATCAAAATTAAAATTAGACTAGAAATAAACCAAAGTTTCAATTTTACAAATTAGTTTTTAAATAACATGAGAAGAATAGAATGTGTTTTGTTTATATGTGTTTGTGCGCATGAAGTGTATGTGTGTGTGTGGTTGCGTATGGACTATGGAGTGTGTGCATGTGGAGTGCAGGTGGCAGAATTATGATGCATGCTGCAAGCAAGAGAGCTTCGACGGCCATCGACGGCCTTCGGTGGCTAGTGATACAAACTATTGTAAGGAGTTTTTGCATTCATAATAAAGTTAAGTGTACAAATGTTTTATTTGTGGAATATGTGCCACAAGGTATTTTCTTCTCTTAATATACTAGCATCATAGGGCCGTGTCTTGTGTTTTTTTAAGATGGCTTGTACAAGCAACGTATAACTTTCTTATTGAGTCTTATGATTTCTGTTGGAATGAGGTTTGATTCATCAAACTCATTTAAGTACTTGGCTGAACAGAATATTTCATATTTGTTCTTAATTTACAAATAACTCAGACACTTCAACCCATTGGCATTATTAAACAAACCCATCTAAACCTAATTACAATCAATGGCACTTGTGCAGAATGACAAATTCAAATATTTGTTGATTGGATACGTCAATCGTGATATTATACTTGTCGAGTTTTCACCTTCAGTTGTGTAAATAAATATATATCTGCCCTATCCCACCTGATATCCTTTTAACAATTACTGAAAAGTCACATTAGTCATACTATAATGTAAACCATGTGATTTAAATTTCGCTGGATCCACCCCTGATTGAGTTAAATACCTAACCGGTAGCCTTAGTAAGATCTAAACATTAAACAGTACACAAACATATTTTGTGCATCTAAAGCCCGGCTACGTGCTCCCACGTGTAGCCGTGCCTTATGTGTTCAGTCAATCCAATAAGGTTCTTAATCGATTTTTGAAGTCTTCTTCGATTTTCGTCGATCTTCTGTCATCTGTGCGAAAACTACTCTATTTGATAAAAAAAAACAAAACAAATGTCAAAATGTTAAATATGGCTGCTGTGTATTCGTCATGTTTTGTGTCGTATTTTACATGAATTTTATAAATAAATGGCAAAATGAGTACGATTAGTAATTAAAGTGAGACAATATTAACGCTCCTGAGTAATAAAAAACTATTGGAATAGCGGTCAAGTGTCAGAAATCATTATGTCTTCAGACAAGGCTACTGAAATAAAAGGCAACGAGATCGATAAAAGCAAACGTCGTCATAAAACTGACGACACTGTTATTGCGACAGCGGCAACAAACGGCGTTGAAGATACAGTGCAATTCGCGAAGATGGAGTGCGCGGACGAAAGCGCTGGCAAGCCCACAGAGCTGTGTCTTCAAGGCAACACTCACTTGATTTCTAGTACAACGAGTAGTTTGGCCGATACGCCCGGTGATTCTGGTGTTTTGTGTTTAGATAGTGAGGCTTCGGAGGCCACAAGCCAAGCGCTCATGTCGCACAGTCTCATAGGGGCCGAAGAATTAGCGTGTGACAGTGTTTACGACGCGCCACCGTCATGCTCTCAGGACATGATCAAGAGTACCACCAGTAGCATAATGACCCGCAGTGATATCGACAATCAGAATATTGGTGTACCCGATGATATAGTGCCAGAACTTATAATCGAGACACAAAAGAAACCCTATGAAAACTTGCCAGATTTAGTATTAAAAGCATTAGAAAGTGAAAAAGGTGCTGAAGAATCACGAAAGCCTGCATTGAGGAATGAACCAAAGAAGTCGCTCTCTGAGGATATTGTTTATAGACGAAGGTGTCGCAAAAAATCACAAAGTGGAGCAAGTTCTCAGAAGAAAAGAGTTTCATTTCACGAAGATATTTTGAATAATACAAAGACAGATAACATTCATATTGAACGAGGTTTTATATCTTATGGACCTGATAGTTCATACTGTGATAGGTTTAGGCAAAAGAATAACATAGTGGCTGACAGGTTCTCATGGTGCGCTTCAGGGGACAGGACACCAAAGTATGCAGCTGATGTAGCTCAGCAGACTATGTCAGATATCCTTACTTATGGCGATTCTAAAAATGACCAAAGTGGAATATTTGAATACTGTCAGAATTATGTAAAAGCAAACCAGGAAAATAATAATGACAAAGACAACAATAATGAGCCCAGGCCTACTGGTAAGCTGTATGGATGTGACTCAAACAGCTCGGATTCTAATTTCAGCTGCGACTCTGAAACTTCATCCAGTGACTCATCCTCATCACATTCAAATAAAACTGAAACACCAAGTTTGCACAGAAAATGTGACAAAGCCCAGAAATCCTACTCCTGTGATGCATTTGAAAATAATGGACATGTTGCATTTATGAGGAAAACATATTTTTCTGAAGCTGATATTGATCAGTCCACTGATAGAATGAAAATGCCTCTTGAAGTTTCACATAGCCCAAATACAGTAAAATCTGTATTGAAGAAAAAACGCTACATTACTACTAGTATTGTTGAGGAAAGAAAAGCCCATAACAAAGTATTAAACCTGCTGGATGCTAACAATATTATAGATTCTTTGAAGAATTTTTACAAGAACTTCAACTTTAATTTTGCTCCAGAGAAAGGTTTGCCTGAAAACAGTTTGGAATTGAACAATGTTGTTGAAGCTTTACCATGTGATGTCAATCATAATAAGAAGCTGTCTAAAAGCTTAGATTCTGGTTTCCAGGCTGAAGATGAAGATGACTTTGTTGAAATCAATCTGAATGGCCAACCATTAGAGACTGCAAAACCTAAAGAAATTACTACACCATCAAAAACAACAGTGGCTGGTGATAGAACTCCCAATGAAGGATCTCCAAGACATAAACTCACACTCAACATGAAAGCTCAACTTGATAAAAAGGCAAACAAAGCTGATTTCCCACCACTTAGCAAGTATGTTGTGAACTGTGAGAGTACTGTCTATGAACATAAGGGAGTTTCCTACAGCTATGTCCATGATACATTCCAAACTGCTTTTGATGCACCTAAAGAGACCTTTGTCCCTATACCAGAGACAACTCCAGTCAAAGAGCTGGTCACTAGCACAAGTAAAGTCGATCTCAATAAATCTACCGATACTGACTCTTCAAGCAAGACTTCAACCCCGAAGAGACAATTCAACAAAAATATCCAAGACGAGACTGAAGTTAAAAATGGCATTTCCAAGCATTTGTCTTCTCCTAAGAAGCAGAATGTAAACAGATACAGTCGTAAGTCGGCGTCAACGGTGCAGAAAGCGAATGACGAGCCGCCGCCTCAAGTGAACAGCGACAACTGTTCAAACACCGACAACTCAACCTTGAAGGGGGCCGAAGACTTTAACGACGACTTTTTCGACAGTCCCGGGAATCAAAAGCTACAATCCAACAAGTCAGCTCTATTGAACCGGTATTTGAAGAATGTATGTCAAAGAAAAGACCTTGAACTCAAAATCAAGAACAATAAGTTCTTTCAATTCAAACTTAGAATGGAGAAACATTTCCCGAGCATAATACTCCCCTTGAAAGAGGTGTCTGATACATTCCACGTGTCGGCTGGCAGGATGTCGAGGCTAATAGACAAAGAGGTGATAGAGAACAAAAGGTTGTCTGTGAGGCTGCTGACAGCGGACGAGCCGTCCTACTTTGATAGTTTCGAAGATAACGTAGCCATTGAGTGCAATGAAAAGCTCAGGCTACAGATATTCTCGTATCCGAACGAAACTTTAAATAGGGTAATTATGTTCGATTACTAAATCGCGCGGCAATTTCATTCACCGTAATACGACCTTGATTACGCGATGTTTTGTACAAGGTACTAATTTAGCGAAAAAGTTTTGAAAACGATTTTAATCATCGGTCGAAAGGTCAATTTATCGCTTGAAATGTTCATGATATATATTTAGCCTTTTTCTTTTGACCTTCAGTAATTCTTTGATGTTCTTTCAGATGATGAAAGTAAAGTCGCCGTATAGCATGGAGGATGGGTCTTGGACACCTCTGTTGGTTTTCATCACTGATTATGCGCTGTATGTCGCGAGCGTGAAGCCTGGGGGTACGGAGTACGAGATGCTGTGTCGGCTTCCTCATAACGAACTGGATGCTATTGTGGTAAGAAGTTTACAGGAATTCACATTTAGAAAGAACTTGAGTTGTATGGCGGAATAGTGATGTTTATCGTCGTATCTCGTATTCGGTATTAAGAATATTGACGGATTTTACCAATAATCCAAAGGATCTGAATATATTTCTTAAATTGCGGATAAAAACAATGATATGCATCTCAGAAACAATACACTACTCCTCCATATTATGTAGGTAATTAATTACTTATAATGTATCTAAACCTTGGGAAATGTAGATAATCATATTTATGCAATTAAACCTGGGTCAACAATATTTTAATGATTTCAATGATTCATAAAATAATAATGTAACGATTCGATAATATGCTAGACGCATTAGCGTTATAGTGGATCATAATAATACGACCTTTTGATACGTAAAGTTGTTTATTAATATTTAAATCAATGCCCTCATTATAAAGGGTCTTTCAACAAGGACGGGTCGATGTTAAAATTGAATAAAACAAGATGTGTGTGAGATATTAACGAAATTTATTTTTTATTTAAAAGGCCCATTTATGCCAATTATGGATGGAATATGACATCGTTCAAATGTCCGCCGCGGCTTCGTATGGTGGCACGAATCCGAGAGGTCCAATTTTTAATGACTCATATGTCATATTCCATCCATAATTGGCGTAAATGGGCCTTTTAAATAAAAAATAAATTTCGTTAATATCTCACACACATCTTGTTATATTAAATTTTAACATCGACCCGTCCTTGTTGAAAGGCCCTTTATGTAATGTCTTAATTCTTTGTTGTTTAGACCAAATTCATTGTTGGACAGCTCTTGGCTAGAAATAAGACATGCAGAAGTTTGTTTGCGATGGTCAGTCCTCAGAAGGGTGATTATTCATATCGTGAATAATGTCAAAATATTACGAATTGCTATATCCGTTTCTACTAGAAGTAAGAGAATCAATGATATGACTCACTTAGGACCTAAGCGGATCCCGAAACGACCAAACAGTGGTCGCTGGTATCAGTGGTATCCCATCACATCCTTTGATACAACTGTCGATAAACAGATCGGCAATGCGATCCTGCGATTTTACAGGTGTCATGAATTGTGGGACGTTATTCAGATAGTAAATACTATAGGTATCTAAGGCTTTGCCAGGGAACGAAAAGTTTTAATTTTCAATTATCTCTTACTAATAACACACAGGACTCTCTCAAGTTGCATCGTAGTGCCCAGTTCTACCGGTTCTCCGCCTGCCGCATCCAGTCTTTTCGCCTTTTTAACGTTACGGGACCATTTATCTGGTATTCCACGCTAAGCTTACCAATTCCTTACTGTTTTATTCGTACAGGTGGGCCCAGAAGCGCAATATATCCAAATCCTAGACATCGCCGGCAACATAGCCTGTTCGATCGTCACTGGGGAGGCAACACTAGGGGCTCGCTTCGCATCTTCTCTCGAGTGGAGTGCGCGGACATCACCTCTAAGGATCCAGCGACCCCCGGCCATGATCCCGCTCGGATGCAGGGAGCTGGCAGCCGCGGTGACTAGGCAGAGGCATGAGAGACGGGTATGTACCTTATTGTATTCCCTCTTTTGTTTATGGACACAACAAACAGATTGTGTGGAAGATGATATGAAGGTTAGAGATGTAGATTGGAATATGGTTGAAAAAGATCGGTATAGGGTAGCTGGACCAAATAAAACATAGGTAAATGGTGATTATTTATTTATTTAATTAAAGTTCAGCCAAATCACTTACATTACACATTTTATTAACAACTAGCTGTAGCACGCGGCTTCGCTCCCGTGGACCACCCCACAGGACCCGTTTTCGGGATAAAAAAGTAGCCTATGTTACTCAGGAATAATGTAGCTTTCTACTGGAGAAAGAATTTTCAAAATCGGTTCAGTAGATCCAGAGATTACCCCCTACAACGTCACAAACTTTACCTCTTTATAATATTAGTATAGATTAATATTAACAATATTGATGACATGACAAATTAAGAGGTACATAGCTCTCACTACAATAGGCTACTAGGTAATAGTACTAAGTGTTTATTATTTACTGTGTACTTACATTCAGCGCACATTAAAACAATGTATCTGATATAGTATGATGTCAATTGCTAGTGTTGGTTATCCGGCGGCAAGATAGACAGACGACATTGTTGTCATCGCGGATAGAATCCGGATAGAACCCGGGATGGGATTCGAACAGTCGACACGGTTGGCGTAGTGGTTGAGCGATTGGCAGCTGCGCTGCGTGTCGCGGGTTCGATTCCCGCACGGAATAAATATTTGTATAGCCTACAGATAGTTGTTTCAGATCTGGTTGTTTTGTGTATGTGAGTTTAAATGTTTGTAAACGCACCCACGATACAGGAAGAAATACATAGTGTGTGGGGCAAAGTATTTTTGTAATAATTAAAAAAAAAACCGGCCAAGTGCGAGTCGGACTCGCACACGAAGGGTTCCGTACCATTATCGCAAAACACTGCATAAAAATCACGTTTGTTGTATGGGAGCCCCCCTTAATTTATTTTATTTTAATTTATTAATTATTATTTTTTGAAGTAAATATACAACTAAACATTCTGTGAATATTTCAAGCGTCTACCTGTTGCCGTTATTAATATCGAGCAAAAAACGGCACAAATATCACGTTTGTTGTATGGGAGCCCCCCTTTAATATTTATTTTATACTGTTTTTAGTATTTGTTTTTATAGCGGCAACAGAAATACATCATCTGTGAAAATTTCAACTGTCTAGCTATCACGGTTCATGAGATACAGCCTGGAGACAGACGGACAGACAGACAGACATACAGACAGACGGATCGCGAAGTCTTAGTAATAGGGTCCCGTTTTTATCCTTTGGGTACGGAACCCTAAAAAACAGTAACGTGGGGATTGGCACAAGAATAGAGAGGACTATGCCATACATAATATAATATAATACTAGCATACAGATGCCTCAGTGCTTACAAAGAAACTGTGCCGACGTAACTAGCGTTTTTCATCTGATTAAACTGATATTTTTTCTAAGAACATCGATCGTGTTCGGTTCTGAGAATGGATGTGTACTGAGAAGTGATATTACATTTAGTACCTTTCAGTTTACGGAGCAGTAGTGGCCCAGTGCGAACAGTGATGGCCCAGTGGTAATGGCCGTGACTTACAAGTTGTAGGTCGTAGGTTCGAACCCAGGTAGGCGCTTATTTTGTGTAAATTATTTCATCACCACTGCTCACAAAACTCTCAAAACGATGAAGGAAAACATCGTGAGGAAACCGGCATGTCCTAGAACCAAAAATTCGAAGACATGTGACATCCACCAATCCGCACTGTGTGTGTGGATTACGACCCATTCCCCCTTTCAGAGAGGAGGCCTGTATCCCAGCAGTGGGTACATTAATTGGCTGATGATGACCTTTCAGTTCAAAAAGCTTATTTTAATAATAAATATTTAATTAATTACGTGACCGGTCAATTTGGCGACACTTGTGGGAGGCCTATGTCCAGCAGTGGATGTCTTTCGGCTGAAATGATGATGATGATTTAATTAATATTTTAATTTTAATTCAGTTAAATAAATATCATTCAACAATTGTTCTTTTCAATAACATTTTCCTTTTAAAGGTAGCCGACCTGATAAATCTTAACAATAATGAACTTTAATTTTGTTTGACCTCGCTTTACGAACTAATAACAATATTATGATAACAAGTTGTTATCACTACGTGTATGAGAATGGCCCACGTGTACTTTTTAACGAATTATCGGTTATTGCCTGTCTGTTAGTTATTTTTCTAGTCTAATAATAAGATAAGGGATGCCAATATATTGAACTACCACTGGCACACTGTGAAGGTCTAAAACTGATCGCATGGAAATGGACTAGTCGTACTTGTAAAGGCGGATACAGACATTGCGAGGCATGCGCCATTTTGCTTTGATTTGAGTTGTCGTAGCACATGCCTCACCACGAATATGAACGTCCACACATTGCGAAGCATGCGGTGAGCGCCGTGCGCTGCGCATTTCTCGCAATATCTGTATCCGCCTTATAATTTACAACGTATTTATGTTTTTCTCCAAAAAACCTTAAAAAAAAGGTCCTTTTGTCTCTGCCCAACTTTGGGATGCCATGATCATGATCTAACCGTGTGCCAAGTTTCATCTAAATCAGTAGCCCTTAGCGTTATTGAATAGCAAATATCTAAACATATTGTTCATGTAAAGCATAAAGTTGTTCTTATACCTACTAAAATTATTATAAACTAGCTGTTGCCCGCGACTTCGTCAGTGTCAAACTCGTATTTTTTTTATTTTTTTTTTTCTTCAGGAACTGCATTTTTTTCCGGGATAATAAGCCTAGCCTATGTTACGCCTTATAACATCAGCGACCTAATAGGGAAAGCTCGGCAAAATCGGTCCAGCCGTTTTAGAGATTACCCGAAACAGACAGACGAAAAATCTTAAAAATTGCGTATTTGTTATTAGTACCCTATATACTTTCACATGTATTTAACGAAACGTTATTTTGATATTACATACAGACTTCAATTTTATTTATTTCTATAGATACGAAAGTTGAGATGCATGGTTGTTTGTTACTCAATCACGCCAAAACGGCTGAACGGATCTGGATGAAATCTGGCACAGAGATAGATTATAGTCTGGCATAGTATAAGGGGTAAAAATTTTTATTGTTAATAACACCATGATTATGTATGTATAGGTTTAATTTATTTTATATGGGCCCTGTAACCTTAAATAAAAGGCAGAAATGCAGTTTCTGAAGAAAAATTCAAAAAAAAAAAAAACGAGTTTGACGCGGGCAACAGCTAGTAAAGTAATAATTTTAGCCTGTCTACATACTTCACATAAGGTCATGTTTTCGTTTGGTTTTAGCAAGCTTGGTTTACGTTAGACTTACCCTTTGACATAAGGGCTGTTTACGTCAAGTGCAAAGGTCAAGCCCAAAGATTAATGTGTAGCCTTACAAAAGCAAATGTGTAATGTGTGGTTTTCACAAGCGACTTGACACGGTATTGGAAAAGGGCTGTGGTTTGCCAACCGCTGTCGTCTATTCGACTTTGTTTTTGGCTTTATTTATTTGATTTATTTATTGAATCGCCAACATAGACTACACAATCACATTTATTTATTTTATTTTATTCATCATCATCAGCCTATTAATGTTCTCACTGCTGGGACACAGGCCTCCTCTCTGTGAGAGGGAATGGGCCGTAATCCACCACGCGGGCCCAGTGCGGGTTGGTGGATATCACATGTCTTCGAATTTTTGGTTCCAGGACATGCCGGTTTCCTCACGATGTTTTCCTTCACCGCTTTGAGAACAGTGGTGATGAAATAATTTACACAAAGTAAAGCGCCTGCCTGGGCTCGAACCCACGACCTACAACTACACACCTCAGACATACAAACAAGATCTTTTTATATCCGCCCGCGAACACACCATAATCAGGTTTAGCATCGAAGTTTACAAGCAAATGGACAAATACGAGTATACACCTCCAATTATAGGAAAGACTTACACTGCTGGACATAGGCCTCCCCCAAGCGTCGCCACATTGACCGGTCACGTGCGTCCCGCAACCTTCACCAGGTCATCGGTCCACCTGGTGCGAGGCCTTCCAACGCAACGTCTTCCGGTTCGCGGTCGCCACTCCAGGACCTTTCTGCCCCATCGGCCATCCGTTCTGCGAGCAATGTGCCCTGCCCACTGCCTGACCACCTGCCACTGTCTTTGTCATAAAAAAATACTAATTAAAATTTTATGTTGTTCCAGATACCACAGATCCTCTTCTACGGACGCGTGTGCTCCGGCGACGCGGGCGACCGTCTTATACAAGCGCCCGGCGCCTTTGCCCCGCCGTTAGAGGGATATCTCATGTGTAGGACCGACAGAAGCCGGCGGTTCGAGCCCTGTTACTTCTTGCTCAGGTATAGTACATTACTGCAGCGGCCAGCAAAATAGGCATTGATGGACGAACGTGTAAATGTGGGCCGAGGCGAAGCCGAGGCACACATACGTAAGTCCATCAATACCTAGTTGTGGCCAAGGCTTGTATAGTACTTTTCTCAAATAATGCGCGGAAATTAAAACTAAGTAGTACCTAGAACTCATTTTGTCAAAATCAATGACGAACAACAATAATTGTTCCCGCGTTAAAGTGTTCCTTTGTTTTTTTTTCAATAAACAGCGTTCTATTTGCAAGCCAATTCGAAATTTAAATAAAACCTTTGATAAGTTACCTCCTTGGTTGCCATGTTTCGGAGTAAAACATCGTTCCATTTTTAAACTACACGACAGATATGAGTTTACTATGGAATTTATTTGGCCGCTAGACACGACAGATATGGATTTTCATACAACTTTTGCCGGCCGCTGCGCGCATGTGTTTGTCCAGTACAGCAATTTCGATTTATCTCGAAGAAGGTTGTCAAAATAATGATCTCATTTCCAAGCATGTTTGAGAAAAACATCTTATTGTTTTCTAATATTTTTTTTTAAATGGTGAGAGAAACATAGACAATTTGGAAAATATTCAAGATATTATTGCACAGTATTGAGACATAATAAATTAAAAATCACCGATTGTTTTTTGATTTAAAGTTTCATGATTGTATGTTCTGATACGGGGCCTATTCATACAGTTTGTTGAACATTTTCACTATTGTCTTGTTCTGCGAAAATGCTAAGACAATTCAAAAGTCATAAATCGGTTTGATTATCTTGCCGACATATTCTTACCATAATTACACTTTGTAAAGGACAATATAAGCCCAAAAAAATTTCATCAACTCAAGAGCACTTTTAACACACTATTCTTTCTCACCAGAGCCGGCGTCCTACACTGGGGCTCCCACTCCTCAGACGGCACATCTCCCCTGCCACACAACATTGCCCTCCGCTCCGTGCTAGGAGTTCGAAGACACCTGGACTCCTCTCGAAGGCCGCATTGCTTCGAGATCGCCTTAGCAGACAACAGCAGGCTCCTGCTAGCGGCCCCAGACGATGCCACCGCGTCCTCGTGGCTACAGAGCTTGTTGTTACATGCAGCCCAGGTGAGGCCCTTATATATGTTACTGCTATATACTAGGCAGTTTTGTTACCATGATCACAGATAATATAATACTAGCATACAGATGCCTCATCCCATACAAAGAAACCGTGCCGATGTAACTAGCGTTTTTCATCTGATTAATCTTGTTATTTTTGTAAGTACATCAATCGCGTTCGATCCTGTTTCACGGCAATAGATGGGGTTAGCAGCGACTTGCAAGTAAAAGGGTTTACTAGGTTCGTGAATATTGTTTTCTTTAAATACAGTGACGGTTCGTATTTAAAGAACAATCGAGTGGGATGCCTCAAAAATTAAAAAAATGCGCCGTCTATTGTCATCAATTTTAAATGATCCGTTGAAATAATCTTTGAAATGTGAATTAAGAGCCCATAATTTTTGTACTTAGAAGAGTTGATTAAACAATAACATACAATGTTTATGTCCAATACCAGAAAAAGTTAATTTTACACACAATTCTATTGAATTGTGGGTACATGTCGCGCCATCTAGTGAGATTTATTTGAACCAAATTTTCTTTCTTAGCAATGAGACCCCGTGCCATGATAGACTTGTTAATTTCAACAATATATGTTATGTCGATTTGGTCTAGTGGTTGCATCAGTGAACCTATGTCAACATGGTTGCGAGTTCAAAATTAACCTTCCACTTCTTGTTGCTTTATGTTTACAATATTCAATTATGTTTTTTTAATTCAAAATATTATTTAGATAAATTAAAATTTACTGTTTAAATAAAAATAACAACAGAAATGAAAAACACTACTTAACGATTATGATAACGATTTTATTCAATATAAATATTAAATAATTACCTACAAAAATAATAACTTGTCATAATAATAAATATTATAAACTTATTTAGTTTATAAACATATAAAAGAAGTTAGAACACAAACTACTTATCCTAAACTTGAATTTATTTTTATTTAAGTTGTTATCGCGAAAAGAAAATGTTTCTTCGTTTCAATACTCATTTTTATTATTAAAATACCAAAGTTATCCCTTACATACTTTACAAAGTGTTTAATGTAGTGAATCAACATATTATATGTTTAGAAATATGTAATATTTCTATTTTATAACAATAACATCACCACATTAACTGTCATACCTAGTTAAAATAGATAGCACTAAATACTTTGATGTTTTATCTGCTTTACTTATAGATTTTTTATAAGTATTTTTGGTTTTAAATATGGTTATTATGATCGTAAATAGGACTTGAAAAAAAAAAAAAAAAAACTTATCACTCCTATGTGACCTATGTGATGTGACCAAAGCCATAAAAATAATTGGTTTATGTATTGCCACAGTAATAAAATATTTTTTGTAAAATATAATGATGGAGAGTAGTGGTGGCCCAGTAGTAACGGCCGGGACTTACAAATTGTAGGTCGTGGGTTCGAACCCAGACAGGGGCTTTACTTTGTGTAAATTATTTCATCACCACTGCTCTAAAAAAGCTGACGGAAAACATTGTGAGGAAACCGGCATGTCCTAGAATCAAAAATTCGAAGACATGTGACATCCACCAACTCGCTCTGGGCACGCGTGGTGATTTAAGACCCATTCTCTCTCACAGACAGGAGGCCTGTGTCCCAGCAGTGGGAACATTAAAAGGGTGAGGATGATTATGAATTAATGATGCCTTGGACTTTGAACTATACTAACTTCTTACCCTTTCTTCCAGGCTCTCGAAGAGAAGGACGGCGCTAAGAAGTCCTACGAGAGGCCTGGCCCTCCGCCCGCGTGCACCGTGCTGGTGACGCCGCACGAGGTCATCAGTGTGCGCGACACGCTCGACCTCGCCTTCGTCACGGGAGCCGCCGCCTACCTCAAGGATAGGGGCTCGGAGGCGCTGCTCAAAGGTGTGTGTGATGTGAATAGTTAGCCTAGCAAGCTTCGGTCCAGATGATTATGCACAATCTCTTCTTCTTCCCATCCCAATTTTACTTCAGTAATTTTTTAAATTTTTATGCACCTGCCATGTTATCACTCCACCACCCTTGGTTGACTGGTAGAGAATGCCTCAGGCAATAAGTCCGCCTATGTATCTGTATGTTGCATGAAGTTTTAAATAAATAAATCCCTGATCATGCTTGTCTTGATCTCACTCAAGAACAACTCGATAAACTGCAGCGCCATAAAAACAATTTTATTATGTTGTTGCTGTATGTGTGTGTAGATTTAAGATAATAACCACATTTGTTTTTTGTATTCGTTTTGCGCAAATATGACAGATGTTTCCGAATTCCATGTAATGCTATAGTGGTTGCAGATTCGCCTTCCCCGGAATGCTCATATTCTTTCTCTTTTGTATAATGTGCTCTTTACTCCTTTCACTCCTCTTTATTTATCTCATGAATCGTTTTCAGTCTATCTGCGATTCCCACCTAAAATCTCTCATCAGATAACTTCCGACTTAAAATGCCAATGCATTCCACTAGTTTCTTGGATAAATCATTTACCGTCCAGGCTGCTCGTCTGTCTGTCCCGGTGGGTTCCCGCATTGTCGAGGCGGGGGGCTCAGTAACCGTGGCTTGGTCACCCACGGTGAAGCGAAGAGGAAACCGAGGGGCACTCGTCAGGGATTTTGCCGATAAGCCGACGACGTAGCGGCCAACATGTAGGTTGCGGTGCTGCCTGGGTGACATCACAACTGAGACGGGCTACGATGTCGTATGGGGCCTCCTATACCCATACGATATCGTGGCTGAGAGTTGGAGCCTTGGAGGCCGCGGCGGGAGCGGAGTGCCGGTATTGCTGTGCGCCGCTCTCCCTACCTTCCGCGGCCTGGACGGGGTCGCCACCGTCTGATGGCTGACGCGGTGGGGCCGCAGGGGAGGAGGAGTGTCGGTATAGCGTTGGCCACTCTCCTTATCCCCTGCGACCCGCGGCTTCGCTGAGAAAAGCAAAGCTAGGCTAGTCTATAAATAAAAGATGGATAGAATTATGACATAACGACTAATCAAAATATATGGAAGAAAAAATCTTAATTTAAAAGTAAACGTGTCATTCAAATATGGGCTTTATTATTATAACAATTGTATTCAAACATTAGAAGACTTTGCTCAAGTTGCTCACACTTTTACATATACGAAAATGGGCATAATCTGCATGAATATAAAGTTCGTATTCGTATGAATGAAACGCGTAGTAGTCGAGCGGTCTCAGACACCGCACTTGACTATCGTGCCCTGAGTGTCATCGCTCACTAAATACGGGTACATCGTGCACATACGCAACAACAAGAGGTTGAGTTCTGCGAAGTCTGAATTTAAATTGAACTTGGACTGTATTAAAGGAAATCTACTATTATTCAAGTACTGTGTTTTTGTCAAATATACATTTCAATGTCTTGTTTCAGAATACATAGAAGAGATGCGGACAGACATCGAGATCCTAGCTTGCGGATCCATCAAGAACTTGACCGCTTTCAAAATTCCAGACACTGATGAGAATTGGTGCTGTTTGGTAAGAATTGTAGTATTGTACAGTTGTAGTATTTATTTATTAATACTTATAAACTGCAGCTTTTTTGCAAATATGGAATTTTAAGTCGACCAAGAAGCCCTAAATATTTTCAACCAAATAAGTACAATTAAGTCGGTCAACTCGATCTTTAACAGACCACTGCAGGACATTAGACCTCTCCCAAGCTACTCCGCAATACGTAGTTCCACGCTTTCCGCTTACATATTGTCCCTGCCTCCTTTATATTTATTCAGAACGTTGCTGGCCCTCCTTGAGGAGCTGGGGTGGGTCAAATGATATTTTTTTATTCTATATCTATTCATCACAACCTTACGCAAAATGCGCGCTTGGACTTGAGAGTTGCGGCCACCAGTAGAAGAGTGCGGCTTGTGTAGTGTGTAGTATACACACTAATATTATAAAGGCCTATGTCCAGCAGTGGACGTCTTTCGGCTGATATGATGATGATGATGATATTATTAAGGGCAATGGAGAGGGCTATACTCGGAGTTTCCTTGCGTGATCGAATCAGAAATGTAGAGATCCGCAAAAGAACCAGGGTTACCGACATAGCCCGAAGAATTGCCTAACTTACCTACCAGGGTACATTGCTCGCAGAAAGAATGGCCGATGGGGCAGAAACGTTCTAGAGTGGCGACCGTGAACCGGAAGACGTTGCATTCGAAGGCCTTCCACCAGGTGGACCGATGACCTGGTGAAGGTTGCGGAGATTCGCTGGTTGCGGAACGCACGGGATCGGTCAATGTGGTGACCCTTGGAGGAGGCCTATGTCCAGCAGTGGACGTCTTTCGGCTGATATGATGATGATGATGAATATTATAAAGGTGATTGTTTGTGAGTGTGTCTGTGTGTGTGTTTGTATGTTTGTTACTTCTTCACGCTCAAACGGTTGGACGAACCTAGATTAAAGAACAATGGCGAAATCTTAGCTGAATTTAATTTCAGCGTCTGAAAGTGAGTTATATACGAAAGACCTTCTATTAATTGTCTACGTTTTTTAAAGTATATTTGGGCTGGTTCAAAATGGATAAAAAAAAACAATATATAAAAACTTATTTGATTTTTTAGTTAATATCTTTAGCTTAGTCTTGCCATTATATATTTTATCTGCTAAGTGACAAGTAGTAAGTATATTAAGTAATAATATCATTATTGTATTTATTGCAGTAAATGACTTAACAATACAGTTTATGTCTAAGTGTAGTACAGTTTATGAATATTGTAGTGTAGTAGAAATAAATGAATTACTTTCAATTAATGATTGGCAAAAAGACTAGTCCCCAAGTCTAAAAAAATATTGCTTGGTTGTTAAAGACAACCTTTTGATACACGTCAAAGTCGCTTAGTTTAAATAAGTATACTCTTTCCAAAGAGTATATTATACATTTCATGCTGAAATAACTAGGTAAGGGAAATATTAATGCGATAATCCCCATTTTATTTCCACGAAATTGAATAATATTACCTATTAAACACATTCTTAAAAGTTACCCAGGCATAATCTACAAAAGTTTATGTTTAGTTTATATATTATTCTCTACATTCTCGAACAAAAATTCTTGCACTAACTAATTCAGAACTTCACCCTGAGTTAAACCAGAAATTTTTCATTTAATGATGTAGGAATTTAATCTCAGCTAAAACAATGTATGGGCACCTGCCATTGCTCTTTGGCACATAGATGCATTATAGTCTGGAATAGCAAATTCCAGACTATACATCTATCTCTGTGACATTTTCATCACGGTATAATGTTCCCTTGGGTTATATAACACTTACCACGCGGGCGAAGCCGCTATCAGAAGCTAGTACATACATACTTCTTTATCATTATCATCATTTCAGCCTAAAGAAGTCCACTGCTGGACAAAGACCTCAATTGAAACAGACGGAATCGTGCAGGGACCACTTTACTAGACTACAAATTTTGACAGTGCCATGCCTCTATATTCTGGTTTTGCTATCCAATTTTGTCAAGAATCTGCACAAATTTGAAACCAATGAGCAAAGATTAGCTAGAGATAACACCCGACGGACCTAACATGATCCAACCGAAATTAAAAGTGGTTCATCACAGTCCCAGGTATCAATCAGTCTTCCTACATAATAAGTTACCCTTAGAATTTAAAAGTATAAATAGTGCTAACTTGTTTAAAAACAAGCTCAAAACATATTTATTGAGAAAGGGCTATTAAAGTGTCGATGAGTTCCTGGATGACAAATGTAATTAATTGAAATGGAATATGGATTATTATTATTGTTATAGTTGTATTTAAATTTGCTATTGTTTGTAATTTTACCTTTGACATTGTATTTATTTCATATTTTTTTTGATTTAACATGGATTATTTTGGATTTGTTATGGTATTTGTTACACAAATAATGATTTTATTATTTTTATTGATTTTATTATTTTTACAGTTTATTTTTTACCCTTGACATTATTATTTTTTTTTTCTTTGACTGAATTGTAAACGTAACATTAAGGATTAATAACATTTTTTTTTTTTGGATTTGACATTTTTATTGATCTTTTATAATTATAATTGTTTTTTTTTATCTCCGATATTTTATTTTATTTTTCATTGACTTATTGATATTTTGTTTTTTTTTTTAATTTTATTTTGTTCTATTTATAATTATTATTGAATCTCTTATTCTTGACATTCTATTAAATCGTTCATTAATTATATAAATTATTATTGTTATTGAAAGTTATTGTTAATTAGAAGATTTTTTTTTGTGTTTTTATTAAAAAAAAATCTATTGTAATGTTTTATCTATTGTAATTTCCACACAATGTATTTTGTTACGAAATAAATGACTTATGACTTATCGTCGCCACACTGACCATAACCAGGTCATGGTCCACCTAGAGGGAGGCCTTTCAACGTTGCATCTTCCAGTTCGCGATCGCGGTCGCCACTACAATATATACTCCTTTATATTGTCGTCTAACTCTACAGCAAGTAATTATTGTAACATTTATTTTTTAATGTATTCAGGAGTGGAGCGTGTGCGAGGCTCGCGAGCGCGGCGCGGGGCTGGCGCTGGTGCTGGCCAGCAGCGCCGAGCTCGAGCGGTTCATAGCGGCCGTGGAGCAAGCCTTCTGTGCGCTCACGGTAAGCTAAAATCTTCGTTATAATAATCTTAAATTCATTCACTAACTTATAACTAAAAACATGCAATTTTTCGCACAAAATATTTTTAAGGATCGTAAGTGTGCACTAAGTTTATTTTTTTTATTGGTAGATGTTCGTCATTTCATCTTGTCTTCAATAAAACAGTTCACTACACGTCGATGGTAACAATTTGACTTAGATAGCGCCCTTATTGCGTGGCAGTAAGGATGCTTTTCGTTTTAATTCATGTAAAATATTTCTGGCCCGACAATACCGGAAGAAAGGCTCTGCAAATCCGACACGGTTGGCGTAGTGGTAGAGCGATAGGATGCTGCGCTGCGTGTCGCGGGTTCGATTACCGCACGGAACAAATATTGGTATGGCATACAGATAGTTGTTCCGGATCTGAGTGTCTTGTGTATATAAGTTTAAATGTTTGTAAACGCGCCCACGATACAGGAAGAAATTCCTAGTGTAAGGCAAAGTTTAAAAATAAATTTATTTGGATCAACGGCACATTAGACAGCAGTCAGATGCGGAATATTGAGAGATTTTTTTCAGACACCTAGCCCTTAATTTTGTAAGGATAAAGCATTTGTTAAAAGTATGGATTTATGCAATACTAGAATTTTACATAATAATATTGCTTGTTAGCTATTTAGATTAGAAATAAAACTTTTAAGGGAATTTTCACGTTGTTTAAAAATTTATTGTAGCATTTTAATAGGTACTCCAATATATTAAATAATTATTTAAAAAATCCTGGCCAAGTGCGAGTCGGACTCACACACGAACGGTTCCGTACCACTATCGCAAAAAACGGCAAAAAAAAATCACGTTTGTTGTATGGGACTACTTTTTGGATTTGCTGTATGGATGTCCCACTTAATTATTTATTTTATTCTGTTTTTAGTATTTGTTGCTATAGCGGCAACAGAAATACACCATCTGTGAAAATTTCAACTGTCTAGCTTTCACGGTTCATGAGATACAGCCTGGTGACAAACAGACAGACAGATGGACCGCGGAGTTTTAGTAATAGGGTCCTGTTTTTACCCTATGGGTACGGAACCCTAAAAAACGATTCTTCGTTTAAAACCAATAAAGCGGAATCAAAGTTAAAATTCCCTTCAAAGTTTTGTTTCTATTCACCCCTGCGTTCCTATTCACCCTGTTTGACGGTATACCTTTCTAACACAAGTATCTTAAGGAGCGTCCTCACTGAGAGCATTCACTTGTAATGAGCATTCAACGTCGAATATTCGAGTGGTGTGGACGTTGAGCCGAGCGTTACAAAGTTTACAAACAAGCGCGAACTTCGGTTGGTGTGGACGTCGCAACGATTTTCGCGGAAACGGCTCGCATTCGAATGTTCACGCAAATAAAACGCTCGAGAGCGGTTACTCAGATGATGAAGTATGTAGGAATATTACTGGCCACTTGTAAAGCAAGGAACACTTTCTTGATCTTAAGTGTTGGTGACCTTCGAGGTCAATAAAAAAAAACTAAAATGCTGCAGCTTTATCCGACATTTTGAAAAGAATGACATTTAACGAGATCGTATTCGAATGCTCCAAGCTCGCAAAGGAATGTTCGACTCGAACGTTCATAGTTTTGCTCGAACGCGAATGCTGGGCTCGCTGGGAAGCATTTGTTGCTCGCCTACGATTTCTTGTTGACAAATGCTCTCGAACAAATGCTCCCAGTGAGGACGCTCCTAAATTCGCATTTTATCTTCCAGTGCGAGCCATTCCCGCTAAGCGTGGTCGAGGCCACAAAGTCCGCGTGCAGTTCAGCACACACAAAATACGAGGCCGCCTGGTCGCATATGTTGCCGCAACAATAAAGCGACCGTACATCGTGCAGCTACATCACTAGTGGTAAGATTTCAGAACTGGGAAACGACCTAGGGATGTATGATTGATATCGATATTATAAAAAAGTGTTCGTTGGTACTTATTTTGCGTGTAAGAGGAAGCAATATATTCGAAGTAAATCCAGTGGAAAATATTGTTAAATTTTTTATGTATAGGCAAGTATTTATATGAAGCTTTTAAGAATAAAGGTAAGGAGATGCAAATAGTTCCTAGTTATCGAATCTTACCAATAGTATGTAGTTAGGGCAGTTTTAGACTTAACAATAATAGGAAATGTGAATTTTTAATTTTAAGCGCTTTTTGCCTCGTTCTACTCAACATAGAGAACCTAGTGGACATAATAAATATAATCTATCATTCTTAACAACACCATATAGTGGGTCTTAGCTTTTAAAACATACTAATACTTACAGAACCCGATTAAAAATATTAACTTTAAAACTTTCGCGTTTCATAATGGAAAACAATATATCACGGGAATTTAACGCGATGATTTAGGTTATTTATTTACCTATTTAACCCGACGTTTCGACCGTGTTGCAACGATCGTGGTCCCGGGTAGACTGGTGTCTCGGTGTACTGGCTCCGTTGGGGCAGAAAATTCTTCCTCTACCCTCACATTTCTACACACAACACTGACCGTGTCCTTATTCTGTAAGTTCACCGATTGCACAACGGGCAAACGTCGGGTTAAATAGGTAAATAAATAATCTAAATCATCGCGTTAAATTCCCGTGATATATTGTTTTCCGATTAAAAATGTTCTTAAATCGTATGGTGATAGTTAAATAATCACAAAATCTACTTACTCAGGCCCGTTTGCACCACAAATGGCTAAGACGCGTTCGCGAATTTAAATCTTTGTCGCGTCTGTGTTATCTGCAAACGATTGACAGAAACAACGATATTTTGAATTCGTGAACGTATTTAGTGTGTAGTAAAAACATTCCAAAAACTTATGGGTTCCACTTAACGATGAAAGAATGTGTTTACATTGTACCGTCAACATTTTTAGCAGTTTTTACGGCTCAATATGAGTAGTTCGGCATAACTTATTTCGGGTTCCAAAAAATTTAAGTAAATGGCTGTTGAAGTATATTTAAAATTAGAACGTGCCAGCCAGAATTTTGGGGCATTATATGCTTGGTCCCGAGTAGCTATACTAGTCTTATTTTTTTATCTCTTGAGACTAAATTGACATATGCAAATTTATATTACTTCTTTTGAGCCTATTAGGCCGCCTGAGGTATGCTATATATATAACTCCTTTTAGACCTAATTCAGTAGGTATTTGAGACTACAAGAGATATATTTAAAATACCTCAGGAGGCCTAATAAGCCCCAAAAAAAGTAATTTGACATTTGCATGTATCAATTTATTCTCCAAATAAGATTAAAAACAGACTTTAGAACACGGGATGTCCCTCAGAAATGTTTAACACTCTTGCTACAGCCAACTATATGGTGTTGTTACTTAAAGAAAAATCTCAAATACTCAGATTAAGCTTAATAACAATAACAATAATTTTCCTCTGCGAGACAGAAAAAGCGTCCTGCGAGCACAATTTAGATAAATTGTAAAATATAATTACGTTTCCACGTTAAAGGTTTTCACTCGTGTGTAGCTAATTTCATTGATTTTAGAAGCAGATGACGATAGAACGTGTCCAAAAGAGATTTCTTGCATATTGTATAGAAAAGTTATGTTTTTTAAAACTTACATTCCAATTCCTACCTTCAATGGCTTACCAAAGACAATTGAAAAAGGTTTTATTATGTCATTTGCTTCCAAAACAATTTAATAAATAAATATTGTTTACCGTTATTGTTTATCTATGGCTCTTATTATGTATTTTTATGATAATAATTATTATTAATAATATTCCAGTTTGTATACTGCTATTACGTAGTTACATGTTCTCACGATTAATAGGAATAGGTCACAATACTCCACTATGATATTATTATTGTGTTTATATTAACGCTATAAAAATACAATTGAGAAACTCCTCCTTTTTTTGATGTCGGTTAAAATATAAAACATTATCAATAACAAAAGTACTACCAAGTTCAAAGTGAGCAAGCAAACTAAAATATCGTTCAACTTGCCTGCATTGTTTTAGGCGTTCACACTTTTTCTCTTGATTCTACCTACACATTGTTCTAGCTCAAAAAATGGTAATCAGTATTTGTAGCATTAATATAAACACAAAAATCTAAATATATAAAATCGAATATTATAAAACATGTATCATAAATATTTAGCTCTACTTAAATGAAATAATAATAATCATTATATTTTAAAATCGGCCAGAGTTGATCGTTAAGGCGCTGATACTTTGAAACATTGTGTTAAAAAAAATATTTATATTTTATTCTGGTCACATTTCCCAAATGTATATGTAATTATATTTTGTATATCTATTTCTTGTATACTTGTTTAGAAGAAGCACTAAAGTTAAGTTTTAGTGCGGTCTCCGAACAAAGTGCGTTCTTATTAGTATTATAAAGGGAACAGTAGTGGGGTGAGAGTTATGGCTAAGTGTACTGTGAATTTGCGCTATTCTGAAACTTGGTCTGCGAAACTATATCTTAAGCGATGATCGACCACTCGAGAATCGCTACAGACGGATATTTACAAGTTTACAGAATGAGTATGCTTCGTGTGACGGCTTAGTAGATTTTGTATGGGAAAAAATTATAATTTTTTACTACAAACCTTTTGTAGCTTTATTATTTTTAAAGCTAATTTTAATGGTTTTGTTTTAAAAGTTGTCTCGTTATTTTCAAAAAGGAACGTTCCCGGGTTTAGAGGGGTGGTGTTATAAGCTTTAATATTTCGTTAAAAAGGTCTCAAAAAGTTATTTATGCTATTAGAACAATTTCCTGACGGTTGTCCGCTCGTTACCAAATATATCAATCGTATATCATTTCGTATGTGTATTAGGCCACTGTAAGGCCGTGTGATATTAATGTATATTTAGGGTAGGTATTAGCGCATCGTGGTATGTGACGTCACGTATTTTTATCTGTATGACACATTGAGCAATGTCGTTTACTGAAATTTTGTGGTTTAACACTGTCATTTGTTTCCTGTTCATTAAAAGCAACAAATAAAACCTCAATAGAGCATCCAATGTAAAGAAAAAAAAAAAAAATCGTGGTTTGTTTTGTTTATTTTCAGCGCAAGATGTACCATAGTGGTAAAATTACGTGGCATTATGAAACAATAATATTGTAACTGCAAATTTAAATTCCATAATAATATACTTTTACAACGGTATCAGAATACATAAATATAGATATGAATAAATATTATAATCTTTGGCACTTTATATACCTATTTTTTAGTATTTTTTCTATGTATCGTGTTCCGATTTGTTTATTGTATTGTCTTACATTGCTTTGTTTATAATATTTATGGATATATAGACTTTTTCCTGCATCTTTGTTGTGTATGTGATTGCGCTTATACTAAAGGCTATTTTTACTTCAAATTAGGGTAATAACAGGATCTATGTTATACGCCCCACCCGGTTCGAAACCAAAGAGAATGATTGTCTCTGTAATGGTGCTGGCACCACAACTTCGTTTAGAATTTCGAACTAACCATAGATGATTCAAATACAAGGTGAAGTTAAACTAACTGGTGAAACGACATCAAAATCTCTGATGTCTAAAAACCTCTAACTGCTTAGTAGATTCTAAATTCAATCGCCAAACAGTGTATATTCTTATAAATAAAAGCGTATTTCTAATAACTATACTACTAATTGCGGGATCACCAACTGGGGTTTGTGTAGTTACTTGTCATTATGAGTCGCGAAATCCCGTTTTTTGAAAGAAAGAATATATATTTTTGACCCACACAGGTGACACGAGAGATAAGCAAAAACAATGCGAAATCTGGATATATTATAGGTAGATTTTTCCTAAAGCTTCGTTGCAATAGAAAGCGACCATCGCGCGAATATGTGATCGTTGCGAGCATAATGTTCGCCAAAACCAGATAGCGCCCTCTGACGACGCGTTCGGCAGGCTTATTACGTATCTTTTGCAAGAGCAAAACGATAGCGATTTTTGCGCAATAATTGCTCTTCCATACTAAAGTTTTAGAGTTGTTGTCGGTTTTTCTTTTAAATAAATGCATTTGAAAAACAGCGAGCGATTAGAAAACGATTGTGTAGGACCTACCATACCTACATTGCAGGTAATTCCGACTTTTATGACATAAAGCGTTTGATCGCTATCGTTTTGCTCTTGCAAAAGATTCGTAATAAGCCTACGGGTTTGCCGAACAATAAATCGCGATGAACGTTTTCTATTAAGATCGCTTAACCCGTTGAGGGACACAGGCGTCATGTTTTGTGTATACTAGAATTCTTTGATATTATTCTCGTTTCAATGTAAAAATAGCCTAGACTCTATTTGCTACGTAACTGTGATTTGTGTTGTATACCATTAAGTTTGTTGTTAATGCATAATATTAGATCAATGTTTTTAGCTTTTAGTATTAGATAATTATTTGAATATTTGCACGAGGATTATTCAATAGAACTTATTCGAAGACTATTGTAATAGAATTGATAAATGAATACACATGTTCGAACACTGCGTGTTAAAATACTTTTAACGATTTGTTTTTCTGTGTACTGTTGTATCGTTGAAAATATTGTAATGTAATTTGCATGATTTTGAAAACTAATAACTTTATAAGAATTACGATTTAATAACAGTAATAAAATAACAACCGCAGTAAAAAAGTCAAAATAACAATTTTCCAAAATACTCGTTTTTTTTATCAATGTTTATATGAATTGGCTATGATTATTACTTAAAATTGGTTATTTACTTTTTTAAATTATTTTTATATGAAAATCACGACTGTTTCTTCCGTTCTATTGTACAATGTCTTAAACTGTTGATAGTTGTTGCTTGTAGTAGACATCTGGTCTTTGTGCTATACCCTGAAATGATCCTTAAGTGCGACTCCATAAGGTCCCTTTTATATATCTTGTTACGGGTTTGCCAGCGAAAATAAAAGATGATGCCTACTTCGAACTGTATGTGTATATTATCCAAATTAATTCTTATTATTTTGTATGGATCCGTCTTCCGAAACGCAGCTATAAAAAAAAGGAGAAAAAAAGGAGAAATAATTTATCTGCAGTTAGGCATTTCAAATTATATTTTGCCAATTTCCTACTAAAATGTCCGAGAATGATCCTTCCTGAACTTAATAGTTTCCAGATTGATTCGTTCCTAAATCAAACCCTCGTCTGACAAACAATTTGATTATTTCTTTTAATTAAAGCGTTCGGATCAGAATGGTATAAGTAGGAAACTATTCAAGAATTATATCACAAAGATCAGATGTGTACTAACAGCAAATATCAACTCTACAGCGTCAAATTAAATAAGCAAGCAAAACTACGCTGGTATGATGGTTATCGACACCTAATAATGATAAAACCACAATAACAAAAACTCTTAATTTCAAGCAACTGCATTGGATTCGGGGATCAGCGTCCGCTGGTGTAGTGTAGTTATATCAAATTAGAGTTGCCGCGAATAGTTGTTATAGCGAATAGTCGAATACCGATTAATCGTCACTCCCTATTGCGAATAGTCGAATACTCGACATAAAAAAAGGAATATAAAAAATTGTTTATTTATTCTCAAATGATAACACTACTGAGGAATTGGTTCTTATTCGTACTCAAATCCCACCATTCATATGGGTTTATTCTTCTATATGTCGGCGATTTAGAGATAACTTCATTTGTTTTCTTTTCAAATATTTTTTTGTAGTTTACTGTAATGATTGGTAAGTTCAAGAGACTACTAAAAATGTAGTATTAAAACTTGAGAATAAAAAAAATAAAAGATAATCCTTTTTTATGTCGAATATTCGACTACTCGCCATAGGGAGTGACGATTAATCGGTATTCGACTATTCACTATAACAACTATTCGCGCATAAACATGACCATTAAAGCCCGGAATTTAAGAGATTGCAAATTACTTGATGCGCTTTGAATACATTTGAACAAAATTATTATATTAAAATGTTAAATTTTGGTTTGATTTACATACAAAATTAATTAAATTCTAATGTGTATGCTATGCTTATGATTCCGGGATTTTAGAGGAGGTATTATCAACTCTATGTTACTTACTTCCTCGAACTTTTGATAAATATATTCTACCTATTTCGATCTTTGGTTATTAGATATTGATGCTCATCAAAACTGAGGAATTTCGCTAACTTATTTAATTTGATCCTAAGTATACCCGGTAGATACGCTAAGTATTATTAAGAACAATAATAATGTTAACGCTGTATAATGTAGAAGCTATTTTACTATTAAAATGTAATTTGTATCATTACTACCTACCCTTCTTGTCATAGGCGAGTGTCTCTTCAAAGAATTTATTATTTGCCGATCTTGCCAGAATTTTGTAGGTATTACTTGACTGCTCAAAAAGACGGTAATGTTTTTCGAGTGAATGTATTTTTCATACCAGTATCACTTGTTACCCCCGATTTCTGAATTAAGAGTGTTGAGTTTTTGTCAAACTCTAGATTAGCCTTAAACCTATCAAATGTTGGTATTAAAGCAAGGATTAAGACGTTCTTAACTCCAAATACTTAATTCATAAATCGGCACTTAATCGAAGATGGTCCGATAAATAAATAAACCAGTAGGTAGTTACTTATTTACTGGTTAAGTAATGTATCGGATTATTTATTATACAATTTATTTACTTGTTCCGGTGACAGTGCATTTGGTAACTGTACGGTGTCCCATTCACCTACAATATTATTAAGACCCCCTACAAGTTTCACGAGTTAAAAACAGAAAACAGCTACTTTTTCACCGCAAATTTCTCAATAACTACAAGATATATGATAAATCTTTTAATGCAAATTTTTTGCGTCACATAGTTATCTAGTAAATAGACATTACATATTTTTGATAACTCCTCAAATTAAATTAGAAAAATAAATTCCTAACACACGTTTTTACGAAATCCCGAAACACCAGGTTTTTCAATTGGTTTTTTCAGCTTACTGGTGGCGAATAATAACCAGAAAAAAATGGTATGGACCGGGCATATAATTTACTAGTAAGCTACCAATTTTGTTTTTCAAAGTTTATTGTATTTGTTCTTAAAAAAAAATGTTGTCCACGCGGAAAAAAGGCAATTTTTTCATGTGCGAAAGCGTCGTCTATGCGTAAGAATATATAGAATATAAAAATTACTGGTATATATTTTGAAATTTGAGGTGTTTATCAATCGAATCCAATTTTTATATTTTATTTTTGAGTACTTATTTTATTTTAATAAATTGTCTAAATAATGCCTTATAAACCGCTGCGCTCGCGCGAGGCATTCAATCTAGCTCAAGGGCTTGTAGACAACGGACCTGTGTCGTTTTTATTCTTGTCATTATATTTTTTAACATATATCTTGTAGTTATTGAGACATTTTCGCTGAAAAAGTAGCTGTTTTATGTTTTTGGCTCGTGAAACTTGTAGGGACTCTTAATACAATAAATTTTAAGCTTCCTCATGCATGTGTTCGATCGTTAAATACTACCCCTAGACGTATAATTGTATTGCACAATAATATTGTAGGTGTATGGGGCGTTTTCTATGTTTACATTTTATTTTGAGTTTTGATCTCACCTCTCAATAGATTTTCACAACCCATCAAACAAATCATGATATCGCTGGCGATAAATGAAAAACACGATGGGCTTTTAAAATTTTACCTACATAATATCCAATTAAATCCAAAGAACTTTAAAATCTCTATTTTGTAGATATTTCTCGTAATCTTTGAAGAGACATGTTGCAACATAACCATTGTAGTATATCAGCGTATGAATATCCTAAACTCAGTTAAAAATAGGCAATTCGAATTTAATATCGCTTGACATTATTGTTCATATAAACAATATTATAATAAATATTTGCGGAAGTAAATTGTTGTTTTATTTTGGTATTATCCCTCCTGCGTCTATGAACTAACTTCCCCTATTTAGCTTAAGTTTTCCAGATTCAATACCTTTGGCCGCATCATCATTTCAGCCGAAAGACGTCCACTGCTGGACATAGGCCTACCCCAGGCGTAGCCACATTGTCCGATCCCGTGCGTCTTGCATCCAGCGCCTTCCCGCAACCTTAACCAGCAGCCTAATTGCGTAAGTGCATTCTGCAAAGGAAACAAGTCGATTCTTTCAAAGAATCAGAATCATTTCTTTCAACTTTTTCGGTATTGCGAAACTAATTTGGAAAGCTAGCGTTAGCTTTCCAAATCCTCCTTTGAGTTGAACACAGAATACTTAGAGATACTACGGAGTTGAAGATATACGACATTTGCATTACACAATACCAATAGTGAAGTTTTACCTCGATTCTTCCGCTTTCGTTCATTATTTTACAATCAATTCTACGTCAAAATATTGGTAATGAAAGGAGCATAACCTTTCCGTTTCAGAGTGTAATATGCAATACGAAAAGTCATTTTTGGGAAGCTTCCAACTTGTTTGCTTTGCAGTATTCACTTACGCAATTAGGCTGCCGGTTAGACTGGCAGCCAACCCCAAAATAGTATGGAAAAGAATAGTTAGTACCTAAGCTACTTGTAGGTACACCCACCAATCCACCACAATGTAGTATTTTTTTATACTAAAAGCTGACTGCTAGAGAATGCCTTGTTGAATGCTCCGTCTATATTAACTTTAAAACTTTCGAGTTTCATAATTGAAAAGCATCATCGCGTTAAATTCCCGTGATATATTGTTTTCAATTAAGTCCGTCTACCTATGTACCACTAGGTACATGAAGCTTACATACATTTTATAACTAAGCCTTAGTTTATTCAGCAAATGAATCACTTTTACAAGCTTTTTATTAACTTGCAATGTATTTATGTGTTTTCGGGTCATATCTTGAAACTGAATTTTAAAGCAGTTATCCTCAACCGATTAAGATGAAATTTTGCATACACGTTTGGTTTGGATGACAATGCACGTTATGCTAAAAAGCTTATTTAAAAAAAGTTATTTTTATTTGGAAATAATTATTACTCGTTATTTGACTTTAGCTCATTATTAATTGTTAGGTACATTCTTTTAAAATTTCATTCAAGTCCTTACCTACATAAAAAAAATAGTACCTGGGCGACCGAGCTCTGCTCTGGTGAAAATAGAGAAAACGACGTTTTCTAAAAATTCAACCTAGATTTATCGCCCCCCTTGCCCTGCATAATAAATTTCATGAAAATCGTTGGAGCCGTTTCCGAGATTCGGATTATATATACCTATACAAGAATTGCTCGTATATAGGTATTAGATTACACCATAATAAGCAATATTTAATTCATTACAGTTTTGTACCTTTTAACTTGGGTTAGAAGCTGCATTTCGTCTTATTTTACCTTTTTCTTACATTCTTAGCTACTTTCTTTTTAAAATTGCATTATTTCCTTACTCGAAAACATATTACACCACATTGAGCAACATCTAATTAGATATGCAAGAAATGTTTATCTCGCTTCCATAAAACGGGATTGACAAGCAGCTCGAGAGAACGGTATGAAACCAGTTCCTATTTATAAAGTTATCATACCGGTATACACACCTCCATCGACCGATATTATTGAAGCACTCAATAAGATTGTTATTAATTGAATTCTATGACGCAGTGTTGTTATTGCACTTTTGATAACTATTTACTCTAGCTATTTATCCTAACCTTAGGAGATTAGGTTAGATATTGTATGGTGAGTACCTATATCAAAAGTACCTGCCCAGCCCGGCGAGCACGGCCTACTGTGACATGGCCTAAGTCACACTTTTTATCACAGTTTGGGCGATAAAGCCATTTTGTGTGAAGGCGGCGTGAGATATTTTCTTGACTTATGGCATAACTTCTTGACATTAATTTGTTTTCTTTTTCGGAAATTTGCCAATTTTATGGCAGTTTCGGTTTAACCTTGGCCATAAAAACCATTTAGGTTCAGAGAAGCATAGTCCTACGACGCACTATTTCCGAATTATGGGCCTCCGAATTTTATTTTATTTTACATAAAACGCTCTATATCTCGAAAACGGTATGTCCTAGGCAAAAAATAACCAAAATTTAGCCCCCCCTTTGATACCCCCATGCTAGCAGTATCCCAACATGAATTTAAGAAAAAAAAATTTTTTTTTTACTTTGCTTGTTTTTCGACTTGAACTACAAATTCTTAACAGAAAATATTTTGGGTCATGACAAGTTATGATAAAATATGTCATGTCTTACAATTTGTCTTAAATACTAGCACGGGACAACCATGTGACATAGTTTCAAGACGCGACATGCCTTTCTTGTGGCTGACTTCATAGTGCGACATAATCTGAATAGACGACCAAATAAAATAATACTTATAAAAGTGTGCCGTTCATACAGATAAAATACTTTTTAATTTTGTTGGGCACAAATTAATATTTGACCCACGACCATAGACTTATGCACACTTTATTTTTCTTTGTTTGGTTGATAACAAATTAAGTGTTAATAAAATATTAATAATTATAAAATATTAATAATTACTTAAAAAATATAATAGCTTGGACCCAGTTCCCGATACCGGTGAGCCCCTATTTTTTTATTTTAGATGTTTTTTGGGGGGTTTATTTAAGAAATAATTTAAAATGTAGAAAGTAAGAAGAATATGGAATATAAGAAAATAATTATAAAAAAGTAATAATCAAAATAAAAATAATAATTAAAAATAGAAATAACAATTATAAAAAAGTAATAAAATAGAATTAATTAATAATCCTGTAACATTTCAATTAATTAATATTTTTTGGGGGTTTTATTTAAGAAATAATTTAAAATGTAGAAAGTAAGAAGAATATGGAATATAAGAAAATAATTATAAAAAAGTAATAATCAAAATAAAAATAATAATTAAAAATAGAAATAACAATTATAAAAAAGTAATAAAATAGAATTAATTAATAATCCTGTAACATTTCAATTAATTAATATTTTTTGGGGGTTTTATTTAAGAAATAATTTAAAATGTAGAAAGTAAGAAGAATATGGAATATAAGAAAATAATTATAAAAAGTAAAATCAAAATAAAAATAATAATTAAAAATAGGAATAACAATAAAAAATAACAATTATAAAAAAAGTAATAAAATATAATTAATTAATAATCCTGTAAAATTTCAATTAATTAATAAGCATTGATCAACACACACACAAAATAAATTTATTGCCATTTGGTGCAGTAATTAGAAGGAAAATATTTTATTTTTCAACTATAAAATTTTATCACCACCTCCGAACGAAAGTTTTTTTCACATAGTCGAAATTGAGTTGTCAATTTTACTTTAATAAGTCCGGAAGAAAGATTGATAGACTGTGTGAGACATTATAGATAGCTCTAGAAGGGGCCAGTTACTGAGATGACGATTAATAGAGAAGTAAGTATCGAGAAGATGTTGGCCGACACCAAATAAATTGAAATAAGGGCAAGAGGGATAGTCCGAGAGAGCGTCGATGCCGACAAATTACCAAGGTATTTCGACTTATGTAAGGGATATTTGTTTGTCAGCGAAAACTCAACCTAATTGCGTAAATGGTATCGGTCGGCGGGGCAGATGAGAGGGTACAACTCCATGTATCCGTCCTCCACTCTATGAGTTGAATTCACATATCCTTTCCATGACCGAGATGTTCTTTAGCAAATTCACTTAACTTACTTCGCTGCAAGGAGGCGTAGATTATGCCTAGGTAGATGTTATATTCATAATAGGCGTGTACTAAACACTGCATAGCCCCTTCACGCTTCTAGAGAATATGAACAGGCATCACATCATTTCATCTTATGATAATATTGAATGGTGAGGATGGTACCCATACAAGAAAAGCTTATTCAAAAACTGTCCGCAGGTATTCTTGCAGACTTACATTATCGAAGGTATCGGCTGACTTGAGAATAGTAGTTTAGTAGTTGAGAATAGTAGTAGGTATGTAATAAGTATGTACTTAGGTACCTATTTAATAAACTGTTGTTGTTGCAGCGTTATATTCTATGTGGTTATTCTACGCAGTATGACTAAATAGTACCCACATATCTACTGAAGTATTATAAGGCAGTGTAGGCTCTAAGATTTATTAATGAGCCAATAAACCCGCTTCTTACGGAATACGTGTTGGCATGTTTGTGTTCCATTTCTCCAAATTGGTCCTGCGGTTAAAAACAAAAGACGAATATGGTTTAATTGAATAAGGAAGGGTTTCTCTTTTAATGAACTTGACGCAAATGATATGCGATACCTACTTAAGTATTCAGCATCATACCATTGTTTTGTTTTTCGGGTATAGGTAGTGAATAAGGAACTTACACTTTTTAGGGTTCCGTAGCCAAAGGGTAAAAACGGGACCTTATTACTAAGACTTCGCGATCCGTCTGTCTGTCTGTCTGTCCGTCTGTCACCAGGCTGTATCTCATGAACCGTGATAGCTAGACAGTTGAAATTTTCACAGATGATGTATTTCTGTTGCCGCTATAACATCAAATACTAAAAACAGTATAAAATAAATATTTAAGGGGGTCTCCCATACAACAAACGTGATATTTTTGCTGTTTTTTGCTCGATATTAATAACGGCAACAGGTAGACGCTTGAAATTTTCACAGAATATTTAGTTGTATATTTACTTCAAAATCTAATAATTATTAAATTAAAATAAAATAAATTAAGGGGGCTCCCATACAACAAACGTGATTTTTTTGCAGTGTTTTGCGATAATGGTATGGAAGCCTTCGTGTGCGAGTCCGACTCGCACTTGGCCGGTTTTTTATATTTGATAGGCTTGCGCTTTACCACTATTTCACCTGTAGGTAAGCGATGATGTGGTCGACGGTGAGACACGCTTGCCTAGAAATAACCTATTCACTCTTGACTTAAAGACTCCTAGATTGTAGCTGTCGGGTAACACCGACTCCAGCAGGGCATGCCAATCCTTAGCTGTACGCATAATAAAAGTGTTTCCAAAACGTTTTGTGCGTATGGGTGGAATGTCCACCATAAAAATATAGGTACTTTACACTTTAGAATATCATGCACCCAAAAAAACCCAAAAGTGTATTTCGTCCACGAAGGGTTTGGCAGAGAACGATCTATCAGTCATAATTTACTGTAGATCCACCCACATGTCGCCCGTTGTTAATGTTCCTTGTAATACGAGCGAGACTTTTTTTTGGGGCAAACCCACCGCACTATTCCTAAACCACTGCAACTCCTGAAAGCCAGAATCAACAGTGGCGACCACCAGAAAAGCGCCGAGGCAATGAAGCTCGACAAAGCCCCGGAGAATGAATTTAACTGTCTTGGATCCCGCAACGTAATTAATCAGAAAAGAATAACGGAGAAGTAGGAAAAAATACAAATTTCCACTTCCCTCCATATCAAGCAGGAGACCGAACAAACAAACAAGAACAATAGGCACAAAGGGTCGTTTACAACTGGGATAAGCCCAGTTGCCTAGCACCACGGATAAAAATTAGCATTAATATTAATGGGTCCTAACATTGTGAGCTGATATTTGATTCCAATAATAGGTATGGCAAAAACGCTTGAACGCACGGAAATTTGTTCTAGTTTCCACAAGGTCCGTATAGTAAAGAACTCCTGATACAGCCTGTACATTATTCAACATAGTGTTGCGTTCATTCTGCCAAAGAATACACTCCCATAAAATATGATGTGCAGATTGTACATATTCGCTGTCAGATGCACATACTACTTAGAGATACTACGTATGTCTGATGTAGAACACTGACATAAAGGTGAGGCAACAAGCTTGAAGGAAAATAATTTACTTTTAAAGTTACCATGCCCTGTGAGAAATTGGGTAACACAGTGATCCACCTCCAGCCACGTCCTGGCCAGCCGCACGCGAACAAATGGAAAGAATTGGTGGAGGTGTCGGCCCTTGATGGAATTATCCCACCTACATTGCCATTCGGCTAAAAGTTCTACCCAGACGTCAATATTTGGTTTAAATAATCTAGAGATTTTCTCGGTCACTTCGCGTTAAAAAGTCCGCGTCTATGGTCTCTTGTGCGGAATAGTACATTGCAGCACGTCGCTGCACTTCAAGGTCGACTGGAAGTATGACGAGCGAGCCTATAGCCATCAACTGAGCATAAATCAGCCGGCTGCTAATGGGAAATTCAAGACAGACAAAGCCAATAGCACTGCTCGACAAGGGAAACGAACCTAGCACTCTAATTGTGCAACTAAATTCGGCCGGGCGAATGGTTTGACCGCCCAATCACATGCGAGATTAAAGATTGGATTTTAAAGACTGTGTGATTGATGGCGGTAAACACTTTGCCTTGCCGAATTCATTTGCGCAATTAGGCTGCAGGACTTCATGGTCAGCAGTAGCGCTTGCAAACACTTGACCAACGAGGCAATCGCAGTTATAGGTAGGTAAGATATGATTACCCAGGTTTTAAATACAGGATGTATATTCCCTTGCTACTCGTAGTCCCAAAACCCATGATAAGTTAACTATAGCACAATATTTTACCCACTTCAAAAAAAAAAGGAGGTAATCAATTCGACACGTATGTATGTAATATTGTTGGCATTGCCCAATATTCACATATGTTAAGGGCTTATTACACTACACGGTATTCAGGGCCCTAAACGTTAATTTAGGGTAGTGTAATAACTGTTAGGGAATTAGGGATCTCAAAATATCGACCTTATTGACTCGGAAAGGTGAAGTGACCCGGTATTCAGGGCCCTGCATACCGTAGCCCTTTACTCTAATTGGGCTCATATACATGTGTGCTAAATTTCATTAGTGTATGTAAGTATGTATGTTTGTCCTCGCATTTCTCCGAAACTACATATCGGTTCGTAACCGTTTTTTTGGATTAGGTATCTCTCAACTTAGGGAATAGTGCAAGTTTCATCCATATCGGTTTAGCAGTTTTCAAAATATGGAACGTACAACCGAACTACTTAGCGACAAACGGCATGAATGTGTAAATTGAGCTATTATGGGTACTTTGTCAATCCTTTAGGTACCTACCTTACTATAGAACTTGCTCACTTATTAGTGATTGTGTAATAAAACCAAAAAAAGAGAAATAAAAACTTTTTCGGAAAATAAAAAAACCGTCTTCAGCAAAACATGAGGTACGAAAGACACCAACTTCAGAAACGAAAGTTATTTTGCACTTTTTAGTGTTTTGTTTTTTTAGATTTTATTTAAAAAAACATCAGCCCAGATGATAAAATATCACACAACAATATTATGTTCCAAGTTATCTGTATCTCAATATACGTAAATGCCATTCTTTATCATAAACAAACCGGCTACATTTGCATAGCCGTCGTAGTAAACATCGAGAGACTCCGGCACAGTGGCCTAGTCGTAGTCTGAACGCACAGTTGATTCGGACACCTCGCCTGTTACCTACTCAACATGGAAGAATTAAAGGTAAGAATCTATTAATATTTTCCTTATTTGGATTATGGTAGATAGTAATAGACATGGAAGAAGGTATTTATGAGAAGAACTATTCATTGATGTTGTGTTTAATAACTTTGTAGGAACTGGTTTTCTGTGAGACAAGTTTCAAGTTGACTTTGAGTAAGAATAGACACTTGTAAGCTGGTGTATCTAACTGAATGCCCGACATATACCCGATTTCATTAAAAAAGTGACATGTAAAATTAATGCTCACTTTTTTATGCTCGATATTTTGCCGTGTCTATCTAGAAAACTGATTTAATACGAGAAAAAAATTATAATTACTGTAAAAGCCGTCCTTATTGTTCTCATTATTTCGTATTAAAAGTGTGTATTAACTAATAAACATAAAAAAAAACTGGCCAAGTGCGAGTCGGGCTCGCGCACGAAGGGTTCCGTATCATTATCGCAAATAACGGCAAAAAAATCCCCCTTAATTTATTTTATTTTAATTTAATAATTATTATTTTTTGAAGTGACTAAATATTCTGTGAATATTTTAAGTGTCTACCTGTTGCCGTTATTAATATCGAGCAAAAAACGGTAAAAAAATCACGTTTGTTGTATGGGAGCCCCCCTTAAATATTTATTTTATACTGTTTTTAGTATTTGTTGTTATAGCGGCAACAGAAATACATCATCTGTGAAAATTTCAACTGTCTAGCTATCACGGTTCATGAGACACAGCCTGGTGACAGACGGACAGACAGACAGACAGAAAGACGGATCACGGAGTCTTAGTAATAGGGTCCCGTTTTTACCCTTTGGGCACGGAACCCTAAAAAAGAGTCTCCGAGGTAGGTAAATCCTAAGATTTACCGTGTGATTGCTAGTAGAAGCCCGAAATTAACGACAATCATAGATCACTTCGGACTTTTACCAGTAAGACTTGGTAAATCTTAGGTTACTGGTAACACAGTAGTAGTAGTTTTACTGGTACTTCGGGCTTTTACAGTGACATAAAATTATATATATATGATTGTAAAAGGTAATCTCTACAAGTACCTAATTCTCCAATTTCGAAATCTTTCACAGATAGAAAACTACATTGTGAAATCTGTGACCTGGCTACCTTTTAACTTGAAAATAATGCAGAGTTCCAGTAGGATAGGCGGACAAAAGCCAGTGGCTTAGAGCTTGCCTCTCGTGCTTGAGTTCGTGCGTTTAAAGTATTGGACTCTTTTAAAAGAGTATCTTCACCAATGAAAGCGTCCAATAGTTTTTGACAATACCTATTATTTAAAGAGAATTTTTCATGCTCTTCCATGGGGTCAAACCCTCTGCCTTGCCGAATTAATTAACACAATAAACCTGCAGAGCCACATCCTTACCATCTTTTTATTTTAGTTGTTTTATTTTTACAAAACATTTCAGTACATTACAAATGTTTTCGAGCGTATGGCACTCGTGGGCTGCAGCTGAAAATCAGCGTCAGGTGGTATACCTACTCTGTATTACCATTTGGCTTTATGCTGAGCTGAGGCCCTTTCGGCATTAATATTTTAATTATTTATATTGTTTAATTTTAAGGTGTTTTTGTTTTGAATGCCAATAAACACATTTTCTTTCTTACACGAAAAGAAGAAGTGTTTATATTTGATATTGACGATGAAAATATTTAAAAAGGTCAAGTCACCATATAACTCAGTAAGCTATGTAAATACTTACAGAGTAAAAACAACAAAAACTTACCAGTGAAAATACCAAGACGGTAGTTATACGTTTTGTATGATATCGCATTAGCCACAACAGCTCATCGAATATAACCTATTGGAATATACGCATGGGTTTTGTCACGTACATGCCTATACCGCAGAGGCGACTATCAGCAGGAACCTACGACCACTAGCAGAATTTCTATAGGCTAAGGAAGCGTTTATGAATTGAGTATTTTGGGTTGAGAACGTTTCAAACCCAACATTAATGGCAAAGTCTGACAGGTTTTCTGGCTAGATTTTCAGAAATCGAAGGCACCTACCTAAAGCTTCTAAAGCTAACAAAGCGCTTTTGAAAGTTTTGAGCAAGTACTTTTAAAATTTTCTGCATTTCCTTATACAGTACCTCTCGGGCTTTGGCTCCGAGTTCACTTCGGAGGACCCTCGCAAGCCTGGCGCTCTGCCTGAAGGTCAGAACAGTCCTCAGCGTTGCCCCTACGGCCTGTATGCTGAGCAGCTTTCTGGTACTGCCTTCACTGCGCCCAGACATGAGAACAAACGTTCATGGTTGTACAGGTAGGTTATCTTGAGAAAGGTGCATAGAAACTTTGTCAAGGTTCTTATGATAATTCGTAACTATTTGTAGTTAGTCGATCGGGAGTCGTTTGTCTTATTATGGGCAAGTGATAAGGAGAGATGAAACGAATGTGGATAAAAGAGTTAAGAAGGAACATAGATCAAGAGAAAGGAAATATGGATTAATAATTGTGAGATATGAAAGAAAAGGGGTGAATGGATAAATAAAATGTGTTGCTCTGACCGTAAGTAATAGGCATGGGACAAGGGCAGGAAGATGATTCGTATCGATTTTTGATTTATATATTTTTTATTATGTTTCAGAATTCGTCCGTCCGTGATTCACAAGCCTTTCCAGAAGTTGGATGTCGCCAAACATCTTACTCATAAGTGGGATGAACAGGAACCCGATCCCAATCAGGTATGCAAATTTTTCTACAACATTCTACAGTTTATATATATATTGTCTTTATTTGCTAAATCGGCCACTACTCGAGACGGCATTGTCAAATCTATATATATAAAAATGAATTCCTATTTCCCTTGGTCACGGCATCACGCGTGTACGGCTGGACCGATTTCGCTTATTCTTTTTTTGTTGTGTTTGTTATTGTTAGGAGAAGGTGTTTATGAAAAAAAAAATGAAAAAAGAATTGGTACCTTACCTACATAGGTAGGGTAGGTATGTAGGTAGGGTAGGGTAGGTAGGTTAGGGTAGGTAGGGTAGGGTAGGTAGAGTAGGGTAGGATAGGTAGGGTAGGATAGGTAAGGTAGGGTAGGTAGGGTAGGATAGCTAGGGCAGATGAATGTTTGGTGTTTTTATGGCGAAACAAAGTTTGCCGGGTCAGCTTGTTATCAATAAAATGAGCCCAAACATGACGGTGCTATCTTGTTTGGTTGAGAAGGTTTTGTGGTCACTTTCCGGCTCCATCATGGGACCAACTCCATAGTACCAAAGTAACATAAGTAGCCCAAGTTTTAGCTTAATCTGATGCCAGGAAGTGCTTGAAAAAACATATTGCTTTGCTTCGCAGTCCCGCTGGCTTCCATTCGACATTCCACCTTCAAGTCAGTCGGTGGACTTCGTGGCTGGTCTGCACACTGTCTGCGGGGCCGGAGACCCTCGCTCCCGCAATGGACTCGCCATCCACGTCTACCTGTGCAACTCGTCCATGGATAAGAGCGCGTTCTACAGCAGTGATGGAGATCTTCTTATTGGTAAGCGCTCTGCTTTAATTACTTTAACGGGTTTAGCATACTTCGCCCCACACTAGCGAATTTCTGCCTGTATCGTGGGTGCGTTTACAAACATTTAAACTCACATACACAAGACAGGACATCCAGATCCAGAACAACTATAGGCCATAAAAATATTTTTTCCGCGCGTGAAACCCTGGCAGGAGCGCCGCAGCCGATCGCTCAACCATTGCGCCAATCGTGTCTTGTGTTTGGGTATCGCATGATCAAAGGAACCCATAAGTTCTTGATTAATCATGGACAGCATTTTTGCAATTCTATACTCCAGTTCGAAGGGTAGTTAAGTTACGGGTCAGGCTGTTAAAACTTCTTTCTCGTATGAAACTCATACGAGAAATGCGAAGTGTCTTTCGAGCTAAGCATCAAAATCCGATTCTGTAATGCCGAATAAAAAATACAAAAAAAAAAAACAATAAGTTTTTGTCTGTCTGTCCGTCTGTCTGTCTGTCCGTCTGTCTGTCTGTCTGTCCGTCCGTATGTCACAGCCACTTTTTTCCAAAACTATACAGCAACAGCATGGTTCTGCTGTTGAAACTTGGTAACTAGATGTATTATGTGAACCGCATTAAGATTTTCACACTAAAATAGAAAAAAAACAATAAACTTTGGGGGTTCCCCATACGTAGAACTGAAATTCAAAATGTTTTTTTATCATACCCATACGTGTGGGATATCTATGGATAGGTCTTCAAATATGATATTGAGGTTTCTAATATTTTTTTTCTCTAAACTGAATAGTTTGCGCGAGAGACACTTCCAAAGTGGAAAAATGTGTGTCCCCTCTCCTGTAACTTCTAAAATAAGAGAATGATAAAACTAAAAAAAATATATGATGTACATTACCATGTAAACTTCCACCGAAACCACTTTTTTTAATACGTCATAAACCGCAATTTACCAGGTACTTCGTGCGCGAGTCCGACTCGCAATGGGCCGGTTTTTACCCGACTGCCGAAGGAGGGTAATGTGTTTATCAGTCTATGTATGTATGTATGTATGTATATATGTATGTATGTATGTATGTATGTATGTATGTATGTATGTATGTATGTATGTATGTATGTTTGTTCCTATGTGGCGTTCCAGAGACCAAACGCGTTGACCGATTTTGATGATTCATACGTCAATCGATTCGTCTTAACTTTGCGAGTGTCATAGGCTACATTAAAATTGGAAAATAGAAAAATGGCGGCTTTTGGGCGCCATATTGTGGGGGGGCTATTTTATTTTTTCTTCCAAACCTATCGTGTGGGGTATCAAAATAAAGGGTTTCAAGAGGTGATTTCAAAAATATATAACACTTATATATTTAAATGTACCTAATTCGAAAAAAATGTTAACTAAAAAGTTATAAATAAAAAAGTTAATTAAAAAAATCAAAATACCCGACTGCTTAAAAAGCGAACTAAAAAGACGTAAACAAGAAGAAAATCATGCTGTGCAGTCGGAGGATACATCTGGTTTTGGTCAGCCAGCTCGCGAATATGTATCCTCCGACTGCACAGCATGATTTTCTTCTTGTTTACGTCTTTTTAGTTCGCTTTTTAAGCAGTCGGGTATTTTGATTTTTTTAATTAACTTTTTTTTTATATCCTAGTTCTTATTGATCCAGATGTTTATTCGTGTTCTGTTTCAGTTCCCCAGCAAGGTACACTGAAGATTACGACGGAGTTCGGTATCATGACTGTGGCACCCAACGAGATAGCGGTCGTCCAGCTCGGCATGAGGTTCGCAGTAGCCGTCGAAGGACCTACGAGGTAAATGAAACTTGAAACCTCCAGCTTCCTTGGTACTGCGTTCAACTCTTACCAAGTAGGCTGCAAACACAACATGGCAAAATAGGGTATTATAGACCTGTCGGATACAAAATGTGGATACCTTACCCCGTCCCACCTACGAGGAAAATGAAACTTGAAACATCCAGCTTCATTAGTACTGTGTTCAAGTCTTACTAAGTAGACTGCAAACACAACATGGCAAAATAGGGAATTATAGACCCGTCGGATACAAAGTGTGGGTACCTTACCCCGTCCCACCTACGAGGTAAATGAAACTTGAAACATCCAGCTTCATTGGTACTGTGTTCAAGTCTTACCAAGTAGGCTGCAAACACAACATGGCAAAATAGGGTATTATAAACCCTGTTGGATACAAAGTGTGGGTACCTTACCCCGTCCCACCTACAAGGTAAATGAAACTTGAAACATCCAGCTTCATTGGTACTGTGTTCAAGTCTTACCAAGTAGGCTGCAAACACAACATGGCAAAATAGGGTATTATAGACCCATGGGATACAAAGTGGGGTACCTTACCCCGTCCCACTTACAAGGTAAATGAAACTTGAAACATCCAGCTTCATTGGTACTGCGTTCAACTCTTACTAAGTAGGCTGCAAACACAACATGGCAAAATAGGGTATTATAGACCTGTCGGATACGAAGTGTGGGTATCTTACCCCGTCCCACCTACAAGGTAAATGAAACTTGAAACATCCAGCTTCATTGGTACGGTGTTCAAGCCTTACCAAGTAAGCTGCAAACTCAACATGGCAAAATTGGGTATTATAGACCCGTCGGATCCAAAATGTGGGTACTTTAATCCGTCCCTGTCCAAAACATGGGTTACACCACACATTGGAGTGCCCGACGCTGAAAATAATGTGGCCCTGGCCACCTTATTGGGCTCAAACTATATCGTTAAAGGATTTAGGTTCGAGGACAAGAAGAGAGCTACTCTATCTATAGATATATCCCTAGAGATGCGTCTAAGTAGATAGGTACAGTAATCACAGTGGATCTTTGTGTCTCTGAAGTTGACTGCATGACCCTGCACAGTTGCTATTTTTAGCCGACTTTCCAAAAAGGATGAGGTTCTCAATTCGGATGTATATATATTTAGATTTTGTATGTATTTTCGGGCAGTATATTTTTTTATAATTATGAACGAATTTGCAAAGTTCTTTTTTTGTTCGAAAGATGTTTATTCCGAAATGGCCCCATAAAAATTTTGTAATGATCTGATGAAGAACTTCGGAGATATATAACAGAACTCTGCCATAAATGACGGCAAATCTCTCGGGATTTCTGCAATCGCATCTCTATTTATTGTTTTGTTTATTAGTATAGTTCATTCTAGTGCCGTATGGTGCCGGCCGTAAAGAATTCCACCATCCCATGTCTTCCCGTGGGTGTCGTAAGAGGCGACTAAGGGACAAACCAGAGAATGGGCAGCAGCGTTCTCTGTGCTTCTATAACAACCATACTGCGATCGCCAACCCGCCTGCCAAGCGTGGCGATTATGGCAAAATCCCCCCCATGAATAGCACAAATAAAAAATGGCCCCTAGTGCCCGGCAGCCTGCCTACCCTCGACTACGGTAGCGGTCGAGGTTACGGCATGGCAAGGGGTGCCAAGAATCTCCGGACGGGATCCGGCTACCCCAACAAACACCGACGACTGGACCTGGCAACATACAACACGCGCACACTTCGGACCGACGAAAAGATCACCGAACTCGAAGAGGAATTGAGCAGGTTGCGATGGAGTATTATAGGGTTATCTGAAGTCCGAAGAGAGGGGGAGGACTCGCTAATCCTCAAATCCGGCAACCTGCTCTATTTCCGAGAGGGTGACCGGCAGTCCCAGGGTGGTGTCGGGTTAATCGTCCACAAGTCCCTTGTGAACAACGTGGTGAAGATCGAGAGTGTGTCGACCAGGGTGGCGTACCTGATACTCAGAATATCCGCAAGATATTCGCTGAAGGTCATACAGGTCTACGCCCCAACCTCGGCACACCCCGACGACGAGGTAGAGACCATGTATGAGGATATCTCCAGAGCCATGCATGGTTTCAAAACTCACTTCACCGTTGTCATGGGGGACTTCAACGCGAAACTGGGCAAACGAGACGAGGATGAGCTGCAAGTGGGGCAATTTGGAGTTGGACGTCGGAACCACCGGGGTCACCTACTGGCCAGTTTTGTGGAGAAGGAGGGCCTCTATATGATGAACTCCTTCTTCAAAAAGCGTGAACATAGGAAGTGGACCTGGCAGAGCCCCGATGGTGCAACAAAAAATGAGATTGACTTCATCATGTCAACCAGGAAGCAAATGTTCAATGATGTCTCTGTGATCAATTCGGTAAAAACCGGGAGCGATCACCGTATGGTAAGAGGCACATTGAACATTAATATTAAGCTTGAAAGGTCTCGACTGATGAAGTCCACGCTCCGTCCAGCACAGATTCAGGTCCAAAACCCCGAGTGCTTTCAGCTCGAACTCCAGAATCGTTTCGAGTGCCTAGAGAGCTCAGTGGACGAATACAATGACGGGTTCGTGGAAGCTGTCCATACGGTCGGGTCTAAGTTTTTCAAGACCCGTCGTACAGATAGAAACAAAAAGCTCTCTGATCCTACTCTCAAGCTTATGAAGGAGAGGCGTGAGATGATCCTGCAGTCTTCAGATGAGGCGTGCAAATATCGGCAGCTCAATAGACAGATCTCTAAATCCTTGAAAAGAGACCTCCGCCGCTTTAACACCGAGCGTATTAAAGACGCGATTGAGCGAAATAAAGGCTCCAAGGTATTTGCAAGGGATCTGGCTATTGGGCAGAGCCAGCTCACGAGACTGAAGACCGACGATGGCAGGATCGTATCCGCCAAACCGGAGCTTCTGAGGGAGATCGAGACATTCTATGGGCAGCTGTACACATCAATCAGCAAGCCCGTTGCGAGTCTACAAACGACCCAAGAGTTAGATTGACCCGACACTATACCGAAGATATCCCGGACTGACGTCCGGGATATCTTCGGTACGAGATTAGGATGGCTCTGAAACAGCTTAAAAACAACAAGGCGCCGGGTGATGACGGAATCACGGCTGAACTCCTGAAGGCGGGTGGAAAACCGGTCCTTAAGGCCCTTCAGAAGCTGTTTGATGCCGTCATACTCGAGGGCAAAACGCCACAGGCATGGTGCAGGGGTGTGGTGGTACTCTTCTTCAAGAAGGGCGACAATGCCCGACTGAAGAACTATAGGCCCATCTCACTTCTTAGTCATGTCTACAAGTTGTTTTCAAGAGTCATCACGAATCGTCTCGCGCGCAGGTTTGACGATTTCCAGCCTCCCGAACAAGCCGGATTCCGAAAAGGCTTTAGCACCGTAGACCACATACATACGCTGCGGCAGGTCATACAGAAGACCGAAGAGTATAACCTGCCTCTCTGTTTAGCGTTTGTGGACTACGAGAAAGCCTTCGATTCGATCGAGACTTGGGCAGTACTGCAATCTCTCCAACGGTGCCAGATCGACTACCGGTACATTGAGGTGTTGAAGTGTTTGTACAAAAACGCCACCATGTCAGTCCGTCTTCAGGATCAGACCTCGAAACCAATCCTTCTCCAGCGCGGCGTGAGACAGGGAGACGTCATTTCTCCGAAACTGTTCACTGCTGCGCTGGAGGATGTCTTCAAGGTTCTGGATTGGAAGTCGCTTGGCATCATCGTTAATGGCGAGTACATCACTCACCTTCGGTTTGCCGACGACATAGTGGTCATGGCTGAGACCATGGAGAGCCTCAGTACAATGCTCGATGACCTCAATAGAGCTTCCGAAAGAGTGGGTCTTAAAATGAACATGGACAAAACCAAGGTCATGATGAATGCCCATGTAACACCCACTCCTATCAAGATCGGAGACTGTTTACTTGAAGTTGTAGATGATTATGTCTACCTGGGACAAACGATCCAGTTGGGTAGATCCAACTTCGAGAAAGAGGTCAACCGTCGAATCCGACTCGGCTGGGCAGCGTTCGGGAAGTTGCGTGGTATCTTCTCGTCCAATTTACCGCAATGTCTCAAGACAAAAGTCTATGACCAGTGTGTGTTGCCAGTGATCACCTATGGGACCGAGACGTGGTCGCTTACAATGGGCCTTATCAGAAAGCTTAAAGTCACCCAAAGGGCAATGGAGAGGGCTATGCTCGGAATTTCCTTGCGTGATCACGTCAGAAATGATGATATCCGCAGGAGAACCAAAGTTACCGACATAGCCCGAAGAATTGCCAAACTTAAGTGGCAGTGGGCAGGGCACATTGCTCGCAGAACGGATGGCCGTTGGGGCCGAAAAGTTCTGGAATGGCGACCGCGAACCGGAAGACGATATGTTGGAAGGCCTCCCACTAGGTGGACCGATGACCTGGTTAAGGTTGCGGGAAGGCGCTGGATGCGAGACGCACGGGATCGGTCAATGTGGCGACGCCTGGGGGAGGCCTATGTCCAGCAGTGGACGTCTTTCGGCTGAAATGATGATGATGATTCTAGTACACTTATTCCACCGGTTATGTTCAATTTACATATTATTCGGATAATCTATTCTGGCACCACGGTGGGCATTATGCACCTTACTATAGAACTTATCCACTAAAAAGTTAAAAAAAATATAAACTTTTTTGCAAAAAAATACAACCGACTTCCAAATAAAAAACTACAAAGTAAATATTAACTTCAATTTCGGCAGTCTGTCAATCTGAGGCAAAAAATAAACTATTTAAAGATATTTGACGCTTTCATGGGGTTAAACCTTGCCGAATTCACTTACGCAATTAGGCTGCTGCTTTAAAATAAATCTCTACCCTCAACGAATCAGGCACAGTAGTCACAGCGAATCTATGTCTCTGAAGTAGGCTCTGCGAACCATTTCGCAAGAAACAGTTTGTCATCGAATGTACTGCATAGAGTAAGCAAGATAGGACGATGTGACATCGTAAGCGAGTGAAAGAGGCAGATATACAATGCTATATTTTACCTTAATATTGACCCAAAAAATACAACAGAATTCCAAAAAAAAAACTACAATGTGAAAAATAACTACAATTTCGGCAGTCGGTGTCAAAAAACGAAGAAACGAATACAGGAACACACGGTGAAGTGAAAACAGTTACTGCAAATAACCTGCAGGCTAATTGTGCAAGGCAAAGGGTTTGACCCCATGAAAGAGTATGACAAATTCTCTTTAAGTAATTATTATGGTATTGCCAAAATGTATTGGACGCTTTCATTGGTGAAGATACTCTTTTCGAAAGAGTCTAAAAGTTTTTGAGATTAGAGATTGCCTCAGATTAGAGAAAAACTAATCTGAGGCAAAAAAATAATTATTTGAAGAGTATTTGACTCTTTCATGAGGGGGTTGACAACCAACAAACCCTTTGCCTTGCCGAATTCACTTACGCAATTAGGTTGCTGCTTTAAAATAAATGTCTTTCCCTCAACTGTCGTGACCCCTGAATCAGAGGCGCCATATAAGCGACATTCTATCATCGAAAGCGTGGCGATAGCGATTGTCAAAAAGGCAAAATTGTATGGGATTGACAAGCGATATCGAAAAATCACGTGATCAATCCCTTACATTTTGATATTTCGACTTCGACGCTGACATCGAATGCCACTTATCTAGAGTATCTGATGATTGTCTATCGTTCCGCTAATTATGTCAGATGAGTGCACTTATACTGATTGAGACTGATTGAGAGCAGTGGTGGCCCAGTATCGGCCGCGACTTACAAGTTGTAGGTCGTGGGTTCGAGCCCAGGCAGGCGATTTACTTTGTGTAAATTATTTCATCACCACTGCTCTCAAAACGGTGAAGGAAAACATCGCGAGGAAACCGGCATGTCCTAGAACCAAAAATTTTAAGACATGTGACATTCACCAACACGCACTGGGCCCGCGTGGTGGATTACGGCCCATTCCCTCCCACAGAGAGGAGGCCTGTGTCCCAGCAGTGGGAACATTAATAGGCTGATGATGTGTGTGATGTGAGTGCACTACTAGCTGTGCCCGCGGCAAAAAAAATAAACAATTCATGCAAAAGTACGCTCATACTTAAAATTAAGTATGGGTACTAAAAAAGGTAAAGATTGCAATGGCAATTGCTCAAATTGGATAATTTTTGGATTTTATTGCTCCAGGCCAGCAGTCTAATTGCGTAAGTGAATTCGTCAAGACAAATGGTTTTACCGCCATCGGTTGACCAATCACATGCGAGATGTAAGACGCGATCTGGATTTTACATCCTCGGGTATCCCTTTGTTCTTGGAGCTAAACCATACTTATCTAATTAAAATATTTTATTTCAGAGGATACATCCTTGAAGTCTTCGACGGACACTTCAAGCTACCAGACCTTGGACCTATCGGAGCCAATGGACTCGCCAACCCACGAGACTTTCTCACACCTGTGGCACGTTATTTTGATGAGGAAATACCTGGTAAGCCCATAATTATTCCAGTCCATCATGTTACAGTTTTTTTTTTAAATGAATGGGCCCCCGACCTCCTGAGCTTCGACATGATGCACCAAAGCAAAATAAAGAAGTAATAGTGCCCTCTTTGGAAAGGGTAGGCATATTTTTTGGCAAGTCGGGACTTTGTAACTTTTTGATAGAAAAAAGCGTGATACTTTTGTCGAAAGCGGGACATTGTAAAAAACGTATTTAATCAGAAGTTTTTAAATATTTATATTTGTATTTGAGTTTTAAATTACGTTTAAATGACAGATAATAGATAGCAAAAATAGCCATTGTAAATGTATTTTATTAAAAATATGATATTGAGGAATAACCCTTTAAATCAGATTTGCGTTAGGTAGTCTTCTTCAAAAGTTTTGTTCGTTAATAAAATGTGGTGTACAAACAATAGTCTAGGGAGAGAGTGTTACAATAATAGAATAATTTTTAATAAGAATTCATGATATTTCTAATTAACTTCTTTTAAAATTTCCTTTTTCTCTTTAATAAAGGTCAAAAACTTTGCACAGGATAAAACTGGATGGCTCTCGATTAAACTGGATGAGTAATTATTTCTCGCATCCAATCATTTTAAATTCATCTGCACGCACGGTCGAGTTATCCTCGAAAAGCGGGACTGAGCCTGTCCCGCGCGGGACATCACGCTCGACACATAAAAATCGGGACGTCTGGCAACTCTGCAAGCCTGCAACACACTTACTTCATTATGGGCGACAAAAAAACATGCCTGTAACTTGCGTAAACGTGTATACCTTGCATGCTGTTGTGACATACACCAATCAGAAATTATGTTAGCACAGCGTGCAAGCTACTGGCACTATTTTATGCAAATTACATGTGTATTTTGGTCACATGGCATAAAACACCATGGTGATATTAGAATGTTCGACTAGCTACTCTGGGGGGTGATACCCTGCTTCGTTTAGGATGGGTTTGAGAAAAGTTTGAATAATGATGAAGGAGAATTTAAGACCAAACGAAGCGAGCTCGAAATTTTAAGCACCTCTCCCCGGATATTTTAAATGTGTTTGTATATTTTATTGAAAGCCACAGCTCCATTTTCTAACACTGTTTGACTTACCACGAGTTTCTGGATGAAAAATTATCGCAAAATGAATGTGACAAATTGTCAAGCGCGCGTTATCTGTGATTGGTTGAATGTATTTTCAACAGCCAATCGCAGCAGATAACGCGTGCTTTACAATTTGTCACATTAATTTTGCGATAATTTTGCTTCAGCGTTAGTCTCAGATCGCCGCCGGCTTGCACCCATTTCATTTTGTTCAAATTCAAATTCTTTATTTGTAAACATAGGTTACAGATACACAGTTGGTGAGATGTTATAGTTTTGTAAGTTCTCTATGCTTTGCCATTAGGCGTACAAATATTTCATCATACTATATACAAATTACAGAAAGATTTAGAATTGGATATATCAATTAATTAATTTTCATAAAAACTAAAATGACAAAACAAGTACCAAATTAATAAAACATTTCAGAAATGTCAAAAAATAAAAATAGGATAGTGTCAATTAATACAATAATGTCAAAATAAATATTAAATCAATTAAATATTTTCAGAATGTCAACAATAAAACCCAAGAAATACAAAAATAAAAGTCAAAAAAACAATTTTAAAGAAAACTTTGGATAATGTCAATGAATTAATAAACAAGTACAAAATTAATAAAACATAATTATTCAGAATGTCAGCAGTAAAAACTTATAGTGTGATAAATGCAGGCATGCCAAAAAAAAAAAAAAGATTTGATGACCTAATGCTTATTATCTGAAGGAGGGATTATAGTACTGTCATCCAAATAGTCCTTTAATGAGTAGTAACATTTATCGATTAAAATTTTCTTAAGTACACTTTTGAATTTGTCCAGATTTAATGATTTTAATGTCTCAGGCAGCTTGTTAAATATTTTTGTGGCCATACAGAAAGTACTTTTATTTAGTAGTGCTGTTCTGCCATGTGTTATTTCGAGCTCTAACTTATTTTTGTCGCGTAACTTTCTATAATAACTTTTGGAAGCTATTTTGTATTGCAAGATGTGTGTTTTGACATATACATTAGTTTCATAGATGTACAATGAATAAAGGTTTCTACCTCGTTCATCCACAAATTAAGGTTCGTTGAGCCATATTTTTGCCAACCACAAGGCCTATATATATCATAGTATATAGGTAATTCGGTAGCGGGTTTCACGAATAGGAATTTTCTGGTACCTACAGACTACCAGAATGCCAGATTGACTATCAAATTCTTTGTATGTTGTCACGTAAACAGGTTTAAAATAAATTACTTTGCGAATATTCACAGAAGTTATGGGTATTTATAGTGTATTTAATGACACAACAGGAAAAGCAAAACTTATAATTTCAAGTAAATATAGATGACTACGTGACGTCCGTCAACGGCTTCCGCTAGTACACTACCGAGCAATGAAAAAGTTCCAGTGACATAGCACCAAATTACTCCTAAACGGGAAAGGCTAGCTTAATGACGCCGTCTGCAATATTGAAGTACATTTAACAGCGCATCAGAATATTACCAACTAAAAACGTAAATATTGTGTTCAAATTTTAAATTAAATGTGAATAAATTAAAATAAGGTGTTTGTCGACATTTTGAGGGTGAAACTTTTTCACTGCTCGGCAGTTTATATTAACTTGAAAATATGAGTTTTACTTTGTCTCCCCATCACGTCTGCGGAGTTTCACTAGAAAATGCCTTGCTGCATTAGGTCCACCTATGTATCACCATTATTATTATTATTATATACTTTATTGTACACCACTTAAATAATAACAGGACAATATTTTTAAAGATAAGTGTACAATGGGCGGTCTTATCGCACAGGGCACCATTGTACATGAAGTTTAAATAAATAATAATGTTTTTTTGTGCGGGACCCGAACCCGTGACACGCAGCGCGGCAGCAAATCGCTCAATCACTGAGCTAGGATAGGATAGATGGACCACCTTTGCCGCATTTAGACTCCCATTTGGTTCGTTGTGCGTGCAAGCCTCCTCTCTGTGAGAGGGAATGGGCCGTAATCCACCACGCGGGCCCATTGCCGGTTGGTGGAGGTCACATGTCTTCGAATTTTTGGTTCTTATTCGATCGATCGCGGCCGAGACCACTGGGCCACCACTGCTCTAGCCACTGAACTGATCTATATATACCAATATCACCCCAAAAAAACGATAGATGGACTGTGTGAAAGATTATATAGCTATAAGGAAATTCTGGAGTCAGCAGACTAATTGTGTAACAATCGACCAATCACATAGACGGATATCCACAACGCGTTTTTCGTCTCGCATGTGATTGGTCAATTGTCTATCATGGGGCCTTGCCGAATTCACTTACGCAATTAGGCTGCTGGAATGACGAATGGCGAACCGGAAGACGCAGTGTTGGAAGGCCTCCCACTTGGTGGACTGATGAATAGGTTAAAGTTGCGATTATCCGCTGAATGGGAGACGAACAGGACCTGTCGATGTGGTGACATTTGGGGTAGGCTTCGCGGTGGGTCTTTCGGCTGCAATTATGATGAATATATTAATAGAATAAAATATGTTCCCTCAGGCTTCAAGATAGTGAACAAGTACCAGGGCTCCTTATTCGTGGCGGAGCAGGGTCACTCGCCGTTTGACGTGGTGGCGTGGCACGGCAACTATGTGCCTTACAAGTACGACCTCAGCAAGTTCATGGTCATCAATGCGGTGCTCTACGACCATTGTGTAAGTTTATTTTATTGTTGATAATTTATCTATCTATCGGGATTTGGTTTCCGCACTTAGTTCATGACTGTAAGGGAACCTGCAGCCTAAATGCGTAAATGAATTCGGCAAGGCAAAAGGTTTGACCACATAAAAGAGTATGACAAATACTCTTTAAATAATTAGGTATACCCAAGGGGTAGTGCCCATATTTGCCGCTTGTTCACTCAAGGAGCACGTGCGTGATCGTTTCGCTCCGTCTCCGTACATGGCCGAGCCCTGCACAAAAGACTGTCCGTTATGTCTATTCTGTTCATACGTCATTATTAAGATGGTAAATCGAATAGGTTCTGCTGGCCTGCGGTTAAGTATTTTTCCGGCAATCCGGGATGCGAAACCATCACTCAGGTTGATAAATAAATGAGTCTTCTTACCTTGTGTCGGAACAAGTTGTGTAATAAAAATCCGCCCAAGTGCGAGTCGGACTCGCGCACGAAGGGTTCCGTACCATCATCGCAAATAAAAACGGCAAATATATCACGTTTGTTGTATGTGAACCCCACTTAAATATTTATTTTATTCTGTTTTTAGTATTTGTTGTTATAGCGGCAACAGAAATACATAATCTGTGAAAATTGTAACTCTCTAGCTATCACAGTTCATGAGATACAGCCTGGTGACAGACAGACAGACAGATGAACCGCGGAGTCTTAGTAATAGGGTCCCGTTTTTACCCTTTGGGTACGGAACCCTAAAAAAGGAAGGCTACTAAGTTGATATTGTCACTAGTATTTTCACTCGTTTAAGCATCCAAGCCTACTTTGACTTTATGATGTAAAGATGCAATCAATAACATTTATTTTGGCCTCCTAAGAAACACTATACATTGGAACATTCACATGTTGTGTCGTGCCAATTTTATGCTGACTATTTTCAATTGCAGGACCCATCAATATTCACGGTGCTGACGTGCCAGTCGATGAAGCCCGGCGTCGCCATCGCCGACTTCGTCATCTTCCCTCCGAGATGGTCCGTGCAGGAGCACACCTTCCGACCACCGTATTATCACAGTGAGTACTACATTGATAATAAATTGCTCGTGACTCTTAGCTGAACAATAACAGCCATACAGTACTCCCTAATCTTCTTGGGAGTTCTGAAGTTGGCTACAATGACTGCGCAGTAGTAAATTTCATACTAAATAAAAAGCAAAACAAGAAAAAAACATGCTGTGCAGTCGGAGGATACGTATTCGCAAACTGGCTGACCACCTGATCCTCCGACTGCACAGCATGTTTTTTTCTTGTTAACAGCTTTTTAGTTCGCTTCTTAAGCAGTGAGGTTTTTGATTTTTAAATTAACTTCTTTTTATTTACAAGTTTTTAGTTATATTTTTTTTTTTTGAATTACTGTTAAAGTCAAAGTCAAATATATTTATTTCAACTAGGCCAATAAGCGGCACTTTTGAACGTCAAACATTTAATCTAAATTAAAAATGTACAAGTAATAAAAATTTACTCTACCGTGCATTCGGAAAGTAGCTTGTTATGGAGAAGAACGCACAAGAAACTCTATACTCTTTTTTTTTTAAATATGTTTTACAATGTTTACTTATGTACAAACATTAATAAATGCATATAGGTGAGGACGATGCACCCAAAAATAGCACTACACACTATACGTACAGGTATAAAGTAATAAAAGCACTAACAGGTAAATTCATTAATTTGATAAATAGGAACATGGTTCTCACATACTTACAAATATTGCAAACATAGGTAAAATACCTAATTCACCAACAACGGAATCGTTTGTGAGTCAAATTCTGGAAAAATATAAAAAATAACATAAGAATACAATAACTATGAATAGGAATACAAATTAGCAAATTTGATTTTGTCCACACCAAAGATTGCCCTACGGAGCGGGACCAACATGTTGCCAAGCATTCTTATCTTGAATATAATCATCTAATTTGTAATATGCTTATTTACAAAGTGTGCTTTTAACTAAAGTTTTAAATTTACTTTCATTTAGTTTTAATATATCACAAGGTATTTTGTTCTAGAATTTAACACAGTACCCCATGAAAGATGAGTGTACTTTTGCTAGTCTATAAGATGGTTGATCTAACTTATCTTTATTTCTCGTATTACAATTGTGTCTATCACTGACCTTACTAAAGAGATGTATATTTTTCCTTACATACATAAGTGGTATAAAACGTTAAACTTATAAGTGGTATATATGTTTTACCTCTTAAAACCCTCCATTTTGATACCCCACTCGATGGCTTTGGAAGAAAAATAAATTGGGACTCGCACAATATGGCGCCCAAAATCTGCCATGTTTGGTTTTATGAACTTCACCTATCTAAGAACACTTGGGCGGTCAAGACGTAACTAACGATGTCTTAATTATGTAAATCCGTCTAGAGGTTTGCAAGATATGAGGTAATAAAGAATATTACATACATACAAACATTCATAAATACAAACATACAGACATACAAGATACGCGCGAAAAACATAACCCTTTCCTTGCAGTCGGGTAAAAAATTGTTTCAAGTTCAGAGCGACCAAGAAGATTGGGGAGTTCTGTACGTAAGGTTAGGCTACGCTTGCCGTGGATGATTATACATTACATAATACCGAAACTTCACCGTACCTTGAATGTTACCTATAAACTGGGTTATGAAGGTTACTAGGCATTCGCTTTATCTAAAATACTCGTATTTTAGATAATTATAAAATTTTAAATTATCGTGTAGTGTGCAACTCGTCAAACCTTATATAAAATACTCGTATTTTAGTTAATTGTAAAAATAAAAGAAATTCGTGTAGTGTGCAGCTCGTCAAACCTTATATTTGTAACTGCACACATTCATAGGGATGATGACGGGGTACGAAACAGCAAATTCTATTTAGTCCGCCGGTTAAATAATTTAAAAATATTAAACACGTATTTTTTTCTTATTCAAATAAAAAAGAAATACACCAAGATAAAGCGCATCAAAGTTCGGGAGCCCCCAGGCTTGTGACGTAACTTCTATGTAAAAAGTGTACCAAGGCATGACGTCATGCGATATTTTAACGCACTGTATCGTCATAAATAAAAAACCTGCCAAGTGCGAGTCGGACTCGCGCACGAAGGGTGTTTTTTTTTTCAGTTTTTTGCGATAATGGTACAGCCATTATCGCAAAAACCTGAAAAAAAAGCACCTTTGTTGTATGAGAGCCCTACTTAAATATTTATTTTATTCTGTTTTTAGTATTTGTTGTTATAGCGGCAACAGAAATACATCATCTGTGAAAATTTCAACTGTCTAGCTATAACGGTTCATGAGATACAGCCTGGTGACAGACGGACAGACAGACAGACAGACGGATCGCGGAGTCTTAGTAATAGGGTCCCGTTTTTAACCGTACCGGAACCCTAAAAATACGTGACCAATATTTTTCGGAAATTAAACAAAAAATTTTTTTTTGTCTTTATCCCTACTAAGGGCATTATTACACGAATCGTTGAATTGAACAGAGGGGTGACCATAAGCTCTTAGAGGTGTAAGCTCTTAAAGGTTATTTTGAGAGTGCGTAAGGGGCAGATGTATGTGATTTGTTTACATCTGTCCTTTTTACTGTCGATCTATGATAGTTTTGTCACGTCAGGGTACGGGGGCAGTTTTCTTTTTTGTTTGTTTTGTTATCTTTTCACAAAAGTATTAAAAATATAGGTACTTACACAAATCTATCTGTGTGTATTAATGTGTTAATTTACACAATAATTAATGTAAGATAGTAGAAGGTATTAATTACTTTGATCCTAAAAACTTGTCTTCATTTATGAAAAACATTCGCTGAGGACAGGATTCGAACCTGCGCGGGTATAACCCATTGGATTTCAAGTCCAACTCCTTAACCACTCGGACACCTCAGCTACGAACACTTGTATCCAATTCTTTAACTACTTTTTATGATAATGGTATACGCCATAGTTTTTTAGAATATAGATACTGCTCGTTATTATTTACACAGCTGTACAGAGTGAAGACCGTCAAAGGCGATATATTTTTATAGTTGTTCTATTTGTATGAATCGTAGCAAAATTACTCTTATTTCGACGTCATAAAAGTCACGTAACCCTTCTTCGTGAGATAGAACAACTATACAAGCTTTTATTTAATTTGCCTTGTTGTTTGGGACAAAATCTTGCAACTTAATTTTAAAACAGTTGTCCCCATCCAATAGGGTTGTTGACAAAAATTCTATTTAGTCCGTCAGTTGACTTGACTTGACTTAATTACTTAAACTTAAAAACCCCTGGATGGGGCAGAGGGCGTCCATAGATGTCACGAGAGCTTCACGCTTCACCTAGCTCCATGTCATTCCGATGCTCGTCGCTTCTGCCAACACGGTGTGACGCCAGGTTTGACGGGGACGGCCACGCTTTCTTTTCCCTTGGGGATTCCAGTATTTTTTCTAATGCCACGTAAACAAAAATATTCGACGATACAGTGCGTTGAAATATCGTGTGACGTCCCGGTGTGCTTCACTTTATACTGACAAAGTGATTTCACAAGCCCCCACTCCGAACTTTGATGCGCTTTATCTTTGTCAATTTTTATTTATTTGATAAAGCAAAAAATACGGGTCCAATATTATTTGATAATCTCACTGACGGAATAAATATAATTATCATTTTTCTACCCATGTGCGGCGTGGATGTGCGGCGTGACGAGATTGGATAAAGTGAGAAATGAGTATATTAGAGGCAGTTTGAAAGTGGCGCCAGTGGCAGAAAAGTTGAAAGGAAACCGTTTGTCCTGGTATGGTCATGTGATGAGGAGGGGTGAAACGCATATTACTAAAAGAGTTATGAATATAAATGTGGATGGATGGAGAGGGAGAGGAAGGCCAAAGACAAAGACAAATATATTTTATTTCAACTAGGCCACCAAGCGGCACTTTTGAACGTTACATTAAAATGATTCTACCGTGCATTCGGAAAGTAGCTTGTTATGGAGAAGAATGCACAAGAAACTCCATACTTACTATTTAAAAAAAAAAAATGATTTTTTACAATATTTAGGAACATACATTATTAAATTCATACATGTGAGGACAATGCACCCAGAATAGCACTACCCACTATACCACCTACAGACACAAAGTATTAGAAGTACTCACACATTTACTGCGCAGTTATATAATAGATACTAGAAAAAAATTAACATCCGAAGCAGTCAAGTTATGACCAATCCCAACTGACGGCGTCCGTTCACGAACATGACGCATGAATTGGCACCACCCAGCTCAACCATCATGAAGGGAACCGGATGATCCAACACACGCGCCACCATCAGAGAGACATTTGAGAGAACATGACACACTCAACGGCCAGGGCACACACAAGTCAACGAACGACGCATAGGTACAGTAAATGGTAGATTTACAGTTGGGTACATAGTACTCACACACGTGCTGTGCAGTTATACAATACTAAGGAAATTGAGTTTATACAATGCAAATATTAATAATTCATACAGTCTTCAGCAGGTCCAACAATACCTCAAAACAATAATGTTCTGCATATCACTTGTTATTGCGCCCTAGTGGTTATGGATTGTTGAGTAGGACTAGCATTGAGCCAAGCATTTTTATCAGTGATGTAATCCCCCAACTTATAATATGCCAGCCTACATAGTGTGCGTTTTATACAGGTTTTAAACTTCGTCTCATTCAGTTCAAGAATGTGGGGAGGAATTTTATTGTAACATTTTGTACAGTACCCCATGAAAGATGAGGCAACTTTAGCCAGTCTGAAACCTGGTTGAACTAATTGGTCCCTATTTCTAGTAACGTAATTATGTCTGTCGCCGTTTTTACTAAAAAGATGTAAATTTTTTCTCACGTACATGATGTTTTCATAAATATATTGACAAGGAACCGTCATGATGTTAATGTCCTTAAACATTTCCCTTAGAGAATCGCGCCGGCGAAGATTATATATTGCTCTGACAGCTCGTTTTTGCAGAATAAAAATTGACTCAATGTCTGCAGCCCTTCCCCATAGTAGTATACCGTAAGACATTATACTATGAAAATAACTAAAATAGACTAGTCTCGCGGTATCCACATCGGTTAACCTACGAATCTTTGCAACAGCATACGCTGCCGAACTCAGCCGCCCTGCAAGGGATACCAAATGAGGACCCCATTGCAACCCTGAGTCCAGCGTGATCCCCAGGAAATCCCCGTTTTATCGACGAATTCTAGCTTCTCCTTGTTTAATATAATGTCACAATCAGTACTTTTGACATTCGGCAAGGAAAATTTTACGCACTTGGTTTTATTACTATTTAAAACTAAATTATTGGCAGTGAACCAATCCTGAACCTGCCGAAGCGCGTTATTTACGTCGTCAACCCGACAAGTACGTCTATTTATTTTAAAAATTAAAGATGTGTCATCAGCAAATAACACCATGTTTAGTTTGTTTTCCAATAAACGGGGTAAATCGTTTATGTATATTAAAAATAAGAAAGGACCTAAAATTGAGCCCTGGGGTACCCCCATTTTTACGTTTAACCCCGACGAATTCACGCCGTTTATCTGAACTAATTGCTGTCTATCATTCAAATAAGATACCAAACTTAACGCTGCTTGACCTAGCCCGTAATGCTCAAGTTTCAGAAGTAATGTTTCATGATTAACGCAATCAAACGCCTTCGACAGGTCGCAGAAGATACCTATGGCATCTTGCGAAGAAAAGATGGATGGACTGTGTGAGGAGAGATATGAAAGAAAAGGTAGTCAGTAATAACATGACGGGGGATAGAACGGTATGGAAGAAGCAAACGTGTTGCGCCAACCCCAAGTAACATGGGGTAAGGGCAGGCAGATGATGATGATACCCAGGAAACATCCCTATTGAGCTGAATATTGCTTAGACGTTTGATTTGGTTTAGAGATTGACCAAAAAAATTTTTTTCTGGAATAGGAATAAGGAAAGAAATACTACATTACTGCTGCGGTCAGCAAAATAAATCAATGCCTAGTTGTGGCTAAGGCCTGTAAAGTGCTTTTCTCAAATAATGCGCGGCAATTAAAACTAAGTAGGTAGTACCGCTGCCGCTTACGTACCTACTTTGTGGTAGTACCTACCTAGAATTCATTTTGTCAAATACAAGTACTTTTCAAAATCAATGAGGAACAACGATCAACAATATTTTTTTTCAATACAGTTGTTAAACATGGCTTAGTTTCAGAGGCTATAATTATGATTCGAAAATTAAATCTTATGCATAGGCATCTTTCTGTTACGCGGTCGTGACTTTTGTTTACGAGCTCGATCATTAGTTTTGCAGTTCATTTTTAAATTTATAAGGCAATTTAAAAAGTTTAGTAGCAAAGAGTTTTCATACATAGAATAAAATGGGATATCCCAGCACAGACTCTTGGTTGCAGTTATGGATTTACCAAAACCTATTAAAGTCCACGTCAGCAGGACTGAACGTATTAAATGGAAGGAATTACACAACAACAAAGGTCATAAATTTGTTGACGAAATAAAAACCTACCTCAGTCTGGATATGGCTAAGGACAAACCGGCTCATCAAATGTGGGCAGATTTCGAGACTTTCTGCCAGGAAAGCGCCAGACGGATTTTGGGTGTAGCTAACGGCAACCTAACCACTACAAAAGACACCACGTGGTGGAATAGCGACATAAAAGAACTTGTTAAGTCTAAAAGGGAAGCGTTTAAGCTCTGGCAAAAATCTGGCCTTGATGAAGACCGGACTGACTACAAGTCCCTGAAAGGTGTGACTAAATCGGCAGTAGCACAAGCTAGAGCGGCATCACGGCAGAATTTCTATGACCGACTAGAAGCCGCTCCGGATGAACATACCATATTCAAAATAGCTAAACATCGCCATAGATCCACACTAGATATCAAATGCAACAAATACATCAAGGATGACCAGGGTAAGCTGCTCACAGATAACGTTGCAATAAACAGCCGATGGAAACAATATTACGAACTGCTTATGAACGAGGAAAACGAGAGTGAGCCGTTGCCCGAGTTATCTATATGCGAAGGACCAATAGATCGTATAGCTCCAGCAGAAGTTAAGCAAGCCCTGAAACACATGAGGTACCATAAATCCCTTGGACCAGATGAAGTCCCAGCTGACATCTGGAAAATCCTGGGTGAAGATGCGCTCCCATGGCTCACAGATCTGCTGAACAAAGTACAGACACACGGCAAAATACCACCCTCATGGCGAAAAAGTTACCTGTGTCCAATATACAAGAACAAGGGCGACGTTGCCAATTGTAACAATTACAGAGGGATAAAGTTAACGTCCCACACGCTCAAATTATGGGAAAGAATACTGGGTGCTCGGTTAACAGCGATGACCAGAACAACTAAGAACCAGTTCGGTTTCACTCAGGGCAGGTCCCTCAGATTACTCCTAGAAAAGTACAGGATAAATAAAGAAAACTTATACATGGTCTTCATTGATCTCGAAAAAGCTTTCGACCGCGTCCCAAGAAAGCTTGTATGGCAGTCGCTGAGAGCGCAAAAGGTACCGGAAGTTTACATTAATCTGGTACGAGACATGTATGATGACGTCAGCACACAGGTCCGTAGCCCTGCGGGTATGAGTGACCCATTTTTGGTTAAGGTTGGAGTGCACCAGGGATCAGCCCTCAGCCCGCTGTTGTTTAATCTGGCCATGGACCACATAACACTGCATATTCAAAAAGAAGCCCCTTGGAGCATGCTGTATGCTGACGACATCGTACTTGTGGAAAAGAAGGCCTCCGACCTCCAGAACGCATTCAATTTGTGGCTGTCTGAGATTGAAAGGCACGGACTTCGGATCAGCCGCACTAAAACCGAATATATGGAATGCGACTTTGGTGGTGCGGAGGAAGTGGGCTGTGACCTGAAGGTGCGCGACACCAATCTACCAAAAGTGTCCCGATTTAAATACCTTGGCTCTATGCTGACTACTGACGCTCGTATAGATGAAGATGTGACCCATCGAGTTAAAGCGGCATGGATGAAATGGAGATCTCTGTCGGGCGTCCTATGTGACTCTAAAATGCCTATCAAAACAAAAGGGAAAGTCTATAAAACAGCCGTTAGACCTACTATGCTGTACGGCGCTGAATGTTGGGCAGCCTTGAAGAAGCACGAACAACAGCTACACACAGCGGAGATGAAAATGCTCCGCTGGGCAGGGGGCGTGACGCGCTTGGATAAAGTGCGGAACGAATAAGTACGAGGATCATTCAAGGTAGCACCAATCGCCGACAAGATCAGAGAGAGCAGACTTAGATGGTATGGGCACATTATGAGACGTGAAGATAGCTACTCCGTCAAGACAATGCTCAAAATCAACACCAAGCAACGAACAAGGGGCAGACCACCAGCCTCTTGGTGGACCACTGTCGAGAGAGACCTTAGGGAGAATAATTTGCCGCCATCGACAACCCAGGATAGACCATCCTGGCGTAGACGCACAAGGAGGCCCGACCCCAAATAAATTGGGAAAGGGGCAGGAAGAAGAAGAAGAGAATAAAATGGGATAGATTTTATACGTGGAAAAATGAATGATTCCGTACGTTTTAGCATTTAACTCTCAAAAGTCTTTTAAATGGTTGTTTAATATATTTAATTACCAGTTTTAATTTAATTATTTTCATATCAACATTTGTCTAAAATCGAATAGGCTGTTTTTGTTGTAAAAAATGTCCAGTTGCAAAAACGCGCCATTAGTTATAAGTCAATTTTAAAAAGTTTAGCAGCAAGGAGTTTTCATACATAGAATAAAATGGAATAGATTTTATACGAGAAAAAATGTATGATTCCGTACGTTTTAGCATTGAATTCTCAAAAGTCTTTTAAATGGTTGTTTAATATATTTAATTACCAGTTTCGCGAAACGGGTGTCAAATAAGAAAATTAAATATTAAAGAAAACATGTACTATGTAAGATTGGTAAATAAAGGCTATTATTATTATTATTATTTTACTTCGGAAAGCCAACCCCAATATAGGTCCCGGTCACCGACCACTAGTAATGTAAGATTTATTTTTTTGTTCTATCTTCTTTACATAGGTAATATTGATACCAACTTATGTGGAGTTTCGCCTGTTAATTGTTATTATTTTATTTTTTACTGCTTTTGTTTCTGTAAGTAAACGATCTAAATTCGATTTAGAGTCCAACTCCTTAACCACTCGGACACCTCAGCTGCTTGTAATGATATAGCCGAATAAGCTTATCAAAGCCTTTTCCTCAGCATTGGGACCGTTTAGACCAAAGAACATTGTTGAAAAATTTCTAGTTAAACATGAAACTCATAACATATAACACATGTAAACAAAAAAACATTTTTACAAAAAAAATACTACCGACTGCCAAATAAAAACACTACAAAGTTAAAAATAACTTTATTTTTGGAAGTCAAGAAGAAAAACATTAATAACATATAACATATTTATATTGATTTCTTATGGGGAATGACCTCCTGAACATGTTTTCATCACTAGTTCCATCTGACAAAAACTAATAACCCATAGGACGTTTTATAGGGTGCAGGACTTAGAGAGACGAATTAAAGATCTGTCCGGGTGGCAATTATAGAATTAATAATTATATCCGGCTCGAAGGACCAAAAAAATTACATCGAAGTCTGTATACCTTTTCCAAATGTACGATGTTTTGTCTGTACACTACAAACCACCCGTGTTGAGAGTTATTAAATCAATGGTTTATATTATTTGGTGTGTCGGGATATTGATCTGGATTTGTTCCATACTAAGATTGAAAACGTAAAGAATAGTTTGAGTAAGCGTTTCTTTGATTTGTAGAATTATTTTTCTGTTTTTATATTTTGTATTTGTTGGGCGTTGAGTCATATCTTTTTATTTTAAACTCTCGCTGACATGTATTTTATGCAAATTTTTATATGTGTGAAAACTTTTAATTGGCCGTTTTTTGCATGTTGTTTCTGCGCACTTATTGTACTAGCTGTAAGTTTTCCTAAGATTAATAAAATAAAATAAAATAAAATTACTTTACCAGTTTACTACGCAATCAACACGCTCAATCAAGCTTAAATAATTTAAAATAGACAAACAATAATGTGACTGTAATAAACACCTGTTTCTAATTAATACATATTGTTCTTTACCTACTTTATAATAGAAAAGTTCAGAATAACTCGGTCAACAAATTCACGGTATTTTACACAGCTGAGGTGTCCGAGTGGTTAAGGAGTTGGACTTGAAATCCAATGGGTTATACCCGCGCAGGTTCGAATCCTGTCCTCAGCGAGATGAACTTTTGGAACTCTTATTTTTCATCCAATTCAAAACACGTTTTTTTTACATAAATAGGGAAGAGTTGAGTCATTTATCTTTCCATGATATTTGCAATATGTTTATTTACAACTTGCCGGGATAGTGCGTCAGTGGCTCAGTATGGGAATCTAACAGAAGCGTAAAACACAATAGATTATGACCAGGGTTTGCGGTCAAGTGTCAGTATATAAACTTTAAACATTCGGAGGCAACTTAGTCTTCATCAGTCGCTTACACCATCAACATGAAGCTTCGATTCATAGCTTTAATGTTCTTGCTTTCCACCGTCGTGGGACGCAGCATTTTGAGTGAGGACAGTGCAGTTCAGCCCTCTATAGCGGCTCATGATAGTTATGGCCTTACAAATACGCCTTTGTACCATCCCTTAACAAGAATGATGGGTAATCCAGACAGTGCCAACGAAGGAAAGAGACAGAAACCATATAAGCTGGTTGAAACTACTATTTCGCCTTATGTTAAACTCTCTACTGGGAAAACGGGTAATCCAACCAGTTCCAACGATGGAAAGAGACCCGCTACAGTAAAGCCGGAGAATCCAACCAATTCCAAAGCCGGCAAGAGACGCAAACAAGAAAAGCCGGCTCAAAATACTATTTCTCCTGATTTTAAACTCTCCACTGAAAAGATGGGTAATCCAACTAGAGCCAACGATAGAAAGAGGCAGAAACCACTAAATCTGTTTGAAACTACCATTTCTCCTAATTTTAAACCCTCCTCTGGAAACCCGGTTAATTCAAAAAGGAAAACAAACGGAAAGACACGCAAACAAAGAATGCCTGCTCAAACTACTGTTTCTTCTAGTTTGAAACCCTCTACAGAAAAGCCGGGTAATCCCACCAACGTCAAAGATGGAAAGAGAAAGAAACCACTAAAGCCGGCTCAAACTTCTATTTCACCTAATTTGGAACCCTCTACTAGAAAGCCGGGTTATCCAGCTAGTGCCAAAGTCGGAAAGAAACGCAAACAAGAAAAGACAGCTCTAACGACTATTTCTCCCTGTTTGAAAAAACCCTCTACTGAAAACCCTAGTTCTCCAAAAAGACAAAAGTGGTATAAAAGGTGTTTTGATGCCGCTGTTTCTTGTTTGTTCAAGTCCAACAAAAAAAAGCCGGCTCAAACTACTGATTCGAAAAAAACCTCTGCTGAGAAGACGGGTGGTGAAGGTGCAGGTGGACAGACACCACAGCAACAAAAAGTTTTCGAACATAAACGTATTCAACTCAACCTTAAAGTCAAAGTACCAATGATGTGCAAAATAGAATTGTCAGGGTGTCACTCAATCAGAATAATCTCTGAGAAGAAGAACAAACAAAAACATAAAAATCAGGATAAATAAATCAAATAATGTTATCTTACAACAAACGTCTATATATTGTATATTCAAAGACATTCGAGTCTATGTCACACTACTCTATCCGGCACACTAACAAAACAAGGCTAATGAGCTTAATGAGCTCTATATATTCATATTAAGCTCATTAATTAATAGCACGACTCGAGTGAAAATCTAAGTTGCAGGCCCATCATCTAAGATAGCACTCTGCCCCAACCCCCAAGCTTTTAATCGCAGTATTGGAAAATGTCTTCAGGAAACTAGACTGGCAAAATATGCGAATCAGGATAGACGGGCAATATTTAACGCATCTCAGATTCGCAGACGACATCGTCATATTTTCTGAAGAACCAGCAAAATTACAAGTTATGTTAGAAACTTTCAATATACATAGTAAAAATTAAATTGTTTAAAAACTAAAACCCGTTTACTGAAAAATCACGCTTTAAAAAGTATGAAACAAGAAAATATTCTCATCTGAAATTGTTATGTACAAACTATTCGATATGTATCGGGTATTAAATAAACAACTTACATGTAATAAATATTTTATTGCATTTCATTTAAAGGCCTATCTTCCATGGAAACAAAGACATGACGTCCGGTCTTTTGCCATCGTCGTGTGCTCATGGGGTTCTAATACTTTTATTTTATAGCATAAGGTCTATAACGCTTGGCGTTTCGACCCCTTATAGTTCAAAACTGGATATCTCAAAACTTTTATTTATTTGTGTAACTTGAGGGCCTCAGCAGCCACAACCACAGTGGCAGCGCCGGCCGGCTAGTTAGGAGTTTACCAAGGCACGGAGACGGGGTCGTAGCTAGGGGGGGCATTGTGGGGCAATGCCCTACCTTGAAATCACAATGCCCTATCCTAAGATAAATTATTGTAATTAAATTGTTTATTCATAGTTTGAGATCAAAAAAATGTAGCGATAGGTATCTCAACTTTGCCGAACATACCACAGTTTGTGACATTCATTTCATATTATAATAATTCTTTGTTCTGTGTATAGATGGCATTTGAAGCGCCATCACATGAAGCGATGGGTCGATGGGTTATATTGCAATCTATGGTACGGGGAATCCCCTTTTAAACTAAAATAAACATAAACTAGAGATTGATTAAATTTGTTTTTAGTTTGGTGAACGGTAAAGACTGTTTTAGTCAAAAATCGATACAATTGTTATTTTTAACATTAACATTAGAAACGGGATATTTACCATGTTTACTGTTTGTTTCGAGTTTCCGATATTTCGGTGCTGTTGCAAGCACCATGATCACGGATAAACTGAAAAGTCATTGCGGGTGGGTGTTTATGAGGAGACATATCGGTCTACCCTCTTTCTTGTTCGTTTTTTGCACTCAGTACCGCTACCACTGTCACTCACAACTCGATTCTGTTCCCGACACACGAAACTCACGGTATCCACTCGCGAACTTTTTTCGGCACTTTTTCGGGTTTTACACAGCTGAACCACTGGATTCCAAGCTCTCGACAGTTGAAACCCATCCTCCCGGTTGAAATTCTTATATTTGGTAATCTCGATAGCTTCCCTCACCAGTCTAGGGATATAGTGGCGTTCTGTCGAAATGACCTGAGGGTTATGTAACTCAATCCAGTGAATATCCCGTTTCTAATGTTAATGTTAGTGTAGTAAGCATGACAGTTTAAAAACTTAATTGTTATTTTTATTGCTATAAAATGAAGATTCATTGATTTCGTGATGGATATACGGGCCTTCTTTGGAAAAAAAACGAAGAGTTGAAGAACTTGACATCACTGACCTAGAGGTTAGTGATATACATGGTGATTGATTTAGGCGCCCGTGCTTCAAGAGCAGATCAATTATGATAATTTATTTACTTCCGCCCTACCTGTAGCCAATGCTGCCCTACCTCAAATTCGACTCTAGCTACAGCCCTGTCACGGAAATGCCACGAAGTACAGCCAGCGGCTTTACCCGTGTTATAGTCAAAATTTAAGAAAAGATAAAATGTAGCCCATGTGCTATTCCAGACTATAATTTATCTCGGTGTCAAATTTCATCCAAATTCGTCCCAAACTGATCCAAACTTTCGCATTTATAATATTAGTATGATAAGATATAGGCTAATGTTCGCAAGTCCACGTTTATCCGTGTATTTTGCATTCAGAGGAGAAGGTTTTGAATTTTAAGTAATTTTTTTTCGTTTTTTTTTTTTTTTTTTTTTATCTGTTATAGGCTTGCGCTTGACCACTATCTCACCTGATGGTAAGCGATGATGTGGTCCACGATGGAGCACGCTTGCCTAGAAGTAACCTATTCACTCTTGATTTAAAGACCCCTAGATTGTAGCTATCGGGAAACACAGACTCCGGCAGGGAATTCCACTCCTTAGCTGTACGCACAATAAAAGTATTCTCAAAACGCTTAGTGCGTATGGGTGGGGTGTCCACCGTGTACCGATGGCGCATCGCCGTACGTCTGGTAGTCCGATGATGAAACGGGCTGGGTGGGATTAGATCATGCAATTCCTTCGCACACTCCCCGAAATGTAATCGATAAAAAACCGACAAGCTGGCAACTCGGCGACGATGTTCAAGGCTCTGGAGCTTTGACTTAACCAGTGCCTCATCGCCGATGAGCCCCTTGGCCCGCTTTTCGATCGACTCTAGTGCATCAAGCTGGTATTTGGCAGATCCGTCCCAGAGATGAGAACAGTACTCCATGCATGATCGAACTTGCGCTTGATACAAGCTGAGCAGCTGTTCTGGCGTGAAGTACCTTCTCACCTTTGCAAGGATCCCCAGCTTTTTGGCAGCCAGCTGAGCCTTTGCCTCAATGTATGGGCCAAAATTGAGAATCGATGTCAACGTAACGCCAAGAAGCTCAAGATGGTCAGTTATTGGCACGGTCACATCGCGGAAAGTTGGAGCCGGGTGAAATTGGCTCTTTTTAGCGGAAAAAAGACACGCCTGGGTTTTAGCAGCATTAAACTTGACCAGATTGGCATCGCCCCATTCGGAGACTGCCTGCAAGGACAGGTTCAAGCGCTCCACCATGGCCTCCCGGTGAGACTGGATCTGAGGCCCGGTAGCACGAGCGTTGGACAAGTATCTCTCTGCAACAGTGCTGTCGTCTGCATACCCAAAGGTGACGGGTTTTAGCAGATCGTTAATGTGCAGCAAGAATATTAACGATCTGCTAAAACCCGGCATGTTATGATATTAACATTACATACTTAATATCGATTTCCTACCAATGACTTGTATGCGCTGTGGAAACTACCCACGGTAAGACACTCTTTCGTTGTGAGTACGGTGTTGAGGAAACACTAATTGGTGTTTGACCCTAATATAGGTAAACGTAAGCGTAGAACTGACAGAGTCTGCCCGACAACTGTGGCTAAATTGGAGGTGGTCCGTCGGCAGTTCGCTTACTGTAGTCCCGTCATCTACAATAGAGTGAATAAAGTATTTAATATTTATCCCTGTACTTACCGGGTATGCAAAAAGCTCATGGATGAATGGCTCCAAACCCTCGCTTACGAAGAATTGGAGATCTTAGTCAAACCTTAAAACTTCCTTCCGTAAACATGCACATTGCACATCACACACACACCCTTACACATTGCATGGAGTGGGGTTGTGTGGAGGTTCCACGCAAGCAAACTCTAAAGTTCCACCATACATGCACTATACACAAACCGGGTCCTCAGCACAACAGTATGCAGTCATCTATTTTTGTTGTGTGTGTTTATATTCATTTATTATTGTTTTGATTTCAATTTTATGATGTTTTTAGTTATTATTTTGACTTCTATTGTAAATTAAATTTTTATTTTTATCTTTGTCATTATTCTATCATTTATTTAAAATTTTAATTGTATTTTAGTTTTTATTTTGACTTGAACCATTGTTTTTTTTATTACCTATTTATTTGAATTGTAATTTTAAATTTTAATTCTGTTTTTATATTTATTTTTAATAGTATGCAGCCGCTTACTTTTATTTACTTGTATTGTAATTAAAATAATGTAATTATCATTTTGATTTAAAAATTATTTTGTTTTTAGTTATTTCTCGACAGAAATTGTAAGTGTGAATTGTAATTCTGATTTTAATTTTTAAATAAGATTTTAATTTTTTTTGTTCAATATCTTTGTCATGTTGGAACACTGTCGTCTCCAACCTGGAGGTGGGCGTTAATGGCTGCAACACAGTTTATAACTTATGCAGTCATTTCCGTAAACTAAAATTTTTAAATCGTGTTTTTGTTCCAAAATAAATGATTATGATTTGCTTTGAGACAGTGGTGGCCCAGTGGTAACAGCCACGACATACAAGTTATAGGTCGCGGGTTCGAATCTAGGCAGGCACTTTACTTTGTGTAAATTATTTCAGCACCACTGCTCTAAAAACGGTAAAGGAAAACATCGTGAGGAAACCGGCATATTCTAGAACTAAAAATCAAAGACATGTGACATCCACCAACCCGCACTGCCTGCGTGGTGGATTAAGGCCCATGCCCTCTCTTTCAGAGAGGAGGGCCTGTGTCCCAGCAGTGGGAACATTAAAAGGCAGATGAAAGATATTAATATATTGATTTGTGCAATATTTTCGCTTACAGCGTAAATAATATGCGTCAATGGCACAGTTGGTACCTAAATTTGAAGCGTAAAACGCAATATTTTATGGTAAGAGTTTGTGGTCAAGTAATAAAAGACCATCGCTATTTAAACCAAGCACTTGCCTCGGCAGCTTAGTCGTGTTCGTTTGTTTTCATCGTCAACATGAGGCTTCAATTCATAGCACTGTTGTTCTTTCTGACCGTCGTCGCGGGACACAATATTATAAGTAAAGCCAGTGCAGTTCAGTCCTCTAAACGGGCTCAACAAAAAGCTGGACGCCAGAACCATGGCGTAACTCATTTCGCTAATTTGGACCAGCAATCAACTAAAAAGGCAGGTAATTCAAAAAGTGCTGAATATAGAAAGACCCAAAACCAACAGAAAGCGGCTCTACCTAAACCTTTTACTGGAAAGATGAGTAAGCCGATAAGTACTAAAGGTACGTCGGGTTATTCAGAAGGTGGACATATTGAAAAGAGGCAGAAACGAGTCAAACCAACGCCAACTACAATTTCTACTCATTCTAAACCCTCTAAGCCGGACAAATCCCCCAATGCAAAAGATGGAAAGAATCAGAAGCCAGAAAAGCAGACTGAAACTACTGTTTCTCCTAATTTGAAACATTCCACTAAAAAGCCGGGCAATTCCACCAGGGGAAAAGATGGAAAGACTCAGAAGCCAGAAAAGCAGACTGAAACTACTGTTTCCCCTAATTTGAAACATTCCACTAAAAAGCCGGGCAATTCCACCAGGGGAAAAGATGGAAAGACTCAGAAGCCAGAAAAGCAGACTGAAACTACTGTTTCCCCTAATTTGAAACATTCCACTAGAAAGCCGGGCAATTCCACCAGGGGAAAAGATGGAAAGACTCAGAAGTCAGAAAAGCAGACTGAAACTACTGTTTCTCCTAATTTGAAACCCTCTACTGGAAAGCCGAGTACTTTGAAGAGCCTCTCAAATCTGTGGTATGAAGATTTTCTTTATAATGCTGCGTCTTCACACTTGTCTAAGTTTAATCAAGAAAAGCCGGATACTGCAAACGATACCCCAAATCCGCGGTTTGAAGATTTTCTTAATGCTGTGTCTTCACACTTGTCTAAGTGTAACCAAAAAAAGTCGGATACTTCAAACGATACCCCAAATCCGCGGTTTGAAGATTTTCTTAATGCTGTGTCTTCACACTTGTCTAAGTTTAACCAAGAATACCCGGATAATTCAAACGATACCCTAAATCCGCGGTTTGAAGATTTTCTTAATGCTGTGTCTTCACACTCGTCTAAGTTTAACCAAGAAAAATCGGATACTTCAAACGATACCCTAAATCCGTGGTTTGAAGATTTTCTTAATGCTGTGTCTTCACACATGTCTAAGTTTAACCAAGAAAAGCCAGATACTTCAAACGGTTCCGCGGTTTGAAGATTATTTTTTTTTTAATTATGTTAGCCAACAATTGATTATACAAAACATTTAAAATTATACTTGCATACTTAATAATACATTTATAAGTGCTACAATTACTTACAGGCTAACACAACATGCACCATATGTGAATTTTTGGTAGTTTACAATAATAATGACAACACAAAAAATTATATTACAATTAATCAAAAACAGATTTACAAAATTATAAAATTAAAAATCATAAAAAATAAAATTAATAAATTACAACAAAAAAAAAAGTCTAAACAACAAATTAAAATAGATTAAAATAATAATCATAAAAAACTCATCAATAATTTCAAATACATAACATATCTCAAAACGCCGTGAAATTATTGGTTGTGAGAATAGTACTCAATAATTACTTTAGAAAATTTGTCCTATACTGTCATGGTTAATAAATCTAAACAGTTGCAGTGATCTCACTGGATCACTGCAACTGTTTAGATTTTTACACAGGCGCATGAAATCGGTGAGTTGCCACCCAGATCTGTTCTGCGCGAGGGAGGGTACAATGGTGTGTCCGTGTGATAGGATTACGCGGATATCGGGTTGGGACACGGAATTTTAGGAGACTTAATAGATTTGGGCAGTCAATGTTATTTCTAAGCAACTTGTAGAGTAACAAGATTTGCTTAATGCTGCTGCATCTCAATTATCCAAGTCGAGATATAAAGTAATCCAAATCTACCTTCACCGATCCGGCTTACCGCTTTTCAACAAACTTCATTGAGTTGGAAAAAATAATTACTTAGTTTTGTATGCTTGACACATTATATGCTGACTTATTTTATAGTTGCAATTTTGTAACACTGTAGCAAATATGTAAGTTTAGCGGCTTAGTTTCAAAATAAATAATATATTATAGTTTTATTCTTAGATTTTACTTTACATAATATAAGGTTTTATTATAATTTTTTATTTCACAACGATTGTGTGGATTGAATCTACAACTATAACTATCTATGCAAATAAATAAAATTGAAGTGTCTGCTTGTAATGTCAAAATATACGGTACTTTTGACAAAAATACAATATTGTTAATATTTGTCTGCCTGTCTGTTTGCTCCGATTACTCTCTGAAATGGTTGAAGTTTGGACCTATTCTGACGGGACTTTTATTGGTAGATTTTTAGTGGCGATTTTTAAGGAGTAAGATAGCCTGTCTTCATTTTAGAAAAAGAATTTGGGTTTCGCATAAGAATTAAAATTGTGTTTTTTATGTTTAATGAATTTAACGCGTACGTAATCGCGGGCCACAGCTAGTTTTAAATAAAGTCATCATATTCCTCTACCTCGCTGCCGATCATCCATTCCAAAGTTGGTTGTAGATCAAACATCTGTTGCTCATTAATATGCATTGTTCGTACAATACAATAGAAGAGTTTAATTATAAAATACACAGTCAATAAATTCACGATATCTTACACAGCTGAGGTGTCCGAGTGGTTAAGGAGTTGGACTTGAAATCCAATGGGTTATACCCGCGCAGGTTCGAATCCTGTCCTCAGCGAGTCATAATAATATTTTTATCACTATGATCAATCATAAATACCTACTCTATGGTTAGTATTGGTCCCTTATTCTTTACTATCAATTTATGTCTGGTTTTTCTAGAAAGTATTTTAAAACAATGGCTCTTTGCTATATTTTTGAGTTAATCTGATAACCTACTTCACAAACAGGGGTGTTTGTTTCAATACATAATCAAGTAAGTTCTCTGTGGGCTTTAATTGCTATTGCTCAGATCTGAGGTACCGCCAATGATTTGTTTGTACAAGGTGTAACGGAAAGATGCGATCATATTTTTTAAATACTGGTTTTGCCCATGTAAATGCACCATTTTTAACCGACTGCCCAAAAAGGAAGAGGTTCTCAATTCGATTGTTATTTTTTTTAAATGTATGTACACCGATTACTCAGAGACGCCTTAACCGATTTGGAAAATTCTTCTTTTGCTTGAAAGGGTATACTTACCATTTGGTCTCATAGTCATCAGGATCTGATGATGGTATCTTGGAGAAAACGAGGGAACTCCTCAAATATTATAGGCATACATATAGCGATTTTGGCATTTTCATCAACAATGCAATCATTTGCACTCAGAAAGTATCAATTGATGAAGTAGAACTGGTGATGAAGAGCACAGATGGCCAATGGAACTCCTTAATGCTAAGTATGTCACGGGTCTACGATATTTTAAATAGTTAAACGACTATGATGAAGCAAATACTTGTAAATAAAAAGTACTGATGAAAATGGTACCATCGAACTGATCTGATGATGAAGCCGGCAGGTAGGCACTGGAACTCCGAAATAAAACCATTTTGTCCTAGTCGTGTTTGGGCTTATTGGAATCGTCATGCGATGTACTTTGGCTATATTTATTTTTATGGCAATTGGAGGTACCTATCAAATCTAAAAATAGATAAATAAAAAAACTAAAACCTATTGTTTTCCGTGTTTCGACACCGACTTCGGAAAAGAAAGTTATTTTTCACTTTGTAGTGTTTTTTTTTGGAAGTCGGTTTGTTTTTTTTACCCGACTGCCGAAGGAGGGTAATGTGTTTATCGGTCTATGTATGTATGTATGTATGTATGTATGTATGTATGTATGTATGTATGTATGTATGTAAGTATATATGTATGTATGTTTGTTCCTATGTGGCGTTCTAGAGACCAAACGCGTGGGCCGATTTTGATGGTTCTTACGTCAATCGATTCGTGTTAACCCCGCGAGTGTCACTGGCTACATTAAAATTGGAAAATAGAAAAATGGCGGGTTCTTGGACGCCATATTGTGGAGGACTAATTTTTTTTTTTCTTCCATACCTATCGTGTAGGGTATCAAAGTAAAGGTTTTTAAGAGGTCATTTCAAAAATATATAACACTTATATGTTTAAATGTACCTAATTCGAAAAAAAAAATAACTAAAAAGTTATAAATAAAAAAAGTTAATTAAAAAATTCAAAAAACCCGACTGCTTGAAAAGCGAACTAAAAAGACGTAAACAAGGAGAAAATCATGCTGTGCAGTTGGAGGATACGTATTCGCGAGCTGGCTGCCCAAAACCAAACGTATCTTCCGACTGCACAGCATGATTTTCTCCTTGTTTACGTCTTTTTAGTTCGCTTTTCAAGCAGTCGGGTTTTTTGAATTTTTTAATTAACTTTTTTTTTTGTTGAAAAGTTTTTTTTCTCCAAGAAAGTTATTAAATAGGCAACACCCAAAAAAAATATGGAGTTTCCATATATTTAAAGTTGTCGTTGGCTGACCAAAATTTCTATGGGAGATACAATTTTTCTTTTGAGAATTGACTATGACTTTCTTGGAGAAAGCTGTTATATACATGGCAGAATCTATTTTTAGAACCTTTATATTACCTTGCTTTCGTATGTGTACAGATAATATAATACTCACAGATGCCTTATCCCATTCAAAGAAAACGTGCCGCCGTAACTGGCGTTTTTCGTCTTATTAAGCTGATTATTTTTCTAAAAACATCGATCGTTTTCGGTTCGGTTCCACGAATATAGATAGTGTTAGCAAAGACATGAAAGTAAAAAAACGGGTTTACTCGGTACGTGAACACTATTTTTTAAAAACAGCGTCGATTTGTTTTATAGTATATTTTTACACGTTTTTACAGTTCCATTGGGGAATAAATATAATGACCACCAAAAAAAACTTTGTGACGATAACCCCTATCACCTAAAATATAAAAGGAGAAATCAGCAAAAAAAATAAACCTAAACCAAATTTAGTAAATTGATCACCAAATTTCATAAGTGCTAAAACCGTAAGATATCAAATCTAGTGATTTGGTCAATGAATCAGTCCAAGAGCGAGCGAAGCGAGCTCGGGAGCTAAGGGCACCCCGACACGGACAGGTTAGGTTCGAAGGAGATGACGGGAGCTGAAGTGAGCGAGCAAAGCGAGCGAACTCAGCTCCCGTCATCACCTTCGTGTTAGTTTACTTTAGACCCTGTATTCAGAAATAGGAGCCCCGCCCAGCGGGGCTCCGTCGACTCTGTTGCGATTCTAAATTTAATTTTGGTGATCATTTACTATTTTTGTCAGTATATTACTAGATTTGGTGGTTTGTTAAACATAAGCCGTTTCATTGTACCAAAATGTGCTACAAAACAAATTAAAAAAGCGCCATCTATTGGAATAAATTTTAAATGATTCATTCAAATGATTTTATTTTTCATTTTATGATTAGGAGAGTAAATTAAACAAGAACATATTTTTTTATGACCGTCTCTAGAAAATCTTAATATTTCACAAAACTCAATAACAAACCGAAGCATATCACGCCATTTAGTGCAATTTATTTCAACCAATTTACCTTCTTCGCGTTGGGTGCCCGTGGTATGTGTGTCCGGCAACTAGTTAGTAATTAATCCATATTTCATGCACTTCCTGGCATTCGATTAAATTGAAACTTGGCGTACATATGTAACTTTGTAAACATTGAAATACTATTTTACTATGGAGCTGTTCTCATGATGGAAGGTTATCATAGCAACTCCTCAACAGACAAGATAGCACCATCGTGTCCACGTGGGTTAATTTGATGTGTATTTATATAAGTGATATCACATTCAGTACCTTTCAATTCTAAAAGTTTGTTTTTAGCGTGGTCTCACACGCCGGGTATCCGCTAGTTGAGGATACATACACCTTATTAAAATTACCAATTATGTCCATGTAGATACCTATCGAAACCGCGCACAATAACAGGAAAACAATATTTATCATATTTATAAAATTGTAGTCCAATCCTACTTTATATATCCATTAATAATGTTTAAATATTATGAATGGGAAAATAATTCTGTTAGTTACTTTTTCATGCCTCCTCTAATGGAAATAAAAATTGGTAAATATTTCCAGAAAATGTGCAACTCATAAGTATATATATTGTCGTTGATATTGCAATACGTTCTATGTCAAAATAAGCTGATTTTTCAGGCGAGATATAAAACCATTTTAGTGTCGTTATGATTATAGTGATTATATTTTTAAACTACATTTACAATAAACTAGTTTTTCATCATATTTGATAACAAAATAGTAATATTAATACTACAGTTCAGAGATTCAGTGACATATAACCTATTGCATTTCAGTTTTAGTTGGTGTTAGTCTAATAATTTTATTTCAGTTGGACATTTTTGTAATAAATATATACTGGTTATCCGAAAGCTTTCCAGTCTAAATTAAAAAAAAATCTACTAGAATCAAAACTAAGTTTAATAGTGTCTATTTTCCAAACATCTCCCAAATATTTGAAAAGGTTGTCATCATCATCATCATCATTTCAGCCGAAAGACGTCCACTGCTGGATATAGGCCTCCCCCAGGCGTCGCCACATTGACCGATCCCGTGCGTCTCGCATCCAGCGCCTTCTCGCAACCTTAACCAGGTCATCGGTCCACCTAGTGGGAGGCCTTCCAACATATCGTCTTCTGGTTCGCGGTCGCCATTCCAGAACTTTTCGGCCCCAACGGCCATCCGTTCTGCGAGCAATGTGCCCTGCCCACTGCCACTTAAGTTTGGCAATTCTTCGGTCTATGTCGGTAACTTTGGTTCTCCTGCGGATATCATCATTTCTGACGTGATCACGCAAGGAAATGCCGAGCATAGCCCTCTCCATTGCCCTTTGGGTGACTTTAAGCTTTCTGATAAGGCCCATTGTGAGCGACCACGTCTCGGTCCCATAGGTGATCACTGGCAACACACACTGGTCATAGACTTTTGTCTTAAGACATTGCGGTAAATTGGACGAGAAGATACCACGCAACTTCCCGAACGCCGCCCAGCCGAGTCGGATTCGACGGTTGACCTTTTTCTCGAAGTTGGATCTACCCAACTGGATCGTTTGTCCCAGGTAGACATAATCATCTACAACTTCAAGTAAAGAGTCTCCGATCTTGATAGGAGTGGGTGTTACATGGGCATTCATCATGACCTTGGTTTTGTCCATGTTCATTTTAAGACCTACTCTTTCGGAAGCTCTATTGAGGTCATCGAGCATTGTACTGAGGCTCTCCACGGTCTCAGCCATGACCACTATGTCGTCGGCAAACCGAAGGTGAGTGATGTACTCGCCATTAACGTTGATGCCAAGCGCCTTCCAATCCAGAACCTTGAAGACATTCTCCAGCGCAGCAGTGAACAGTTTCGGCGAATTGACGTCTCCCTGTCTCACGCCGCGCTGGAATAGGATTGGTTTCGAGGTCTGGTCCTGAAGACGGACTGACATGGTGGCGTTTTTGTACAAACACTTCAACACCTCAATGTACCGGTAGTCGATCTGGCACCGTTGGAGAGATTGCAGTACAGCCCAAGTCTCGATCGAATTGAAGGCTTTCTCGTAGTCCACAAACGCTAAACAGAGAGGCAGGTTATACTCTTCGGTCTTCTGTATGACCTGCCGCAGCGTATTTATGTGGTCTACGGTGCTAAAGCCTTTTCGGAATCCGGCTTGTTCGGGAGGCTGGAAATCGTCAAACCTGCGCGCGAGACGATTCGTGATGACTCTTGAAAACAACTTGTAGACATGGCTAAGAAGTGAGATGGGCCTATAGTTCTTCAGTCGGGCATTGTCGCCCTTCTTGAAGAAGAGTACCACCACACCCCTGCACCATGCCTGTGGCGTTTTGCCCTCGAGTATGACGGCATCAAACAGCTTCTGAAGGGCCTTAAGGACCGGTTTTCCACCCGCCTTCAGGAGTTCAGCCGTGATTCCGTCATCACCCGGCGCCTTGTTGTTTTTAAGCTGTTTCAGAGCCATCCTTATCTCGTACAGGCTGACGTCCGGGATATCTTCGGTATAGTGTCGGGTCAATCTAGCTCTTGGGTCGTTTGCTAGACTCGCAACGGGCTTGCTGATTGATGTGTACAGCTGCCCATAGAATGTCTCGATCTCCCTCAGAAGCTCCGGTTTGGCGGATACGATCCTGCCATCGTCGGTCTTCAGTCTCGTGAGCTGGCTCTGCCCAATAGCCAGATCCCTTGCAAATACCTTGGAGCCTTTATTTCGCTCAATCGCGTCTTTAATACGCTCGGTGTTAAAGCGGCGGAGGTCTCTTTTCAAGGATTTAGAGATCTGTCTATTGAGCTGCCGATATTTGCACGCCTCATCTGAAGACTGCAGGATCATCTCACGCCTCTCCTTCATAAGCTTGAGAGTAGGATCAGAGAGCTTTTTGTTTCTATCTGTACGACGGGTCTTGAAAAACTTAGACCCGACCGTATGGACAGCTTCCACGAACCCGTCATTGTATTCGTCCACTGAGCTCCCTAGGCACTCGAAACGATTCTGGAGTTCGAGCTGAAAGCTCTCGGGGTTTTGGACCTGAATCTGTGCTGGATGGAGCGTGGACTTCATCAGTCGAGACCTTTCAAGCTTAATATTAATGTTCAATGTGCCTCTTACCATGCGGTGATCGCTCCCGGTTTTTACCGAATTGATCACAGAGACATCATTGAACATTTGCTTCCTGGTTGACATGATGAAGTCGATCTCATTTTTTGTTGCACCATCGGGGCTCTGCCAGGTCCACTTCCTATGTTCACGCTTTTTGAAGAAGGAGTTCATCATATAGAGGCCCTCCTTCTCCATAAAACTGGCCAGTAGGTGACCCCGGTGGTTCCGACGTCCAACTCCAAATTGCCCCACTTGCAGCTCATCCTCGTCTCGTTTGCCCAGTTTCGCGTTGAAGTCCCCCATGACAACGGTGAAGTGAGTTTTGAAACCATGCATGGCTCTGGAGATATCCTCATACATGGTCTCTACCTCGTCGTCGGGGTGTGCCGAGGTTGGGGCGTAGACCTGTATGACCTTCAGCGAATATCTTGCGGATATTCTGAGTAACAGGTAAGCCACCCTGGTCGACACACTCTCGACCTTCACCACGTTGTTCACAAGGGACTTGTGGACGATAAACCCGACACCACCCTGGGACTGCCGGTCACCCTCTCGGAAATAGAGCAGGTTGCCGGATTTGAGGATTATTGAGTCCTCCCCCTCTCTTCGGACTTCAGATAACCCTATAATACTCCATCGCAACCTGCTCAATTCCTCTTCGAGTTCGGTGATCTTTTCGTCGGTCCGAAGTGTGCGCGTGTTGTATGTTGCCAGGTCCAGTCGTCGGTGTTTGTTGGGGTAGCCGGATCCCGTCCGGAGATTCTTGGCACCCCTTGCCATGCCGTAACCTCGACCGCTACCGTAGTCGAGGGTAGGCAGGCTGCCGGGCACTAGGGGGCATTTTTTATTTGTGCTATTCATGGGGGGGGGGGTTTGTCATAATCGCCACGCTTGGCAGGCGGGTTGGCGATCGCAGTATGGTTGTTATAGAAGCACAGAGAACGCTGCTGCCCATTCTCTGGTTTGTCCCTTAGTCGCCTCTTACGACACCCACGGGAAGACATGGGATGGTGAAATTCTTTACGTCCGGCACCATACGGAACCGGAAAAGGTTGTAAGTGAAGAAAAATCCGACATAGAACATATTGCAATATAAGTCGGTTAATAAAAATGAGAGTGTTTTTTGTCACTATTGCATCTGTTTCGAATCCAGCGATCTGATTGGCTGTTGACATATAACCGTTTTACGGATGCGTTCAGAATTAAAATGTTAAGTTATATTAGGCCGGGTAGTAAAAAGATATGTTTTTTTTTAATTATTTTAATGTCAACATTGGTTTTAATATAGAATGGGTAAGTACGAACACTATTTAAGAAACAATGTAGACGTGGCCCCGAGATGACGAGAGCTGAAGTTGCTCGCTCATTTCAGCTCCCGTCAGGCCAATATCAGGCCAAGGGCCTTGCTATCTCCGCCTTTCTCTTAGGCGTTCAATTTAAAGTGGTCGATCAATTGATATTTGATTATTTGGCATTCGATTTGGCCCACCAGAAAGTGTTTTGACTTTCTGAATAACACGATTAAGTATACTGTAAGACCAGTTCTTAAATATTTAATTATTTTAACGTTTGACAAAGCTGGGATACTTACTAGCGAGCTATAACTGTAACTTGCGTCATACGGTAATGAATAAGGTTCTAGTGCGTACGTGTATGTCGGCGCGTGGTCGCCATCCTCGTTGAGTTCACACATAATATTGGTTTGCACCAACAGGCAACAGTTAGGTATACACAGTAACAGTTCACAGTTAGAGTAAATAACGAATTAAGAAATACTTTAGTTCAGTATATAGTGTTTTCCCCACAATTACAACAGTTTTATACACAGAAAATAACAAGCATAAAGTTGACAGCGGATATAAAAATTATTAAAATTAAGCGGGAAACATCAATAAGGAAGTTATCAAAATAAATCCTTACAATATTTACTCGACGGTAGAGAAATATTTAAAATAAATAAATAGAACGGATGTTGTCAAAGTAAATTCTTATTAAAACAAAACCGGATGTTATAATATTTTAAAGTAATAAAAAGGCAATAGTCAAATTAAATAAACTGAAAATTTCAACTGGAAATCCGTTAATTTTCAAAACTTTAATATAAATAGAACCGGATACCGCAAAATTTTGAAAATAATAAAATAGGAAATGGTCACATTAAATCCTTAATTAGCCTTAGTCAACAGAATGTTGCAATATAAAAAATAAAAAAAATAAACATTAAATCGACTAATGGTTTCGCGCCCATAATTATGTACGACATCTTGAAGTAGGTCCTCATAGATTTTGCCGTATGTAGGTATCATCTTACAAACTTAAACCTTGATAACCAACGGACGACTTTTGATTTTATAAAACAAGCCAAGTAAAAATCACAACCCACCTTTTGGCTCGCCGTATTCGGGTAAAAAAATTAGCGTTCAATTCCTTTTCTTTTTCCAGGAAATTGCATGAGTGAGTTCATGGGCCTCATTCTGGGTGCTTATGAGGCGAAGGAAGGAGGTTTCCTGCCTGGGGGCGCGTCCCTCCATTCCATGATGACCCCGCATGGGCCTGATGACAAGTGCTTCAATGGTGCTACCTACGGAGAACTGGTACCGCAGAAAATTGCTGTGAATACTCAGGTACGTAGTCGGAAACTATTGTGAGGTTTTCGACAAGAAGTGTTAGCTGCTGGAAACCTAGCTGATCCCGGCGTTCTGTAGCAAAAATGAGAAAAAAATACAATTTAAGGAATTGTCTTTTTAGGGTTCCGTAGTCAACAAGGAACCCTTATATTCGCAATGTCCGTCTGTAGCTCATAGTACTACAAAGCTATAATTTGGCATGGATATACATATTAATCACGCCGAAAAAGTGGTAAAATAAAAACATGTTTTTTTTTATTGTTACAATGAAAGCACCGAACATTGCTCTAATTAGGGAAAAAATTAACTAATAATAACATTAAAAAACATTTTTTTATTGTTACTCCTATACACGTAAAGTAGGGATGTTTTTTTTCCTCGCCTATCCCATGGTGTAGGGTATTGTTGGATAGGCCATTCAAAAATATTACGGATCTGTAAACCAACTGAACAGAATCGAACAAAAAAAAATATTTTTTTCGATTCAGTTCTCGAAGGGGGTCTACACAGGATGTATCATTTCATACAGCAGGTCATGTTGATAGAATAAATGAAAGGCGACTTACAAAAGGCAACAAGGCAGATGTGAAACAGACTTTATTGGTGAGGTTTTAAAGAAAGGCTGGGACTAAAAAATACGTGTATGATCAGACTTATGAACATTGAATAAACGAAAAAGTGGTACAGTTGTTCTATCTCACGACGGCGGGTTGGTCTTAGTCGTGTGTGTGCATGCACGTGCACATTGTTTCTGTGTGCTCAGGTGATACTGAGCGCTCCCGAGCATACGCACACATATACACAACTAAGACCAACCCGTCGTCACAGTATAAATATGGACAGTACGGAAACTACCTCCAAACGCTCGAAACGGCACACTCACTCAAACGTGCGCATCGACGAGACCCCTGAGCGCTTAGATAAAGTACCTATAGATTAAGCTTAAAATGAGCTTGATTGATAGAGCGAGATAGCTAATTGGCAGCTCCATGGAAATAATAAGGACAAAAGATTATTGTTTGTCCACCATGGCCAGCCGGTTTCTGTTGTTTGTCAAACTCTAATATAATGGCAGGTTTGACAAACAAACTCGGTTTTGTTTGATGATCTGTGATTTCGTGGTATTATGTGTTAATTGAGACAAGGAATTTGGGTTATTTATAGATAATATTAAGTGTCAGTGCGATGGTGGGTTGTAGTGTTATTGTTCTTGTTGTAACACCAGAACTAAATATTGTTGTCTCATGTGCGGCCACGCCAGGGCTTCATCTATAGGTACTTTATCTAAGCCTGAGCGGTTGGCGGGGTGCTCTCAGTAGTGCGTGTCGCTTAGGGTGTCGTCGATGCGCGTGTTCGTGAGTGTGCCGTGTCGTTTCGAGTGTTTGTAGGTACAATTCTTGCCAGCCCTTTTTTTTTTTTTTTTTTTTTTTGCGTGGATAAATGCTCATGCATACTGCACTACCACGGGGAGATAGTGCAGTTATGTGGGACTCTAACCCACTAAAACTCCACGGTGTCCTCCTGTGCCGCTTATGGCGGGAGCACGGGTACGCGTTAGCACTCACCGCGAACCCGCCGCGGCTGTCCGTCACCGGACCCTCCTCGGGGGAGTCCCCCCATCACCGGCGCACCAGAACACACTGCACGCCGTGACCACCCTAGGGACCAATCAGCACATGGGCGCCAGACGACCCCGTGTATGGCACCCTTGGTCCCCCTGTGACGGGTCAAGGTCAATGGCCCCGCCACCTACCATTGTTCGGCCGCAGGGGATAGGGAGAGCGGCTAACGCAATACCGACACTCCTCCTCCCCTGCGGCCCCACCGCGTCCGCCATCAGACGGTGGCGACCCCGTCCGGGCCGCGGAAGGTAGGGAGAGCGGCGCACCGCAATACCGGCACTCCTCTCCCACCGCGGCCTCCAACCCTCAGCCGCGACATCGTATGGGACCTGGGAATCTCCATAAGACATCGCGGCCCGCCTCAGTTGCGATGTCGCCTGTTACCAAGCGGCACCGCAACCTACTAGTTGGCCGCTACGTCGTCGGCTTAATCGGCAAAAGCCCTGACGAGCAGCCCCTCCTCGGGTTCCTCTTCGCTTCACCGTGGGTGACCAAGCCACGGTTACTAAGCCCCCCCGCCTCGACAATGCGGGAACCCACCGGGGGGGATTCTTGCCAGCCCTGAAGTTGGCTTTCCGGATGCGCAAGGCACGAAACGATGCGGTTTTTCTATAAGATTTACTACTGCGCAGTCATTATAGCCAACTTCAGAGCGGCCAAGAAGTTTAGCGAGAACTTTAGTTACCGTACTGTCCGTCCATATTTATACTGTGCCGCCGTCGTGAGATAGAACAAACTGTATTTATTGATCGTAGCGAGTAGTGTTCTGTAGGGAAATAGGCTTCAGTTTATATGTAAAGGCAGACTTCCGGCTACTATTGTATTGACATATTTACTTAATATTTTACGTGATTTTTCAGGCGTTCATGTTCGAGTCTTCGCTAAGTTTAGCGATAACGAAGTGGGGTGCCGAGACTTGCCAGAAACTGGACGCCAAATACTACGAGTGCTGGCAAAACTTACCGAAACTTTTTTCAGAAAATATCAATGTTTAAATAATAATTTTAAGGTGTAGCTGTGGTAAATTAAAACAGGAATATTGCCTAATGGAGCTACATACGTTATCATTGTACCTACTAGTATATATAATTATAATTTTACCTAATACGAGTCATCATCATCATCATATCAGCCGAAAGACGTCCACTGCTGGACATAGGCCTCCCCCAAGCGTCGCCACATTGACCGGTCCCGTGCGTCCCGCAACCAGCGGATCCCCGCAACCTTCACCAGGTCATCGGTCCACCTGGTGGGAGGCCTTCCAACGCAACGTCTTCCGGTTCGCGGTCGCCATTCCAGAACCTTTCTGCCCCATCGGCCATCCGTTCTGCGTGCAATGTGCCCTGCCCACTGCCACTTAAGTTTGGCAATCCTTCGGGCTATGTCAGTAACCCTGGTTCTCTTACGGATCTCTACATTTTTGATTCGATCACGCAAGGAAACTCCGAGCATAGCCCTCTCCATTGCCCTTTGAGTGACTGTAAGCTTCCTGATGAGGCCCATTGTAAGCGACCACGTCTCAGAGCCATATGTCATCACTGGCAACACACACTGGTCATAGACTTTCGTCTTGAGACACTGTGGTAAGTTGGACGAGAAGACACCGCGCAACTTCCCGAACGCTGCCCAGCCGAGTCGGATTCGACGGTTGACCTCTTTCTCGAAGTTGGCCCTACCCAACTGGATCGTTTGTCCCAGGTAGACATAGTCGTCCACAACTTCGAGTGTAGAGTCTCCAACCTTAATAGGAGTGGGTGTAGCATGGGCATTCAACATCACCTTGGTTTTGTCCATATTCATTTTCAGACCCACTCTTTCGGAAGCTCTACTGAGGTCATCGAGCATTGTACTGAGGCTCTCCATGGTCTCAGCCATGACCACTATGTCGTCGGCAAACCGAAGGTGAGTGATGTACTCGCCATTAACGTTGATGCCTAGGCCCCTCCAGTCCAGAACCTTGAATACATCCTCCAGCGCAGCAGTGAACAGTTTCGGAGAAATGACGTCTCCCTGTCTCACGCCACGCTGGAGAAGAATTGGTTTCGAGGTCTGATCCTGAAGACGGACTGACATGGTGGCGTTTTTGTACAAACACTTCAACACCTCAATGTACCGGTAGTCGATCTGGCACCGTTGGAGAGACTGCAGTACAGCCCAAGTCTCGATCGAATCGAAGGCTTTCTCGTAGTCCACAAACGCTAAACAGAGAGGCAGGTTGTACTCTTCGGTCTTCTGTATAACCTGCCGCAGCGTATGTATGTGGTCTACGGTGCTAAAGCCTTTTCGGAATCCGGCTTGTTCGGGAGGCTGGAAATCGTCAAACCTGCGCGCGAGACGATTCGTGATGACCCTTGAAAACAACTTGTAGACATGGCTGAGAAGTGAGATGGGCCTATAGTTCTTCAGCCGGGCATTGTCGCCCTTTTTGAAGAAGAGTACCACCACACCCCTGCACCATGCCTGTGGCGTTTTTCCCTCGAGTATGACGGAACCAAACAGCTTCTGAAGGGCCTTAAGGACCGGTTTCCCACCCGCCTTCAGGAGTTCAGCCGTGATTCCGTCGTCACCCGGCGCCTTGTTGTTTTTAAGCTGTTTCAGAGCCATCCTAATCTCGTACAGGCTAACGTCCGGGATATCTTCGGTATAGTGTCGGGTCAATCTAGCTCTTGGGTCGTTTGCTAGATTCGCAACGGGTTTGCATGTTGACGTGTACAACTGCCCATAGAATCTCTCGATCTCCCTCAGAAGCTCCGGTTTGGCGGATACGATCCTGCCATCATCGGTCTTCAGTTTCGTGAGCTGGCTCTGCCCAATAGACAGATCTCTTGCAAAAACCTTGGAGCCCTTATTCCGCTCAATCGCATCTTTAATACTTTCTGTATTAAAGCGGCGGAGGTCGCTTTTCAAGGACTTTGAGATCCGTCTATTTAGCTGCCGGTATTTCAACGCATCGTCTGGAGACTGCAGGATCATCTCACGCCTCTCCTTCATTAGCTTGAGAGTAGGATCAGAGAGCTTTTTGTTTCTATCTGTACGGCGGGTCTTGAAAAACTTAGACCCGACCGTATGGACAGCTTCCACGAACTCATCGCTGTATTCGTCCACGGAGCTCCCTAGGCACTCGAAACGGTTCTGGAGTTCGAGCTGAAAGGTTTCGGGGTTCTGGATCTGGATCTGTGCTGGACGGAGCGTGGACTTCATCAGTCGAGACCTTTCAAGCTTGATATTAATGTTCAATGTGCCTCTTACCATGCGGTGATCGCTCCCGGTTTTCACCGAATTGATCACAGAGACATCATTGAACATATGCTTCTTGGTTGACATGATGAAGTCGATCTCGTTTTTAGTTGCACCATCGGGGCTTTGCCATGTCCACTTCCTGTGCTCACGCTTTCTGAAGAAGGAATTCATCATATAGAGGCTTTCCTTCTCCATAAAACTGGCCAGTAGGTGACCCCGGTGGTTCCGACGTCCAACTCCAAATTTCCCCACTTGCAGCTCATCCTCGTCTCGTTTGCCCAGTTTTGCGTTGAAGTCCCCCATGACAACGGTGAAGTGAGTTTTGAAACCATGCATGGCTCTAGAAATATCCTCATACATGGTCTCTACCTCGTCGTCGGGGTGTGCCGAGGTTGGGGCGTAGACCTGTATGACCTTCAACGAATATCTTGAGGATATTCTGAGTATAAGGTACGCCACCCTGGTCGACACACTCTCGATCTTCACCACATTGTTCACAAGGGACTTGTGAACGATAAACCCGACACCACCCTGGGACTGCCGGTCACCCTCTCGGAAATAGAGCAGGTTACCGGATTTGAGGATTATCGAGTCCTCTCCCTCTCTTCGGACTTCAGATAACCCTATAATACTCCATCGCAACCTGCTCAATTCCGCCTCGAGTTCGGTTATCTTCTCGTCGGTCCGGAGTGTTCGCGTGTTATAAGTTGCCAGGTCCAGTCGTCGGTATTTATTGGGGTAGCCGGGTCCACTCCGGGGATTCTTTGCACCCCTTGCCACGCCATCGCCTCGACCGCTACCGTAGTCGAGGGTAGACGGGCTGCCGGGCACTCGGGGCCGTTTTTTAATTGTGCTTTTCATGGTTTGGGGGGTTTTGCCGTAATCGCCACGCTTGGCAAGCGGGTTGGCGATCGCAGTTTGTTCTTAAAGTGCACAGAGAACGCTGCTGCCCATTCTCTGGTGTTTCCCTTAGTCGCCTCTTACGACACCCACGGGAAGATATGGGATGGTGAAATTCTTTAAGTCCGTCACCATACGGTACCGGTACCGGTAATACGAGTATGTTATTGTATATACTTGTGAAAATTGACAAAGTTTTTTATTCTTTTTCAATAAAACAATTAAAACATTTGGAATAAGAGTTTTAATTAAATACGAATAGAAAGTGACCTTCAAGATTACATTATATATTTTTAATTGAAATATGCAATTTTTGTCACTAATACCAACAATACCTAATCACACTAATATTATAAAAGCGAAAGTTTGTGAGAATGTGTGTGTGTTTGTATGTTTGTTACTTCTTCATGTTCAAACGGCTGGACTGATCTGGATGAAATTTGGTACAGAGATAGATTATTGTCTGGAATAACACATAATCTACACTTCATCGCGATATAATGTTAGCATGGTCACATATCATATAAAACTAGTTAACATGGGATAAGAAAACACTTTACACGCGGGCGAAGCCGCTGGCAGAAGCTAGTAATGAGTCAAGTGTGGCAAGTTGTAAAGGGACGTGGAGGTCAAGTAGGTACTTACTTACTTTAAATATTGCCTAATTGCTTATGCTACCAATTTCCACTGAAACAAACATTCAAATATTATCAAGAGTAGCGTTAGCGATCTAACGTTTTTTATTTTCTAGAATAATAGAATGTTCCCAAAAAAATTTTTGAAGTCGCTTGCCTCAACCAGCAGCCTAATTGCGTAAGTGAATTCTGCAAAGGAAACAAGTCGATTCTTTCAAAGAATCAGAATCATTTCTTTCAACTTTTTCGGTATTGCGAAACAGTTGAAAGTTAGATAGTTCTGTTCGACTCCTGCAGCCTAATTGCGGCTGCAGGAGTCGAACAGAACTATGTTCTCACAAAAATAAATTGAAACAGTGCAGATTTCGAAATCCTCTTTAGTGAGAGCTGAAGTGAGCGAGCGAACTAAGCACCCGTCATCTCCTTCATGTTAGGTTCCTTTAATAAACACTGCAGACAGAAATAGTCCTCAAACAGTAATCGTACTTACTTACCATACACATTTTACGAGTATAATAAAACAACATTTAAATCCTACTTCAAACTCTTCTTACTTAAATGCGAAAGTTTGGATGGACGGATGGATAGATGTTGTTACTCAATCACGCCAGAGCGGCTGAACGAATCTGGATGAAATTAAGCACAGAGATAGATTATTAATTTATTGAATATAAATTCTCAGACAGCAAAAGGTCCACACTGACAAGAAATAAAAAAAAAAAAAAAAAAAAAAAAAAACTTAAAAGCCGCCTGTTTAAAAAGATCCTCCGACTGCACAACATGATTTTCTTCTTGTTTAAGTCTTTTTAGTCCGCTTTTTAAGCAGGCGGGTTTTTTGATTTTTAGAATTAACTTTTTTTATTTATAACTTTTTAGTTAACATTTTTTTTTCGAATTAATTCCATTTAAACATATCTTAATATATATAAATCTCGTGTCACAATGTTTGTCCTCAATGGACTCCTAAACCACTTAACCGATTATAATAAAATTCGCACACCATGTGCAGTTCGATCCAACTTGAGAGATAGGGTAGGGTAGGGTTGGGTAGGGTAGGGTAGGTAGGGTAGGAAGGGTAGGTAGGGTAGGTAGGGTAGGTAGGGTAGGGTAGGGTAGGTAGGGTAGGGTAGGGTAGGGTCGGGTAGGGTAGGGTAGGTAGGGTAGGTAGGGTCGGGTAGGGTAGGGTAGGTAGGGTAGGTAGGGTAGGGTAGGTAGTTAGGGTAGGGTAGGTAGGGTGGGTAGGGTAGGGTAGGTAGGGTAGGGTAGGGTAGGTAGGGTAGGGTAGGGTAGGGTAGGGTAGGTAGGGTAGGTAGGGTAGGGTAGGTAGTTAGGGTAGGGTAGGTAGGGTAGGTATTTTTTTTTTTTTTTTTTTTAAATTGGCAGGAGGGGAAATCCGGTCGGACTTACACCCAAAGTGCCTCTAAAGTGAGCCAGTCTGGATAGTGTCAGACTCCAACTGACTAAAAACCCCTCCTGCCTTACATAATCCCGCCAACGAAGCTGGTGCCCATTTTGTGCAAACTCAAATATTTATGGGCATCTTTATTTATCGATCAAAATATGTAGGTTTAAATAATACAAAATGCAATAATTACAAAAAATGCGGTTTATCTCTAAAATGTGCAAGAAGTGCAGTTTATCACATCAGAATACAAGAGAGCAATTTATCACGGAGGATAGGAAATTAAATATAAATTTGCCTTACTTTATTTAAGGATAAGAAGCACAACAGTGCTTTTCACCACACAGACAATCTGTTTCTCTTAGGTACTACCCCAGTGCACCGTTTGTCATTGCAGTTTTGTGCGTGCTATTTCTATGCTTCTTACAAAATATTCTCATAATACTAGTGAAGCATAAAGCCGCTTCAACTTCGGTTTCGTGCAATGACTGTGGAGGCCACATTTACACAGTACTCTAGGAACTTTTCCCTGTGTTGCTTACTCATTAGCCCATGCAGGCTCTCCTTCGTCAGTGTCCTGTCCAGCTCACATTCGAGTTGGTAGCGTTCCCTGATAAATAACGGGCAATCTACGAGTATGTGCTGGACGGTCTCTGCCACGCCTGGGTCGCAGACGCACGATGGGCTCTCCTTACACTTGAAGCGATTCAAGTATTCAGAGAACCCGCCGTGCCCCGTCAAAACTTGCGTGAGTACGCCTGTGGGCCGCACCTGTTTTATAATATGGAAAGCCGCTATTGCATCCGGAAGAAACATTTTCGTCACAGAGGCCGTCTCGCCCGACACATATCTTCGATTCCATTCATCAAGCGATTCCAAACGGATCTGTCGCTTGATAAATGAAACCGGACACTGGTCGTAGTCCGGCTTCCTCCGTAACGACAATGCTGCCTCCTTCGCTAACTCGTCCGCTCGCTCATTCCCCGGCAGGCCCGCGTGGGCCTTGATCCAGAACAAAGACACAGCTTTGCTCTGGCCCAGGGCTTGAGCCAAATTTGCGCGCGCACGAAGGTAGGGTAGGTAGGGTAGGTAGGGTAGGTAGGGTAGGGTAGGGTAGGTAGGGTAGGGTAGGGTAGGGTAGGGTAGGGTAGGGTAGGTAGGGTAGGGTAGGTTAGGTAGGGTAGATGAATGTTTGGTGTTTTTATGGCAAAACAAAGTTTGCCGGGTCAGCTAGTAATTATTATATATTTTTGAAATCTCCTCTAAAAGCCCTTCATTTTGATACCCCACTCGACGGGTATGGAAGAAAAAAAAATTGCAACCCCCATAATATGGCCATGTTTTTTTTTCTGTTGTTTTTTTCTTTTTGTTCCATTTTTGGTTTGTTTTTTTTTCCGCCAAGTTGTTTGAAAGATATGAGCTAATAAAGAATATTAAATACATACAAACATACAAGATACGCGCGAAAAACATAACCCTTTCCGCAAGGAAAGGGTTATGTTTAGCCGGGTAAAAAAATACATAATGGGTGTTTATTTATTTTCTTTATTTATTCAAAATTATGTAAGTAACACCTTAACAGATACAACGCCAATGCGATGCTACTACCACAAATATATTAGGACTTATAGAAATACAATTAAAAATACAATTAAAATATCAATTAAAATACCATTATAATCCAACAAAAAATTCAATTAAAATAATTTTTCAACATTTTCAATGCACTTCAGTTTCAGTTCAGTGTTACTCTTGAGAACTTCATCAGGCTACAGTGATGTGTATGTCTATCTCATTTAATATAATATTTAATAATCTTATGGCGCGTGACAAGGGGGCAAGCTGGTTCAGGTTAGTCATATAGGATGGCTCCAGTAACGTTGGCGTTAGTAACAATATATCTTATTTATAACCTATGTTACTTACATACTAGGATGATAGTGACAATTATCTTATGACCCACGTTAGTACTTATATACTAGGATATTAGTAACAATGTGGCGTAAGATCTATGTTAGTACTTATACACTACAACAGACAGTGTTGTTTTGATAAGATGTCCCATTATGGTTATGGTACCAACTTCATTTTTTTTTTAACTCGCAACTGTAAAATTCGTTGCCGACATTCAAAAAAATAGATGGTATAGAATAAGAAACCATGCCCAAATTGAGTAAAAAAAGTTAATAATAGCAGACCCAAAGTCCAGTCTGCTACTAGTCCAAAACCGCTTGCTACGTACAAGAGTAGGTACAAGCTGTTCATCTTCTTTAGGGTTGTAAATCCTTCTTCTGTAATGTTCCAGATTGTTCACATAATCTGTTAAATCTGTTTCAGTAAGCTCGATGTTGGCATCATTTGTTTTCTTGTTAGAGATTCTTTTCTTCCAGTAAGATGGTTCGGAGGCTTCGGAGCTTACTGATTTACGGATTCTTGAAGAGGATGCTGACGTCCCGACTTTAGGCGAGGGCTGACCCCCGCTGAAGTATGAAGCTACCGCGACAAGGGTTGATAAGACACATAATAAAAAGAAAGTAAACCTCATTTTGCTAGCTCTAGTGAAATCAACTGCACAGAACTTGATGATTTGTATGGTTTCCGAATTTTTAGCAAATGCTAAAATGAGTTTAGTTTTAAAGGTTTTGATGGGAACTTAATTACTGGCGACGCATGGGCCTGTCACCGGGTACTGATGTAGGTACTAGCTTGGCTAGACTGCTACGTACCGTCCAATAATAAGAATAAAAAGGTCCGAATCCGGTCCGGGTGCGACGTCCGTTCGCGGCGCTCCGCGCGTCTATTATCGGTTATTATTATGTGATACCTACGAGTAAGTAAATCAAGAATATGAAGAGGTGAAATTGTGTTAGTTTGTTATGTTTAATTTCAAAAATTATTTCACTTATAGCAAGCTACACTATCGTTGAATCTTTTAGCTATCTATTAAGGCGTAGATACCCCTTTTCGGCTGATTTTATAATTAGAATCACGTCTAAACGGCTAGTCGTAATTTTAACCAAAATAATCAATTTTAGGTAACGCCACAAAGTAAAATCGTCCCCTAAAATCATAATACCCTTTTTACCCGTTGAGAGTCGAGTTTTTAACAACCCAAATAACTCACTATTTTCGTCTCTTTCTTATTTTTAGTTTATGCTAGTTAGATTGCATAAGAAGATTTTTCAAAAAAAACTTTAACACCCCTTAAGGGTACTCTAGTCGACGGCACGAACTATTTTGTGCGCGGGGTTAAAATGCATGCTATATCAACCGACAACACGTGCGGAACAGATAGATGCTGTTATGAGCAGTAAGAAGCTAGTTCGCGTACGAATACACACTTTTGCAAATTTGTAGCCAAATGGATGATGATTTATAACGAAAACGAGCGCGCGAAATTTTATAAACAGACCTTTGGGAGTCTGGATATCATGAAAAAAAACCGGCCAAGTGCGAGTCGGACTCGCGCACGAAGGGTTCCGTACCATTATCGCAAAACATTGCATAAAGATCACGTTTGTTGTATGGGAGCCCCCCTTAATTTATTAATTATTATTTTTTGAAGTAAATATACAACTAAACATTCTGTGAATATTTCAAGCGTCTACCTGTTGCCGTTATTAATATCGAGCAAAAAACGGCAAAAATATCACGTTTGTTGTATGGGAGCCCCCCTTTAATATTTATTTTATACTGTTTTTAGTATTTGTTGTTATAGCGGCAACAGAAATACATCATCTGTGAAAATTTCAACTGTCTAGCTATCACGGTTCATGAGATACAGCCTGGAGACAGACGGACAGACGGATCGCGAAGTCTTAGTAATTAGGTCCCGTTTTTACCCTTTGGGTACGGAACCCTAAAAACGACTGTATCTGTTCAAAATAAAATTATTTGCATTGTTGAACTACTAATCTATCCCTGTATGGAGGCCGTTTTTAAATTTTCCTTCTTCTTATGGTACTTATTTGCGCCCAAAGATGCGTTAAAATTAGTGTTGAAATATGGAACTTTCGAAGCTCATAACTTTCTAGTAATTTTTTTTTTTACTTTTTTGCTTCCATACAGGGCTAGATAATGATGAGACAAATTGATATCAATTTTTATTTTGAACGTACATCGTCAAACAGTGGAGTAAAAGCCAGACTACGTTTGTATGGAAGAATTTTCGACTAGTGTACCCTCTGTTGGTAGTTTTAAAAACTTGAGAGGTGTCAAGGGACACCCAGATGGAACGAAGTTTCCTATCGTAATATTCTTTCTTTATTTGTTGTTGAGTTGTTGTTGGTTGTTGTTGTTGAGTTGTTGTTGTTGTTGAGTAGTTGATGTTGTTGTTGTTGAGTTGTTGTTGATGTTGTTGTTGTTGGTTGTTGTGGAGTTGTTGTTGTTGGTTGTTGAGTTGTTGTTGTTGTTGGGTGTTGAGTTGTTGTTGTTAAGTTGTTGTTGAGTTGTTGTCGGTTATTGTTGTGTTGTTGAGTTGTGGTTGTTGAGTTGTTGTTCTTGAATTGTTGTTGTTTTGTTGTTGTTGTAGTTGTGTTGTTGTTTTTGGTTGTTGTTGAGTTGTTGTTGTTGTTGAGTCCGTTGATATAGAAAAAAAACACGCTGTATTATTACCCAAATAAGGTGAAGTAATGATATACGGCAAACTTGAGGAAATAGCTAATTTTTAACAAAATACTATGAGTAAAAAAATTTAAAACCTTTATGCAAAAAAATACTACCGACTTCCAAATAAGAAAACTACAAAGTGAAAAATAACTTTACTTTTGGAAGTCGGGGTCATTGGTAGGTTCCATTTTTTTGCGTTATGGACATAACGTAACCTACTTAACATAACCGGTGAAATGAGAGTGTACCAAGGTGAACTGTACACATCTGCGTACCCCTTTAGAGCGTACTGGCGTGATGTTATGTTATGAAATGGTATAAACAATAAACTAACATGCGATTGCAGCAATCCCGAGAGATTTGCCGTTATTTATTGAAGAGTTCTGTTCTATATCTCCAAAATTCTTTGTCAGATCTTCACCAAATTAAAATGGAACCATTTTCGGAACATACTCTTTCAAACAAATAATAATTTTCAAAATCTGTCTACAATTGACGGAGATATCGGTGAACATACATACATAAAATAAAAAATTAAAAAAATCATACATAATGCCGAACATAGAACCTCCTCCTTTTTGGTAAGTCGGTTAGAAATGAGCTTGTGGTCGAATATTATAAAAGGCACAACACGAATTCGTCATGAATTTCGTTTTCGTGGTTTTTTGGGTCACCAAGTACGAATATGGGGTAAATCAAACAATACAAGATGACGCCGACGAAAACTTGCCAACTTTTAGTCATGGGTGTTGTTATAGTGGTTTTTGGGGTCGACTATAACGAATATGGAGTTGACTCCAAAGTCAAAATCCAAGATGGCGCCGATGAAAATATGCCAATTTTCCAAGATGGCGTTGCTAATTAGCGTTGTGGTTGCATCAGTTAGGGCTCAGGCCGCTTTCTGGTTTTTCTTCACTACTACAACGCGCTGTCGTATGCATCTAAGAATAGGTATAAAATAAAAATAAAAGATTTTTATGCATCCTTTTTCAATATTGTTCATACCCAACCATTAAAAAAGAAAACATGTTGAAAATAAAGTAATTTATTGATTTAATAAATTTTATTAACACTAATTTAAATAGTAGGCAGATAAAAAAAAGATAGATACGTTTTAATTTTTAAATAATAATATGATAACTATTATTATTGAGGCTATAGCTTAATTATTCGTTTTCACTAGGAAAAGAGGATGGAAGCTTAACCTTAACAATACAATGCTAAATATTTACTATTGCCAGGACATCGCCTGTTTCAATACAAACCAAATATTGATTTAAATAATATGATGTTTACATAGAATACCGTTAATAGTTAAAACAATCAATTTAATAGTAATAAATAATAATATTGTAATACAATTAAAACTTTTTTTTACATAATAAATTATTTCTTAGATCGGTTTAAATATCTTTATTCACATTAAGACAAACTGTCACTTACAATACAACAATATGCTAACATTTTAGAAGTATTATCCCAGTGAGGGTAAAAGAAAAACAAATGATTCGTTGTCGACTACATATGAAACGAATTCAACACATTCTCGAGATAAGGCGGGGGCCCAAGTTAAAAGATTTCAAACACTGATTTTAGTTTGTAAGCACGATAGAATAAAATAAAGAAATTCAATGCAGTGTCTCGTCATTGTAAAACAAACAAAACAAAAACAAATTATTAATCCATATTATTTTATGATAAATAATTTGTTTAAAAAAAACTAAATTAAGTCGCTTCTTTCCTTCGGCATGGAGTGCGCGGTGAACAGTGCGCAATGACGTAGGTATCGAATTCACTAGCAAAACGCCAAGTTGGTATAAAACCATTGTTTTCATATTCATTCATCATAAAACTTCATTGAGACTGACTTATAAGCGGTGGCCTGCAACTTCATGCTCGATTCTTGAGATTTCCTTCTTCCTCAAACCTCGTTATCCAAAGAATCACAGTTCTGATCTAAAAAATAAACACTTATTAAACATTTCAAAAAAACGATTTATTTGCTTAATTGACACAAAAATATCAAGCACCATATTTCAAAAAATATCTCATTATTTTTATAATATAACTTACACATTTCATCAGAAATTTGTGATTTTATTTAGCTTATTCTTATGCAAAGCAACAATGTGTGCCCTAATTTCTAAACTTATATTTGCTTGCATTATGATATTCAAATAAACACCGCTATTATAATACCTCGAACGCTCTGATTAAAATTCACGAACCAACAACGTCGTATTAAGTTTTTCTTTAGCAAATCATATTGTTTCAATATACCCTCGTCTTCGGTGATGTTACCGAATAAAATAAAAAGTTCTACCCTCATTCAAATGCAATGCTCAAGATCCAATTAACTAAACACTTAACGCAAATCTTCCTAACAACTGAACACATTAGCGACGACCATAATATTATTAAAAGGATAATAAAAAAAATATGCTACGGTATTTAATATTTTTCGATCATTTATGAGATTATATTTAAAAAGTTACAAATATTTATATATATTTATGCTTTCAATTTAAATGAAGAAATAGATTGTATTAAATTATAATTATAATAATTTGATTATTTTTTTAAATTAAAAATAATATTTTAAAATGTATAAAATGTGTTTAGAAAAATAAAATAAGAAAAATAAAATAATATTATTTTTATGTTGTTACGGGATTTGAACTAGTCATATAGTGGTTTATCTAGCGGTGTTAACCGCTAGGCCAGATAGACACTTGTGTTAGACAATGAAATTAAATACCTCATTCTAACCAAACTAACTTAAAGTTAAATGATTATCTATCGCGCTCTCTAGGATTCTTGATGAATATATATACGGCAGTAAGTGCGATCGATGTTGGCGACAAAACGTGTGGGTATTGTGTTTGAAATCTACCCACAATGTTATAAAGTTTAGGTAAACGTTTGTTTTATATTATAATAGTAATATTAATTACTAATGAGGATGGATTTGAAACACCACCACCCACATGTTTTGTGATTATAATAAATAGTATGACGTTGCGGCCATGTCGCTTTCTCATTGGTTCATTATGAACCAATGAGAAATAAGAGTTCGATATACAGATGTGTGTATGAGTATTATTTGTCTACAGAAGAAGGTCGTAAGTGGGACTGATTGGCTATGCTATAGTTTCGTGAAAATAGGACTGTACTTTTGACTGTGATAGTAGGATCCATACATGCGAAATCTCAAGAAAATCCTCTGTGACTATCTAATAAACTGTATAACAAAGATCAACTTCCGACCCTATAGGTCGGGACTCTAATTAGAACAAGTACTCGTAACTACAAATGTTTTATTTTTGTTAAACTAGCTTCTATATTAAATACGAGCAGTTGCCCGCGGCTTCGCTCCCGTGGGCCACCCCACAGAACCCGTTTTCGGGATTAAAATATAGCCTATGTTACTCAGGAATAACGTAGCTTTCTATTGGTGAAAGAATTTTTTAACTCGGTCCAGTAGTTTCGGAGCCTATTCGGTACAAACAAACAAACAAACAAAAAAATCTTTCCTCTTTATAATATTATTATTATAGTATAGACTAGCTGTTCCCCGCGGCTTCGCTCCCGTGGGCCACCCCAAAGGACCCGTTTTTGGGATTAAAAAATAGCCTATGTTACTCAGGAATAACGTAGCTTTCTATTGGTGAAAGAATTTTTTAAATCGGTTCTGTAGTTACGGAGCCTATTCGGTACAAACAAAAAAAAATCTTTCCTCTTTATAAAGAGGAAAGATTATTATTATATTATATTATATTATATTATATTATATTATATTATATTATATTATATTATATTATATTATATTATATTATATTATATTATATTATATTATATTATATTATATTATATTATATTATATTATATTATATTATATTATATTATATTATATTATATTATATTATATTATATTATATTATATTATATTATATTATATTATATTATATTATTATAGAATAGATAATCATTTATTGCCAAAAATGTAATGCCTGAAAAAAACCTGAAAGAACACCAGACTTATTATGTAAGTGTGGTGTTTTTTCAGGTTTGGCTATACTACCCTAACAAATAAAAAGACCGGCCAAGTGCGATTCTGACTCGCGCTCGGAGGGTTCCGTATAACCAACTACCTTCATCAAAATAAATAGGTAACCTAACGTTTGTAAACAATGAAAGCACCGAACATTGCTCTAACGAAGGGACAAAATTAACTTTGTCGTACGAAAACTGTTGTCCTCATACATCAATTTACAAAATATTTACTTTTCCAAGTATATTTTATAAGTTGGTCGACTATTACTCATAAACTTGTAAAGCCTTCTTAGCCGTGATAGTTTTCCTTTTAATTTCGTTATGTATACTACCACTGTGAATTTTTTCACATATTCAAAAGCAACCATTTAGCTGGCAGGGGGGTACATATCTGACTCGAAAAATAGTTTTCCCAGACCCGTAACATTTTTGAATGGCCTATCTAACGATACCCCACACCATGGGATAGACGAGAAAAAAAAACATACCCACACATACATATGTGTACAGGAGGTACCATCATTTTTTTTCACGATTTTATTTTACCTCTATGTCGGCGTGATTAATATGTATATCCATGCCAAATTTTAGCTTTCGAGTACTAAGAGTCTCTGAGCTAAGCTGCGGACAGACGGACAGACAGACGGACATGGCGAAACTATAAGGTTTCTTGTTGACTACGGAACCCTCAAAATGCCATGAGAAACTAACTTGTGTGTACAAAATTTCATCTAAATCGAACATCGGGAAGTGGCTCAAAATTAACTTGGAAGTTTTGATTTCAGACTGTCATTGTCCCGGGACAGGTGAAAATAGTAAAAACGAGATTTAATAAACAAGCTTTTGTATTTAAAACGAGATTTATTAAACAACCTTTTCAATTATTCCACGAGAAACAAAAGAGTGTGCAACATTTCATTCCAGTCGAACACCGAGAAGTGGGTTTACTTGCAAGTTTTGATTGTAGACACCGGGATAGTTGAAACTAAATAAAAGCTTGTAAAAATACAATAGAACACAAAAAATGCCACTTTAATTAGTAAATCCCTAATATATCACTAAACATAGTATAATCGAGAAGTAAAACATGATCGTCTTAAGCGGCATTAAACATTGTGCAACACTGCGATATAATGAGCTTCGCGAGTACTCTTGCAACAGTCCACAATCCACAGGTTTGCGCAAAGCAGTGATAGCTCCAACAGTTCTGATCATGTAACAAGTCATGCCGGGTGTCACCGCTATAGAGGGGCCCTTCACTTTCAGAGCGTCCTCCACTGTGTTATTCGTCACCGTCACTGTCGTCACTGAAGAGTTCCCCGTTCCATTCACAGTCTGTGTCACTGTCACCGCAGTGGTGTTCTTCACAACATGCTGCTCGTTCCGTGCTGCGGTCGTCGTGTCCTCCCAAATGAAGCTCGACATCAGATTGCAGTCGATGCGTGTCTCCTCGTACGCGCCGGATCGTTTACTTATGCCCAGCTTGCATATCTCGCCCGGGTTGCTACTGTACTTTCTATCGGAGTAATGAGAGTGACTGTTGCGCCCCAAGTTGTACAACGCTAGTCCAGTCAGCAAGTTGTCGAATCTGCTGCCAGAGCCTCGGTACTCGTACACGTAGACAGGCGGTTGTCCTTGATACACAGGATGGAAGGTAGACCCGTAGTTTATCTGCTGCGGCGGACTGTAGTAGTGGTGATTGATCACGGTGTGCGGTGTCTGTCTTATATGAGTGCCAGATAATCCAGGCGAGTCAGGGTATGTGTGTGCACCACCAGAACCATGTCCTGAGTGGCTGGAACCTCCACTGCTGTGGCCGTGGCCGTGACTGTGGCTGCGGCCGTGACTGTGGCTGCCACGTCCTGCGACTGTTGTTATTATAATGAACAATACTATACAACTCAGCCTCATATTGCTGGGACGAGTTTTTTTTAGGATTAAATTACAAATATCACACTGACTACAACGACCCACATCCGTCACTTATTGAGTATATTAACACAATGAACGTCGGATATCTGATATTATTATTTTTGAATTGGCAGAAATGACATTATTATTGTATCCTGTTAATTTTCCTGTTTATTTTGGTAAACTAAGAAACCCACAACGTCACAAGGTAACACGTTTAATTCATTTTGGACTTTGGACAATTTGGTACCTAACTGGATTGGTTATAACTCCATCTTTGCTCTCTACTAATACCACAAGTACAAAATGAGACAGTTTTGTATTCAAGGTTTTTACTGCACTTTCTTCCTAAATCGTTATATTAGGATCACTTTTAAAGCGCAAGTATTGTTTACAGGAGCCATTAATGGTCCAACGCATGAACAACACGCGCTATCAGTGCGGGCCACCTCGTGTGCCAATAGCGAGAGGTGACCGTCAGTGTGACGTCAAAGCGCCAGATACACAGCTAAGTTGACTGTGTTGTCAGGATATACTGATCATACTTTAGGGAAGTTAACTACAATATACTATGTCTAGGTGCCATTGAATACCACGTACGACTGACGTTTGGGTTTCTAAACAGGAAAACAATATAGTTACACACTAAAGATATGAAACATATTCAAAATCAAATGTTTTTTATATCCCATAGATATGGGCACTTATAAAACGTCGACAAAAGATGCACGGTTCGGGTTGGTCGTTTCCTATGGAGAAGAACCGGCAAGAAACTCCACGGTTACTCTTTTAAAATAAATTGGTTTGTTTTTACAATATTTCCATGTTACAGCATTAGTGCTTAGTTATGGGGGGACAACGTAGGCCCGACAATAAGTCGTAAGAAATAAAAAATAAAAAAGTTTGTATAAACGAGATAAGAGTTAACAAATGTTAACAAGCTTCTAGAAATCTAGAAGGCCTACAATGTTCACACATTCACAAAACAATCGGTAAAAGAATCTATACAAAGGTAAAAACATATATATATATATATATATATATATATAACAAGACAAAATTTAACATGTGGCACAAATGTTGTTATCAGTGCTGCAACTATTCTTAGTAAAGGGTTATATAAAGATTATTGAAATCATTGTAAAAAGTCTAATTAAAAGGTGGAAAAAAAGAAAAAAAGAGATTGAGAATAGTTAGAGACATCCACATATATTTGTGGATGTCTATATATTGATCATAATAATTCTGTTTACAACATTAAATAAGATTTACATTAAATTCTGAAAAGCAAGTTGATATGTGGGCAAAGATAACAGTGTTGATTGACTTTTGTTGCTGGACATAGTATGGGGAGTGATATGAAGATTCGAATGACATTATTGCGACGCACGCTAATTCGAAAAACTGTTTGACTGGTACTCTAGTATGAATGTCTTGCTATCGAAATCCACTGTTGCGATTAGACAAATTCAATCTGAATTTGTCTGGGGATCGAACTCGCGACCCAGTGATTACCAAGAACTACCTACGCTACGATGATAAAACTGAAACTGATCTGTTTGTCTATACAACTATGAATGATTAATATTATATTAGTACTTGGGTCATTCTACAGAGACAGTAAAATTGGGTTCGCTTGAAATATGTCCTAGCTCTTCAGTTTTTATTTCTTTCTAATAATTATATTATAAACTTTGTGACATAATCTAACAGTTTACATAGGAATCCTAATGATTATTTAATATTTATTTCTATTTTTTTGTGGTACAGTACGTGATTGTTTGCAACACAGGTTACAATAGCATTTAAGATGTCTATAACAATATTTTTAAATATTGCATGCATAATTATATCACATGAAGAAATAAGTAAAGCATGTAATAAAAAAACCCTACCTACCTTCCCTAAATACATGAATGTTGCGCTTACGCAGCGCACGCAACGGAAGCTCTCGAAAAGTCTAAATTCTTCCCGTTTTTGCAACATTTTTCATTTATGCTCCGCTCCTCTTGATCGTAGCGTGATGTTATATAGCCTATAACCTTTCTCGATAAATGAACTATCTAACACAAAAACAATTTTTCAATTCCAACTAGTAGTGCCTGAGATTAGCGCGTTCAAACAAACAATCAAACGTTTGTTTAATATAAAGTGAGTGTAAACAAGACTGTTTTGGTGACTTAAGTTTTATAAAGAAAAAATATCGTCAAAAGTGTTCGACGTTCGTTTGTAGTGACTTACTCTCTTGAACTTGTATATTGTCACTGTACCTTCACTATTTGGCGCAGAAGTTAAAAGCGTTCAGCTATTTCATCACGATAACTGACTGTTCGCTTGGCTCGCTGGATAAGAGCTCTAGCTATACAAGTGTGCCTCAGGTCGTAGGTTCAAATCAGCAAGCGGACCCGCCCGGCTCTTTTTGTGATTTAAATATTATTGTTAGATCGGTTATTTGTAAAGTATCTCAAAAATACGCTGAATATGTCGACGCCACCAAAACTACCTTCACGTTCGACAGCAGAAACTCGAAAAATTGTCGCGGACGACAAATCAACCAACAGCACTAATAAAACTGTTACTAAAAGGACAAATAAACGGCGATGTCTGTCAGGCAATGATAACGACGATGGAGGAAGTCTGTCAGGTGATGTCAACAATGATAACAACTACTTGGCCGAGTTCAGGAACGAAATAGCAGAAATGAGAGACATGATACATAATATGTCTTGCTTGCAAAACACCCGTATGGATAAGCTGGAGAGTTATTTTACCGAAATAAAAACTTCTAACTCGAAAATAGAGGAAACTTTTACTGATATAGAAAAGTCAGTGAACTATGTATCCGACCAGTTAACATCACTCGATACAAAAATTAATGGCTTGGAAAAAGAACGCAACTCGATGGTTTCTAAATTAACAGCGCTAGAAGAAAAAGTGGGAGTCATTCCACCGTTCCTTAGTAAAGACATGCATAGAGCTTCGCAACGTACCCAAAAGAACTAAGGAATCTAAAAAGATGTTATATGACGCTTTATTGGAACTAGCAAAACAACTTGATTTAAGGTTAGAAGCATCAGACATACGCGACGTTTCTCGACAGCCGTCAAAGAAGGAAAGTCCAAATTCTACCCTCACAGTCGAATTTACTAATACCATAACCAAAACCAACTTTTTGGCAGCTGTTAGAGACCTCAACAAACAGAATCCTAACAACAAACTTAACTCTACTCACCTGGGCATAGCAGCTCCAAAAGCGCCTATTTATGCTGCGGAACAATTAACCTCCAACTATAAACGACTTTTCTATCTGGCACGAAATTATGCCAAAATGAACCAGTACATGTTTTGCTGGACCGTGGACGGTCGTATCATGATGAAGAAGTATGCCGACAGCCCCTCTATTGTTATTAAAAGTGAACTGCAAGGATGTGAACACCGACTGATACAAACAATCCATGACTAATTCAGCTTTTAATAGGCTCCCCTTTTATGTTACTGCTTCTCGATTCAGCTTGTTCTATGTTCACTGTATTTTATTTTGTTGAAATTTATCTTGGCACTGTATTCAAACTGTTTAATGTTGACTACTGCACACATAACACTTCAACCACCTACATTTTATACATACGCATATATATTAACGTTAATACTATACCTGACTCACCATCACTGACTATGAAAGTCCCAAAGTTATTTATGCCTCATTTATATGACCTTATTTATTGCATTTGTTTGCCCTTCATTACGAACAATTATGTCTAATAACATAAATGATATAATGACAAATCTTGATCAATTTTCTGAATCCGAAAATCACATATGTGCCCCTGAAGATACTAAATCTTATGTAAAAAATGGCAGCTCTTGCTTTACCACTCTATTGCAAAATATCCGGTCCATCAACTGTAATTACATAAACCTTCAAACGCTAATACACCGTATGAATATTGAATGTGATCTCCTTGTTTGTTACAGAATGCTGGCTACCGTGCTCTAGTAACTCCTCTATTCCCACTCTAAATAACTATGTAACATACAAAACAACCAAACACCTTAATCAGAGTGACGGGGTAGTCGTGTATGCTAAGTCAGATATTATAGCCACATGTGATGAGCCTGACTTTCATGGATCGGCATCGGGCCTACTCATGACCTTAATTCGGAAATTGCTATACTTTGTGTCTACCGCTCTCCGTCAAACGAAAACATTCATACTTTCTTTATAGCACTCAATAATATTCTTCCATCCCTCAGTTCCTACAAATCAGTTATCGTAACTGGAGACATTAACTTGGATATTAAACCCACCAACCAAGACTCACGATCCCATGAATATCTTAGCACCATGGCATATCACGGATTCCTACCAGCGCACACACTGTCTACTAGAGGCAAAAACTGCTTAGACCATATCATGATACGATCAAATGCCACTATACTTACTCTAATCTACGACACAACGGTAACTGGTCATTGCTCTTCCCTACTATGTATAAATAATAAAAAACCAAAAACAAGTGCCCAGAAAACGGTATCCAGGGTGAACTACGAGGAACTTGACATTAACATCAAAAACATAGACTTTACCCCCCTTTTCCTTATGTCTGACCCTAATGATGCTATCGACAGACTTACACAAATGACAAAAAATGCCATAAACGAATGCACGACAATTGTCAAAGTCCCAGCAATTAAAATTACTCTGAAACCGTGGATTACGCAAGGCTTGCTGCGATGTATCCGGAACCGAGACTCCCTGCACAAGAAAGTCAAACAAGCTCCAGACAATGAAATGTTAAAAAGCACATATAAACGATACAGAAATTTTTGTACAAGCCTTTTGAAAAAAATTAAAAGTAAATACGATTCTGAGGAATTAAATAAGGCATCTCAAAATCCTAAAAAACTTTGGGACACTATAAAAACAATCACAAATACACAAAAAAAGAAAAACCCTTCCAACCATCTTCTAACTCACGCAATGCGGTAAACGAGTTCTACGTCAGCATTGGAAAAAAACTCGCAGAAAGTATTCGGAATGTCCAAAACCATGCACCTCCAACACTTACCTCATCATCCAGTAAATCTTTTGTCTTAGAACAAACAGATCCTGATGAGATTATAAGTACCATTAACCAGCTAAGGGTCAATGCAGCTGCTGGATGGGATGGCATACCTCAAACCTTCTTAAAAAGATAGAGACTCTCGCACCCGTACTATGCCACATTTTAAACCTTTGCTTTGAATGGCTACCTTCCCCACTTCTTTTAAAAAGGCAATTATTCACCCCATCTTCAAGGGTGGTGACGGGATCTTGCCAAACTACTACCACCCAATAGCGGTTCTTAGTGCCTTGTCTAAGGTGCTTGAACGCCTCATAAATAAGCGCCTGGTCCACTACCTCGAGCACTTCAAGCTGTTGTCACCTCAGCAGTTTGGCTTCCGCAGGAATAAATATACTTGTGATGCTGTCCACATATATAGTTAGTCAGTAATATAGTGGAAAACATGAATGCTAACAAAAAAGTTCTAACTGTTTTTCTAGATCTTGCGAAAGCGTTTGACACAGTTCCCGTCTCCACTCTTCTACTCAAGCTTGAGAGTTTGGGTGTCAGGGGGGCCCCATTGGATCTCTTCGAGAGCTATCTTACCAACCGCTCACAATTAGTTACTATAGGGAATCACAAAAGTGTTGAGCTACCCATTCAGTACGGCGTGCCTCAGGGAAGCATTTTGGGGCCCACCCTGTTTCTTGTTTTTATTAACGATCTCTGCAACCTTCAAATTACAAATGCCTCAATAGTTTCATTTGCAGATGATACTGCCATCACTTTCGCGGCAAACTCTTGGTCGGACCTCCAAGCAACTGCACAGGACGGCTTTAATTCTGCCCTGAAATGGCTTTCCTCTCACTCTCTAACTCTTAATGCCAATAAAACAAATTTCATTACTTTTTCTATCGCGAACACCTCCCAACCAAAAACCTCGATCTGTATAAAATCCCATTCTTGTTTCACACAATCTCAACCTAATTGTCAGTGTTCTTTTTTTTTTTTCCGTTGTGGAATATCCTCATTGGATGTCCTCCGCCCTGGGGAGGGTGGAGGGGTCTGTCAGACTCATACTGACTAAAAACCACCCCGGTGTTCCATCTCACACCTACGCTGGGGGTCGCGGGAACAACGTTACTTCCGCAACCCCCAGCTAGTGCCAGCCCGCCTCCGCGGGCCACGACCTCGGGTTGGGGTTGGGGGAGTGAGGTGTTGAACTCCCCCCACGACGTCGCAGAGGGGCGCGCGTGGAACACTACGCGCCACCACCTCGGGTCCTGATGTGTGGGGGGCGACGGACGTCCCCGAGTCCGTCGCCCTTGGACCCATTTAGGGGGGCTGGAAGAGGGCGTTGTCCGCCCTCCGCCGACGCCCGGCGCGTGTGCTGCGGATTGGGTTAGCGGATGAAATCTCCCTCTCCCTCTCCGCAGCCTCCTTTTGCGAGACGACTGTTTCGCAGAAGGATACCACCGCGTCCCAGGACTCCTCACTGCCGACCATAGACTTGACTACGGCCGGCAGCGACAGGTCACTGCCTACTTCAGAGATGAGGGCACGGCGTGGCTCCTCCCAAGCGGCACACTCTGCCAGCGTATGTCACGCCGTGTCCTCCCGGCAGTTGAAATTGTCAGTGTCCTACTATAGCTTCGGTGGAGAAAGTTAAATATCTTGGAGTAGTTTTGGACAAAAACCTTAATTTCAGGTCACACATTAACATCCTTGCGGGTAGCATACGCAAGCTTATTTATATTTTTAAAGCTCTGCGTCATGTAGCCAACCCTTTTATTATTAGAAACGTATACTTTGCTCTTTGCCAGTCAGTCCTCATTTATTGTATTTCTTGCTGGGGTGGTGCCGCAAAGACCATACTCAAGCCTCTGGAGATAGCCCACAGAGCTATTCTAAAAGTGGCTACGTTCAGACCGACCACTATTATCTTCCCAACCACAGAACTCTATAAATCATGTAAACTACTTAATGTTAGACAACAATACATCTTACAAATAATACTACTACAACACAAGAGAACACCTTTTAAGAACATTTCTAAACGCCGAAAAGACCTCGTCTGCACAATCCCACCACCACGCACAACATTTTTTTAAAAGTTCGCCCTTTATCTTGGCCCATCAGTTTACAATAAAAAATCTGCCTAGCCTTTTCCCAACTATATTGGGGTCGGCTTCCAGTCTTACCGGATTCAGCTGAGTACCAGTGTTTTACATGGAGCGACTGCCTATCTGACCTCCACAACCCAGTAACTGGGTAACACGGAACCCCTTGGCTAGACTGGTGACAGATCTCAAGCTTCTGACTACTCGTAACGACTGTCAAAGATCTACAAATGACAGCCGGGACCAACGGCTTAACGTGCTTTCTGAGGCACGGAGGAAACTCGGTATGTTGAAATGGTCACCCATCCACGAACCGACCTCGTCAAGCGTTGCTTAACCTTGAAAATCGACCCGTGCGGCTGTTATTATTTAGCCACGAGCTCCTCCAGTTTACAATAAAATTAATGCAATAGTTCCAATTTACGGATTAAGATGTTGTATCTGCAAAAGGACTGTTCGCTCCTACTTACTGAACCTAAACTACTACGAAACACAAGAACTCATAAGGAAGTGATTACGCCAACACAAACATGCATCACACACCACATAGAAAACTAACACACACTAAACTAACACAAATAGGTACACTACTCACAATCACACTGAACACATATATTTTAATTTTTGTTTATTTGATTATTAAATATTACATCCTATTTTGACATTCGATTTAGTACAATTTTAATTTATCTTTATAATGTTTTTAAAGCATTTTTTTGTTTATTTTTGTGTTTGATTGATTTTAATAATGTAATTTTGACCACATGTTCTTGATAAAAGTCAACCCGTATTTTTTACTACAGGGGATCGCAACTGATTCTTTTAAACACAGGTGACTTCGTCACCTATCTAGAAGAACAGTACTGCACCCACTAACTAGATTAAGACTTTGAATGACTGTCTCACTTCACCATGCAATGTATCTAGTCCTTAGTTCATGAATAAATTTATTTTAATTTAATTATCGGCATTAATTTATTTTGGTTGGCTACCCTGGCTGGTTCATTCACTTCATTCCCTACTATAACGTAATCAGTAACTTTAAATAGTATTTAATCTTGAGCGGCTGGGTTGGTTTAGCCGCAAAGTTAAGCAAACCTTACCAAGGACGGTTTTTGGGTGGGTAACCACGTTTTTTTTGTTTGCTTGTTTTTGGATAGGTGTCCCCACACAGGTTAAGCAACACTTACCAAGGTTAGTCTTTGGATGGGTGACCGCTTTTTTTTGGCTCGTTTGTTTTGGATGGCTGACCCTGCCAGGGTAAGCAACACTTACCAAGGTCAGTGTTTGAATGGGTGCCCATTTTTCTTGTGTTCGCTTGTTTTTAGATGGGTGATCTTGGTAGAAGTTGTTTAACTTAGCGGGGTGATCAAATTTTTTGTGGTCATGGTCACCCATTCAAAGACTGACCTTGGTTTGTGTTGCTTATCCTGGCGGGGTCACCTATCCATAAACAAGCGATCCAAAAAAAAGTGGTCACCCATCCCAAGACTGACCTTGGTAAGTGTTGCTTACCCTGGCGCAGTCACCACCCCAGCCGCTTCAAGTTAAATAAAGGGTCTTTCAAATAGAGCGGGTCGATGTTAATAATCTGTGGCGGCCATTTTGTTTTGGCGGCATCTGACAAATCTGTTTTTTCTTATTCAGTCACTGATGCCAAATCACCATGGCAAGTTACACGGTTGAGCAGCATGTGCAAATGATAAAACTTTATTATCAAAATGAGTGTTCGTTAGTGCAAACGTTGCGCGCATTGCGCCCATTTTACGGCAGACGCGGTGGCCCTTCAAAGTCTACTCTCCAACGATTGGTGACTAAATTTGAGACGACCGGTTCGGTAAACAACCAACCAACACCTTTACGTCAAAGGAACGCCAGATCGGCCGAGAACATCGCCGTTGTACGTGAGAGTGTTCAGGAGACTGCGAGGCAGTCGATTTCTCGCCGTGCTCAAGAACTCGGCCTTTCGCAGACCTCAACTTGGAGAATTTTGCGTCGGGACTTGGGTCTTCATCCGTACAAGATCCAATGACCATAGACAACGCCGTGTGTTCGCTGAATGGGCATCGGAACGCTTGGCAGAGGACCCCGATTTTGGCCGAAAAATAATCTTTAGCGACGAGGCACATTTTTGGATGAATGGTTTTGTTAATAAGCAAAATTGCCCTATATGGGATGACTACAACCCACATGAGGTTCACCAGGTGGCAATGCATCCACAAAAAGTTACTGTTTGGTGCGGATTTTGGTGTGGCGGCGCCATTGGTCCGTACTTCTTCGAAAACGACGTTGGCGAGGCCATCACCGTCAACGGCGAGCGCTACAGATCAATGATAAACAATTTCTTTTGGCTTGAATTGAACAATATGGACGTGAACGACATGCGGTTCCAGCAAGATGACGCTACTTGCCACACAGCGAACGACACAATCTGCATGAACGGTTTGAGGGTAGAGTTATCTCTCGCAGAGGTGACATGAATTGGCCACCAAGATCGTGTGATTTGACTCCGCTAGACTTTTTCTTGTGGGGTTTTCTGAAGTCGCAGGTCTATGCCAATAAACCACATTCGACCGTTGCCCTGAAAGCCAACATAACGCAGGCCATCGCTCGGATTCAGCCGGATCTATGCAGCAGAGTCATTAAAAATTGGACCTCTCGGATTCGTGCCACCATACGAAGCCGCGGCGGACATTTGAACGATGTCATATTCCATCCATAATGGCATAAACGGGCCTTTTAAATAAAAAATAAATTTCGTTAATATCTCACACACATCTTGTTTTATTCAATTTTAACATCGACCCGTTCTTGTTGAAAGACCCTTTACAAACCTATCCAGAAACTGGCCTTGGTAAGTACTAAGTACAGGGTACAGTCAACACTCACCTGGGAATCGAACCTTCCTCAATCGCATTAGCGTGAGGAAGGTTCGAATCCCAGGTCAGTAATAATTTGTTTCTTTTAATTTTTATTTACATAAATACAAAATACCAATTTTTGATAATTGTTTCAAGTTTTTATAATGTAATTAATTTAAAAAGTTTGGATATCCTATTTTTTTTTAACCTTGGTAATTCAATAATTGATCTAAATTAACATATTTTTTATAACTCAACCCATACCATAGTTTTCGCCGAACCCTATTATCATTTTATCGTAATATAAGCCTTTAAATCATAATATTAATTTAAATCTGCGAATAATTGACCACACATGACATCACATCATCAGCCTATTAATGTTTCCACTGCTGGGACACAGGCCTCGTCACTGTGAGAGGGAATGGGCCGTTATCCACCACGCGGGCCCAGTGTGGGTTGGTCTCAAAACCCAAATGTGACAAGCGTTTAACAATTTGTCACACTTGACGAAAATCACGAATTACCACATGTTACAGCATTTTTCGGTTTCTAAGAACCTTTTTCAATGTTAATCTCTTGTCAGCGAGCCTTATTTATAATTGTTGGATATTGGTGAATTATTCGCAGGTTAAAATTAATATTATGATTTTAAAAGCTTATATTACGATAAAAGATAACGGGGGTCGGCGAAAACTATGGTATGGGTTCAGTTATAAAAAAATATGTTAATTAGATTTATTATAGTTGATTACCAAGATGAAAAAAAAAATCGTTATTACAAACTTTTTAAATTAATTACATTATAAAAACTTGACTTCCTCATGTTGACTGTACCCTGTACTTAGTACTTACCAAGGTCAGTTTCTGGATAGGCATGTGTTTAACTTGAAGCGGCCGGGGTGTTGTATTGTACCTGCCAGGGTAAACAGCACTTACTAAGGTCAGTCTTTGGATGAGTGACCACTTTTTTTGGCCCGCTTGTTTTTGGATGGCTCCGTCTAAAACGAACGGTACTTTTTTAAATCTTAGCAAAGAGTTTTTATGTCAGAAAAGTCGTCAACATTTTATGAATAAAATTAGCTTTGGGAGATAAAATATAATAAATAAACATTTAATTCTTTAATTTAGACCATAAATTACAACTGCGTTTTTCTGTAACAAAACATAAAAATATTAACTCTTTTTTTTTTTTTTTGTTCATAGGCTTGCGCTTGACCACTATCTCACCTGATGGTAAGCGATGATGTGGTCGACGATGAAGCACGCTTGCCTAGAAGAAACCTATTCACTCTTGACTTGAAGACTCCCAGGTTGTAGCTATCAGGAAACACAGACTCCGGCAGGGAATTCCACTCCTTTGCTGTACGCATAATAAAAGTATTCCCAAAATGTTTGGTGCGTATGGGTGGGATGTCCACCATGTACCGATGACGCATCGCCGTACGTCTTGTAGTCCGATGATGGAACGGGCTAGAAGGAATTAGTTCATGCAATTCCAACGCACACTCCCCGAAATGTAACCGATAAAAAACCGAGAGGCTAGCAACTCGGCGCCGATGTTCGAGGTTCTGGAGCCTAGATTCGACCAGTACTTCATTGCCGATAAAAGCCTCTTGGCCCGTCTTTCGATCGACTCAAGTGCATCCAGCTGGTACTTGGCAGATCCGTCCCAGAGATGAGAGCAGTACTCGATGCATGATCGAACTTGCGCTTGATACAAGTTGAGCAACTGTTCTGGCGTGAAGTACCGTCTCACCTTCGCGAGGATCCCCAATTTTTTGGCAGCCAGCTGAGCTTTTGCCTCAATGAATGGACCAAAATTGATTGTCGATGTCAACGTAATGCCAAGAACCTCAAGATGGTCAGTAATCGGCACGGTCACACCACGGAAAGAAGGAGCCGGGTGGAATTGGCTCCTTTTAGCGGAAAAAAGACACGCCTGGGTCTTAGCAGCATTGAACCGGACCAGATTGGCATCGCCCCATTCGGAGACTGCCTTCAAGGACAGATTCAAGCGCCCAACCATGGCCTCCCGGAGAGACTGGATCTGAGGTCCAGTAGCGCGCGCGTCGGATACGTACCTCTCAGCAACAGTGCTGTCGTCCGCGTACCCAAAGGTGCCGGGTTTTACCAGATCATTTATGTGCAGCAAGAATAATGTTGCTGAGGGTACCGACCCCTGAGGGACCCCGGCATTAATACCCATTTGGTCAGACGAGCGGCCATCAATAACCACTCGAATGGAACGGTCCCTCAGGAAGTCTGCAATCCAATCGCACAGACCACTGGGCAAACCGAATGAAGGAAGCTTACCAATGAGGCTTTCATGCCAGACCCTATCAAAAGCCTTCGAGATGTCGAGGGAAACGGCAAGCGCTTCCCCGTGCCTCTCGATGGCCTCACTCTAGATGTGAATGGCATACGCTAGTAGATTCCCAGTTGACCGGTTTTGGCGGAAGCCATATTGGCGGTCACTGAGGATGTCGTTAGCTTCTAGGTAAAAAGGTACTTTATTAGTAATATTGGCTGTTTTTGTGCCTTTGCCTTAAAAAAAAGCGCTGATGCGCGCGCATCGCTAATTTGTGAACAAGCAAAATTATTATATAATATATTACTCTTTTCAGGTTGTATTAATATTCGGCATAAATGGTGCAAGTAGAAGTCAAGAGTTGGCAAACATCCCAACTAATGATGTCGAGAACCATGGGCGGGTTCTTCTTGTCCAGGTCAAAAACACAAAAAATAAAATTCCAAGATCGTTCACAATACAGTGGCCTTTTCACGACATAGTGAAGAAATACGAAGCCCTTCAACAAAAGCGATGTCTAACAAATTTTTACAAAATTACCTAAATGGAAAATGCACTAGCCAACCCATTGGCATAAATAAATTTGGAGCAATGCCGAAACAAATTGCCACTTTCTTAAATTTTGATGATTCACATGAATACACAGGGCACAGTTTCAGAAGGTCCTCGGCTACATTGCTCGCCGATTCAGGTGCGAACTTATTGGTCGTGCGGTGTCCCACAGGGATCGGTCTTGGGGCCGCATCTGTGGGACATCGGGTACGACTGGGTGCTGCGCGCCGACCTTCCTGGCGGCGTCAGCGTAATTTGCTACGCTGACGACACGCTGGTCCTGGCGCAGGGAAGTTCGCACCAGGCGGCGGCTGAATTAGTGACACGCGGGGTTGCGACAGTCGTTGAGAGGATCTGGCAATCGTCCTCGACAGTCGGTGGAATTTCGTGGAGCATTGCCGACATTTGGCTCCCAGACTGGAGCGAGCGGGGGCTGCTGCCCGATCTAGGGGGTCCAAACGCCTCCTGCCGGAAGCTATACGCGGTGGTCGTGCGGTCCATGGCCCTTTACGGCGCACCGGTGTGGGCGCGTTCCCTGAGGCGGCGACCAGCCCGCTCGTTGAACGCGTCCCAAAGAGTCATGGCCATCCGGCTGGTCCGGGGATACTGCACGGTCTCCGGTGAGGTGGCGAGCCTCCTTGCCGGATTGCCACCATGGGATCTGGAGGCAAAAGTCCTCGCGCAAATTTGAGAGTGGCATGAGGAGGCGAAACGCCGGGGCGAAACTCCGCTGCCACTACAAATCGTGGCTTGGCGGACAGAGCTCCGGCAGGATCTCATGGCGACATGGAGAAAGCGACTGTCGCAGCCCAGTGCTGGGCACGCCACAATTGCGGCAATAAAGCCCCTCTTCGAGGAGTGGCTTCAGAGGCGCCACGGCGTCCTCACCTTCCGCCTGACACAGGTCCTCACCGGACATGGCTGTTTTGGGAGGTTCCTGTTCAGGATAAAGACCGAGGAAACACCCGGGTGTCATCATTGTGTGGATCGCCCGGATGACACGGTGGAGCATACGGTGGAGGTCTGCCCCGCTTGGGCGGAGCACCACCGTGTCCTCGTGGAGACGATCAGTGGTGGCGACCTCTCGCGTCCGGCCCTGGTTCAGGCCATGGTACGGAGCGAGAGAGCATGGGAAGCTGTCACCTCCTTCTGTGAAGCAGTAATGCTCGCGAAGGAGGTGGCGGAACGCGTGAGGCAGACGCAACGGAGACACCTTCACGCCCCAAGCCACCGCAGGAGACGCCCTGGGCGTCGGGAGTCGCAAGACGATTCCCGGCCACCGTAGGCGCGGGCTTGCGGACGGCGAGTAATGGGTAGCTCGCCGTCCGTAGTGTTCCACGCGCGCCTCAAAGAGATGTCAGCAAAACTGAAGAGGTCCGCTAGGGCCGATGCCTGTCTGGGTCGCGGATTAATTTGAAAAAGAGTTACCGCGGCCCTGGCTCAAGCAACTGAAGGAACACGGGTGGGTTTTAGTCAGTAAAAGTCATTGGATGATACCCCAATTCATTACATTCCACCATCGTCGCCGCCGCCGCAGCTGCCTCCGTCGCCGCCACCGACTGCAGAACTCTGTGGTCTCGTTTTCTCTTACTTTCACTCAAGAGAGTGAGAGTAAGAGAAATTGTAACTAATAATAATAACTTGACAACATAAAAAATGCACACTGGCAACGTAATAATCAATTTTACAAATTGTTAAAAATTTTCCAACTGCTTTAACAAGTGATTAAAGATTTATTCGTTTAAGAAAGTCCGAGTTTTATTTATTTCCTCGCAAATATGTTATAAAACGTCGTATGACATACGTGCGCTTTGATAATTACAGCCTGCTTTCTTGTAGCAATTTCGTTTCGGCTGTAATTTTCATCTTATTTATTTATTTATTTATATACACTTTATTGTACACCATAATAAACAAGAAAAAATAAACACACACACAGACACACACTCACAAACAATCACCTTAGGACATAGGCCTCATCCAAGGGTCGCCACATTGACCGATCCCGTGCGTCCCGCAACCAGCGGATCCCCGCAACCTTCACCAGGTCATCGGTCCACCTGGCGGGAGGCCTTCCAACGCAACGTCTTCCGGTTCACGGTCGCCATTCCAAAACTTTTCTGCCCCATCGGCCATCCGTAATGCGAGCAATGTGCCCTTCCCACTGCCACTTAAGTTTGGTAATTCTTCGGGCTATGTCGGTAACCCTGGTTCTCTTGCGGATCTTTACATTTCTGATTCGATCACGCAAGGAAACTCCGAGCATAGCCCTCTCCATTGCCCTTTATAATATTAGTGTGATATATTATGAGAGCAGTGGTGGCCCAGTGGTATCGGCCGCGACTTACAAGTTGTAGGTTGTGGGTTCGAGCCCAGGCAGGCGCTTTACTTTGCGTAAATTATTTCATTACCACTGCTCTCAAAATGGTGAAGGATAACATCGTGAGGAAACCTGCATGCCCTAGATCCAAAAAATCGAAGTCATGTGACATCCACCAATCCGCACTGGTCCCGCGTGGTGGATGACGGCCCATCCCCTCTCACAGAGAGGAGGCCTGTCCCAGCAGTGGGAACATTAATAGGCTGATGATGATGTGATTTATTTATTTATTTATATACACTTTATTGTACACCATAAGAAACAAGAAAAAATAAACCTAATACTAAAAACAAACAATGGGCGGCCTTATCACATTCCGCGATCTCTTCCAGGCAACCTGGAACGGAAACAGAAATTACCTGGACATCTTACCGCACTTATATCATAACGTACTATTAAATACCGGTAACATTTTTGAATGGCCTATCCAACGATACCCCACAAACACCGGAAAGTGGGTCAAAATTAACTTAGAAGTTTTGATTACAGACACAGGGACAGGTGAAAGTAAACAAGCTTTTATATTTTAAAAATAAGTTTATTAAACAACCTTTTGAATTATTTCACAAGAAACAAACGTGTGTGCAAAATTACATTTCAGTTGAACACCGAGAAGTGGGTTAAATTAACTTGGAAGTTTTGATTGTAGACACCGGGATAGTTGAAACTAAATAAAAGCTTGTAAAAATACAATAGAACATACAAATTGCCACATTAGTAGATACAAATTGATACACAAATTTATACTTTAAATAGTAAATCCCTAATATCTCACTAAACATAGTATGATCGAGAAGTAAAATATGATCGTCATAAACGGCATTAAACATTGTGCAACACTGCGATGTAATGAGCTTCGCGAGTACTCTTGCAACAGTCCACAATCCACAGGTTTACGCAAAGCAGTGATAGCTCCAACAGTTCTGATCATGTAACAAGTCATGCCGGGTGTCACCGCTATAGAGGGGCCCTTCACTTTCAGAGCGTCCTCCACTGTGTTACTCGTCACCGTCACAGTTGTCACTGCAGAGTCCCTTATTCCGTTCACAGTCTGTGTCACTTTCACCGCAGTGGTGTTCTTCACAACACGCTGCTCGTTCCGTGCTGCGCTCGTCGTGTCCTCCCAAATGAAGCTCGACATCAGTTTGCAGTCGATGCGTGTCTCCTCGTACTCGCCGGATCGTTTACTTATGCCCAGCTTGCATATCTCGCCCGGGTTGCTACTGTACTTTCTATCGGAGTAATGAGAGTGACTGTTGCGCCCCAAGTTGTACAGCGCTAGTCCAGTCAGCAAGTTGTCGAATCTGCTGCCAGAGTCTCGGTACTCGTACACGTAGACAGGCGGGTGTCCTTGATACACAGGATGGAAGGTAGACCCGTAGTTTATCTGCTGCGGCGGACTGTAGTAGTGGTGATTGATCACGGTGTGCGGTGTCTGTTTTACATGAGTGCCAGACAGTCCAGGCGAGCCAGGGTATGTGTGTGCACCACCAGAACCATGTCCTGAGTAGCCGTGAGACACGGGGTAATTGTGGCTGGATCTTCCCAAGCTGCGGCTGGAACTTCCAAGGCTGCGGCTGGAACTTCCAAAGCTGCGGCTGGAACTTCCAAAGCTGCGGCTGAAACTTCCAAAGCTGCGGCCGAAGCTGAAGCGTCCTGCGACTGTTGTTATTATAAGGAACAATACTATACAACTCAGTCTCATATTGCCGGGATGAGGTATTCTTAGGATTAAATTACAAATATCACTCTGACTACAACGACCCACATCCGTCAATTAATGAGTCTATTAACACAATGAACGTCAGATAATTGATTTTATTATTTATGAATCGGCATAAATAACATTATTACCTATTGTATCCTGTTAATTTTCCTGTATAAGTTGATAAATTATAAAACCCAGTTAACGTCACAAGATAATTCGGTACCTAATTGGATTGGCTACAACGTCTTTATTATTTTCCATCATTTAATATTCATAGCTCCATCTTTGCTCTCTACTAAAATGAATGAATGAATTTTTTTATTGCACTTTCTTCCTTAATCGTTAATTTATTTAAATCACTTTTTAAGCGCAAGTATTGTTTACAGGAGTCATGGTCCAACGCATTAATAACACGCGCTATCAGTCCGGGCCACCTCGTGCCCAAAATAATTAGGGCATCTAATATCGCAAGCTTTTCAATTCCGATATTGTTTTCCGAGATTGGATCTCAATATATGAATTTCTGATATTAATATCGGAATTGGGCACTTACGTTAAATATCGCAATTTTTTTTTGTTAATTGTGCAAATTCGGTATAAAGTTGGATTGAGTGTGTTAGAATCATGAATGGAACTCTATATAAAAGTATTGATATCTACCGAAATACAGCAGTTAATGGCAGCTAAATTAAGACTCAGAACTTTGATTGCTGCTATTATACCTTAAATAGTAGCATAGATAGAATTATTCTACAACGTATGAGGAAGCTGGAGTTATGCACATTATCAGAGTTCCAATGTGTGTGGTGTGTAAGGAGAGGGTTTTATGAATAAAAGCACAGAAAGACAAGACTAGGTATTTATTTAAATAAGGCTTGTCAATTAATTCATATTTAGAAGGCTCATCGAGCTTACCGCCCGATCGCTAGACCTAGTTCTCGTGGGGAAGAAAGGCAACAAACCCCACGGAAGCTCTTTTATAGTATTTATCGATATCTTTTACAACCACATAAAGTATTTACAATATTATAGAATCAAAATAACTAGGATAAGGCAAAGGACATAGACTAGCCTTTAAATCAATATAACATATTAGGAATAAAGGCCATAATATGATATAGATACAGTTTCAACACACCCATAAGCAATAACAAAGTTATAATATCAAATAACTTACGTTAGCCTTGTGTAGTCTATCTTACACCAATTATTATTGATAAAAGGAAATATAATAATATATCTGGGCTGTACTGGCTAGTTCACAAAAAAGTAAGTCAGCTTATCAATTACACAACATTTTATAATCTCGGTTCTATCAGTCTCAATACGTCCAATATGAGAAAATGGCGTGGTATCCCGCCATTTTCTATATTGCTTTAAATAATCTTACAATTAGGTGAACAATAATCAATTCTTATGTATAGAAAATGTTTTAAAACGTATCAAGACATTTAAGGAATTTAATATCGCCTACTTAGTCACTCTTAATCGCTCACATCACAATCACTCTTGACGATTCGAAAGAATATTGATACTAACAGACAGTATTGTACTAAGTGTTTCAAAGAACTTATAATACTAAAATAACTATATAAAATCCAGGATACATCACAATGATCATTACAAATTACGTAATGATTTATGGGAATATTATCAATGTGGCTCAAAGATAAGTTTAGTGTTATTGCCTGTACACACAACAATATTTACTTAGGTGGGTACTCTTTTACATTTGAAGGTAGTTGACATCACAACAATGATTAAGGTAGGTACTTAAACATTTGTCGGTAGGTGCTTAATAAATATTACAGGTATGTATTATGTAGCAAACCATTGAGACTTGAAAAATGAAAAGTAACGATTTAATGACGTCACACATACTTCATATTCTAACAAGTGCAATAAAAAAAACACGTTTATGCCGCGACATAATAGGATCTCAATTGTATCTCTCTCTAATATAAACCAGTGACTGTGTTATCGGGCGCTTATTTACCTAAACTGCACATTTGTTTCCATGAAATAATGTAAGTCATGTTTCTTTGAAAAAGAATATCCAGAAAATAAATGATTATCGATCAATCTGAAAGTAGTCCCGATAAGTGTAGTGAGTAGTCATCATCACCAGCCTTATAATGTTCCCACTGAATCATCCAGGTAATAGTCCTTAATCCACCACGCGGGCCCAGTGCGGGTTGGTGAATGTCACTTGTCTTAAAATTTTTGGTTCTAGGACATATGGACATATAGGATTCCTCATGATATTTTCCTTCACCGTTTTAAGAGTGGAGATGAAATAATTTACACAAAGCAAAGCGCCTGGCTGGGTTCGAACTCACGACTTACGATACGTGAGTCAGGGCCGTTACCACTCCGGTGAGGCGGTGAGCCTCCTTGCCGGATTGCTGCCATGGGATCTAGAGGCAAAAGTCCTCGCGCACATTTGGGAGTGGCGCGAGAAGGCGAAACGCCGGGGCACAATTCCGCTGCCGCGACAAATCGCGGCTTGGCGGACAGAGCTCCGGCAGGATCTCATGGCGACATGGAGAGAGCGACTGTCGCAACCCAGTGCTGGGCACGCCACAATTGCGGCGATAAGGCCCCTCTTTGAGGAGTGGCTTGAGAGGCGCCACGGCGTCCTCACCTTCCGCCTGACGCAGGTCCTCACCGGACATGGCTGTTTCGGGAGGTTCCTGTTCCGGATAAGGCGGGAGGAAACGCCCGGGTGTCACCATTGTGTGGATCGCCCGGAGGACACGGTGGAGCATACGGTGGAGGTCTGCCCCGCTTGGGCGGAGCACCGCCGTGTCCTCGTGGAGGCGATCAGCGGTGGCGACCTCTCGCGGCCGGCCCTGGTTCAGGCCATGGTACGGAGCGAGAGGGCATGGGAAGCTGTCACCTCCTTCTGCGAAGCAGTAATGCTCGCGAAGGAGGAGGCGGAACGCATGAGGGAGACGCAACGGAGACTCCCTCGCGCCCCTAGTCACCGCAGGAGACGCCCTGGGCGTCGGGAGTCGCAAGCCGATTCCCGGCCACCGTAGGCGCGGGATTGCGGACGGCAAGTAATGGGTAGCTCGCCGTCCCATAAGGACCAGGCCCGAGACGACGGCGCGTAGTGTTCCACGCGCGCCTCAAAGAGATGTCAGCAAAATTGAAGGGGCCCGAGAGGGCCGATGTCTGTCTGGGTCGCGGATAAATTTGAAAGAGTGTTACCGCTGCCCTGGCACAAACAACTGAAGGAACACGGGTGGGTTTTAGTCAGTAAAAGTCTGACACGCCCTCCCGCTTCACCCAGAGCGGGAGAAGTCATTGGATGATTTCACAACAAAAAAAAAAAAAAAAGGGCCGTTACCACTGGGCCACCACTGCGAGTTACAACGAGTTTTATGAATCTGTGTATTTACTTGTACTCTTAAAGGTAACATTTTTAGCAATCTCAGGACTGTAACCCCGGCATTCATCAAGACACATATAATTTTTTCATAAAGTGAAGTTTAAGTAAATAAAATAATAATAATAAATCTTTATTCAAACTTCAAATTGGTATACTATACTAATAGGTCTTATATATAAAGTAGGTACAACAATGTTAGGTGCCTGTACTAGGTAATCCTGTATTACAGGCGGCAGGGGATCAAACAATGTAATTGTAAGGACAAGGAATTTATACAATATTTTCTTAACATTAGAATAGTGACAGAGATTTATTGATTTATTGTTAATCTTAATTACTAAAACAGATGAAAATTTAATTAAAATTCTATTAATAATGATAAACAGGTTATTCCTTATAAGTGCCCGATTAGTAAACAGAATATCCGAACACTGATAATTACCGTAGTCAACGAGCTTAACCGCGCTTTGTCGCTCGACGTTTCACAAGGAGCTAAAATTAAGATATTTTTCTGATTCCGAGATTCCGATATTGGATCAATCAGTATCGGAGTTGAAATATCAGTGATTTCGTTCCGAGATTCCGATATTACGAGATGCCGAGATGCCGATATTTATGCCCTAGCGTCAATAGCGAGAGGTGACCGTCAGAGCGACGCCGACGTCAAAGCGCCAGATGCACAGTTAAATTGACCGTTGGATTTCCTTTGGATTTCTAAACAGGAAAGCAATTATTTCATAGTTACACACTGAAGATATGAAACATATTGATCATAATAATTCTATTTACCTTAATGTTTTGTTCAGTGTTGCCATACTGTAGGGACCAAAAATCTGTACATCTGACCAAAAAAATCCGTACAAATTCCGTATATGTAATAAATCTGAAACTCCGTACGAAATCCGTACAAAAGAAACCTAAAATTAAAAGCTAAAATTACTTAAATACAACTTTAATTGAGATTAAAATAGTTATGATATTAATTTAATTTAATTTAATTACAATTTACAATAATTTTTATAATAATTTATGACACTATCAATTAAATTTACAATATTTTTTATAATAGTTATGACATTGACAATTTACAATCATTTTTAATTGTATTCTTCAGCTGACATTGTTTGAACTGACATCGGTATAATAATGTAACTCTGACATCAATTAATTAATTTGTTCCTTATAAATCTTAATGCATGAGGTTTTCTTTTTTGTTATTTCTGTCTATTTTCTTAATTTAATAAAAATAAATTTAGATGATAGGACAAGATGAAATTAAATATTTGCACACCATATCTAATGGTAGAATGTAAAGGGACCGTCATAGATTTAAGATCATACTTTGTAAACCTACATTCTAGCAAATAAATACATTTGAATTTGAATTTGAATTTAAACATGTCTTTATTTTTTTTTATCATATTATTGTGAACATTCAAAACAAAAGAAGGTGTATAAAAACAAAAAAAGCAAGTATAACAAAGTTTAGTACATTGTGATACAAGGGTGGAAAGTAGGTTATTGCAAACGAGCTGTCATTAACAAGCCCGAGCCGAAGGCGAGGGATTTTAATGACACGAGTTTGCAATAACCTACACGCCCGTGTATCACACGATATTTTTCAATACAGTTTTGGGAAATAGTAAAAACAAATCAAAGAATTAGATTTGTTATTTCACAAAAAAATAAAATTTTCGCGCTTTTTTGCAACTGGACATATTATTTTTACAATGAAAACAGCATAAACAGCCTATTCGATTTTTGACAAATGTTGATGTGAAAATAATTAAATTGAAACTGGTAATTAAATATATTAAACAACCATTTAAAAGACTTTTGAGAATTTAATGCTAAAACGTTCGGAATCATTCATTTTTCCTCGTATAAAATCTATTCCATTTTATTCTATGCATGAAAACTCCTTGCTTCTAAACTTTTTTAAATTGACTTATAACTAAAGGCGCGTTTTTGCAACTGGACATTTTTATAACGAAAACAGTCTATACAGCCTATTCGATTTTAGACAAATGTTGATGTGAAAATAATTAAATTAATACTGGTAATTAAATATATTAAACAACCATTTAAAAGACTTTTGAGAGTTCAATGCTAAAACGTACGGAATCATTCATTTTTCCTCGTATAAAATTTATCCCATTTTATTCTATGTATGAAAACTCTTTGCTACTAAACTTTTTAAATTGACTTATAAATTTAAAACTAAATTGCAAAACTAATGATCGAGCTCGTAAACAAAAGTCACGACCGCGTAACAGAAAGATGCCTATGCATAAGATTTAATTTTCGAATCATAATTATAGCCTCTGAAAGTACGCCATGTTTAACAACTGTATTGAAAAATATATTTATCTCTTTCATTCATTACCTACTGCAATCAACGTCAACTGTGTAACATGCTATCTTTGTCAGTCTCTTAGATGAAACATGAAACGGTAATTCCCCGTCATAGAAAACCACGTTCGTTCTTTATTTTTGTGTTACGGTTCTTTTAGGGATGTTGAGAGCCAAAAAAATATCGACATATCGATGTTTTGGTGAATTTTATGAGTTGCATTTTAAAAAGAGTACGTAGAAACGCATTATTGAAAATCCGAACACATATCCGTACGCAAGTTCTATCCGTACGTAATAGTCCAAATTCCTTACGTGAACGGACAAATCCGTACATATGGCAACACTGGATTTTATTTTATGGTTAGCAATTAAAGTAAAATAAAGAATGTTTACAACAATAAATAAGATTTATATTAAATTCTAAAAAGCAAGTTTATATGTGGGCAAAGATAACAGTGTTAATCGACTTTTGTTACTGGACATGGTATGGCCATGTATATTTTTTTAATACGCTTTTATTAGCTTGGTATATATGAATCTATGTAACGGAATCTTTGAACATGATTTTCACCCTAATCAAAATGTCTGATTAATTTGAAACTTTGCATATTTATCAAGGACCGATGACAGTGCAATAATTTTAATAATTTGTCCCATTATCATCTCATTATCGTCTTTACCATCTTCAGGATTAGCAAGTAAACTCAAAAGTTAAAAATAAATGATGGTTTAAAAAAACTTAAAAACACGCTGTTATAGAAAACTAAACTAAAAAGAAGAAAATTATTTTCAATAAATTTAAATTAAGATTAGTGTGATAAACAAAAAAATAATGATTTTGAAAAAGCGTGGGGTGCTTTGTAATATATTTCCAAAATGACTCTATTTTAACCAATATCTGTCAGCTAAACCCCAATGCGGGGTGCATTTTTGCACGCTTTTTTACAATAAAATATTTTTCAATACAGTTGTTAAACATGGCGTACTTTCAGTGGCTATAATTATGATTCGAAAATTAAATCTTACGCATAGGCATCTTTCTGTTACGCGGTCGTGACTTTTGTTTACGAGCTCGATCATTAGTTTTGCAGTTTAGTTTTAAATTTATAAGTCAATTTAAAAAGTTTAGTAGCATAGAGTTTTCATACATAGAATAAAATGGGATAGATTTTATACGAGGAAAAATGAATGATTCCGTACGTTTTAGCATTGAACTCTCAAAAGTCTTTTTAATGGTTGTTTAATATATTTAATTATCAGTTTTAATTTAATTATTTTCACACCAATATTTTTCTAAAATCGAATAGGCTGTATAGACTGTTTTCGTTGTAAAAATGACCAGTTGCAAAAACGCGCCTTTAGTTATAAGTCAATTTAAAAAAGTTTAGTAGCAAGGAGTTTTCATACATAGAATAAAATGGAATAGATTTTATACGAGGAAAAATGAATGATTCCGTACGTTTTAGCATTTAATTCTCAAAAGTCTTTTAAATGGTTGTTTAATATATTTAATTACCAGTTTCAATTTAAATATTTTCACATCAACATTTGTCAAAAATCGAATAGGCTGTGTAGGCTGTTTTCGTTGTAAAAAAAATATGTCCGGTTGCAAAAACGTGCGAAAATTTTATTTTTTGTGAATTAAAAAATCTAATTCTTTGATTTGTTTTTACTATTTCCCACAACTGTATTGAAAAATATCGTGTGATACACGGGCGTGTAGGTTATTGCAAACTCGTGTCATTAAAAACCCTCACCTTCGGCTCGGGCTTGTTAATGACAGCTCGTTTGCAATAACCTACTTTCCACCCTTGTATCACAATGTACTATTTTTTGTTATCACACTATTCTTAATTTAAATGTATTGAAAATAATTTTTCTCCTTTTTATTTTCATTTTCTATTAAAGCTGTTTTTTTTATTTTTGTATAAACTATCAACATATGTGGGACGAGCTGAAAAGACGCCAACGAGGAAGACGTCCAGCTCCGGCGTCGATAGAAGACCTGAAAACGTCTATATATATAGTCGAAGAAGAAGAAGAATGTCAGGACACGATTCCGCCAGGCAACTCATTCCGTCAATGAAAAACCGTTTACAGTCAGTCATTAGGGCCAGGGGGGTAACAAAAACTATTGAGGGGTAATTAACATAAATTGTAAAAAAAAAAAAATCTTTTTCATTTAACATCGACCTATTGCAATAATGCCCTAAATTTAGGTACAAAAATAAATAAATTTTAAATCTTTTTGAAATCCCCTAACCCAATCCATAGTTCATTGAAAATAAATTATAAAAATTGTTTTGAGCAACGCGCGGTGAAGTGATCCCGTTTAATGCTCGCAAGTGTATTTATTATTTGCTTTCACCGCTGGATTGTTGCCAGAATATTGTTTATACCTACGAATGATAATAGATTTTCTAGGATTTTGGATATGATGGGCATTACCGATGATTTGTAATTATTTCCACTCTTAAGAAATTCCCTCTCACAGAGAGGAGGCCTGTGTCCCAGCAGTGGGAACATTAATAGGCTGATGATGTGATGTGATGTTAAGAAATTAGAATGGACATAGGTATATGATGAATTGTTTTTGTATCGGGGATTCAAACACACATTCGTACATTCCTTCTGTAGCATTTTTTTTCTGTAGGTACCTAAATATCTGCGGTAGATCACGTATGACGTTCAGTACGACCGATGAGTCGTGTCGTGGCCCGTCTGAAGTTAGCGCCAATGGTTGCGCAGAACATTATGTTCGAACCAAATGGCTGTTTTCTTCACTTGAAAGTTCGCAAAGCCTATGTTCAGACGGACCACGATTCATCGGTTGTACTGATATGACTGCTTCGAGACTCAGCATGGAGACCAAATGTGCTCTTCAGGCTTCAGCACCGTAGACCACATACATACGCTGCGGCAGGTTATACAGAAGACCGAAGAGTACAACCTGCCTCTCTGTTTAGCGTTTGTGGACTACGAGAAAGCCTTCGATTCGATAGAGACTTGGGCTGTACTGCAGTCTCTCCAACGGTGCCAAATTGACTACCGGTACATCGAAGTGTTGAAGTGTTTATACAAAAACGCCACCATGTCAGTTCGACTTCAGGATCATACCTCGGAACCAGTCCTTCTGCAGCTAGGTGTGAGACAGGGAGACGTCATATCTCCGAAGCTGTTTACCGCTGCACTGGAGGATGTCTTCAAGGTTCTGGACTGGAGAGGGCTAGGCATCAACGTCAATGGCGAGTACATCACTCACCTTCGGTTTGCTGACGATATAGTGGTTATGGCTGAGACCATGGTGGACCTCAGTACAATGCTCGATGACCTCAGTAGAGCTTCCGAAAGAGTGGGTCTTAGAATGAACATGGACAAAACCAAGGTGATGTTGAATGCCCATGTTACACCCATTCCTATCAAGGTAGGAGACTCTACACTCGAAGTTGTGGGCGACTATGTCTACCTGGGACAAACGATCCAGTTGGGTAGGGCCAACTTCGAGAAAGAGGTCAACCGTCGAATCCGACTCGGCTGGGCAGTTTTCGGGAAGTTGCGCGGTATCTTCTCGTCCAACTTACCACAGTGTCTCAAGACGAAAGTCTATGACCAGTGTGTGATGCCAGTGATGACATATGGCTCTGAGACGTGGTCGCTTACAATGGGCCTCATCAGAAAACTTACAGTCACTCAAAGGGCAATGGAGAGGGCTATGCTAGGAGTTTCCTTGCGTGATCGAATCAGAAATGTAGAGATCCGCAAGAGAACCAAGGTTACCGACATAGCCCGAAGAATTGCCAAACTTAAGTGGCAGTGGGCAGGGCACATTGCTCGCAGAACGGATGACCGATGGGGCAGAAAGGTTCTGGAGTGGCGGCCGCGAACCGGAAGACGTTGCGTTGGAAGGCCTCCCACCAGGTGGACCGATGACCTGGTGAAGGTTGCGGGAATCCGCTGGTTGCGAGACGCACGGGACCGGTCAATATGGCGACGCTTGAGGGAGGCCTATGTCCAGCAGTGGACGTCTTTCGGCTGATATGATGATGATGATGATGATTATATAAATTCTTAGTTTGTTGTACCATTTGCCTTTAAGTTTTATATATTTTTTTACTAAGTGAAAACTTGTAAATGATCTTATTTTTTGTTATTAGCTGTAAGTTTTCCAAATAAAATAAAATTAAAATAAAAAGATTGGCTTAGATCAGTGATGGGCAAAGTACGGCCCGCGGGCCAGCTCCGGCCCGCGAAAGCATTTAATCCAGCCCGCCGACGGTCCTTCCACATGAATAGTATAGGACCCGCGATATTTTGACGTTCCATAAGTATAAATTAGATTCTACTTAGTAGAATAATAGACGCATAGGTAAAGACATCGTCACAGCTCGAACCTGCTAAAATATTATGGCAAATCAAAAGCCATTTCATAAGTCTCACACGTCTACCATGGCAGGGCCTTCGAATAAAAGTTAAATTGAATTTATTAAACATTTGTGCAAGTGCATAATGCTGTAATGTTTTTATATGATTAAAACTTTCAACACAAAATACATTTTTCCTATTATTCTGGCCCTCCTCTGAAATTACTTAAACTTTCTGGCCATTAAGAAAGTTTGCCCACCACTGGCTTAGATGAAGGACTTATAAGAACTTAGGACCATATTCAGACTAGGATCTAAAAGTGGGATCCAACGAAAATAAATCGTATATTATTATACCATGTTTAGTCCTAAAGTGTTTTGTTTTAAAAATTGATGTCTTTTGTTTTTACGTTCCATGACGTTGAAAGAGGTTGAAAGCTAATCAAATTACCTTTCAAATAATATACCACAACACAATCCATAGTTCATTACAAAGAAATTAAAAAAAAAAAAAACTGAGCAATGCGCGATGAATTGATTCCAGTTTATTGCTCGCGAGTGTAGATTCCGTGTGTTCAAGTGCACTTCTTTTTTAACGTCGATATTTTTATCGTGTATTTTCATAGTTGTCTATAATCTAAAGCCAAAAAACTATTTGTTTAGCCTATATTTAGCTGAATACCAGTATTTTAAATGGAGCCTATCTGACCTCCACAGGTTAGTTACTGGGGTATAGTTCTCGTCAAACTTCTGGGCCGCCCTGAAGTTGGCTTTCCGATGCGCAAGGATCCGTGCTGTTTTTTTATGAGATTTATTACTGCGCAGCCTTTGTAGCCAACTTCAGGGTGGGCAAAAAGTTTGGTGAGAACTATAACGCGATACTCTTTGGTAAAGGTACACTTCTAAGCTAAGCGGCTTCGCGACGCTCTAAATTCGCATAAAAAGGGTCTGTTTCCTATACCCTAATTAAATTATGTTGGTAGGTAACTGTTTCGACAGCACGAAGCACGCGCGCTCCCTTTCATTTTGACAACTCAACCAGTATTCATTGCCTGTTTTACGCTGTCGAGTTGACAGATTTTTGGACACTTGTAGCAATGAATACAAGCAAAGCTCGCGTGCACCATTCTTAGAAGTTATGTAATTAGAGCACTTCTTGTGGAAGGGGAAGGAAGTGCAAAATGTGATTTCTGCCCTGTGCCCGTAGAACGCGAGCGAGGTGCTTGACCCACGTAGCGATGATTGGCCCGATCGCATGGTGGGTGAGTCGTAAGCAGAGGTGCGGGGGGTGCAGGTGAGTCGGGATTGGTCGCCAGCATCAATAGTGGCGCCATCTGGCGGCGCGGCATTATTGGAATGATAATGTGTTAAATAAATGACAGTAAAAGACACAACAGTGCAATCACTGTGAATCTTAATAACAACAAGTTTTGCATATTTATGTATTATTGGATTTATTCATTAATTCTTTTATTTAACACATTTCCTTGAACCATTTAGGAATTGTATACAAATCCTAGGATAAGTATACATTTCCCAGGAAATGTGTATATTATTTAATGTTTGAATTATTATTTCACGCATTGCCCAAATAAGCCCCGGCATACTATAGATTTCCTAGGAATTGTATACAATTCCTGGTTTTCACAGATTGCCTGTAACATATATAACGAAATTAAAAGGAAAACTATCACAGTTAAGTAGGTTTTACAAGTTTACGAGTAAAGGATCGACTAACTTATAAAATGTACTTGGAAAAGTAAACATTTTGTGATGTATGAGGACAGCAGTTTTCGAACGGCAAAGTTAATTTGCCCCTTCGTTAGAGCAATGTTCGGTGCAGACGAGTTTTCGAACTCACTTCGCTCGCTTTTACATTTTAAATTCTCTTGATTCTGGCGCTGTTATGCATAAGTTGGCCAAAGTAATGGGCCAATTCTGATCAGCGAATCGATAATATTTTGTGAACTGTGATTATTTTTATTACTTACCATCGCATTACTCGCCCACACATACATACCAACTACGTTTTGCCGAATATCTTTTGGCGCCAGATGGTTTAAATAAATGTCCGACCGAGATCCGGTTTCAGCCGGAGTTTTTGTTTCGGCCAATATGTGTTTGAATATTCGGCTCGAAACTAGCATTCTTGAGCTCAACAGTGAGCTCAATAGATAGAATATTAAAAACTGTCTTGCCGGTCTATGAGGGTTTGATACCCCAGATCAATTAGCAGCCTAGAGACAACATGTGTGCTCAGTTAATGACAATCCGTTAGCGGAACTGAAACAAAACTGACTGAATGTAGGTAGGGGACATTGTGTATGAAAGAGCCAAGCTTTGAAAGAGCCGATGTTATTAACGCCACTCAATTTTACTCTATAAATGATAACACTGGACAGCCGTCACCCACAGCGATTTAAAAAAAGAAAAACCCGGCCAAGTGCGAGTCGGACTCGCACACGAAGGGTTCCGTACCATTATCGCAAAACACTGCAAAAAGTCACATTTAATTTATTTTATTTTAATTTAATTATTGTTATTTTTTGAAGTGAATATACAACTAAACATTCTGTGAATATTTCAAGCGTCTACCTGTTGCCGTTATTAATACGAGTATCAAGCAAAATACGGCAAAAATATCACGTTTGATGTATGTGAGCCCCCCTTAAATATTTATTTTATACTGTTTTTAGTATTTGTTGTTATAGCGGCAACAGAAATACATAATCTATGAAAATTTCAACTGTCTCTCCATCATGGTTCATGAGATACAGCCTGGTGATAGACGGACAGACAGACAGACAGACAGACGGATCGCGAAGTCTTAGTAATAGGGTCCCGTTTTTGCCCTTTGGGTACGGAACCCTAAAAATGGCGTCGTGGGACACCATTGAGTTTCAACATTATTTGAGAGAGATTTTTACAAAAAAAATATATATAATTTTATTTTTTTTATTTAACTGTAGGCTCACGTTAGACCACTAAAATTAATGACTATTATTAATGATTAAGATGATTATTTGAGATTGACCAAAAGCTGTTATTTTCGCTTATGTTTAATTTTGATTAGATTTTTGAGTCTATTAAGAAATTATAATGGTTGAAAATGTAGTTGGTTTCAAAGTGGAATCTGGCTCCCTCATAGCACGCGGTAGCTCATTCATTGATAGGTTGTTTTGAAAGAGCTGATTTCCCATTTTTTTAAGTGGCTTTATTTCAGATTTCTTACATTGCTACCTATTTTTTTTTTAAATTGGTGTACCATTACCTACTATTAAACTGATTATTGAAAAAAAGTATTTTATTTAAAACCTCTTCGGAGAGTAAATTTGGTATCTATGAGTTGTAGTTTTAATGGGAATATCTCTTTAATTCGCTTGATTTTTGGCCGGCACCCACCGATACTTGCCGACCCCACCTAAAGTTGGATAGTGCTAGGAAGAAGAAAAAGAAGACCTACCTAAACTAACTGCTTTCAAATAATAAAGCTATTTATGAAGGCCCGATTTTTGAATCGTCAGGTTAACTGTTACAAGTAACGGTACAGTATTTTTCTTGAGAAATAAATTTGAATGTTTGACATATTTTTACACAAAAGCTGTCATTTCGCCATTTATATTCCGTAAGTTATTTGGCTATTATGAAATCTCCGAAAGGAAAAACAGAGCCGGTTTTTCAGTCAATAGTTAATTTTATTTAAGACTTACTTTCATCATCGTTTCAGCCGAAAGACGTCCACTGCTGAACATAGACCTCCCCCAAGCGCCGCCACATTGACCGGTCCTGTGCATCTCGCATCCAGCGGATTAGCGGTTTATTTTTTATTTTTACCCGACTGCCGAAGGAGGGTAATGTGTTTATCAGTCTATGTATGTATGTATGTAAGTATGTATGTATGTATGTATGTATGTATGTATGTATGTAAGTATGTATGTATGTATGTATGTTTGTTCCTATGTGGCGTTCCAGAGACCAAACGCGTTTGCCGATTTTGATGATTCATACGTCAATCGATTCGTCTTAACCCTGCGAGTGTCACCGGCAACATTAAAATTAGAAAATAGAAAAATGGCGGATTTTGAGCGCCATATTGTGGGGGACAAATTTTTTTTTTACTTCCAAACCCATCGTGTGGGGTATCAACATAAAGGGTTTTAAGAGGTGATTTCAAAAATATATAATACTTATATGTTTAAATGTACCGAAATCTAAAAAAAAAGAACTAAAAAGTTATAAATAAAAAAAGTAAATTTAAAAAATCAAAAGACCCGACTGCTTAAAAGGCGAACTAAAAAGACGTAAACAAGAAGAAAATCATGCTGTGCAGTCGGAGGATACATCTGGTTTTGGTCAGCCAGTTCGCGAATATGTATCCTCCGACTGCACAACATGATTTTCTTCTTGTTTACGTCTTTTTAGTTCGCCTTTTAAGCAGTCGGGTCTTTTGATTTTTTAAATTTACTTTTTTTATTTAATCCAATGATTCTGCTTTCGGTGTCGGCCGAAACTGGAAGTGGATGACTGGTGAGTGGTGGACCAATTGCGGTTTTGGCTTTGGCTGAACATTCAACTGTTTCGGTCGGACACTAGTTCAAATTGACCTTCAACTCGATCTATTTCGGTAGGTATATTTTTTCGCCAGCAACATAATATGATTTTGTAATAGAATTAAAAATAGTTAAATGCTTGGCTTTCATGTAGTTTTTCAGACATCTGGCACTTTTCACATTTTACAATCACTCGCAAAAATACAAATAGCACAAGTAGTTTAAACAACAGTTTAATTTATCTATATTAATATCTCACTAAACACAAAATCATTATGAAGTTAAATATGATTATATTAAGGGGCATCAAACATTGTGCAACACTGCGATGTAATGAGCTTCGCGCGTACTCTTGTAACAAACCACAATTCACAGGTTTGCGCAAAGTAGTGGTAGCTCCAACAGTTCTGATCATGTAACAACTCATGCCGGGTGTCACCGCTATAGAGGGGCCCTTCACTTTCAGAGCGTCCTCCACTGTGTTACTCGTCAGCGTCACTGTCGTCACTGAAGAGTTCCCCGTTCCGTTCACAGTCTGTGTCACTGTCACCGCAGTGGTGTTCTTCACAACACGCTGCTCATTCTGTGCTGCGCTCGTCGTGTTCTCCCAAATGAAGCTCGACATCAGGTCACAATCGATGCGTGCCTCCTCGTACTCGCCGGTTTGTTTATGTATGCCCAGCCTGCATATCTCTCCTGGGGTGCTTCTATACCGCTTATAGTATCGGTAATGACGAAAGTTTCTGTTGCGACCCAAGTTGTACAGTGCTAATCCAGTCAACAAGTTGTCGAATCTGCTGCCAGAGTTTCGGTAGGTGTACACGTAGACGGGCAGGTGTCCTTGATACACAGGATGGAAGGTATTACCATAGTAAATCTGATGCGGCGGACTGTAGTGGTAGTGAATTTCTGTTTTTGGGCTATAGTTATTTTGGACCACGTTTTGTTCTGTGTGTCGGCCATGGTTGTTGTTAGTGTTGCCACTCATCGAATTATTTCTAAACTCGCTGTGTTGGTCTGTGTACCGCCCATGGTCACTGTTTGGGTTGCCACTCATCGAATTATTTCTAACCACGCTGTGTTGGTCTGTGTACCGCCCATGGCTGCTGTTCGTGTTGCTACTTATCGAATTATTTTTAACCACACTGTGTTGGTCTGTGTACCGCCCATGGCTGCTGTTCGTGTTGCTACTCATCGAATTATTTCTAACCACGCTGTGTTGGTCTTTGGACTGCCCATGGCTGCTGTTTGTGTTGCCACTCGTCGAAATATTTCTAACTACGCTGTGTTGGTCTGTGGGCCACCCATGGCTGCTGTTTGTGTTGCCACTCATCGAACTATTTCTAACCACTCTGTTTTGGTCTGTGTACCGCCCATGGCTGCTGTTCGTGTTGCCACTCATCGAATTATTTCTAACCACGCTGTGTTGGTCTGTGTACCGCCCATGATCACTGTTTGGGTTGCCACTCATCGAATGATTTTTTTTAACCACGCTGTGTTGGTCTGTGTACCGCCCATGGTCGCTGTTTGGGTTGCCACTCATCGAATTATTTCTAGCCACGCTGTGTTGGTCTGTTTTCCGCCCGTGGTCACTGTTTGGGTTGCCAATCAACGAATTATTTTTAAACCAGTTGTTTTGTTCTGTCTGTCGCTCAGAGCTACTGTTTCTGCTGTCAATTTTTCCTGTTGAGGCAGAGTTTGAACCCCTCGTCGAACTCACCTCGTTATATTGTCGTTGCTGCTCCTCATTGCTGCTTGTTCTGTTGCCATACTTTCGAACAGAGTTTGTTGGCACGGTATATCGGATGTTGGGGGTGGGTGTGGTATGCCGGAGGTGGGGTAGGGTGGGTGTGGTATGCCAGATGTGGGGTGGGGTGGGTGTGGTATGATGGGGCGGGTGGTAGATGGGAGGGGCGTTTGTGGTGTGCCGCAGTGGGGCATATGTGGTATGCCGCGGCGTGGTATGCCGCGGTGTGGTATGCCGCGGCGTGGTATGCCGCGGTGTGGTATGCCGCGGTATGGTATGCCGCGGTGTGGTATGCCGCGGAGGGGGGTGGGTGGTGTGCCGGGGCGGGTGCCGGCTCGAAGTTTTCTTGCCCCAGAGTCCGTAGCTGTGTCCTAAGATAGCGCAGAGGACAAACAACACTGTTAAAAGTCTCATCTTTTCGCCGCGAGAGACTGGATAGGACTAAATTAGCGCGGCCTCGATGCTTACTCCCCGATAGAAAAGTATTACATTAGACATGACGCAGTATGCCCGACGAGAGCGGTCGCCACGCATTGGATAATATAATCTTATTTATTTATAGCGTAGGACTTTTTCCAATAGGAAAGAAAAACAAGGATGATTATTAGATACAATGATGATGATGATTATTACTTCACAATAGGTATTATAATTTATTTATTTTCAGACATAATATTATTACATTCACAAGCATTACATAAAAAAATATCAACTAGAAATTAAAATAAAATGTCATACATTAGCATTAGACTTTTAAAATACTGAATACATTAAAATTAAATCTATCAAAGCCAAAATTAAACTGTCAGGAACACTGTCATAATAATATTAAACATATCAGCAAAAAAAAATGTCACAAAAGTATAAAATAAAACTGTCAGAGTCATAAAAAATGATAAAATAAAATATTAAAATAAAATTAGCAGAGCTTAAAATTATTTCATTACTTCATTGACATTATTAAATACCGTCGGTCAGTCGCGTCACCAGTATAAGAGCATCTTTCACTTTGTGCTGTTTTATTTAGATACGTTATACTAAACACTGAACATGCATGTTACATCAAGTTACTACAATTCGATAGCTCAGCATATCATTATTTTCACATTTTTGAATTTATTACGTATGGTGATTTGATAGCTAAGCTATCAAATGCTACAAACTACGCGTTTTTAACTGGAACTATTGTATCAATTAAATCTAATTATACATTATATGTAAAAAGGAATTCTTATTTGGCTATGGAAGATAATGTCATAATAATGACAGTTACAACAGACACACATCCTTGTGACTTATCGGATAAGAAACAATAAATTAAAATGGAATTAACATTTCACGGAGTTACAGGATTCTGGCTTCGTAGAGTCGCACGTGAGTGGTCTGTACGCACATTTATTTTAGAAGAAAATAAACTACAATAATTCACTGTTTTATGCACACAAACATTTTTCAAAATTCATTCAATAATGTTTGTGAGATTCTTGTGCAAACAAACCACAAATAATTGGACCCTTTTCATTTCAACGGCCTTCCAAAAAGGAGGTTTTCAATTCGGATGTTTCTATTTTTTTTTTCTTTTTTGTGTATTTTCGGGCATAACTCCGTCATATATAAACGAATTTGAACAATTCTTTTATAATTATATTTTTGTTCGAAAGAAGTTTATCTCGAAATAGTCACATTTAAATTTGGTAAAGATCTGATGAAGAACTTTGGAGATATACAACAGAACTCTTCAATAAATGAAGGCAAATCTCTCGGGATTGCTGCAATCGCATCTCTGTTTATTGTTTACAACATAACATCACGCCAGTATGCTCTAAACGGGTACGCAGATGTGTAAAGATAACCCTGGTACACTATTATTCCATTGGTTATGTTCAAGTTACATGTTATTCGTGTAATCTATTCTGGCATCACTGTGGGCATTATAGGTAACTTACTTTAGTATTTGTCCATTATGTACCTCTAAAAAGAGAAAAATAAAAAACTTTTTTATAAATAAATACAACCGACATCTAAAAAAATCACTACAAAGTGAAAAATTACTTCAATTTCGGAAGTCGGTGTTCCTGTTTCGTTTCTTCGTTTTTTGAAATTGAAGTTATTTTTGACAGATGAAACTTCAGCAACACCGCGCAGAAACTGTGAAAGTCCTGTATGTATTTGGTTGTCTGATAATTAATCATAACTCAATAGCTGAACAGATTTGGCACACGGGTAGACCTTCACCTAGATTAGGACATAGGATGGGATACTATTTATCCAGACAATTTCTTACAAAAACAGGCAGGAGAAGGATCGATCGCCGCATCGAAAACGCATGGAAAAGCTACTGGTCCATGAAGACGCTAACGAAGGTTGATGTACCAATCTCCCTGAAGCGAAAACCAACCTACGGTGCTCAGAGCTGGTTACTCACTGAGTCGCAAAAGTTTAGAAAGAGGTGGCAACACGATCTAGAAACCTACTGCATGGGCCGTTTCGCGGTAGCTCAGGAAAAGAATACTTGGAAGGCCTGTGCCCAGCATTGGGACAGTAAACGCCAACATTTTAAATTAATTAAAAAAATCAACAAGTTAATTTATAAAAAGTCAAAAAACCGACTGCTTGAAAAGCGAACTAAAAAGACGTAAACAAGGAGAAAATCATGCTGTGCTGTCGGAGGATACATCTACGCGAGCTGGCTGACCAAAACCAGATGTATCCTCCGACTGCACAGCATGATTTTCTCCTTGTTTACGTCTTTTTAGTTCGCTTTTCAAGCAGTCGGGTTTTTTGATTTTTTTAATTAATTTTTTTTATTTATAACTTATTAGTTAATTTTTTTTTCGAATTTGGTACATTTAAACATATAAGTGTTATATATTTTTGAAATCACCTCTTAAAATCCTGTATTTTGATATCCCACACGATAGGTATGGAAGAAAACAAATATTTGGGCCCCCACAATATGGCGCCCAAGAACCGCCATTTTCCTATTTTCCAATTTTCATGTAGCCAGTGACACTCGCGGGGTTAAGACGAATCGATTGACGTAAGAACCATCAAAATCGGCCCACGCGTTTGGTCTCTAGAACGCCACATAGGAACAAACATACATACATACATACATAGACTGATAAACACATTACCCTCCTTCGGCAGTTGGGTAAAAAGTACATTCAGTGGGATTATTAGAGACGCGCATCACTGACTCCCTTTTCTTTCATACCTCACATAGTCCATCCATCTTTTCTTTGGCCTTCCTATCCCTCTCAATCTATCCACATTTATATTTATGACTCTTTTAGTAGAATGAGTTTCCACCCTCCTCATCACATGACCATACCAGGACAAATAGTTTCCTTTCAACTTTTCTATCACTGGCGCCACTTGCAAACTTTCTCCAATACTCATTTCTCACGTTATCCAATCTCGTCACACCACACATCCATCTCAACATTCTCATCTGTGCTACATGTAATCTCTTTTCATCCACCTTTTTCACAACCCAACAACAAATAAACACAAAAAACTGTATACTTAAAATGACAAAATGCGGATTCATTTTGTGCAAATATATTCAATTTCTTTTTGTCAACAGCTAAACAGTAAACACCGCATACACTAATTGCAGTGCATTTAGCTCTTAACTTCTAACATTGTACACTTTATGAACTTGTTGACCGTTTTAATGAAAATTTCACATCTATTTTATACGACACAAAACCCAAATTACAATAAATTTAGATTCATTTTCTCGTTGATGTTGATAGTGCAACATGTTTCCAAATAAAACTTACTTTCTAACTATCAACTATGTATTTCAGAATTTTGTGTGGATAAAGGTATTTCGGAGATTGTATGAAAATAATTCGCCATGTATAGACGAAGATGAGATAGAATCGTTGCGAGTCGCGACACGTCACGTGAGCCATTTAGATCAAAATAGGCCACTTAAAAAATATGGCGTGTTAAATGATATTGTCTTTGATATCCTTGAAAACAATTTAATTTATACGGCGACAAAATTAATTGGGCCACACATTAACCATTAGTTTGATAAAATAAGCATTCTCACTTTATCAAAAAGAAGCGGACGCCTCGCGGTTTCACCCGCTTAGTTCCCGTTCCCGTATGGATACAGGGATAAAAAGTAGCCTATGTTACCCGGGGATAACGTAGCTACCCAACGGTGAAAGAATTTTTTAAACCGGTCCAGTAGTTTTTAAGTTTATTCGTTACATACAAAAATACAAATCTTTCCTCTTTATAATATTATTTGAGTATAGACTAGCTGTTGCCCGCGACTTCGTCCGCGTCAAACTCGTAAAAAATATATTTTTATTTTTTTAATTTCCCGCCGGAACTATGAATTTTCTCGTGATCAAACGTACGCTATGTTACTCGTTATTACATCAGCTATCTACCAGTGAAAGGCCCGTCAAAATCTGTCCAGCCGTTTCGGGGATTACCCGGAACAAACAGACAGACAGACAGACAAAAATCTTAAAAATTGCTTATTTGTTGTTAGTACCGTATATACTTTCACGTGCATTCAATAAATCGTTGTTATTTTGATATTACATACAGACACTTCAATTTTATTTATTTGTATAGATATAGATTGAGCGTGAGCCAATTTTTAGAGCGGGTGTTTGTTTGTATGGTTGACTGAACAAGGCCTCACGGAAATAAGAAAACACGACATGATTAAATGACGTTTTTATGAGGCGTTTAGCTAACGGGCCTCTTACGATTATTTTGACAATCTCGAGACCCTGGGGACCCGGTCCTTTGAAAGGCAGGCGAGGGACCGAAGTCAACTTGCAGAGGCCTTGTTAGGCATGTATCAGGAAATGTGACACCAACAGATGATTATCCCTGTATGCACTACGCAAGTGCACCCAAGGGTATTCCCCCGTTTGTTGCAGGACTATTGCAAAATATGGAGAAAAATGTATAGGGCTATGGGTTTGGTAGGTTTAGTGGACCGATTGCCTAATAAAACTATAGGAAGACTACTAGGCTCTGCCTGATCATTGTTGAACTACACGGCTATAAAATGGCAGGGGGTTACTTGCACACTCAATTAATGGGACCCCATAAAGGCTCGCTAGACAAGTCGGTGTTGTGCAGACATTGATTTTAAATGAGTAATTGTATTAAGTGACTTAATAGTGTTTATATCGCGTTACAAATGTTTACATTGCGGAACTTACGAGTACCATGAAAATCAAAAGAGGAAGACACTCTAATTTTTTTTTTTTAATAAACCCAATGGCCTGACATTTTGAGGGGTTTACAGATACCCCAAATCTATCAGACCAGTTCTTGACAGCGACTAAGTCGCGGTTCACATCGCCTATAGCGTCCGACAAACTCTCTACCCGCGCAGATGCATACAGCTGAAGGTCATCGGCATAAAGGTGATACGAACACCGAAGACAGTGAGTTATAAAATTTATGAAGATAGAGAATAACAAAGGAGAAAGAATACCGCCTTGTGAAACACCAGCAGCAAGGTCACACCAACTCGACGAACTCTCGTCAACGCGTACCGACTGCTGACGTCCCCGAAGATAGGAAGAGAACCATTCCAGTGCCTCGGAAGAAACCATAAGATGTGAAAGGATAGAAAGGAGAATATCGTGACTGACGGCATTAAAGGCATTGGAGAAATCAATTAAAACCAAAACGGTAACTTTGGTATCTTCCATCGCTTCTCTAATGTCGCCAGTCACTTTGAGGAGAGCAGAGGCAGTACTGTGCCCCGGCCTGAATCCAGACTGGAAAGAGCTAACAAGGTTATTCCGATGAACAAACCCTGAAAGCTGCTTGTGGACACAGGCCTCCAGCACTTTAGATAGAAAAGGAAGGATAGAAATTGGTCGAAAATGGTTAGGTAGGGAGGGATTAGAGATTTTAGGAAGTGGACGAACATAGGACATACGCCACAAGGATGGGAATTGTCCGGAATCAAGAGAAAAATTAATTATATGGGTAATTGGGGGAAGAAGAAAGTCGAGGACTAGGGTGACCATGTAACGACTGATGCCATCAAAACCCACGGCCTTGGATTTAATGGATAGGATAATCTTTCTGATTTCATCCAAGGTGACCGGAGAATAGTGGAACTGTTCTATAATAGGACCGGATAGGCCTGTAATATAATCAACCGTCTGAGATAACATTTGGGAGCCCAAATGGCAGGTTGTAGTAAAGTGACGGTTGATATCGTCCAAATCAATTGTCTTAGGAAAATCCTCATGACGTGACCTACCGATACCAAGAGTTCCAAGGAATTTCCAGATATCAGCCGGAGAGGAAGAAGATATGTTTTCGAGAATATGGCGGCGTTTGGCATTGCGTATCACCTGATTACACCGATTTCTTGCATTTTTGAACAGGTTCCTGTTTTCAATACTGCGATCCTTTTTAAATTTTCGAAAGGCACGATCCCTGCGCCTCATCGCCATACGAACCCCTGTCGACATCCAAGGAGCAGGAGGACGCCTGAATTTAACCCTCTTGACAGGAGCATGTCTGTCGTAGAGTGCAAGGACCGTCCGATTAAACAAACCCAGCTTATCGTCTACAGTCGCTGCCGCAGCAAGGTTGTCCCAGTCCAATTCAGAAGCATCCTGACGCAGTTTCACAACATCCATGCGGGCAAAACAACGCATGTGCAGAACTTTAGGAGGAACTTTGGGTGGTTTTAGGATATAGGAGAGGAATATGAGGTCGTGATTGGAAAAGCCAGGCGCAGGACACTGACCATGAGAGGAAACAACATTGTTTCGTATTCTTCTCAGCAAACCCTTCCATTTAACCAGCACACCACCCATATCATGCCAGTGCACAAATAATAACTAGTCCGCCATCTTGGGCCCTCCGCCATATTGGATTTAGAATCACGTCACTTAGCAAACCATGCATTGTCATCCAAACTAAACGTCAAAAGTCAAATATATTTATTTCAACTAGGCCATTAAGCGGCACTTTTGAATGTTAACAATTAAAATTTACAAGTAATAAAATTGATACTACCGTGCATTCGGAATAGTAGCTTGTTATGGAGAAGAACGCACAAGAAACTCCATACTTTCTCTTTTAAAAAAATAAGTCTTTTACAATATTTACATAAGAACATACATTAATAAATTTATATATGTGAGGACGATGCACCCAGAATAGCACTACACACTTGAACTACATTATTTTTTTATTAGTTAAGTTTTACAATCTATTACCTTTTCCTTGTACTTCACACACTGTGTCTATGTTTCTTATCCAACTTTCCTGTCGCAGGTCTGCTGGAAGAAATTTATCTAGAAATAAGCAGCTTCTTTGTGCTCTTCTGTCTTTATATGTATTTTCTCCTATAAGTGTTTTGTGTGTACATAAATAAATAAATAAATATCTGTTTGCCTAGGTAGACGTATTTATTTATCTACGAATTCGAGAGGGACATTATTTTTCGAGATGGGTGTCTCGTGGTGGTTAGTCTTGGCTTTCGTCTTACTTGGGTTATTTTCTAATCGAACTTTCGCGGGAATTTTCTAAGCCATCTCAGTTTCGCCGACGACATCATTCTATTCTCGAAATCGGCCCAAAAGCTATAAAAAATGATAAACGTCCTCAAGGTTACTGTCTCTAAAATAATTGTTCGTAACAAAAACAAATAATAGATGTATTAAAAAAGTGTGTTATCTGTGATGATCAGCTGACTGATGAAGTGAGTTGCTCAGTCTGCGCCAATGAGTTGCATTTCCAATGTGCAGGCATCACTGAAGCTGGTCTCCGTAAGCTGGGAAACAGGAAGCTCACATGGCAGTGCATGAAATGCAAGCATCCACCCAGCTTACCAATGTCGCCGAGGTTAGAACCGGAATCTGCATTACTAATTGAGATTCATGAATTGGCTGCAAAGTTGGCTTCATTGGAAGGTCTGAAGGATGAAATCCAGGCACTTAGGACAGAGTTCGCCGACATGAAAACCTCTCTGAACCAGCAATTCAATGAAGTTGTCAAGGAGTTTAATGTAAGGATTAGTGGCATAGAACAGCGTGTCATTGGCTGAGAAAAGTTCAGGGACAGGTGGATTAGCTACAGGTGCGTCTGGATAGGCCGGAGGAAGATTTTGACAATAAAGATCAATGACCACACAAACAAAAAACAAAAAAAGGTTTGTGTCTCCATCAAGTAATCAAAACCTGTTCCAGATAATCTAAAGTATTGGTGCAAATAGTTATTTGTGCAAGTAGAGAGCAAAGTTTGTTTTTGCTGCGAGTGTTGATTTTGAATCCCGAGTAAGCGAAGGATTCTATAATATTCTAGGCTAGAATCCTGAGCGCAGCGAGGTCTTCTTCATCATCATTTGAAGATATTGAATTGACAACTGATGTTCTACCTGTTACTACTCCGATGCGTGTTTTCCTTTCCACAGCGTTGGTGACAGTGGTTAACGGCAAGAGCTAAACACACCGCCAGGGCGATCTTGAACAACGGTAACGGAATAAATATCGTTTCCGAAGCTTTAGCAGTAAGCTGGGTTTGCCAAAGCGGAACGTGAGCTCCAAGGTATCAGGTTTTAATAATCATAATTATGTCAACTGTCAACACGCATAGTCATACTGACCATACTGTCCGAAAGTTATTGTGATATTAAGCATAAAACCGTGTTATTGTGTTTAAAACATTACCAAAGTGAACCACACACCAGCACACTTGCAATCCCTGTCTGCAACCAGCGCCACTGCTTATTCACTTTGGAAGGTAAGCAGAAGCAAAAATCAGCCAAGCACCCAAAACCACCTATTCGACTAGTAGGAAGACTTTGGGCTAGAACAAACCAAGAAAAAGCAAATGCCTTCGCTGAACATCTCGCAAACGTTTTTGTCCCAAACGACCCGGTACCTGGTATAGAAGATAGCGATATACATGATACACTGAAGCATGATTTCTAGCTGCATTTGCCAATTAAACCTGTATCGCCTCAAGAGACTAAGCGAGTAATCCGAGCGTTGGATGAGAAAAAACACCCAGGGTTCGATCTCATAGACAGAAAGGTCCTCGTGGAACTGCCTAAGAAAGCGATCGTTTACCTAACAACTATCTTCAATAGTATACTAAGAGTGGGTTATTTTCCTATCCTGTGGAAAGTATCACAAATTATTATGATTCACAAGCCGAGAAAACCACCCCATGAAATGACGTCCAATAGGCCCATTAGTTTGCTGCCTGTACTTTCCAAGCTTTGTGAGAAAATTCTGTTACGCCGGCTCCTTAATTCAATGTCAATCATCCCTGATCATCAGTTTGGCTTCAGACCAGAACATGCCACTACAGAACAAATTCACAGAGTGTGTTGCGTCATCAGAAATGAATTCATTCAGAAATTTATCCGTAGACAATAAAGTCTTGATTTATAAGACCATACTAAAAACCTGTCTGGACTTACGGCATTCAACTGTGGGGCACTGCGTGTGACTCAAATATCAGCATAATTCAGAGAACTCAAAACAACATCTTAAAACAGATTTCAAATGCTCCATGGTTTATTAAGAACGCTGAAGTACACGAACACCTGCACATGAACACGGTAAAGGAAGAAGTAAGGTTGTTTTCTCAAAAATACAAGTCCAGACTGGAGAGACACCCTAACCAATTGGCCACTCAACTCACAATACCAGATTGTGTAAGCAGACTAAAAAGACGCAACATCCTACAACTAGATGATATGTAGACAGTTGTATTACTAATAAGAGAGTTGATCCTAATGGGGAATGGCTCTTACCCGCTAAATCCTCCTTCAACTCATCTGCTCATAGTTTTAAACTGATTGCAAGATAAGCAAAGAACAAAAAAAAAACATTTATCCAATAGTACACAGTCTTGCAATCTTACAATTGAGTCATTGCATTCTAGCTAAAAACAGAAAATAACTTCTATTACTAACTACGAGATATATGTTAAATCTTTTAATGCAAATTTATACGTCACTTATTTATCTAGTAATTGTACATTATGTACTTTTGGAGCAGGCTTTTTTGTGGAGCAGTAGTGGCCCGGTGGTATCGGCTGCGACTTACAAGTAGTGTAAGTCGTGGGTTCGAGCCCAGGCAGGCGCTTTACTTTGTGTAAATTATTTCATCACCACTGCTCTCAAAACGGTGAAGGAAAACATCGTGAGGAAACCGGCATGTCCTAGAAACAAAAATTCGAAGACATCCACCAACCCGCACTGGGCCCGCGTGGTGGATTACGGCCCATTCCCTCTCACAGAGAGGAGGCCTGTGTCCCAGAAGTGGGAACATTAATAGGCTGATGATGTGATACTTTTGATAAATGCTCAAATTATAAAAAATAAATTCCTGACACACGTTTTTACGTAATCCCGATACACCAGGTTTTTCAATTGCTTTTTCAGCTTACTGGTGGCGAATAACAACCATGGAAACGACAGCCATAACAAAAAGGATTTATTTTCGTTGGATCCCACTTTTAGATCCCATTTTTTAGGTATTGGCGATGGGTCCCATTTACTATTCCCATTGAATCCCATGTTATAACAATATGTGTACTTTTTAGAAGAAAAGTGATTTACCTTTGCCAAATATTCTCGGCGTCATCTTGGATTGTCATTTTGAGCCCATTATAGTTTTAAGTAGCCCTGAAAAAAATGAAATTGACACTCATGATGAAACATTGGCAAATTCTAGTTCAGTTTGACACCATCACTGTTTTAGTGACCCCAAAAACCATGAAAATGATTTCCATGACGGCAAGTCGAAAATTTCACACAATGGTCTTTCCCGTAGTTGTTCGTATTAGTATTATTTTATTAGCGACTCTAAAAATAGTAAAATTACGAAAAATATGCAATTCTCTTCGGGACCCTATCGCCCGTTGCGGATTCGCGTTGTGGTTGCATCAGTTAGGGCTCAGAACGCGTTCTGGATTTTCATTACTGGCTTACAACACGCGTTCTGAGCAAATCCGCGTGATACTAAAAACTCCCTAAGATGAGTCAATTCATATACCTTTAAACGAGCAATTCTTGTATATATGTATGTATATATATATAATCTGAATCTCGGAAATGGCTCTAACAATTTTCATGAAATTTAGTATGTAGGGTCTTTCGGGGGCGACAAATCAATCTATCTAGGTTTCATTTTTAGAATACGTCGTTTGCTCTATTTTCACCCGAGCTGAGCTCGGTTGCCCAGGTACTTCATATTAGGATACCATGTCAAAATAATATTTTAATATTTAGTCAACATGTCAAAATAATATTACCTATTACAATATTTTCTTATATCTATTTGTTGCCCTAATTAATAACAAAACAGATATGTTGTGCAGCATATATAGTACAGAACATATTACCTAGGTAAAAAGACTACGGAGTACTGATAATAGCTGTTACGCATCAACATTTTTTGTTCCCGCTGCACCGTGCGAAAACGCACACTACGACTGCCGGTGACCGGTGCCGGTGCCTACATTAGCAGCGTGAAAAAATTGGTAGGAGCTCTTAAAACTAATCATGAACCTGTAGTTAATTTTGCTACCAATGAAGGCATAAGGTTTGTGTTCTCTCCCACGTGTATGCGCCACATTTCGGCGGCATTTGGGAAGCCGGTATTACATCCGCGAAATATCATTTAACGTTTGAGGAGATATGCACCTATTCTTTTCACACAAGTGGAAGCTGTGCTTAGTAGTCGACCTTTATGCCCACTCTCCCTTTCCTACCTTTTCCTAACTCTCGGTTACTTCCTGATAGGGTTTGCCCTAAATGCTTTGCCTGTTACATCGCTCGAGCATGATAACCAGAACAACCTTCAACGTTACATGAAGCTTGAACAAATTCATCAACATTTTTGGCAAAACGAATATGTAGTAGGACTACATCAGCGCTCCAAATGGCGTACAAAATTAACTCCTCTATTGTTCTTCTCCAGGAGAATAACGTCGCACCACTCGGCTGGCGAATGGGACGAGACAGCCGCCTGTTTCTTGGCACCGACGGCATCACACGGATCGAAGACGTGGAAACTACCAGAGGCTGTTTAACGAGGCCTCGCAGTCGAATTTGCCCCTTGCCTGCCTCTTCACCGGATGACGACTAAAGAAGTTGAAAGGAGTTTTTCAACGGGGGGATATATGTCTTCACCATACATACGCCTGATGTTTTTGTAACACCACCAGGTTGCACATTCAAGTGGTGCTATAACTCGTTTTTTTTATTTTTTACTTACACCCGCACACTTTTGTCATTTCCACCATTATAATTTTGTACACGGTTGTGTCGAGATCGAAAATTCGGCAATTCTTTGCAACAATCTCCAAAACTATAAGATTAAAGCTGTTTTGTGAAGAAACTGAGGTTTTTCATTATTAAACTTACAAATGTCCACAACAACGGTAACGCAGCCTAGCAAAATTTTGATGCCAATGGCAGTTATTAAGGGCGCGGCGAAGCATGAATTGTCCATACAAACGTAATACCTAAATCATTTGTAAGTTGAGCATATTTCCACCAAATTATGCTAATATTCGGATTCAGACAGTATTTATCTAGGTTCCTACGTCTTTTTTTTTTTCAAAATACTTACCTAAAATGAAGTTTAAGCGAATTCCATTTCGTACATTTTTACAGCGTAAATGACATGTTTTCTTATTGATTTTTCTATCTTAAAAAAAACAATATCTATAAAATTGTCAACGCTATAACATAGCTCATATTATCAAGAAACAAATTATCGAAAAAAAAAATAAAAAAACATTAAGTTTTCATTCATCATTTTTGGTATTACGGAACACATAAAAATAATCATACATTTTCAATAGCTAGTATTGCTGTCGCGTCGAGCACGTCATGTCAATGTGTGTGTAGTCGTGCTTCATACGGTTGAGTAGGTATCGCTCGTACGGCTTTTGTTCGGGGCACTTCGGGGTTGTTTACTGTTTGTTGTATTGTATATTTTTTACCCGACTGCCGAAGGAGGGTAATGTGTTTATCAGTCTATTTATGTATGTATGTATGTATGTAAGTATGTATGTATGTTATATATAAGTATGTATGTATGTTTGTTCCTATGTGGCTTTCTAGAAACCAAACGCGTGGGCCGATTTTGATGGTTCTTACGTCAATCGATTCGCCTTAACCCCGCGAGTGTCACTGGCTATATAAAATTGGCAAATAGGAAAATAGCGGTCCTTGGGCGCCATATTGTGGGGGCCCAAATTTTATTTTTCTTCCACACCTATCGTGTGGGGTATCAAAATAAAGGATTTTAAGAGGTGATTTCAAAAATATATAACACTTATATGTTTAAATGTACCTGATTCGAAAAAAAAAATAACCAAAAAGTTATAAATAAAAAAAGTTAATTAAAAAAATCAAAAAACCCGACTGCTTGAAATGCGAACTAAAAAGACGTAAACAAGGAGAAAATCATGCTGTGCTGTCGGAGGATACGTCTGGTTTTGGTCAGCCAGCTCGCGAAAAAAAAATAAAAAAACATTAAGTTTTCATTCATCATTTTTGGTATTACGGAACACATAAAAATAATCATACATTTTCAATAGCTAGTATTGCTGTCGCGTCGCGCACTTCATGTCAATATGTATGTATGTATGTAAAATCATGCTGTGCAGTCGGAGGATACGTCTGGTTTTGGTCAGCCAGCTCGCGAAGATGTATCCTCCGACAGCACAGCATGATTTTCTCCTTGTTTAGTTTAGTCTTTTTAGTTCGCTTTTCAAGCAGTCGGGTTTATGGATTTTTTTAATTATCTTTTTTTTTGTGGTTTGTTGTCAGTGTTAGACGATTACTTTACTGTGCTGCTCGTGCGTATTTATTTATTTTCTAAGTACCAATAGTACCAATGATATAATACAATAAGTTACTATTTTTACCAGATACAAGGACAATTGCAAATAACAAACCGCAAATACTTTATTTTTATAATATGGACGCCTAAAGGACTGCCATATGAAAAAATTGAAAAAGACCACGAATTTTGGAATTCAATAGTCTTAAAATTAGAAGAGTTTTATTTTAAATGTATATTGCCTGAATTAATAGATCCCCGTTTACCTAGAAATCTGCCTATCAGAGACAGAATATAAACTTTTTTTTCTCTTTACCTACGTAATGTACAATTATTACAATGTACAATTGTACATATAAACTAAAAACCGTGCGTAAAAATATTTTCTGATTATCATTATTGTATTTTTGTATTTCGTTCAGTCGATAATATTATTTATGGTCACCCTACACGACTTTATCACGTTTTGATTTATATTTTTTAAATAGATGAATGATGATCTATAAAGTAAAACATAACTAAATAAATGTTTATACGAAATTCTTGTTTTTATTTTGAATATTCTTAGATCAGAGCGCTGTTATTTGTCTGTACCTACTTATGCGTAAATAGGCATAAATTATTGGAATATTTGTCTTGTACTAATACTTTTCCTAAGTAACATTTGTATTATTTTACTTGCATTCTTTATTTATTATAACAATACATATTTGAGGTTTCGTAAAAGGCATAGTTACATACATAAATAAGACAAAAGAACGCCGGCGCAGTTCGCGTTGGCCGGCTTGCCGGCTTTCGAGTCGTTATGAATGCCTATCTACTCGCACACACACGGCTGCGCACGGCGCACCGCGTGTGTGTGCAAAGCGAGATAGCAATACTCTGAACGAATTCTTCACTCGTCTCGAATTGCATTTGCGAGCTCCGTTCGCCGCGCTCTTAAGCCATAATTTTAGAGCATAATAAATTAATAAGCATCTTTATAATCATAATATCTCCTTTCGTTCGGAAGATATAACATTGCAGCTGGGGTGACGTCACTTCAGCGGGTCCGTGACTTACGCCCCCAGTGGTCGACGCACCCGTGGCCGACGCCCCCGATTCGAATAATTTATTTCTAAGCAGTTTTTGACCAAATGTACTGTCAGGCACAAAAATGTTGTACAAAAATAATAAATGAATATTGATTGTAAGTATATGTATAATATTAAATCATAATTATATTTATAACAAAGAAACGCTATTATATTGGTTGTATCTTTTGAAAAATTTATTTTATTTTTTATTTTTTTTTATTTTATTTTTCAATATTTATTTATTTATCTCAATAAGAAATCTAGTAAAAAAAATGTATATAAATCACAGTTTTCATCACCTATAATCAAGATAATCATTTAACTTAATTATAATAATCAGTCTTAAATGTAATAAAATAAGAAAGTGATTTTAAATAGTCAATCTTAAAAATTACTGCAGAGCAACTAACTTTTTACATAATGAAATGTTCTTTTTATCTTTGTAACAATAATAATTAAACGTAATCTATACTATGAAACATGAAACATAAAACTATCTAACAATGAAACTATGAAACTATAAACAAATGAGAATAATTTTAACTAATTATAACAGTTAGTTTCAATAGCAATAACAAAACAAAATAATCAGGCTTAAATCAAATAATAAACATTTTTTTGAGATGTCAAATGTTTAAAAAATTTCTAAGGAAATAAATAATCAATGTAAAAACATAAACAAATATAAAAATTATAATTTCAAAAATTAAAACTTCAAAATAGTAGTATACACTAGCAAAATCATCTCTTTTCACTAAAGTAAGTTAAATAATTACTTTTTGGACTGATTGCCACATATGGGCGTATTTGTTCTAAAAACATGATTATGGTAATTTTTTCGTTTTCATACTTTTCAGTCAAATAGGCAATCATTTTATCATTATTTCTTGTGTTGTTCTTTTTAAGATAGATAAACTTTGCTTAGCAAGGAAAAATACTTTATTATGGTGAAACAAAACTAAGTCAAAAAGCACAAAAAAATATTTATATTAAATTAATTTAATCGGGGGCGTCGGCCACGGGTGCGTCGACCACTGGGGGCATAAGCCACGGACCCACTTCAGCTTACACACGCGTTTATTGATCGTAGTTTCAACACTTTTTAAGTATTATCGTTCAGTTCTTTCCTTCCTTGTGCAGCTGTTATGTCTTATTTTTCTAACTATAGTCCAAAACCCTAACCTCACTGGTTTTCCTGTATTAAATGAGGAAGCTGGGGTGACGTCACTCCAGCTAACACATACTAGACGACTTATATTAACGAAATTTTTGTGGCAGCAAAATTAAGACTGGGCACTTTGATTGCAGATATTATGCCTTAAATATTGGCATAGATAGAATTATTCTACCACTAATGAGGAAGCTGGAGTTATGCACATGTGCAAGGCACGTCTCGAAGCATACTTCGCGCTGGCGATAATTTAGTTCGTGGGGCACCCATTTGTCAAGCTTTTTTACCTTGCCAATTTGACGCAAATGGACCGATATGGTCTTGATGGTAACGTCGAAAGTTGCTGCTAATTGAGCCTTAGATTGAGTATCATCAGCTTCTACAATCGCCTTTAATTCGTCATTGTTGATTGTTGGATTGTCGGTTGGCGCAGTGGTTGAGCGATTGACTGCTGCGCTGCGTGTCGCGGGTTCGAATTCCGCACGGAACAAATATTTGTAGATATGATCTGCAGATAGTTGTTTCGGCTCTGGGAGTTGGGTGTGTGAGTTTATATGTTTGTAAACGCACCCACGTTACAGGTAGAAATTCCTAGTGTTGGCAAAGATAATATTTAAAAAAAACTCGATTTTTAACGTATGGGCATTATGACGAAAAAGATTCAAATTTTTTTTTTTTTTTCTCTATTAATAAAAACTAATGTTCTTAATAATAAATTACAATCTAGCCTTAATAGACTAATAAGCAATTTAACTCTAACTTATTATTATATTGTATAATGTTATGACTAAGAATAGTGTCAATTTGCACTTTTATACAGTTCGGTAGCACTTTCTTAGAGTCTGATACGTTAAAAACACTTAGTTCACGTGTTACATATATAGCACAATATTGTTTGCTATTATTTTTTCACTTACAATACACTTTTACTACACTAACTCAAATGGTTTAGTTCTCTTTAGCCTACGCACTATGTCCGTGTTATCTAGCAGCTGGATTGCTTCCACATTCACATGTCGATGAAGTCTGTGTTCGTGGGCTTCAGCAAAGTTTTGAATAACGGTGGTGACGAGTTTCATTTTAAGGTCGCGGTGAAGGTCGTCATTTCTGATGTACCATGGTGCATTAACAGCATCTCTGAGTACTTTATTTTGGAATTGTTGTATAATTTTAACATTGCTTTGTTTAGTACAGCCCCATAGTTGGATACCATACGTCCAAATTGGCATAAGAATATGCTTGTATATTATAATTTTATTGTGTATTGATAGACAGGATTTTCTGCCGAGTAACCAATACATATTTTTGTACCGTATATCGAGTTCCTGTCTTTTCTTTTTGACGTGAGATTTTTGACGTGAGATTTCCAACGCAATTTAGCGTCAAGAGTTATGCCGAGGTATTTGGCTGTATTCGCATAAGGCACTTGCATGCCGTTTATATAGATTGGGTGGTAATCGCAGTGTTTATTAGTGAAGTCAATGTGAATCGATTTTGATTCATTCAGTTTGATCTTCCACTTTTGTGTCCAGTCGTAAACTTTGTTCACAGCTAGTTGAACTTTTTCTACTGCTTCTTTGTGGTTTGAACCAACAGCCATTATAGCAGTATCATCAGCAAAGGTCGCTATGGTGTTGTTTTCCAGCTCTGGGATATCACATGTGTATACCAAGTAAAGGATTGGGCCTAACACACTTCCTTGTGGTACTCCGGCCTTAATAGTTTTTAGCTCAGAATATGCGTCCTCTTGCCTTATCCTGAACATTCTGTTGCTTATATATGACTCTAGAATATCTGAAAATTCTGGGAGCATGCGTCTGAGTTTGTATATCAAACCCTCATGCCAAACTTTGTCGAAAGCTTGTGCGACATCTAGAAATACGGTGGCGCAGACTTGCTTGTTTTCGAGCGTTTTTTCAATGATGTTTGTTATTCTGTGTACCTGATCCATGGTAGAATGTTTTTCCCTGATGGTTCGGAATAAGTTCTTTTTCTTCTATAATTGGTTTTAGCCGTTTTAATAAGAGCTTTTCAAATAGTTTCGATAATACTGGCAGCAGCGAAATGGGTCTATAAGATGATGCTTCATGGGGTGGTTTCCCAGGCTTCGCAATCATAATGACTTCAGCAACTTTCCATGGCTCAGGTACATGTTTTAGCATAAATGCAGCGTTAATAAGTCTGGTCAGCTTAACTATGGCTTTGCGCGGAAGGTGTTTTAGAATTTCTCCTGTTATGAGATCATAACCCGGGGATTTCTTCGAGCTTATGTTGTTTTTAATTTCTCTCACAACTTCTTTAGGAGTTACAAGCCGAATTCTTTGGTTTTGTGATACATTTTCACTCTCAGATATTTCTATGGAACTTTTATTGGGTTGAAAAGTATCTTCTAAGTATTGGGCAAATCTTACCGCTTTTTGTTCATTGCTTATGGCCCATTTTCCATCGCTGTTTCTGATGGGAGGTATTTGCAGAATCGGCCTTTTTAGTTTTCTTGTAGCTTTCCAAAGAGAGTAATCCGTTGATTGGTCGTTGGTTAGCTGCACAAGATTGGAGTTCAGAGTTTCATCCTCAAATTGTATAATTTTCCTCTTTAATTGTTTGGTTAGGTTATTTAATAGTGTTTTATCCCGCGGGCACCTTGTTTGCTGCCAGCGCTTTCTTTGTTTTCTTTTCTCTGATAGTAAGTTCACAATATCCTTGGGATAGATATGCCCCTTATATTTCCGTTTTAATTGTGGAGTGTTGTTCCAAGCACATTGTTGAATGTTAACAACATATTTGCTTACTTCTGAGTTAAGCTGATCCTGATTTTGTAATGGAGTTTTTAGGTCGATTATTTTATCTAGGTCAAGCGCAAAGCTGTCCCAGTCTGTAGACTTGTTAACCAGTGTTAGATGGTATTCTTTTATTTGAATTTTTTGACTAAGTCTTAGTATAATCGGGGAGTGATCCGAATTCATCAGAAACTCTTCCTCCAAACTAACATAGTTGGTGGATATGTTTTTACATATGAAAAAGTCTATGAGATCCGGTATTTTCTGATGATCAGTTGGCCAGTATGTTGGTTTGCCAGTGCTCATAACTTCACAATGTGTGTCTCTGACTGCGTTTAAGAGCTGTCTTCCCTTTGTTGTAGTCAGTCGTGACCCCCAATGCGTATGCTTGGCATTAAAATCACCGCCTAGGATGAATCTTTGACCCAAAACTTCAAAGAATTGCAAATATCGCTCTTTTCTTATCATATGTCTTGGAGGACAGTAAACAGCTGCTATGGAAACGTGACAAAATTTAGTTTTGACTGATATTGCCACAGCTTGAATGTCTGGTTCTTCAAATTTACTGTGCTCGTAATGGTTAAGGTTTTCTTTAATTATAACCGCGCTCCCTCCTCTGGCAGAGTTGTCAGGGTGAAGCGAATTATATATCTGGTATCCATTAAATTTAACAAAAGATTGTTTAGTGAAGTGCGTTTCAGAGATTAAACACACGTCTATATTTTCTGTGTCTAGGACTGCCTGTAACTCATTCTGATGTTTAAGGAGTCCATTGGAGTTCCACGCCATTATTTTTAGTGTATTAGTCATTTATGATTATTAAGAGCAGCTGTTTTGGTGCTGGATTCTAACTTCTCTAGTCGTTTGTCAAATGTAGTAATACATTTCAAAATCTGATTTATCTTATCTTCTAGATTTGAGGGATGTGTGCCTTGTTTTGCAGCCTGAGCATAGGAAATACTTTTGGTGGCTTGGACAGGTTTAACAGTTGACTGGACACCTTCTTTCCGTGTGTGTTGGTCAGGATTCCCTATTGTAGAAAACTGTTGGGCTGTTGGCACAACAAGTTTCTTTTTTATGTTTTTGTTTTTCATCATTTGCATCTCTTTGGCTACTTCACACCCTCTATAGTTGGCTGGGTGGGGTAAGCCACAGTGGACGCATTTCGGTTTCTCTTGCGGAGATTTAATACATTCGGCTGTAAGGTGCTTGCCAGTGCATTTTACACACCTTGGCTCTTTTTTACAGTATTTATGAGTATGCCCATATGCCTGGCATCTCTTACACTGTGGAATAAGTTTCGGATTTTTGAGAGGGTGTATTTCAATTTTACACCCTAAAATGTGCTTTGTTGCATAGATTTTATTGACATCTTCGTCATTATGAAAAGAAAGAACGAACATATTGAGCGGTTCTTTACTCTTCCAGCTCAACTTGTGGTCAACTTTTTCTATTTTAAGACCTTGCGATATTAAATCATCTTTGATTCGATCTGGCTGGCAAGAAGAATGTAGTTTTTTCACTACAACTCTTATTGGCCTAGCCTGTTTGTTTTCATATGTGTGCCAATGATAGTCTTTCTCTGTCAAAAACCTAGCAATCGCTCTATAAGAGTCATCAGTTTTAGCGTTGATCTTCACACAGTCTCCGTTCATCATTTTGGCGGTGAATGATTCAGTTGGTTGGGTTTCAGTCAGTGAGTCGTAAAACATTTGGTAGCTCTTGACTCCGTCTATAATGATTGGCGGTGGTGCACGCACTTTTTTGACTAATGTCTGTTCTTTCTCCAATGATTTTTGTTGGGCGTTCGTGCCGGATTGTTGTGGGGGAGAAAGGGAAATGTTTAGCTTCCTTTTTTTCCTACTTTTGGCCCTTATCCACTCAGTCTCTTTAGCGAGTTCTTCCTCGTCTGTGCAATACTCGACGTTTCCTTTTTCAGACTGAGCAAATCGTATGTTGCTCTTAGCTTCCAACTCCTTGGGGCCATTATTTCCTTGTTCCTTGCTTGAGCTGGGATTTTCATTTTGGCGGCTTTGTAGTTGATACTGAAGGCTTTGTATTTGGACCTGCAAATCATTAACGAGAAGTGCCAGCTTTTCTCTTTCTGATTTTTCTTGGATGTAACTATCATACAACAGCTTTTCCAGATCAGTTTTAATTTTTATTTTTGTTGGCGACATTGTAGGGTAAATAGGCACTACACCTTCACAATTAACTGATTGCACTGTTTACACTATAATAAATAAATAACTGGGTCATCGCGGCGACCTTGACCAGCCGATTTCGCAACGCGGCGACGGCGTTATTTTGATGCGCCAGCGAATTACACTTACGTAGCTCACTCGCGCGAATGATAGGTATACGACCGTTCTCGATAGAAGTCAAACATCAATGATGAAAAAGATTCAAATGCGATGAAAATATAACACTACTCAATGAACAAATGACTAATTTTGAAAAAACAATTCCATTTTTTTCAAAATAAAATAGAATTGAAATTAGAATTCTTAGGCAAACAAAAACTATTTTGAAATGGCCAGTACTGCAGAACGGCAATTTCATAGGTAAACACTAACCATAACGATAAGATTAACAATGAAAATTAAATAGGTATAGGCTATCTAATAATCGCGCGTGTGCCTACCCTATTACGATTATAGCTGACGAATATTGTCACTAAAAGCTATTGTAGCAACATCAAGCTTTTTCTCAACATCACACACACACACACAAACATCATCAGCCTATTAATGTTCCCACTGCTGGGACACAGGCCTCCTCTCTGTGAGAGGGAATGGGCCGTAATCCACCACGCGGGCCCAGTGCGGATTGGTGGATGTCACAACAACAACATGCTTTCACATAATTCGTATTCGTATGGTGTGAGGAAGATTCCAGAGGTGGACAGCACGAACAGTAAATGATCCACCGTAACGACTTGAACATGGGTGAAGGTACGCGTGAGTGATCTCAAGAAATGCCTCTGTGACAGACTACCACAAACTGTATTAAAAAGATCTGAAGTCTATCTTTTTAATACAGTTCTATCTCTATGATCTAATATGTCTCTACAATCGTAAAGTTAGGGACCCTAATGGGGGCTATCGTTATTGAGCCCACTAGTTGGCGCCACTGGCGAGTAAGGTCCTTAAATATCGCTGTTAAACGATGATATTACGCGCACAGAAGCAAAGTTTGAATTAAAATCATTTCTAATGTCGTACAAGTGCGATTACTTAAATATAACATCGACTATGTCGCAGTTTTGCGGAGCTACTTTTTTCGAAAATAAAGGATAAAAGGACATGGCTAAACAACTGCCCTAAGCACGTCTAGAAATTTCTCACTAGCTCATAACATTCAAATATTCATTAATGAATTATTACAGTTTTATTATTCTTCTAGAACTTTCGTGAATTAATCAAATAATTAAAAGTTTTTTCATGTTTTTGTTTGACAAAAAGAACATAAGATGCCATTCTTCGAAAAATTTTAGTCAATAAACCTACTTTTAAATACATTTGCGTAAGTCGAAACGAACAGTATTCATTATTATTTAATATTGTACCTATCGCAATACATCTCAAATATTCATTAATTAATTATAACAGTTTTATTATTCTTCTAGAACTTTCGTGAATTAATCAAATAATTAAAAGATTTTTCATGTTTTTGAATGACAAGAAGAACATAAGATTCCGTTCTACGAAAAATTGTAGTCAATAAACCTACTTTTAAAGACATTTGCGAAAATCGAAACGAACAGTATTCATTATTATTTATTTTTGTACCTTTCGCAATACATCTCAAAACCTTAGAGATTATCTGATTTCTAGAAATTATTGACAAAATCTGGAAAGCAACGGCGCTTAAATAGTGCTGACACTAAAAAGTTCGATTCGATTAGAACCAAATAATCTCACTTTGAACGAAGTACCTTTCGCCGGGTATTATGTATTAATACAGAGCCAACTAGTATGGTCTTAAGTTTCAATTGCGTATTGATTCATCATGAGATGCATAAACTGTGGTGTAGCAACAAATAAAAGATCTTCAAATGACAGCCGGGACCAACGGCTTAACTAGCTTTCCAAGACACGAAGGAAACTCGCTATGTAAAGATGGTTCACGATGGAACCACGGAATGACCTCGGCTAGCGTTGCTTAACCTTGAAGATCGACCTGTGCGTCTGTTATTATTAAGCCACGAGCTCCTCTGAACGCCTAACTAAAGTATCATAGCAAAATCTTATTCTTTTACAAGTTTGTTTACCTATTAATGTAGGCGTTTCTACGATTTTATTTTCAGGATTGTGACGATATAAAAAGTGTCTGTAACTTTTTTCATACGAAATACTCATATGCAGCTATTCAGAATTGCATATTACTAGTTAAAATGTTTAGTCATTGCTAGGGCAGTCGTCCATACTTTATTTAGCCATGTCCTTTGCCGAAACTTTGAACTCTAGAAGTGGTTGGTAAAACCCGTACCAATCATAATCTGTCATATTTTGAAAATATTCACAACAATCAAAAAGTAGTAAATAAAAAAAAAAGCAAAACTAGGTCGACAGTTTGACATTTTGAAGACCTCACCTTCCGCCAACGCCACTAGCGGCAGATTCAAACGCGATAGCCATTAGATAGATAGATAGATAGATAGATTTATTTATTTGCTTAGAATGTAGGTAATACATTTAGGTGTTACAATATTTTGGATCCTTATACATTCTGCCTCATGGCATGCAAAAATTTTAGTAACACTACTATAGATTATACTATTTACTTAAAGCTAATTAATAATATAAGAACATTACAAATTAAATAGTCTTGTCATTCAAGAAATCCGATACAGAGTAATAGCATTTTGAAAGTAGTAATTTTTTAAGTTGCTTTTTAAATATTCTTAAAGGTTGCTCTTTAACTATTTTTGGTATATGGTTATAAATAAGAGGAGCCATGCACATGACACTCTTTCTCAATAATGCAGTTTTATATCCACCTATGCATAACATATCTTCGTATTGAGTTCTTAAACTTGTAGTCCTGTTTCTAGTATTTTTCAAAGTTGGGAATAAGTGATCATTTGTTTTTACAAAAATGGCTATTTCTAATATATATAAGCATGCAAAAGTTAAAAGATTATATTTTTTGAAAAAAGGTATGCAGCTGTCGGTCACATTGAGTTTAAACATAGATCTAATACAGCGTTTTTGCGCCTTAAAAATATTTTCTCTCTCGCTACAGTTTCCCCAGAATATTATACCAAACCTCAATACAGAAACAACTAGACTGTGGTATGCCATCAATACTGTCTGAATGTTAACTTTTTTTGTTAAACTATATAAAGCATAAGCTGCTGAACTTAGTTTTTTGCATACATCATCTGCTTGAGTTTTCCATGTCAATTGGCTATCAATTGTAATTCCTAGAAATTTTGCTTCACTGACCTTATCTATTGTTTGTCCATTATAATGTATATTCATATTTGTGGCTAATATTCTTTGGTAATAGTGCATTACTTTTGTTTTCTCTAGATTTATAATTAAGTTGTTTTTATTAAGCCAATTTATAAATTTTTCGAGCGTAATATTAACATTAGCTTCATACGAATCTCTATTATGACACTTAATTATCAAAGTGCTGTCATCAGCAAAAAGGACCATTGGATTTGGTATTTCACTAGGCAAATCATTTACATACAGTAGAAATAATAAGGGGCCGAGTATGCTGCCCTGTGGGACACCAAATTTGATATTTCTTCGAGAAGAAGCGTACCTTTTTTCTTTTTTTGTTTTTAGACAGACTCTAGAAATTTCTGTAAATTGTTTGCGTCCTTTTAGGTAAGTTTTAATCAGATTAAGCACATTTCCTCGTATACCGTATGATTCAATTTTACTTAAAAGTATGTCATGATCTACATAATCAAACGCTTTTGATAAATCAGTGAATAAGGCACATATAGGTATTTTTTTATCAACATTTGGCATTATGATATTCAAGAATTCGAAAATAGCCGTATTAATATTATTATTTTTTCTAAAACCCTTCTGCTCGTCACACAAAATATTAAATTTTGTCAAGAAGGCGTATAAGGAATTATAAATAACTTTTTCTATTATTTTGGAAAAAATCGAAATTAAGGAAATTGGTCTATAGTTTGAAATATCATCTTTGGCGTTCTTCTTATAAATAGGCTTGACCTTAACAATTTTAAGTTTTTCTGGAAATTTTCCAGCTGATAAACATGCGTTAATTACATGAGCTAGAGGAGCAGCTATATAGCTACCGACATATTTTATAACCTTTGTAGAAACGCCGTCGTAGCCAAAGCTTTTTTTGTCTTTCAAAGATTTAATTATGCGTTGTCTTGAGGAATTACTGGAGGTATAAAAATGGAGTGTGGATTTTCCTGTATCACATTATTACTAAGCGCACGTGATACCGCAGCGACTTGATCAACGAAAAAGTTATTAAAAGATTCAGCTAAGTCATAAGGATCAGTTAATACTGTATTATTATATTTTATTTGAGAGATAGGTTCACTTATACCTTTATTGTTATTTATTATTTGCCAGGCTGTTTTAGGTTTATTTTTAGATTGATTAATTAAGTAATTATTTTGCGATTTCTGAGTCAATTTAATAATTTTCTTAAATTTACGCGAGTAATCAATAAATAATGCCTTATTTTCTTTTGATGGTTTTAATCTCTGTTGCCAAAGTAAATGTCGTTGTTTTCTGCTACAAATACGTAAGCCTCGAGATATCCAAGTAATCTTTTTTTCAGATTTCATTGAGACTTTTTTAAAAGGGAAACATAAATTGTATAATAATTGAAAAATATCCATGAAGTTATTATACGATTCATCAGGATCTTCTGTATTGTACACGTCACAGAATGATAGACTTTGGAGATGATTTTTAAAAGTTTCAAGATTTTCTTTGGAAGTGTCTCTCTGCATGGCGTGCCAAGATTTTATGAGGCATGTTTTGTTTGTTTTTGCATTTATTATTTGTGCGGTATGATCTGACAATCCAAAATCCTTTACTTTGTATTGACAACTCTGTTTAAAGTTGTGAGCAAAATTATCAAGACAAGTATTGCTAGCAAGTCGAGTTGCTTCATTAATTTGTAACTTTAGATTGTAGCTTAAGAGAAAGTATTTAAATTCCAAAGAAAGTCTATTATTTTTTAGAATATCTATATTGAAATCCCCGCATATAATTATTTTTTTATTTTTAATTAATATTTTTTTCAAAATGGCATCTAAATTTTCATAAAATTTATTTAAATTTGTAAGCTTCGGGGGTCTATACACACATACTATAATTAACTTTTGTTGCGTAAGTTCAATAGCGCAACACTCAATTATTCCCGCTATAGAGAACTTCATGATCTCTGGCAACTCCTTATATTCGTAACCATTTTTTACTAAGATACAGGAACCACCACGTTTTATATTACTTCTAGCATAGCATGCTGCAAGTCTATAACTCGGTAAATAGAGTAACTTTTCCTGACCAGACATTATGAAGTGCTCGGTTATGCATATAACATCTATCAACATTTTCTCGCTTGACAATTCCTGGATGTACATAGTTAAAAGATCCGACTTGTTTAAAAGTCCAGCAATATTTTGATGAAAAATACATAAATTATTAGAGAAAAAACTGGTTAGAATTAAGATCAATTACATTGTCTTCCTGATGTACAGATTTGTTGTTGTTAACAAGTAGCAATAAGTTTTTAAAAATGTTTTTCATTCCTCTGTTATTCAATTTTTTATCATACTTAGAGAACATAGAAAAAATCGTATAATAAATCTAGATTAGAGTCCAACGGCATGGCGTAATTGTGAGACTGAAGATCCAGATGTAGTAAGCTGTTAAAAGTTTCTATACGCCAGTTAAACATTTTCGAATAATTGCTCAATTTAAAAGTCGGTACGCACAATATTATATTTGTATGTTGTATTTTTTTCAATTCATTTCTAAGTTCTACTACAATCTCAACATAGTTTTCTGTTTTTTTGAAATCTTCCTCCCCAATTAAGATTACACAATAGTCGTCTATTGAAAAATCTTTAACCTTTTGATACAAATTACGAATAAGCTGTATGGTTCCACAATTTGGTGTGACATAATGACATATTTGTGAATATTTAAAAGTTTCCTCAGCAATTGATAAAACGTTATTATTTGTATTGGTGCTAATGATGCATATTTTGTTTTTTCGGGTATTCGTATCTCTGATTTCTGTTTTTTCTTTTTGGGTCGATGTATTTTGAGACGTTCTTGTACTCTCACAGATTAAAGTTGTTTTTTGTTTCAAAGGTGTCGATGTAGACTGGGATTGTTCACTTCGCTGAGGCTTGATGTTATGAGAGCAGTTACGTGGAGTTGAAGATCGCGATTTCTTTCTGGGTGTCTCATTTGCGAGTTTAAAAGTTGCTTTTCTAAGGACATCGTTTTTGGATGTCACTTCACTCAAGCTTTTTTTTTTAGTTCGCAGTTTTCTAAAGATAAATTATTAATCTCTTCGTGTGCGGAGTTTAGTTTTGAGGTGAGATCTTCTATTTGTAATTTAAGTTGTTGTATTAGCAGAGTATTATCGTCAGCTGATAAATTCGGTAAACTACTGGTGCTGCCATCTATTTTTGTACTATTTGTTGCATTCGTTCCGTCAAACGACATCTCTGTCATGGAGTGTGTTTGCTTTTTTCTAAACGTTATGTTCTCAAAGAAATTCATTTTAAGTGATAGATCAGTATTAGAAATAATTTAAAAATGGAAAAAGAACTAATTATCCTCTGCAGGTTTCGAACTCGCTACACGCAATTTCGCCTTGCAACACGTAAACCATTCGACCAACCAGTCGATATATTTTGATTCCAAATTACGGTTCTATAGGCGCATAGTAGCAACTTTTTAGTAGAATATTTGTAATCTTAAATTGACGGTTAGTTAAAAACAAAAAAGTGTTTTTGTTTTTAAAAGATAGACACTGAATTTGTGTAGATTTATTGTTAAATGTAGTTAAATCCTCACTGAATGTTAATATTTATCAGTAATTCACTGGAACAACACAGTTTTTCGTCCAATTTCGATTAGCACAGAACACTTGATTTTTGTAGTATTTAACTAATTATACCGTGCGTGTAGTCACTAGATAACAATGTCACTTATTTATTATAGTCCACTTTCACTAAATTATCTATCAACACATGTAATTTCTGTTTATAAATATTTTAAAGATTAAAATACGACGGAGCTACTTCTATGTCGACGAATAGTAGGGTAGGTAAAGAACATTACATAATAGTATGTTTATTATAGGTTTGTGCTCCATTGGTGTAATTACTGCAACTGCAAGGCGTTCCAATGCGAGGGTAAAGGAATAAAATAAAATATATATTTTTTTTAATTTTATATTAAAAAATACATTGACACGAGAAATAAACGTGTGTGCAAAATTATTTTGCAAGTTTTGATAAAAAACACACCGGGAAGGTGAAACTAAATAATAGCTTCTAAAAATACAATGGTAGACAAAAATTAACAATGGTGATACAAATAACTACTACTACTGTGTAACTTGTGCTTCTACTCAGACCCGTTACTTGGGACTGGACAATAAGCAATTCAAGACTACTTTTGTTAGCTTGGGTCTTATCTGTAAAAACAAAATATAACATGTTTTATCAATAAATAAATGAACACTTTAATTAGTAAACTCCTAATATATCATTAAGTATAGTATAATCGAGAAGTAAAATATCATCGTCTTAAGAGGCATCACACATTGTGCAACACTTCGATGTACTTATGTATGTTTACTTTATGTATTGTGCCGCCTGAACCATGTCCTAAATTACTGGTAGACGCGGGGTATGTGTGTACACTGCCTGAACCTCGACCTGCTCCTGAATTACTGGTAGATTTTTGGTATGTATGTACACTGCCTGAACCATGTCCTACTCCTTAATTATTAGTAGACACGGGGTATCTGTGTACATTGCCCGAAGCACGTCCTGCTCTTGAATTACTGGTAGACGCGGGGTATTTGTGTACACTGCCTGAACCACGCCCTGCTCCTGAATTACTGGTCGGCCCAGGGTATGTGTGTACACTGCCTGAAACACGTCCTGCTCCTGAATTACTAGTAGACACGCGGTATGTGTGTACACTGTCTGAACCACGTCTTGCTCCTGAATTACTGGTAGACGCGGGGTATGTGTGCACACTGCCTGAACCACGTCCTTTTCCTGAATTACTAGTAGACGCGAAGTATGTGTGTCCACTGCCCGAACCACGTCTCGCTCCTGAATTACTGGTAGAAGCGAAGTATGTGTGTACACTGCCTGAACCACGTCCTGCTCCTGTATTACTGGTCAACGCAGGTTATGTGTGTACGCTACCTGAACCACGTCCTGCTGCTGAATTACTGGTAAATGCGGGGTATGTGTGAACACTGCCTGAACCACGTCCTGATCCTGAATTATTAGTAGACGCGGGGTATCTGTGTATACTGGCTGAACCACGTCCTTTTCCTGAATTACTAAAAGACGCGGGGTATGTGTGTACACTGCCCGAACCACGTCTCGCTCCTGAATTACTGTTTGTCGCAGGGTATGTGTGTACACTGCCTGAACCACGTGTTGCTGCTGAATTACTGGTAGAAGCGAGGTATGTGTGTACACTGCCTGAACCACGTCCTGCTCCTGAATTACTGGTAGAAGCGAAGTATGTGTGTACACTGCCTGATCCACGTCCTGCTCCTGTATTACTGGCCAACGCAGGGTATGTGTGTACACTACCTGAACCACGTCCTGCTCCTGAATTACTGGTAAATGCGGGGTATGTGTGTACACTGCCCGAACCACGTCTCGCTCCTGAATTACTGGTAGTCGCAGGGTATGTGTGTACACTGCCTGAACCATGACTTGCTGCTGAATTACTGGTAGAAGCGAGGTATGTGTGTACACTGCCTGAACCACGTCCTGCTCCTGAATTACTGGTAGACACGGGGAAATTGTGGCTGGAACGTCCACCTCCACGGCCACCACCACCTCGGCCGCCTCGTCCTGCGGCTGTTGTTAATAGAAGTAACAATACTAAACAAATTAACCTCATTTTGCCGGCGCGAGGAGATTTAGGATTAAATTACAAATATCACTCTGACTTATACTACAACGACCCACATCCGTCACTAAATGAGTCTATTACAACAATGAACGTTCTATATCTGAATTATAATTCTTTACATGTTATCATAAATTACTTTATTATGGTATTAAAACTATTAATTTTCCTGCTGGTACAAATATTTGACTATTAAAAATACCCAGCAACATTACAATAGGCAATACGTACATTCGTATTATTTTACGAAAATTATAGGAAATTAGGAACAAATAACTTCGAACGCAACTGTACTGTCTCAATTCTCCCCATGCACAATATGCACTACAAATAAGGCGTCTCGCATTTTAGATGACTAAATCATATTATTATCATTCAAAATTTAATAGGTTGCCTAAACCAATTTTTTTCACTCCGATTTACATACAAAGCTCGCATATCCCGTAAACTATAGACCAGTTTCAGTTAGACAATTATTTATCGACAATATGGCTTTTGACCTAAATGTAACACCCTCGGTGCAACTATTCATTTAATAACGACCTTAAAAAAGCCTTTGACACTTTCAGTCAAAGGCAAACTGGAACGTATCCTCAAGTCTTTGTTTTTTACCCGACTGCGTGACACAAAGGAGGTATGTTTATCAGTATATGTCAAAAATTTCGGAAGCTGTTGAAATGGCTGGCTATTCGACAGCGCCGAGATGCTCACACTCTTTCATTACTCTTTTCTGTTCTTTATAAACCTAAATCTTCTTTGTATCTTCGAGAACGCTAGGAGCATCTTGTTCCGAGAGGAAAACCTTGTCGTCAGTAATCATCTCTTCTCCTTCGTTTTCCTCCCCATTCTTCAAGTCGTTACGGTGGATCTTTTACTGTTCGCGCTGTGCGCATCTGGAATACTCTTCCACACTCTATACGGGATAGCACTTCGTTGGTGACTTCCAGGTAACCTCCTATAGATGATGTGGGGATGTTTATTTTTCACCTATATCCCATGGTGTGGGGTATCGTTGATAGGCTCTGGGTGTCTTGTGTATGTGAATAAAATTCCTAGTGTTGGCAACTTATAAAAAATACTCGATTTTTTAACGTATGGCCATGATGACGAAAAATATTCAAATGCGATGATATCATAACGCCAATCAAAGAACAAATGACTAATTTTGATAAAAGAATTCCATTTCTTCAAAATCAAATTTAAATTTTTAGTCAATACGAAAAAATATTTTGATTTGAAATAGCCAGTACTGCAGAACAACTATTTAATAGGTTAAATATTATTAAATATTGAAATTAAATAGGTATAGGTTATCTACTATTCACGCGTGTGCCTACCTTATAATGATTATAGCTGACGCATATTGCTAAAACTCAAAGCTATTGTAACAACATCAAGTTTTTTCACAACATTCGTATTCGTATGGTGTGAGGAAGATTATTTCAGAGGTGGACAGTACGAACAGTAACAGATCCACCGTAACGACTTGATGAGTTAGGAGGAAAACGAAGGAGAAGAGATGATGAGGAACAGGAAGACTTTCCTCTCGGAACAAGATACTCAAATCGTTCCTGAAGATACGAAGGAGAGGTAGGATTGTGAAGACCAGAAAAGAGTAGAGGTTGAGTGTGGGTATCTCGGTGCTGTCGAATAGGCAGCCACTTCAACCGCTTCCGAAATTCCGACACATGGTCGTACTTTCGGAGGCCAAAAATGAAGCAGATGCACAAATTCTGCAAATTCTCGAGCTTATCAAGAAGTTCTTCAGTCGCATCACGGAAGGAGACATCAGCATAGTCAAGAAGAGGAAGAAGAAGAGACTGAGCAAGAGTAACTTTAGTTGAGAAAAGCAGGAACTTCTGGAGACGCTTCAGAGATCGAAACGAGCAAAACACCCTCCTGCTTAGTTTAGCAATATGAACATTCCAAGGTTGCAGTTTAAGAAATCACCTAAGTTTTTGACTTTCTTGGAGTAGGCTATAGCGAGGACGAGGAGGAGGACGCCACCCTAAGGAACATCCGCAGCGAGATCACACCAGTCAGAGGAAGCCTCCTGTGAGCGAACTGATTGCGAGCGACCCCGGAGATAGGAGTTAAACCACGTGATCACAGCTGGAGATGTATTAAGACAGGATAGGATACCTAAGAGGATGTCAAAATCAACTGAATTAAAACCATTGCTTATGTTCAGTAAAATCAATACCGTAAGGAGCCTGTTTTACATGGCCAGTCGGATGTCCATGGGCCATGTCTAACTCCTCGTAATATATTCCGCAATATATGTGGACATTTTCGGTTGGTAAATTTTCCAATCACTTCTCCCGCTCTGGGTGAAGCGCCCTCTCGCTTATTATATTCGCGTGTTAGATTTTTACCCGAATGCCGAGGAGGGTAATCTGTTTATCAGTATATGTATGTAAGTATGTATGTTCTTTTTGTTTTCTTTGTAAAATGCATATGGTTTTCTTTGTACACAATTTGACAAATGATCAAAAACGCTATCGATGAACTACTGCTGTATCTACAATCGTACGTAGGGCAGTCTTTTTACAACGCTGCTTATATGGCAGATCGCTACAATGGTGTAGGTAGGTACTTAGGACAAGCACTACAAAAACCGAATACTAAGGTCCAAAGTGGTGCAACCCACCTGACTTTGCAGTGTCAGCAAACGAAACAAAAATTGAATTACCGCTCCGCTCGGGTCCAGAGAGTCCTACCATATTACATTTGTAAGATCAAAAAGAAAACTATGTCCGGGAAGGTTGGTTTTTTTAGCCAAAATGAGGATTAGTGGTAGGTAAATTCACAATCCGCCCCTGCGCCAGACGGACTATCGAATATTTGTCTATTACGGTGTAGAGTTAGAGATTCAGTCATTTTTTTCGTGAGGAAGAGTCCATAGCGTCCCATCTATTTTACGCCGCGGTGAATTTCTTGCATTTAAATAATAATCTTAAGATTTAAATTGATAATATTAAATACGCAGCTATGGTAGCTTGTTCTATGAGTAAATGTGACGTTACAAGACAAAATAACCCCAATAAATATACGTTTCATAAATAAATACAAATTTGTCCTTGGTTTGTTTCGAACCAAATTTAGACAAATTTCTGCTCGTAATCGGCTCAGAAAAAGATTTTTACAATAGCATATTGATTTACATTGTTTTATATAAGTATATTTCGTATATTTTAGCAGAATTTGCAAAAATATTATGTAAAAGAGTAAATTGTTTCTTTACGCTAGGGCTTGACAAAACGGTGACGTCATGAGTATCGATAAAAACTTAATCGTTTTTAATGACATCATGACATGAATACAAACTTATTTAGTCAAGTTTTGTTTAAATTGATTTAAATTAGGATTGAGAAAATGTGTTTATATAAACTGTACTTTAAGTTGCATGTTTATTATATTAGCCTTTATTTTTCTAAATGTTTCGGTGAGTTTTGATGTTTTGTTACTTTGAATAAATTTACGTATGTTCTGCTAGTTTGTCGCAACTATCTATGATGATCGTTACGTATGTGTCTGGGTATGTAGTAAAAAAGATTACAAATATAGTTAAATGTGAGGACTGTGTACATAGTTTATTATCAAACCCAACAGCTCTCTGTCATAATTTCTTAATTGTTAAGACTATTCTAAAACAGACAAAGGCTTATATATCTAGCTAATGATGTTGTCGCATTATGTTGTAGTGCTGAGAAACTTTTTAGACAAAACATGAAAAGGAAAAGAATGGACGACCGCATTTTTGCAAAAATGTGTTGGATAATCTCTCAAAATAATCGCATTTACTATCTGTAGCATACTAATATTTGTTCCGTGCGGGTGTCAAATCTGCGACACGCAGCGCAACACTACGCCGATCGCTCAACCACTACGCCAACCGTGTCGTCAATTTCAAATATCTGACGCTGCGGTATTTTGTTAGTAGTTAGTATTTCAAATACTTTTGGCTTCAAAATACATTTAACGATTTTATTAATAAATGCGTTCTGCAGGAAATAGCGCTCGATAGCTTTCATAAGCAAAATGGCGACCGCGTACGTCAAATTGTCAAGTACCTTGTCAATTGTCATTTTCATTTCAAACGGTTCATTTTCACGAAACTTCTGTGTATTGGTTAAGTTTATTAGTACGAATGTCACGATGGATGATCGACTGTATTTAGTCATTTGTATTTCGAATAAAAATACTGTAGTTTGTATTATATATTTCAAATACACGACATTCAAATATTTTGTATTTCTTATTTTAAATACTGTAGCGTTACGTATAGCTCAGTTGAACTATACGTAAGCCACGTTAATAAAATTAAAGGTAACTATAAATTAAAAGTAAGAAAAGGATATAAATAACAAATTAAGGTCCGGCTTGACACGACGTAGGCAGCTAGGAAGATCCGGACTTCACACGACGTGGGCAGCTACGAAGATCCGGCTTCGCACGACGTGGGCAGGTATTTCTTAGCAGACAGTCAGGTTACGCAGCTGGACGGACACGAAGGCGTGCAATGCCCGAGGTAGGCAGATGAGCTCGCAGATGAATCGCTTACTCGTGGATAAGCAGTAGGGTAGCCAGCAGGACGAATGGGCTGGCACACAGATGGTCAAGGCTTGAACCAATTGTCAGGCTAACAGACAGTAGCATAGGTGCAAGAACAGGCAGATAGAAGTGTGGAGGTCGGGCTGTGGCTTACTATGCCGATCAAAAGAGCCCTTTAAACATGAAGTGGTGTCCGACAAGGTCAATGAAATTAAGGTTCCACATTCAATATGTTTATATTTATTGCACCTCTAAGATTTTAATACATTCACATGCCGTATTTATTATAGTTTTCAAGAGTTTTAGATTCAATCGTATACTTCATAGTATTAACAGAAAAACGGACTCTAGCGTTCAGAGCAGATTCAAGACTAAAAAAGTGACACCCGTTTTTCTTCGTTCCGATATGTCTTCTCAATTTTAAATTCAAATATGAATTAAGAAATCATGAACGAATAAAAACGGTTTACAGAGGCGCAGTCTGCCGCTGCCCTTATAATGAAAATATAATGTACAACGAGCTTAATAAGCTATAGAGAATGGTATCTTATGTCTATGGTTTAAGAAAATAAAATAATGACAATTACATGTCAGGTAAAAATGTCAGTATAAATTAATAAAATAGTTTTGGATGTTAAAACAAATCTTAAGCTTTTCAGGTGTTAAAGTATACATAAAATGGGAAACTTGAGTTAATACAATTTCAAAAATTATAAGGATGAAATTTGAAAAATATATTATAAAACGTAAGTAAACTAAGACATGTGGAATGAACACCACAATACATGCGATATAGTATTTTGTCATTTGTTTTCTTTAGCAAAGCATGTATTTTGCCCAGCTCTTATTATAGTTTAAATTAACCAATAACCCTTTAATCGTGTTTCATATTGTGTTCACCAAGTATCGACATCGATACTGAACATGAACTTTTTGACAACACTTTTTTAACTAACACATGGACAATTCCCTAACACATAGATTTTATATTTTTGGTTTCGCTTTTCATCTGACTCTGTTTATCTTGTACATACTATATCTATGGTAACCCCCGTTTAAGATGACAGATTGACATTAGAAGTGGACAATAAGCTTCCAACAAAACAATGGTGCAGTTTCTCATAGCGCGGATCTCTGCTTGCACCATGCATGTAGGATTATTGCGACTGTGACGTTCGCAGTTTGTATAATAATACTTTTTTGTATAGGTTACCGACATAGCCCGATGAATTGCCAAACGTAAGTGGCACCGGGCTGGGTTCATTGTTTTTTTATCCTTGTACAATCTACCAGATTAGGCATGCAAACATGAATTAAGTAAACGAGTAGGTAGGTGATCAAAAAACTAGTCTCAAAATACAAAACTACGTATTACAGTTCAAAACGGATACAATTAATTAAGTTGGTATGTCGTTAAATTGCATAAAACATATTATATTACTTGCAGATCAGATGGCCGTTGGGGCCGAAACTAGTGAATAGTCCCGGGAAATCCCGGAACCGAAAGTACCGGGAAATCCCGGAAATTCGCCTCGTTTTAGGAACCGGAATTTTCATAACCATATCCCGGTTCTTTCGGTACTTTCGGGAAAAGATACTTCGCGTTCAGAATATTTCAAATTTTATTGCCTAAAGCCCGACCGCTTAAAGCGTGGAATACACTTGCTACCTAGTAGTACAAGAGCATGCTGCGCGAGGAATTAGCTCGGAAAATCAACACCAATGAATGTGTCGCTTCTAACAACGGTACTGCTGACGGCTATGATGCCGCGAAAGTATTATAATCAAATAGTTAATCGCTCATCGAACGAGAGTTTGCACATAACGATCCAATTTCAAAGGTTAAAACCGTTGTCAAGTTATTCAGGAAATCATTAACATAAAACGACGACATACTGCAAATATATGTCATCGCTGATTTTAAAAAAGAATTCGCAATGACTCGAAAGCTCGATGGGAGAGTCTAGCAAATACTCTTGAGCGGTTTCTGAAACTTCGAACGTGCATAGTGAGGGTATTAATTGTGAAGTCTGATATTTGTTTTACTAGCACTTCACCCGCGATCCGTATTTTATCCTACAGATGACTTTTGAGTGCCCCTACACCATGAAAGAGAGAGAAAGAGAAGAGAGTCCGCCTTTGTACCTTTTGTGCATGAAGTCTAAATAAATAATAAGAAGCCCTGTACATAAAATTCTTAAAAATATTTAATGCCCCCGTAAATCGTATTTTTGGAGTAGTTTTGATAAACTTACAATGAAATTTCTGACAAACTTTCAACCCCCTTTTTAGCTCCTTAAGGGTGGAAATGCCAAAAACCAATAAATACATGAATTCTTTTTATCAACTAAGAGCATAAATTTAAAATTCCACGTGTCCGATTTACAAACTGTAGTAATTTCATACAAACTTTCAACCATTTTACCACCTTAAGGATAGAATTTCCAGAAATCCTTTCCTAGTGCGCACTTACATCACTAGAGGAACCTCCCTGCCAAATTTCATTTTTATACGTGTAGTGGTTTTTGATATTTCGTGGTGAGTGAGTGCCCTTTCGCTTTTATATATATAGATAGATAGAAGAATATTGGCAGAATATAACAGAACTTTACGAGGTACTTGACATTATAAGAACAATTTTGGAAGCGTTATACGTTATCCGGCGAGATGCGATACTACCGACTGTGGATATAGCTGTAAAATTTGCATTAAAGAAATTTTCCACCATAAATAACATCATAGCCGCAAAAATGTTGATGATGCTGAAAAATAGATACAGACCACGTCGACTGCCAGAAACATCAATTTTAACATATTTGCATATTTGCAAAACTCTGTACTCTTTTATAAAGGCTTACTTAAGTATCAAAAGTATCGAAAGTACCGGGCATACCGGTTCTTTAGCTAGAAAAACCCGAAAATCCCGGTTCTTTAAAATAGAACCGGTTCTGCATTCCCTAGCCGAAACGTTCTGGAGTGGTGACCGCGTTCCAGAAGACGCAGCGTTGGAAGGCCTCCCTCTAAGCATCCGGCCTCGCTCGCATGGCAGATCAATTTCCCAGAAACAGACGTGACAATACTCAAATTTGTCAACATCAGCACAAAACGTCACTTATGCGTAAAAGTGTCTTTTGCATGGCTCCAGAAATTTACAATAAATTTCCTAAAAGCTGGAAGCAGTTGAATGATCTAGCATTCAAAAAAAAAGTTAAAGATTTCTTAGCAGATAAAGCTTATTATAATATAAATGAGTTTTTAAATGAAAAATATTAATAATTTTTATACTAATTTATATTTTTGAAATTTTTAATAATTTAATGCTGGACTTGTAATTTTATTTTTTTAAATTTTTTATGTTGACATTTTTATAGTTTTATTATGACATTCTAGAACGAAATTTTTTTATTGTATTTTTATTATTATTTTTACATATTTTTAATGATTTGGCTCAATTTGACATACTTGTATATTTTATTTTATTGTTATGATTTAATTTAATATTTTGACATTTTTAATATTTCTATTTTGACATTCTAGAATGATAATTTTAACATTTACACGACATTTTAAAATAGTTTGAGTAAATAACATGATATTTTAGATTTATTATTTTGATTTACATTTGATTGTTTTTATTTGTATTCTGTTATTAATATTTGCATGCCATTATCTAAGGCAAACATGACGAACTGTATTTTTTTAAATTTTTAACATGTCTTTCATATTGACAATTATTTGTTGTGTGTACTGTACTCATGTTTGAGCAAATAAATGATTACTTACTTACTTACTAAGTGGAGCGACGACCTGGTCAAGGCTGCAGGAGTCCGGTAAATGCGAAACGCACAGGACCGATCAGCGTAGCGACGCTTGGGAGAGACCTATGTCACAGATAATATAATACTAGCATACCTACGTCAAGCAATGGACGTCTTTAAGCTGAAATAATGATGATGATTGTATAGGTGTCGCTAGGTTAAAACCCCCGGATACCAGAGGTCGACAGTAGGATGGGGTAATCTGTGGTAAAATGAGTCTCTTTCAAATAAAACGCAATACGATACATTTGTTTCAACTTTATTTTCTTAGGATCGAATAGACTAGAAATAAAATACCTTAAAAGTATGAAAGTACGTTTATTCATTGAACAACGTTTCGATCTCTTTGTCACAGAGGCTTTTCTTGTGATCACTCACGCGTACCTACACCCGTGTACGCGTGACAGACTACCACAAACCATATTAAAAAGATAGACTTCCGATCCTAAAGTTAGGGACCCTAATGAGGGCTATCCTTTTTGTGGCTACGAGTACTAGTTGGTGCCACTGGCGAGTAAGGTCCTTGAATATCGCTTTTAAACGATGATATTACGCGCACAGAAGCATAGATTGAATTAAAATTATTTCTATAATGTCGTACAAGTGCGATTACTTAAATATAACATCGACTATGCAGCAGTTTTGCGGAGCTACTTTATTTCGAAAAAAAAGGAGGATAATTTTTCCGAAACTTTAAACTCTAGAAGTGGTTGGCAAAACCCGTACCTATCTTAATCTGTCAAATTTTGAAAATATTCACAACAATAAAAAAGTAGTAGGTATATAAAAAAGACAATAAACCAGGTCATTTGACATTTTGAAGACCTCACTATACACCAGCGCCCCTAGTGGCAGATTCAAACGCAATAGCCCTCATTAGAACATTATATATAGTATGTTTATAATAGGTTTGTGCTCCAATGGTGTAATTGCTGCAACTGCATTGCGTTCCAATGCGAGGGTAAAGGAATAAAAAAAAAACTTTTATATTCATAAATACATTGACACGAGAAATAAACGTGTGTGCAAAATTTAAACTCAATCGAATACCGTAGTTTACCGGGAAGTGAGTCAAATTTATTTGCAAGTTTTGATAAAATAGACACCGGAATAAGTGAAACTAAATAAAAGCTTGTAAAAAAGTTTATTTTTATTTTTTTACCGATTTCAAAATAAGAAAACTACAAAGTGTATATAAAGTGTAAGAAAAATACCTTATTTTTAGAAGTCGGTGTCTTTGGTAGGTACCAATTTTCGAGATAAAATTACAAAAATTAAAATGTTTATTTCAATACAAAGGATGCCCTTTGTAATTGAAATAAACATTTTTTTATTATCATTTCGATACATATTATTGGAGATCACCTTTTAAGCAAGGAATTGCTGAGTTATAGACACCGACTTCCAAAAATTAAGTTATTTTTCACTTTCAGTTTTCTCATTTAGAAGTCGATAGTAATATACGTAAAAAAAAAGAAACAATTTTTAGTTGTACCTACCTAATAGGCAAATTGTTTAGTAAGCTATCTACCTATAATGCCATAATAGATTACCCGAATATCATAAAACTTGAACATTATCGGTGAATTAGAGTGTACCAAGGTGAACAGAACACTGCTTACCCTTTTAGAGCGTACTGGCGTGATGTTATGTTATGAAATGATATAAACAATAAACAGACGTGCGATTGCAGCAGTCCCGAGAGATTTGCCGTAATTTATTGAAGAGTTCTGTTGTATATCTCCGAAGTTCTTCATCAGATCTTCACCAAATTAAAATGGGACCAATCTCGACACACACATTCAAACAAAAAAAGAATTTCAAAATCGGTCCAAAATTGAGGAGATATAGATGAAAATACAAAAAAATACCCGATACATAAAGTCGAACATAGAACGTCCTCCTTTTTGGTAAGTTGGTTAAAAATACAATAATAATCACAAATAAAACTGGTAATACAAATAACTACTACGACTGTGTAACTTGTGCTTCTACCCAGACCCGTTACTTGGGACTGTACAATAAGTAACTAATTACTACTTTTGTTAGCTTGGGTCTTATCAGTAAAAATATTTTTTTTATCAATAAATAAATTAACACTTTAATTAGTAAACTCCTAATATCTCATTAAAAATAGTATAATCGAGAAGTAAAATATCATCGTCTTAAGAGGCATCACACATTGTGCAACACTTCGATGTACTTGTATGTTTACTTCATGTATTGTGCCGCCTGAACCACGTCCTTTATTACTGGTAGACGCGGGGTATGTGTGTACACTGCCTGAACTACGTCCTGCTCCTGAATTTTTTGTAGACGCGGGATATGTGTGTACACTGCCTGAACCACGTCCTGCTCCTGAATTACTGGTCGACGCGGGGTATGTGTGTACACTGCCTGAACCACGTCCTGCTCCTGATTTTTTTGTAGACGCGGGATATGTGTGTACACTGCCTGAACCACGTCCTGCTCCTGAATTACTGGTAGACGCGGGGTATGTGTGTACACTGCCTGAACTACGTCCTTTTCCTGAATTACTAGTAGATGCGGGGTATGTGTGTACACTGACTGAACCACGTCCTGCTCCTGAATTTTTAGTAGACCCGGTGTATGTGTTTACACTGCCTGAACCACGTCCTGCTCCTGAATTACTGGCCGACGCGGGGTATGTGTGCACACTACCTGAACCACGTCCTGCTCCTGAATTACTGGCCGACGCGGGGTATGTGTGTACACTGCCTAAACCACGTCCTTTTCCTGAATTACTAGTAGACGCGGGGTATGTGTGTCCACTGCCTGAACCACGTCCTGCTCCTGAATTTTTAGAAGACGCGGGGTATGTGTTTACACTGACTGAACCACGTCCTGCTCCTGAATTACTGGTCGACGCGGGGTATGTGTGTACACTGCCTAAACCACGTCCTTTTCCTGAATTACTAGTAGACGCGGGGTATGTGTGTCCACTGCCTGGACCACGTCCTGCTCCTGAATTTTTAGTAGACGCGGGGTATGTGTTTACACTGCCTGAACCACGTCCTGCTCCTGAATTACTGGTCGACGCGGGGTATGTGTGTACACCGCCTAAACCACGTCCTGCTCCTGAATTTTTAGTAGACGCGGGGTATGTGTTTACACTGACTGAACCACGTCCTGCTCCTGAATTACTGGTCGACGCGGGGTATGTGTGTACACTGCCTAAACCACGTCCTTTTCCTGAATTACTAGTAGACGCGGGGTATATGTGTCCACTGCCTGAACCACGTCCTGCTCCTGAATTTTTAGTAGACGCGGGGTATGCGTGTACGTTGCCTGAACCACGTCCTTTTCCTGAATTACTAGTAGACGCGGGGTATGTGTGTCCACTGCCTGAACCACGTCTTGCTCCTGAATTACTGGTAAACCCAGGGTATGTGTGTACACTGCGTGTACCACGTCCTGCCCCTGAATTACTGGTAGGCGCGAGGTATGTGTTTAAACTGCCTGAAGCACGTCTTGCTACTGAATTACTGGTAGATGTAGGGTAATTGTGGCTGGAATTACTGGTAGACACGGCGACATTGTGGCTGGAACGTACAGCTCCACGGCCACCACCACCTCGGCCGCCTCGTCCTGCGGCTGTTGTTAATAGAAGTAACAATACTACACAAATTAACCTCATTTTGCCGGCGCGAGGTGTTTTAGGATTAAATTAGAAATATCACTTTGATTACAACCGTCAACCCACATCCGTCACTAAATGAGTCTATTACAACAATGAACGTTCTTTATCTGAATTATTATTATTATATTTACTCATAAATTTCATTTATAAGGTATTAAAACTATTAATTTTCCTGCTTGTCAAATATTTGTGACTAATAAAAATACCCAGCTACGTTACGATAGGCAATAAGTACATTCGTGTTAGACCACGAAAATTATAGGAAATTAGGAACAACATGCACTGCAAATAAGGCGTCTCGAATTTTAGATGACTAAATCATATTATTATCATTCAAAATGTAATAGGTTGCCTAAACTAACTTCCAGCGGACGGAATCTTTCCAGAAAATGTAATAAAAAATCAGTCACTCCGATTTACATACAAAGCTCACACATCCCGTGAACTATAGACCAGTTTCAGTTAGACAATTATTTAACAACAATATGGCGTTTGGCCTTAATGTAACACCCTCGGTGCAACTATTGATTTAATAACAAACTTAAAAAAAAAAATTCAAAAAATCAAAACACCCGAATGCTTAAAAAGCGAACTAAAAAGACGTAAACAAGAAGAAAATCATGCTGTGCAGTCGGAGGTTTATAACTTTTTAGTTATTTTTTTTAATATTTAGCTAAATTTAAACATATAAGTGTTATATATTTTTGAAATTGCCTCTTAAAATCCTTCATTTTGATACCCCACACGATGGGTTGGGAACAAAAAAAAAAATTTGTCCCCCACAATATGGCGCCCAAAAGCCGCCATTTTTATATTTCTCAATTGTAATGCAGTCAGTGACACTCGCAGGGTTAAGACGAATCGATTGACGTATGAATCATCAAAATCGGCTAGCGCGTTTGGTCTCTGGAACGCCACATAGGAACAAACATACATACATACATACATAGACTGATAAAAACATTACCCTCCTTCGGCAGTCGGGTAAAAAGCCTTTTACACTGTCAGTCAAAGGCAAACTGGAACGTATCCTCAAGTCTTATCGTTTTTTTACCCGACTGCGTGACACAAAGGAGGGTATGTTTATCAGTCTATGTCAAAAATAATCAAAGCACATAGCCATGATAATCTGCATAAAAATGTACCAAACTGCCAATGATCGCCTATTGAGCAAGTTCCATATCATACCTACTTGGGACTTATAATGGACTAGCTCTTCGCCCGCGACTTCGTGCGCTTGATCCGTATTTTATCCTACAGATGACTTTTCAGTTTCGCCCTCTTAAAGGTTATGTTTCCAAAAATCCCTTCTTAGTCCCCCTACATCATAAAAAGAAGCCCTGTACAGTAAAATTCTTCAAAAATCTTTAGCAGCACCTAAATCGTCTTTTGGGAGTAGTTTTGAAAAACTAACAATGAAAACCTTTACTATTTACTTTGGTTAGTATTTATGCCAAGTTTCAAATATATAAGACCAACAAATTTCCACCTTTTCACCTCCTTAGGGATAGAATTTCCAAAAACCAATAAATTTACATGATTTCTTATGATCAACCAAAAGCGTAAATCTTTTATTTCACGTGTCACACTTAAAAGTGTGGAAGTTTCACACAAACATTCAACCCGGCCCCTTTTAACCTCCTTAGGGGTGGAATTTCCAAAATCCAAAAAATACATGAATTATTTTTATCAACCAAGAGTATAAATCTAAAAGTTCAGGTGTCCAACTTACAATCTGTAGAAATTTTATACAAAGTTTCAACTCCCTTATTTCCGAAATAAAAAAAAACTCATTGTTTTTTTATTAACCAAGAGCGTATACAAACAATTTCAGATGTTTTACCTTCTAAAACAACACACACACACACACACACACACACACACACACTAACACACACTAAGTTTCAAACCCTGTTTTATCCTCCTTAGGGGTAGAATTTCCAATTTTTTTTTTTTTATTTATCGATCAAGAACATAAATATAAAATTTCACGTGCCCAATTTACAAACTGTTGAAATTTCATACATACTTTCATCCCCCCTTTTACCCCGTAGGGATAAGGTAAAAATCACTTCTTAGTGCGCACTTATGTCACTTGAGGAACCACCCTGGCAAATTTCATCTTTATACGTCTAGCGGTTTTCGATATATCGTGATATTATTAATTATTATTAAATTATCGCAGAATTAATGCGACAAATTTTCAAACACTGCTGTGATTGGTTGAATGCATTTTCAACAGCCAACCACAGCATATAACCGGCGAGTATTCGTCAATTATGTTAACAGCCCAATAATCGAGTGTTGAGTAACCAGGGGTTAAATTCCCATTTGATTCGTTGTGCGTGCTGGCCTCCTCTCTGTGAGAGAGAATGGACTGTACCGTAACCCACCAAGCGGGCCCAGTGCGGGTTGGTGGATGTCACATATTTTCGAATTTTTGGTTCTAAGTCATGCCGATTTCCTCACGATGTTTTTACCGTTTTGGGAAAAGTGGTGTTTTTTTTTTTTATCTGTAATAGGCTTGCGCTTGACCACTATCTCATCTGATGGTAAGTGATGATGTGGTCGACGATGGAGCACGCTTGCCTAGAAGTAACCTACAATGCACTCTTGACGTAACCTACTATTCACTCTTGACTTAAAGACCCCTAGATTGTAGCTATCGGGAAACACAGACTCCGGCAGGGAATTCCACTCCTTAGCTGTACGCACAATAAAAGTATTCTCAAAACGTTTAGTGCGTATGGGTGGGATGTCCACCATGTACCGATGGCGCATCGCCGTACGTCTGGTAGTCCGATGATGAAACGGGCTGGGTGGGATTAGATCATACAATTCCATCGCATGAAATAATTTACACAAAAGTAAAGCGCCTGCCTGGGTTCGAACCCAAGACCTACAACATGTATAAAATATTGTATAGAATTTGGTATTTAATATGGTGACATGTGAATACCAGGTTCAACGTACTATAAGATACTTTTACCACGGAAAAGTGTCACGGTTATAATAAAAATATACGCGCAATAACTTGATGAAACTACTTACCTACGTAAATGTTATTGTAAAAAAAATATAAATACCTATCTTCGTTTGAATTAATTTTGTTGTATTTTCTGTTTGTTGTATTATAATTCATCAATAAATGTTTGTTGAGCAAATAGGGTTGCAAAAGCGATTACATTCCCGTAACCCGGCCCTGTCGTAAAATCTGTTCCTTCCTGACATGTCTTAACTATATTCTATCTCTTTACCAATTTTCAGGTACAAAAAGACAAGGATTTCATATAAATTTGCGAGACCCCTTAGTCCAGGCTACCACAAAATTCTTTCTTAGCTTATGTCTCCTACTCATAAAACTCTAGACTTGCTAAATTTTAGGACGGTATGTAGTATTATAATCCGAACTTTCATACAAATTTGCGAGAGTGCTTAGACCTCTTTAATCCGGCCCAGACACAGAATCCGTTCTTAGCAGACTTCTACTAACTATAAACTATCTCCTTGCCAAATTTTAAGTTAGTGCCTCAAACAATGAAGGACTTTCATACAAACTTGCGAGAGCTCCCCTAAGTCCGGCCCTGTCGCAAAATCCGTTCTTAGCGGACGTCTACTAACTATAAACTACCTCCCTGCCAAATTTCATCTTTATACGTCAAGCGGTATTCGATATTTCGTGATAGGTGAATGAGTGACCTTTCGCTTTTATATATATACTAGCGGACCCGGCAAACTTTGTTTTGCCATAAAAACACCAAACATTCATCTACCCAACACTACTCCACCTACCCAACACTACGCCACCTACCCTACCCTACCTACGCTACCCTACCTACGCTACCCTACCTACCCTACCCTACCTACACTACCCTACCTACCCTACCTACACTACCTACCCTACCTACCCTACCCTACCTACCCTACCCTACCCTACCTACCCTACCCTACCTACCCTACCCTACCTACCCTACCCTACCTACCCTACCCTACCTACCCTACCCCACCTACCCTACCCAACCTACCCTACCCTACCTACCCTACCCTACCAACCCTACCCTATCTACCCTACCCTACCTACCCTACCTACCCTACCCTACCTACCCTACCCTACCTACCCTACCCTACCTACCCTACCCTACCTACCCTACCCTACCTACCCTACCTACACTACCTACCCTACCCTACCTACCCTACCCTACCTACCCTACCCTACCTACCCTACCCTACCTACCCTACCCTACCTACCCTACCCTACCTACCCTACCCTACCTACCCTACACGCGATCTAAACGCGAACTAACTCGCATTTTGGTAAACGAGCGAATGTGCATACTTGCGTTCGATGCAATTGGGTTGTTGAATTTAAAAAAAAATACGATTTTTAAAATTTATTTTGAAACTAAACATATCATAAATTATATTGTCGTTGCAAAAATCTCAAGAATATTTTTTTTCAATTTATTATAAGCAATTGAAAATCGATAAAATTTTAAAAAGAACCACCTGTCTACGAACGGGCCATGATTGGTCGCCATGTTGGTGACGTCATAACGTTCAAGGAATTTCACCATAGTACAGTGTCACGTGAATTGACTAAAAATATCCGAAAATTTGTGCAAAAATATTATTTATAACAGCAAATTTTATTTAGATATGTGTGATAAAGGATTCATAAATGCTAATTTCGATAAGATATCCATCTGATGGACGATTTGGAAAAATTGAGCATAAGTAAAGTAGTCGTAATGAATATTACGTGTTAGTGGACCGCGACCGGTGTTTGTCATTGTTGTTTACACAATACATTTAGAAACATAATTTTCATAATGTAATTGTTGTTACATATGGGAAGGTGATATTCGTGTAAAATAAAAAGCTAACAAACACGATTGGCGCGCAACTTCCACTTTAGATATCAAAAAACTTCATAGGTACCACTAAATATTATACAACCCGAAATCTGTGGTGCCTTTATGTTTATTTATTTATTTTGCATAACATCCTTAAAATTTTCGGTATTTTTCATTATTTGCATATCCCTTTATAATATTAAACACAAATATCTATATAATATAATTACAAACACTAAAAAACTTTGTAGAACAAAAACGTGAAAATATTAATTCGGTACATTATCAAATATCTCTTAAATGCGTCGACCGATTTTCACAATTCAAACAGAAATATTAGTTTTACGCCTATATCCGTCACTTAAAATTAAAATAATGAATATATATATCTCCATAAACAAAAAATCATGTCTTCAAGTTACGTAATTATACAAAAATGTCAACTTTGCTCGAAAGTTCCCTTAAAAATTTACTTTTCTCAATCTTTAATGATCAAATTAAGAAATTAATCAGAATCTAATACTAAATTAGAACAAGACATAATTAACATATTCTAATTGGAATCTAACATTTCTCAAAACTTTAGTACAGTTTGCTAGGTTGGGTATTGCGCGAATCACATAATAATGGGGAGTTATTTGTAATATTCGTACATAATGATGCGAAGCAAGCATGATAACTTTTAAGGTTCGATATTTATGATCAATGTATTCGATATTCATCAATATATTGACGATAATAACAAGATGGAATTGGTTATAAGTCAAAACACTGTATAAGCTATGTGCCAGTAGAAATGAACGTTGTGACGTCACACGGGCTCGGCTTTGTTCGGAAAACGGTCGGGGTGTTTGTGTGTGTGTACTGGATTCAAAAAAATATTTTCGACTGGATTTTACTATGTAATTACAATGAAAAAAAAAAAACTAAAAATAGTTTTGTATGAAAACTTATATATGATCTTTCCATTTATTACAAAAAAAAAGTTGGTTCAACAAACCAATTATAATATATTTATTTATTATTTTCCTTATAATGTAAGACTATAAGGAAAATAATAAATAACTTTAGCATAGTACCTACTTAGCATAGTAGGTCTAACGGCTGTTTTATAGACTTTCCCTTTTGTTTTGATCGGCATGTTAGAGTCACATAAGACGCCCGACAGAGATCTCCATTTCATCCATGCCGCTTTAACTCGATGGGTCACATCTTCATCTATACGAGCGTCAGTAGTCAGCATAGAGCCAAGGTATTTAAATCGGGACACTTTTGGTAGATTGGTGTCGCGCACCTTCAGGTCACAGCCCACTTCCTCCGCACCACCAAAGTCGCATTCCATATATTCGGTTTTAGTGCGGCTGATCCGATTTCAATCTCAGACAGCCACAAATCGAATGCGTTCTGGAGCTCGGAGGCCTTCTTTTCCACAAGTACGATGTCGTCAGCATACAGCATGCTCCAAGGGGCTTCTTTTTGAATATGCAGTGTTATGTGGTCCATGGCCAGATTAAACAACAGCGGGCTGAGGGCTGATCCCTGGTTCACTCCAACCTTAACCAAAAATGGGTCACTCATACCCGCAGGGCTACGGACCTGTGTGCTGACGTCATCATACATGTCTCGTACCAGATTAATGTAAACTTCCGGTACCTTTTGCGCTCTCAGCGACTGCCATACAAGCTTTCTTGGGACGCGGTCGAAAGCTTTTTCGAGATCAATGAAGACCATGTATAAGTTTTCTTTATTTATCCTGTACTTTTCTAGGAGTAATCTGAGGGTGTGTATGGCTTCTGTTGTGGACCTGCCCTGAGTGAACCGAACTGGTTCTTAGTTGTTCTGGTCATCGCTGTTAACCGAGCACCCAGTATTCTTTCCCATAATTTGAGCGTGTGGGACGTTAACTTTATCCCTCTGTAATTGTTACAATTGGCAACGTCGCCCTTGTTCTTGTATATTGGACACAGGTAACTTTTTCGCCATGAGGGTGGTATTTTGCCGTGTGTCTGTACTTTGTTCAGCAGATCTGTGAGCCATGGGAGCGCATCTTCACCCAGGTTTTTCCAGATGTCAGCTGGGACTTCATCTGATCCAAGGGATTTATGGTACCTCATGTGTTTCAGGGCTTGCTTAACTTCTGCTGGAGCTATACGATCTATTGGTCCTTCGCATATAGATAACTCAGGCAACGGCTCACTCTCGTTTTCCTCGTTCATAAGCAGTTCGTAATATTGCTTCCATCGGCTGTCTATTGCAACGTTATCTGTGAGCAGCTTACCCTGGTCATCCTTGATGTATTTGTTGCATTTGATATCTAGTGTGGATCTATGGCGATGTTTAGCTATTTTAAATATGGTATGTTCATCCGGAGCGGCTTCTAGTCGGTCATAGAAATTCTGCCGTGATGCTGCTCTAGCTTGTGCTACTGCCGATTTAGTCACATCTTTCAGGGACTTGTAGTCAGTCCGGTCTTCATCAAGGCCAGATATTTGCCAGAGCTTAAATGCTTCCCTTTTAGACTTAACAAGTTCTTTTATGTCGCTATTCCACCACGTGGTGTCTTTTGTAGTGGTTAGGTTGCCCTTAGCTACACCCAAAATCCGTCTGGCGCTTTCCTGGCAGAAAGTCTCGAAATCTGCCCACATTTGATGAGCCGGTTTGTCCCTAGCCATATCCAGACTGAGGTAGGTTTTTATTTCGTCAACAAATTTATGACCTTTGTTGTTGTGTAATTCCTTCCATTTAATACGTTCAGTCCTGCTGACGTGGACTTTAATAGGTTTTGGTAAATCCATAACTGCAACCAAGAGTCTGTGCTGGGATGTCAGTGCCTCTCCTGGGATAACTTTACAGTCCTTGTACCTATGTGACATTGCTCTGGAAGCAATTATGTAGTCTATTTGTGTTGACGAATTCCCGCTTTTGTAGGTTATCAAATGCTCTGGCTTTTTCTTAAAACAGGTATTAATTATTTTAAAATTATGTTTGCTTGCGAAGGTCAAAACATTTAATCCCGATTGATTTTCAGTTCAATATCCATATCCCCCATGTACGTCACTGAACATTTTGCTTTTGTCACCCACGTGTCCATTCAGATCCCCGCCAATATGCACAAGCTCACCAGGTGGTATTTCAAGCAGCACTTCATCGAAATCTTCCCAGAAGTAGTTTTCCTTTTCCTCAGATCCGCATCCAGTCTGGGGGGCATAAGCCGAGATTATGTTAAGGACCGATTGGTTGTCCATCGCCAGCTTTACAGCTATAAGCCGGTCATCCTTTCGCTCTATGCTGACTATTCTTTGCTTCAGGTCTTTATCCAATGCTATAGCTACTCCGTTACGTTTCGAATATACTCCATGATAAATAAGCTGGTAACCGTGGCACACAATACCTTATCCACTAAACCAAAAACCTTTAGACATTACGAGACTCACTAAAAACACAGCTCTCATGACCAACATTTTTGTGTCATCGTTTTACGGCTAAAACCAGGTACAATCGATAGATTTTGTTATACCTACCGATTAAAAAAAAAAGCCGCGTCACGTCTGACTTGACCGCATTATTTAATTTTCATAATAAATTTTTTTTTTTTTTTTTTTTTTTTTTTTTTTAAACTTTGCCCCACTCTAGGAATTTCTTCCTGTATCGTGGGTGCGTTTACAAACATATAAACTCACATACACAAACACCCAGAGCCGGAACAATTATCTGTAGGTCATACAAATTTTTGTTCCGTGCGGGAATCGAACCCGCGACACGCAGCGCAGCAGTCAATTGCACAACCACTGCGCCAACCGTGCGCCAATATACCGATTCGTTTCACAGCAATCTGTTGGATTTTTCGAATCTTAGTTGAACGATAGTTTTTAAATACCGAGTATACAATTTTCAGACACCAGTATTCGCCACACGTACCCAGGAGACTATTTGAGAACATTAAAAAAAACTCATTACAAATCGTCATAAAATCATGTTTTTAAGTGAACATTGTTTAGTCGATGAGAATAAATTATTTTTTGAAACCATTTTGAAACGTCTCCGAAACATTCCTTTCCGTTTATCGAGTCATAGGCAGCCCCGGATCTAAGGGGGGAGGCAAACCGGGGCACTTGCCCCGGGAGGCAGTTTCATGGGGGCGCCAAATCCTAGAGACAAGAATTCGAAATATCGAACAAATGAAGCCTCTTTTCCTACAATCTCATAGGTTTTTATCAAGTGATCTTAATATAATATGTTTGAATGACAACCTTTTCTATTTCCATACACCCGGTTAGTTTTTGAACACATACTAAGTGATAATTAAAACTTATCTACATTCTACAATGAGTCAGGATCGTCTATCTGGCCTCGCGATCCTAGCCATTGAAAACAAAACTGCCTATGCGACGGACTTTGAGGAGCTAATAGATTCTTTCGCAGAAAAGAAAGCACGCCGTGTAAAGTTGTAGTCTTTCCTGGTTATATATTTTTTCTGTGTTTCTGTTTTATGTCACAAATGAAAGTTATTAGTTATTAGATAATAAAAAGTTTAAATTTATTAAAGGATTATTATTTTAACAAATGGTCACAAAAATGCAACTCACTGGCAGTTTTAACAGTTTTTCTCAAACACTGAAGGGAGGGGGCGCCACTATCAAGATTTTGCCCCGGTTCGAAAATATCGTAGATCCGGGGCTGGTCATAGGTGACATTTAAAATGTCTGAAAACAAACTTTTGGTAATCTCGGCAATCGTACAAAAGATTTAAAAAAAATAAGACCACAAAACTATTAGAAATAACTTCAATTTCGGAAGTCGGTGTCAAAAAACAGTAACACCGACTGCCGAAATTAAAGTTATTTTTCACTTTGTTTGTTTTTATTTGGAAGTTGGTTGTACTTTTTGTAAAATAAGTTTTTATTCAGAACTATTGTATAGGAGGTCGGTCTGTGGATGGGTGACCATTCTTAACATTCCAGTACCTAGAGGCCAGCAGAACATCTGACACCCCTGACTACTGTCCAAGATCTACACATGTCAGCCGGGACCAACAGCTTGACGTTCTTTCCGAGATACTGAAAAGTAGCGTAATGTAACGAATAGTCACCCATCCACGCACCAACCATGGCAAGCGTAGCTTAACCTCGATGATCGGACCGTTCGGCTATTATTTAGCCACGAGCTCCTCAAGGATATATACGAACACAAGCATTAAATGTACTCACTTCTATTCCTTGAGTACCTACAGCTGACCCCGAAGCCATACAAGGAAAAACAAACGTAACGAAAATGATGAAATCAGTCGAAATTTTAATGTTATTCTAACAAAAAATATATTTCGGTTATTCCCGAAAACATAGTTAAATTTAAAATGTTGTGAAATTGTAAGTAAGAAACCGGACAAGTGCGAATTGGACTCGCCCACCAAGGGATCCGCACAATTTTGTAGGTACATTAGAAATGAGCAGTGGTGGCCCATTGGTAAAGGCCGCGACTTACAAGTTGTAGGTGGGTTCGAACCCAGGCAGGCACTTTACTTTGGGTAAATTATTTCATCACCACTGCTCTCAAAACGCTGAAGGAAACCAGCGTGAGGAAACCGGCATGTCCAACCCGCACTGGGCCGGCGGCGTGGTGGATTACGGCCCATCCCCTCTCACAGAGAGGAGGCCTGTGTCCCAGCAGTGGGAACATTAAATAGGCTGATAATATATTATAATATTATATATAATGTTGATGATGATATTATAAATAGTTCAGGAATCGAGTCTCGTAATTTTAGCCGAGCCTTTCCCGAAATTCAGTTTCCTAAACCTATAATTACTTATATTGTTGTATTTTATAACTGAAATTGTGGTTATGATGTTGTGGTTGTGGTCCAAACCTACATACTAAAGACTTGGCTTGGGATGACATGATTTTTTTATCTGTGAAAATATAAAATTTAATTAAATCTACGGCAAATTAAACACATTATTATAAGTAATTATTTATTTTTATTATTATTCCCGCACGGCCGTTTTTTTACCCGACTGCCGAAGGAGGGTAATGTGTTTATCAGTCTATGTATGTATGTATGTTTGTTCCTATGTGGCGTTCTAGAGACCAAACGCGTTGGCCGATGTTGATGGTTCTTACGTCAATCGATTCGTCTTAACCCTGCGAGTGTCACGAGCTACATTAAAATTGGGAAATAGAAAAATGGCGGATTTTGGGCGCCTTTTTTTTCTTCCAAACCTATCGTGTGGGGTATGAAAATAAAGGGCTTTAAGAACTGATTTCAAAAATATATAACTTTTATATGTTAAAATGTAACTAATTCTAAAAAAAGTTAACTAAAAAGATATAAATAAAAAAAGTTAATTCAAAATTCAAAAATCCCGACTGCTTAAAACGCGAACTAAAAAGATGTAAACAAGAAGAAATCATGCTTTGCATTTGGAGGATACATGTTCGCGAGCTGGCTGACCAAAGCCAGATGTATTTTTGTTTACGTCACACTGAGAAAAACGGGCTACTTAAAATTGGCAAATTTGTAATGTACCGGCTGCCAGATACGTATAATGTGCTTTTCACATGAAAATTATAAGAGCCATACTTATAATGAAACGACACCATGTTAAGTAAGTATGCGGCATAATGCTCTGTAAAGACAATGTAAACAAGTTACTTGTAATGAGGCCGCATCATGAAATTACTGTGCCCGCATTATTAACGTTTACGTATGCGGTTTAATGATGCCGCATATGTATTAACAGAGCAGCATACGTAATTTACTTACCCGGAACCAGGAAAAATGTATGCGCTATACGAACGAAGTTATACAGCCGCATTATTTCAGTATCCAGGCTCTTTACAACAGTAACTGGTTCCCAAATCATTGTACTGACTCCGACTCATTAAGTAATGGTCCCGGTTACGTACATAATGTACGAGCATGCGTCGGGGATATGCCGATACATTTTACGCACACTGGATAATTAATAATGTCTCCGCCTACATAATCATTTACGTATCCTGGCTCATTTTACGAACTCCGTTTACTTACTGACTGTGTTCGGTGCGTATAATCTTTACGACGTCAGCCGCATCATGAAATTACTGTGCCGCACTCTTAACACTTACGTATGCGGTTTAATGATTCCGCACAGAGCAGCATACGTAATTTACTTAACCCGTAACATAAAATATGTATGCGCTATACGTACGACGTTATACAGCCGCCTTATTTCAGTATCCAGGCTCTTTAAAACAGTAACTGCTTGCCAAATCATTGTACTGAATCCGTCTCACTAGGTAATGGTCCCGGTTACGTACTCATAATGTACAAGCAGAGTAGGGGATATGCCAATACATTTTACGCACACTGGATAATTAATAATGTCTCCACCTACATAATCATTTACGTATCCTGGCTCATTTTACGAACTCCGTTTACTTACTGACTGTGTTCGGTGCGTATAATCTTTATGACGTCAGCCGCATCATGAAATTACTGTGGCGCACTCTTAACATTTACGTATGCGGTTCATTGATTCCGCACAGAGCAGCATACGTAATTTACTTAACCCGTAACATAAAATATGTATGCGCTATACGTACGACGTTATACAGCCGCCTTATTTCAGTATCCAGGCTCTTTAAAACAGTAACTGGTTGCCAAATCATTGTACTGAATCCGTCTCATAGGTAATGGTCCCGGTTACGTACTCATAATGTACAAGCAGAGTAGGGGATATGCCGATACATTTTACGCACACTGGATAATTAATAATGTCTCCGCCTACATCATCAGTTATTACGTATCCTGGCTCATTTTACGAACTCCGTTTACTTACTGACTGTGTTCGGTGCGTATAATCTTTATGACGTCAGCCGCATCATGAAATTACTGTGGCGCACTCTTAACATTTACGTATGCGGTTCATTGATTCCGCACAGAGCAGCATACGTAATTTACTTAACCCGTAACATGAGATATGTATGCGCTATACGTACGACGTTATACAGCCGCCTTATTTCAGTATCCAGGCTCTTTAAAACAGTAACTGGTTGCCAAATCATTGTACTGAATCCGTCTCATAGGTAATGGTCCCGGTTACGTACTCATAATGTACAAGCAGAGTAGGGGATATGCCGATACATTATACGCACACTAATAATGTCTCCGCCTACATCATCAGTTATTACGTATCCTGGCTCATTTTACGAACTCGGTTTACTTACTGACTGTGTTCGGTGCGTATAATCTTTATGACGTCAGCCGCATCATGAAATTACTGTGGCGCACTCTTAACATTTACGTACGCGGTTCATTGATTCCGCACAGAGCAGCATACGTAATTTACTTAACCCGTAGCATGAAATATGTATGCGCTATACGTACGACGTTATACAGCCGCCTTATTTCAGTATCCAGGCTCTTTAAAACAGTAACTGGTTGCCAAATCATTGTACTGAATCCGTCTCATTAAGTAATGCCGCAGCAAGACATGTTTGGTTCAATCCAACATAAAAAATCATTTATTTCACATTTCAGATTATTTTTTGCGTTTGGTTATCAAGTAGCTAAAAGACAGTGCTCCAGGGCCAATAATTTAATCATGTTATTTTGACATAACGTAAACAAAATAATATAAAAAAACATCGAATGATTTATTAAAAAACAATCTTAAGAGTTTACATAAATTCAGAAACTTGGTTAAGCCTTTCTTAATGGTAACAACAGACGGTCACATACTTGATATTTATGGCTCCTATGCGGCAACTGTGTCAGATTCTGATATAATGTTACAATTATTCCATTGTTAACATCTCTAAATTATAATGTTTGTAAACCTGAATCCCTGCAATCTGGTGAGACACAGTTGCCTACATTAAGAGCAAATAAGTCGAGACGTGTAACAATGTGTAGTTGGGTAGTGGAGGTTGTAAATTGTATTGTATTTAAGAGAGGTTATAAACTAATAAGAAATGATTTCAGCAACAATGCCGCTACCCATCTAATAACTGATTTTCGAATAGCAGGGGCCATGATAAATGCTTTCCATGTACCCATTACAGATAGACCAGATGCCTCTTGAGCGTGCCTTGCAAAAATTAAATGAACCTAAACTCCATTTGCGATAACATTAGACATTTAAATAAGGCCATTTTACAGCCCGTTTAACCGAATTTGACTTCTATTGCCTTGGTGATACGACAAATGGTAGCTGTAGTAAAAAGTAGGTTTTGGTGACATTTTTTATGCTTTTTTTGTCATCCTTATGTTTACGTGATGGAACTCAAAACCGGTTGAACGGACTGTAAAATGATTTGTAAACAAACAATCAATTATAATATAAAAATGAATAGCAAGATCGTCGGCGGAGGATTGAACGTAAGTAAAGGCTCTGCTGGCTGCCCAGTCCTTCGCCACTCAGACGATGCGGGAGCGCCGCTGGGTTGTTTAGTGGGTATAACGGCTCTGACCAGGGAGTCCCACATACCCCTCCCTCCCCCGAGGGAGGGCCATGCGTAACGCATTTTTTCCAGCGAAATAAAAAAAAAAAAGGTTGGGTTGGTAGCCATTAGACGGGAGCGCAGCCGCGAGCTCAGCTAGTTGAAAATAAAATTAATGGAAGAAGCATCATCTTTTATTAGCATTCTAACGAGTAAACTTTTGGTTTTCATAAGTTCGGCTCTTTGTGACCCCTCCCCCTCAAATCGTAGGCTGGGACCGCCCCTGTGTATGGCTCACATCAGTTCTACTTTTCTTCCAAAATATTAGATAATTAATTGTTCAACCAACTAGCACAGGGCGCAGAAAAGGCTATTTACGGCACTGCAGGCACTTTTAGTCGTTTTATTTTCCTGAACAACCCCCCCCCCTCCCCCCCGAATCTAAAACCTGGCTACGCCCGTGGTATGGACCACCGTGGCCTGATGTGTCTGGAATGATCAGAATGAATATTTTTTTGTTTTATCTCATGAGTTTTAAATAGCTCGAAGTTAAACAATAAAATAATTTATTATTTTTCTTTTATTGACAAAATCATAAATAACGATATCTTTAAAAGTTCGTTTCTGAGACGAATGTTTATGTAAAAAAAAGACTTTTCATTTTGCCTTTGATTACAAAATATTTTAATCAATAACATAAGATCAGGCTGCATGGGCTATCCCCCTTTGCCTTCCCGCAAGGGTAAGAAAAAAAAAAGAAGCATCGCGAAGCTCACGAAACGTGACCAAATATGGTAATGTGTTGCATCAGCCCCGCCCGCCCCGCGGGCGCGGCTTGGGTTAATTCGCCCGCGTACGTAAGTCAGTCGTTAGTCTGATCCTGCAGTCTTCTGAAGTTGGAGTGTTTTTGTGCTAAAACGCGTTGGAGCGTAGCCATCATGGAATTTATGGAAGAGATATTAAACGCCGGTTTAGATGAAATAATACCATTCCTTGAAGGTATGTAAGCCAGTTTCTCGATTTTATTTAGTCAAGATTTCTTTTTCTCTGGTGTGGCATGTTTGAACTTGTTTGCTAGCTTTTTCACCCACAAACAACAGACAGACGTATTTTTGACAAGTAGGTAGGTACTTCTATTGTTTTAGTTTTAATAAGTTTTGTTTTTATTGATTATTGATAATTCTCCTACTAAATTTTCAAATGTGAACCGATTCTGTTGAAATTAACCAAACATGATGTATGATGACACCACAACTCACGGATCTGATAATGGCGTCTCCATCATTAGATTTTATTTTTTGCGTTTTTGTTACTTTTTCGTCGGTTCAATTTTTTGTTAAAAAGGTTTTTTTTTTGTTGAAAACCAGGAGACCGCCCCGAACCTGACTGAACATGTATGCAATTACAAGTAGTACCTACCTACATAACAAGTTTTGTACATGTTTGTATTTGTATTTTTCAGACAATCATATAACAACGCTTGAAACTGCCATTCTGTTAAACGATGGAGATTTGAAAGAACTGATTCCAAAGATTGGCCCCAGAATAAAATTTAAAAATTGGCTTCAACAAAATCAAAAAACGACCGGTGTCAATGTACGTACCTAAACTGTTTACTTGTATTTTAGCAAATAAAAATGTTTTCTTTGTTTTTTTCTCTTGGACCGATGCCATGCCGCATACTTTTGTAATGCATTGTAATAAAGCTTTTAAATTATTTTTCTAGAATCTTGAAATTAAGAATGCTGAGCTAAACGACTCAACTCAAAACGCTATACGGGACACTGATGTCAGTGATAATGCAAAAATCTCTACAGATTGTACTATTGCAGATAATAACACTGTGAGTTACTCATTATACTAACATTAATTCGTTAACCTGCTAAGTCCATTTTTGCATAGTTTACAGTAATTGTAATACAATACTGACAGGCGGCCCTACCCTTTTTTGGTGCTCACTTAATTTTTCATTTTGTAGCTTAATTTGGTAGGTACTTTATGTTTGTGATATGGACCAAAAGCATTGTTTACACAAGGCCATCGCTGGCTGCCAGTCTCACTGGCTTGAAAAATAGACGGGCGCTCTATTCTCGCCAGCGTTGTGGCTTGGCTTGAAAAACCGGCCAAGTGCGAGTCGGACTCGTGCATGAAGGGTTCCGCACCATCGTAGACAATCGTAGTAGGCGATCCTTTTTTTTTTTTAATTTATTGGTTGTTGTTATGGCTTTCTTATAGGTTTTCCTGTAATCTATTAGGCAAAGAACTATTTATTCAATTTTTTTGAAAAGTTTAGGCCTTGTACAGTATGATCAATTTCAACTCGATCGGTCCAGTAGTTTCAGAGTAAATGGCTGTGACAGACGGACAGACAGACTGACACTCGAGTGATCCTATAAGGGTTTCCGTTTTTCCTTTTGAGGTACGGTACCATAAAAACTGTTTAGACAAGGCCAATACCAAGCCATCGCTGTGACTGGCAGCCAGCGATGGCCTTATGTAAACCTTGCTTTTTTTTTCGTGGTAAAATCATCGAATGAGTCCTCCCATCCAGGGCAGGGCGGGAAGGATTGTCAGACTGGTACTTACTAAAATCCACGGTGTCCTTCGATGGCCCTTTACGTTCCGAGGTCACGGTGATAAGTCCCGCGACCAGTGTAAACCTTGCTTAAGATATGATTAAGATATGACCGGGTGTAATAATTCTAAGATTACGTTTTTTTTGTTTCAGGTATTGAAACTATTAAATGTAATGTTATTTTCTTTAGTAGAATTTATGAGTATTTAGAAGGCACTAGTCAAAGTTAGTGTGCTAGTAGATACGTAGTTTAGGTATATTGTTTAACCAGCAAAAATGTTATTAAAACCCGTATTATTACAACTCCCAAGAGCCCCGAAGGCTATACTCCAACTGGACCATTTACTCATTCATTTATCAATTTGTTCAACAACTTATTGTGTTTGTGTTTTACATACAGGAAAGTTTAGACGGCAGAGCAATACTCAAAGAGGGAAAAGGAGGCTTACTCACGGAGGGTTCCCGAAGGAAATTGAGCCAGCTGCTAATACACCACCAACTTGAAAACAATTGTGCAAAGAAAATTTCCAGTGAAGAATTTTACAAACTAGCTACCGAAATTGTGGAAGTATTCCACAAGGAACGCGTTGTGGTGTATTATTCTGCATATTTATCAGCTACAAATAAAGTAGCTAAAAAAAATGCTAGTGGAAAGCTCTACGAGAGCTATATAGCTCGAAGAAGAAAGTTGCGAGAAAGTGGACAGTTGCCGGGAACTAGCCGTTCATCCTCGAAGTCGTCCAGATCATCGCTCAGATCCACGCCAACTATCACAGATGATGACATTTATAGCCTGGAATTTCTGGAAAGTGGTAAGCAAATAATCGCTAGTCACCTTTTTCGTGATTTAAATGTACCACGGGCGACTGTACTATGGTGCCCTTCCTCTTGTTGACTCAACCCACCATACACATATAAATTACAGGTGTTGTCTATGAAGAAACATTACTATGGCTGAAAAACAATGTTGATCCATGGAAATCTGTTGAAGAAAAGTGGGCAGAAACTGCAGATCACCGCCTAAATCGCATCCAATGTGGAAAAGGTGATATAGCGGATTACTTCAAGGATTTCCCAGCCTTAAAACAATCGCAAGGCTATACCTTGGTAAGCATATACCGCAGCCGCTTATTTTTTACATAATCCTTGTGGTTTTTCTATAAAAAACCACAAGGATTATGTAAAAAAAAAGACTTGTAGAATACTTGTCAAAACTGTCTCAAACATTACTTCGTTCAACAGCGTAGCCAACAAGTATTTTTACAAGTATAAAACACATTTGCGTTTACACTGAAGTCTGTGACATGTATTAACTCGTCTGATACATTGACAGCGTTCTCACCTACAAAATACAAACGTGGTTTAGACAATTATTGTTTATTTTATTGCAATTTCTGTACATAAGATCATAAACATGTAGGCGACTAGAAGTTTTCAACCAACAAGTTTCATACAAGTTTTGTATACTTACAACAAGTTTTATATATGAAATATAGTTCCATAACATGTTTTGTATACAACATATTTAATACATGCCAAAACGAAAACATTGCATTCAATTTGTAAAATATATGTATTATATCTTGGTGAAAACAAGGGCTTATAAGACAATTGTCTGAATTTCGATTGCCATGTAAAATTCATAATGTTAGTTCCCGTATCTGCCACGATTCTTCTCTTTTCGCACAGACTCTAAGTCACTTGCAACACTCGCGCGCTGCCGACATAGCAGAACGAGATATTGTGCAGGCACTAAAAGAGACAAGCTATTCTAGTTCTCGCTCAACAACCCAATAACTATCTCTCTGGTCTCTGTGGTAGCGATCCGGACCTTTCTCACCAGTGGAAATAACATACTGTACATTTATTGTATTCTTTTTTTCAGCTAATGAACGATTTCAGTCGTCTGTATCCGGGAAAGGAAAACAAATTATTTTCCTCCATCACCCTCAAAAAAGAAGAAATTATAAAATATGCTTCATTAAAATTAAGAAAAATTAGAGACCAAGACACGAGAACAAAAATAGCAAATATAGTTGCACTGATTGACGGTAAGAAGTTTCTTATTATTAACCTTTAACTATGGAGTGAAGTCTCAGTCCCTGCCCATTCTAGAAATCGCACAGATTTGTGACTTCCCCCTTCCCCTCAGCACTGAGCCGCTCAGTTAGTGTATTGAAAAATGACTTCCATAGTGTTTTTTTTTTTTATTTTAGTTGAAGGTTAAACCTTCATAAAATTAAGTCTCAAAAATAACCGAATCTTTTTTTTCTTTGAATACAGAAGATGAACCAGAGACATCTAGCAATGTTGCTTTGATGTTACTGGCTTATGTCATCAACATTTCACCTGCACGGAAAATGAAAGGAAAGCCAGCATGGAAGCCATCCAGAGCAGAGGTATGCGACGGCTATATATCGCAAGCTGCTTCTGAAGCCGACGTTAACAACAAGATCATTCAAAAAAAGGAGAACCTGCAGAGGCTAGGCCGCACAGTTCAACCCTACGTAATTTTTGTTGGCCCTACCGTTACTGAGGTAAAAGTAGCATATGTGGTAATAAATGACACATTGTATAGTTTCAACAAATTAGTAACGGCTGTAGACTGTGCATTTAAAGTATTTCAATCGATAGGAGCTTGTTACCCGGAGGAAGCTGGAGACATATGGCTTTTTATTCAATTGGGTTTCTACAATATTGAAACTAATTTTGACAGGCCCACACAGGCTGTGAATAGTCTTTTAACTGATCTAGAGTTAATACTTTAAAAATGTTTACCTGTTACTATTGCAAAAAAGCCAGTGTGTCTCCGAGTTTACTTATAACTCATGTGCGAACTTTCTGTAAATTAACGGTAGGATTTGCCGGATTTCGGTGTGGTGAACAAGAGTGTTATCGTCATTATATTTCCTCTGCATCTTTCAAAAAGCACTTAGTTAGAGACCACCAGTCATCATTGTCAGTCTTGCCTCATCCAAATAGTAACAAACCGATTGATACAGATACAGAAGCCAATATCTCAAATTTACCTTCAACGTCAAGCAAAGAAACTTACGAAACAGCAAATACAATGGAATCTCTACCAACTCTAAGAGACGAAAACTCTCTTGGTCACTATGCTGCATGTCTCATCTCCACTCTATATGCTAACCCAATAATACCGCGTAAAACCGTACAAGTTCTTGTAGAAAATCTTCAATTATTTCATTCTAAATCACAATGCATTATAGAGCGACAGTTTAATGATCTGGTACCACCAGACCAAGATAATGTTCATGTTAAAAATGCTTTAAAAAATATAATTAGCGCGTTCAGCGATGCGTTTGGGAATTTAGATTCGGAACACAAACGAAACAACCGCCCCTACTGCCAAAAGGTGGCTCTCGGATCGCTACCAAAACGGGGCGATCCCCACATTTTGTTTTTTTTTTGTAGAATACCGGTTATAGTTTAAAGTCGGGCCTGGCGACATAGGTTCCGCAACTAGTTAAGTTAATGCGTATGTATTAGCGTTCGTATGCGAACGACCTTTAAGTTAAGTTTACCGTAGGCCTAGACGCATTGGTTTCCAGCGACGACCACGCGGACTCCATTGATGCCAAGGTACCCTTAGAGCCAGTCCACATGACGTCGCAGTAATAACGTTCCGACATCGCAGCAGCGACGCACAGTTGCGGCAAGCATTTTATAAAAACATCGCATCAGTCTATACAAAGCATGGATCGGAAAAGACGTCTGGCATTGCAACTATACTTTGCAAATAAAACTGAATACAAAATATGTACGTCAAAAATTATATGGGGTTGCGTGTATCCTTCCTATCAACGCACAAGCAACTGAGCGCTGCCGTGCCGTCGTGTGTGCGTTGCGTCGACGCAGCGCACCGTGTGTACATTATGATTATTAGTATGTAAAATGACGCAACGGCAGCGCTGTGTCGACGCAACGGAGACGCAACGCGCCGTGTGGACTGGCTCTTACTAGTGATTCTTTGGTCGGAAATCCTAGGTTGCTCTTACAACAAATACCTGAGATCTAAGATATTGTTTATACTACCATGTAATTCTAGAATAGAATGATTAATTAATAATAAATTGTTTATTGAGCCACACACGTTACAGTATACTTGCGCAAGTCTTGATTTGCGCAAGTATACTTGTACCGTGTATGGCCGGCATTAGATTTACATAACAAATGTGATTGAAAAAGCTCCAGTAAGTAGTCAATAACACTTGTGTTGGGGTTGTCTCGTTCCTCCCCTGAATTGCTAAACAGCATTGAGACTGATAATTAATTATGTGACTGACAATAATTAAGCTTGTGTTTTTTTTGTATGTCTCAATTTTACGATTGAAAATAAATAATATGAATCCTTTATGGTCTATTCACTTAAAATTGCCTTTTACACTATATCAATCAGATGAATAGTTTTTGAGATATCGTCGTTAAAAGTAATTAGCAGCGAATTTAAAGCTTGGCAAGTCAGCAAGCGTTCTTTCCTTGCCCCGTCCCATCCCCTCTGCCCCGCATCGCTCGACCGCCTGCTCAATAACCGGGCGATGTAGCACGCGAGCCGTTTGCCTATAATATTTGAGGAGTTCCTTCGAACCATACTTATGTACCATGCTAGCGTACGTACGATACTGCTGCGGGTATAGTAAGGTATGCCTTACTATACCCGCAGCAGTATCGTACGTACGCTAGCGTGGTACATAAGTATGGTTCACCGTGCTTTACTGGTCCCGCACCAGTATCGTACGTCCACTGCCGTGGTACATACGCACGGTTCATCATGCCTTACTGTACCGGCAACGGTACCTTACCTCTACTACGACAGTTAATACGTCTGGTACATCATGCTTTACTGTGTCTGCCACAGTATCCTACGTATGCCGCCATGCTGCACACGTATGACGCACCATGATTCACCGTGTCCGCCATAGTATCGTAAGTATGCCGCCGTGGTGTACACGTGTGTCTCACCATGATTCACCGTGTCCGCCATAGTATCGTAAGTATGCCACCGCGGTACACACATATGGCTCATCATTATTTACTATGCTCGCTACAGTATCGTACGTATGCCGCCGTGGTACACACGTACAGCTCATCGTGATTAACTGTGTCCGCCACAGTATTGTACGTATGCCACCGCGGTGCACACATATGGCTCATCATTATTTACTATGCCCGCTACAGTATCGTACGTATGCCGCCGTGGTACACACGTACGGCTCATCGTGATTTACTGTGTCCGCCACAGTATTGTACGTATGCCACCGCGGTGCACACATATGGCTCATAATTATTTACTATGCCCGCTACAGTATCGTACGTATGCCGCCGTGGTACACACGTACGGCTCATCGTGATTAACTGTGTCCGCCACAGTATTGTACGTATGCCACCGCGGTGCACACATATGGCTCACCATTATTTACTGTGCCCACTACAGTGTCGTACGTATGCCGCCGTGGTACACACGTACGGCTCATCGTGATTTACTGTGTCCGCCACAGTATTGTACGTATGCCACCGCGGTGCACACATATGGCTCACCATTATTTACTGTGCCCACTACAGTGTCGTACGTATGCCGCCGTGGTACACACGTACGGCTCATCGTGATTTACTGTGTCCGCCACAGTATTGTACGTATGCCACCGCGGTGCACACATATAGCTCATCATTATTTACTATGCCCGCTACAGTATCGTACGTATGCCGCCGTGGTACACACGTACGGCTCATCGTCATTTACTGTGTCCGCCACAGTATTGTACGTATGCCACCGCGGTGCACACATATAGCTCATCATTATTTACTATGCCCGCTACAGTATCGTACGTATGCCGCCGTGGTACACAAGTACGGCTCATCGTGATTTACTGTGTCCGCCACAGTATTGTACGTATGCCACCGCGGTGCACACATATAGCTCATCATTATTTACTATGCCCGCTACAGTATCGTACGTATGCCGCCGTGGTACACACGTACGGCTCATCGTGATTTACTGTGTCCGCCACAGTATTGTACGTATGCCATCGCGGTGCACACATATGGCTCATCATTATTTACTTAGCCCGCTACAGTATCGTACGTAAGCCGCCATGGTACACACGTAAGGTTCACCGTGTTCTACTGTGCTCGCAACAATAGTATACGGGTGTTGCAGTCGTAGTTTCAGGAGTATTCAGTGCGACTTGCGCACTACGTATTACGTAACCGGACGTCGGGCTACGTACGTACGTACAAAAATCGACCACGAGTAAATTACGTAACCCGCTCCATGATGAGCGTCAGTATGCCGACTACGTATGACTGACTACTTACGCGTAATGGACCGGGTTACACACGTCATTGTGGTCGATTTTTGTCCTTATTTTACGTAGCGCGGCAAAGGAAATTTTTCTCAGTGCATCTTAGAAGTTTGATTTTTTCACAGCTACAAGGGACTGTAAACCTCAGTATATGGTTTTAATTTCAACTCGATGACTCCATGCGTTCCCGAGATAAAGGGTCTTGACAGACAGACGGACAGGCAGACAGACAGATAGACATCTAAGCGAGTCTATAAGGGTTCCGTTTTTTCCTTTTGAGGTACGGAACCCTAAAAACCAATCTATTTCATAGCTTTATGTCTTAAGGATCAACACATAACAAGACTTCTAATTGAGATAGCGAAATGATTCGTAGAAAAGGAATTTCCATAACAATGATACATACACATACAAACATAAACTCAAGACCTGGGGGTAGGCACAAACTACAGAACGGCGTGCGTGTATGACTAGATGTATGAACTGTAATGTAGCAAAAGGAGTATTTAAGATCCCAAAATACTCATACACGCACGCCGGTTATGTGTACTGCCCACCTGGCCTTTCTGAAGAATATCATCATTAAGATCCGTGTATGTCCTTCTAGGGCGTCACCTTACGGCGCGGCGTGTCCACTCACGACTGCGTTTTAAATATCTTTTGTTTGTCGTATTTCATTCATCCTCTCAACACGACCAAACCATCTATGCATCTTTTACGCTTACCATCAGTCGAGATAGTGGTCATACGCGAGCCTACCAACAATAAAACTACATCTTCTCAAAACGATAATAAATTGATAAATGTGAATAAAACCGACTCTGTCTTATTCCCTTATAATCGCAATCACTGCAACTTCTGCAAGCTGCAAGAATTAACAAAAGCAATCACGAGAAGAACACTAAGACATTGAAACATGACGAATCCCGTGTTGAGTTTTGGATTATTATTCATCTTTGACCCTCGACTGTACAAATTTGCTGTACAGTCGTAAAGATACGGACACACACATCTGTTTTGAAGACAACAGAAGTGTTGTATCGCTATTCCTTAAACTAAGTTGGGAGTTAGACGCGCTAGAATGTTTTGTTTCGTCATCATCATCATCCGACCACTGCTGGACATAGGTCTACCTAAAGTGTCACCACCTCGTTTGGTCCTGTGCGTCTCGCATCCAGCGTGTTTTCGCCACCTTACAGCCCTTTCACACGGCAGTCCAGTTTTGCAGGACCGGCTTTTTACTGGATCCTGCAAAAACCGGACGCTGTGTTCACACGGTAGTTCAGTATTGCAGGATCAAGTAAAAAGCCGGTCCTGCAAAACTGGACTGCCGTGTGAATACGGTTGCATCCTGTTTCCAGCGCGAGCGCTAAACACGCGCTGGGTAGAGGGCGTGGGGGGGGAGGAGGGTAGCGGGCGCGGGGCGGGGGCTGCCACCACTCCACTATCCCGCAAAAAACAGTGTCCAGCAAAAAACCGCACGCAGGTAGCCGTGTGAACACTGCTATAGAAATATATGTTGTCATTAAACGGGATTCCGCTTTTTACTGGACGACGGATCCAGTTTCCGGTGACAAAACCGAACTGCACAAATCGACGGGATCAGCATTTTGCAGGATCCTGCATGCGGTTTGCTCGTGTGAACACTAGCATATAATCTCTTTTGCGATCAAACGGGATCCTGCAGATAACGGGATCCTGCAAAAAACTGGACTGCCGTGTGAAAGGGCTGTTAAGCAGTCCACCTAGAGGAAAGCCTTCCAACGCTGCATCTTCTGGTACGCGGGTATGTTTTCTTATTAACTAATTTTATCCTCATATAATATTATACGGTTATTCCTGATAACAAAAAATGAGCAATTACCTAACAAAACCTCTTATTAAAATTATCAGCGCGAAATTGATGACGCGGGCACCTCTTACCTTATCGTAGCAATTCGAAGTAAAGGAATTCCCGAAACAATTATGTTGAAAAGTTCTATCCAAATATAGTCACGGGAATTCTGTTTCGGTTTTATTTTTATCGCGCGCGTGTACAGTTTTCTCTTTTGTTTTTTTTTTATACGTTTTCCCACACTAGGAATTTCTTCCTGTATCGTGGGTGCGTTTACAAACATATAAACTCATATACTCAACACCCAGAGCCGGAACAACTATCTGTAGGTCATACAAATAATTGTTCCGTGCGGGAATCGAACCCGCGACACGCAGCGCAGCAGTCAATCGCTCAACCACTGCGCCAACCGTGCGCCTAAATATTAGACAAATCATTCATGGTAAATTTGTTCGTTGCCTGAACTCAGAAGTCTCTACACATATACGGCGTTTGCGGCGCATATTGTCAGCGTTAAAAAGTTACGAACTGTCAATTGTGTATATAGCTAAATGGAGTCCTAGCCGTAATCTGTGTTTCCTGAAAGCACCTGGGTGTTTTCATGTCTAGAATGTCACATCAAAGCAACCGTGCTCCATCGTCGACTGTTTAATCGTTTACCGTCAAATCAAGTCAAATCAAATGTTTTTTATTTCACATAGGCCTACATGGGCACTTATAAAACGTCGACAAAAGGTGCATGGTTCGGGTTGGTCGTTTCCTGTGGAGAAGAACTGGCAAGAAACTCCACGGTTACTCTTTTAAAAACATTGGTTTGTTTTTACAGTATTTCCATGTTACAGCATTAGTGCTTAGATATGGGGGGACAACGTAGACCCGACAATAAGTCGTAAGAAACTAAAAAAAAAGTTTGTATAAACGAGATAAGTTAACAAATGTTAACAAGCATCTAGAAATCTGAAGGCCCGTCCGGTAAGATAGTATGACGACACATAATTATCCCATGTAGATTTATAAATTAGTTTTGTTTTCAGGGTTCCGTACCCGAAGGGTCCAAACGGAACCCTATTGCTGTCACTCACGTGTCCGTTTGTCTGTCCATCGTCAGTCACACATTTTGTTCAGAAGAATTTTTTAACTTCCTGTCATAGACTAAATACGTGTTGCTTGGTTACCGTTGTTGACTAGAGTTATGTCATTGAATATAATACTGCTAACAAGAAATAATATGTTTTAATTCATTTATACTTAATATCTATGAAGCCTACAACATTTCCCATTGACCTATGAACTTAAAATTTGGTGATAATGTTTATTATTATGCCACTGGCTACGTTAAAATTATTGTGCATATTATGGGGGTTCTAATTTTTTTTTCATCCAAACCCATCGTGTGCTGTACCAAAATAAAGCGTTTTAAAAGGCGATTGCAAAAATATATACCACTTAAGAGATTAAAGGTAGTTTAATTTTTTTTTTAACTATAAATTATAAATAAAAACCGGCCAAGTGCGAGTCGGACTCGCGCACGAAGGATTTCGTACCATTATCGCAAAAAACGGCAAAAAGATCACGTTTGTTGTATGGGAGCCCCACTTAAATATTTATTTTCTTCTTTTTTTAGTATTTGATGTTATAGCGGTAACAGAAATACATCGTCTGTGAAAACTTCAACTATCTAGCTATCACGGTTCATGAGATACAGCCTGGTGACAGACAGACAGACAGGCGGACCGTGGAGCCCCAGTAATAGGGTCGCGCTTATACCCTTTGGGTACGAAACCTTAAAAAAGTTAATTAAAAACAACAAAAACCCAACTGCTTAAGAAGCGAACTAAAAAGTCGTAAACAAGAAGAAAATTATTTTTTTAATTAACTGTTTTTAGTTTGTTAAAATATAAGCCTATCATAGTAGCAACACATTCATAGAGAACAGTGGTGACCCAGTGGTTAACGGTCCCGACATACGAGTCGTGGGTTCGAACCTGAGCAGGCGCTTTACTTTGTGTAATTTATTTCATCACCACTGCTCTCAAAACGGTGAAGGAATACATCGTGAGGAAACCGACATGTCCTAGAACCAAAAATTCAAAGACATGTGACATCTACCAATCCGCACTGGGCCCGCGTGGTGGATTATAGCCCACTCCCTCTATGAGAGGAGGCCTGTGTCCCAGCAGTGGGAACATTAAAAAGGCTGATGATGTGATGTGTGATGTGACACATTCATAATAATATGCGGTGTGCCTCAAAGTTCCATTTTAGGGCTCTTTTTGTTATTTTGTGTAAATAGCATACTACAAGCAGATTCGCAAAGTCATCTTACTCTTTTCGCAGACGATACATCCTTATCTTAACAGTAGCAAATATTAGGTACAGGAAAAATTAAAAATAAAAGAATATCTACGGAAATGAAAAAAAATCGAACGAGGGTACAGAAACCTCGAGAGTACAATTCCAACTAGCTCTTTGTCACACTTCCCGAAACAGTGGAAGGTCGCCCACGTGTGCATTCTCCGCAAGCCAGGAAAGGACGACTACACCAGCAGCAGTCGTACAGGCCTATAGGTCTGCTCTCGGTCCTAGGAAAAATCTAGGTCCTTCACATGTCGGGAACGCGGCTAAACCTTGTTGAGGAAGTGAAGCTGTTAGGTCTCACGATAGATTCCAAACTCACCTTCAATGCGCACGTTTCTGCGACCTGTAGAAAGGCTGCAGACATCTATAAGCAGTTGGCATGCGCGGCGAGGGTGACTTGGGGTCTGAACAGAGAGATAATAAGGACAATATACGTGTCGGTGATAGAGCCCATCGTGATGTATGCAGCGAGTGCGTGGGCCGCCGCAGCTGAGAAACTGATGACAAGGAAAAAGTTTGACTCGCTGCAGAGGGGCTTCGCGCAGAAGATCTGCAAAGCATACCGCACGGTGTCTCTGACATCGGCACTTATCCTGTCAGGCCAACTCCCCCTAGACCTCCGGTTAATCGATGCGGCAACCCTTTTCAAGATCAAAAAGGGACATTCCCAAGAGTTCATACCGCTGGGCCGCGTGCTGGAGTGCAACTTGCACCACTCCAAAAATCCCTAGAGAGTATGAATGCCTAGAAAATTTGAATCCCGAAACCCTGGCAACCCACCAAGTAATCGGCCCCCAAATATACACCGATTTCAGCAAGATAGAGGGGAAAGTCGGAGCTGCCCTAACTTGATGGGAAACTGGACCGAGTCAAAGTTCAGCACCTTCGGCTTGGAGCCTCACAACACAGTCTTCCAATCGGAAATGTACGCTCTCTTCAGAGCTGTCAGGATGGCAAGAGAATCCAAGGCGGCCACCGTAAGCATCTTAAGTGACTAGAGATCGTCACTTGACCTGCTGAGGAGACCGTCTGTCACTCACCACCTGGCACTCCAAATCAAGAGAAGCGTCCGTGTAATCAAAGAGGAGGGCAGAGAAGTGAGGCTCTTTTGGCACAAGGCCCATGTGGGAACTGCCGGGAATGAGAGAGCGGATGAGCTGGCCAAGGAGGTAGCCCTAACAAAACTCACAATAGGCTACAGTAAGGTCCCCGTTTCGTTCGTGAGGAGGAGATACGGGAGGGGACTGTAAGGAAGTGGCAAGTGCGGTATGCGTCATCGAGTACAGGATCGGTCACGAAACTTTCCAGACGTCCTAGCAGCGAAAAGGACACTCAGAGACGCAGTGCTCACACCGGTCCACGTACAAGTCTTTACAGGACATGGCGGATTCTCAGCGTATCTCCACCGCTTCCATCTCAAAGATAGTTCCTCGTGCGTCTGTGACCTGAGTTGCGAAGAGACAGTCTGGCACCTGCTCTTCAAATGCCCAAGGTTCAGCCAAGACAGAATGGAGCTCAAAGTAAAATTTTAAACCCAGCTTAGCCAGTCCACACTCCACACCATCATGGGGAGATCGGCTACTAGGATTCCATTCTTGGCATTCGCGAATAAAGTCGCCACAATCGCAGCAAGGGCCAACAAAACGGACGTAACTTTGCGAAGTTGACCACACATTCGGACACACACAACCACAACAACAACCACAACCACACAAACAACAACCACAGCTACACAAACAACATGAAGCATACCCTTGACTGATACACAAGTTACACACACACACTCTAACCAACGGCCATTACCAACGGTAGCAGCAACAGCATGTCTACCACACAATTCCTGGCATGCGGAGAAGATGGAGTCCCTGGCATCAGACTGCGAGGCGTCGCTCTGTTCGTGAACAGGGAACAGAAGAAGTTAGGCATAGGCTTCAGCATAGGCTCAAGTCGAGTTGCGGCCCGAATACACCTTTCACTGGGCCTTGCCGCCCTGATTAACGGAAGCACCACCAAAACAAGCATAGAATGCAGCAAGTATGCTGCACTGCCTCAAGTGGAAGTGGCCACTCACCGATGCCGTTTATTGCGATTTAAAGGGAAGAAAATCGCATTACTCGAGTGCGGAGAGGCTACTCCATTTGCTCAGGCAAGTTCATTGCTTCAGAAGATCAGTGAGGCAGGAGACAATACGTCAGCCGCGGCCCGAACCATAAGTGTGGACGCAATGGTAGTGGGAGGAGAGAGAGGAGACGTCGCAGACCGCTTTGGCTGTCCAAAGGCCTCAGAACATCATTAGGTCGTTGTCTACGAAGACAGAGGGAAAACCCTGAGTTTCCTCGAAGCCTCCAGACAACCAACAGCCAGTGCGACGAGCCCCACAACAAGCCCCACCACTCAAAGCGGATCGGAAAGGACCCAGCAGAAGGCAGCAGCCGAAAAAGCCGCAAAGGAGCGGTGCAACACCATACACCTGGAGGACCGGGCCCGGTCGAGTAGTCGCCTGAAAGCGTTTGGCACTTTCATCTCACAAGCTCGAGACAGCACTGGAGAGGTTCTTCAGAAAAAACCCCAAAGGAACCAACCCAGCAAAAGCCTAAGCCAACACGAACCGGTAAAGGGCAAGTCAGCCCGCCGACCCTCGCAGTAAAGTCGGGTACCACAGATCACGTAAAGAGCGCCTTCCTCGAGTACGCAGCAATCGTAAGAGCGACCAGAGAGGTCAATCTTCCGTCCGCTGACCTGCCAGAGAGACACAGAGGGTCTGTTAAGGCTACTGTTCGAGGAAGCAGGGGCAGCGGTGTACGACAACGTCACATCCCAAGTCATCAAAGGGGAAATGACGGGGTCGTAGTTGGCAGCCTACAGCGCAATACGGAGCGCTCAGGCAAACTCAAGTTCAGCATGCCAAATGACGACCCGATAGTGGTTACCGCCAAATGTACCAAAATCATGCCGGATGATAAGCTCCTGGAAATGGCACAGTCCATTTCGCGGACCTCAGGTATCCCGGCATCGCAGGACAGTTGGACGGTACCCAATATCATGTGGATTGACGGAGTTCCGGGTTGTGGTAAGACAACCTGGCTGGTAAAGCACTTCGACGAGGACAGGGACGTGATAGCCACCACGACTACAGAAGCTGCCAAAGATATTAGGCAAACTCAAGTTCAGCGTGCCAAATGACGACCCGATAGTGGTTACCGCCAAATATACCAAAATCATGCCGGATGATAAGCTCCTGGAACGACAGCGTCATCATCATCAACACCAATCCAGGAGGCTTCAGGTCCACGACAGCATCTCCCACGCGGTAGTGGCAATGTCCAGACATACAGTCAGTTGCAAACTATTCCACCGACGACGCCGATGACGCCGCAGGCCGCTTTGCTAAGAGGGCGACGGATGCGCCGACTAAATCATAAATCATTAATTTATTTGCAAACATGGGTACAAATTTACATTGATGTTTTCAGCATGTTTAAACATCACATGGGTATGCAAATAATGAAAATTAAGTAGGTACAAGATAAAATTAAATTAAATATGTCAGTCTTATGAAATAGTTATAATAATATTTAAATGTCAGCATTAAAAAAATTAAAAAAATATCAATAGAAATTTAAATGAAGTATTCCCATTTGAGCACCTATTTTTAGAGCACCTATGCTAAGAGCACCAAAGGTATTCCCATTTGAGCACCAATCAATATAATAGCTTGGTGCTCAAAGGCGACCAAAAAATAAATTATGACTTTATTCCCAATTGAGCACCTAAGGTGCGGTAGCTTCTAGTGATGGGTAGCTTCTAGTGTATAATACCTATATCATCTCGATAAAAATCAGCAGTTTTATTGCAGAATGTTATCATATGATAATTACCTACATAATTATCATCATAACCATAAAAGTTTACTTAATCATTTATTGTTAACTAACTTTTGCCAGTGGCTTCGCCCGCTTGGGTGTCGGTAAGATACAAAATCTTAACAAATTAAACACCTAAACCTTCCCCATGATTCACAATGTCTTTTGATGAAAACCGAATGAATATCCGTTCAGTAGTTTTTGAGTTTATCGCGAACAGACGCGGCGAGGGACTTATAATATGTAGTGATAGCACAATAAGTTTTCTCAACTTTAATTTTATCTATCCCCGAACCAATTGTAGGCTGGATGAAACACTAACAATAGAAATCGGTATTTTCATATTATTATGAAGAGTAGTTAAGTTGAGAGGGCCGTATATAGGCGGTGCGCGCGCCACCTTTACCGTTCGTCGGAATATCTCGAATAGCCCGAAATATGACGAATGAAACCAAACTGTTTCGGCACTTTTTTACGTCTCTCGTATTCTTTGCAAATCTATATCTATAATATAAAAATTAATCGCTAAATGTGTTGCTAAGCGCAAATCTCGAGAACAGCTGAACCGATGAATGTTTGGTGTTTTTATGACAAAACAAAGTTTGCCGGGTCAGCTAGTATATAATAAAATCGTAGAGACGTCAAAACCGTACATTAAATATTTTTGAAAAAAAGTAAAAGCAGAGTAAGATATACGGGGTATATGAAGGTCACTGAATCAATTTTTTTTATAATGTTTATCTGTTTGTCTGCTGCAATGCAATGCATTCAATTGGCGCCAAAACTACTGGACAGATCCTGTTAAAATTTTACATAAATAATCCTAAGAGGTCAGAACAACACTTATAAAAAATTGTCAGGCTATTTTTAATGGACGATGAAACATGTTGCATTAGGTGTGTATTTTTTTACACTTTCCCGCGGTATTTTTAAAGGAAGACTGAAAAACTTGACACAATTATCGAAAATAGTAAATTTTAGAAAAATATTTATTTATTTTTTACCATATTACAACAACCAAAAGTTTCTATAACTGATATAGAGATCATATTTGTTTCTAAAACATACAAAATCTTTACTTGTATTATATATGTAAGTATTATTATGAAATATTATTTAACTAGAAAAATAAGCGTAAAGACTACTCTTGTTACAAGGAATGTAATTTGTTATATTGGTAAGTAGGTGTGGACCAAAAAAAAAAAAACCTATGGCTGATTGTTATATTAATAATAATTAGTTTATTTTCTAAAATTAATGTTATAAAGTACTGTCAATTTTTATCGATATGTTTTATTTTACATTCTATCACTAGAAGCTACCGTAGGTGCTCAATTGGGAATAAAGTCATAATTAATTTTTGGGTCGCCTTTGAGCACCAAGCTATTATATTGATTGGTGCTCAAATGGGAATACCTTTGGTGCTCTTAGCATAGGTGCTCTAAAAATAGGTGCTCAAATGGGAATACTTCATTTAAATTACACACAAATAAAAATTAAGTTCGAAACAATTGAAAAACCAATTCAAATACCTATTCAATAATACATTACAGTCAGATTTAAAACTAATACAAACCAAATTAAAATTAATAAATTGATTATTCATAAGACTAGTGTTGATTTTTCTCTAACATAATAAATCGGATGTAGTAGGCCTAGCATTTTTCATTTAAATATTCATTAATATGATAGTAACACTTTGCAGCAATAAATTTGTGTAGTATTTTTTTAAATTGATCCATATTTTTAATTTCAATTATGTGCTAGCTTATTGTAAATTTTGGGTGCCATACCAAGAATGTTTTTATTATCTAAAACGGTCGTCAACTACAATCTTAAGACGGCCATGCAGCATCGAGACGTAGTCGTCATAGAGGCTTTGCTCACGCTAGCGAAGTCCCTGGTCAGCAGACATTACCAAAACACCACCTAATCCAAAAACTCCAACCCAAACACATACCCAAACCCAAACCATCACCGGTCACCCTGTCTAAAACCAGTAATGCAAAAATTAAAAAATATGTAAAGCTGCATGGTGGAGCGAGTCATCCTTTTTTAGGGTTCCGTACCCAAAGGGTAAAAACGGGACCCTATTACTGAGACTTCGCTGTCCGTCTGTCTGTCTGTCTGTCTGTCTGTCTGTCTGTCTGTCTGTCTGTCTGTCTGTCACCAGGCTGTATCTCATGAACCGTGATAGTTAGACAGTTGAAATTTTCACAGATGATGTATTTCTGTTGCCGCTATAACAACAAATACTAAAAACAGAATAAAATAAATATTTAAGTGGGGCTCCCATACAACAAACGTCATTTTTTTGCCGTTTTTGCGATAATGGTACGGAACCCTTTGTGCGCGAGTCCGACTCGCACTTGGCCGGTTTTTTATACTCACCTTAACGTCCTAACGACGCGACGGGGTTCTAGAGCGGGAAACGTCGGCCAGGACTGGTCTGCTCGCACTGCCATGCATCTTCCCCGAAAGTGTACCAATAGAAATAAATAAAATAGTAAATAACCTATGCAGTGTATCAATAGAAATAAGTAAACAAAATAGTTAATAACAAAAAGATAAGTAGTAATCTATATATATAAAAAAGCTTTTTTACAAAAAAATACTACCGACTTCCAAATAAGAAAACTAGAAAGTGAAAAATTACTTTATTTTTGGAAGTCGGTGTCTTTGGTAGGTACCAAATTTTTAAGTTATGGACACCGACTTCCAAAAATAAAGTTATTATGTAGGGTAGGGTATGTAGGGTAGGGCAGGTAGGGTAGGGTAGGTAGGGTAGGGTAGGTAGGGTAGGGTAGGTAGGGCAGGGTAGGTAGGGTAGGGTAGGGTAGGTAGGGTAGGGTAGGTAGGGTAGGGTAGGTAGGGTAGGGTAGGTAGGGTAGGGTAGGGTAGGTTGGGTAGGGTAGGGTAGGTAAGGTAGGGTAGGGTAGGTAGGGTAGGGTAGATAGGGTAGGGTTGGTAGGGTAGGGTAGGTAGGGTAGGGTAGGTAGGGCAGGGTAGGTAGGGTAGGTAGTGTAGGTAGGGTAGGGTAGGTAGGGTAGGCTAGGTAGGGTAGGGTAGGGTAGGGTAGGTAGGGTAGGGTAGGTAGGGTAGGGTAGGTAGGGTAGGGTAGGTAGGGTAGGGTAGGTAGGGTAGGGTAGGTAGGGTAGGGTAGGTAGGGTAGGGTAGGTAGGGTAGGGTAGGTAGGGTAGGTAGGGTAGGTAGGGTAGGGTAGGTAGGGTAGGGTAGGTAGGGTAGGGTAGGTAGGGTAGGGTAGGTAGGGTAGGGTAGGGTAGATAGGGTAGGGTAGGTAGGGTAGGGTATGTAGGGTAGGGCAGGTAGGGTAGGGTAGGTAGGGTAGGGTAGGTAGGGTAGGTAGGGCAGGGTAGGTAGGGTAGGGTAGGGTAGGGTAGGTTGGGTAGGGTAGGGTAGGTAGGGTAGGGTAGGTAGGGTAGGGTAGGGTAGGTAGTGTAGGTAGTGTAGGTAGGGTAGGTAGGCTAGGGTTGGTAGGGTAGTGTAGGTAGGGTAGAGTAGGTAGGGTAGCGTAGGTAGGGTAGGGTAGGTAGGGTAGGGTAGGTGGCGTAGTGTTGGGTAGGTGGAGTAGTGTTGGGTAGATGAATGTTTGGTGTTTTTATGGCAAAACAAAGTTTGCCGGGTCAGCTAGTATAAATATAAAATTGTAATGCCAGTGTGTAATTAATAAAATAAAAATATGACATATATAGTATAGCCTTTAGTGAGGGATGAACTCACGTAGACTTAAGTTAGTTGAGTAAGCCTTGAAATAATGTCCGACGTAGGGGTCAAACCATTGAAATTTTTATGAAAAAGAAATCAAACAAAACAGAAATATGATAAAAAAGAGCGCGAACTACCACATGTCCGCGGCAGAATATTCATATAAAAAATAAAAATAAACTAGCTCTTTGACGATTTTTATAATTGCGGCAGGGATATTTTTATGTATAGTTAACAACTATAAAATTACAATTATACGTGGTATCTATTACTGTTCCACAAATTTATATTTTAAGTAAATCCCTAATATCTCACACACAGTATTATCAGGAAATTAAACATGATTGTATTAAGAGGCATCAAACATTGTGCAACACTACGACGTAATGAGCTTCGCGCGTACTCCTGCAACAGTCCACAATCCACAGGTTTGTGCAAAGTAGTGATAGCTCCAACAGTTCTGATCATGTAACAAGTCATTCCGGGTGTCACCGCTATAGAGGGGCCCTTCACTTTCAGAGCGTCCTCCACTGTGTTACTCGTCACCGTCACTGTCGTCACTGAACAGTTCCCCGTTCCGTTCACAGTCTGTGTCACTGTCACCGCAGTGATGTTCTTCACAATACGCTGCTCGTTCCGTGCTGCGCTCGTATTGTCTTCCCAAATGAAGCTCGACACCAGATAGCACCTGATGCGTGTCTCCTCGTACTCGCCCTTTCCTTTATCTATGCGCAGCTTGCATATCTCTCCCGGGGTGCTACTGAACTGTCTGTCGGACTTGTTGTGTTGAGAGTTACGACCCAAGTTGTACAGTGCTAGTCCAGTCATCAAGTTGCTGAATCTGCTGCCAGAGTTTCGGTACTCGAACACGTAGATGGGCGCGTGTCCTTGATACACAGGATATTTGGTAGACCCAAAGTTTATCTGCTGCGGCGGTTTGTAGACACTGTAGTGGTAGTGGTTGACCACGCTGTTCTGTGGCGGCCTTATATGAGTGCCAGACAGTCCAGTCGAGCCAGCGTATGTGTGTGCACCACCAGAACCATATCCTGAGTAGCCGTGAGACGAAGGGTAATTGGGACTGGCTCTTCCACGGCTGTGGCTAAAACTGCCATGGCTGTAGCTGCCGCCACCTCGGCCGCCGCGTCCTGCGACTGTTGTTATAAGAAATAACATTAATACACAACTTAACCTCATAATACCGAGACGAGGTGTTTTAGGATTAAATTACAAATATCACTCTGACTACAACGACCTAAACCCGTCACTTAGAATTTATCACAATTAATGTCGGATAACCGAATTTATTATTTTTGTACCTAAACAGAAATTAATATTTCTTTTGTAACCTGTTAATTTTCCTGTTATTAAGTTGGTTTAATATGAAACCTAATTAACGTAACAAGGAAATTCGTTTGCGTTAATTCATTTGGACCTTGGTTAATAGGGTACCGTATTGGCCATAACGTCATATTATTATGTTTCATCATTTAATGTTCAAAGCTACAGCTTTGTTCGCCACCAAAGCCCCAAGTACAGATAATATAATACTCCCCAAGTACAAAATGAATTCTGTATTAAAGTTAAATTTTACTGCAGTTTCTTCCTAAATGGTTATATTTCCTTTAGTTATCTAAATTCTTATTTAATACTTCATTACATTTAATCTTTCTTTCTTTCAACTTAAAAAAATATTTAAACATTTTAAAAATAAAGGTCCACCGGTGTCGGGAACAGGGTCTGTGCTACCGGTGGTTAGGGCTCCATAGACAGGAACCTCCTCACATTGCGAGATAAGGTAAGAGAGAGGTAAGATTTTTATGTATAAATGTGTTAAATGGGGTAGTTAAATCCTTAGTTTGCCGTAGGTGTGTCGTATAAATAAACAGTGTATTGTGTATGTTTGTTGTGTTGTGTTATTGTAAGTAATTTTGTGTATGATTTGGTATTAGTTTGCCGTTTTACATGAAATATAAACAATATAGAAGTTTAGATACAAAAATAGCAGTATTTTTAACGATAATAACCCAAAAGGTATAGCAATAGAAAAAAATACAATTAAATTAGTAGCAATTAATTTATCAAGAATGCAAAAATTTGTGTGGCAGCAGCATGACCTCGCCTCGGTTTAAGTCATATCTTCGTATCAATCCGTTTTACAAGTTGTTCTTCGGTTTTAATATGGATAGTAGGTTCCAGCTCGCCTTTTATAACCAAAATCTTTCCATTAGAGGTCCAACAGTATTTCAGTTGATTGTTTTTTATGCTTTCTTGAGATAAAGTTTAGTTTCCTTGCATTCGGAGTAAGGTATTCAGATATATACTGGGGGGATGTGCCCCCGCTCCCAGATCGGCACCGTTCAACTGGACCTGGTCCTTAGACTGGTTATAGGCTTTAACCGCCTTTAGCACAGTATTTTTTGAAGTATTATTGATAAATTCAATTAGTACCTAGAGAAGGGTGGCTGTCCTTCTTACTTTTGACAATCGAAAAGCGTATCTTATACCTGAAACAGATAATTTATACTGGCAACAATTTTAATCAGGTTACCCATGTATCTGTCTAGGTCGCTCCTCGACTCGCCTTGCTTTCTCGGTAAATTCCTTAATACCAGAAAAAAAATATTTGAGTTCCTTTGCATTTCTTCAATTTGTTCTTCTAATGACAATAGAAGTGCCCGGTGGTCCTTACACTCCCTTTCCAAGCGATCGCTTTAAAGCTTCTTATTATCATATGGCTGTGTAGTAAATGATATGGACTTATTTCCTCAATTAGACTTCTCAATTAGCATAAGTAAATCTTAAATTTTTGTGAATCTTGCATCAGTGTCTATTTTAAAAGACGAGAATTGAGTTTTATTTTCGTTCATCGTGTAGTTAGAACTTTAGTACCTACAAAAAATCTTAGGAAACAATTATATGGATCACCTACGTTACATACAGTAATATGACGTATTACATATTAAAACAAGTTTATTATATTAATACTAGTACTACTACTATAAGTACTATCAAAGTAGGCACCGTGACCTAACCCATGAATTTTATTGATGAATCACTCTGTTTACGAAGAAATCCTTGATCGATCCGCCATATAAAAGCTACCGGCCGCTGTACCCCACCATTGAATTGTATACGTTTGAGCGAACCGCACGTGTCGCGAGTTAAACGAACATCAAAGTAAAACAAATAATCATGAGTACTAAAAGTGCGTCCTACGTTCTCCTGTTCATCCTGAACATACTCCACGTGATCTTCGGCGTCACGATTGCGTGCGCATCAATCTGGTTCTTCGTCGAAGTCCACAGCATCACCAGCCTGAGGAATACCAACCATTATCTGCCAGACTACAATGTGTACTGACCTCAGGCTATCCCCTGGGTGTTCATCCTCGTCTGTGTGTTCATGATCTGTGTTTCGTGCTATGATCTCGTCGGGGCCAAGAAGAAGAGTAATAGTTTAGTTGTGATGTACATCGCGTTCGAGGTCACAGCTATTGTGGCACTTGTCGCCGCCGTTGTCGTCGCTCCGTCGTTCGCCAACACGAAGTCAATCGACAAATTCATTCAATTCATTCATTCTATCTGGGACGTGTACACTACGATGAAGAACGATAAAGGTCTGGAAACTTCTTTTGGTATGAAGGAGGAACGCATGCAGTGCAGTGGCGCGTCTGGATCGAGGGACTAACTTAATTGGCGCCATGAGTTCCCTGTCTCATGCTGTGACACTTTTTACCTCGGCTGGATTGGCTCTTACAACATCGACTGTGACTTCACGAACAAACTCGCTAATGAGAGGCACGGCTGCACTGAAGTAGCGACCAATTACACGAAAATTGTCATCAGGGTTTTATCCGGCGCATGTGTATTCACCGCATTCATTGGCCTCATGAATATTATTGTAGCAATATCTCTATCAAAGAGCATCAAGAGAAGGCCGAGACCGAAGCCTGTGTAACTGGAATCTGATAACGAAAATAATTTCTTAAAAATTAAGCATGAATATAAATGTGGTGTTCCTCAAGGTTTTATTTTGGGACCAGTATTGACTTAACTAGATTTCTACTACAGAAATCGATGTTAGGTAATATGTTACCTACTATCAAACTGTTTCCTATTGCATTATCACTTCAACACGTAACATATTACCTAACATCGATTTCTGTAGCAGAAAACTAGTAAAGTCAATACTGGTCCCAATATAAAACCTTGCGGATCACCACATTTATATTTATGCTTAATTTTTAAGAAATTATTTTCGTTATCAGATTCCAGTTACACAGGCTTCGGTCTCGGCCTTCTCTTGATGCTCTTTGATAGAGTTACTGCTACAATAATATTCATGAGGCCAATGAATGCGGTGAATACACATGCGCCGGATAAAACCCTGATGATAATTTTCGTGTAATTGGTCGCTACTTCAGTGCAGCCGTGCCTCTCATTAGCGAGTTTGTTCGTGAAGTCACAGTCGATGTTGTAAGAGCCAATCCAGCCGAGGTAATAAGTGTCACAGCATGAGACAGGGAACTCATGGCGCCAATTAAGTTAGTCCCTCGATCCAGACGCGCCACTGCACTGCATGCGTTACTCCTTCATACCAAAAGAAGTTTCCAGACCTTTATCGTTCTTCATCGTAGTGTACACGTCCCAGATAGAATGAATGAATTGAATGAATTTGTCGATTGACTTCGTGTCGGCGAACGACGGAGCGACGACAACGGCGGCGACAAGTGCCACAATAGCTGTGACCTCGAACGCGATGTACATCACAACTAAACTATTACTCTTCTTCTTGGCCCCGACGAGATCATAGCACGAAACACAGATCATGAACACACAGACGAGGATGAACACCCAGGGGATAGCCTGAGGCCAGTACACATTGTAGTCTAGCAGATAATGGTTGGTATTCCTCAGGCTGGTGATGCTGTGGACTTCGACGAAGAACCAGATTGATGCGCACGCAATCGCGACGCCGAAGATCACGTGGAGTATGTTCAGGATGAACAGGAGAACGGAGGACGAACTTTTAGTACTCATGATTATTTGTTTTACTTTAATGTTCGTTTAACTCGCGACACGTGCGGTTCGCTCAAACGTATACAATAAATTTTCAAACTCCGGGCTGCCAATAAAGGAAAAGTTAAATATAATTTATCACCACTTTATAGGCAGACTTGTGATAACATATTGTATAATTATAAAAACAAGATGCAAACACTAAGATGTTATGATGGATGGATGTTTGTTACTCAATCAGCCCAAGAATGGCAGAACGGATCTGGATGAATAATTTGACACAGAGATAGATTATAAGTATGGAATAGCACGCTACTTTTTATCCTAATAAACTGGATATAAAGTTCCCTTGATAAAAGAAAACACTGTTTACACGGGCAGAAGCTAGTATTTTCATCATCATCATTATCTAATTTTAATTTTAATTATTGTGAATATGAAGACTATGTGGATCATTCTTTTTTTATTTTAATTTATCTTAGTTAGTTTTTAATCATGGTCTGGCAGTTTGAGTATTTATGCGGCCTACCCGAATGTCCTTTCTTTGGTATTGTTCGTCAATTCGTTGAGCTCCTAAAATTTTGAGTAGAGCTGCACGGTTATTGACAAATGCGTGCACTGACTGGACAGGTCTACTCAATCTGGCTGGTTCTTTCCTCAAAAGACCATTTCAGACAGCAGTCTACATGGTCTTCACATGATCTAACCAAGATTTTGTCTGGACTTTAAAAGAGACTGTGACCTCTGAGTTTGTTTCGGCATTTCTTCTCAGAGTAGTCAGACAGGAAACGCCGACCTCATCTAGTTTAAAAAAATATGATCGACATGTAAAACTGTTTGTACAAACCAACTTACAGAAATAAAATCATTTATCATCATTCCAGCCGAAAGACGTCCACTGCCTGCCCCAAGCGTCTCTTTGCCTACCTATTGTTTTCCGTTTATCCACACCGACTTCGGAAAAGAAAGTTATTTTTCGCTTTGTAGTGTTTTGTTTTGGAAGTCGGTTTGATTTTTTTACTAGGAAAAGTTAAGAAATTTGAAGGAAAAAAATCTGTTTCATCAATATATTAAGTGTGTTAAGGTATTTTTAAGAGCTGTGGATTTTGTGATTAATAAATAAATAAATATTGATATTTGTTATTAAATAAAATATAAGTAATAATAAACATTATTACCAAATATGAAGTTCATAGGTCAATGGGAAGTTAAATAAAATTCGTTTTGGTAGGTACCTCCAAATACCATGAAAATCATTTATAGCCAAAGTAAATCTCATGATGATTCCAATAAGCCCAAACACTACTAGGATCCATTGTTTTATTTCGGAGTTCCAGTGCCTACCTTCCGGCTTCATCATCATCGTTTTGATGATGTTTGATGTTACCATTTTCCTCAGTACCTACCATTTATTTAAAGTATTTGCTGCATCTTAGTCGTTTAGCTATTCGATATATGTTATACCCTTGACATACTTAGCATTAAGGCCGCTGCCTCGAATCTTGCGGGCAGCGGGGCGGCGCACTGTGGATCGAAAAACGGCTCTAGAAGACATAGGAACTTAAATTTAAAAGTGTCGGTTTTTTTGCTTGAAATGGGTTCTAGTAGCCAATATCATGCTTATAGATTTCATAGGACGCAATCTGGTAGGCAAAAGGGCAAGTTTTTTTTTTGCTAAAAAAATGTATGGAGCTGATATAAAAAATGCATAAATCGCCGGAACCGCAAGACTAACCGTAATATCCTTGCACCCGGTTATAGAACTATTTATTTATGATTTTTTGACATACTTCGTATGACGAGATAGACAGCGTTTTTTTTTTAAAATCCTCAACTTTTTTTACCTAATATATGCTATAAATAGAAATAGACGTGTTATGTGCGGTGTCTATCTAACTTAAAAAAAATATTAAAAATTATTTAAGAAATTTGGTAAAGATCTGTTAAATAAGTTTAGAGATATCCAATAGAACTCTTCAATAAATAACGGCAAAACACCCAAAATGGCTTTAATCGCATGTCTGTATATTGATTATAATTCAGATTTTGGGAGATAAGTGTTGTATATTGGAAATTAAAGTTATGATGATTTACCGTCATTTATTGAAGAGTTCCATTGAATTTCTCCGAAGTTCTTCCAAATTTAGCTGGGACCGATCCGGGACCATACTCTTTCAAACAAAAATGATATGCCCAAATATCTAATCCCAATAACAGGGATCTTGAACATAATTGATGAAATGAGAGTGTAGAAGGGTGAACTGTACACATCTGCGTACCCCTTCAAAGTCTACTGGTGCGATGTTATGCTATGAAATGGTGTAAACAATATACAGACATGCGATTGCAGCAATCTATGGTGGTTTACCGTCATTTATTGAAGAGTTCCATTGAATATCTCCGAAGTTATTCAACAGATCTTTACCAAATTTAACTGAGACCAATCCAGGACCATATTCTTTCAAACAAAAAACATATCATCAAGATCGGTTAATAATTGGTGAAGATATCTCTGAATAAACATACACAAAAATTCAAACAAATTAAGAACCTCCTCCGTTTTTGAAGTCGGTTAATAAACATCAAAATATCTTTAATAATTTTAAATATTTTTTTGAAGTTAGATAGACACCTCACATAACACGTCTATTTCTATTTATAGCATATATTAGGTAAAAAAAGTCTGTCTCGTTATACGAAGTATGTCAAAAAATCATAAATAAATAGTTCTATAACCGGGTGGAAGGATATTACGGTTAGTCTTGCGGTTCCGGAAATTTATACATTTTTTATATTATATCAGTTCCATACATTTTTTAGACCCGTTCTCGAAACCAGCGGGCAGGTCGCGCGGCACTATAGCGGCGTAGTGTTGTGCTCGTGGTTCTGTCGTCGAGATATTTGTTATTATTCGCGAACGAAATGTCTGAACAACGGTGACAACATTATTTTGATTCAAATTTATTCCTAACACTCGATTTATTGTGGCCAAAAGAAGAAGTGAATCCCTACTATAGGGCAAGGAAAAGAAAAGGCGAGTTTTATCGAAATTATGAAGAACAGAGACAATGTCCTGACAAATTCTACAACTACACCAGAATGTGTGTAGAAACTTTTGACTATATTCTTGAAACTATCAGGGCGATTTGTTCATAAAACTGGTTAATTACTCATCTATTTTTATGGTTCACATCTTTGCTGTTCCATATCGGTATCCTCTCATAAATTGCTGAAATAATTTGCTCTAGCACGTCCGTGGACATTTCGACACGTCACGAAAATAAATTGCACAACACTGCTATGCAGACGCGCGGGCGGTCACCGCTTGACTGGCGCGCACCGCTCGTTGCCCGCGCTGTTTTCGAGGGCCGGTCCATTTGATTGTATGCATTAGATATTGCCGCGCCCGCGCCGCCGCCGCCGCCGCCCGCTGCCCGCTGCCCGCTAGATTCGAGGCAGCGGCCTAAGGACTTCAAGTGGCCATCTGTCTTCTTCATCAGTTCCATTTCACCAAATGACACTTTCTGAGTGTAAAAGATTGCATTGTTGATAAAAATACCAAAATCGCTATATGTATGCCTATAAAATTTGAGTAGTTCTCTCGATTCCTCTGGTATGCCATCGTCAGATCCTGGTTTCCTTAACATGGTACCACCCTTGGAATATCACCTTTCCAACAAAAAAGAATCATCAAAATCGGTTCATAAAAGATGAAGTTATCCGCGAACACACATAAAAATAATATATATATATACGGTCAAATTGAGTAACCTCCTCCTATTTTAAGTCGGTTAAAAACAGATACATAAGTCAATTCAGCCATAAGAAGTTGGCTACATCCCTATTGTCTTTTGACGTCATCCAGTTGTCTTCTTATCAAGACCAGTGTTGCCAACTCAGTGGATTTTCCACTAAAACTGGTGGTTTCGACCTCCCCTTTTAGTGGCGAAATATTGCTTTTAGTGGCTAGTGGATTTATTTAGTGGCTTTGATTGCTTCAGTTAGTGGTGGTACGCCATTGAACCACTAGTAAAATTTACAAAAAACTAGTTAGGAAAGAAAATAACTATTGAAAAAATTGTAGAATTGTTTGTAGTGTAGGCGACACAACGGAACTAAGGTAGTGATTTTCGGGGATTCCACGAAATTAGTTGAATAATTTTGATTATGGACTTTATTTGTATGACTACTGGGTCAAGTTTGATTTGATCAAGGGTTTGTGTATATTCTCTGGTTTGTTTATGTTGTTCCCTTTGCGTGCACAAATACAACGGACGGACAATACAGTACAGTTCGAGTCGGTATCGGTAAAGGTTACTTACTTACTAGTTTAAATTATTTCCACAAATTTTGTGAAACTAATAGGTATGCCAAAACCACAGTATGCCTAAAATTTCCGTGATTGTTGGTTAGGTAAACCAGAATTAAAGGACTGGTTACAAGTGGTGGAAAGCACTGCTTGCCCAGTAGCTAAGTGCAAATTATGTGATTAAATTTTAAGGAATCATTACAGAGATTTTGTTGTTTTGGGTTAGTGGTTTTCTGGTAGTTTGAGAGAACGTTAAGTTTAGTGGTTTTCTGGTGGGTCACGCAGCCACATTTGGTGGATTTGTAAAAATAAAGTTGGCAACACTGATCAAGACCGTGGCGCCCGTAGCACGTAAAATTTCAATTGTTATAAGGGATGGGTGTACCTGCCTATGTTCAATTTGATTTTTATTTTTTTGTATATTCCATGTTTATGCTAAACACACATTAATATTATTATTATTGTCGATTTTGCTTAGCCACATTACGCGCTTCGTTTCTGGATACCTACGTATCGCATTCAAAGTAAGAACGCATTTTTTGGTATGTTCTGTATTCTGAGATATCATACTAATTTCGAATGTACCTACTTACGCCAATCTAATTAGGTTATTGAGCGAAAATATTTATTTAAATTTTTCTTATCGTTCAATTATTTACACTAACCTCAAAATCTTCGACTGGCGTACTCTCGTATTTATCGGATTCAGCTAACTTATCCACCTTGTAGGATTTTTTAAAGTTCTTCAGAACTTAATTCATTAGCTTCACTCTTTTTAGGGTTCCGAAGTCAACAAGGAACCCTTATAGTTTCGCTCTGTCCGTCTGTCCGTCCGCAGCTTAGCTCAGAGAATCTAATTACTAGAAAGCTATAATTTGGCATGTATATACATATTAATAATTCCGATAAAGTGGTAACAAAAAATCATGAAAAATATTTTTTTTTCGGGTACCTCCCATAGACGTAAAGTGGGGATGTATTTTTTTTTCTCATCTATCCCATGGTGTGGGGTATTGTTGGATAGGCCATTCAAAAATATTATGAGTTTGTTACAACCATTTTTCGATTCAGAGATTCGTTTGCGTAAAATTAAGCTTTAAGTTGCAAATTTATGTTAGAGTCAAGTGTCCCCCCCCCCCCCCCTGCCAGCGAAATGGTTGCTCTTGGCTATGTGAAAAAATTCACGGCAGTAGTAAATATAACGAAATTAAAAGGAAAATTATCACGGATAACAAGGCTTTACAAATTTACGAGTAATAGTCGACCAACTTATAAAATGTACTTGGAAAAGTCAAAATTTTGTACAAATGCCATTGAAAAATTACTTAAATAAAGTTGATAGCTGTGTAAAACAGAGTAAATATAATGCTTACGAACCATGTAAAAATATACAAAAATGAAATCATAACAGGCTTTAAAAGTTTACGAGTAATAGTCGACCAACTTATAAAATGTACTTAGCACAGTAAAATTTTTGAACAAATGCCATTGAAAAATTACTTAAATAACGTTGTTAGCTGTGTAAAACAGATAGTAAATATATGCTTATGAACCATGTAAAAATATACAAAAATAAAATCATAACATCCTTAATAATAATGATTTCTAAATTAATAATGTTTAAGCTCGAATAACGCATTGGAGTGGCCGGAGTCGTTGGTAGTACCAGTCCGTAGTGCATACGGCGCATGCGCGCGGTGGAGTCTATTTTGTGTTAGTGCAGAAGAATTTTCGACGTTTTGTAATTAAAACGTAAAAGTAAAGTCAAATTAGCAAGCAAATTACTTATTTTCTTTTGTCGATATCCTTCTATAAAGTCAATATTCGACCCGACTTCATCACTAATTGAGTAGCGTAAAACTTTACAGAATGAAATAGTGAATACCGCAGATTAGAGGATTCACCTCTAATCTGCGGTATTAGAGGAGATTAAAGGTACATACGATTTTTTTCTAATTCCGGGAAGAGAAATAAATAAGGAGCGTGCACGCAAGGATCCAGGAACGAACTATACCATTCCCCGTGGCTCTAACGCGCGCTCGTATCGGCTCCTTTCGCATTCGCACCCGCGGTGGTACTCAAATATATAATATTTTTCTAACTTTAGTTGCGAAGTTGGATTTCATAACTCCTTCTTCAGTTACCAGTTAGTCCTTATTTAGTTTAAGTCAAGAGTGAATAGATTACATCTAGACAAACGTAGACCACATCATCGCTTACCATCAGGTGAGATAGTGGTCAAACGCGAGAATATAGATAAAAAAAACATCATCCTATGTGGGCCCGTTTTTAGACTTTATGAGCCGCTGAAACGTTAAACGCTAAACCCTCTTTTTAGTCCGCATTATTATGCAACTTCGGAACCCTATTACTGCGCGTGGCCCGACACGCACTTGACCGGTTTGTTATTTTTTTATAACGAAAACAATCCACAACAGCGCTGAAATATCTCAAACTGACCTTGATGCACTTACGTCTATGACATCACAGGGTGTCTTCTATTAATGTCTGTGGCGCACGAGGCACCGATATCTATTAGATTCGTAGTGACGGGATCTTTCAATATTAACCAAAGTACCTACGGCAATTTGTGTGTATTAATAGTTTCGAGTAAATACATGTGTAAGGAAGGGCTAGCAAAATTACGTACATCCCTTTCAAGTATTGTTTTTTTTTCAAAACTTAACATGTCGATACGAATTAAGGTGTCTTTTTTTACTTTTGTGTATATCGACACTTTAGAAACTTAATCAAGTAACCTCAACACTAGACGTTTTCCTATAAAGACTAAAGGTCTATCCACACATATCAGGGCCGTGCCCGGTACGTGCACGGGACGTGGACAGACTGTGCCCCGTCAGGGGCTCAAAAAAATATCGGTGTGTACATTTTATATGAACTTGTTCACACACGTCCGTGCACGGGCCAGTGACAGAGCTTCAATGCCTGTCACGTCCCGGACACGGCCCGGATATGTGTGGATAGACCTTAGGCGCCTGGGACGAGTGCCATTCTGAATTTCGACAGTTAATTATTTCGACAAGGTCCCAATTTCGAAAAACTATAGTTCTACTTCTCATTGCTTCGACAGAACTTAGATTCGACTAGCATTAGTCTGACAGATCATACTTCGACAACACACACCTTCGAAGAACACTACTTACACAGAACCCTTCTTCGATTTACACTTGTTCGGCGGAACTCCATTTCGACGGAACATACCTTCGATATAATACTGCTCTCAAATGTGACAATAATAATTAAATTTCGCTATAAGGTTCGCAATTATGTTTTTAATAGTCCTTTTCGAGTTTCGAAGCAATGTAGGTACCTACAGCTATTGGTACAGAAAATAATTTCTACAAAAGGAATTAAATGGTACACGCTGTGTGTTTGAATTCACAATACAAAAACAATTCATCATATCTGTTTCCACCCTAATTTAATAAGAGTGGAAAAAATACAAATCAACGGTAATGCCCGTCATACATATCCAAAATCCTAGAAAATCGAATCAATCGCCGCATTTTTCTTAGGTATAAATAATATTCTGGCATCAATCCAGCGGTGCAAACCAAGAATAAATAGATTCCGTGTGTTCAAGTGCACTTCTTTTTTAACGTCGATATTTTTATCGTGTTATTTTCATAGTTTTCTAGAGTTCTGATGCAAAATACAAAACAATTGTTCTAGCCTATATTGAGCTGCGCTTCCACTCTAACCAATTGCAACTGAATACCAGTATTTTCAATGGTACCTATCTGGCCTCCGAGAGCAGTGGTGGCCCAGTGGTATTGGCCGCGACTTAAAAGTTTAGGTCGTGGGTTCGAATCATGACAGGCGCTTTCCTTAATGTAAATTATTGCATCATCACTGCTCTCAAAAACGGTGAAGGAAAACATCGTGAGGCAACCGGCATGTCCTAGAACCAAAAATTAAATTCGAAGACCCATGTGACATTCACCAACCCGCACTGGGTCCGCGTGGTGGAGAACGGCCCATCCCCTCTCACAGAGAGGAGGCCTGTGTCCGAGCAAGGGGCACATTAATAGGCTGGTCATGATGGTAGCACATGTGTTGGATCATTCGGTTCCCTTCATGATGGTTGAGCTGGGCGGTGCCGATCCATGCGTCATGTTCGTGAACGGGCGCCATCAGTTGGGATTGGTCATAACTTAAATGTTTCGGCCTGCTTTTAATTACGTAATTATTTTATTTTTGTTTTTTTTTTTACTCTAGACGCTTTTAAGTGAGAGTCTTTTGTTTTGTTTAATCGTTCTCACATATGTATTTTCCAACAAGAATGATGTAACCAAATAATTGTAATTAAAACTGATGGAAAAGAGTGTCCGTGGAGTTTCCTGTACATTGTTCTCCATAGAGACCTACTGACGCTTGCGAATGTGCAACTAGATTCATGTTTATTTGAAATAAACTATTTGATTTTGATGATGATCTGACCTCCACAGGTTACTGGAGTAACGCGATACTCTTTGGTAATGGTGGACTGCCGAGCTATGTGACTCCGTGACGCCAAACTTTTTTTTGCCTCGTAGACCCCTTGACGTATTTTTTATGTTTTGGTATGTTTGTAAATCGAAGAATTTAATTTAATTTTACCATATTTTTGAAGCTGACTTTTGATTTACCGATCGTACTGAAATCGGAATAACCCATCAACTTATGAGAAAATTTGCGAGTGCGAGCGAATTTAACTAAAAAACTTAGCATTAACAGGTGTCGAAACTGGCAAGAGTTGATATACAATTTCTGTACGGTTCACGTACAGGCAAATTGCTTACGCCGCGACCTACTTTTAGCTACTCGTTTTTATTTACTTTATTATTATATTTAGTTAGTTGACCAATAGCTGCCGTAGCGCTATAATCGCGGATTAGCATCCAACCTAACTTTCGTGTAACTTTTACGAATAAACTTTACTGTGGTGTAATCTGTGGTTTTCGTCAACTCACATCAAACAACTCAACTGTAAGTAACCGGCTACCTCTGAGCCGTACATAAAACTGGTCCTTCGAGCCGGATATAACAGGTGCGTATTCTCTCTGTTAACGTTAGCGAATCTGTCTAGCTGGAGTCCCAGAAGAGCGGATCGCGTTAGTGGGGCGCTCACGCACTTGATATCCAAAACTTGCGGAAACTTCGCAACTTTGGTGAACTAGTACCTGCGGTGATACAACTCTACTCCACCAACGGTCAAGCCAATAACTAATAACCATGGTTCAGAGCGTAACGGAACTGATAAGCCATCAAGAAACAACCTTCAGAGACTTGAAGCTTATTTGCACCAACTACAAGAAGGACAGTCCCACCAGGAAGAACTTGGCGTACTTGGAGGAGCGTCTTTCTCGGCTGAACAATAACTGGGAGAAGTTTGTTCACAACCATCATCTACTGGAAGAGTCTGGAGCAACAGACCTTCAATACTTCAACGACGACATTTTCAACTGTACGAAGAAGATGTATGAAGAAGTGCTGCAAGACATGTTGAAACGTAAATCGGAATTGCCGTCTGCACCTGCTGGTAAGACGGAACAACCACCTGCTACGCCTAAGCAAGGTAAGGGACAATCGAAATTTACTTTCGACGAAATCCAATTCCACGTACCTCCTCGGGAAGCAAGCGAGTCGGCGGAAAAGCAACAAGTTCTTTTGCGTCAACAATACTGCAACTTTAGAGCGTTTGAACGCACTGTGGAAAAGGTAAACATAGCATTGGCAGTACCGATGGAAAAATGGGAATTAGAAGACAACTTAAGCACCCTGAAAACTAAATGGGAGCAAATCGAAAAGGCAAATTGGGAACTAGAGTACCTACTACAAGATGAGGACTCAAGTTATCAACAGAAATACAATACAGCAGAAAACTTCTATGATGACCTGAAAAGGAAACTACAACACAACATCTGGAACAATGCACATTATGAGAAATCTACGCCAAAAATTCAAATACCCGATTTCCATGGCAACTATAACCAGTGGTTGACTTTTAGAGACCTCTACCTCGAAAGTGTACACAACAATCCGACACTTTCGAAGGCTCAAAAAATGCAACACTTGAAAACAAAACTGAAGGGTGAAGCAGAGAAACTGGTTCAGCATCTTGGCATCAGTGCTGAAAACTATGCATCTTGCTGGGACATGCTGACCCACCGCTACGATAACAAACGGCTGTTATTTACATCATACATGAATACACTCCTGAATCAACCTAGTATTCAGCAACCAACCGCAGCAAGCATACGGAAGCTTCATGACGTCATGATGGAGTGCTTGAACGGGCTCAAAAACATCGGGCTAGACATCACCAACTGGGATCCGATCGTGGTCCACCTATTGATTCAAAAACTAGATAGCGTTACGTATAACGAATATATAAAGGAGATCAAACATCCCAGGGAATTTCCCGAACTGGAAGAGTTCGCCGAGTTTTTAGAATCAAAGTTCATGTCACTGGAAGCTCTGCAGGGAAGTAGCCAAAAATTCTCGTCATCAAACAAACCATGGAAATCGGAAAAGCAGCCTCATAAGGGATCAGAAAACCGAAATTACAACTACAAGAATAAAACGCAGGGGTCATCGTACTTTAACAAGTCACAAAACTCACCAAAAACCTTCTTCACGACAGCAAAAACATGCCCAATATGCAAAACTAATCACGTATTGATGAATTGCGAACAATTCTTGGCTATGGACACAAACAAACGGAATGACGCAATTCGCAACTTGCATATTTGTAAAAACTGCCTATTCAACCACGGAGAAAAACAATGCAAATCACGAAAGACGTGTAAATTGTGTCATAAGGCACACCATACACTTATGCATGAAGATGTAACTGAACTATCTAGCAAAAAACAAGCAACAAGGGAGGAAAACCCATCGTCGACCCTTTCGACTTCCTATGGGGTCAACAACATAACGAACGAACAAAGGGAAGTGTTGTTGACAACTGTACTTCTGAAAGTCAAAACAATTGATGGAAACTTCATCAACTTGAGAGGCCTACTAGACCAAGGCTCTCAAGTGAGCCTAATAACGGAAAACGCGGCACAACGCCTCCGATTACAGCGACGTAAAGTGAGCGCTGTTGTATCGGGTGTCGGAACCCTTAGCGGCAACTGCAAAGGGGCAATGAACTTAGAATGCCAGTCAATACATTCAGACTACAGACTAAACTTTGAAGCATTAATTATGAAAAAACTCATAAGCAACTTACCTACCGCATCGTTCCCAATCAGCAACTGGGACTATTTAGAAAACTTAAAACTAGCGGATCCACAGTTCAATCTGTCGGGCCCGATCGATCTACTCTTGGGCGCGGACATCTACTCAGAACTTATCCTAAACGGCGTCATCAGGAGTGAGAGATACCCCGTAGCTCAACAAACGAAAGTAGGCTGGATTCTATGCGGGAATGTAAAGACATTCAACTGCTTGGTGACACTAAACGATTTCGAAAACATGGCAAGATTTTGGGAAACCGAGGAAATTCCAGACAAGTCATCATCAACTAGTGAGGAACAACACTGTGAAGATTATTACAACGCAACTACCACAAGATTGGCAAACGGACAATATGTGGTACAAATGCCTATGAAGCCTAACTACGAATCAAACTTAAACAATGCAAGGTCACAAGCATTAGCACAGTTCCTTCAACTGGAAAGGAAAATGCTAAAAAACAAAGAACTCAGTTACGAGTACACGCGTTTTATGAACGAATACATCGCTATGGGACACATGAAACCAGTCACAGAAGAAAGTAGGGGCCGAGTTTACCTACCTCACCACGGCGTGATGAGAGCTGAGTCCACTACAACAAAACTAAGAGTAGTGTTCAACGCCTCGTACAAGACAAAAGGAGACAGCAGCAGTCTCAATGATCACATGTACTGCGGTCCGAACTTACAAAAGGACATACTGACACTACTAATTAATTGGAGAACGTACAGATACGTCTTTACGGCGGATGTAGAAAAACTTTATCGGTTCATCTGGCTAAACGAAAATCAACAACATCTGCAAACTATAATCTGGAGATCTTCCCCTAAGGAACCTCTACAAGATTGGCAGTTGGGCACAGTAACTTACGGAACAAAAAGTGCACCTTATCTGGCAATGCGCACTCTACATAAACTCGCAGAAGATGAAAAAGATACCTATCCGGAAGCTGGAAACGTCCTGAAAAACTACTTCTACATGGACGATTTGGTTTACGGACAGGATACTGTCGACGCATCGAAAACACTGGTCACACAGCTAATTGAGTTGCTGAAAAAAGGAGGATTTAACTTGAGAAAATGGAAAACTAACGAACCGAGTATCTTGGAAGACTTGCGAGATGATCAAAAGAGCCGCAATACGAACATCGACTTTAGCCCAGAACAAACAACTAATTTAAAAATGTTGGGCATGAGGTGGAATCAAGACAACGATAGCTTCACATACCAATGGGATCTACCAATCAAGAAAATACTGATAAAACGCGTGCTACTGAGCGAAATAAGCAAGCTATACGACCCACTTGGATTACTATCGCCACTTACAATAAAAACCAAACTTCTGTTCCAAAAAATCTGGATAAGCAAAACCAACTGGGATGAACACTTAACCGACGATCTCGCTACAGAATGGGAAACAATTAGAAAAGATATCCCGTTGCTAAACAAACTTTCCATACCACGATGGTTACAATGTCAAGAAAACAATCTAGAGATACACGGGTTTTGCGACGCAAGCGAAAAAGCTTACGCGTGCGTCATTTATAGCCGAGTGAAAACTGAAGCCGGCGAATACAAGACTACACTAATTACTGCAAAAACAAAGGTTGCACCAATCAGCAACAGGATAACTGTACCTAGAATGGAACTTTGCGGGGCCGTTTTACTAGCCAAACTGCTAGAAAAGGTTCGGAACACTCTCAGCACTAAAAATCTACATTTAAGGTGCTGGAGCGACTCCAAGGTCGTTTTAGCCTGGCTGCAGGGCGATATAAACCGATGGGAGAAATATGTAGCTAACAGAGTAAAACAAATAAACAGCATTATCTCAGCAAACTGCTGGAACTATGTGAAGTCAGAAGAAAATCCTGCTGACTGTGCAACTCGAGGGCTTACACCTTTTCAACTCCTAGATTTTAAACTTTGGTGGAATGGACCAGATTGGTTAAAAACAAACATGCCAAAAATTCATCAGGACAATCACCTGACCTACACAACAAACACTGAGTTGCAGGAAATAAACTGCTGCGCAGTCACATACAAGCATTGTGAAATAATTGATACATTACTTAATAAAAACAGTAATTATAAACGCGTAATACGAGTGCTTGGATGGATTGTACGAATAAGCAATATTCGTAAGCAAAAACGCACACTAAACTCAACCAATAAGTTAACCGACTGCGGTAACAAAAAGGAGGTTATGTGTTTGTCACCACAAGACATTATGGGAGCAACAGAATTGCTCATCAAAAATGTTCAAAATGAAAACTATGGCGACGAAATTGAATGTTTAAAGAAAAATCGACCAATATCAACAAAAAGCAGCTTGCTGAAGTTAACCCCAATCCTTGACGACCGTGGAATACTGCGCGTGAAGGGCCGACTAGGCTACTCAACTTTATCTCCCGAAGCTAAACATCCTATTATTCTTCCGGCTACAGGAAGATTAACGGAGCTTATTATTCAAGAGGCTCATCGCAACACTCTCCACGGAGGCGCCCGACTCACTTTGGCCCATTTACGTCAAACATTATGGGTCATTGGAGGTAGCAGAACAGTCAAGAAGGAGCTACGACAATGCGTCCGATGTCATCGTTTCAAACCAAACCGAAACGTACAACTGATGGCAGACTTGCCAAAGGAGCGTGTAACTCCATCAAGACCATTCACAAACACAGGCGTAGACTATACTGGGCATGTTGATGTGAAAATCAACAAAGGAAGAGGCGTTAAAACTTGCAAGGCTTACATAGCAATCTTCATATGCATGGTGACCAAAGCTGTGCATTTGGAATTGGTGTCGGACCTGACTACGCAAACGTTCCTCGCCGCATTCAAAAGGATGTGTGCCCGCAGGGGTACACCCAGACACGTATTCTCCGACAACGGAACGAATTTTGTGGGCGCAGCAAAACTACTTCAACAGGAATTTGAAAAACACAATACGTTTAAGAATTCAGAATTCTTCGATGAGATGAGCCACTTACAAATTGAGTGGCATTTCAATGCACCACTTTGGCCAACAGCTGGAGGCCTGTGGGAGGCTGCTGTCAAAGCCATGAAATATCACCTACATCGAGTACTGGGGGAACAGAAGCTTACTTTCGAACAATTTACTACTTTACTAAATCAAATTGAAGCCTGTCTTAACTCTCGTCCGCTGTGCCCATTAACAGAGGATGTCGAAGACCTGGAATATCTAACTCCCGGCCACTTCCTCATTGGTGGCCCCCTACTGTCACTACCACAAGAAGAACAAGATTTTGCTGAGCACGATCGAAGAAACAGATGGAGGCTTGTTGAACAAATGAACGTACACATCTGGAAGCGCTGGTCGAACGAATATCTACATCAACTGCAAACCCGAAGCAAATGGCAGCAACCAAAAGAAAACCTGAAACTAGGAACCCTAGTATTAGTCAAAGATGAGCACTTACCTCCTGGCCGCTGGGCTATAGGAAGAGTCCAGGAACTACATCCAGGCGCTGATGGTCGAGTACGGGTTGTTACCTTAAAAACAAGGAAAGGGTCACTTAAGCGACCAATAACGAAGCTAGCACCATTACCACTTAAACCCGAAGAACCTAGGGTAAACGAAGAGGAAGAGCAAAGGAGACCTACTCCGGAAACTACAAAACGGGGAGGCACAGCAAAAAATAAGAACAATTGGCTATCACTAGTTCTCCTAGCCATGCTAGCAATGACGGGGCTTGCACAATCAGCGCCAACGAATAACTTGAACTTGAAGGTTACACCTATATCAAACAATCATCCGATTTACTTCGATGAAGCTGGGCAAATGAAACTAATACATGACGAATGGACCCTATTGGTTTACTACAACTTAACGTCATACTGGCAAGCAACTGGTCAGATCAATGATTATGTGAACCAAATAGATAAACTATGCCAAAGAATATCACATGAGTACTCGCCTTGCGAAACAATTGTCGGCCACCTACGTCATGAACTGAGTCACCTAGCCGACTACAACTCTATGCTGCTCACTCAACACTCAAGACCAAAACGAGGTTACTTTGATGGAGTTGGGAAATTAGCAAGAACTCTTTTCGGAGTGCTCGACGCAGACTTTGCCGAAAAGTACGAAAGAGACATACAGAATCTACAATCAAATGATGACTACCTACTACAACTTATGAAAAACCAAACATTAATTGTAGAGGCTGAAAACAACGTTATAAAAAAGAACACTGCCTTTATGGATGAACAATTCAAAACATTGCGCATCTACATGAACCAAACTTGCAGCGAAATCACAAAAATAGTGAACAAGGCGCAAATGCTATTCACAATGAATGACATAAATTCCGCTGCCGTGACGTCAACTCTGATTATAAGTGATCTAAACCGAATATTGGAAATGCTGATAAACACTCTCGCCAACATTTACAGAGGGCATTTAGATACCCATCTATTTCCTGCTAATCAACTGATCGAACAGCTAAACATAATATCCGGAAGGTTGCCACAGGGATTATCGTTACCTGTAAAGGGCACTCAAAGGGATTTGAAAAATATCTATGACCTGATCCATGTGAAGGCTCGAATAACAAACAACTACATGCTATTTGAAATACACATCCCCTTGCTGAGCGATGAAGACTACAAGATATATCGAGTCATACCAATACCGTTCCTTAGACAAGGACATTTAAAACTCGTACAACCAAGTTCAAGCTTCATCGCAATCAACTTTGTAAAAAACTCCTACATAACAATGGAAGACCAAGACATGCGCCAATGTACTTCATACGGAGAAGACGAATTCACTTGTGTCTCACGTAATCCAGTCTACAACATGCACGATAAAGACGCCCCATGTGAGGCCCAAGTCTTCAACCAACAAGAGTCTTTATCATGCGTCCTCAATGATGTAACATGCAAAGAAACCTGGACAAAGCTTCACAAATCGAATATGTGGCTATTTACATTGTGCGGGAAACAGCTGATGCGCGTCATATGTAACGATCAAGTTACGCCAGCGGTCATTGACGGGACTGGAGTGATTTCCTTGAAATCAAAGTGCTTACTACAGAAAAAGGACGCCACAATATTTACACACAATCAGCTGGGAAGTACTTTTAACATGGAACCAGAGATAGAAATACCAACTATTAATTCGACTATTAACCACATCTTTGACCTCGGCTGGCAGAATGCAAAATTAAATATAACTAAACAAGAAACACCAACTGCAGTAGAAATAAGAAAAGTAGACCAGCAGTTGGAATTCCAGAAAAGCAGAGAAATATTACCGAAGGCGTCTCACATGTCAAGTCACGACATTTATCTCTACTCGGTTACTTCTTTGATGTTGGGAGGAATCGCTGCGCTTGCCCTCTATATTATTATTAAACGATGTTTGAAAACGAAAACAAAGGAAGACGTCAAAACACTCTCTGCCGAAAGAGGAGTGACACCTAGAGGAAGGGATAACTTTGGAAGGGACATCGAGCTACAAGAAATGCATTCGACAGCAGCGGAGCCCGTTTACAGCGAAGCAAGACAGCCGATGAAAGCATTTCACTTTGACTAAATTGAGTGTTATAACCTATACCTATATTTTTACATCTTTTACCAGGACACATTAACTATTGTTTACTATTTAACTTTAAATAACTACTTTTCACTTTAATTATATTATTTGCTTTGTAATGGATGCTCATCCCACTTTTCCCTCGGGAGCATGTACGGTTCACGTACAGGCAAATTGCTTACGCCGCGACCTACTTTTAGCTACTCGTTTTTATTTACTTTATTATTATATTTAGTTAGTTGACCAATAGCTGCCGTAGCGCTATAATCGCGGATTAGCATCCAACCTAACTTTCGTGTAACTTTTACGAATAAACTTTACTGTGGTGTAATCTGTGGTTTTCGTCAACTCACATCAAACAACTCAACTGTAAGTAACCGGCTACCTCTGAGCCGTACAATTTCTAAAAATAATTTTCTACTTTTTTTCTCAGAAGTGCCTTTGGATTGGCGTATCTAACCTTCCTATTCATCCTAAGGACGATCCGGCCCTACCCAAATCACAGTTATAAAAAAAATTGGTTGCCTGTAAAGTCGGTATACGGGCGAAAGTTTTACGTGACAACGACTTTGAGTGGTAAAATAATTTTAATGTGAATATTCATTCATATAGTAGGAAGAAGGATTATGTCTGTCTCTCTCGCTCTTAGGCGGGCTAACCATGCCCGAGTGGAAGGGACGCGTGCCTCTCACTCGCTCTCATTGTGAGCGCATAACGTGAGCGGAGCGTAACGCAGTTTCTTGAAGTGTCACCCGGCAAACCAATTTATAAGACGTTGTCACGTCAAAAGCTATCCAAAGACACAAATTTAATTTCTGTTGGTAGAGGTACAATTTCCTTGTCTAGAGCCTCAGTAGCTAATAAAAGAATATGATACAGAATTATTAACCACATACGTATTAGGTTTGAAATATATCGGGAAGCCTAAATTAATAGATATTGGCGACAACCTGCCTAAACGGGATCCAGTCTCGCCTCCCCATTTACCTCTCATGCGCACTTATGTTTTATTTTTTGTCATAGGCGCCTGGGGGTCGCTATAGACCACTTTAGAAATCACTGAGCTAGATTGTTATAAAAAAATAACATGTTTTAAAGTCTTTTTGTTTCACTTATCACATTTTGCGATCAATAAAAAAAATGCAAACATTATTCATGACTTGATTTAATTTACCTTTAATATCTTATTATATATATAAGAAAATTAAATATGATTGATAATGAGGGAGTATCAAACTTCTTGCGTACTACTGCAAAACTCCGAAATCCTCAGATTTGCGCAAAGCAATGGTATCGTCTTTTAACGGTAGAATACCGTTTAAGGTCGGAACCTAATTAGAAAATACAATTATAGCTGGAACTTGTTACTGCCCCACAAATTGACACTTTAATTAATTAACACTTAATATCTCACTAAACACAGTATTATCAAAAAGTTAAATATGATCGTCTTAAGTGGCATCAGACGTTGTGCAAAACTGCGATATAATGAGCTTCGCGCGTACTCTTGCAAAAGTCCACAATCCACAGGTTTTCGTAAAGCAGTGGTATCTCTAAAAGTTCTGATCATGAAACAAGTCATGCCAGGTGTCACCGCTATAGAGGGGCCCTTCACTTTCAGAGCATCCTCCACTGTGTTACTCGTCACCGTCATTGTCGTCACTGAAGAGTTCCCCGTTCCGTTCACAGTCTGTGTCACTGTCACCGCAGTGGTGTTCTTCACAACATGCTGCTCGTTCCGTGCTGCGCTCGTCGTGTCCTCCCAAATGAAGCTCGACATCAAATTGCAGTTGATGCGTGTCTCCTCGTACTCGCCGGATCGTTTACTTATGCCCAGCTTACATATCTCTCCCGGGTTGCTACTGTACTGTCTATCAGAGCTGTAGGAATGAGAGTGACTGTTGCGCCCCAAGTTGTACAGCGCTAGTCCAGTCAGCAACGTGTCGAATCTGCTGCCAGAGTCTCGATACTCGTACACGTAGACGGGCGGGTGTCCTTGATACACTGGATGGTAGGTAGACCCGTAGCTTATCTGCTGCGGCGGACTGTAGTGGTAGTGGTGATGGACTTCTGTCTTTGGGCTGTAGTTATTATGTACCACGCTGTGTTGCTGATGCTGTGTCTGTCTTACATGATTGCCGCTGTATGTATTGCCAGATAGTCCAGGCGAGGCAGGGTATGTGTGTGCACCGCCTGAACCATGTCCTGAGTAGCCGTGAGACGTGGGATATGAGTGCGAGCCTCCGTGACTACCGTGGCCACCTCTACTGCCTGAGACAGTGGACGTCGCGAGAAACAATATTATAAAAAACTGTATCATGTTGTCGTAGCGACTCACTGGAAGGGACTAAATTAGTGTCGACGAAGTAGACATTGGTCACTCCCCGTCACAAAACAATCACATTAAACATGACGCAATGGGCGCGGTGTGTACTCGGCACGCAGGGGTCGCCAACTCGTGACCCACCCTGATATCCAGACGTCGTGTTTCGCTGAATGCTATCGGGACGAGACAACGACGCATTAGGTACCTTATTTTGTTTATTACTTCATCGGACTTTAGTTGATTGGATATATAAAAAAATCGACCAAGTGCGAGTCGGACTCGCGCACGAAGGGTGCCGTACCATTATCGTAAAAACGGCAAAAGTTGTATGGGAGTCCAAAATATTTATTTATTTTTTTAATTCTTTTCTGTTTATATTATTTGTTGTTATAGCGGCAACAGAAATACGTCATCTGTGAAAATTTCAATTGTCTGGCTATCACGGCTTATGAGATACAGCCTGGTGACAGACAGACAGACAGCTTAGGGCACCCCGACCCAACACGGGTAAGTTACTATAGACCCTGCAGATAGAAATAGTCTCCCCGTTGCGCGGGGCTCTATCGAATTTGATGCTTAAATAATAATCTTACTTACCTATTATATTTTAAAATCAATGTCAACATTAAAATAATTTATTAAAACACATATATTTATCATCCTGCCCAATAAGTGATGGGAATTATTCGGAAAGTTCGGTCAATTTAATTATTTAAATAGTTTTAATCATATTTCCTACTGATATTGGGCATTTATCAAATTACCCGGGCAATATAAATAATGCTCTATTAGTCACTTGGCCCATAAAATATACACTACATGATACCTCTTCGGTCTGTCTTCGGAGAATAAATTTGGTATCTATGAGTTGTAGTTTTATGGTCTTTGATTTGCTTGATTCAAAGTCAAATCAAAGTCAAAGTCAAATATATTTATTTCAATTAGGCCAATAAGCGGCACTTTTGAACGTCAAAAATTAAATGTTAATAAAAAATGTACAAGTAATAAAAATTGACTCTACCGTGCATTCGGAAAGTAGCTTGTTATGGAGAAGAACGCACAAGAAACTCCATACTTACTCTTTTTTAAAAAAATATGTTTTACAAAGTTTACTTATGTACATACATTAATAAATTCATATATGTGAGGACGATGCACCCAAAAATAGCACTACCCACTATACAACGTACAGGTATAAAGTAATAAAAGCACTAACAGGTAAATTCATTAGTTTTATAAATAGGAACATGGTTCTCACATACTTACAAATATTGCAAACATAGGTAAAATACCTAATTCAACAACAACGGAACCTTGTGTGAGTCAAATTCTGGAAAAAATATAAAAAATAACCTAAGAATACAAAAACTATGAATAGCAATACAAATTAGCAAATTTGATTTTGTTCACACCAAAGATTGCCCTACGGAGCGGGACCAACATGTTGCCAAGCATTCTTATCTTGAATATAATCATCTAATTTGTAATATGCTTGTTTACAAAGTGTGCTTTTAACTAAAGTTTTAAATTTACTTTCATTTAGTTTTAATATATCACAAGGTATTTTGTTATAAAATTTAACACAGTACCCCATGAAAGATGAGTGTACTTTTGCTAGTCTATAAGATGGTTGATCTAACTTATCTTTATTTCTCGTATTACAATTGTGTCTATCACTGACCTTACTAAAGAGATGTATATTTTTCCTTACATACATGATATTTTCATAAATGAATTGGCAAGAAACTGTCATAATATTAATATTTTTAAATAGCTCCCTAAGAGATTCTCTGTGACTTAAATTATATATGGCTCTGATAGCTCTCTTTTGCAATATAAATATGGATTCAATGTCAGCCGCTCGGCCCCACAATAAAATACCGTATGACATAATGCTGTGAAAGTAACTAAAATAGACCAAACGCGCGGTCTCCACATCCGTCAACTGTCAACTTTCTAACAGCATAAGCGGCCGAGCTCAGCCGACCCGCAAGAGATGTTATGTGAGAACTCCATTGCAATTTGTCGTCTAAAGTGATTCCCAGGAAAACTGTTTGATTTACAAAGTCCAGCTTTTCGCCATTCAATATGATGTCGCATTCGCTACTTCTAACATTCGGCAATGTGAATCTAATACATTTGGTTTTTTTTTCATTTAGTACCAAATTGATTATTAATACATTTGATTTTTGACCGGAGCTCTTCGATAAAGGTTATTTTACACTTTGAAAGCTTTTTTACGTGTCTTAAGTGCCTACGTAAACTTTCCAACACTTGCCGACCCCGTCTAAAGTGGGATAGTGTTAGGAAGAAGAAAAAAAAACCTACCTAAACTAACACTGCATTCCATTCATAAGGCGATTTACAAAGGCCCGATTTTTAAATCGTCAGGTTAACTGTTACTAATAACAGTACGGTATTCCTCTTGAGCTCTGGTTTCCAACCCATAGTCCTCGGATCACTCACCAGTGGTCCGCGGACTATAGGTTGGGAACAAATCGAATCATTCGCGGACCATATTTTAACTCTTACGGACCACCGTCCGTAATAGTTGAAATATGGTCCGCAAATGATTTAAAACTTTTCAACACAAACAGCATTCATGTGCGGTACATAGACCAACACAGTGTGGTTAGAAATAATTCGATGACTGGCAACGCTAACAGCAGCTATGAGTGGTACACAGACCAACACAGCGTGGTTAGACATAATTCGATGAGTGGCAATACTAACAGCAGCTATGGACTGTTCACAGACCAACACAGCGTGGTTATAAACAATTCGATGAGTGACAACCCAAACAATGACCACGGGCCGTACACAGGCCAACACAGCGAGGTTAGAAATAATTCAATAGTGGCAAAATGAACAGCAGCCATGGGCGGTACACAGACCAACACAGCGGGGTTAGAAATAATTCAATGAGTGTCAATACTAACAGCAGCTATGGGCGGTACACAGACCAACACTGCGTGGTTATAAATAATTCGATGTGTGGCAACCCAAACAATGACCATGGGCCGTACACAGACTAACACAGCGTGGTTAGTAATAATTCAATTAGTGGCAACATGAACAGCAGCCATGGGCGGTACACAGACCAACACAGCGGGGTTAGAAATAATTATGTATGGTTCAAATATGCCCAATGATCTTTAATAGTCAGAGAAACAGAACGTTTCTGATACAAACTTAAAATCATTTTGCATTGATTATTTTTCAGTTGAAAAGTTTTAAATCATTTCTGGACCCGCGAATGATTCGATTTGTTCCCAACCTATAGACCGCGGACCACTGGTGAATGATCCACTGCACAGCATTTTCTTCTTGTTTACGTCTTTTTAGTTCGCTTCTTAAGCAGTCGGGTTTTTGATTTTTTGAATTAACATTTTTTATTTATAACTTATTAGTTATTTTTTTTTCTAATTATGTACATATAAACATATAAGTGTTATATATTTTTGAAATCACCTCGTAAAATCCTTTATTTTGATACCCCACTAAATGGGTTTGGATGAAAAAAAATATTGTTACCCACAATATGGCGCCCAAAAGCCGCCATTTTTCTATTTTCCAATTTTAATGCAGTCAGTGACACTCGCAGGGTTAAGACCAATTGAATTACGTATGAATCATCAAAATCGGTCAACGCGTTTGGTCTCTAGAACGCCACATAGGAACAAACATACATACATACTTACATACATACATAGACTGATAACACATTACCCTCCTTCGGCTGTCGGATAAAAAACTACAAAGTGAAAAATAACTTTCTTTTTGGAAGTCGGTGTCTTTCGTAGGTACAAATTTTTTGCGTTATAGACACCGACTTTCAAAAAGAAAGTAATTTTTCACTTTGTAGTTTTTTTTTATTAAGAAGTCGGTAGTATATTTTTGTAAAAAAGATTGTTTATAACCTAATAGGCAAGTTGTTTAGAAAGGTACCTCTATAATCAGAAAAACAGAACGTTTCTGATACAAACTTAAAATCACTTTGCATTGATATTTTTTCAGTTGAAAAGTTTTAAATCATTTGCGGACCATATTTTAACTCTTACGGACCACCGTCCGTATCAATTAAATCAGAAACGTTCTGTTTTTCTGATTATGCTATTGATTTTTGTGTTTTTATGACGTTAAGTTTTTTTTTTACTTAACACAGTTACATTTTCTTCTGGACTTATGGTCCCTAATAACAACAAAGAAATCAAAGTGGTCCCAGGTCAAAAAAAGGTTGGGATCCACTGCTCTTGAGGAATAATTAGTGTGGATGTTTGGCATATTTTAACCACACTGTGTTGGTCTATGTACCGCCCATAGCTGCTGTTAATGTTGCCACTCATCGAATTATTTCTAACCCCGCTGTGTTGGTCTGTGTACCGCCCATAGCTGCTGTTAGTATTGCCACTCATCGAATTATGTCTAACCACGCTGTGTTGGTCTGTGTACCACTCATAGCTGCTGTTAGCGTTGCCAGTCATCGAATTATGTCTAACCACACTGTGTTGGTCTATGTACCGCACATGAATGCTGTTTGTGTTGAAAAGTTTTAAATCATTTGCGGACCATATTTCAACTATTACGGACGGTGTTGGTCTGTGTACCGCCCATGGCTGCTGTTCATGTTGCCACTAATTGAATTATTTCTAACCACGCTATGTTAGTCTGTGTACGGCCCATGGTCATTATTTGGGTTGCCACACATCGAATTATTTATAACCACGCTGTGTTGGTCTGTGTACCACCCATAGCTGCTGTTAGTATTGCCACTTATCGAATTATGTCTAACCACGCAGTGTTGGTCTGTGTATCGCCCATGGCTGCTGTTCGTGTTGCCACCCATATAATAATTTATAAGCACGCTGTGTTGATCTGTGTACCGCCCATGGCTGCTGTTCTTGTTGCCACTCGTCGAATTATTTATAACCACGCTGTGTTGGTCTGTGTACCGCCCATAGCTGCTCTTCGTATTGCCACTCATCGAATTATGTCTAACCACGCTGTGTTGGTTTATGTACCACCAATGGCTGCTGTACGTGTTGCCACTCATCGAATTGTCTAACCACGCTGTGTTGGTCTGTGTACAGCCCATAGCTGCTTTTAGTGTTGCCAGTCATCGAATTATTTCTAACCACGCTTTGTTGGTCTATGTACCGTCCATGGCTGCTGTTCGTGTTGCCACTCATCTAATTATTTATAACCACGCTGTGTTGGTCTATGTACCGCCCAAAATTGCTTTTAGTATTGCCACACATCGAATTATGTCTAACCACGTTGTGTTGGTCTGTGTACCGCCCATGGCTGCTGTTCGTGTTGCCACTCATCTAATTATGTATAACCACGCTGTGTTGGTCTGTGTACCGCCCAAAACTGCTTTTAGTATTGCCACACATCGAATTATGTCTAACCACGTTGTGTTGGTCTGTGTACCGCCCATGGCTGCTGTTCGTGTTGCCATTCATCGAATTATCTATAAGCACGCTGTGTTTGTCTGTCTGTCGCTCATAGCCAATAGTCTATGCTCTTAGCTGCTGTTTCTATTGTCAAACCACAGACTACTTATAGATACTACCGTATTGTCAAACTTTCCTGTTGAGACAGTGTGAACCCCTCGTCGAATTAACCTCGTTATATTGTCGTTGCTGCTAGTTCCATTGCCATGCAGTCGGACAGAGTAAATTGGCACGGTATATCGGAAGTGTGGGGTGGGTGTGGTGTGAAGGGGCGGGCATGGACATGTGTGGTGTCCCGCGGCGGGGAGTGGGTAGGGTGCCGCGACGGGGCGTGGGTGGTGTGCCGGGGTGGGTGCCGGCTCCAGGTTCCTTGCCCCAGCGTCCGTATCTGTGTCCTATGACAGCGCAGAGGACAAAATACACTATTAAAAGTCTTATCTTTACGCCGTAAGACTGGATAGGACTAAATTAGCGCAGAAAACTATTACATTAGACATGACGCAGTGTGCAGCACGGCGGGTGCGGTTGCCACGCATATAGTCTTATTTATTTATAGCGTAGGATCGTTTCCAATAGGAAAGAAAAACAAGAATGATTATTACGATTCAACTGAAAAATAATCAATGCAAAATGATTTTAAGTTTGTATCAGAAACGTTCTGTTTCTCTGACTATGAAAGATCATTGGGCATATTTGAACCATACATAATTATTTCTAACCCCGCTGTGTTGGTCTGTGTACCGCCCATAGCTGCTGTTAGTATTGCCACTCATCGAATTATGTCTAACCACGCTGTGTTGGTCTGTGTACCACTCATAGCTGCTGTTAGCGTTGCCAGTCATCGAATTATGTCTAACCACACTGTGTTGGTCTATGTACCGCACATGAATGCTGTTTGTGTTGAAAAGTTTTAAATCATTTGCGGACCATATTTCAACTATTACGGACGGTGTTGGTCTGTGTACCGCCCATAGCTGCTGTTAGTATTGCCACTCATTGAATTATTTCTAACCCCGCTGTGTTGGTATGTGTACCGCCCATGGCTGCTGTTCATGTTGCCACTAATTGAATTATTTCTAACCACGCTATGTTAGTCTGTGTACGGCCCATGGTCATTATTTGGGTTGCCACACATCGAATTATTTATAACCACGCTGTGTTGGTCTGTGTACCACCCATAGCTGCTGTTAGTATTGCCACTTATCGAATTATGTCTAACCACGCAGTGTTGGTCTGTGTATCGCCCATGGCTGCTGTTCGTGTTGCCACCCATATAATAATTTATAAGCACGCTGTGTTGATCTGTGTACCGCCCATGGCTGCTGTTCTTGTTGCCACTCGTCGAATTATTTATAACCACGCTGTGTTGGTCTGTGTACCGCCCATAGCTGCTCTTCGTATTGCCACTCATCGAATTATGTCTAACCACGCTGTGTTGGTTTATGTACCACCAATGGCTGCTGTACGTGTTGCCACTCATCGAATTGTCTAACCACGCTGTGTTGGTCTGTGTACAGCCCATAGCTGCTTTTAGTGTTGCCAGTCATCGAATTATTTCTAACCACGCTTTGTTGGTCTATGTACCGTCCATGGCTGCTGTTCGTGTTGCCACTCATCTAATTATTTATAACCACGCTGTGTTGGTCTATGTACCGCCCAAAACTGCTTTTAGTATTGCCACACATCGAATTATGTCTAACCACGTTGTGTTGGTCTGTGTACCGTCCATGGCTGCTGTTCGTGTTGCCACTCATCTAATTATGTATAACCACGCTGTGTTGGTCTGTGTACCGCCCAAAACTGCTTTTAGTATTGCCACACATCGAATTATGTCTAACCACGTTGTGTTGGTCTGTGTACCGCCCATGGCTGCTGTTCGTGTTGCCATTCATCGAATTATCTATAAGCACGCTGTGTTTGTCTGTCTGTCGCTCATAGCCAATAGTCTATGCTCTTAGCTGCTGTTTCTATTGTCAAACCACAGACTACTTATAGATACTACCGTATTGTCAAACTTTCCTGTTGAGACAGTGTGAACCCCTCGTCGAATTAACCTCGTTATATTGTCGTTGCTGCTAGTTCCATTGCCATGCAGTCGGACAGAGTAAATTGGCACGGTATATCGGAAGTGTGGGGTGGGTGTGGTGTGAAGGGGCGGGCATGGACATGTGTGGTGTCCCGCGGCGGGGAGTGGGTAGGGTGCCGCGACGGGGCGTGGGTGGTGTGCCGGGGTGGGTGCCGGCTCCAGGTTCTCTTGCCCCAGCGTCCGTATCTGTGTCCTATGACAGCGCAGAGGACAAAATACACTATTAAAAGTCTTATCTTTACGCCGTAAGACTGGATAGGACTAAATTAGCGCAGAAAACTATTACATTAGACATGACGCAGTGTGCAGCACGGCGGGTGCGGTTGCCACGCATATAGTCTTATTTATTTATAGCGTAGGATCGTTTCCAATAGGAAAGAAAAACAAGAATGATTATTACGATACTTTTAATCATAATAGGTAATTAGCAGAGCTTAAAATTATTCCATTACTGCATTAACATTATAAAATACCGTCGGTCAGTCGCGTCACCAGTGTAAGAGCATCTTTCACTTTGTGCTGTTTTATTTAGATACGTTATACTAAACACTGAACATGCATGTTACATCAAGTTACTACAATTCGATAGCTCAGCATATCATTATTTTCACATTTTTTTAATTTATTACGTATCGCGTATAAACTATGATAGCTAAGCTATCAAATGCTACAAACTACGCGTTTTTAACTGGAACTATTGAATCAATTAAATCTAATTATACATTATATGTAAAAATGAATTCTTATTTGGCTGTGAAAGAGGCCCTTAATATCATAATAATGACAGTTACAACAGAAACACATCCTTGTGACTTATCGGATAAGAAACAATAAATTAAAATGGAATTAACATTTCACGGCTAGTGAGGTGTCTCTCTCTATAGTAGAGTGAATAATATGAGTTACAGGATTCTGGCTTCTTAGAGTCGCACGTGAGTGGTCTGTACGCACATTTATTTTAGAAGAAAATAAACTACAATAATTCACTGTTTTACGCACAAAAACATTTTTCAAAATTCATTCAATAATGTTTGTGAGATTCTTGTGCAAACAAATCACAAATAATTGGACCCTTTCCATTTTTTGACTAGTCCAAAGGCAGAAACTTTGAAAGTCATGTATGTGTTTGGTTGTCTGTTAATCAATCATACCTCGATAGCTGAACAGATTAGGCACTCGGGTAGACCTTGACCTAGGTTAGGATATTTTTTATCCAGTCAATTTATTTCGAAAACAGGCAGGAGGAGAAGGTCGATCGCCGCATCAAAAACGCATGGAAAAGCTACTGGTCCATGAAGACGCTAACGAAGGGCGATCTACCAATCACCCTGAAACGAAAACTAACCTACGTTGCTCAGAGTTGGTCGCTCACCGAGCCGCAAAAGTGCCATCTTGGGGTTTGTACCGCCGAGGTGGCCCAGAAAGAGATCGACACGATCTAGATGCCTACTGCAATGGCTGGTTCGCGGTGGCTCAGGAATAGAATATTTAGAAGGCCTTTACCCAGCATCCAGTCTGTTTACGCTAACATAAAAGACGTACTTTCCAGTGGCACAATTTGGGGACATTCACGCGTGCGAAGACGCGTCTACTAAGTTAGCGCTAGTAAAAAATCAATTTACAGCGTAATAAGCTAATCAGTATTTATTTTTAGTAGAACAACTCTCTAGAATCTAACTTGATTATCGTTTGCCAATGAGGGCGAGATCAAAAGGTTTTAAGTATAAACAGTGGTGTCCACTAGGCAGCTTAGCTGTCAGCCACATGTATACCGATTTTATTAATGAACAATTTGCAACTCAACATGTTCGTTCGCAGAATCTTGAGATCTTACAGAAGCCAGAAAGAGGATTATACAAATGCAAGGAAGTCTTAATACATCTAGTTTCTACCGATGGACGTAGCCAAAGCACATGAGTAAACAAACTGTACAATTTAAATTACAAAATGTGGTTTCAAAAATAATTTTCAGATTATGCAAAAATATTAAATTTCTTTTTATCAACAACAAAACACCGCATACAATGATTGCAGTGCATTTACCTCTTAACTTTTAACATCGTACACTTTATGTACTTGTTGACCATACCAATATTTTTTTTACATCAATTTTAAACGACACAAGATCCACTAAATTTAGAGCTCTCCCATTTTCTCGTTGATTTTGATAGTGCAACATGTTTCCAAATAAAACTTAATTTCGTATTTATTACTTTTCGCGTAGATAACACTAAATACATTAATTTTTTGCCTAAATCTAACTACCAACTATGTATTGCAGAATTTTGTCTGGATAAAGGCATTTCGGAGATTGTAAGAAAATAAGTAGTCATTTTCATGAGATAGATTCGTTGCGATACTTCACATGAGCCAATTAGAACAAATAGGTCTCTGCAAAATATGGCGTGCTTAATGATAAGTGTCTTTGATACCCTTGAAAATTAATTAATACGGCGACAAATTTAATTGAGCCACACATACATTAGTTTTATTAAATTAGCATTCGCACTTTATAAAAAAATGGATAAACTGTAGGGTCAGGCGAACGTTAATAAAAAAAACCTTCATTGTTGTAACGAAATAAAGATGTTTTTTGTGTGGTTGAACGTACAAGGCCCACGAAAATAACATAAAATAAAATAAGTTACGATCAAGAAAGAGCTCATGAGGAAAAAATGTCCATAATTTAAATGTAGAAGTTGTTTGACGTCGGGGCTCGTGACGTAGCCGTGTGGTGTGCAGCTGTAGGTAGGCTGTAGGCTGTAGGCTGTAGGCTGTGCGCACGCGCGTGCGTACGGCGGGGAGGGGGCGGCGGCGGCGCTAGCCGTGGTTGACGTTGACGCCCGACTCCAGCTCCGACGCCGGCGTCTCCGGCTCTTCGTCGTTGTAGATGTTCTCCGCCATTTGCCACACCTGCGCAACAATTTTAATTTTTTATTATTAACGATATCGAGAGCACCTGTGGTGACCCAGTGGTTAACTGTCGCGACTTAAAAGTTGTACGTCGCAGGTCCAAACCCAGTTAGGCGCTTTACTATGTGTTAATTATTTCATCACCACTGCTCGCAAAACGGTGAAGGAAAAGATCATGAGGAAACCGGCATGTCCTAGAACCAAAATTTCGAAGCCAAAGTCAAAGTATAAAAAAAATAGAAATAAATCTATTTGACATACATTTACACACACACATACAACACACACATTACATACATTTATACATTTATGTACATATTACAGGAAAAGTAAAACAACGGACAGGGACACCTAACTGCCACAAACAAATTTAAAATTAAGCCCAGGAAATTGAATTATATTCGTTCGACACGTAGTCAGATATTCCGGATCGTTTTTTCCCGGTTTTTATAAACAAATCACAATTACCCTTTAAAATACTTTATATGGGAAACATGGACGGGGTCTCACAGGCCCCTGCCAAATTTTGAAAGCTGAAAACTCGCGTGTTTTTAAGCTGGCAACTTAATGACGAAACAATAATAGACGAAGTGTTTCGTCTATTATTGTTTCGCCACTAAGCTGAAAGGTATGTTTCGCCACTAAGCTGAAAGGTATGTTTCGCCACTAACCTGAAAGGTACTGAGCCGCTCTGTATCGGGGGGTACGGGGAAGTGACCTTTTGGCGAAATTATCAGACTAGGCGGGGCCTCTAAGACGTGGGGGTCTCCTCAGTTAAAGGTTAAAAAGCTGATGATGATGATAAACGATAGTCTCGCATTAGAGCACTAAGTCACCTGATGGTAGCAGTAACCTATTTATTTATTTTAGTACATGGAAGACTTACAGCACAGCAGCAGCTATTCACTCTTGACTTAAAGACCCCCAGTTTGTAGCTACCAGGAAACAAAGAATCAAGGAGGAAATTCCACTCCTTAGCTGTATGCACAATTAATGTATTCCCTAAACGCTTTTTGCGTATGGGTGGGATGTCCACCATGTACCGATGGCACATTGGGACCGATGGGCATTAGATCATGCAATTCCATCGCACACTCCCCATAATGTCACCAATAAAACCGGCCAAGTGCGAGTCGGATTCGCGGATGAAGGGTTCCGTGACATTATCGCAAAAAACGGCATAAAAATCAGTTTGTTGTATGGGAGCCCCACTTAAATATTTATTTTATACTGTTTTTTTTTTTTTTTTTTTTATTATCTATAGGCTCGCGTTTGACCACTATCTCGCCTGATGTTAAGCGATGATGCGGTCTACGGTGAAGCACGCTTACCTAGAAGAAACCTATTCACTCTTGACTTAAAGACCCCAAGGTTGTAGCTATCAGGGAACAAAGACTCCGGAAGGGAGTTCCACTCCTTAGCTGTGCGCACAATGAAAGTATTAGCAAAACGCTTTGTGCGTATGGGAGGGATGTCCACCATGTACCGATGGCGCATGGCCGTACGTCTTGTAGTCCGATGATGGAAAGGGCTGGGTGGAATCAAATTGTGCAGTTCCGTCGCACACTCACCGAAATGTAACCGATAAAAAACCGACAGGCTGGCAACTCGGCGTCGATGTTCGAGGCTCTGGAGCTTTGAGGCGACCAGTGCATCGTTGCCAATAAGCCTTTTGGTATTAGTATTTGTATGTTTTTAGTATTTGTTGTTATAGCGGCAATAGAAATACGTCACCTGTGAAAATTTCAACTGTGTTGCTATCACGGTTCATGAGATACAGCCTGGTGACAGACAGACAGAAAGACAGACGGACCGCGGAGTCTTAGTAATAAGGTCCCGTTTTTACTCTTTGGGTACGGAAACCTAAAAAACCGACAAGCTGGCTACTCGGCGACGATGTTTAAGGCTCTGGAGCTTTGAATCGACCAGTGCTTTATTGCCAATGAGCTTCTTGGCCCGTTGTACTACGCCCTTCTCGCTATTACATCGTGTAATACAAGAGTAATGATATCATAAGTTTGATTGTGGCTTTACAAAGCTCGCGAGTATATAAGGTGGTCTGTTGTCGTTGGTCTCGTGGGTCACCCAATGTCTCCTAACAATCTGAAATCTTCGCTACTTACTACAAATGCAGCAAAATCTACAAACCTGCATAATATTGTCCTCTGAGACAGAGCAGATGACCCAGGGTTCGTTGGGGTTCCATGAGAAATCTGATATCTTTGCAGTGTGACCTCCGTGGATGAACAGTAGTTCTGGTGGGCCATCCTCTGCGTCTTCAGCCGTCTGCTCCTCGCCTATCTTTGACAGATCCCACACGTGAAGCCTGCAACAATATCCTTACTTATCAAATTTCAGTTTGGTAGGTTCTTGTGGGTGTGAAGTTTTCAATATGGCCAAGTTAGCCTTAATTTTGATTTAATTGACAGATCTGAAAGTTCCAGTTTCAATCCGATATTTTTCTCTTGTGCAAGCTCATTTTAAACCAACTACGGTGGAAAAATAAAGGATAAAGACTTAAAGAGTGAAGTCTTTTGTATGTTTATTGTTTATTGCAGGTTGGCTATTTAAGAATTAAAGTTGCCACCGAAAAATATCCTTTATTCCTTAGGTCTCAAGATGTTTTGTGTATTACCTCCTGTCCGTACCGCTGCTGGCGAGGATGGTCTCGTTATGCGGCGACCACTGCACCTGGAAGATCTCGTCCTTGTGTGACTCGAACGAGTGTAGCTTTAACTTCAGGTTGCGGAGGTCCCATAGCGCCACCTGTAGTACGGAATACGTATTAATGCATGAATATATTGCGTGAGACAAACCTTGCACTCTGGCTGCACTTAATGATCTCTTGGATTCTACAAGCAATCCAACAAACAATATGTTTGGGATTAATGGACGAAGATTTTATTGGTATGGCAGAAGTAGTGTGATAGGGAATTATGAGTCCTTTTTTATTTATTTTAATGTTAGTTACTGTAATTGGTTCCCAACCGTTGTAATTAAATAAATAAAGCGACACAGCCAAGCAGCTACTCTGGCGCAACTAGAGACTGGTTTGGGAGACTGCGATAGGCACACACTCTAGTTTGTTATCTTTTGTGCCCAGAATCGCGAGATTTATTCGATACAAGGATGCATTCTATAACAGCCAACCAACTCCTCAATTTTAGGTTAATAAATATGCATCCGATTATCCGATATCTAGTTATAAGACATGAAGTAAGTATGTAAAAACAAATACCGTTTTATCAGCACTGCCAGTGGCCAGTATGAACTCGGAGTAAGGGTTGAAGCTGAGGCAGTTCACTTCAGCGGTGTGAGCGTCCACTGTGTGTGACGGCTTTGACGTGTTGTTACATCTGCAATGAGAAATGTTTCACGTGTAGCGTGTGCTCGGATATTTAAAAAAAAACCTTAACATTAAAAAAAGTTTTATTATAACTTTTTTTATCACTGCTTGCTGCAACAACCTTATAGCAAAGAAAATAAAGATCACTTGATCTAAAATTGGAGGGAAAAATAACTGTTATCAGTCCTACTTAAATAATTACTAAGTATTAACCCTTAATGGGTTGTGAGTGATCTAACCATCATAAAGTTATGAATTTTGGAAAATATACTTATTATGAGGTCTAGAATAATATTTTCTGAGTTTGATATTTATCATTTATTGCTCTAATGAGTTTTACCACGTGGGAACTATTTTCCTGTTGTCCATATAAAAATATATGTTTTTGAGATACAACATGAATATTATTCCCACATCTGGGTAGGGAAGAATGATAGACATTTCATTACATATCACCATATTTATTTATGAAAGTTGTCAAAACATTCAGGGCAAATAGATACTTTGCAAGTTTTGCATATGAATCTGGAGCGTTTCTCTTTTACGCGAGTAGAACAAAAGCGGCATCTGCGGAATTTCAAATTATCTTGAGGTAGATGTAGTCCCACATTCAGCAGTCTGATTTCATCAGGAACACCGTATACTCCACCTTTTTTGTTCTTAAAAAGGGGAACAGTCACTTTTTTGGCACTGAAGTTGTTTATGAGTAGACGGCCAAGTCGGAGACGAAAATCTCTGTGTGTCATAAGACTGTTTTGATGGTAAACAATATATGAGTTCACCACAGCCGCCTCGAAAAGAAACCAAAACAAACGGTGCCAGTATTTTCTTGACTTGCGACTCAGAGGATAGGATGATCTATAATGATCAAATAGATCGACTCCTCCCATGTGTTCTGTGTATTTCTTTATAGCAACTGGACAAAACATTGCTTTTTTTGAGCCGTTCTTCTGTGTCCTTTGTATTACTTCAACAGACCTTGGATCATGCGCTGTAGTACTTACTAATACATCTTTTGTATCCATCCATTTAATGCATGCAATAGGATTGGAATATTTGAAGATGAACTCACCAGGACTCAGTTTTAGATCTTTGTTTTGCTTGCCAATTTCTGGTGGCAATCCCTTCCTGTTCGCTCGAATGGTTCCTACAGCATATATCTTCTCTGAATACAAAATCTCCAGCAACGGCAGGCTCGTAAAAAAATTATCAAAAACTATGAAAGTATCTTCTGGCACATTTTGACATAAATCCAAAACAACTCTACACCCTAATCCCTCTTCAGCTGTATTATCTGTTTTGCCTGTATAAATTTGGAACTCATAGAGGTACCCAGTTTTAGAATCGCAACGACACCAGCATTTATAACCTCGTTTAATCGGTTTTTTGGGCATGTATTGTTTCATAGATGATTTGCCTTTAAATTTTATCATACTCTCATCAATGGATTGATTTTGAGATGAGGAGCAGTTTTGTTGAAAGGTTTCGTTCAGAGCGTCCACTATTGGTCGTACTTTACACAGTTTGTCATAGCTCGGGTTATCGCGTTGAGCTTCTTCTAATATGTTATCAATGTGAAAATTTTCTGTGATTTTCTGAAACCGTTTGAAAGGCATGACTTCACTAATTACAGAATTTCTATAAAATTCGTCAGTAGACCAGTACATCTTTATATCAGGTATTGGGTTTATTGATATCAACACCATAAGCCCAAAATATGCATTCATTTCTTCATATGTTGTATCTTTCCAATGTCTTGAGCATTTATTAGCTGCATAGATATTTGTGTTTCTCACAATCAAATTTACCAACTCTTCTGGAAACATATCCCGAAATAAGGACAATGGAGTAGATCGGTTATTATATTGCTTGTTTACAGTCAAAGGCCTTTCAAAATTTGGGGGGAGTGAGAATCTAGACAAATCATTGGACCACTCTCGCGATTTCTTCAATAAATCAAAATAATTTGAACTGGATCTAAATCTTTGTTGATCGGAAGGTCCTCTACGTTGATAGGCAGGTGTAGGTATAGGAGGCGGTCTGGGCTCTTCAGCCACAGGCTCTGAACGAACTTCTTCCTCAAGAGCAGAAGGTAACATGGGCTCATTAACTGCAGCCTCCACAGGAACATTACTCTCAAGTGAAAAAGATGACATGGGCTCATCAACTGCATCCTTCTCAGAAACATTTCTCTCTGGTGAAGAACGTATGGTAAATTCCTGCACTGGGGAGGATGGTTGCGCTGGGGAGAGTGATTGCGCTGGCTGATTACAGTCATCAAGAATGTCTAAGAGTTCTTTGTAGCTATAAGATTGAATCTTATTCATCTTTGCATCTAAATTGTTAAATAAGTTGGGCCTTTCACTCACGAAGGTAAGTTCTTCATCGTCCTCATCTTCCTCGTCATCGGAGGACATCAATCTACTTAATTCCGATTCAATCTGTGCATCTTTCAACTCTCTCACCTGTAAGAAAAAACAAAGATGTAGTTCCGTAATGATCAGTAGGAAAATAGTTCCCACATATTTTGGAAGCCCATAAAAGTCGAACCAAATAACTATTTAGGTAACTTTTACATAAAATGTACAGCAAATATCATAATTATAACAAATCTGTAAGAAAATTATACTTACGGTATTTTTTTTCGACATTTTCGACCAAAAAACTCACAAACACGCATAGAATTAGCATTCAGCTGATGTTTTGACAGGAGACGTCGGGGTTTTTGTTTTTTTTCTTTCGTAAAGTGGTGCGTTCCAATTCAAGCTATTTTTTTTATCATAGACAATTTTACGTAGTTTTATTATTTTGACAGATTGTGGGAAACTATTTCTTCCTGACCCTTTGAGAACACATATAAAGATGTGGGAATAATTTTCCTACTGCACATTTAAGGGTTAAAGCAACAAGTTAATTAATTAATTTGCTAGGGTCACATATTTAATTTCACATATTTTTAAGAATTGCCAAACTTAAGTGGCAGTGGGCAGGGCACATTGCTCGCAGAACGAATGGCTGATGGGGCAGAATGGTTCTGGAGTGGCGACCGCGAACCTGAAGACGTTGCGTTGGAAGGCCTCCCACCAGGTGGACCGATGACCTGGTGAAGCATCCGCTGGATGCGAGACGCACGGGACCGATCAATGTGGCGACGCTTGGAGGAGGCCTATGTCCAGCAGTGGACGTCTTTCGGCTGATATGATGATATATTTACAAATATTACAGCTGAAGATTATTAATCACACTACATTACAGCTCTGTCCGACTCATCGAGGAAAATATGCGTGATGTTATATTAACTTATGAATAACAATAATTACGAACAACAAAGTTGTGATGAATTCAGGGGGTCTACTCCCTATCTCCGTCAACGAAGTTACGGGCCCCGTTCGAAAGTATTCCTAAACTTCGGATTGAAAAAAACAAGTGCTAAGTAAAATTTTTCGGACCGGTAAAAACACATCGGGAGTAGGTACAACTTGAATTTACTGCAACAAATTGTGTTGTCATTCATTCTTAGTTCGGGCCCCGAACGAATAATCCGTCCGTAGGTAATACTGATTAGGAAACGCCCGTAACGAAGCCGAATCTACGGACTTCGTAAATGGGGAGTAGACCCTATGGAACGGCGATGAAAGTTTTGTCTATGAAAGTTTTGTCTGCTGGTACTCTGTACACTCAGTTCTGTCGAGAATATTTTTTAATAAAGCATTAGTCGCATATGTTGACGATACTCAACGCACTCGTGGAGACCAACTGTGAATTGAACTTGTTTGCTGAAGAATGGAAGACGGTAATAAATAAAACCGGTAATTAATCGCCACAAATTACATCCCTAACAGTTTTCTTTTTTATTAAAATAAATAAGTTTATTAATCTCCACAAATTACATCCTTAAATTACATATTTACGTTGACAGTATTTTTTTTGTTTGCGGTTCTTTAGAAGATAGTGATAGGATTAACTTAATTAAGCATTAATAAGAACACGCTTTACTATGTGTAAATTATTTCATCACCACTGCTCTCAAAACGGTGAAGGAAAACATCGTGAGGAAACCGGCATGTCCTAGAACATATCATGTCAAAAATTTGAAGACATGTGACATCCACCAACCCGCACTGGGCCCGCGTGGTGGATTACGGCCCTCTCACAGAGAGGAGGCCTGTGTCCCAGCAGTGGGAACATTAATAGGCTGATGATATGATATGATGTGAAGAACGCGAGAACGAAGACAGAATTAACTTAATTGATAAGTCTGCGGGCACGAAACTGGCCAGCAAGCGATAGTGGCGGTGCGGACGGCGCGTCGACGAATTAAACAAATGTACAGCATTCTGAAGAGACACGAGCGAGGGGACAAACTAGTTGATCACTGTTCGGTCGGTACGGAAATGTACTGACATTTTCGTAATGTTCACGTCTCGTAAGAAAACTGTTCCTATAATTCGGTGACTGCATGCTTGGAGGAGGAAGATATAGCAGCACACCTACTCCTAAGCTGCCCAGTAATCGCTGGATACAGGACAAAATATTTCGGTGACCCAGGCTGGGTAGCCAGTACTAGAGATAGTCAGCAAGACCAAAGCGCTGCTGGCCTTCCTCGAGGAGCTGGGGTGGATCGAATGAAAAACTAATCCCACCTGCAAGCAAAATATTCATGCCCTGCCTTAGACGCCACTGCTGAATCGCGCCGACTCGCCATCGCTAGCTCTCCGGCAGTGTGGAAAGTTCAGGAAAATGGCAAATGGTAGTCAAACATTGGTATTGGTGTTTCAAGATGATCTTTAGCTTAGAATTTTATTGCAGAGACATTCTATTCTTATTCTTTTCGAGTCGATTGAAAACACTTTAGATATTTTGGGTAGACAGCCACGCCAATAGCAGCTTTAGTGGCGTTCATTAGCTACTAAAGCTGCTATTGTATACTATAATACTAGTTATCTACTAAATATTATAATTATGAGTATGGATGTTTGTTATGTTTGATGTTTGTTTTTACCACAATAGATCCCAATAGGTCGATGTGTCCGAGTTATTTCTCGGCCCCTCCACAAGATAAGATGGATGTTTGTTACTCTCTTTCACACAAAAACTACTGAACGAATTTTAATGAAACTGCACAGTAATATACATCACAAGATAAAATTACAAATTAAAAAAACCCCCGATTATAGTTTTTATTTCATGTTTTTTAAACTACATATAATATACCTAGTAGCAGACACGCTTCAATCGAAAATCTATCGAAACACGTAATAATGACACGATATCTTGCGAAAAAATCCAGATTCAAAGAGTAAAATGCGAATAACTTTGAACGGCTAAACAGATTTATTTCAAACATAGCTAAGAACACTCAAACAAAAGTCATCATTCAAACAAAAAAACTAAATCAAAATCGGTTCATCCGTTTAGGCGCTATGATGCCACAGACAGATACACGGCAACACACGTCAAACTTATAACACCCCACTTTTTTCGTTGGGGGTTAAAAATAACACATAGGCTATAATTTATAGAGATTTAGGAAATAAATCTATGCGGTTGTCTGCTAGTTATGTAACCCGGCGCCAATGACGCTGGGTCATATTGACCAGAGGTGATTTCAAACGGCCATATTTTGTATTTTCCGTGCTTTGTGGCTTTGAACGTTCTAGTAGCTGGAGATACAGTACCCCTCCACCCGCAGCGCTAGTGAACACAAACTCAGTGCGACGCCGCCCGCGCAGGGAGATACACGTGTGTCAAGAAAAAACGGGTAAATATGACCCAACGTCATCAATGGCGTACTGTTTTCGTGACATATTTTTATTTGCATTGTTTCTGTTTGTACAGTGAAACCATACACTAATAATAATGCACTAATGCTTATTCTTGCATATTGATCATTTTCTTGTTTCCTTTTAGGAATTTGCAAAAATATGTCTTTTACAAACTGCTCTGAAAGAATATTAGAGATCTTAGAGGAATCGGACTCCAATAATGAAATGTATGAAGCTTCCTTGGACAACGAAGACGAGAACCAAGAACCTTCCGGGACGGTTCCTGGAGCTTGTAGGTGATGTCAGGAGTGTCCTTCTAAAAAGGATAAGAAAACTAGTCACACTTCACAGTCAATGCTTGCCAGATATACATATGCCCTGACCATTACATCCCATACTGTGAAAATTGTAGCAGTGCCATGGCTAGGTATGAGGAAACTGAAGACTGATTATAAGTATAATTAAAGTTCCTAAGTGGTTATGATCTCTCTATAAGATTTTTGTTTTTTTTATTTTAGTCAATTTTCTATGAGAAAATTCAAATCATTACTCAAGTTTTGTTTCAAAGTTGATTTTGCATGTGTTCTGAAAAAAGTTAATAAAAGTTGATTTTATGAATATATTCGCATTTTTGTTATTTTACCTAGTAAACAATAACACTAACTAATACATGAATCATTAAAATAGGCTGTTATCATTACATAACATTTTGGAAAATGATAAACTTTGGGTCACCATGACCCGGTGTCATAGTACGCATTATTATTTTCATGTCATTGGCGCCGGGTTAATAAAAATAATTCGGGCCGCCGCCGGGCCCAGGGTTCGAAGCTCCCACCAAAGGCTACATTTGATTATTTGTGTACCAATTTCGACCTCACCAAAAGATCCCACCGTCGCAATTCGGCAGTTCGGTGACAGTAGGGGGACGTGGGAGTCCTGTCACAACAATCCATGATTGGACGAAGACATTGTCGAGCTAAAAAAAATTCTTTACCTGGTATCCCAAATCATAAGTTTCTGATCATCAGCGACGGAGCCGAAGAGTGACTCGTGCAGCAGATGCCACGCGACGTCCTCTACCACCGCCGTATGTCCCGTAAACACAGACTTAGCTTCAATGACGCGGCCCTCCTTGGGTGTCGCGTTTATGTCCCACAGGCAGATTGTGTGGTCATCACTGGTGAACAAATGTCATATTAACCTTAAATCCATACTAATAAAACTAAAACCCGACTACTGAAATATCACGCTCTAAAAGTAAGAAACAAGAAGATATTCTCATCTGAAATTCTGAAAGTCCTGTGGTGTGGCAGCAAAGCCGCGGAAAAAACAGCTAATATTATGAAAAGAAAACTTTTATTCCCGTTTTTACCCTTTGGGCATGGAACCCTAAAAAGCAACATGGCATTCTTAAAAGGAACTTAGCTATCTACAGTTAGTTCTTCGAGTGGATTACAATCATTTTGCCATTGTGGCTTAAAACTCAGATTCAGAAAACCATAAACTATTCAAATAACACTCACCTGGCTGACAAAAGATAGCCATTGAGATTGGGGTTCCAGGATAAGCCGTAGCCTTCTTTTTGGTGACCTCGTAACCTGTGGATGAAGTAATGTATGTTATATTTTTATCAACTGAAGAATTCACACTTCAAAAAATGGATATTAATTAGTCCCACTGTGGCCATAGTATTCTGACCCACAATTCCACAATAGGTAATTAGTTAATTAAGCCAAGCTAATCCAATGCGAGCAGTGGTGGCCCAGTGGTATCGGCCGCGACTTACAAGTTGTAGGTCGTGGGTTCGAGCCCAGGCAGGCGCTTTACTTTGTGTAAATTATTTCATCACCACTGCTCTCAAAACGGTGAAGGAAAACATTGTGAGGAAATAAACCGACATGTCCTAGAACCAAAAATTCGAACACATGTGACATCCACCAAACCGCACTGGGCCCGCGTTGTGGATTACGGCCCATTCTCTCTCACAGAGAGGAGGCCTGTGTCCCAGCAGTGGGAACATTAATAGGCTGATGATGTGATGATTTGATGTGAATCCAATAGAAACTAAGAACCGATTTCATCAATGAAACTAACCGCAATTAGTTGAACTTAACTCAGTTTATGCATTCTGATTGGTAGTTTCTCAGCAATCTCAACCAATCAGAATGCTGTATTTGCATAAACTGAGTTTAGTTGAACTGATTGCTATTAGTGATATCAGCCATAAATCACCTTTGTACCTATGTTGTTCTTTCTTCCAAGTTGTTAAGTGTGTACATACATTTTAAAGAAATAAATCTTATACTTAGCTAGAATACATTTAAGAGTAGGTATCCGAGTTACTGTTACTTATAGATTATCAAAAGTAATCTGGACATACCTGAGGTCAGGATGGCATTCACCAGAAGGTTCAGGCTTTGATGGATGCTTAGTGTAGTCAAAGACCAGCACATCGGAGGAAGGGGTCTTGGTGGCTATGACACAGGGGTTCTGCGGCATGTAGCGTGCTCTGTTCACCTCACCTTCATGGTTGATCTTGATTTCAATGTCAATTTTACCTGATACAGAGCCAAAGCCACCAAATTCTGAAAAACAACATTAATGTTTCATTTAATATTGTCTTAATAAACAAAGCTTTTCAAAGACTGGCCTTACTAAAATAAACTATTAAAAAGGCACTAAAATCAGAGAATACCAGTGAAGTGGAAGGAGGCAAGGGAGGTTTTTGCCCTGCAGTGGGTCAGTGCTAATGACGTAAAGGACTAAGCAAGTGAAATTAAAAATGCCATTAGTAGTGTCTGGCCCGGCAGTCATGACAGAAACTGTAAAGGAAGGCTGTAAGAATTGTCGCCTTAGCTATTTTTCCAGAAAACTATGAACATCTCCGATTACTACCTTCTAAGTCTGTTGTCTCCAAATACAACAAAAATATGTGAGTTCTATATTTAGAGTTTCCATACCCAAAGGAAAAACGGGACCCTATTACTAAGTCTCCACTGTCCATCTGTCACCAGGTTGTATCTCATGAACCGTGATAGCTAGACATTTGAAATGTTCACATCTGATGTATTATCATCAGTTCAGTGTGTGTTCATCTGTTGTCGCTACAACAACAAATACAAAAAAACAGAATAAATAAATATTAAGTAGGGCTCCCATACAACTAATTTGATTTTTTGTGATAAAGGTACGGAACCCTGTGTCCGCGAGTCCGACTCGCACTTGACCAGTTTTTTAAAGGGATAAAAGTTACTACTATAATTATACTTATATTAAGTGTAGAAGTACATACCGCCTTTATCATTGTCATAGTGGCTAGCATCAAACTGTGCATCTTCATTGGGCAATTGGACACTGGCAATCAGCAGGTGGTTCTGTTCATCTGATGTGTGTGTGCCCAAGATCAACCTATAAAAAAAAGTTTCTATAATCACATGGGTACACAAAAAGTTGACTGGTCATTGTTACATTGAAGGTAACACATTTCTTCACTCAATATAACAATGACTATTGGAGAATCTCACAGTACTATAGGGTCAACTACCTACCCATGCTCCCAACACATAAAAAAGTGAACAAAAGAAGTTGTAAGACTTTTGTTCTCAATATTTCTAGAGACAAACAAATGCAACCGGAAATTATGAGATGTAAGCAATGAAAGATAACAAGGGTTTTATTGACATGACTTTCCTCAAAATGATGTGTCAAGGCGTTTCATCAAGAATCAACCATGTACTGAGTATTCAAAATATGGACAAGGGTACCTTACCTATGAACCGAGTAGTCCTTTCCTTCAGGCCTGGTCACGTCTGGGAGCCACTGGGCAGTTAACGAGGGCCACTCCAGAGCGTGTGTCATCACCAAATCATACAAAAATGGAGTGTTCTTCTTCCATATTTTGTACTCTTCATTGATTACCCTCTCTTCAACCGCATCATCAAAGGTTTCTACAAACGACAGAAATTACAGATTCTCTACGAACTACGAAGTCTTTTTTGATAACCAAAAAATCACTGGCTGTCAAGCTCAAGCGTCAGCAAAGATCAGCAGCACCAAAGGTTGAAACATAGATTCTGAATACAATTACCTCCGTCACCTTTGTCAGCCATTATTTTTAACAGAAACTTGTATTTAATAGATCTAAATTTGACGAATTTATCAGTAAAATCCGACCGGCCCCGTAAAGGCGCCAAACAAAAGTCCTTGGCGTTACTGGTAACAGACAACACACAAACTTCCGGTTGCCAAAATATTAAATAATGATAGTGTTTACAGTACAGGAATAAGAGTAGATTTTACGGTTCATTTTTAAATTGTTTATTTAGGTTTTTGATACAGGTTGCAGGTCTATACCAGTCGGATGATTGGATTCTTTTTAAGAATTCTTCGATTTAATTGAATAAAATACAATTATTTAATTATTTTTCAACAATTACCGGTTTTTCAAAGGTTTCGAGTTTTGCACCAAAGTACTTTGCAAAAAAAAACTTCATGGCATTGTTCGTAGATATTTGAAAGAAATACGATTACAATAATAAAACGAAGTACAATAATTATCGGGATAATACAAGTCAAAAAATAATATTCAACAGCGGCTATGATTTCCAAAAATGTACTTAGGCTGGCAATAACGATGAATGGTGAAAATATAAATGTCATTTGATTAATGTCAACATTGTCAACATGGCTGATGCTGCAGCAGCTCGTCGGGAAGCTCGCAGAAAGAGAATATTAGAAAATTCTCACAACAGACTCCAACTTATATCCGGGAAATGTAGCAGCGAGGGTCCCAGTGGTATTACAAATCATTCTATATTAATAGCTTATCATAGAATACGTAACATAGGCTTTGCTTATCACATTGTTTCTTTTCCAGAATCTCCGGTTAGAAACATAACTCCTGATTCAATTCCGGAGATTTCGCATTCATCCGTAAATTGCAGTAGCAAGACTTCGCTCAACAATGGTGTGATCATCCCTGAACCCGATTCTTTTGAGTTGTTATCATCACTCAATCATGACATCGCGTCAGGCGATGGAGAGGTACCCCTACCCAGTGATTTGGCACCTTTTGCATCACTACCAACACTGGCACCAGAGCCAGCGCCAATACCATCTCCCTGGGAGAAACTCACTAATAACAAATACGACGTAGTTTTGTTATCACTTCTAATTCAATTAATGTACAGTATATCAGCAATAACATTTGATGGTACTTACTTTTTCTTACCGGTACTCATCTATGCTATAACAAAATTGATTTGGTTTCCGTCACAAAGAAGTAATTCTAAGTTTGCCAATGCATTGCAACTGTTACATATTGTGTCTTCACAAAGAGTACAGAAACTTATTTACTTGGTACAATGTGCGGGTGTAATATCATGTGACATTTGTGTATTTCTATTTACCACAATTTGCATACAATCACTACTGATCACCTTGAAGGATGGTTTAATTACATAATAATTACTCCATTTGCACCCAAGCTGAGGGCATTCAATTGACTGAGCAGTTTCTACAATAGCTGGCTAGAATAAATTGGGGTAGGGTTCAAAATTCAACTCAAGTTTGGTAAAAAATCTCAATGTGTTGTGCATGTTAACTCTAATGTTGAATTTTGGAGGTGCTCCACAATGTTCCATATTTTGATTGCTTGTGCCTTTATTAGTAAGTGAGAAGATGTGACATGTGTGCGTTTTAGTCACATATTGCCATTTTTAGTTTTAAATTAGAATCAATTTTGTATATAGCAACAGAAACAGAACTTTTAGTCATGTTCACGATAATATATTTTATTTTTGAGCAATGAATTCATTTTGTATAATATTTATGTAAGTAATTAGATTATTGTACTCTCTTTTGCATTTAAATTGTATTTATTTCAGTAAAACACTGTGAAAGCAACAAATTATAATTAAACTATAATACTTGTGGACATCAAATTATGCAAAAATGTTCAATAGTATGCCAAATTAGTAAACTATTTTCATGCTTTATATTTGTAAAATATAGTATTTTGATAATGGATTATAGTCCTTTGAATTATAATGGCCTGTATAACCAATTTCGATGGCCTGAACTTGTGAGTATATTTTATAATCTTGAAATTTAATACTATATCCAAAGTTGTTGAATAAATTGTACTAACCACTTTCATGTATGGCAGTCTGTGACTTTGTAGATATATTTGTTTTTATTTAATAATTATTAATTGATTTTGTTTAACTTTTAACCCTTTTCAATTCTAACTCTGCCTTAATCTTTTTAGACTTATTAGTCATATATTTATAAACACTAAGGTAAATCAATATTTAGTACTTACCTGAAATACAACTGACCCCAATATTATTAATTAAAATCAATTCTTATGTCCCAAAAATGTAACATTAATTAAAATCCTCAAGTCTCAACCATAAACTAAAAAAATGGGTTTTTTGGTAATGGAATGTTATTTTTTAAAATACAATTTGAAATTAAGCTGGTATAGTAATACCAAAGCTGTAGATGCAATCTCTCTTTGCTCCTGCCAGTTGTTAGCTTACAAAAGCTGTAAATAAAGCGCTTATATGTATTATACAGTGTTGAACATATGTCTTTGAACATTGCCACTACCCACTATGTATATTGTTACAAAATGTCTTCCTACGAAAAATACAGCACTCACGCAAATAAAGCAATATATAGATAAATAAAATAGTTATTTCTTGTTTCTTTATATCACGGTCTATACCTGGAACTAGATAATATACTGCTTTAAAATACCTGTGAATAATTTAGTGTATCAGCTTAATTCGATTGTAAATAAAGGTCAAACATCTATAAAATAAAAGTTTATTTTAGTTATATTTTGTAACATCTTTGAATTAAAAAATGGTTATGAATGGTATTTTGTTTTTCTGTTAGTGATTCCATAAGCGACGAAAATAGGCTGAAAGAAAGATCACACGATTAATTGACTGATATTTATTGATTCATAATTTTTATGAGGTGTGTGGAGTAAAAATTTTGGTTGTTTTCGAATTCTTACTCAAGTACCCCCAAAAAAATCCCAAATCTAAATAAGAAATGGTAACAAATAATATGAATATGAGCACAGGAAGCATAAAAAAGGTAGGTAGGTTAAAAAACCGGCTAAGTGCGAGTCGGACTCGCGCACGAAGGGTCCCGTACCATTATCGCAAGAAACGGCAAACAAATCACGTTTGTTGTATGGGAGTCCCACTTAAATATTTATTTTATTCTGTTTTTAGTATTTGTTGTTATAGCGGCAACAGAAATACATCATCTGTGGTTCATGAGATACAGCCTGGTGACAGAGGAGTCTTAGTAATAGTGTCCCGTTTTTACCCTTTGGCTACGGAACCCTAAAAAGTATTGATTAATAAATTCATACGCCTGTTCAGCAGACAGACCAGCACCCTATCCCATCGTGTGGCGGTTCGATAGCCGCATGGAACAAACATTTATTTTGGGCTTACAGTTAGTTGTTCCGGTCTCGTTGTTGTGTATGTGAGTTTATAAATGCACCCACGATACAGAAGAAATTCCTAGTGTAGGCAAAAAATAAAAATAATTGCGTATCGTTATTGAAACATCAAAAAGTACGCGCGCATTTCTTTCATTTTGACAGTTCAACAGAATTCATTGCGTGTTTTATACTGCTGTGAGTAGGCGGATTTTTAAACATGAAGCAACGAATGCAAGCGCGCGCGTTCTTTGAAGTTACGCAATTAACTAAAGCATGTCCTTTGCAGCATTTTGATGATCTGTCTATGCCGAGCGACTATCACGATGGCCTTTCTGTCAGTGAGGTAAGGATGACAACAAAATAAAAAACAAAATTATGTAGTCATAAACTATATTCTATCATGAAACTAATTAAACAACTGAAAAAAACAAAAACATTACAAAAAATGCATGATGTGAAGTCAAGATCTACTTAACTAAACTTAACGATTAAAAAAGTTTTTAATACTACTGAAGATATTCTGATTCTTACTCTGATTAGGTTGGTCACTCCGTACCGACGTTTTAGCTGGAGTAGCTATATCACCCGTGCTCCGACGATCTGACTCCGTAGAAAAAACATTTTGAGGAACTATGCTATCTTTATTCGAATCTGGACTAGTGGCAGCATCCTTATCAATACTTTGTACAATATTATCTTTATAGCTACTATGAGGGAGAGAGTCAGCTGGTTCGTCGGAGCACCCGAGTTCCTATTGTTTCTTTGCGACTGTCTTTGGCTTCTTCTCTCGTAAAGGTTTGCTACGGACCAGATCCGTACGTCCTATTGAAATCATTTTCAATTCCCATGCTTCTAGTTCTTTCCTGAAAATTAAGAAATACATTATAAAACTTGTTGTATTTTAGGCTGGCCACATACGTACGTTTTCTGCGTTCGATTTCCGAATTCGTTTCCCGTATTCGGAGACCGGAATGCATCGAACGCTAATAAATACATTGACTACCGCACACGTCCGTTTTTTTTTCGAACAGTACAACAGCCCGCGCGTTCGTAAAAACCATTCGGATAAAACCTAATAATACTAACACATGTCTGGATTTGGTTCGGGCGGACCACGGATTCTTTGGCGGCGTAAGTACGCCTGTACCATATCCGAGTGTGTGAAGAGTGGTCCGCTGGACATCATTATTATTAATTGAGTCCGATTCGGTCCGCTTGTTTACACATCGGATATGGTCTGCTCCGTACCAAATCTAGACGTGTGTAGTTGTGTACGGTGGTCGGTTGGTTGGGCCGTACCAACTACGAGAGATTTATGAGAGAACTACTGATTTTGGTTATTGTCGCCCGATATTTTTACATTCAACGTAGTCATAAATAAAAATGGAAAATATTTTTCTAAATACGGCAATATTAGGATTTGGGGGCGGAGTTAGTCCGCCCGTACGATATCTGAGCGTGTGTAAGCGAGAACGGATTTGTGGGCGGAGTCATAAGTCATTTATTTCTTAACAATATACATTGTATAGAAAAGTAACCACTCCGCTCGTACCAAATCAGGACGTGTGTTAGCACTATAATAACCGTAACACACGCTCGGATTTGGGACGGCCGGACCACAGATTTGTGGGCGGCGTTAGACCCCCGTACCAAATCTGAGCGTGTATTATGTGGTCCGCCGGACATTATTATTATTGTGTCCGCCTCGGTCCGCTTGTTTACACATCGGATATAGTCTGCTCCGTTCCAAATCCGGACGTGTGAACGTTTGTCGGCATGGGCGTCGCCAAGGGGGGGCAGAGAGGGGCAGTTGCCCCCCCCTAGAGATTCAAAATGTATAAATTTAATAATTTTGTTTACAATTTTTGTTTATTGTGGAATTTTACACATTGGACTTAGTGCCGTTTTTATCACAATCGCCGTAGGGGTAAGACTCAAACTACCAGTTTAAAGCTTTATGTGCTTTCGACTGTATTTAAAATTCATATTTTTCCCATCGTCCATATATCAACTTGCCCCCCCCTGGGCCATCGGCTGGCGACGCCCTTGTTTGTCGGTTGGTTGGGCCGTACCAAATACGACCGGCGTTGAAAAAGTCCCCGATTTATGGGAGATCTACTGATTTTGGTTATTGTCGCCCGATATTTTAACATTCAACTTAGTCATAAATAAAAATGAAAAATAATGTTCTAAATACGGCAACACTAGGATTTGTGGGCGGAGTTGGTCCGCCCGTACGATATCCGAGCATGTGTAAGCGAGAACGGATTTGTGGTCACAGTTAGTCCGCTCGCACCAAATCCATCATCGTCATGCGGAACGCAGCACTGCAATTTATTTAATGACGACTGTAATGGACTGTAAAGTTGATCAAACTAATAAGGTTTCAAATTTTGTAGTAGTTTTGAACCAGTTCAGTGGATAGGACTACAAGGTATCTGTTTAACTGGCAAAATGTTAGTGTAGAAAATAGACCTCTGCCTAACCCTTTAGGGCAGTGATTTTTAAACTTGGGGTGCGACAACATAGTAAAGGGGGGGGCGAGTAGATAGTACTCGGTAGCGCGTCGTCGGCGCGCATCGCGATGCCCGCGAGATCAAGCTTTTGAAATTAAATTAAGAATTTAGGTAGTTAGAAAGGTACAACCAAAAACGTTTAGGAACCCGCTCTAGGGAATAAATGCAGTGATGTTCTCAATAAATTTACCTATATTTAGCCATGAGGTCTGCCGCCTGTTTATCCAACTTAGCTTTTTCAGTCTCAGTTAACTTTAGCCATTCTTTCTTCACTTGTTCTTGAAATTCTTTTAATTCTTTGCCTTTGAATCCTTCCTTTCTAGATTGAATAAAGAGGAAATATGATGACATTGGCTTTTTAGGACGACCAAGCTCTTTGTATTCCTGGAAAAGAACAAATTAAAGATTTATTATGACCAATATAATGAAAGTTTATAGAAAAAAAACCGGCCAAGTGCGAGTCGGACTCGCACACGAAGGGTTCCGTACCATTATCGCAAAACACTGCAAAAAAGACACGTTTTCACGTGTCTATTTGCAGAAAAAAAAAAAAAATAAATAATATACGAAAATAAATTAATATTTTATTTTAATTTAATCATTATTATTTTTTGAAGTGAATATACAACTAAACATTCTGTGAATAATTCTAGCGTCTGCCGTTATTAATATCGAGCAAAAAACGGCAAATATATATATTTTATACTGTTTTTAGTATTTGTTGTTATAGCGGCAACTTAAATACATCATCTGTGAAAATTTCAACAGTCTAGCTATCACGGTTCATGAGATACAGCCTGGTGACAGACAGACAGACGGACCGCGGAGTCTCAGTAATAGGGTCCCGTTTTTACCCTTTGGGTACGGAACCCTAAAAAGGAGATCTATTGATTACACATTAAAATAGAGCTGAGAGGTCTGTTTTATTCAATGGTAAGAGAACAGTCAAATGATCTCTAATAACGTCTAAGAAGCTCATTCTTCTTTTGATATCAATAGGGAACATTAAGTTTGCCTTTGATCATTCTTCCATACAAACGTAGTCTGGCGATTACTCCACTGTTTGACGGTGTACATTCAAAATAAAAAAAGATATCAATTTGTCTCATCATTATCAGCTAGCCCCGTAAGAAAACAAAAAGTAAAAAAAAATATACATTCGAAAGTTCCATATTTCAACACTAATTTTAACGCATCTTTGGGCGCAAATAAATACCATAAGAAGAAAGAAAATTGCAAAACCTTCACCATACAGGCATAGATTCGTAGTTAAACAATGCAATTAATTTTATTTTGTACAGATACACATAGTCGTTTTTTCATGATATCCAAACTCCCAAAGGTCTGTTTATAAAATTTCACGCAATTTGTAAAAGTGTGTATTCGTATGCAAACTAGCTTCTTACTGCTCATCACAGCATCTATCTCTTTCGCACGTGTTGTTGGATGAGATAGCTTGCATTTTAACTCCGCGCACAAAACAGTTTGTGCCGTCGACTAGTGCAACCTTAAGCAAAGCTGCAGCAGATAACCCCATCTAAATATAGAGCTAACAGGACAAATTTTAATAAGAACCAATATCCTGGAAGGTGCAGGTTGTTACGCACAACAGGTAGCGAAGGAGCTGACGCATGTCCTGTGAAGAGCCTCCTTTTGGGGGTACTGACACTGTATTTGGGTCAAGTGGAGGATCTCCAATTTTGCCAGTTTATTTATACAGCGGCCAACCTGGAGCCAGATATTTGAGTATACTTAAATCCTAATTACGATAAGACGAAAGCCCTGTTTTCATTAAAAACATTTGTTTATAAACATGTTGCTAAGTAGCTGTCAACATGTTGCAGTCAACATTTGTGTTGCAGAGTTGAGATCATGCCATATTGAAGAGTTGCCGCTCAGTGAGCGAAAACATTTTGATGTTGAGGAACTTTGGTGTTGTGCAACAAATGTTTACAATGAATCTTTATCTTTGTATGGGGCTTAATACTTACAGCTTTTAATTTTCTCTTCTCTTTAGCCTCAGCCAATTCATGTTTCACTCTTTTGATGTCTTCTTTTTGTTGGTCTGTGAGAGAAGATTCATACATTGCCTTGATCTTCTTATAGTCTTCTAAATCTTTTTCATATTCCTTTCCCATCTGATTTTTGGTCTATAAAGAAAATAGATTGTAGAGGTTAGGGCTGTTATCTGGCTCATTGTTATAATGGCCACAATATCGGACATGCCAGGTTTGATTACCAGGTTTAGCAACAGCAGCAGATTATCACAGAAATTAAGAGTGTAATATCATTACTTAATATGATAAATGCGTATGTGAGTTTGTTTATTACCTTTTCACACCTAAACCGCTGAACTCATTTAGATGAAACTTGGTATGGAGATAGTTTGAAACACTGGGCAGGACATAGGTTACTTTTTTCGACTATCAAGCGGACGAAGCCGCGTGCAGAAGCTAGTAGACCATATAGGTAAGGGAAAATATTTAAAGCACTAACTTCTGCCAGCTCCACCCGCATGAATGTCGTGAATTATCCCGGAACATATTCCTGGGATTAAAAGTATCCTATGTGCTATTACTGATTATAATCTATCTTTGTGCCAAATTTCATCCAGATCTTTTCAGTCATTCTGGTGTGATTGTGTAACAATTATACACACATCCAAACTTTCGCATTTATAAAATTTGTAAGTGAGAAGATTTAAGATGCAAGCTTGATGTAAACATCTGTAACAAAAATAACTAATATTCTATTCTAAAATATGAGGCATTGACACAAGAAGATAATAAGGTCTTATCCAGATTTAAGCTTACTTCTAAATCCAATTGCTGCCAGTGTTTAGATGTCCAGGATATGGCCTCTTTGGAAGAAATGCCCGGGTTTTTAGCCAGGAGTGCTGGCCTCATCTGTATCATGAACTTGAAGAATGGAGTCAGAGGCCGCTTAGGCTTGTCTAAGCCCAGCCTCTCCTCTGCAGACTTCTTCGTATAGCTACATGCTTGAACAGGAGCCAGCCAGTTCGTTCTGTAACAGATTAAGTGTAAGGTTGGTCTCAGGTTCTATTATTTGTTTACTAATGTGTTTTTGGTATTTAAGTTTAAAGCATTTAAATTAGAAAAGTTAAACTGAACCCTTTTATTCAGAAATATAAAATAAAAATTAAAGATAGTCAGATTTCTAAAATAAACAATAACCCAAGCGTCATAACCTCAATCTTACCTCCCATGTAGTACACTTTTATAACTTCCCACGAAGTAATTACTCAATCGACAAATCTGAGTAAAAGAGGACATTATAAAAAGTACTCGTTTGGTCGATATAACATAGAAATATGAAGAAATAACAACAGTTTTTCTAAATTCTCGCCAGCAAATTCACCTTGGTAACAAACTGTCAAATGGATGAACCAATAATCCGACGTTTTCAACATTTATAGCATATCTGAATGAGACAGATACAGCCTTCTTGCCTGTTTGCTTGAGGATAGCAACAAAAAGTTATGCTAAAAATGTGGTTTGATTTACGACTTTTTTACTGTTTTGACAACCTAAATCAGGGACGCCAGTGTTAAAATTGTTTTTCAAGATTATGACCCAAACAAATAATTAATTAATAGAATTCTACACTTTTATTTATTTTTCGATTCTACATTATAATCGATATATTCGTTAGATTCAATATTCTAAAACATAAGTTAAATAAAAACGTACCTAAGTATAAAGGGAAGAAAAAATAGGTCCACATCGACGTCCTTGGAAAAAGTACGCTAGAAGCATTGCTACGTTGAATAGCAATGCTGATTCTTTGCCTGACTATGCTAGTATTATATTATCTGTGGCCTGACGAAAAGCCCAACCCTCTGGTCAGCTGAAGAGTCTACTAGCTGTTTACTAAAACTCGGACATATAACTTCCAATAGGGTTGTTATATTTGCGCCATTTGAAGTTTTCTGCACTAGCAGCAGCCGCCCCAGCACAGCCCGCCTTGCTAAGGATGGCGCAAGGGTGTCGACACATGTTGCATCCCACACCGAAGTCGTTCCCAATTTCCAAGGCATTTTCCCTTCTGGCCTCTTCCAGTCGTCGCGTGCCAAGCCATTGGGTTCAAAAATAGCTGGCACCCGGCGGTAACAAGAGACAGACGTATGATGTCATTAATGCTGGCGTGCCATCCGACCAGCGGTCCTACTGCAGGCTATGTCATGGTGTCCGAGGTGATAGATGATAAATCTCCGCCATAGAACACCCAGACGCAGACATGTAGCGATCCGGAACACTCAACATAGCACTTAGGTTGGGTGACGGTACTGCCAGCAGGAGGGGCCCACCAAACATGCCTTCGTAAATTCGCAACATGATTCCGCCGAGAACGGTTATAAAAAGGAGGGGCGAAAGAAGACAGCCCTGGCGGACACCAGAGCGTGCACTGCGATATCCTCCGAAATGAGACCGTCGTGAGTCACCTTGCAGGAATATTTCCTGTAAATGCTCTCCAATAGTCGTACTATTTTTGGCGGCAATCCAATGTCCAACAGGTGGAACCAGATGCTGGACATTTAAACGTATCAAAGGCCTTTTCGTAGTCGACAAAAGTAAGATAAATCTCCCTTTGTCATTCTGCTGCCTGCTCAAGAATGATACGAATAGTGTTGATCTGGGGTTTTACTCCCTATCTCCGTCAATAAAGTTCCGGGCCCCGTCCGAAAGTATTCCGAAACTCGGAGTAAAAATAACAAGTGTTAAGTTAAATTTTTCGGACTGGTAAAAACACATCGGACGTAGTTACAGTGTTGTTATGCATTCTTAGTTCGGGCACAGAACAAATCATCCGTCCGAAGGCCATACGGAATAGGAAACGCCCGTAACGAAGGCCGAAACTACGGACTTCGTGTTTAGGGAGTAGACCCCCTGGTTCGTGCGACTCGGCACGAACAGATACCAAGGTTAGTCTTGGGATGGGTGACCCTGCTTACCCTGGCTGCGTCAACCATCTAAAAACAAGCTAACCAAAAAAAAGTTAATTAAAAAAGTCAAAATACCCGACTGCTTAAAAAGCGAACTAAAAAGACGTAAACAAGAAGAAAATCATGCTGTGCAGTCGGAGGATACATATTCGCGAGCTGGCTGACACAACCATTTTCTTCTTGTTTACGTCTTTTTAGTTCGCTTTTTAAGCAGTCGGGTATTTTGATTTTTTTAATTAACTTTTTTATTTATAACTTTTTAGTTAACATTTTTTTCGAATTAGGTACATTTAAATATATAAGTGTTATATATTTTTGAAATCGCCTCTTGAAACCCTTTATTTTGATATCCCACACGATGGGTTTGGAAGAAAAAATAAAATTGGCCCCCCACAAAATGGCGCCCAAATGCAGCCATTTTTCTATTTTCTAATTTAAGCCTATGACACTCGCAAGGCTAAGACGAATCGATTGACGTATGAATCATCAAAATCGGCCAACGCGTTAGGTCTCTGGAACGCCACATAGGAACAAACATACATACATACATACTTACATACATACATACATAGACTGATAAACACATTACCCTCCTTCGGCAGTCGGGTAAAAAGGGTATCACCCATCCAAAGACTGACCTTGGTAAGTGCTGTTTACCCTGGCAGGGTCACCACCCCGGCCGCTTCAAATTACGCGCACAAACACAAACCTATCCAAAAACTGATTTTGGTAAGTACAGGGGTAGGTATAAGTAAGTAAGTACAGGGTACAATCAACATTAATGCGCGTGAGGAAGGTTCGATTCCCAGGTCAGTAACACTTTTGTTTTATTTACATACAAAATAACTATTTTTGATAATTGTGCCAAGGTTTTTTATAATATCATCATCATCATTTCAGCCGAAAGACGTCCACTGCCCAACAAACATTTTGGCGCTAAGGGCAACCTTTTTTAGCTCTTATAGTATTATAAATGATATATAAGAGCTCCGATAATAACATTCGATTCTACTATGGTGTTAAGGATCAATAATTAAACCTTCAAGAGGAATAACAGTTACAAAGAAAAATTGTATTACTTAAGGCGGTAGCATAGAGTTGGTAGGAACCATTATATAGCTCACTCTTATAACTATTAGAAGCGTAAAAAACTGATAGCAGTTATAAGGTGTCTACTAACACTTACTAACGGCTCATGTCTTTAAACAGAGTTAGTTAGATGCTTCGTAACACCTTAAGGTTTACTGTAATAGCTTTAAGAAGCGTAAAACACTATAAGTAATTGTAAGGTGTCTGCTAACACTTACTAACAGTTGAGGTCCTTAAAGAGAGTTAGAAAATACTTTGTACCACTTAACGAGTTCAATCGAACCCGAAGAGTTAGCAAGAAAGCTACTAGTATCATAATAGTGTTAATTATAAATCTTATAGAGCTGGATGCTGCAAGAATCGGAAACCACCTTTAAACCATTAATGATTGTATAATGGGGTTACTCGGTCAACCTTAGGTAATACAGTGGTTTTAAAAATACTTCTATACGGCCATAAACAATATGTGCAAACATTGTTACTCTTAATTATCACTTTAAGTTGAGTTATAGAATTTTATATCACCTAAATGCATCTTAATATAACATAACATCAAAAATTATGTTTTATTACAATATAAGTTTACGCTGTGCAACGGGTTTATTCGGTAATATTTTTGTTTCTACCATGCAACCATGGAAAGTTCATCATCCCAAAACTACCACAATGAAATTTCATTAATTGAAGAAAAAAACGATGACATTGTGACGAGAAGAATTACTTGTAGTGGAGAAACAGTGTTTCGTAAATCAAAGTCCTACAATAGATTATGATGTAATTCCACGGAACCGTCCTCATATCAATATGAGATACAATTACAATCTCAGTGACCTTGGTACCGATATGTATCAAGCGCTACAAACGCTAGCAACAAATATACAACAGGGTTCCGTACAACAGGCATATTATCGTCGAAATAAATTATATTATATCCTGAAGATGTAAAATGCAAATTAGTTTGTATTAACAACAGTGATTTTCTGCACTTCTTATCTCTTTTACATACAGTGTAAAAATAAAACATATTATTCTTTTAAAAAATGTGGTTTTATTCTAAATATATTTAGTATTAGTAGTATTACAAAGGAAATAACATAATCAGTCAAAGTTTGAGCATAATTCTTCAATATTTCTAATTGTACTGAGCCCTTTTTGCATGATCATTTGTACCATATTCGGTTAAAAGCCCTTAAATCGAACTTGTTACGGTGAACAAACGAGATGAGATTATTTACAGCAAGGCCGAAATATGTTGGCGAGTCTTGTGTGTGACTGGAACTGGGCGCGGTGTCGAGTAGGTAGGTAGGCACCTCCACTAAGATATGGGAATAGTTACTGAAACAACAGATTTGTTTATTAATAATGTAAAAATACATACAAGTTAAGCTTCTAAAAGTTAGTTTACAAAAAACAAAAAAAAACAGTTTTGTATTATAGTAAAAGACAATTTTTAATTCAAAATATATTAGCTTAGGTTACGTTCGTACTGGCTTTTGTTTTCATAATTATTATAAATAATAGAATATTGAATTCATTGATTTATTCAGTCAAGTATGTGGTATGTAAAGGTTTTTTTCAAATAATAAGAGAACCCTGAAAATGTTCAGCTTACAGGTTCACATAGAACCATTATGCAAACTGAACCTATAAAAATTTTGTCTTTTCACTTTCAGAACCATATTGTAGAACTGCAAGTGGCATATAAGTTCTAACAATCGTTCTTTAAGCACTATGTTAGGGATAAAAGAGTTATCAGCATCCGTAAGTAATTTAGAATTGTCGCCATTAAATAAATAGTTAACCTATAAAAAATTTAAAAGAAAAATCTTTTTCTAGTCATTATTGTCCCACTTATTTATTATATTATTGTTAGTTTTCCATTAAAATATCTATTGACAGTACCAGGAACTATTATTCATAATAATTGAAATGAAAAAATAACTGAGGCAGTATATTTTTTCTACATATTATCATCAAATGCAGTTTATTTCTAAGGCGCTTCAAAATTGAGATGAAAACATACACATACTGTTACAGAAAACTTACCATGGCAGTGAGTTTTAATAATTATAACACCATTGCAATAATCTAAAATACATTAATTGACTTACCTCATAAACATAAAGTCACTTTCAAACACTAAAGTATCACTGTATCGAGGATGAATAATGCGAAATATTTTAGCACTATTGACGGTAACAAATCACAAAAATTATGAAAAAAGATACATATGTTGGCGCTTTGAGTGATTCTTATTGCTATTAAAAACCTACAATATATTCTTTAGGTATATATTGTGTCGAGGAAGCACTAATATGTTACTAAAAAAGTTATTAGGGTGGATTTCATAACTATATTAATACTTTAGCTTGCAGTTGTAACCTTTGTATAGCTTATAATACACTTAGTGTGGTAAGCACTGCTTCAATAGCACTATTGTAGCTCTTTATTGTCACTCATTTATCACTACTCTATACCTATTAAGTCACTTTAAGCTCTAAAATCGTGGGCCCAAATCAGGGTTATAAGAAAGTTATAACGCGCTATATCACCAAATGTTAGAGCCTTTATAGGACTTTAGGTTCTTTAAATTCTCTTATATAGCTTTTGTAGCACTTATTCTTATCACCTAAATGTTAGTTGGGTGCTGGACATAGGCCTCCGCCAAGCGTCGCCACACTGATCGGTCCTGTGCGTTTTGCATCCACCGGACGCCCGCAGCCTTGACCAGGTCATCACTTCACCTAGAGGAAGGCCTTCCAACGCTGCGTCTTCCGGTACGCGGTCGCCACTCAAAAACTCCACATACTCTTCGAAATGTAACCGATAAAAAACCGACAGGCTGGCAAGTCGGCGTCGATGTTCAAGGCTCTGGAGCTTTCACTCGACAGTGCATCGTGGCTGATAAGGCCCGTCTGTCAATCGACTCAAGTGCATCAAGTTGGTATTTGGCAGATTCGTCCCAGAGGTGAGAGCATTACTCCATGCATGACCGAACTTGCACAGTTAAGGAGCTGTTCAGCGTGACCGGCTCACCTTTGCATGGATCCCTAACTTTATTCCAGCTGAGCTTTTCCCTCAATGAATGGATCAAAATTGAAGGTCGATATCATAAAACCAAGAAGTTTGAGACGGTCCGTTATCGGCACGGTCACATCAAGGAAAGATATACAGCCGGATGGAATTGGCTCTATTTAGCGAAACACGCGGATCTGCGGCCCTATAACCCGTGCGCCGTACACGTATCTCTCAATAGGGTTCTGGCTTTAAGCAGATCAATAATGGTCGGTACCCTTGAGGGACTCCTGTGTTAATATCTAACTGACCGGACGAGTAGCCAACAATAACCACTCGGGTCTCGGATAGACTGATCCCTCTGGATCGAAGGAGATGGAAGAAAGTGGTCACCTTCTGGCTTCATGAACTACTCAGACAAAAAGATAGCATCATCATGTGGATACTAAACTCCATTTGCAATAACATTAGACGTTTAAATTAGCCTATTTTACAGCCCGTTCAACCGATTTTGATTTCTATTGCGTTAGTGATACGACATATGGTAGCTGTAGTAAACAGTTGGTTTTGGTAACAGGTTTATGCTTTTTATGTCCTCCTTATGTTTACGGGATACAACTCAAAATCAGTTGAACGGACTGTTAAAAGATTTAGAAACATGTCTAATGTTATTTCAAATGGAGTATAGCTACCGCCCGTGTGAAATTTATTAATTAACTATAGCAGTGTTATTCTGATGTATGTCTAAGCTACATGTTGTACGGGAGTCCCACTTGAATATTTATTTTATTCTGTTTTTAGTATTTGTTGTTATAGCGGCAACAGAAATACATCATCTGTGAATATTTCAACAATCTAGCTATCACGGTTCATGAGATACAGCCTGGTGACAGACGGAAAGACAGACAGACAGAAAGACAGACGGATCGCGGCGCTTTGGGTACGGAACCCTAAAATATCACCAAGTAAGACTTTAGCGGCCAAACAGATAAAACTTTCAAAATGAAACACAAACGATTTTGATAATATTTTATTGTAAACATATTCATTAGCCACTATGTTCTACTGCTTACAATAATTACTTATATAAATAGAACTTATTTATATTCACAATCAAATATTTTCAGTCATTATTTACATTATATACTTATATCATATTTTGGCAATAAGGAGGTGGGTTTTCTCGCTGTAGATTTCTTGTTTTAGCTTTTCCGACGGTATTTGTAGATAACTCGGTAACTGACGAGACAGAACAGGTGAAATGAGGGTACTAATAAACGTCTGCCTACGCCTTAGGTAAAGAGACGTGATGTTTATGTAAGGGCGGTACAAACAGAAATGACGTAAGACGAGGACTCGTACAGAAAAAACCGGGTCTCGTCCGCGCCCTGTCTGTTCTTTTTATATTGGGTCGCGACGCTTCTATATATTTTGTATGAAAATTTATTGAAGCACGCGTCCTCGTCCTACGTCTTTTCTGCAGCCTTATTGCGTAATGAATTCGGAAAGAGCAAAGGGCAAAGGGTATGAAATATCGACCAATCACATGCGAGATGAAAGACGCGATGTGGCTTTCCGTCTATGTGATTGGTCGATATTTCGTACTCTTTGCCCTTTGCTCTTTCCTAATTCATTACGCAATAAGGCTGCTGTTTGTCCCGCCCAAGGCGATCTGAGTCAGAAGAGAACAATTTTATTAATTAGTTATCATCAGATTCATTTATTTGTAAATACTTCAATCAAATTGAAATAACAATAAAACATAATTTTTAAGCCGTTTCTTTAACTGATTGAGCTTGATTTTACAAACCATGGATGTAAATTGATTGAAATCCAGAAAGAAATAGATAGTATATAGTTTTAATTGTATTATGCGTAAAAATGAGGACGTAGCTATATTAATAATACTTAATGCTTATATCATTTTCATTCGTATTTACAACTCTTAATTTATTTACATGTTGTTAACAATAAACTATTTACAAATTTATCTTATTTCTATGAAAGGCAATTTTCTCGGATTATTTAAGTATCTCATATTTGTAATTATAATTTATAATACATTGAAAGACAACCACTTGATTCAGGTACCTACATACAAAGGCATTTTTACCATGATTTTTTAATCCCTGTGAAAACCAGGCTGGTTTCTGAATTGAGTATTTGGAGTTATGAAATAAATGTAACCTTATTTAAATGTCAAAGTTTGACAGTTATTCGGCTAAAAGAGACACATCACTGAACACTCCACTTCAAATTCTTAATTCAGCAATCAGAGTTGAGATATCGAAATGAATTCCTAAAAATATCGTAGTCTTACATTTTGTTTATCGTGATTAAAATAAATATGTGCATTACGTTGCGGATATAGGGATCAGTATACTATGTACATTATTAGAAATTCGCTTCGACTCTGCGACAATATGCTTTAAAGAAGGGGTCACCAAATAGCGGACCGCAGTCCGGATCCGGACCGTCAACGTATTTTGTGTAAACAGTAAGTACAATATAATTTACTTGTGTTACTTGAGTACGTTATGTTGGAAAGAGGAACATGACCAAGATTTAAAAAAAAAAAACAAAAAAAAAACAGTTTTAAGTGACGAGTGGGGGGAGGTAGGTGGTATTAAACATTATAATACGGACCCCAAATAAAAAGTAATTGGTGACCCCAGCTTTAAACCCTTACCCTCTTACAAATAAACGCGGAATAAAGTTATACCAGGTATAACAAAGGAATAACCATACATTTTCATAGGTTTATACTTGGTATAACTTTATTCCGCGTTTATTTGTAAGAGGGTTAGTAGGTATCTTCCATAGGTTAAAACAACCAAATGCGAGGCTTGACGTTTTCGCCACAGAAAACATCCAACCTAACAGTCATTCTTAATTTATTATGCATCATTTATAACACCATAAACATAGTAATTACAATTATAAATACTTAAGTAGCTATAATTAAAGGCCATATAATTCTGACCTACATAACTAATGGCACTTGAATATTACTTCATCCATACCTATCCATACACACATTTTACAAAAATTAAATGCAGCAATGGAGGTTCTTCCTCTCAAAATTGTCTTTGTACCGTCTTTGAACGTCAGTGGAAACAAAATTGTGAGCATTATGCTCGTCAGAGAATAGTTTCACCAGCCGAGTAGTGGTAGTGTCTAGGCTTTCTATACGACGAGTGCGTTTGTGGAGGCCTGTACGTGGCGTACTTGTGTGGATGTCTCGTTAGGGTGTGCGGGTGCGACGCGTAGCAGTGCAGAGTCAGCGGAGTGGGCGGCGGGCCCGGCGGACACTTCGCCATGGGCGGCTTCCTCGGCCCAGCGATCCTTCTCCACAACGCCTTTAGACTTGGCGTCGCAATCCACACCGCTACCATCACACCGAGAATCTGCGTCGCAAATATTCGAAAAAGGAACACCCAGAAAGCTGGTTTTGGATGCGTCGAAGGCTCTGTTGAAGGCACTGGAGCAGCGAGCCACTCGTCTCTCCATGCGTACTCGTACACCCACGTCGCAAGTATGCACGCTGAGGGCACGGCGTACAGTGCCGCAAACGCTCCTAATCTCAGCACACTTTGGTCCTGATGAGGCTGAGGCGGTGAGTTCAGCAGCACAGACGGGGCTGGCACGGGTGCTGGACGACGGAGGACAGCACGGAAGCCCGATGAGAGGAACACGGAGCCAAGCAGCAGACAGATCGCTTCGGGAACTATAACCAGCGCCAGTAAAGACTTACTGGATTGGTTACCCACGAAGCATGTCCCTGTAACAAATAGAAAAAAACCTTTAGTAAACGACATCAGTGGTGTAGAGGTTATCGGATACCGATTTCTTTTTCTCGAGTGCTCTTTATAGATGTGAATAACATTCCAATTTCCACTAAAGCTGCTCTCAAAGCGAACACCTACACAAACATACGGCGAGAAAAAAGGCTTGCATTAATAAGGCGGTAAAAAGGGCCGATTTAAAATTGAAATACGAGCGTGCGAGGAGGAAAGGTGTCGTATTTAACGGCTCGAATAATGGTCGAGCATTTCTTTCGGCCGCCATAATGGAAGTGGTATGGAAATAATAAAAATAAAAACACAATACTCGTGGCATGATTGAAACTGCAATATGCCTGAGAATCGGGCCGCGTGGCACTTCGCTCGCACTTCGCATAATGGCGATAAAAATAAATGTAAGAGGATTTTAAAATATATCCACAGTCGAGATAAACAGATAGCTGACTAACATAGGAAACCATATATCAGATAGACGCTCTCGCGGCTAAGTAGTGAAAGACTAATAAATTGTTTCGCAAATAAATGAGAAACTTGTTGATAGATGCTCGCACGCAGCTCATTGATTTTGGTTATAGGAGCTGAATTTGTCAGGAAAGTACTTAAATTTGCAATTTCATATACAGAAACGCACATATCCCAAAAGAAGGTCTCCGAAAACTTATTAAAATAAATATCGAACACACTGGTCTCCTGTGGACCCGTAACGATGCTGTCATTAGCATGATATAATAAACTGGCCAGTTTTTACCGATCATGAATTTATTACAGCCGACATGTCGGACGGGCCAAGTGATTTATGTCCAAAAGTTTATTTAAACAGCCAGTAAAATATTTTAAAATAAATGTCCCCATAATTCAGCTTGATAAGTGATGATTGGCTCATTGTTCCCTTTCAATCGATAAAACGGTTCTCGGAATCCGTAAGGATGATGAAATAAAATGGGAATTCTTCAAGATACCTATGGAAAATGTTTACATTTCTGACTAAGCAATTACAGGAATAAGAAGATATTTTAAACTAGTGCTTGTATTATTATTTCAGGAGATTATAATAGAGAAGATTTTCATCCATTCTGTGGTACATTAGGTAATATCTTTGCTGATAGACCGCTGTTAGATAGAAAGTAGAGATTATCTATTTAAATACTCCATTCCTCGACTATCTTCAAAGCTTCAGAAAAGACGTTTGTCTTTGCCAAGCGACCGGTAAATCTCTAAGTTAGTAAGCATAATAATCTCGCCACTTTCAAAGAGGACACTCTTTGTCGGCACCGCATCTTTGTAACACGCAAAACCACAAAGGCCGAGTCTTCTGATCCAGTGTTACCGACCAACCGATTACGATAAAAAAATCCTTCTTTTTACAAAACGTTATCATTGCTTCGCGGTGTTTTTGTGTAGTTCGCCTGTCCGTTATAATTAATCGTATCTAGCTTAAATGATAAGAGGATTTTATGATAAATTAATTTGTTAATTACAGCCGCCGCTGCCGCTTTTATTGTTTACATATTTTTGATATCTAAAGCTACTGTTCCTGTATCTGGTGTTTCAGTCTTTCATGTTACCGCTACGACCGTTTCTTTTATCTCTCAGACCAAGATGCTTCCAGTGGAGACACACGTGTATTTCCCTATGTAAGTATTACAATTTGGATGTTAAAGACCGCCAGTTACGCGGGCTGATAGTAGAACCCCAAAAAGCGGCACATCGTACGATTCGACGACAAATCTCGGGATTTACTGATACCGATACTGTGTATCTTTCCGAAAACCCCGGCTCTAGGTCAGCTGATAGGGCAAGCGGTTTCTTTTCAAAGATTAAAATAATATTTACAAGAATTTATGAGACTGCTTCCTGGCTGTTCTAATGTAATGTTGTCCGTTCGGTTGCTACAAATAGAAACGCAGTTTTCTTATGTTCGCCGCCTAATGCAGCTAAATGAGTCTTAGCAGTAAGTTCAGTCCTGCATTATTTATTGTCATATAGTAATCTCCACATATCCTCTAATGGCACAGAGCGAGTCAGGATCTCGTTTAGCACACGAACAACATTACAATGAGCCGGTACTTCCATACAATCCACTCAATACCATTACAGCTTGAATACGTGCTCCTGCGCACTCCAACCAGATTTAATCGCTTTGAAAAATGCCGCCGATCAAACAAGAAAGGACTATTAAAACAGGAACGTTTCTTGCATTTGTGTTGTTTCGCTACGGACGTGTATTAGGACTTATTGATTGATTCAGAAACGAACAATGGGACTCTTGAGAGTCATATTGTGTGCTGTTCCTGCCTGGCGAGTTTGTTTAGCATTTTTTAAGGGCTTTTGTATTTGATTACAGAAGATTTTTGAAAATCTTGCCCTTTTTTTGACAGAAAAGATCACAAAGTTAGAACTGTATCAAAAGCCAAAGCCGATATCTATAATTTTAAATGCTTTCCAATCTAGTTCGATCAATCAATGCTAGAGGATATGGAGACCAATAAATAACTATACCAATACGGTGAAACACCTATATAAGTGCAGCCTCCTTTGGAAGCGTTGAACTTATAGCGTGACCATTTAAAGATGACGAAGCAACGAGAAAAAACGACTTGTGATCGACTGCCCATTGGATATGGTCAGGTTATACAGGATTTGATATAGAGATTTGGTCAGACCTATTAACTATAAACAAGCTATCTTGTAGGTACAGTATTCACAACGGATCTTTTTACCCGGCTGCAAGGAAAGGGTTATGTGTTTCGCGCTTATCTTGTATGTATGTTTGTATGTATGTAATATTCTTTATTACCTCGTATCTTCCAAACCACTTGACAGATTTTTATAATTAAGATATCGTTAGATAAGTCTTGAACGCCCAAGTGTTCTTAGATAGGTGAAGTTAAAAAAAAACAAACATGGCGGATTTTGGGCGCCATATTGTGCGGGTCCCAAATTTTTCCATCCAAACCCATCGAATGGGGTATCAAAATGAAGGGTTTCAAAAGCAGATTACAAATGTTTAAAAGTAATACGAAAAAAAAAAATATAACTAAAAAGTTGTAAATAAAAAAGTTAATTCAAAAACAAAAACCCGACTGCTTAAGAAGCGGACTAAAAATCTGTAAACAAGAAAAAAACATGCTGTGCAGGCGGAGGATCAGGTGGTCAGCCAGTTCGCGAATATGTATCCTCCGACTGCACAGCATGATTTTTTCTTGTTTACAGCTTTTTAGTTCACTTCGATTTTTTTTTAATAATTAACTTTTTTTTGTCTCTGACGTTGGCAGAAAGACTTTCGCAGTTGCTATTTCTGTGTCAATGTTGAAGTAGAAGTTAGCATTGTATAACTGCCTCTTTCACTCGCTTACGTTTGTCGCATCGTCCTATATCGCATATTGTATGCAGTATACTCGATGACAAACGTTTCTTGCGCAATGGTTCGCAGAGCCAACTTCAGAGACAGAAAGATCCGCTTTGACTACTGTATGTGTCTTTCCTGTAAACAATTTTAACGAACTGCAGGAATTACAATAAATATCGCATTCGTTAACTTTCTTGACATTATTTTATTTGTCTGATCCATGGAGCTCTTTTTATTTCGCCTTCTGCCGCGACAAATCTACCTTATCTTTGGTCAATCCACTCGCTAACTATGGAACCGGTCCCTAACTACCATAGATGGTAGACCCAGTTACTAAGAAATGAGGTGTTATAAAAACATATGATGGAGTGCAATGATGGTGTGTAAAAGTCGTCTGTATATCGGAATTGTAAATCGTGAATTACAATTCTATAAAACCTGATCTTAATGAGGTGTCAAACGTTCGTTATATCGAAAAAGATAAATGTCACCTTTTCGAGAAGATGTGATGCCTGCTAATAAGTTCTGGTGATGACTAATTGATTTGATATTTAACAAACAGGAGTTGTGTCTCATTAGTACGAGACAACTGTCAATTACAATTAACTTTGTAAAGGATGTCACTCACAGGTAAAGAAGGTGACATTCCGATAAGTTAGTGACCTTTAGTTATGGTTCACTAGATGGCTAATTAAACAGTATATACCAAAAACGGAGGAATTTAGTTTGTGGTTCCTTTAAAAATTAATATTGGAAATTACGAATACTATGTTGAAAGATTGCCGCAAAAACCTTTCCTTTTTTTTTGGGGTAAGGGCGTGGGTATCTTTCTGAAATTTAAATCACCAAATTGTATTTATTCTTTCTTTTCTAGCCATGATTTGATATTTAGAGTATCATAAAGTAACCCTACTAGTGTAAATGTAATAGTGAAGTAATATTTTATCTTAGGTGCCGCCTAGTAGAAAAGTTTTTCCTTTTTTTAGGGTTCCGTACCCAAAGGGTAAAAACGGGACCCTATTACTAAGACTCCGCGGTCCGTCTGTCTGTCTGTCACCAGGCTGTATCTCATGAACCGTGATAGCTAGACAGTTGAAATTTTCACGGATTATGTATTTCTGTTGCCGCTATAACAACAAATACTAACAACAGAATCAAATAAATATTTAAGTGGGACTCCCACACACCAAACTTTTTTTGTCTTTTTTTGCGATAATGGAACCCTTTGTGCGCGAGTCCGACTCGTACTTGGCCGGTTTTTTCTATTTACCTAGTATTATATTTTGTTCTAGAACCAAACTTTGATCGAAAAGGTTTTGACACTCTTTTTGGTCTTACATTCTGTCAATTTTATCAATGGCTAAATCACCACACCAATCCACATTGGGGCCGCGTGGATTACGCCACATTCCTCAGCTGAGAGGAGACCTGTGTACCAACAATATAGGAATGTTATAAACTAATTATGCTACATTTTTAAAAGCAGGCTCCAAAAATCTTACCAGTAAGTTCATCGGCATCAACATCCCTTGTGACGAGCACAGCGGCTGCCAGGGCTGCAGGGACGCCCCAGGCTGCCAGCTGCAGCAGAGAGGAGTGTCGGTTGTTTCTGGTGCCTGCTGCAGGCGTGGGGGGACGCATCACGCTTGCTCGCCAGGCTCCTGCCACTACCACCCACCTGGAAAAATAGGAAATGTGGGTTAAGGATTTTGTCAAGAATGTTATTAGGTACATCGACAACAGCAGTGTAAAACTCCCTGGGATCCAATCCACATACAGTAGTAGATAACAGCTCAATCACTCTGACAAAACGAAGGCTTGTGCCCCACTCAATAATAGAGACATTATAGTCATCATCTATTAAGGCTGATTTTAGGATGAAAATTGAGTTTTTAAGTAAAGTGTCTCTCGTTTTCCGTGATCACTTTATCTGGGGTACACATTTCATATCCAGCTACAATTTGATGGCCATCGCACTTGGCGCCAGTTTAGCATACTAGTCAACCCGTGTAGCCCGCCATTACCGTTGATCTAGATCTGACAAGTACCTAGTGGTACGTGTGAATGCGCTACCGGTACTCGTGCGCCTGCGCAGGTTTGGAGTTCACATGTCTCAAGTTCGTAACGTAACACATGCAATGCACATGCAAGATAAACAAGATGAGTACACTGGCTGCGAAGGTTTTTATGCCGTTAGTTGCCGACGTGTTTTTAAATTAAGAATGTATTTTTTTTGTGGTTGGTGACGGCTGTGGTTAGTTTTGAACGTAGGTGAAGGTGATTTTTAGTAACGTAGAAATAAATAGGGATAAGGGGATAACAATGATATAAGGGAGGATGTATGGAAGAAGGAAACATGCTATTCCAACCCCAAAGATAGGATAGATGGATCCCCTTTTCCGCACTTAGACACCATTTGGCCCGTTGTGCGTGCAGGCCTCCACTCTGTGAGAGGGAATGGGCTGTAATCGACCACGCGGGCCCCGTGCGGTAGATGGTATGATGGTAGGATGGTATAGATGGTAGATGTCACAATGTCTTCGATTTTTGGTTCTAAGACATGCCGGTTTCCTTCACCGTTTTGAGAGCAGTCGTGATGAAAAAATTTACACAAAGTAAAGCCATATCAAGTTGTCGTGGGTTCATTACCATTGGGCCACCACTGCTCTTTGCTGCTATTCCGACCCCAAATAAATTTGCATGAGGAGGATCAAAGTTCAAGTTTAGGTAATCAATGTAGATAGTATAGGTAGATAGAGTAAACACTGTAAGGACCACAGATGATAGAAACTATGATCTATGATCTGTGGTAAGGACGTATGCTCCTTACTTCTTTGAAGCTGGCAACAAACATTTAGTTTTGGTAATTAATTATATTATTTGGAACGCTAGGAAATATTTGAAGATATTTTTGTCCCTACAGTAGGCTCTGGGGGACCCATTCGTAGGTACCAATGGGTTATAAAATAAGTGGGACATAGCACATGACTAGAGGCTTTCACAAAAAAAATACTATAATTAAAACTTCCATAAAACGTACAGTAAAAAGTCTTGAACCAACTAAGCAAGATCAATGATGGTTCGCCAGGTAATTAAGATAATTAAACAGTCAATGGGCAAGGTCTATTAAACAGCTGTAGCAAGCAGGTGTCTTCCAATAAACTAACTAAAGAGGCACAAGATAACAGAGGAATTGTATCAAGATTATATTTAGTAGGTAGTCCATGTACTGCACGGTCCAAATAAATGTGCAATTAGTACGTCAAGCGGAGCGACCCACGCTTATAGTTCTCGCTAAGTTCTGGGCCGCCCTGAAGTTAGCTTTCCGATGCGCAAGGTACGAAACGGTGCTGTTTTTACCCAACTGCCGAAGGAGGGTAATGTGTTTATCAGTCTATGTATGTATGTTTGTTCCTATGTGGCCTTCTAGAGACCAAACGCGTTGGCCGATTTTGATGATTCTTACGTCAATCGATTTGTCTTAATCCTGCGAGTGTCACTGGCTACATTAAAATTGGAAAATACAAAAATGGCGGCTTTTGGGCGCCATTTTGTGGGGGATTTTTTTTTTTTCTTCTAAAAAAAAATAACTAAAAAGTTGTAAATAAAAAAAGTTAATAAAAAAAATCAATAAACCCGACTGCTTAAAACTACTACTACATCTGGTTTTGGTCCGCCAGCTCGCGAATATGTATCCTCCGACTGCACAGCATGATTTTCTTCTTGTTTACGTCTTTTTAGTTTGCTTGTTAAGCAGTCGGGTTTTTGATTTTATTATTGTATGAGTATTAACTTACTTATAACTAGTATTAACTTTTTTTATTGTATGAGATTTACTACTGCGTAGCAATTGTAGCCAACTTAAGGACGGCCAAGAAGTTTGGCGAGAACTATACCTGCACGGATTTCCACTTTTGCCTCATGCGCCAATAGCGAGAGATAAAATGTCAGAGTGACATTGACAGCTATTTTATTTAGTGCACAGTTATTTTGGCAGTGTAGTAGCTGTAGGTAACGATGACGAACCCACTTGTAAAATATAGATCGTGTAAGATTACGGCTTATCAATATTTTGCGATATCTACTATCCTACTTTTTCATGTTATGTTAGTTTATTTATACGATGAAAACAACTGTTAACATGTGCTTGGTCTAGACTGCGCGTCTACGAGTAGGTTGGAATATTGTAAGGCTACTGTGTTGTTTATTACCCGACTGCCGAAGGAGGGTAATGTGTTTATCAGTCTATGTATGTATGTTTGTTCCTATGTGGCGTTCTAGAGATCAAACGCGTTGGCCTATTTTGATGATTCTTACGTCAATCGATTGTTCTTAACCCTGCGAGTGTCACTGGCTACATCAAAATTGAAACATAGAAAAATGGCGGCTTTTAGGCGCCATATTGTGGTTGCCCAAAATTATTTTTTCTTCCAAACCCATCATGTGGGGTATCAAAAGGTATTTGTCAAATCACCTCTTAAAATCCTGCACAGCATGATTTTCTTCTTTTTTACGTCTTTTTAGTTCTCTTTTTAAGCAGTCGGGATTATTGTTATTTTAAAATATATTTTTATTGTTCTTGCACTATATACAAAAACATTTCAGTCTTCTATCCCAGGTCCTATAGTTTAAAACCTTTGCAGTCGATGTTCAGTTGGGAATTGGGATGCAGTTCTAGCTAGCTGCATATTTGTAATTCAGCCAGTTTCGATGCAGTTTTGTCAAATGCACAAAAACTGACTGAAGCTGGTGTGCAGTTCAAACGCAGCCAATGATGTGTTATGTTGTACAAATCTTGAAATAGCGCCTAGAATTCGGATTCTTATTTCGAATAATGATGAAACTTTTTAATATGTTGAGAATGATATCCATACTAATATTATAAATGCAAAAGTAGCTCTGTCAGTCTGTCACCTTTTCACTCTTAAACCGCTGAACCAATTTAGATGAAAAGTATGGAGATAGTTTGAGACCCTGGGAAGGACATAGGATAGTTTTTATCCCGGCAATCATCCTTTAGGGGGTGGACGGGGTAGGTAGAAGTTTGTATAGTGAACTAATAATTTCTCAAGTATGTGTCACCTATAATATTATATAATAATAATCATTTTAATAGCGTGAGAGATATCTAAAGTGGTCCTGAAACTATGGGAACCTGTACCATTTAATTGACTATAGGGAATTTTCTCCACAAAAGCTTTATCTTTTGCACGTGAAGTGCAATTATCTGTGTTATTAAGAAAATATTTGGAAAACATGTTCTGTTTGGTAAAACAATACATAAACCTGTTTGTTTTATGCGTGACCAAATTGTAAATAACACAAAATTATTCACACACAAAAAGGGCAATTAGAACCTGACACCAATTTTGTGGATTTAGCGACGCCACGTTACTATACACGGACTTTTTGCGGAGAATTCTTGAACTTGAATCCGAGTTTGATTTACTCTCGTTATTAAAAAACCGGCCAAGTGCGAGTCGGACTCGCGCACGAAGGGTTGCGTACCATTATCGCGAAAAACTGCAAAAAATCACGTTTGTTGTATGGGAGCCCCATTTAAATATTTATTTTATTCTGTTTTTAGTATTTGTTGTTATAGCGGCAACAGAAATACATCATCTGTAAAAATTTCAACTGCCTAGCTATCACGGTTCATGAGATACAGCCTGGTGACAGACGGATAGCGGAGTCTTAGTAATAGGGTCCCGTTTTTACTCTTTGGGTACGGAACCCTAAAAAAGTAAGTAATCTGATCTATTCTATATGCAGCAACAATGTTATTTTACACCAGCCTCGTTAGGCCGCCGTGTCAACAAAAAGTGGTCGTAATCAAGATGACAGTGTAATTCGATGCCGCTGAGAGTTGAGTCTCGTTATACTACCACAAAAAAACTATTTGTTTCATCTTTTTCTACTTATAAATTTAAATTTTACGACCTCGGCCACTGATCGATAAATCTTTAATTTCCGAACCCTGATTGCCGCAGTACCTAGTTTTATTTTGACCTGTTGCAATGCGCCGGAGTCTCGTGTTTCTCAGAGCCTCGTAAACGCTCTTGTTGGACTTCGCCTCGAGTAAATTATAGCCTTTGTCAACCCTTACTTAGCTCGTTAAAACATCTGACAGGTAAATCCTTCCCACTACGGCCGAGAAAGGTGTCGCCTTGTTTTGAACCGCCACCACTCTAACCAGACCCTCTCCGTCCCTTCCTGCTCATTGCCAGATAACTCACAAAAGAGGGACTCAAAGGGTTCTTAGAGGCTATCTTAAGCTGGACAAAGATCTCCGCAGTGGCGTGTCACTGGCACTTGAACAAACAACGGGCCCTATTTGTACAGAACTGAAAGTGGCGATAGTCCAAACACCGGTGTTTGTTCGCTTGCTCGTATGTTTGATCCGGCCTCCGCGCCGCCGGCACATGTTAGCTAACATTTTACTAATGTTTGTACGATTTGCATTGTGATAATTAGGCTCATTTCTTTCAAGTACTTACCGAACACACCAAGCAGCGGCTTTAGAAGTTTAACGCTCATAAAACTTTAATTTAAGATCACACGGCGTGCATTGAAACTAAGGTTTACTACTTTTGAACTAATCGAATTTGTAAATGTTATGACAGTCAATCAGTATCGCAATAAAACAAAAACCTTTTAGCGTATTAGTACAGAGTACTTGCGAGTGCGATTTATGACTCAATAAAGCATGGAATCATGGATCTATCTATCGCAGCTCGACTTCTCGAGGCGAGCGAGTCAGCGAGTCGCTTGTCTGCGGACTCGGAGTGCGGACAGCGGCGCGAGGGCAAGGAAATGCAAATGTTATTACACCGAGGCGCGAACGGACGGACGCTTTTAAGAACATTTTTCTTTCTTTTTGTGTTTATGTGGCGTCGTGTCTTGGCTCAAGTGGCCATTAAACGATAACGCTATCTCCACAACGATTGGTTTCACGCCGTAAAGAAATATATTTATTTGACAAGACGAGATGCGATGCGATATTTATAGCGCTATGATGTTTATGAATATGTATTGTTATGGAGTAATGAGATGTGCCGTGCTCCTATAGCGTCCGTGGTGTTGTTAGCTACGTCAATATTATTAACACGTACTTTACTGTATGTATTTTTTTATTGGCACTTTATTTTATTGGATTTCTGGAACTATTTTTTTTTTGAAAAGCTAATTTTTTACGGGCTGCTTAATTATACGTGCTGACTGGTAAAAAACAACACGCTACGATATAATTTTTTTTTAATATTATGCACTTAGCTATGAGGAATGTATGGTAGCTACACTAGCTACAATCATCACTGAAACAAGTTTACCGATTTAAAAAAAAAAAACCAGCCAAGTGCGAGTCGGACTCGCACACGAAGGGTTCCGTACCATTATCGCAAAACACTGCATAAAAATCACGTTTGTTGTATGGGAGCCCACCTTAATTTATTTTATTTTAATTTATTAATAATTATTTTTTGAAGTAAATATACAAATAAACATTCTGTGAATATTTCAAGCGTCTACCTGTTGCCGTTATTAAAATAGAGCAAAAAACGGCAATAATATCACGTTTGTTGTATGGGAGCCCCCCTTTAATATTTATTTTATACTGTTTTTATTTGTTGTTATAGCGGAAACAGAAATACATCACCTGTAAAGATTTCAACTGTCTAGCTATCACGGTTCATGAGATACAGCCTGGAGACAGACGGACAGACAGACAGACAGACGGATCGCGAAGTCTTAGTAATATGGTCCCGTTTTTACCCTTTGGGTACGGAACCCTAAAAAGCTTTATTAGCATCGAGTTTTATTTTTATTCTATAATACAAGAACGAAGAAACCTCTGAAAGCTTTTAGAAATCTTTGCAATTTACAGTTTTACAAGTAGAGGTACATTGATGAATGAAAATATAACAAAAGTTCAACAGGGTTATAGTGTGATCAGAATTATTTCTGAGGCCGCAAAGAACACAAGTTTCTCCACAAAATCATTAGTAATGGGATATTTAATACTTTCGTTAATAACTTTCTGGGGTATACACATACTGGCACGTTTACGAGGCCACACATGTGGCCATTACATTTGTATTCTTATTTGAAAATGTCGGGTAGTCGTAAATGTCGACATGACATATATGTCGGTGGTTCTCGGTGCCGAGCCGACACGTCACCTCGGGTCTACAGTGCCAGTGCACCGATATCAAACAGCTAGTTATGATTGACAGACAGTGTTTAAGTTATGCTTCAAAAAACTAGAATGGAGAGCCGGCTCCGTATTTACAAAAATTAAATGTTTATCTCTTAAGAACAGAACATCAGTTTGAACATAAAAGATTTGTATCTTTTTTTAAATTGCCCCAGTCTCGCAACTTTCTAAGGTGATTACAAAATAGGGTCACCTATGGTAAGCTTTTGTACCAAAAACTTCACTAACTTCCCAAAAACACCATTTCGTCCCATACGCATCAGCTTTAAAACTCGAATTGTTTTCCAAACAACCTATTTTCGTTGATCCGGAACAGAATACGAAAAAGTAATTCATATGGAATCGTTTACATCATGTTTCTGTTTATTTACACTTGCCCGCGGCCAAGTTCTTCGATACTGCAGGTCTCTCTGCGACAGTTACTCACTAAACGGACCTATAGAGGAAGAAGAAATAAAAGAAGAGTGACATATCGCTCTATTGAACAACTCACAGGCAAGCCCTTGGGCAAGCCCCCTCGTGAATAGTCGTGAAGCTCGAAATTCCCGAAGCTATCGGCGCGGACGCATCATGGCAGAGCGCCCGGCGCTCGTTAACCCGCTCGTAACAATAAAATACTACACCCACAGCACTATTTGGGTGAACGGACCCATTTATTGCCTTAGACGGGACGCTATTCTGCTACAATACCGTTTTCTATCATTTGGTTAGTTTTCTAAAACCGTTTCCCTATTTTGAATTGCGTTCCGTTAATGGACTCGCCCACGTTACATACTTGTTCCGTTTCTGTTGCTAGATCACTTGGTCGTAAAAGGCGTTCGATATATTGATCGAATTCTTGATTAAACGAACTGGTTGGACAGTGATGTCATGTTAAATAGCTGAGCTAATATAAGATTATGATTAATCGCTTGCACCGCAAATCATTAGAAGTTATTTAGCGCTATACATAGGTCCCTAATCCATCATCCTGTCCCTGTCAACCTCGTACAATAGACTGAATACTGAAACAAAACCAATGGTTTAAACTCGTTTAGTGCTTATTCTGATTTGTGGAGCTCTAAGAACTGAAGCATAATTCGTATTTAGAATCCATGCGCTTACGCATGTTTCTTTAACAACATATGGACGGCCAGTCATACAATTCCCTTCAGTAAAAGAACAACGCAAGCTGGCTGCAGAATGTGACCGTCGATGATGCATGTTGTGCCGAAGGGACTCGGTTTATTTCGGGAGCTCGTAAAATCGATTATCCGTCGGATCGAGCGCTCGACACTCGGGCGCAACGCTCGTCGGCTGCGCGCGCGCACGAAACAGGATGCACTATTTCTGTTGCGCCTCTGACAGAGATATGTGTATGATATTAATGCGATTCAAATGTATTATGAGCCTATTTATAAGGATAAATGAGCTGCTGACGTAAACACCGTTAGGTTCCTGAAGTTATGCAAGCGTGGTGCTCCAAAATGGAAAGCTATTTCTGAAATTGTCCACTCTGCTGCTATGCAATATTATAATCCTGGATACACATCCAGTTTTAGTCTGAGAATGTGCATCGTTAACCTTTACATAGAAGCCCTAACCTATACCGTAAGATGCTGAATTTCTGACCAGGCTAATAAACTCTACATAAGGCCTCCATTCTAAGTTCCACCATGTGAGAACCTTTGAACTCCATACTCAAGTACCCAAAATGGCAAACAAGTTCACAGCAGGTGGCTAAATATGGCCGCGAGTTGAACGCACCACCATAACCATCTGACTAAGTTTACTTGGACCCACCTTGGACGTATAACTAGGTGTCTGTGAAGGAGATTAATGACCTCCCAGAGGTCTAATTACACTGGCCGTGTCATGATGTGGAATGGATATTCGATCAAGTGTTAAGATCGCATATGATTGATGTTTTTCGAAAGGAAAATAAATGATGGAACACTTTATACAACGTGCGGGGAATTCAAATAAGGTAATATTTATGTTATGCAAATTTAAGCTTTATTTTTCAGTGTTACAGGTTGTTTTTGCTTGTATTCAGGTAAATTTGCATGTAGTTAGCCGTTGCCAAATGGAATTAAATATGAATTGATTCCCCTGTCATGAATGGCAGTGCGTAAAGCGTGTTATCTTGTTAATTAGTGCGATTAATTAGGTTTAATTTGTTTCCCCCAGGTTATACATAAATTATATACCTAATTATAAAGCCAACGTATTTTATGGAAAAGGTCAGATAAGTTTTAATTGCTCGCAATCTCCCAGTAGATATAGTTCTCGCCAAACTTCTGGGCCGCCCGGAAGTTGGCTTTTCGATGCGCAAGGCACGAATCGGTGCTGTTTTTGTATGAGATATACTACTTCGCAGCCATTGTTTAGCTCTCGTCAAACTTCTTCGCCGCCCTGAAGTTGGCTACAATGGCTGCGCAGTAGCCAACTTCAGGGCGGCCCAGAAGTTTGGCGAGAACTATAGCCAACTTCAGGGCGGCCAAAAAGTTTGGCGAGAACTATAGCCAACTTCAGGGCAGCCAAGAAGTTTGGCGAGAACTATAGCCAACTTCAGGGCGGCCCAGAAGTTTGGCGAGAACTATAGCCAACTTCAGGGCGGCCAAGAAGTTTGGCGAGAACTATAGCCAACTTCAGGGCGGCCAAGAAGTTTGGCGAGAACTATAGCCAACTTCAGGGCGGCCAAGAAGTTTGGCGAGAACTATAGCCAAATTCAAGGCGACCAAGAAGTTTGGCGAGAACTATACTTATCATAGTTTTGGTTAAAGAAAAGTTTATATAAGCTCAAGCAGTGTAGATTAAAGTTGGCTTAGATTTGATTTTTTTTCTGTATCCTGAGTGTAGATCCTGTGTTATTCCTACTCACACAAGAATTGTCTTCTCGGAAACTTACATCATGGTAATCACGCCTTCTTCCCATGAAGGTGGACAGAAACACCAGAGGCTCTAAACATCAATTCTTTCAGAATACCATAGAAATTAAAAAAATACAAATATCTATGGTAACGTCAAGTGCGCAATCATTACATTTTGGCATTTCTATAATCGCCATCACTGATAAATGACACTTACACCAAGTTTTTTGATCCATAGTTAACTCTAGCAATGGATGTTTCAAGGGTTTCAAATTTCGGTAAAACGCGTTCATTCTTCGATTGTTAGTCTAATAAATATGACCATTTGTGAAACTAATAATTGATGCAAAGGGGCATTTTGCCTCCCTTTTATGGTCATTGGACCAAAACCTGACTTTATAGGAAACAGAAAGCCTCATACAAGCTTAAATTATATTCATAACACATACTCCACATACACATACACCCACCCTTCTCACACACACACACTCACTCACACACACCCACTTATACTGCTACAATCTATTATTAATAATTGTCAGGTTCTAGGTTTATTATTATTATTAAATGTTTAAAGTGTCTAGTTTCTACCTATAAATATAACCAAAATTGTTGTTATAATAGTTTAATAACTACGACTCAGTTAGTAAACTAACGCAGTATTAACGTACACAAAAATTGTAATATGTTTCTTTTTTATCCAATAAATATATTTGTATTTGTATTTTACCGATATTTAAAACCATTTGTTAACATGTATAACCATTGGTTGAGTTAATTACGGATCAAAAACCTGGGCCTTAGAGCCTCAGAATCAGAACGGCACTGTACTAATTCCAGCTAGCTAGATCATTTAAACTTAACAATTCCTTCTATACCCGTACAAGTCACACAACAAACACAAAACATAGAAACAAACTGCTATTACACATTTCCTTCTGTACAATTCATGTGAATTATAAATCAATCTTATAAATATTGATTGATTGCTCGCGAACCAACATGGCGGCTGACCAGTCGTGCGTCTTGTTAGGCAACGACAACATGACAAGTCTTTTATGGCCGTGTCGGTTAATTAAGTTTGTTTTACGATGGCAAATTGCAAGCACGCCCCACGAGAGAACAGGGGCATAAGTTCTCGTTAGCATATAATTAGTATTCTTGTTCTAGTAAGTCGAAATTGCCTTGTTTTAAGCGGATGTTGAGCTGTTGGTGCCAATTATAATTTGAGTGGGATGATGTTCACACAGTTTACGCAGCCTGTATTTCTTAACAAGCTGTGTAGGTGGAATAGGGAAACGTATTGGGATGTTTAGAGCAAGGAGGCAGCTTCAGCAGCCTTTACAATCAGATTTGCAACCCAAAAGAGGATATTGCTAACGCTAACGGCTCTTTTGAGCTCTTGTATTTATCGAACCACTTTCTTGGAGTAATTCCCGAGTATAAAACAGCTCGTTAATTAAAAATTAAGTAATTATGTTATTAATTTTCCTGTACTACATGCAAAGAAAATTTCTGGAAAACCAACAAAAAAAAAATTGCCTTGCCGGTAGGCTTATAACGTATCTTTTGCAAGAGCAAAACTATAGCGATCAAACGCTTATTTCATAAAAGTCGGCATTTGCTGCAGTGTAGGTATGGTAGGTCCTACACAATCGTTTGCTAATCGCTCGCTGTTTGTCAAATGCACTTATTAAAAAAAAAACCGCCAACAAATCTAAAACTTTTGTATTGATGAGAAATTATTGCGCAAAAATCGCTGTCGTTTTGCTCTTGCAAAAGATACGTAATAAGCCTACCGGGATCTGCTTGACAGATGCACTTTACCGTCAAGATCTAATTTGTAGCAACAAAAGCTGTCCATAACTCGTATGTCTCATGACTTCTCCTGACAGCCTAATATTTACATAATGGGCACTGAGCACGGTTAACGAAACAGGCTCTGCGCATACAAAACACTCGTATTTACATTTTCTTTCTTTACCGAGTTGCGGTCGGTGATTGGCGACCAGCACTTTATAGTCTATGCTCGGAATAGTAAGCGAGCTCGTTATGCCGCGTAAACCTTTTTTTTACGGAAACTTTTTGGTTTAAATTTCTTGCGTTAAGGGTACACTAGTCGACGGCACGAACTATTTTGTGCGCGGGGTTAAAATGCGTGCTATATCAACCGACAACACGTGCAGAACAGATAGATGCTGTTATGAGCAGTAAGAAGCTATTACGCGTACGAATACACGCTTTTGCAAATTTGTAGCGAAATGGATCATGATTTAGAACGAAAACGAGCGCGCGAAATTTTATAAACAGACCTTTGGGAGTCTGGATATCATGAAAAAACGACTGAATGTATCTGTTCAAAATAAAATTATTAGCATTGTTGAACTACTAATGGAGGCCGTTTTTCAATTTTCCTTCTTCTTATGGTACTTTTTTGCGCCCAAAGATGCGTTAAAAATAGTGTAAAAATATGGAACTTTCGAAGCTCATAACTTTCAAGTAAATTTTATTTTACTTTTTTGCTTCCATACAGGGCTAGATAATGATGAGACAAATTGATATCAATTTTTATTTTGAACTTACATCGTCAAACAGTGGAGTAAAAGCCAGACTACGTTTGTATGGAAGAATTTTCGACTAGTGTACCCTTAAGACCAAGGTTGCATACTTATTCAGAAGATAATAAATCTCTGCTAAACAAATGAGGTGGTATAAAACAAGAGTGTGAATGAAATTTTTAGTTAAAATAAATGGACCCACACAAGTGAAAGAGTTCCGTGCCCAAAGGGTAAAAACGGGACCCTATTACTAAGACTCCACTGTCCGTCTGACTGTCTGTCACCAGGCTGTATCTCATGAACCGTGACAGCTAGACAGTTGAAATTTTCACAGATGATGTATTTATGTTGCCGCTATAACAAAAAATACTAAAAACAGAATAAAATTAATATTTTCCATCCATCCCATCCGTTTTTTTGCGATAATGGTACGGAACCCTTCGTGCGCGAGTCGACTCGCAATTGGCCGGTTTTTCAATCATGTTATACAGAAAATAATTAAAGTTTGCAATCACCAGGCTATAGCGGACGGCGCTGAACAATTTTCTTAACAAGATTTCAGCTTATAATTATGTCGGAGATTGATATTGCTACCTGCAATGAAGTAGACATGTGATCTCAGCTGCTCGATCATAAACTAACTAATTTTCTAACATGATACATGGACGTGTCAAGAAATATATAATGAAGCACTGGCTGAAAGGAAAATTTCCAAGCAATTAGCGATTTAAAAAAAAACCAAGCTACCGATGCCGCCATCATTTTCTTAACGGCCTATTTATTCGAAATAGACCGCCATAAAATCATGCGACACGACTTTTAAAACTTTCATTAGTGAATACAGCTTTCAAATGCCAATTAATTTAAAATTCTATATTATTTTAATTTGTTGACTTCAAACAAGTCGCCAAAATGTCGTCAAATAAAGTCGTTGACAGCAGGATATCCGCTGTTAATCAGCTATCAAGGAAGCGAACATAATTACCGAATAACTAAATTAGAAAGAAACAAGATGGGAGATGATTGATGCGACGAATAAATTATTTGTTTACGCAACCAACGTCAAATTCGAGAACACTTTTGATGAATTAAATTATTCGTGGCAACATAATGGTTGTTTTTTTATCAAGAAAAACAATAACCATTTTATATTGCTACGCTTAATTTAATAGATTAACTTTATTTACAGAACACAAAGCATTCAAATCGAGTTCTTTAACAACCAAATTGCTTAATTCCGTAAATAGCGTTCGAAAAGCAATTTCAATTCCAATCATAACGTTATTTAACGAGGGTACTGTCAGGAGGCACTTGAGGTGCATTCGTAGGTTCTTCATATTACAAGATTTTAAGCTTTTAAAGTCTCGAATCGAATGACAGACATTTCTCCTCGTCTATGGATGACTGCGCTAGTTTTATTGTGGCATGGACGGAGATTTCAAAGAGGTTTTTAATGCCCTGAGCGTACACATCTCGTTCGAAACTATTACGGCATACTAAAGCCGATTACACGTGGGCTGTTAGGAGCCTGCGCCTGCGCGTGCTTTGAAATAGGTGTTCAAATAGAACTTATTTTGACTTTACTGTTTCAGTGAGAACTTGCCAGGACGCTCAGATGTATCTTAACGAGTTTGGAAACACTCTTGTAAATGCGTATTTATATCTGACTAGCTTCTGCACACAAGAAAAGTGTTTTATGCCAATTTTATTTAAGGGAATGTAATATTGGTATAAAAAACTGCATGTATTGTTATTATGTGCAAACACGACAATGATCTTTTTTTTTTTTTTTTTATTATTTATAGGCTTGCGCTTGACCACTATCTCACCTGATGGTAAGTGATGATGTGGTCGACGATGTAGCACGCTTACCTAGAAGAAACCTATTCACTCTTGACTTAAAGACTCCCAGGTTGTAGCTATCAGGAAATACAGACTCCGGCAGGGAATTCCACTCCTTAGCTGTACGCATAATGAAAGTACTCCCAAAACGTTTGGTGCGTATGGGTGGGATGTCCACCATGTACCGATGACGCATCGCCGTACGTCTTGTAGTCCGATGATGATCTACCCGTGTGTCAATCTTCATCTAAATCCCTTCGGTTGTTGACCCACGATTGATTCTCCAACATCCAAAGATCATCATGAGGCCTTTATTTATTTATTGAACAAAGCACACCAACGAAACATTTACAAATTTATTCGAGAAAATAAAATTCAGAAAAATTTTAAGTTAAGTCGCATAATAAAACAAACATAAAGTAAAATCAAAGGACATAAAACTACATAAAAGTACATTAATTAAAATAATACCAAGATAAAATTAAAATAAAATTATGTCAAAATAAAATAAAATCAAAATGTCATTGATTAAATTGGTATTCGATAAAATTTACTTTAAGAACTAAATTACCTTTGTGAGGCAAATGAGAACGCTCGACGTCGACGTGGCTAAATTCTGGTCAAAAATATTTAATTTTGGAATCATCATCAAAAAGAATAAGATCCAAAGATCCAGACTTTCGCATTTACATATTAGCAGAATAGATATAGAGGCTAATGCTCTTATGTAGGACAGAAACATGACGCGAGCATTCGCACAGTAAGTCTCATTCATCACTGTATTCTAAAGTCATAAATAACACAGAGAAGTGACTTTACATCGCAGACCACTTCGACAGATGCTCTTTACATCCCATTTATTATCACTCGAAATGTTTCTGTTTTATCTATGACGAATGAAATCCAAAATTGTCTCACGTACCAAGTAATTCTGGGAGTTGAAATAGGCCAGACGAACGAGTTGATGTACAGTCAGGGGAACTGATTGGTGATCAGATTTACAGACGTTGTCCGTATGTTCGAAACGCAACTGTCATTCTATATTAGTCGTATGAAATTGATAGCCACAGCAAAATTTTCGAAGTGTGTCGGCGATGCGCCACCCGCCCATACATGGAATACTTTCTTTAATTGTGAGTACAGGTCAGTGTGATATTTATTTACTGATAACGTTTACTAAAGGTTATTTAAGTCAAGAGTAAAAGGTTACTTCTCTGCGAAAGTGCTCCATCGTCAGCCATATTATCGCTTACCGTCAGCTTAGATAGCAGTCAAACGCAAGCCTATTTAAAAAAAAACTGCTTAACAATTAATTGCCCTGACTGTAAAGCTGCGCCTACGCAGTTTCCTAAACAACAGTCGTGTGCGCACCGCTTAATTCCACTACATAGTTTTTCGGCACGGTGATTAACTCTTTGACTGATCGGTCTGTCGACACGATATAATCTTCTAAATTGTTATAATGGCTGTTGTTCATCTTACTCGGGTGAGCCACGATGGGCCACAGTGGGCCACGGTTAGGTATTTAAAAAAAACTTGTTCTGCTTCAATAAAGTAACTTGTGCCTTAATACTTCCGCCTTGCTTTCCTGATTTCAAATATTAAATCACACTAATATTATAAGGGCGAAAGTTTGTGAGTTTGTTACTCTTTCACGCAAAAACTAATGAACGGCAGGCTTATTACGTTTCTTTTGCAAGAGCAAAACGATAGCGATCAAACGCTTTATGTCATAATTTGTCGGAATTACCTGCAGTGTAGGTATGGTAGGTCCTACACAATTGTTTGCTAATCGCTCGCTGTTTGTCAAATGCATTTATTAAAAAAAAAACCGCCAACAACTCTAAAATTCTGTATTGAAGACCAATTATTGCGCAAACATGGCTATCGTTTTGCTCTTGCAAAAGATACGTAATCCTGCCGAACTGGACGAAATTTGTTTTTTTTTTTTGGCGCGGATATAAATTATAGTCTGGAATTGCACATAGGATAGGATTTTTATCCCGGGAATATGTTCCCTTGGGATATTTTCGACATACACGCGGGTGAAGCCGCTGGCAGAAGCTAGTGTAAATATGAATAACTTAATTTTGTCTAAAACAGCGGATCAAACCTTTTTCTTTCGACAGTAGTGTTTGGTACGTGTTAAATTCAACTAAACTCTGAATATTTTGCCGAGGTAGGTATGGAAAATCGTGTTGCTTTATGCAAGCGAGGACTTAGCTGTTGAATATTAATTTCTTCACAAGTAAATAGTCACATAGAAAAGCTTTGGTGACTGTTGAAAGCCGAATGTGTGCTTTTGCGCAAAGGTGAGTAGCCTATACATATGCAAAGTGTACATAGTAAGTACATATGGGATATGTATTATGGGGTGCCAACTGAAAATTAGCGCTGGGTGTCTCGCATCACACACATCATCAGCCTATTAATGTTCCCTCTGCTGGGACACAGGCCTCCTCTCTGTAAGACGGGATGGGCCATAATCCACCAAGCGGGCCCAGTGTGGGTTGGTGGATGTCACATGTCTTCGAATTTTTGGTTCTAGGACATGCCGGTTTCCTCACGATGTTTTCCTTCACCGTTTTTGATCTGGGTGTCGCTGGGTGTCTGACACCCAGCAAATGCTGAGTTGGTAACCGGCATTTGCACGCTCAGCGCAATTTGTGATTGTAGTTTTTTACTATTTGTTGTTGTTGTCTGTGTTGAATAAATGTTTTTTTAATATATTTATTCCTATCACACTGCTGTCATATTATCATACCATGCACGTATAAAATAAAAAGCCATAAGAAGTGCCATTCAAAATGTAACTCGATAATAAGCCGGTCGCCTTTACAAAAGTATTTTTATGTGTCAAGCGAAGTTTCGAAATAAGTACGTGCGGTATAAAATGGGTTATACTTATGAGAATCGATACAAATACGAAGGTGCGTCGAGAAGGTATCGATTGAAGCCTCAACGAGGCAATCGTTCGAGTCGTTTTCTACAGAAATACCACGTTTTTTTCTCTTATTTCTGTCCGAGACGGCCCAGGAGCGTTGCCTTTGCTATAATAAACAAGAACGTTATTGTAGCCATCAATTTGAAACGGTTTTACAGGATATTACAATATGTTCTTGTAGTAAAATCGAAATGGTGTGAATACATTATCTGTAAAAATGAGGTAAAATAATTCGTATAATGCTGAATCCATTTACGCCAATTTTAATTTTTATCCTTTTTAGGGTTCCGTACCCAAAGGGTAAAAACGGGACCCTATTACTGAGACTCCGCGGTCCTTCTGTCTGTCTGTCTGTCTGTCACCAGGCTGTATCCCATGAACCGTGATAGATAGACAGGTGAAATTTTCACAGATGATGTATTTCTGTTGCCGCTATAACAACAAATACTAAAAACAAACGCTATAACAACAAATATCCAAGGGAGGCTCCCATACAACAAACGTGATATTTTTGCCGTTTTTTGCTCGATATTAATAACGGCAACAGGTAGACGCTTGAAATATTCACAGAATGTTTAGTTGTATATTTACTTCAAAAAATAATAATTATTAAATTAAAATAAGTTATGGGTGGCTCCCATACAACAAACGTGTTTTTATTGCAGTGTTTTGCGATAATGGTACGGAACCCTTCGTGTGCGAGTCCGACTCGCACTTGGCCGGTTTTTGTTAAGACTCACGATCAATAAATTATAATGATTATGCAATAGCAATAAAAAAGTTATAACAAGACAAGGTACCAATTAAATCCTGTCAAACTAGTACAGGAAGCTCATTAAGAACTACACAAAAAACGTCAATACATTATTAAAACGTGTTTGTATGTTTATATGTATGTATACCTACTAGCAGACTGCCCCAGGACAAATGGAGCAAAATCCTGACCGAATGGTATTCTAGAAGTGGAAAACGGAATAGAGGTTGGTCGATTTTTAAATAGGTGTAGTGGTTACAGAGATTAGCCTACACGTCTGAAGAAACTTACAAAATTTGGGCTCTCTCTTTATAATTTATTTATAACTAGCTGTTGCCCGCGACTTCATCCGCGTCAAACTCGTAGAAAATATGTTTCTATTTTTTTTAGTTTCCCGCCGGAACTTTGAATTTTCTCGTGATCAAACGTAGCCTATATTACTCGTTATAACATCAGCTATCTACCAGTGAAAGTCCCGTCAAAATCGGTCCAGCCGTTTCGGGGATTACCCGGAACAAACAGACAGATAGACAGACAAACAAAAATCTTAAAAATTGTTTATTTGTTGTTAGTACCTTATATACTTTAACGTGCATTCAATAAAACGTTGTTATTTTGATATTACATACAGACACTTCAATTTTATTTATTTGTATAGATATATAGATATTAGTTAAGACTAGCAACCCGCCGCGGCTTTGTGTACGTTTCCAATTGTAAAATAATCTTTGAAATAGATGCAGTATAGGTTCGGAGATGTCCTTCACATATACACAAAATTCTCACTCCTTCTTGTATAGATGTTGTTAGACTCATACAACAGTCTACAAAATCAGCTGACTGCCTCAAAAGCCTCAAAAAAAAGTTGAAAGGCATTAAAATGTATAAAGAATTTAAATTGATTGCACCTCGGAACTTACTCGAAGATAAACGTAAGGTGTTTTCTTCAGGCGATTATCCTGAGTGCCGTGACGGCGTGGTGTCAGTACAAGAGCGAGAGGTGGCGCTGTGGGAGGGAGATGGAGAGATGCGCACGATTCAGGTGTGAACGGGACACGCGCGGAACATACCGAGCGAGCGAGCACTGAGATGGTCAAAGTTTAGGGGATCCAGGTTGGAAATATGATGTTTTTGTATATAAAATACAAGCTTTTTACCCGCTACTTCGCTTTCGGGGCCCACCACACAGAGCCCGTTGATTTTTTGGGATAATAAATAGCCCTATGTCATTAAGGAATAATGTACCTTTCCATAGCAGAAAGATTTTTTTAAATTGGGTAACCATTTCTCGAGTTTACCCATTACAAACAAAAACAAACTTACAAACAATCCAATCTTTCCTCTTTATAATATTATTATATATAATATGTATATATTATTATTCTACTAGCTGACCCGGCAAACTTTGTTTTGCCATAAAAACACCAAACATTCATCTACCCTACCTACCTTACCCTACCTACCCTATCCTACCTACCCTACCCTACCATACCTATCCTACCCTACCCTACCTACCCTTCCTACACTACCATACCTACCCTACATATGTAGGTAAAGTACCAATTTATTTTTTCAATTATTTTTTCTTAAGTACCTTCTCCTAACAATAACAAACACAACAAAAAAAGAATAAGTGAAATCGTTCCAGCCGTTCACGCGTCATGGCGTGACCAAGGGAAATAGGGATTCATTTTTATATATATAGATTACAGTGTAGATAAGTTAAAGATGGAATTACTATGAAGAATGTGGCTTTAATGATCTAGCTAGAAAGGCCAATGGGAGAAAAAAACAGCACCATTGAGATCTTTGATATATTGCAAGCTATGCTATGACATCAAAAATTACAAGAAAACAAAGTTAGTTAAATATAATTAAGAAATAATTAATCGAGTCAGTTTCTTGTACACATTTTTCTACAGAGTAAAAATAAACGTAAAAAAGACACAAAAAAGTTTGAGAGCCTCAGTGAGGCTCGTGCTTTTCCTTCGCTTCTCGTTAAGAGCTTTTAACGAGCCGACCTTGCCGTAACGATTAGAAAGAGAGGCAGCATCCAAGCGCACCCAATCACTCGCGCTAGACAAGGACGGAACTCACACCGGTAACAATAAGCTTACTAACAAGACGGACTCACTCACTGAAAAATGTCGTAACCACCATAATTACACATTGAATTATGCAACCTATTTTTATTTAGTTAAGGTGTGATTTTAAATAAACAAACATCGCCACTTATGAGACAGGTACCGCGGCAACTCGTCTGACTAACGAGAATGACTCAGGCGCAGGTTTTTTGTCGTTTTTCCGATATAAACCTTTCAGTCAAAGAGGAGGGTTTAAATTAGGTTGTAGTGGAGGCTCGCTATGGGGTTTTCTCATAAATGCCTTTTTGAAATTTATTTAAATTGGTTTTTCGTTGCGCAGAGCTAATCGTAGCTATAAAATATGTTACAAGCGCATTTTTATGAGATGCTATCTTTTCATAATTATGAGCTAGCCGTATTCGTGGGACATGTTATTATACGTAAAACACTAATCATGTTTTTTAGTAGATTCTTATTAGATAAATACGACTTAGGTAGGCAACCTCATTAGAATTTGGTCGTTAGAATGTTAAATATTACAAGGAACTTGATTTTAATAGTTGAATTAGAAAATTAATGATTTTACTTATGTGTGTCGTTTTTCCGGTTGCGCGTGAGGTCCTCCCTTACAAAAGACATCAACGCATTCAAAAAGTGGGGCGTAGAATTTAGACTGCATTTATTTTTATAATTTGCCTAAATAACAGCCGCACGGGTCGATCATCAAGGTTAAGCAACGCTTGACGAGGTCGGTCCGTGGATGGGTGACCATTTCAACATACCGAGTTTCCTCCGTGCCTCGGAAAGCACGTTAAGCCGTTGGTCCCGGCTGTCATTTAAAGATCTTTGACAGTCGTTACGGGTAGTCAGAAGCTTGAGATCTGACACCAGTCTTGCCATGGGGTACCGCGTTACACAGTTACTGGGTTGTTGAGGTCAGATAGGCAGTCGCTCCATGTAAAACACTAGTACTAAGCTGAATCCGGTAAGACTGGAAGCAGACCCCAATATAGTTGGGAAAAAGGCCTAGGCAGATGATGACCATATAAATCGATCTGCTTATAAAAATAACTGTCCAAATTGTATGGTACCATAAAAATATGTCATCATCATCATTTTAGCCGAAAGACGTCCACTGCTGGACATAGGCCTCCCCCAGGCGTCGCCACATTGACAGATCCCGTGCGTCTCACATCCAGCGACTTCCCCCAGGTCATCGGTCCACCTAGTGGGAGGCCTTCCAACATAAAAATACGTACCTAGTATTTTTTATAAAATTGAAAAAAAAAAAATTGGTAGGTTATAATGGTTAGCCAATTGCTTTGAGTTTTGGACATTATACTGCCACATAAAACAGAAAAAAAAATATGGATCTACAGTGAGTAAAAAATTAAAACAACATTAAAAGCCGTTACAAACAAAATCCTTATATCAGTTTATTTATCAAAGTAAATTACTCAGGGCAGCCATCTTGGAAAAAAAAATCAGGCGCAAACGAGCCGTCAGTCAAAATTTGAAAAGCGAACATTAAAGTTTAACAGCACTTGAAAGGGCAAAGGTCTTTGAAAGAAAGGAATTTAAATAAATAAGTACATCACTATGTTGTAAGAGAGTTTTTGAAATGTAGTGATTTGGAGGCTCAGATTAGAGCGTTTAATTTAAACCGATAAGTAAATGACACATTTAAAATAGTTTATTAAAAAAATAAAAAACCCGACTGCTTAAAAAGCAAACTAAAAAGACGTAAACAAGAAGAAAATCATGCTGAGCAGTTCGACGATACATCTGGTTTTGGTCCGCCAGCTCGCGAATATGTATTCTCCGACTACACAGCATGATTTTCTTCTTGTTTACGTCTTTTTAGTTTGCTTTTTAAGCAGTCGGGTTTTTTATTTCTTTTTTAGAATTAGGTATATTTAAAAATATAAGTGTTATATATTTTTGAAATCGCCTCTTAAAACCCTTTATTTTGATACCCCACACGATGGGTTTGGATGAAAAAAAAAAAATATTTTTCCCCACAAAATGGCGCCCAAAATCCGCCATTTTTGTTTTTTCCAATTTTAATGTAGCCAGTGACACTCGCAGGATTAAGACGAATCGATTAACGTAAGAATCATCAAAATCGGCCAACGCGTTTGGTCTCTAGAACGCCACATAGGAACAAACATACATACATACATAGACTGATAAACACATTACCCTCCTTCGGCAGTCGGGTAATGATTGGGTAAGTAAGGTACAGTACACATTCTCTCGCTCGTTTATTCTCGTATCTGTATCTCCTGTGTGAGTCACAAATAAAATACTTTTCATTATTTGCACACCCTATAAGTACAGTAGATTTCAAGCAGAATGTTCAAACTCAGCAAATTTTCAATAACATTACATTTAAAAAAAAAACTCATTGAATAACGTAAATTTCGGCCAACGGCACCAAACCATGATTGTAAAACAAAATACCAATCTCCAAAACAAAAAGCCACGAACTTTTTCTCCAACAGGTTTTCCGATCTCATTACAAGTTCCGTTTTCCAGCGGCCAATTAGTCGGGGAACAAAACAACGCTGACTATCGCTGGGTAAACATTGTTGGTGCTTGTGTTGGCGCTAACCCGACGAGCCGTCGATCGTGTCCAAACTTATTACAACACACCTCGTTTGAGATACCACCGAACGTGGTAGCGTTAAAAATGTACAGTCATATCGTTAATATGGCGCTCGATAATTTGATTAGGCTCTTATAATTTATATTTTTGTTATTTTTATGATTTTCTTTTTAGAAAATGTCGTATTATGTAGTTTTTTTAATTAGGTACTTTGCCCCACACTGGGAATTTCAAAAAATATTAGTCAATGTAACAGATAAAGACAAAAGAGAGTCACTTATTACACACCATAACAATATTGCTTTAATTTAATTTTTTTAATAAATTATTTGTTTTGATTTTTTATTTGAACTTTAGAAGAGAACTTTACTTGTTTCATCTATACTAATAATCTATACTAATATTATAAAGAGGAGATATTTTTTTGTTTGTTTGTTTGTACCGAATAGGCTCCGAAACTACTGGACCGATTTGAAAAATTCTTTCACCAATAGAAAGCTACATTATTCCTGACTGACATAGGCTATTTTTTTTATCCCGAAACGGGTCCTGTGGGGTGGTCCACGAGAGCGAAGCCGCGGGCAACAGCTAGTTAATTATAAAGTTATAATGATAGTAATTCTTTTTATACATGAGTCATCAATATATTGACTAAAAATAAAAAATTACAAAGGGAAAATACGTGCGGGGTTGAAGCTAGGCTATTTGTATGTTGCCAGAACAGTGTCAAAATAACCTTTGAAGTTTGATCCAGAAATATTTATATGAATGATCAAATATAATATTTCTTATTAGAAGAGAGTTTCTGATTTTTTTGTGATCTTTTTGATTAACTACTTAAGGCACGTCATTTCGGCCTTAACTCCACATTGGCTACGAAGATATTGCCTCTGCGCAACGTTATTTGTTTTCCTGATTTTTTGTGTTGTTTCAATATACCTTATTCACTGTGTATTGTACTTGTTCATTGTGTATTGTATAGCCTATTTCAAATTATTTACTGAATTTAATCTTGACATGGTAAATTTGTATTGATTTAATTGAATGTTTTAATAATTTATATTAAATGGGTATTTATTATTATAATTAAAACTGTTTGCATGCCTTAGTTAAGGTAGCTAGTATAAGGATCATTACATTAAAACTCAACATCTGTAACTTGTACCTACTTTCTGTGCAAATAAAGAACTATTCTATTCTATTCTAAATCTTTGAACTTTTCTGGTTGATTTACTTCCGCTCATTACCAACTATCAAAGAAAACAGTCCAATAACAAAAAAATATTTAACATCTAAGACTGCTTTGATATTGGATCCGAATTTTCCACGTAAGTACTAGTGAAAAAATATCCAACATCAAAAGACAGCTTAGATCATATTGGATCAGCTTCAGAGTCTTCCAAAACGAAGGATAAACTGAAAAACACTAACTGATTGTAATACCAAACGTATTCAAACACAACACCAAAGACGGCTCAAAATATTTGACTAGCTTCCGAATATTTTGGCCTACGAAAAATCAGAATTTCAAAATCTCACCCACCAAAAGCACTATCTACGGGGCGAGCACGGCCTACTGTGACAGGCTTGAGTCACAAATATTTATCACAGTTTGTAAGCAAAAACCGTGATAAAATGCGTGACTCAAGCCTGTCCAGATTACAGATGCCGTGCTAGCCCGGCTGATCGTACTACAAAACTTTAAATTTTAATTGGCCTTAATCTTATTATAATAACGAACCAGTGTTAAAATTAGCTGTAAGTTTGCCGAATAAAATAAAACAAATAAATAAACCTACTTCAGTATAAAATCAAAACCGGCTCATACTATATAAGATTTGATTAGTTTCCGAATCAGCCAATACTACGCATAAGTAGAAAATTTCGAAATCTCACCCACCAAAAATTTCATCTAACTGATTCACTGATTGTACTACCAAATCATTTATGAGAGTCAACAAGCAGTGAAGCAGCATCTTAACACCCACGGGAGGTACCTCCTCCGTATCGGCCGAAGCACGGATAGCATGATTACTCCTTTGACGTGCCGATGCCGCCTCAGAGATGCAAAATAGAGTTCAAAACCGCCGCCTCCGATGATTGTTATCGTTGTTTATCACTTTCCAAGCACAACGCACTATTATAATGATTATCGAGTCGATTTTTAGTAGGTGTGCTTTAATGGCCGTGTTAACTATGTGTGGAGTAAGCCATGGTTGGCTTAGGGCATGTGGGAAACGCTACTAAGTTTTTTGGGAAAATTGTGCTACGAATGTAGTTAAATGTGATCAGTGTGGCGATGCTTGGGGGAGGCCTATGTCCAGTAGTGGACGTGTTTAGGCTGAAATGATGAATTAGTAAAATGGTTGGAAGTTTATCGTCGTAACCCACGCTACACGAAATCAAATAACAGAAAACTATTCTGAATCCCTTCGCAAAGAAGATTTATAAAAATTGAGAAACGCGTAGAAAAACAGTCGACTATTTTGTGCTGTTTCAAAGTAATTTAATGTTTAAATAAAATTATTAATTAAAAAACAAATTTTTTTTTCTTCCTTTTTTTTACTTCTAGGCAAGCGTGTTACAGCGTCGACCACATCATCGTTTACCATCAGGTGAGATAGAGGTCAAGCGCCAGCCTATCTATAATTAAAAAAAAAGCTTTTTTCGTATTCTTCTCAGCAAACCCTTTCATTTGATACCCATATCATGGCAGTGCACAAAAAATTATTAGTCCGCCATCTTGGGCCGTCCGCTATATTGGATTTAGAATGACGTCACTGAGCTAACCATGTATTGTCATCCAAACTGAACGTGTATGCAAAATTTCTTCTTAATCGGTGGAGGATAACTGCTTTAAAATTTAGTTGCAAGATTTCACCCGAACACACTTACATACCATACATACATACACTGCAAGTTAAATAAAAGCTTGTAATAACTTAAATTCCGTTCACAAACACTGATCCGAGAACAAATATAATCCAAGCTAAGATACAATACAGTGTATTTTAAGTCTAAGCCACAAATCACACGTACTTAAAAGAAAATTGATAACCCATAGCACAAACACTCATTAGATCTAAAACATGGCAATACCAATCGCAATTACTTATAGACGGACAACGATACGATCTGACTGGTCAAGTGGACACTAGTCAGGCATTACACTAAAACATGTCTGGCCTTACATTCAGGGTTGCCATACCTCCAAGATTTTTAGGACATGAACGGTAATATAGGTTTTAGTCGAGGGGAATTCTAATCCGTCCGGTAGGCTTATTACGTATTATTTGCAAGAGCAAAACGATAGCGATCAAACGCTTTACGTCATAAAAGTCAAAGTTACCTGTAGGTATGGTAGGTCCTACACATTCGTTTGCTGATCGCGCTGTTTGTCAAATGCACTTATTTAAAAAAAAACTGCTATCAACTCTAAAATTTTTGTATTTAAGAGCAATTATTGCGCAAAAATCGCTATCGTTTTGCTCTTGCAAAAGATACGTAATAAGCCTACGGAATTTCAAAAGAAAATAAAAAATCAAATATGCCAAACTTCAAGACAATCAAACGCTTATAGGGTGCTGAAAAATTCGAATGCTCGTTTCGTGTTTAATCGATCTAAAGATACTTATCGAAAATACAAGTAATCCGGTATTTGTCTCTTCACCACTCTTGGTTGATTGGTAAGGAATGCCTAAGGCATTGAGTCCACCATTGTACATTTGTGCATGAAGTTTAATATAATAAATAAATTTCATTTATTGTCTGGGATATTCGCCGAATTTTTATTGTTTAATCTGGTAACCCTAGGTAACATGGAACATGGCCCGTTATCGAGGAGACTGCCTATGCACACACACATTATGAAGTAGTTACAGTCTAACATCAGCATAAAATTATCATTAACACAAACATAAAGTAGTAATGCCCGTAAGTCATGTTATGGAATAAAAATAAACATATTGTTGATCTCTGCATTATTTTGTTGAGTTCTAGCTAGTCCCTCTTTTCATTTGTTCTAGCCTAAGATAGGTAATTAATTACTGATGAAAAGTGTAGCATAATATACACACGCCTTTCTTTCCAGACATGGCAGAAATTACAGAGACCAGTTGCTCTAGAATTGTTTCTGGATTTAAATAAATAATATTGTAGGTCAATTGACTTGTGGGACACCTGCATGCAGCACCCTAAGGGACTGAGCTAATACCTAACATACTGAGCCAATCGACAAAATTGAAATGCCTTCGTGACTAACATTTCACCAACGTCATTAAAACTGAGACAGTTGGCAGTTGGATTATAAAGTCTACTAGTTGCTTAGTGTCCTTAGGAGTTATTCTATAAGGGTGGTAGCACACCAATAGATCGATCATCGATGTAAAAAGGCTTCAGTCTATACTAATATTATAAAGAAAAATATTAATATTTTTGTATGTAACGAATAAACTTGAAAACTACTGGACCGATTTCAAAAATTCTTTCACCGTTCGGAAGCTACACTATCTCCGGGTGACATAGGCTACTTTTTATCTCTGTATTGCCACGGGAACGGGAACTATGCGGGTGAAACTGCGAGGCGTCCGCTAGTCATAAATATTGTGGCAGTTTTGCCATGAATTGATTTAGTAAGAACTTTAAATTATCGACTAAAGTAAACTGCCAACCGACTCAGGCACAACACAACCGCAACAAACATTGAAACATGGGAAAAAGACAAAAAAGAAGTGCAAAGACAAATTGCACTGAACGTGCCCATACCCAAAGGGTTACCAACTCAGCATTTGCTGGGCATCAGACACCCAGCGCTGGTTTTCAGTTGGCACCCCGCAGCGACACACGGACGTGGGAAACAAAATAAAATATAATATAATCTATACACAATTTGATATGAACCCGAACCCACATCTCACTCGACAATTTTGAATTTCGAGGATAGATTAAGAATTTGGAGGCAGAATGGAGAACTTCAGCTGCAAGTTGCATACGATGCGATGTCCGTAAAAAGATGGGATTGAGATTGTTGTGATATTTCCAGATTACAATCAAGTTATTTCGTTGTGTGGTCGTTAATGAAACATTAATGTTAATTTAATTTATTTAAATTCAGATTACGATCATCACAGAAGCAATCTTTCTGAAAGTTTTGATTGAGAATAGAAATCAATACAGACCTCCGATTTTCGAACTTTCAAATAAAGGTTTGACACCTTCTTTACTGGAAATTCTCAATTACAGAACCGGCCCAAAATTTTAATGGGTACGAAAATTAAAATTACTGTACTCGTAGCAGCCCAAAATAATAGGTTTGAATATACAGTATTATTACTCACAACGGACCTTTGGGTCTCTGAATTGGCTGCTTTGTGTCAATGTTGAATGTGAAGATAGCATTGTATAACTGTCTCTTTCACTCGCTTACGTTTATCGCATCGTCCTATCTCGCTTACTTTATGTAGTATACTCGATGACAAACTGTTTCTTGCGCAAATTGGCAGAGCCAACTTCAGAGACACAAAGATCCGTTGTGACTATTATACCGCTTTTCTCAGAGATTTTAAAATCTTGCTAAAACCTTGCTAATACGAGTACAGTTTATGCACGTCAAAGCTAACCAACTACAATCTAGCATCTTCTTACCATATTGCTGGACGGAGGCACACCGAAGCGATTAAAATTAATAAATCTGTGTTGTAAACTCTCAAGCCCGTATCATTCGTCATGCACATCGCTCTTTACGCTTGTTACACACAATTTCAGTTTTACACTCCATTGTAATTCGTTATAGAACCTCTCAGTAAGTGAATTACTTTGGCTGCAGGTTTGATGCACCCTCGAGCAACTAATAACCGGTAAGGCACGCTTTTCCTACTGATGTATATGGAAAATTGAGGTAGATATGCTCGTGACTAATAATAACAATCACACGAGTCGATGTTAAAAGTTAAGCAACGCTTGCCTAGGTCGGTCTTTGGATGGGTAATCATTTATTACATAACGAGACCTATCCGTGCCCCGGCAAGCACGTTAAGATGTTGGTTCTTGTTGTCGTTTTTAGATTTGACAGCACGGTGGTGCTACGCAACTAGGCTTATCCCAGTTGTAAACGACCCTTTGTGCCTATTGGCCTTGTTTGTTCTGTCTCCTGCTTGGTATGGAGGGAAGTAGAAATTTGTATTTTTTCCTACTCCTCCGTTATTATTTTCTGATTAATTTCGTTGCGAGATCTAAGACAGTTAAATTCATTCGTTGAGCTTCATTGCCTCGGCGCTTTTCTGGTGGTCGCCACCGTTGACTCTGGCTTTCAGGAGTTGCAGTAGTTTGGGAATAGTGCAGTGGGATTGTCCCAAAAAAAAAGTCTTTATGAGTAGTCAGGTGCCTGAAAATCTGAAAACAGGCTTGCCAAAGTGTATCGTGTTACCCAGTTACTGGGTTGTGGAGGTCAGATAGACAGTCGCTACATGGAAAATACTGGTATTCAGGTGCATTCGAATTTCGGTTAGTCGACCCCAAAATGGTTGGGTAAAGGCTAGGATTGATTGGATAGAGAAAATTTCAATTTAGAAGCGCTTACCTATTCTGATTCGTAGCTTCAACCATTCTGTGGGATTTTCTCATAAATATATTCAGTAGACGTGTGAATCATTGCGTAATAAATTAATAACAATCCGATTGATTAGACGTGGTAGTTGGTAATAAGATTTAGCATGCAACATGCTACCTGTTTCGTGCGAATGTTATTGTTCATCTACCAAAGCAGTGTTGCCAAACTTGCCTACTGTAGTTTATACGCACGAATCACAAATTAACTTTAAAAAAAAAACAAAACGGTATACCGATTTGTAATTCGAATTTCGAAATATTAAATGCCAGATCCCAAAAAGGCTAATCTCGTGTATAAAATGTGTCGATATTTAAGTGTAGAATTAAGAATCAAGATAAAAATCATTCGATTTGGGCATCTGTATAAATCGGTGCGCGGTGCGGGGAGCGGGCAGGCTCGTTATAATAAAGTTTATGGCCCGTTTACAACGCTTGTTTTACATACAATCGGGCCTTTTCTTACAGTTGTGAATGTTGTGATGTAAATAAACGGGTTATCTCGTCCTTTGTTAAGTGATGCTGCGCTTGGGCGGCTATCGCGATACGTGGGTAACGACATGATTATGAGTTCGGAAGATTTTAAATTTAAATTGTTACTAGCCGGGTAAGTTGCTCAAACAATTGTATTTATTTCTGAAGAAGGCTTAATTTTTGTTGTAAAAGAGATGTGAGTACCGTTTTGGTGTAATACAGTATATTCTATTCGAAGGCTGTTTGCGAAAGCTTCTCTGAAACGCACTGTTGAATACTTTAACGTAAAAAAATAAACAATAAAATGTTTCTTATTTCGCTTAATATATACCTAACTGTAAATTGAAAGGTGCGAAAACATGGAGAGCCTTTAGCATCTTTTAATTTGCCTGTTACTCAGAAACTCAATTTTAATTATAATGTGATTTTTAATTTCGTGGACTAAACTGACATTTGGGGGTTGTCTTTTTATCGTTACATTAAAATAGTGTCGTACCCTAACTATCCTGAGTGATCGAAAGTTAATCGAAAATCGAAGTAGATCGAAAATGAAATTATTTCACGGCATAAAAAAAATAATTTGTTTAGAAACTAGCGGCCCATATTTAGTTTCTACTTATTTATGCCAGACTTAATTTTATCGATTGCATTTATTTTACTGTTGATTTCATATTTAACACAATAAAAGTTCATGTACTATGTGTATGAATACTGTTATATTTAAAAATATTACGTTTATATTCATAAAACATTTATTTACACCAATTAGTAAAAATTAATTCAGGAGTCATGTCACATCGATTCGATGAATCACTTATGATTGAGCCTTACCTACAACACTATGGTCCGCGCTAGCAACATTTAAAAAAAATAAGGTCAATAGCAGCTGTCAGTTTAGTCCGCGAAATTAAAAATCACAGTATAAAAATTTAAACACTGCGCTGCGCTGCAAATGATATTTGTAATACTAGTTATTCAAACCTAGTAAAGTTACTTTCCTTACGACTAGGTATATTAGTACAGTACAACAATTTTCTTAAAGTCCCTGCAATTATCGCATTTCCGAATATAAACGAATGCTAATTTCCATGTCAATCAATTATAAGATTTATCGTGTATAATAATTTGAATTCAGAACTCAGTACTTTCAGTTTTGATTTCCGGGTGATCTTTATAGAGTTGTGATACTATTTTCCTATTTGCCTTTCCTCCCATTAAAAAAAAAAAAACATGAGTTAAAAGAGTGTTAAGAACTATATATACTTCCAAGATGATTGAGAGCGTTAGGTATGCTCAAGGTGCAAAGGGCAACTGACTGATAGAAATCCGATGACTGAGGAAACACGAAGTTTGCCGAGGGACATAAAGAAAATAGTTGTACTATACTAGGATTACATTATGAGGTGAGAGCAGAATAACAGCAATCACAAACAATCAATCTTCTATTATTCAACATTGCTTGTTATAACTTTTTCAAAATTGTGATCTTAACTTAACCTTATGTAATTTTGTATTGTATTGCATCTTTTAATTTTAATTTGAAATATCTGGCATTAGTCCGTTCGCATGTTTTATACATATATATCCCAGTTACACAGGGAAACCTATAATTGACCATAAAAACTATAATAAGCTTATTTTTAAAATATTTTTATGTACCTATCGCTGTTGGTTAACTAAATAAATAAAATAAAATAAAAAATAAAATAAAAACACATCATCAGTTCAGAGCCTTTTTGGTCTCGCACGGGTTTTTTGTTTAATTTTTGTTTAATTTCTTTGTTTTTTGTTTCACTATCGTGTGTCCTGTACGGTCCACAAATATATATTTTTCTTCTTCTTTCTAGAATCTACACTGCCTCTAACATAATTTAAATTTAAATCCTACAAAAAATCATTTGGAAAGCGCTACAAAAAATCCTAACCTCAAAAGTCTTCTTACATAATCATAATTCTTAGTAATAATGTAATTTGTAGCGCTTTTATTGTTATCTCTTTCCCCCATATTGGACAGGTTTATTGTGTGAAAGGAACGGCGATGGCAGTCAAAGGATAGATAGCGAGTGGATGCAGGTATCCCTGAGTAGATGCATCTGCTTAGCGGGGCCACTTGAAACAGGGAATGGAGTGGAGTGGAGAAGCTTAGATTAAACATATTTTTTTTCTTAAGTCGGAGAAGAAGCTTTTGAAATGAAACATAAATGTTTACATACATAATATTTCAGTTGAGCTACGCAAAGATTAGTAGGAAAATATAAATGTTGAAGATGTTTCATGAGCTAATAAATCTAGTTAAAAAGTAGGCTAAATAAACAATTCGGTAAAGTATAATTTTTAGGGTTCCGTACCCAAAGGGTAAAAACGGGACCCTATTACTAAGACTCCGCTGTCCGTCTGTCTGTCTGTCTGTCTGTCTGTCACCAGGCTGTATCTCATGAACCGTGATAGCTAGATAGTTGTACGAGTGAAATTTTCACAGATGATGTATTTCTATTGCCGCTATAACAACAAATACTAAAAACAGAATAAAATAAATATTTAAGTGGGGCTCCCATACAACAAACGTGATTTTTTTGCGACAATGGTACGGAACCCTTCGTGCGCGAGTCCGACTCGCACTAGGCCGGTTTTTTAAACATTCTATATTTATTTTATTTGTAATAGGGCGCCTAATTTAAATGATTGACTGGCATATTTATTTGAACTCCATTCCATACCCAAACAATACTCTACTAAACAAATATTTCACACTAACAACTGATAGATCGAATCAAAATATAATACAAACATAGATATGGCACGCACGCACACGTAAATACAGCGAGTATTTTTATTTTATCATAAACATGTCCAAACATTGCCCTGTCCGGCTCCAAAACATGGCGGGCATTTTGGACGCCCGCTTAAATTACGGCCGGCGGGATTTCTCCTTACGGCCAATAAATCAATAAATATATACGGCTAAGCCTGTCCGTCTGTCGGACATTAATGGAAATCTGTGTTTGTTTAGGACGCGATCCTCGTTTGTTATTAAACGGAAGCTTCAGCCGAACTTCCTTTGCTATTTTAGATATTATTATGATTTACTTGTAACGACAATTTGTTTTAATGGCTTCCTAAGGCGAGGCGGTTTGTAGAAACATTGGTTTGCAACGGCAGTTTAACTTGTCGCTCGTGGGCGGTGCCGTGAGCTTTTATAGCTCCGAATTGTAAGGGATAGGTATGTTGGGAAAACCGTGTTCTTGAAATTGAATTCTTGTGAGTTTGTTGACTTCTCTAACAACATAGCCTGTCTGTACTTATAGTGACTTGGGTGCTAGGTGCTAAACCTATTGTTTCAACTCACCATTGCAAACCACCATCCTGTCTTACCAAATTCGAAAAGAAAGGATGTTTTCAGGCGACTTTTTACAAAAACTGTCTCCGACTCCCCGGCACACACTACTGTTCAAAAACAGCCGGCTCCAATAAATAACGCGTTTTTTTCGCCGCCAGTACGGTCGGCAAAAAAGTCTACCTGCTCCCCGAAACCCATACAATGGTTCCCCGACCATTTATTTGGGCGAGCGTCGTAACATTTCACGTTTTCGTATTCGGAACAAAACGAACAAACTTACACACAAAGAAATTTTTGCATTTTCTGAGGACAAACTTAACCTTGTAAGTTAGAAATATAAATCAGTTAACGAGACATCGAAGGTAGTAAAAATAAAAGGACAGCATTTTAAAGGTGGTCTTTGTCAAATCTTTGAGCGTATACTAGAAGTAACGGAATCTTTGATGATTTCGAAACGGAACGCATCTTAAAGTACTACTAATTAACAGTGCAGTGTTTGGTTTTGTTCGTGGTGTCAAAATGAACCGTGAAAGCTTTTAAGATGTACAAAACTTGTACAAGACAACGCGGGCGCAAGCTCGTTTAGAAGAGGAGGCGCTAAACGACGCTCACGCATCCGTTGAGGTAACCACGACTATGGAACGTGTGTATATAGGATGCGGCTGGAAAGAAAACAAAAATGGTTATGGCAGTGATGGATAAAAGTAATCCAGAGTAAGTCAAATAATCATTCATTTGAATAAATCTTCTTAAGAGTGCACTAGTCGACGGCACGAACTATTTTGTGCGCGGGGTTAAAATGCATGCTATATCAACCGACAACACGTGCGGAACAGATAGATGCTGTTATGAGCAGTAAGAAGCTAGTTCGCGTACGAATACACACTTTTGCAAATTTGTAGCGAAATGGATGATGATTTAGAACGAAAATGAGCACGCGAAATTTTATGACCTTTGGGAGTCTGGATATCATGAAAAAACGACTGAATGTATCTGTTCAAAATAAAATTATTTGCATTGTTGAACTACTAATCTATCCCTGTATGGAGGCCGTTTTTCAATTTTACTTCTTCTTATGATACTTATTTGAGCCCAAAGATACGTTAAAATTAGTGTTGAAATAAGGAACTTTCAAAGCTCATAACTTGGAAGTAAATATTTTTTTTACTTTTTTGCTTCCATACAGGGCTAGATAATGATGAGACAAATTGATATCATTTTTTTTTGAACGTACATCGTCAAACAGTGGAGTAAAAGCCAGACTACGTTTGTATGGAAGAATTTTCGACTAGTGTACCCTTAAGATATCCAAGTGTCCCAAATATATGTTCACCTGCACCCTTGATTGTCTGAACAACGCCTCCAATGCCGCAATAAACGTGGCCGTGTCCCAAACAGCATAATTAGATGTACACTTGATCAAAGAAAAGACGACAAGTATAAATAAGATGATGTCACATATATTATGCACGCACACATGCAATAATTATCTGCATGTCGATAACATTGTTCCGAACGGTGGTCACATTACACGGTCATCAGTTTCCGCTGACCGCGAAGAATGCAGTGCTGTGTTCACGCTAAGAGCTGTGAGTCAGCGACCACCGGGAAACGATCCCGGGAGAAGTTACTGATGACAACCATACAAATGTAATGAAAAAATACCAACACATGCAACATAACTAGTGCAAAAATTCGCTGCAGGATAAGGCAGGACATTTAATCACACTGAACTGGAAAATGCAGGGTACCCATTCGCTTTAGAAGCAAAAGATAGGACTAGTTAAAAAAAAGTTAATTAAAAAAATCAAAAAACCCGACTGCTTAAAAAGCAAACTAAAATGACGTAAACAAGAAGAAAATCATGCTGTGCAGTCGGAGTATACATATTCACACACACAGCACAGCATGATTTTCTTCTTGTTTACGTCTTTTTAGTTTGCTTTTTAAGCAGTCGGGTTTTTTGATTTTTTTAATTAACTTTTTTTATTTACAACTTTTTAGTTATTTTTTTTTAGAATTAGGTACATTTAAACATATAAGTGTCATATATTTTTGAAATCGCCTCTTAAAATCCTTTATTTTGATACCCCACACGATGGGTTTGGAAAAAAAACATTCTTTTTTTCCCCACAAAATGGCGCCCAAAATCCGCAATTTTATTTTTTCCAATTTTAATGTAGCCGTAGTTTAATGTAAGAATCATCAAAATCGGCCAACGCGTTTGGTCTCTAGAACGCCACATAGGAAAAAACATACATACATACATAGACTGATAAACACATTACCCTCCTTCGGCAGTCGGGTAAAAAGCTATTGATAGACCAACAGGAGATAGTAGAACAGTGGACGAGCGAGGAACTTAACAAGTAAGGTAAATTCAATTGCAACTCCAATTTAAATTATTCATGAATAAAACTCCATAAACCAGTACAGAGACCAGCGGAACAGCTATCGATAATAAGCTTATTACCATAACTGACTATACGCATTAACAACAATTTTAAAATTCCACCAGACTACCCAGTTTCCCCGAGGCGGACGGGCAGAGAGATAATCGGCTATAATTATACGGTTATCCATCATCGAAAACCAACAAACGAGGTGGGTTTCCAAAATGATCGGCCACCCACTGCACAACTTGACCTAGAGGAACAACCTTCTTTCTGACAGGGGAACATAGGAAGGGTCGGAAATATGGTCGGGCGAAACAGAAACATGATCCGATGTCTTTCAAAATACTCAGATGAAACGCTAGTAGTTAAGAGTGGAAAGCAAGGGCGTCGCCAGCCGATGGCCCAGGGGGGGGCAAGTTGATATGGAGAATGAGAAAAGTATGAATTGTAGGTAAAGTCGAGAGCACATGAAGCTTTTCACTTGTGGCACGAGCCTTACCTCTACGTCGATACGATTGTAATAATATCGGTAGTTCTCGCCAAACTTCTTGGCCGTCCCGAAGTTGGCTGCAATGTCAGCGCAGTAGTAAATCATACAAAAACAGTACCGATCCGTGCCTTGCGTATCGGAAAGCCAACTTCAGGGCGGCCCAGAAGTTTGGCGAGCACTATTCAGAGTCCAACGTGTAAAGCTACGCAACTCTACCGTACACGTTGTGCACGGAAGAGCGATCAAAATTTTCAACGCTTTTCCGTGTCGGGAAGGAAGGTTTTTGCCTATTTAAAGTTTTATATTCATTCGAGTTTCGACGTACGGGAATGATCAATCAAGCAAGTCAAGTCAAAGACTTAGGACTGTGGTTGCTTTATATTTGGCAACTTTTTTAGAATCTCTAGCCCCCCCTGCCCCCCCTTGGCGACGCCCTTGGTGGAAAGACAAATGAGTGACACACATTTCAAGCGACCATTCTACCTGTATAACGTCTCTAAAACATCAAACATATCACTGAAATAAATGCCACCGTTGAATGAATGAACACTACACTAAACTGTGCCAGATTGTCTACAAAAAAACAACGTATTAAAGCTTTCATGAAACTCTGAAATAGCTGCTGTAAAAATACGTGCAGACACCCACAAAATCTGAAGTAAAAATAGAAAGTGTCAGTCATTCATGATCGTACGTAGTGACGGGGAACAATGGGCGGCGATATGATCGTGGCAGCCGAGCCAGGGACCAGTTCTTGTATCTAAGCCGTGAATCGCGGCTAACAAGCCCGCTTGGTGCACCAACAGAGATAACACAATGTTTCTTGTAAAATAACTTTACTTTAGGAGACGCGGCCAGCATTTCTTATGACTTAACTTCGAGATAAAATATTTCTACAATAACTTGCCTGATCTCGTCAGGGTCTTTAAGAGATAGGAAGAAAATTATGCAGCCGAACTGCCGGATAGCTGGATAAGCGTTTATATTTGTATATGGCTCTCAAGAATGAAGAATATTATCTCTTGTAAAAACATGGCTTGCGATGCAAGAAGCAACTATGCGAAACTCTTCCACGCAGCGTATCAACAATGATATAATGTTTCCTCCGCCAGTTTCTTAACGCTATCATCTCCCTCATACAATAAACATGAGATAATCGATGCATGAGCCAATAAACTTGATAATTGAAGCAACAGAAATTATGTTTCAAAAGAAATTGGTCTACGAGCCTACGTACAATATTTCTTGTTACTTTTTTTACCACCTACCTATATAGCTCGTCTCACAATTCTGTGTATACTATTTGTACCCAACAAAGCGTGTTCCAATAATGAGGATCGCTCGATACGATCTCGGCTGCGCTGCGCCCGCGCCGATCAGAGAGCCAGATATGCAGAATCCTCGCTCCTCGGCTCCTTTGTAATCCGGCCAGGGTAAACACCGCTTTGTGGCTCCAGCGACCCATCTCACCGCACGTGCATTGTTTTTCTAGCTCAAAATGAAATCACCAAAAAAATTGACTCACGAGTCCCTCCTCTTCTACATATTAAACGATTTTGCATCGGAACGATCAAAGAGCCCATAATAGAATTTATAGCCGGCCTATAAAAAGACAAGTGACTTCTTAAAAATGTGTTTTTACAACAGTGATTTTCGAAATGATTTTATTGGCTGCCATAAGCGGTTCTACTTATTAGCTCGTTACAATATTGCATATTAATTTTTTAACTACATTATGAAAATTACAGCAAATTGTTACATTGAAAACAAAAACAACTATCGGATCCATCTCGTCATTGTACAACGTTGTTCTGCCGGGTTGGTAGGTTGTTAAAAATGAAAATTATTCTGCCAGCGCAAACTACGGTGATTACATATCAGGCGGGCCGAAGCCCGAGGGAAGCGCGTCTCTCTCGCTTATTGCCAGATGATTGAAGACCCCGCCGCCTACGACGTACTCCTTTCTGGCACGAGAGCGAGACGGCACCACCTCCTGCCGTGAGATGGAGCAGGATAGCGACAGCTCAGCATCTGATTAGCATCCCAATTACGGTGCGGGCGCGCAGTGGGATCGAATCTTCCACCATAGTGATGCACCACAACATTTTCAGCAGGGGTTTTATCGATATTTTCAATGTTGGTTTAGTTGATTGTCCAAAATTTGCTGAGTTTTGGTGCATGGCAATAATGATGTCTAACTACTAAGACAACAACAACGTCAACATGAAAATAAGGCCTGTAATAATATTTACAATACGCTGTAGCTTAGCTATGCTGTCGGTTGTCAATGTTATCTCTAACAACAATCACAGCTGGGTTATTGATCGATAATAAAATGTAATAACGAGTGGCAGCCCTATTAACGAGAATGGCGGCGCGGCGCGAGGCGGGGCGCTGTCGTGTCGAGATTACATCGACGCAGCACGGAAATTTTAAATAAACAAGGAATATGAACCGACCCCAGATTATACACCTTCGTATTGACCAGCAACGGACGGTAACTAGAGGAAATTACCGCACCAACAATTATTTATAAGCACGGTACCTGGAACGGTTTAAGAGTTTGATGCTTTTAGTAAATTGCGGAAACTGCTACTTACTTAAAACTATCGAAGGCTGGTAATAAGTTAATAATATGTAAGTATCTTGACTTTCTATTCCGCAATAGAAGTTACCTATTATGGGACTGCAGTACATAATTAGGGATTGCAAATTACAACAACACAATGCTTTAAAAGCGCACTGCCGGAGAAAACCTAATATCAACTGAGTTATGAAACAACAGTTATTATGTTTAGTGCTGTACCCGTGGCATTTCGCCTAAATGAAAATAAAATTTCTGTTGCTTCAAGCACAGAAAACTGCAGTATGAATTCTTTACACAAAAGCGTTTATGTTTAAAGGCGTGTCTTCAAAGCAAGCGCTTACCAACATGAATATTTCTAAAGTTAATTTTAAGTAAGTTTTGTTGAATTAGCATTCATTTAATTTATGTGGACGACTCGCTATTTAAGAGGCCTTTGGTAAATTGGATTTTACTTGAAAAGTAATACTGGAAATTGGTTTCAAAAGTAAATAGGCCATGAGCATTAAGGAACAGGTTCAAATATTGACTGGACTTGAACAAAATATGCTCACGGAGCATCCGTAGCGTAAGCTCACCGCCCGAGCGCATGAATACAAAACCAATTTGACGTTTCTCATTACACGGCGACCACAATATGCGCCGGAGTCGCTCGACTAACTAGTTCCGCGCGGAGCGATCTGTTATTATGTTAATAGGGCTAGTTTAGGCTCGGAGCATCGAGCCTTCGGACTTCGCCTCACGTACGCTGCAAACAATTAAACCGGCCTCTTTCATGTGTCAATAAAACGCGATAACTGCTTGTAATTGATGCTATAACTGGCGCTGCGATGGTTACGCACATTGTTACTGAACGGTGAACGGTGAACAGTCGGCGACTCGCTTCGATAGTTAGTATCGGCCTAGAGCGCTTTGTGGACTAGATCATTGAGACCGTGCTTCTACTTAGGGTCTCGCAGTGCTATTAACACACATGGCATGATTTTATACATTGGAAGCCAACTTCAATAATCTAGAAAAACCGGCCAAGTGCGAGTCGGACTCGCACACGAAGGGTTCCGTACCATTATCGCAAAACACTGCAAAAAGAATCACGTTTGTTGTATGGGAGCCCCCCTTAATTTATTTTATTTTTAACCGACTACCAAAAAAGGAGGAGGTTCTATGTTCGACATTATGTATGTTTTTTTTTTTTTTTTTTTTTTTTTATGTATGTTCACCGATATCTCCGTCAATTGTGGACCGATTTTGAAAATTCTTTTTTTGTTTGAAAGATTATATTTTGAAATTGGTCCCATTTTAATTTGGTGAAGATCTGATAAAGAACTTCGGAGATATACAACAGAACTCTTCAATAAATAACGGCAAATCTCTCGGGATTGCTGCAAACGCATGTCTGTTTATTGTTTATACTATTTCATAACATAACATCACGCCAGTATGCTCGAAAGGGGTATGCAGATCTCTCATTTCACCGGTTATATTCATTTTTCATGTTATTCGGGTAATCTATTCTGTCGGTATAGGTACTTACTTAACTACTTCCCTATTAGGTAGGTACAACTAAAAAGTGAAAAATAAAAAGCTTTTTCACAAAAAAATACTACCGACTTCCAAATAAGAAAACTAGAAAGTGAAAAATAACTTTATTTTTGGAAGTCGGTGTCCATAACTTAAAAATTTGGTACCTACCAAAGACACCGACTTCCAAAAATAAAGTTATTTTTCACTTTCTAGTTTTCTTATTTGGAAGTCGGTAGTATTTTTTTGTGAAAAAGCTTTTTAATTTAATAATTATTATTTTTTTAAGTGAATATACAACTAAACATTCTGTGAATATTTCAAGCGTCTACCTGTTGCCGTTATTAATATCGAGCAAAAAACGTCAAAAATATCACGTTTGTTGTATGGGAGCCACCCTTAATTTGTTTTATTTTAATTTAATAAATATTATTTTAGAAGAGAATATACAACTAAACATTCTGTGAATATTTCAAGCGTCTACCTGTTGCCGTTATTAATATCGAGCAAAAAACGTCAAAAATATCACGTTTGTTGTATGGGAGCCACCCTTAAATATTGATTTTATAGTGTTTTTAGTATTTGTTGTTATAGCGGCAACAGAAATACATCATCTGTGAAAATTTCAACTGTCTAGCTATCACGTTTCATGAGATACAGCCTGGTGACAGACGGACAGACAGACAGACAGACGGATCGCGAAGTCTTAGTAATAGGGTCCCGTTTTTACCCTTAGGGTACGGAACCCTAAAAAGCTTCACTCTGATCTAAAAGTTATAAAAGCTTCAGCGATCATAAGCAGCGAACAAAATTTTTAAACAATAATACTGTGGCATTTTTCATTCAATATCTGAACCAAGATCAATAATTCATGAGTATAATCAAAGTATGATAACCAATAACAGTGTGAATGGATACGCGGATTATAATATTACCAAGGTGATTGATTGCATGAAAACCTCGATAATGAACGACGTTATTTACAACTTCCAATATCTGCTGATCTTATCTCAGATATAATAATCTACGCACTTAAACACTGAAATGGAGACAGAAAAGTTATTTTGTTTCGTTAGCTTTTACCAGGCGGCTCCACCAGTGTGGAAGTTGATAATCATTCCACGGCACGGGGACATGCTAAAAATTCTATTTTATGTTCTAACCGAGCCCAATAGTCTACCTATGTTCCAAATCACACCCAAATCCGTTCAGACATTGGGCAGTCTTTGACAAACAAACATACAAAAATCTAAACATCCAAACATACCGATTTTCACGTTTAAAATATTGGTAGGAGAACTATCAATATTTTCTCACTAAAAATGTGTCCAGGATTAACATTAAAATAAAACACATACAAAGAATACCGACGCCATATAAATCACAGTGAAATTATCATAACGAGTCAGTTTTGTAACGAAAACGTGGCTTTCTAAGAAATTAATAATGTCCGCTATAAAGCGAGATTTACAGCTGTTACGGCTGTGTGTCCGCCTTTTATATTAGTTGTGTGTGTTGATGTAGCGGTGGCGTGACGAAACTGGAATCGACGATACACAAATGCCTTTTAATTTGGCATAGGTGATGATTGGTTCAATGGTTATCCAAGAAAATGTACATGCATTAGCTTTGGCATAGACGATTTGTAAACTGTTGAATCCCACAGATATAGAAGGAAAACTGCATTAGATTACACGTGTCGAATTGTGCATCAATCAATCTGAATATGAAATTAAACTAGCTATGATCTATTCGGATAAAATTGAAGAACCTCCTATCTAGTCTAGCCTGAAGAAGAGCTTATACAGAGTGGTTTAATACTGCCTAATTTCAGCAGTGGGCGAAGGAAGGTTGTTGATGAAGATGATGATGAATTTTAATGTGATACAAACTTCTTAATAGTCAGTGAAGTTAGAATATGAGAAGAATCCTGTATATCCTGCTGGTGTCCGCAACTCTACGTCCAACCGCGTATTTTGGGTACGGGAGTAGGAAACTAAGAATCTTTCTTCCAATATGTTGGAAGTTTGTAGAGAAAGAATTCCTTAGTGGAGAAGCTTGTAAAAAGGACAGTGTTTGTCTAGCAATGGGATACAGGATAGCTAGCTCAAATTAGCTCTAGCTAGTTTGGGTTGGGCTATCCTTATGTGCGACACTTATGTGACAGACAAGATACATATAGTGTCGCACGTAAGAGACTACTGTAAAGAATATGAGTTAATTATAATTATTATTGAATATGAATTTGATGTAATTATCTGAATAGAGTGTTGATGTTGTATTTATTTATGTGTGATTTTGTATTTATTATTGAATAATTTAAAGATGTGTTCTAATATGGGTTAAGTGATACCTGAAACAAATGTATTAAAAGCTCAAGACTTAAGGCGCAGATTCCCTTGAGTAGCTGATTTTAAAATGAGAATCACGTCTAAACGGCTAGTCGTAATTTTTTGGAAAAAATATATGTTTCATTAGACCATTTTCTTAATAATTTGATCTATGAAAATGTTGAGCTTTATTCGTATAACATAGTGTAATTAATTTGTAAAGTTAAAGGGCTTATTACACTACACGGTATTCAGGGCCCTGAATACCGGGTCACTAAATCATTCCGAAGCAATAAGATCGATATTATGAGAACCCTAACTCCCTAACAGTTATTACACTACCCTAAATTAGAGTTTAGGGCCCTGCATACCATAAGCCCTTATGTCTAAAACGGACAAAAACACGACAATCAAACCAAAACCGCTGGGCGTATTTTAATGAAATCGATACCATCTCAAAGACAATTTAATTATCTATATTTTGATCTGAGGCTTTTTTTAAAGTCATAGAATAATAAGGAAAGTACATAAAACTACCAAATTTTGGGTCGCGCGGGTGTGAAACGAGTGCGCGTTTTGTGCCCTCAAGGTCGTTTGCGTTAGTCGTCGTCTTAAGTAGAATAAGAATGTAAGTATACTGGGACTTATAATCGTTTTCAGTAACTTGACAGTTCTGAGCAAAATAAGCCATGGTAGGTACACGCATTTTATTTTATTTTTTTGAAAGAAACTGGTCCCGTCACGCCTACATCTGTCAAGTTACTGAAAACTAATAAAGGTCCAAGAATAGTACAATGCAAGTAAACTGATGCGTCAACGAACTTTAAAAAGTGAGCTTTTAAAAGCCATTTAAACAAACGTGCCTATGCAGAAGAAAGAGAATTATGCGCTTTAAGACCCATGCGTCCTTTAACACAGGATACTTCTATTTATCTTTTGCAATTGTTTAAATTCAATAGCTATTAAAACTGTAATTAACTTAACTGCTAATAGCAGTAATAATAGCCCATAAACGTACTGAACCCTAACAAACATTAATATTATATCATACTTAGGTACCCCATTGCAGCAAATTCAATTACGTACTTGGAACCCTTTCAGGAATCAATGTACACATGGCCAATGGGTACTTGAGTCTTGAATGTCAACTCGTCAAAATGTCAGGCTCTCGTAATTAATACTAAAACCGTTGATATTAAAGTATAAAGCATCTACAAATTCAAGCACGCACGTAATTGGTAAACATACAAAGTTATCTATACTAATATTATAAAGCTGAAGAGTTTGTTTGTTTGAACGCGCCAATCTCAGGAAAGCAATTTAAAAAAAAAAATTAAACATTATTTTTGTGTTGGATAGTCCATTTATCGAGGAAGGTTATAGGCTATATAACATCACGCTACGACCAATAGGAGTCGAGCATAAATGAAAAATGTTGCAAAAACGGGAAAATTATTCCTTTTTACCCGACTGCCGAAGGAGGGTAATGTGTTTATCAGTCTATGTATGTATGTATGTTTGTTCCTATGTGGCGTTCTAGAGACGAAACGCGGTGGCCGATTTTGATGATTCTTACGTCAATTGATTCGTCTTAATCCTGCGAGTGTCACTGGCTACATTAAAATTGGAAAAAACAAAAATGGCGGCTTTTGGGCGCCTATTTTTTTTTCTTCCATATCCATCGTGTGGGGTAACAAAATAAAGGATTTTAAGAGGCGATTTCAAAGTATATAACACTTATATGTTTAAATACCTAATTCGAAAAAATAATAACTAAAAAGTTATAAATAAAAAAAGTTAGGTAATTAAAAAAATCAAAACACCCGACTGCTTGAAAAGCGAACTAAAAAGACGTAAACAAGGAGAAAATCATGCTGTGCAGTCGGAGCATACGTCTGGTTTTGGTCAGCCAGCTCGCGTGATTTTTTTAATTAACTTTTTTTAGAGCTATCGTTGCGTGCGCTGCGTAAGCGGTTAAAGTTACGCAACATTCATGTATGTAGGGTAGGTAAGTAGGTAGCCAGTTGACGGGAGCGATGCCGCAGGGGACAGCTAGTAGTAGGATGGAAACGGTTTCCATAATTCTATTTAATTTCCCCATTTGTCTGTAATGTCAGGTAACAGGTTAGGTATATGATGTACAGCTACACGCATTAAATGTACCTACTTCACTACATCACTCACTAGTATTATAATTATAAAATAAAGTCCCCCGCCGCGTCTGTACGCGATAAACTCAAAAACTACTGAACGGTTTTTCACGCGGTTTTCACCAATAAAAAAATAATAATTCAGAAAATCAAAAAACCCGACTGCTTAAAAGCGAACTAAAAAGACGTAAATAAGAAGAAAATCATGCTGTGCAGTCGGAGGATACGTATTCGCGAGCTGGCTGACCAAAGCCAGATGTATCCTCCGACTGCACAGCATGATTTTAAGACAAATCGATTGACGTATGAATCATCAAAAGCGGCCAACGCGTTTGGTCTCTAGAACGCCACATAGGAACAAACATACATACATAGTCTGATAAAAACATTACCCTCCTTCGGCAGTCGGGTAAAAGAGTAAAAAACGAGGAAGGTTTTTAGGTATAATTTGTCACGGGCTAAGCCGGGGTGGGTCGCTGTTCTTAATAAAGTTCAAAGTATAGCTACAATTGTTAAAGATGAAATTTTTATCGCTAACAATTTGTAGCACATGTAATTTCGCGATGAAAAGTATAAAACAACTAGTGTTTATTAACGTTATTAGTAAACTATTCAAAGAATCAGGTTTTACTTTCTTAAACTTGTTATGATTTCGAAAAATGTCTTCATTAGCGCATTGGTTTCGCAAGCAAGAACAAAACGCATTTCTGGAATGGCAGGAACATGTTGGTCGGCTGGTAATTCTTTTTTAGGGTTCCGTACCCGAAGGGTCCAAACGGAACCCTATTGCTGTCACTCACGTGTCCGTCTGTCTGTCCGTTTGTCCGTCGTCTGTCACACGGGTTTTACGACCAGACGGTTGGAGCTACAGTCTTAAATTTTTCACAGTATAAGCATCTTGTTGACCCAAAGCCATGCAAATTGTCAGAAAATATTTATTTTTTATTTTTAAATATTGTTCCCATACAGATAAAGGAGGGAGTGAAAGAAATTTTTGACCTACCCGATCGAGTGAGGAATTTTAGTTTAGAGCTGAGTATTTTTTTTATTTTACAATTATTTGTACCGACGAATTTTTTTTCCAGTAAGTAACTACCTATGACCTTGAAATTTGGGTTGTTTTTTTTTTTTTTATTATTTCGCATATTTTAATAACAAACACCAATATATTGATAAATCAGATTTTCATTGAAATTCCTTTTTTTTCCTATTACAACCAACTTCATTTTGCGGTTTAGTACGGAACCCTAAGTGTGCGAAATCCGACACGCACTTGGCCGGTTTTAATTAGTAAATCTGAGACAGGCGCAAATTTTTCACTTACAAACCTATCAGGTACTTACAATACAAACTTTGTTAGTTTTTGCTGTGTAAGTACTATCTAAGGTTCCACCATTTTTTACAGTAACCGATACAAATACCTCATGGTCTACGGAGTACGGATGATAACTATTACAAAAAGCTAGCAGCACATAATGTTTAATGTTCGCCGCAAGAAGACGATCGCCAATATTTCTCAGATACCAATCATTGGATCGCAACTGCTGTATGGGTAGTTAAACCAATATTTATGTAGAAATGCAAGACGGCGAGTTTTTACTGCACCACCATGTCGCTTCAGATTTACAAGCTTATATTACCGCCGTATTGTATCTTGCTGTTCCACGAATAAGATTTATATTTGAAAATCAACAGTTTGTTTGGTTTGCAGACTGTACAGGGCTAGTTTTTCTGAGCTCTCGTCAACTAAATGTATTTTTAACCGACTTACCAAAAAGGAGGAGGTTCTATGTTCGACATAACGTATGCTTTTTTTTATGTGTGTTCACCGATTTACAAAATAACTTTATTTTTGGAAGTACTTACATACAAAAGACACCGACATCCAAAAATAAAATTATTTTTCACTTTGTAGTTTTCTTATTTGGAAGTCGGTAGTATCTTTTTGCAAAAAAGTTTTTTTAATTTTTTACTTTTCTGTTACAACCACGTGAAGTTTTACAGCTGCGTCTTATTATTTTTTGTGGAAGACGACCATAACTCATTTCCTATGCAGTAAAAATGTCACTGTATACGACAAAATGAATGGGCAAGATATTCTTAGAACGAATTGTCTCATTATGGGCCCTGTAATGTATAACTTGGGTATCTGCCGTCCTAATTTAAATTTCGGTTTAATTTCAGCTTACGTAATGTTACAGCCTATCCGAGTTTCATGTCTGTCCTTCTTTGAACTGTGTACGGTATAAGGTGCGTTAAACTTCGGAGCTAGGGCGCACGTAAACGACCCGTGTTCCGTCGCTCCAACCGGCGCGGCTGCGCGGGCGCAGTCCTCGCCTCCCCGTGATTTATTGGTCCTCATTTATTTTATTTCCCAATTCGTTTTAGTTTACAACCTCGATGTTCTTCTATCGTTCTCTAAGGAAATAGGCTTACAACGAAAAGGTGGTGATTTATCTTCTTACTGTTATGTGAAATTGAAAAATGGAATTCTTGTGTCCAAGATAGTTTTAGAAAGTTAAGAACCTATGTCGATTATTTGGTGTTAACGATTTTAAAGTAGATAGATATCTAAGAATTAAAAGCACCTACGATATTGGTATAGCGGATTATCCACATTTGACGAAGAATTTCAGAAGCTTTTTGCGTAGGTTAGTCCGGATATTACAGAAGTCAACAGTTAACATTCCAGCGCAGTATTGCCAAGTATTTGTCTTGTTCAAGATTTTAAAGTGATTTCGTAACGGCAGCATCTATTACTTACGAACTAGACAAAGAGAGCTAGTTCCATTTGTGTTTAAACGTTTGAAAGCATGACTTATTACTGAGAAAACAATAAGTATTCCGTCTAGTACAGGAGTTTGAACTCTGTTAACTCCATTCAAGTTGAAATAGCTTTGTGCAAGCTTCTCGGCTCCGACTACAAACAATGACAATAATTTCTGATTTTGTATTACAAAGCGCAAACTGTGAAAGAGTTTGAGGTCTTTGCGTTTCTAGTTTGACAAAAGACGAATGTCGATCTATGTGCTTTTGTACCTGGAGAAACCTCGGTGTTGTATTGAAGTTTGTCAAAGCCAGGGCCACCGATTAGAAGACATTATAACACGACAAGTGACAAAACATAATTGATTGTCGGCAAACGTCGTTGGGATGGACCCGTCCATACAATAAGGGCAGGTACCAAAATCGGAATACAAGAAACTCATTGTCCATCTCGCTGAGGCGTCAATTGTTGCCAATTTTTTTGCTGAACCAACAGTTCGTTTTGTTTGCTTTGCACAGGTACCGACTCCAAGGTTTTTGCCAATTTTATATTGGGGTCCCAATAAGGATCCGTCAAACTGCCAATACAATATATTGACGTTGGACATTTAGCTAATTATTTTTGGCAAGAGGGTTTAAAACTTAATGGTCTTACTATGGAAGTAATAAACGCAAAAGCAGTACCTAAGGATTTTGTAGTTTCTGCCTTCCCCGAATGAGTGAAAACGCGTGTGTTTATATGCAGAAAATTAGCCATTAACACTAATTTAAGTTAATTCTAGTTTTTGGACCTAGAGCAATAAGTAGGTAATTTATTGTATGTCTTGGTTGACAGATAGAAGTGGAAATAAGAATTGAACTTACCAAACCGAAGCAGCGAGGCCGAAGTAATACAGCAGCAGGAAGACAACAGCACAGTTAGGGTTCGCTAGTCCATCATGTGCTAGTAACATGCGTGTTGGTGAGGTGGAGTCTTTGGCGCAGCCGGCGGCAGCCCGGCCGGCGGCAGCGCGCACACCCCAGCCCGCCGCCGCCGCGCACCGGCACAGCGCCACCAGCACCAGGGCGCGCTCGCCCGCGCCACCACGCACCCCGCAAGCCAGCTGCGCCCCCACAGCAGCCAGGGTGCACGCGAAACTCAACGCAGCCCACGTAGCCAACCACACCTCTGAAGCCTTCCGCTCTCCACCGTCCCACAGCACCTCCGCGTCACAGTACTGCGCGCAGCGCGCTGATCCTCGCACCCACACCCAGTTGTTGGGCTTGATCAGTCTTCGGCACGCTCCTCTGCCGCCTGCATTTCCCATATCCAACGGAACAGTCCCCATAGGTGGCGCGCGCTCTCCTGGTCCTTCCATGCACATATGTTCGTGATTATTCTCCGCAGGGAATAAGGAACAGTCCAACTCTGGAGGCCAGAGGAACCCAAAGCCGTGCAGCACCGGGTAACACCTGGTGTACACACTCTCGCACAAGCCTCTGCAGGGGCCGATGGGCAGCGCCACCTTGTCAGTGCACATGGGCACGTAAACGGAGCACAGGAACAGGTGCAGCTGAGAGGAGCAGCCGTACTGCACCAGCGGGCTGAACGTCTGCAGCGTCACGTCGGCGTCCGCCTGCAGAGTATGCCGCGCCAGGTTCGGCATCCCCGTCTGGTTGTATCCAATGTTCTTGCACATAGCCACTTTAATAGGTTCACATGTCCGCACGGAGGCCTCGGCGGCGACTCCGGTCACTAGGGTCACGGTAAAAACAACAGCCACGATGCACTTCATGTTCGGAGAGGACATTTCCGGCGCGTTACATCAAAGATCTCATTGTAGTCGTGAATGTTTACGCGCGAGCGCCGCGGAGCGCTACAGCGTGCGTGCGTCCCGAGTAGCGTCAACACGGTGTGTGAGGAGCGCGGCGTCGCGGGCGATGCCGGCCGCCACCGCGGGGGGACACCATAACAAAAAAAGGTCCGCAGGTATGCGCTACACTGTAGCGGCGGGAAAGGGAGAGAAATGGCCGGAGTAGCCCGGCCTGCTGTCCGGAGTGGCCGCTGTCCGTGCAACTGTCCGCCGCGCGCTTATCACCACCGCACCTTATCACTGAGGGTAGATTCCGACTCGTGATGCGGTTACATTTATCCAGTATCGATTTTTCGATAACTTCGATATCGCGCGGTTGATATGAAAACTGATTAAATTAGATACTCAATTTGGATTTTCATTTGGAAATATGTAATGAAATTGTTTATAACTGTTATGTGCTAAATACGTCAATTAGGTAGCCGAGCTCTTTATTGATTTAGATAACGAGTTTTGCTACCTCATAAATCAGCTGTGCGCTTAGATTCTCAGATTTAGCTTATAATATTTCAAACGGGTATATTTTACAAGCATCTAACTCCTTGCCTCAAGTCCATCTCTCATCGTTTAAATACAAATACTAAAACAATTTTGAAATAAATTTATTGTACATAATTTACTACATTGTATTTAAGCATTACTGTATAAATTTTATGAAACATAAATAGGTATAATGGTGAACATTATTAGTAGTACAAAAATTGGACCAAAATGTAGATCAGTGGGGTTATAAAGCGTTCCACAGACGTCTCTCTGAGAATCAAAATATTTACAATGCGTTGAGGCTGCGATCTAACTGAGGACCATATACTTAAGTTACGATTAAAATGAAAGATAAATACTTTTACAATAATCTTATTATAATACAAGTTTTATTACAACACATATTCAGTTGCTAATATTGTAATTGGATAGTTCATAACATCTGCAGCGGGCCCGCGGGCCCCCTATGCGTCGATACCTACTTACAAATAACAATCTTATGTACTCTTCATACTTCTCAAGTCTTGTACATCGTCTTTCCCTTTAGTTCTTACATCTTGACATTTTTACATTCGCTAAGCTAATGTATAATACAACATTCACAAAATTTTAACAAATACACCCTCCGTCTGATGGAATTTTACACTTAAAACGATGACAAAGCAAATAATAATAAGGAATGCTAGACAAGCAACAGTAGCGCCACCCTGCACTAACATTTTGGAGTTACAACTAATTTCTAATATTGTACAAACGTATTCTATGAAAATTATAAATGCCACGGTACGAATACAACGAATTAGACAATTTAGAAAAACTATGAATCTTATAGATTCTCAAATATTTGGCCTCTATTAACGAATAATTAGTTTTCTGTATTTTTATAAATTACAAATAATATCGTCAACGGATACAAATATTATTATTTAGTCTTATAATATTAGCCTTTTGCCGATTTACATTTTAGAAAACATGTTTTATTTATTGAACTTTTTTTTATAAACACATTCCCAAGTAATAAAGATCCGTTCGATTTTCAACCGGTATTCAAATTTGAATGGACTTACTGACAAAATGAGTAAGCAAGCACAACCACTGAATAATACATTGCTCTAAAATATACTTAGAAAACACTAGAATTAGAGACAATTTCAAATCAACTATTTAAATCATATTTTTGGTACTTACAATTGATTTGAATATTGATCAAATTTGAATCGTTAATATAAAAATTACGTTGTTGTAAATACCTTCACTTCATCGAAGACTATTTCGTGTTTTGGCGTAAGACGTTTTCTTATATATCTATAAAAAAATCCTTTAAAATTTTCTGGCTGTTAGCTATAAGGCCAAAAACGTTTGCCCTAACAATGTCTAACAATGCTGACTCTGGCAATAAACTGGGTGACGTCGTTATAAGTTAATTATATACAATACAATAAACTACATGTATACAAAATGATATAATGTGACCGAATCATATTAAATACTACTGAGACTACGGAAATTAGTATAAACACGTTAAATACTGTGGCTCTATTAAATCATATAGTTATTTTCAAAATAGCCTCTAGAAATAAAATGTAAATGGACCCCTTATGCTCAAAAATGTAAAAAGGCACAAAAATATACACAACGCTAACGCAAGCTAACGTCAAATATTTCAGAAAACATACGTTTACAAGTTTTGCCTCAGAGCATTACGCGCAAGCAGAATGTTAACGTGAAGGCAGGTCCAGGCCGAATTAGTGACACGGGGTGATCAGCGAGGGACGAATAAAATACACCGGCACATACAAGTAATTAGTCTCACCGAGTATACGATAACAATACTACATAATAAACGATTCACATTGCATGAGATTACATATTTGAAACAATAACATGGGCGTGGCGAGCGCGTGGAGTGGGCGTGGAGCAGGCGTGACGCAGGCGTGACTAGAGCGGCGCGTGCGGCGCCGGCGGCGCGATGGGCGCGTGGTGCAGGCGCACGGTCAGCGCCTCACGGTCGCGCGTGACGTCGGCCAGCTCGGCGCACAGCGCGCGGCACACGCGGTGCAGCACGGCGTTCTGCTCCGCCAGCGCGCGCACGGACGGCTCGGGCGAGCACGAGCGCGGCTTGCGGTACACCTCGAAGGCGCCGTGCATCTTGGGCGCGTCCTCGCGCGCGTAGCCGAAGCCCTCCGCGTCGTACTCGCGCGGCGCGAAGGCGTCCGGCGGGAAGGCGGGCTCGCCCTCGCTGCGCTGGTGTGCGAGCCGCGGGGAGGCTCTGGGCGGGGGCTGCGGGGGCGGCGCCTGAGCCCCCTGAGCCCCTTTGAACCGGTTGAGATCGAGCGACGAGGAGCGCGCGTGGTTGCGCAGCGGGCGCGGCGGCGGCGGGGGCGGCGGCTCCTTCTTGGGCGCGTAGGGCAGCGACGCAGGCTCGTCGTGCGTGTGGGGCGCGGGGGGCGGCGGCAGCGCGCCCAGCTTGGCGGGCTTGCGCGGCTGCGGCCGCTGGATGGACTTGATCTCGGCGCCGTTGGGCGGCGGCTCGGCGGGCGGCTGCGACTGCAGGCGCTTGGGGCTGGCCAGCTCGAAGGCGTGCGCGAAGTCGTCGCGGCGCGGGGACGTGGAGGCGCGCGTGTCGGCCTCCAGCGGCAGAGCGTTGTTGTCGGGCGTCACGCGCACGGCCACCGGGTGGAAGATCTTGGGGTCGCGCTCCACGGCCGATTTATGAAAGTCGAAGTTTACCGGCTTAGGCCCGGGACTGGACACGCTAGACGTAGGCGAGTCTACAAACTTCGTCCATTCTTTATTGTTGACTTGGGCTTCAGTTTTCGGCGGGGTGAGTGAGGGTTGTCGCTCCTCAGGCTTCTTGGGAACTACTGCCTTGGTGGCGTCGTAGGGATCGATGATGGGTTCGGTTTTTGGCGCAAAGTTGAAGTCTGCGGAGGTGCCCGAGCTGAACATGTCAGCGCCGAGGTCCACGAGGTCGGTGGTGACCTGGCGGGCCGAGTAGCGCGAGTCCACGCGCGGCACGAGCGCGGGCGGCAGAGCGTCGGGCACGGGCACGTTGTTCCGCCGCAGCACGATGAGGTGCATCGCTATGCTGAACTCCTCCAGTGTAAGCATGCCATCCTTGTTGATGTCTGAGAGCTGCCATATTTTCCGTAGGTCGGGTACAGGTAGGTGTGATTTTTCGAAAAATAACCTGGAAAGACAAATACAGTTAATATTAATGATACCTAAAAACCTCGTTCTGTAGAAGACAGTAAATCTGATTATGGCTGGATAGCCGATGGCAGATATGAAAAGAGTGAAAAAAAAACCTCGTTCTAATTTGCACATCGGATCATTACATTTCATGATATGCCAAAGGTTACCTAGCAGTCTGCCCGGACAGCATGCCGCGCTCGGGCCGCAAGCTCGCGAACTGCCCCGCGTAGTGGCGCGCCTGCGCGTCGCTGATGGCCCACACGTCGTCCGCGGCGTCACCTTCCTCTTCTGATGAGTGGCGGTCTGATGACTCTTCTTCCGTACCTGCAATTAAATAAGATACGTTATGAATTGAACGAACGCAACACAGTAAAGGCTGACTGCTAGATATAGCAAAAATAGCCGAATTAAAATTGTCGAGTGAAGTCGAAAAGGCATCTATTCTAGCTTTTTTTTTACGTGAGGAAATCCTCATAGATCCTCTTTGAGCAGGCGAAAGGTCAGACTCCTATTGACTAAAACCACATGGTGTTTTACCACTTCTTGCTGTGGAGACCAAACACCGAGTGGTTGGTGGCATCGAAACACGGGGACTCAGACGCATTCTCCGCAATCACCACAGCAGTATCCATTCTAGCTTGCACATCACATCATCAGCCTATTAAAGTTCCCACTGCTGGAACACAGGCCTCCTCTCTGTGAGAGGGAATGGGCCGTAATCCACCACGCGGGCCCAGTGCAGGTTGGTGGATGTCACACGTCTTCGAATTTTGGGTTCTAGGACATGCCGGTTTCCTCATGATGTTTTCCTTCACCGTTTTGAGAGCAGTGGTGATGAAATAATTTACACAAAGTAAAGCGCCTGCCTGGGCTCGATCCCACGACCTACAACTTGTAAGTCGCGGCCGATACCACTGGGCCACCACTGCTCTAACTTCTAGTTTGCATTCAACTAGAATTATAACTAGGACTTTCTTCATTGATAAATTACCCACCATTACAAGGGGCAGTAGTATTATTAAACACAGAATATCCTCCTGTCATAATCCGACGAAATGAGGATAAAAAGGCAGTATTGGGTTTAGACAAAATGAACACACAGTCTGACCAAACATTCGTCTAGTAGTACCGACCGATTTCATTTGTTTAGGCCAGTCAGGTCTTAGCAATTTAATCAGAAAGTCTGATCAAATTCTTAGGTTTCCTTGAACCCTCTGCGTGAGAATTTCATGCGTGTTATCTAGAAATTTCGTCATTTTAAGTATGTCGATAATATTTAATCTAGAATTACACACCTTATTATTTTAGTGAAGGACGAATTCTACTTCAAGATTGTAAGAAAAAGTGAGTCATTGGACGGCAAAAGATGGCCTAATTTAGCTAGTGCCAAAATACGAAAATATAGCTAATTAAGGCCAATTGTCACTGAACCTAGAAACCAGACGAGTCTACGTATATCTAGTTACAAACATATTTTACAAGAATAACTTGACTGAGTTCATAAACTTTTCGTAAGATACGATTTCACTTTTATTTCTATTACAATTTAAACACAGTTGAACTTGAGTTGCGGTTAGAGATCGGATCGGGTCATATTATATCTATGGATCGGGTATATAATATAGGTGACGTAAAGGAAATTACCACGATGCCATCCAATAGCATTATAATATTACTTATGCTAAGTACAAGTAAAATTTAAAAATTTAAATACTGCCCGACATTTTTATTTTACACTACATAATCAAAGATCCGCTTCAATCGTCAATCTATCGAAACACGGAATCAAAATCGGTTCATCGGTTATGGAGCTATGATGCCACAGACAGATACACAGCAACACACGTCAAACTTATAACACCCCTCTTTTTCCGTCGGGGGTTAAATACAGCAACTTCTGACAAAGAAAACAACATTTGGAAGTGCAGGGACAACTTCTGAAGTTCCTCCGTTCAAAAGAAAGGTCCCTCCGGCAAGACACACATTTATAAGCAGCCTGCTTTCCTTTGAGGAACTTCACAACTTGTTCCTTCACCTCCGGACTAGTGAACCTGACATGAACACCAGTCTGGAAATTTCTGATAAAACGGATGAATCATCCTTCTAAACAGAAGTTCTTATTTTTAGGAGTACCCAGAGAGATGTGTAGGAGTGCCCAGAGAGATGTGTAGGAGTGCCCAGAGAGCTGTGTAGGAATGCCCAGAGAGATGTCTAGGAGTGCCCAAAGAGATGTGTAGGAGTGCCCAGAGAGATGTGTAGGAGTGCCCAGAGAGATGTGTAGGACTGCCCAGAGAGATGTGTAGGAGTGCCCAGAGAGATGTGTAGGAGTGCTTATAAAGGCGTGAAGGTGTGCCCAGAGAGGGTGCAGGAGTGCATAATGAGCGTGTGGGAGAGAGGTGTAGGAGTACCCAGAGAGGGGTACAAGTGCAGGAGTACCAAGAGAGGGTTGTAGGAGTGCCTAGAGAGGGGTGTTGTAGTTTCCAGAAATGGGTGTGGGACTTGGGCATGGGCAGTGCAGCGGCTGACCTCCCGTTTCCAGAAATGCTATAGGTACCCCATATATTTTATAGATTGCTCTAATACTTCAGCTTATTAGACCATTTGTGATGCCAACGATTGATGAATAAAAGCGTTTTATAGAAATTTTAACCTATTGGTTAGCATATTTTAACCAGTTAACTACGGATCGAAAAACTGGGCCTTAATGTTAAATTATAACAGAATAGGACAATCTTCTTACCAAGTAGTCTCGTATGTTCCTCCCCGGTATTAGCTGGCCACACCCCCCGTCCGGTAGCACTATGCTCCCAGACGGGATGCACTCGTTCCGCTACGCTATTGGTCGGCGTCGGACTTTCGCTTGCTGTACTCCATGGTGACCCAGTCTTAGGCCCTCTTCTCTGTAAAACAAATAGGAACAATTATTAACTTCAGCTCTACTTATCGGTCCTACGATAGACATGGTCGGCCCCCTGCCACTTTAGCAAGATAACCCTGCAAGCTGTGTCGGTAACACCCTGTATTTTTTTTGAGGCAATGAGAACGAGCAGTTTTAACCCAAGGGTTACTGCCCCTAATTGAGCTCGAACCCAGGGAGATACAGAGGACAGTTAGAACAAAAACCCTAAGACGTAATTTGATGTCCACCAATCCCCACTGTGCCCAAGTATGGTGCGTTACGTCTCATAGAAAGGCGGTCTTGTTCTCATCAGTGGGTTTTTATTTTTACCCAACTCAACTCAACTTGGAAAGATACTTTTTTTTTTTTTTATCTTTTATAGGCCCGCGCTTGACCACTATCTCACCTGATGGTAAGCGATGATGTGGTCTACGATGGAGCACGCTTGACTAGTAGTAACCTATTCACTCTTGACTTAAAGACCCCTAGATTGTAGCTATCGGGAAACACAGACACATATTATGCCTATATGCGTATACGCAGAATATCTTTTCAAGTATTATGGGTATTTTACCAATGTCTGAATTAAGAAACGGCTATATAAAGTTATTTTTGCCTGAACTTAGGCCCAGTTTTTTTATCCCTAGTTAACTCAAACAATTATTATAAATGCTAACGAAAGGTTTAAAATTTCGGTAAGACGCCTTTATTCATTAACTAGCTGACCCGGCAAACTTTGTTTTGCCATAAAAACACCAAACATTAATTTACCCTACCCTACCTACCCTTCCCTACCTAAATCTACCCTACCTACCCTACCCTACATACCCTACCCTACCTACCCTACCCAACCTACCCTACCCTACCTACGCTACCCTACCCTACCTATCCTAACTACCCTACCCTACATAAGAACCTTGTCCTAACAATAACGAACACAACAAAAAAAGAATAAACGAAATCGGTCCAGCCATTCACGCGTGATGCCGTGACCAAGGGAAATCGGGATTCATTTTTATATATATAGATTATTGTTAGTCTTACAAATGGTCGAATAAATACTTCTCCAATTTATTTGACCATTTGATAGGGTAACAATTGATGAAAAAACGCATTTTAGCGAAATTTTAAACCTTCGGATCAAAAAACTTCTAGTAAATGGATGAAAGAGGAAGCAAAATTCATTACTACAACCATACGAGGTATACAAATACGGAAATAACTATGTGATTTCCCCAATAGTTTACGTATCCTATTGTATTCCTACTCTCATTTATCGAACGGTCGATATTCATGATACCTAAATTGATACCAATTACAACGAATTTCCTCGTAGATTATAATAGAACATACTTTATTATACACCAAAAAAGTTACATATATATTTTACAAAAACCTTAATTCTATGGCTACAATGGCGGTCTTATCGGTAATCAATAGCGATATCTACCAGACAACATTTAGACTGAAAGAACTTAAAATAAAAAGGGGAAACCGCAGACTGTGGTGTACTGCTACATCATCATAATCATATCACGAAAGACGTCCACTGCTGGACATAGGCCTCCCCCAAGCGTCGCCACATTGACCGGTCCCGTGCGTCTCGCAACCAGCGGATCCCCGCAACCTTGACCAGGTCATCAGTCCACCTGGTGGGAGGCCTCCCAACGCAACGTCTTCCGGTTCGCGGTCGCCACTCCAGAACTTTTCCGCCCTGCCCACTGCCACTTAAGTTTGGCAATTCTTCGGGCTATGTCGGTAACCCTGGTTCTCTTGCGGATCTCTACATTTCTGATTCGACCACGCAAGGAAACGCCGAGCATAGCCCTCTCCAATGCCCTTTGAGTGACTGTAAGCTTTCTGATGAGGCCCATTGTAAATGACGTCTCAGAGCCGTATGTCACCACTGGCAACACACACTGATCATAGACTTTTGTCTTGAGGTACTGTGGTAAGTTGGACGAGAAGATACCGCGCAACTTCCCGAACGCTGCCCAGCCGAGTCGGATTCGACGGTTAATCTCTTTCTCGAAGTTGGCCCTACCCAACTGGATCGTTTGTCCTAGGTAGACATAGTCGCCCACAACTTCGAGTGTAGAGTCTCCGACCTTGATAGGAGTGGGTGTAACATGGACATTTAACATCACCTTGGTTTTGTCCATGTTCGTCCTAAGACCCACTCTTTCGGTAGCTCTACTGTGGTCATCGAGCATTGTACTGAGGTCCTCCATGGTCTCAGCCATAACCACTATATCGGCGGAAAACTGAAGGTAACTCGCCATTGACGTTGATGCCAGCCCTCTCCAGTCCAGAACCTTGAAGACATCCTCCAGTGCAGCGGTGAACAGTTTCGGAGATATGACGTCTCCCTGTCTCACACCTCTCTGCAGAAGGAAAGTCGAACTGAAATGGTGGCGTTTTTGTAGCAACACTTCAATACCTTGATGTACCGGTAGTCGATTTGGCACCGTTGGAGAGGCTGCAGTACAGCCCAAGTCTCGATCGAATCGAAGGCTTTCGCGTAGTCCACAAACGCTAAACAGAGAGGCTGGTTGTACTCTTCGGTCTTCTGTATAACCTGCCGCAGCGTATATATGTGGTCTACGGTGCTGAAGCCTTTTCGGAATCCGGCTAGTTCGAAGGCTGGAAATCATCAAAGCTGCGCGCGAGACGATTCGTGATGACTGTTGAAAACAGCTTGTAGACATGACTAAGAAGTGAGATGGCCCTACAGTTCTTCAGTATTGTCACCCTTCTTGAAGAAGAGTACCACCACACCCCTGCACAATGCCTGTGGCGTTTTCCCCTCAAGTATGACGGAATCAAACAGCTTTTAAAGGGTCTTAAATACTGGTTTTCCACGCGCCTTCAGGAGTTCGGCCGTAATTCAGTCATCACCCGGTGCCTTTGTTCTTAAGCTGTTTCAGAGCCATCCTAATCCTGTAAAGGCTGACGTCTTCGGTATAGTGTCGGTTCAATCTAGCTCTAGGGTCATTTACTAGATTTGCGACGGGTTTACTGGTTTATGTGTACAACTGCCCATAGAATCTCTCGATCTCCCTCAGAAGCTCCGGTTTGGCGGATACGATCCTGCCATTATCGGTCTTCAGTTTCGTGAGCTGGCTCTGCCCAATAGACAGATCTCTTGCAAAGACCTTGAAGCCCTTATTCCGCTCAATCGCATCTTTAATACTTTCGGTATTAAAGCGGCGGAGGTCGCTTTTCAAGGACTTTGAGATCTGTCTTTTTAGCTGCCGTTATTTCACCGTATCGTCTGAAAAATGCAGGATCATCTCACGCCTCTCCTTCATTAGCTTGAGAGTAGGCTCAGAGAGCTTTTTGTTTCTATCTGTACGGCGGGTCTTGAAAAACTTAGCTACATCAAAATACAAATATATACAAATTATTCCCTTGAGTGCAAATTAGCAGACACAATAGGAAAACAATTATTTCTGGGAGCCAAAGTTCCCAATTGCACTCCAAGGGGATAAATAGCTATAGAAAATACTGTAAACTTACATATTATAAACATACATACATAATATTACTATATTAATTTTATATTATTACATGTTACACAACTTCATAGAAGGGGAAAAATAAGAGAAAGGGTTGAATAATTATGGAAGAAATTAGATAGAAACAGAAGAGTATTCAGTTTGCACAAATTAGCGTAGTTAACACACATATTAGATAAAGGACCTATAGATTTCGCTATAAAATGAGCTTGATTGATAGAGCGAGATCGCTAGTTGGCAGCCCCATGTAAATAATAAGGATAAAAGATTATTTTTGTCTTTGTCACCATGGCCGGCTTTTGTTGTTTGTCAAACTCTAATGTTATGGCTGGTTTGACAAACAAACTCGGTCGTGTTTGATTTTCTGTGATTTAGTGGTATTATGTGTTTATTGAGACAAGGAATTGGGTTATTTATAGATAATAAGTGTCAGTGCGATGGTGGGTTGTAGTGTTCTTGTTCTTGTTGTAACACCAGAAATAACTATTGTTGTTTCATGTGCGGCCACGCCATGGCTATATCTATAGGTCCTTTATCTAAGAGGCACATATATCTATATGCACATAGGCGTATTTAATTATGAATATGTATCATTAAATTAATAGCACACCTGCAAGGTCAAGAGCACTCTAAAACTGTACCAGTGACAAGTATAGCATATTGATACGCCACCTTGTGACTGGCAGCCTTATTCATTCACTGCTTAATTAATTTAAGTATTTAGATAAAAGATGCTTTGCTCACTTTTTTGTGATAGGGTACTAAAACTAAAAAGAGAGAAATATACTTATGCCCTTTATCTAACAACTAGCTTCTGCCAGCGGATTCGCCCGCGTGAAAGTCGAAAATTCTCCCGAGGGAACTTATTCCCGGGATAAAAAGTATCCTTTGTGCTATTCCTGACTATAATCTATCTCTGTGCCAAATTTTATCCAGATCCGTCCAGCCGTTTGAGCGTGAAGAAGTAACAAACATACAAACACACTCACAGACTTTCGCCTTTATAATATTATAGTGTGAAGTGTGATAGTGTGATGTGATAGAAATTAAACCTCTTTCTCTCATAATGTGCAAACTTATTCATACAGTGCACAGCAATTATTTGGAATTGAAACTTGCGTTTGATTGGATATGGATAATTTATTTGCTAGTGGCACAGTATAGAGGTAAACTGCAATTTTTGTGGTTTTGGCATATTATTGATATGCCAAAGCCACAAATAATGCTAAATTGGGTAATACAAGACTATCACAACTGCACAGCAAAAACAACATCACAGTACCCGCTGCTTGTAGATAGTAAATTCTAGAGAAAAGTGTACTTAATCTATAAAAGAATACTGAAAAATTAAATATCACCTTTCAATATTTTACGTTTTGGTTCAGATGATAGATGAGTAAGTGAAGTTTAATAAAAAAAAAATTGCTAATTAATTATTATCTACATACACAGTAACTGCCCAAAAATTCAAATTCTATCCAAATTAGTTCAGCGCTAGGGCCTTCCACCGCTTTAGTGTCGTAAAACGGTTACTTTCTAAAGCATACTCCTTAGCAACGGCTAGGTTAAAAGGTTAGAAAAAAAAAATTATTCACGTACATTATTTGTGAAACATGGTTTTTTCGTGTAACTAATAGATTTGCTTTAAAAAAACAAATTAACAACACGATATTTTTAGGGTTCCGTACCCAAAGGTTAAAAACGGGACCCTATTAATAAGACTCCACGACCCGTCTGTCTGTCTGTCCGTCTGTCACCAGGCTGTATCTCATGAACCGTGATAGCTAGACAGTTGAAATTTTCACAGATGATGTATTTCTGTTGCTGCTATAACAACAAATACTAAAAACAGAATAAAATAAATATTTAAGTGGTGCTCCCATACAACAAACGGAGTAATTTTTTCCGTTTTTTGCGATAATGGTACGGGACCCTTCGTGCGCGAATCCGACTCGCACTTGGCAGGTTTTTTTATTTACTCTTTATTTAAGTAGTTTTTTAGGCAGCTTTTCATTATTTTATTGTATTTGTTTGTTGTTGGCTCAAATGACAAACCTCTTTGAGTTGCATGAAGCCGTGATATAAATCATAGTTGCCATTTTTAAAGGTTCTCTATGTCCAGCTGGACGTATTTTGTGATTAAATATTATGTTGATGAAATTCAATTATTTTGACATAGTCAACCTAAATTAATATTATTCTGCTCCTTTTTACCAAAGTTTATGGTATTTTACAACATAATTTATTTTCTACTAGCTGTTGCCCGGGGGGGGGACTCATTATATGCGTGGGAGTCAATAGTCCAAGAACCGCCCATATTGCCATCTGAAGTTGAGGCCGCTATTGCAGCGCTCAAAGACAGGAAGGCGCCTGGACCGGATCAGTTAACAGCGGAAATTATAAAAGCGATGGGTTCATTGGGCGTGGACACCCTACACAAAATCTGCAATGTCATTTGGCGTACAGGCAAGTGGCCGGATGATTGGGCAAAATCTGTAATTCTACCGCTGCACAAGAAAGGTTCCAAGGCAAAATGCGACAACTACAGAACCCTAGCCCTTATATCCCACGCCAGTAAAGTGTTGCTACACATAATAAATAAAAGAATCCGTCATTTCTTAGACTGGCAAATTCCGCAGGAGCAGGCTGGCTTCGTCAAAGGCAAAGGGACTCGCGAACAAATTTTAAACGTTCGCCAAATAATTGAAAAGTCTTACGAATTTAACACCCCTGTCATCCTGTGTTTTATAGACTACAGCAAAGCTTTTGATTGCGTGATTTGGTCGGCATTGTGGAAAATTCTGGAAGAACTCGGAGTACCTTTACACCTGGTGGCTCTTATTCAATCACTTTACTTGACCAATCAGGGTGTGGTAAAGGTTGACAGATCAATGTCTGGGCCTTTCAACTTCGGCAAGGGTGTAAGACAGGGTTGCATTCTGTCCCCCATCCTTTTTAACATTTACGGGGAGTATATCATCAGACGTACGTGTGAAGACTGGGACGGTGGGGTCACAATAGGTGGCACCAAACTTACTAACCTCCGCTACGCAGACGATACTATACTACTAGCTGCAAATGAAACCGAAATGGTGAATCTCCTTGAAAGGATGGAAAGAATTAGTATGGAACTGGGGCTCAAAATTAATCATGCTAAAACCAAAGTCATGATAGTGGATCGTGCAAACCATCTCCAACATACGGGTGCCCTATCACTGGAAACCGTAAGCGATTTTGTCTATCTGGGTGCAAGTATCAGCAACGCAGGATCATGTGAGAAAGATATTAGGAGGCGTATAGGAATGGCCAAAAATGCAATGACCCAGCTGCAAGGAATATGGAGAGACCGTAACATTTCAAGGAAGACGAAGGTGAAACTGGTCAACTCCCTGGTGTTCTCCATCTTCAGTTACGGGTCCGAGACGTGGACTCTGAAGAAGGCCGACCGTGACCGAATCGATGCTTTTGAGATGTGGTGCTGGAGGAAGATGTTGCAAATCCCCTGGACTGCCTATCGCGCCAATGAATCTATCCTCCGGGAACTAAACATAAATATCAGACTGTCCACGGTCTGCCTTCGTAGGATTCTGGAGATTTTTGGTCACATTGCCAGGAAGGACGGACACAACCTCGAACAGCTGATGGTTACTGGCAAGATCGAAGGGAAACGCCCGAGAGGTCGAAGTCCAATCAGATGGTCAGACCAAGTCCGCACATCGCTAAATACCAGGCTGCACGATGCTCTCCACGACGCCAAAGACAGAAGCAGATGGCGCAAGTTGGTGAAGGAGAAGTTGTTTCCACGAAGACCGGGGAATCACGACCCTCAATAATGAGGAACACGATGCAAGGAGGAGCTGTTGCCCGCGACTTCGTCCGCGTCAAACTCGTAAAAAATATATTTATATTTTTTTAGTTTCCCGCCGGAACTAAGAATTTTCTCGTGATCAAAGGTAGCCTATGTTACTTGTTATTACATCAGCTATCTACCAGTGAAAGTCCCGTCAAAATCGGTCCAGCCGTTTCGGAGATTACCCGGAACAAACAGACAGACAGACAGACAAAAATCTTAAAAATTGCTTATTTGTTGTTAGTACCGTATATACTTTCACGTGCATTCAATAAAACGTTGTCAATATTTTATTATAATTCAATAAAGTATTTTGATATTACATACAGACACTTCAATTTTATTTATTTGTACAGATAAATGAACATTGTGTAAGTTTGTTCAAATAAATGAATAAAGAGCTTCACAAGGTACCTGACTAGTACTGAGTACAGATGCTACATTGTTTCGTTATCAACCTGCACTCTAAGCTACAAGCTGGTTATTAACCTGACTGATAAAAATGTCACTACAAAAAATAAATACTTTTTATCTTGTCGCTAAGTCTTAATATATCAATCAAAATCCTTTTACAAATATTTCCATTCATGGGCTGGGAGTGTCTGTTTTAGATTACTCATTTGCAATATCATATGTACAGAAAGAAATGTTTGGATACCTCTATTACAAACAATAATAACACTATCTTCCTAATAGGGTTGGCAATAATAGATATTGTTATATACCAGTCAACCACTGGTGTGGGTGGTGACCATCGTTTAAATCGTAGAAAGCAAAAATATACTAATAATAAGTTGCTTAAAATACCCAGTAATAATTATATATTTTACTAGCTGACCCCGGGGCTTCGCTCCCGTCAACTGGCTACCCTGCCAACCCTGCCTATCCTGCCAACCTTACCTAGCCAATCTAATATTTTTTATGTATCATCAATAGTTTTCTCAGCACATGCCAAAGAATGAATTTTACAAGCATAATTTTTTTGAAAATATATTATCGCCTTATGACACTCAGGAATATTTTAGATTTCTACTGGTGAAAAAATTTTCAAATCGGTTCAGTAGATCCAGAGATTACCCCCTACAACATCACAAACTCAGAATCTCACAAACTTTACCTCTTTATAATATTAGTATAGATATAATACCTACATACCTATATAAATATAATATATATTCATGGAAAAGTCATGTTTGATTGTTAATTAATGCCTCAAAGGCTGAAAATGTAATGGGACATGGGTAGAACATGGTCAGGTAAGGACATAGGATAGATTTTATCCCAGGACAATGTTAATTTTAGGATTTCATGCTGGCTAAGCCACTGATAGAAACTTGTCCAAAACAATGACCACAATATTATACTGCTCCGTTTTTCTTATACTAAAACTCACAACTGGACCAAAGAACAAGTGTTACAGTTCTCGCCAAACTTCTTGGCCGCTCTGAAGTTAGTTACAATGGCTGCGCAGTAGTAATCTCTTACAAAAACCATCAGCAAGCCAACTTCAGGGCGGCCCAGAAGTTTGGCGAGCACTATAATAGTACTAATGGCCAATGACCTATCCAGTAATAATGTATCAGCAATACCTTGGAGATAACTATTGTTATTTTTAGCTGTGACTGTTTTTTGTTGCTATCAGAGAGAGCACTGCTCTACTAAACAAACTGGGTCATAAACTCTGGCTCACATTTCTTGGTTATAGTTACTTAAAAATGGTAGAATTTATTTTGTAACTAGCTTATATTTCGTTTAAACAATTATCCTGTGTTAATCCAGGTTAATACTATCTGTGTACAAAATTTCAACTAAATCTGTTCAGCCATTTTAGTGTAATTGAAACACAAACATATAAAAATTCACATTTATAATATTATTAGGAAGTAGGATTAGGTTGGTATTAACTTGGATTAATCCGAAATTTGTGTTATGTGGTTGTCTCATATAAAAAGTCAATACTAACAGACACACAATAATAATGGAACTGTCTTTAAATATTAATATGGGCTATTTTATTTCCTAATCAAAGCCTAAGCCCCTTTAAGTACCTAAAAAAAGATAATCATTATAAACTTACCCCGCGAGATCCTGATCGCTGTGACAAAGTTTCCGATTCAATTTCAGAGTCTGTACTTAATCCTTCAGTGGTATCGTGAGACAGTACCTGTGGGACATCACTATCCGACAGGTTGGATGACAGTCTTATAGGCTCATATGCACCAAGGGTTCCACCAAAATTCCTTTCCCTTTTACTTAAGTGATGTTGGTGATCATGCGGTGAGTTTGATAACTGAATCAAGTCAGCGTTTGCTTCAGAATTAAGGGCCCACGTAAACCTCGGCAGAGGCAAGTCAACAGGCGTAGACAAAAGCTCCGGCTTTACAGTCAAGTTTGTCTGATGGGCTGCTATTAGTTTCAGTGCTGAATAAAATTGTTTTCTGTTCATGTGACTCAGTGACGCACAGCTATTAGGAGCAACGCTTATATCCATGATCTGTAACATATAATTAGTGCTCATAATCACTCATTCACCAAATGTGTTATTGTACGCCTAACCTATACCATTAATTACCTGTTTTAGGACATCGTTATGTACATTTGATGACCGGAACAATTCTGTTGCTTTTAAAATCGGTATTTTCCCATTTGATTCCTCGTCACAACATAAAAACAAATCACCGAAATATCTCATTTCGGTTTCTGTCAAATTGAGATCCTCCATTATAGTAATATAATAACAATATTATGGACTTCTATACAGTGTCTTTAGTTTATTATTAAATAGGCAACATAAACAACCATTATCTATTAATGTACACCATATTCATTGATAAATAGACGGATTCGAAACTTGTACATCACAAAATTTACACGAAGCAAACCAAATGTCACTGACAGACAGCTGCCTGATGCGGCCATTAAAATTTTAGAGCTCGCTTTCACGTTCAGAAACCGATAAAAGAGTAGGCCCTCATTCAATCGTATTTTAGTCGAGAGTCAACATCACGTAATTATACAAAGTGAAAAAAAAGTCTGTTTTTTTTTCACTTTAAACACAAACACCTAGGATACGAATTCGGGTGCCTACTTTCCAACTTCATCATCAGATCAGTTTGATGGAACCATGTATGTATTGATAGCCGCTTAATTATCAATCCAGATATCTATCCCAAACAATCAGTGGGTCCGGGTGGAATACTTGTAGCGGTTATCAAAATACTGAGCTACAGTCCTTTAGCTCAGTCTTTTAAAAACCGCTGCTACACATTATCAATCTTTGCTTACAAGAAGGACACTATCCAGATCAATGGAAAATGACGCTAGCTAACCCGGTAACAAAGGGAGGTTCAGGGTCCGACGTCGGTGGTTATCGACCTGTGGCTACTGTCGGCGATCGCTACGGTTTTTGAATCAGGATTACGGAAATCCATTTACAGGCAAGTTTTTTTTTTATCGTTTTTCAACTAAGACTTTTTATAAACATTTATGGAATGTATTAACATACCAACACAAACCATCGCGGGTTTAACAGCGTTATGTCAAGTGAGCCCCTACTCTCCCTTTACTGCAGTATCACAGTGTCTCAAGACAAAAGTCTATGACCAGTGTGTGTTTCCAGTAATTACCTATAGGACCGGAACTTGGTCGCTCACAATGGGCCATATCAGAAAGCTTAAAGTCACCCCAAGGGCAATGGAGAGGGCTATGCTCGTAGTTTCCTTGCGTGATCGCATGAAAAATGAGGATAGCCGCAGGAGAACCAAAGTTATCGACATAGCCCGAAGAATTGCGAAACTTAAGTGCCAGTGGGCAGGGCACATTGCTCACAGAACGGATGATCGATGGGGCCGAAAAATTCTGGAATGGCGACCGCGAACTGGAAGACGATGCGTCGGAAGGCCTCCCACTATGTGGACCGATGACCTGGTTAAGGCTGTGGGAATGCGCTGGATGCGAGACGTACGGAATCGATCCTTGTGGCGACGCCTGGGCGAGGCCTATGTCCAGCAGTGGACGTGTTTCGGCTGAAATTATGAGCCTGCAATTGCAAGATGCTCAACATGGCTCTCGTGACGGTCTGGCTACGGGAAGTAACCGGTTGTCATTTGTGTAGTATTTGGTGCCAGTAGTGGACGTCGCGTACCTACTTGGTTAGGTTTTACACCATAAATGCTAAAGTTCTTTGCGAGCACCTTAGTGAGCGCCGGCGCGGCGGTAGGTTGAGTACACCGCCGGGCACAAAATAAACCTTTTTATACGTTTTCGGGGGTAAGCCAAGGCAGTAATTTGTGTCCACTGGAATTCATGATTATGGTTAATGATCTCCCTGAGGTCGATCGATCTCGTGAGCAGTGCAAGGTGTTTGCTATTTGCAGATGATCTTAAAGTATTTATCTCTATAACGAGCGCCTTGGACTGTGAGCACCTTCAGCGGGGTCTCGATAAGGTGGTACAGTGGAGCCAGCTAAACAAATTGGTCTTCAATGTGACCAAATGTTGCGTGATGACGTAGCTGCGCGCGCGTCCCGCTACAAATTCAGTATTTTTCTCTGTGATGAGATGGATGGCACGGTGATGCCGCGTGTCACGCAAATGCGAGATTGATAATTATGGTGGCCGAGTTGACGTTTAGTAACCACATTATAGACTTGTGTAGCTAATCCCAAGGGCGTCGCCAAGGGGGGGCAGGAGGGGCAGCTGCCCCCCCCCTAGAGATTAAAAATAAGTAGGCAAATGGAAAGAAATCAAAGTCCTAAGTCAACATAAACCCAACCCAACAAATCTAGCCATTTGTTGATGTCCTAAAAGAGTACTAAAAGCGTTGAAATATTTGGTCAGTCTACCAAAATCAATCGTTAAGCAGACTCAGGAGACTAAAAACCTGGTTAAGAAGTACTATGTGGGAAAATCGTCTCAATGGTCTGGTCTGGCCATGATGAATGTGCACAGAAAACTTATTAATCAAAACTTAAGTTTACACAAAACCTCCGATGATTGAGTTCGTGGAACGTTGGACTTTATACCGTTCTTTTAACAATCGCCGTAGTGGTAAGACTCGTACCAGTTTAAAGCTTCATAATAATATGCTTTTGATTGTACCGTATTTAAAATTCATACTTTTTCCCATCCTTCATATATCAACTTGCCCCCCCCTGGTCCATCGGCTGGCGACGCCCTTGGCTAATCCTCTAGAAATTTGGGTTTTATATTATGACAATGTACGGATTTTAAAAGTATAGCAGTAGTAAAAACTACTTTCGAACAAAAAAATAATTTAATTTGTATACGACGGAGTTAATATTATGGTCACACAAAAAAAAGAAATATATACATCCAAATTGAGAACCTCCTCCTATTTGGGAAGTCGGCTAAAAATACTTTATAACGCTTTGGTTTTTTAGTCATCTCGAGACAAATGCCACTATTAGGAATCCGCATGAAGACAAATATAGTATCATGGTTGAAAAAATAGAAAATATATTTACGAGGTAATTGGGTATATTTAAAGCAATGTGGGGATTACCTATTGTCATTACGTCGTGTACTACACTTTGATGTATCCGAGTCTGTTTGTGTTGGGCATGCACGCATGGTCGGAAACACTAGGCTGGCAGTTAGGAGGGACGTCACGTTAGTAAATTAGGTACGTGGCGAGAGTGCTGCGCGGGCTGGTGCACCACCCTAGATGATGTACTGAAGGCGCTGCGGCTGCGTGTCGGACGGGTATGTGGGGGCGCGCCGCCGCCCCACTTTGTTAGAGCCAAGGGCTAGGACAAATTTAATAAAGTTTGCCCCTTTGTCAAGGGCCGCACGTTTTATAAATTACTAGCGTCTGCCAGCGGCTTCGCCCGCGTAAAAGTCAAAAATTTTCCTGAGGGAACGTATTCCCGGGATAAAAAAAGTATCCTATGTGCTATTACTGACTATAATCTATCTCTGTGCCAAATTTCATCCAGATCCGTCCAGCCGTTTGAGTGTGAAGAAGTAACAAACACACACACTCACAAAATATGTGCGATTGCCTGCCGAAATTAATTTAAAATTGATTCCAATAGATGCGCAGTTTTAAATTTCTGAGGCATGCCACTCGCATTTTTTTAATTTGTATTGTAACACATTTTGGTACAATGAAACTGTAAAAATTACTATAAAACAAATCGTCTCTGTATTTAAAGAAATAAATAGTCATGAACCGAGAAAACACTTTTACTTGCAAGTCGCCGCTAAAGTGCTTACACCATCTATAGTCGTGAAAGGGAACCGAACGCGATCGAAGTACTTATAAAAATAATCAGTTACCTACGTCGGCACGGTTTCTTTGTATGGGATAAGGCGTCTGTATGCTAGTATCTGTATAAAATTAAGTCGGCTCTTATCAGGCGTGTCACGCTCTGCATTGTCTTACCTTCCATGCTACTGCATTTGGGTCAGTAAAACCATATCAAATCCAATGTTGTAGATTCACTGAGTGAAACAAATAAGCTTACTATGGTTAGGTACTTAGGTAAAGGAGAAACAAAACAATTTCGGTAACTTTTATTGAGTTCTGATTTAATTGCGATACTGCATTAAATACATAAATGTGATAATTTATATGTGTATTAAACCACTATCAAAGTGGTTGAATAATAATTTAGATTTGTCCGCTATACTTAAGCTTAAATTATAAAAGTCGATCTAGTCGACAAAATCATATTCTTAAACATTCATAACAACATTTATCTCTACACAATCTAACATTTAATCCTTGGTCTGGATGTACTTGATGAGATCGATAACGCGGTTGGAGTATCCGTACTCGTTGTCGTACCAGCTGATGAGCTTGACGAAGTTGTCATTGAGAGAGATACCGGCAGCGGCATCGAAGATAGACGAGTGGGTATCACCAATGAAATCAGATGACACTACTTGCTCCTCAGTGTAGTCCAAGATACCCTTCAGGGGGCCGTTAGCTGCCTCCTTGACCTTCTGTTTGATAGCATCGTAGCTGGCGGGCTTGCCCAGGCGGACAGTGAGGTCGACAACTGACACGTTCGCAACGGGCACACGGAAAGCCATACCAGTCAGCTTTCCATTTAGAGCAGGAATGACTTTGCCGACGGCCTTGGCAGCGCCAGTGGAGGCGGGAATGATATTCTGCTGAGCACCACGTCCATCACGCCACAGTTTTCCTGAAGGTCCATCCACGGTCTTCTGGGTAGCGGTGGTAGCGTGTACGGTGGTCATCAGACCTTCGATAATGTCGAAGTTGTCGTGGATGACCTTAGCGAGAGGCGCGAGGCAGTTGGTCGTGCAGGAGGCGTTGGAGATGACCTTGTAAGATGGGTCGTACGCCTCAAGGTTGACACCACACACGAACATGGGTGCATCAGCGCTGGGGGCAGAGATGATGACCTTCTTGGCACCACCCTCTAAGTGAGCAGACGCCTTTTCAATGGTTGTGAAAACACCAGTGGATTCGACGACGTATTCAGCGCCGGCTTTGCCCCATGGGATAGCCTTAGGGTCCCTCTCGCTGAAGACAGAGATTTTGTTACCGTTGACGACGAGGAAGCCATCTTGGATATCAACGGTGCCCTTGAAACGACCGTGGGTGGAGTCGTACTTGAAGAGGTAGACCATGTAGTCAAGGCCGATGAAGGGGTCGTTGATAGCAACGACCTGAGCGCCCTTCTCGACGGCAGCGCGGAGGACCAGACGCCCAATGCGGCCGAAACCGTTGATACCGATTTTGGACATGTCTGTAATATAAAAAATAAGGTAAATTAATTTAACGTCGTAATGAAGCCAATCTAAGATGTAGTATCGTCATAAATGTTAGGCCTCGTGAGTAATTTGCGATTACAGCATATTATCTGTCTACACCTACAGCTATACCAACATGTACAATCACATAGATAAATGTGTAGTCTGATTTCATCAAACAGATAGCGCCAGAAATTCTATTAAATGCTACCAATAAACAGCTATAAAATATTTTTTATCCATATTATGAGTTCTAATAACGATGTTTTCACATCATTGCTAAAATATTTTGCGAAGATTAGAAAGCTTTAAAAAATATTACGTTTAAAAATTATAATTCGGAAACCAGTTGACAGTATGTCTGGTATATTCGTAAAAGAGGTGTGTCTCTAAGAAAACTAGTTAACAGTTAGACAGGACACCTTGCAAGGTCATTTACGACTGTCAGTGTCGGAAGACGAGTCTCGGTATTCGGGACCACTGAGTGGCCAAACAATTTTGTGAGATACCCACATAATATGCAAGTGATTTTATTATTCTTTTTCTCGTAGGTTACTAATTATATTATTTCAAAATATTATATCAGGTGCGCCATTATGTAGCCAAAATTATGTATTGATAAGAACATTGTTTGTTTGCTTGGCATTAATTCTTGTTTGTATGCCAAAACTATAAGTTGGCAGCAAAAAACATGAAAAAAACATTACGTGACCACTACCAGACGCCCCTTGATGAATCATGTAAAACTACACATTTCCTCAAAGACAAACTGGAAATTAATGGTGCAATATCTCGTAAAATACAATATTTTTTGCCAGTTTCCTTATTCAACGCTATAGTTAATAAGGGCAGAGTTATAACGGGAGTAAAGGGGTATATCGGACCGCCGCCAATCAAGCGAAGCGACTGTGGGCATTTCAAGGTCATATGAGGCAGCTTATTTAGATCTTGATTATAACGGCATTGGACAAAAAATGGTTGGTTTGGTTTGATGATATTGAAATGTACCAATAACCATCAGGAAAAAAAAACAAACATGTCAATATACCTATCCAAAAAAAGAAAAGTTGTTTAGTGAAGAATTAATAATTACCTACATATTTTTGTCAAATAATGGCACTAAACATGGACTTGTTGCAGCAAATCTACATAACCGAATCATTACACACATTCAGATTCTAACTAGACTCTAACTGGCAGAGCTGTTTGCTTGCACGTAGGTCAGTTCCCGAAATATAAATAGCAAATTCCGGAAGCCGATGATATAATCGTGCCGGCTTTATTTTGTTGCACACATTTATTCATTGCATTTGTATGTTGCAAACCTAGATCACACTGTAATTAGTGTAGGACGATTGAATACCGGCCGGTATGGAGGTCATGTAGAGGTCACTCATAAAATGCCATAAAACGAAACGAAATACAAAACAAATAGTATCCAAAAGATGGAAGAATAGACTAGAATAATCGTTAAATATTTAACAACTACACCTAAACAGTTGATACAAACTTCATTAAATCATTGTAAAAGTCGGCAAAATCAAGCAGCGCTACGTGGTTAAGAAATAACCGCAGCAAATTATGCAATACAGAATTAATGATTAAATTCAGCTCGGCAAGACAATGAATTATTTGAAATTAATTAACATGTAATTGTTCGTGAACACTTACCGGAATAAATTTATGTAGAAACAGGTAAATAAGTAACTCCACGTATGTTCTCCACGAGATGGAGTTTTAAAATGTCAGCTGAAGGACAAGGCAGGACGGGCGTTGGATAATAGACAACTTCCAGAAGATCAATGAAACATAGAGCAAGCAAAAATGGTGTAGAAACGACAAATCAAATAAATTTTGTTCACAGTTATTTTACCTCCGATTCTACACTTAAGTAATCTTTATTTTCGTAGCCGTTGCTGATAGAGGTAAAATAAAACGTACTTTAGCATTTTAGCGCCCGTATGACCCGTACTTAGGATTTTTAACCACCAGGGCGGCGCACTGTGGATCGAAAAACGGCTCTAGAAGACATAGGAACTAAAATTTAAAAGTGTCGGTTTTTTTGCTTGTAATGGGTTCTAATAGCCAATATCATACTTATATATTTCGTAGGACGCAATCTGGTAGGCAAAAGGGCAAGTTTTATTTTTTTTGCAAAAAAAATGTATGGAGCTGATATAAAAAATGCATAAATCTCCAGAACCGCAAGACTAACCGTAATATCCTTGCACACGGTTATAGAACTTTTTATTTATGATTTTTTGACATACTTCGTATGACGAGAACGACTGCGTTTTTTTTTTTAAAAGTCCTCAACTTTTTTTACCTAATATATGCTATAAATAGAAATAGACGTGTTATGTGATGTGTCTATCTATCTTAAAAAAATATTTAAAATTATTAAAGATATTTTGATGTTTATTAACCGACTTCAAAAACGGAGGAGGTTCTTAATTTGTTTGAATTTTTGTGTATGTTTATTCAGAGATATCTTCGCCAATTATTAACCGATCTTGATGATTTGTTTTTTGTTTGAAAGAGTATGGTCCCGGATTGGTTCCAGTTAAATTTGGTAAAGACCTGTTGAATAACTTCGGAGATATTCAATGGAACTCTTCAATAAATGACGGTAAACCACCATAGATTGCTGCAATCGCATGTCTGTATATTGTTAACACCATTTCATAACATAACATCGCACCAGTAGACTCTGAAGGGGTACGCAGATGTGTACAGTTCACCCTTCTACACTCTCATTTCATCAGTTATGTTCAAGTTCCCTGTTATTGGGGTTATCTATTTGGGCATAGCATTTTTGTTTGAAAGAGTATGGTCCTGGATTGGTCCCAGTTAAATTTGGTAAAGATCTGTTAAATAACTTCGGAGATATTCAATGGAACTCTTCAATAAATGACGGTAAACCACCATAGATTGCTGCAATAGCATGTCTGTATATTGTTTACACCATTTCATAACATAACATCGCACAAGTAGACTTTGAAGGGGTACGCAGATGTGTACAGTTCACCCTTCTACACTCTCATTTCATCAGTTATGTTCAAGTTCCCTGTTATTGGGATTAGATATTTGAGCATATCATTTTTGTTTGAAAGAGTATGGTCCCGGATTGGTCCCAGTTAAATTTAGTAAAGATCTGTTAAATAACTTCGGAGATATCCAATAGTACTCTTCAATAAATAACGGCAAAACACCCAAACTGGCTTTAATCGCATGTCTGTATATTGATTATAATTCAGAGTTTGGGAGATAAGTGTTGTATATTGGCAATTAAAGTAATGATGATTTACCGTCATTTATTGAAGAGTTCCATTGAATTTCTCCGAAGTTCTTCATCAAATCTTTACTAAATTTAACTGGGACCGATCCGGGACAATACTTTTTCAAAGAAAAATGATATGCCCATATATCTAATCCCAATAACAGGGAACTTGAACATAACTGATGAAATGAGAGTGTAGAAGGGTGAACTGTACACATCTGCGTACCCCTTCAGAGTCTACTGGTGCGATGTTATGTTATGAAATGGTGTAAACAATATACAAACATGCGATTGCAGCAATCTGTGATGGGTTACCGTCATTTATTGAAGAGTTTCATTGAATATCTCCGAAGTTATTTAGCAGATCTTTACCAAATTTAACTGGGACCAATCCGAGACCATACTCTTTCAAACAAAAAACGAATCATCTAGATCGGTTAATAAACAAAAATGCTATGCCCAAATAGATAACCCCAATAACAGGGAACTTGGACATAACTGATGAAATGAGAGTGTAGAAGGGTGAACTGTACACATCTGCGTACACCTTCAGAGTCTACTTGTGTGATATTACGTTATGAAATGGTGTTAACAATATACAGACATGCGATTGCAGCAATCTATGGTGGTTTACCGTCATTTATTGAAGAGTTCCATTGAATATCTCCGAAGTTATTCAACAGGTCATTACCAAATTTAACTGGAACCAATCCGGGACCATACTCTTTCCAACAAAAAACAAATCATCAAGATCGGTTAATAATTGGCGAAGATATCTCTGAATAAACATACACAAAAATTCAAACAAATTAAGAACCTCCTCCGTTTTTGAAGTCGGTTAATAAACATCAAACTATCTTTAATAATTTTAAATATATTTTTTAAGTTAGATAGACACATCACATAACACGTCTATTTCTATTTATAGCATATATTAGGTAAAAAAGTTGAGGATTTTTAAAAAAAAAAACGCAGTCGTTCTCGTCATACGAAGTATGTCAAAAAATCATAAATAAATAGTTCTATAACCGTGTGCAAGGATATTACGGTTAGTCTTGCGGTTCTGGAGATTTATGCATTTTTTATATCAGCTCCATACATTTTTTTTGCAAAAAAAATAAAACTTGCCCTTTTGCCTACCAGATTACGTCCTATGAAATATATAAGTATGATATTGGCTATTAGAACCCATTTCAATCAAAAAAACCGACACTTTTAAATTTAAGTTCCTATGTCTTCTAGAGTCGTTTTTCGATCCACAGTGCGGCGCCACATTAAGTGGACCACGGTCGGAACAGAGAGTGGAAGTTAATGACACTTGATCGTGACTTGATAGATCTTTTTGCACGAAAGATTTATTAAGTAATAATGGTTGTCTAAAGCATTAACAGCGGATAGAGATACCCGCCGTTTGTTAATTTGTTAGAAAAAAAGGAAAGTTTTCTTTATTTAATTTTCTGCTTTGTTTGTTTTAGTTTCTAAAACCATCTTCGCATTATTGCACTTTGTAGTGAAACCGGTTTGGTTTCAAAGTCTAACGAACGTAGAAACATTTTTTGTGTTTTATTGTTCCGTCATTCCAACGATGAACGGTGAAAGGTAATTGGCGGCAATCGCACTCCGTCCCTTTGATTATTTGTTGGAAAAAAGGAAATTTTGTTTGTTTCATTTTTTGTTTGTTTGTTTATGGGCCGATTTTTCAATAGTCTGTTAACTTATAAACTTCATAAAAGAAAAAGATAGCTTAATCTCTGCGACAGCTGTCAGTATCAATACAGATTTTTTTTTCATCTTTGGCAACTTAGCCGATGCCGACTATTCTGCCAGTGTCAATCAATACAGTAACAATAGCGTTTGACAGGCTAACAGTAACGTAACAATAACGTATACGTCAGTTTGACATATGTCACAGAGATCAAGCTATAGCTCCGAAGAGGAATAAAAATGGCCGTTTGAAATATTTTCTATAAAAAGCATAGACATATTGAATAATATGGACTGGATATACCTAGAAAAAAAAACATGCCTACCTAAACCTTAAAATGGCACTTAAAATGGCTGCCGATGCTATGGTTGTGTCAATCACGGAACACACACACATTAATAATACAAAAAGTAAAAAACCATTTGACAGCAGGACTATCACGAAAACAACCAAAAAATTCGTCACATATTATGGCGAATATGGCACGTACCTACAACTGTCACTACGTCATAACAAAATGTTGCCATAATGAGCAACTACTGAAATATTATTGTCTCTTTTGTCAAATACGATTATTACATTAGAAAGAATGAAACAAAACGATGTTTCACATTCTGTATCGTATTTCACACATATTTGTATAAGCTAATGTATGTATAGAACATCGCGGCGCCTCCATGTTTATCCTAGCTCAATGATAAAAAGCTATCAAACCGCCATTTTGATGCCTCAGTTATAAGATAGAAGACTATTGAAAAATCGGGCCTTAGTGATCTAAAACCATCTTCGCATTATTGCCTTTCTATTGAAACCTCATTGAAACCGCTTTGGGATACATCGGTTGGATGGTTTCAAAGTCCATAACGGACATAGGTAGAAACATTTTTTATGTTTTATATAATAATGTAGGTAGATTAGTATCCGATAAAAATTACTTTAAGTAGTAGAACACACTGAATTAACGCTATAATTTGTTTTTGTAGTGACTGCCATGAGACGTAGGTCTATGGTAATGTTGTCATTGCCAATCCAGTATAATCAAGTGACTTATAATGTTGTCCTTTCACCTTCTTTGATGAGTAACTTACTGAATCGATAAAAAAGTCTGCATAGTTCCGCACTTTAATTGTATCTAATTAAGTACTCAGGTGGAGGAAATGATTTGGGTAAGAAATAGCCAATGTCCAATAAGCGACAGCAATAAATTTTGTGCTCCTCATTTCTTAAGGTCAGAGAAAGTATGCTTACTGTCTGTATATGTTCAATTAATTAATCAATGGCCTCAAGGGCGTACCCAAGGGGTGGCATGTAGAGGCAGTTGCTCCCTTCCCATAGGGATTCAAAAAATGTAGCCAAATGGTATTTGGCTACATTTGGCAAATGCAAAGAATCAAGGTCCTAAGTCTAGTAGTCAGTTTAAAAACCTGGTTAAGAAGCACCATGGGGGGGCAATCGCCTCTATGCTCTGGCCATGATGAGAGTGCACAGAAAACTTATTAATGAAAACTTATAAGATTTTCATAGTGGTGGGGTTGTGTTTTAATTAACTTAATGAAAAAAAGGATCTCGCTCAACTACTTTATTATTAATTAAATGGACTATTGATTGCTCCCAAATTATTTTTATTCTACAAAATATAATAATTCTTTTTACAATTGTATTTTATGCAATGTAAAGCTTCATGTGCTTTTGACTGTATTTAAAATTTATAATCTTCCCATCCTCCATATATCAGCTTGCCCCTCACCTCCCTCGGACTAACGGCTGGACCGCTGGATACCTACGCACTTGAATATCATTAATATAAAAAGTAATGCAAAAATCAGTTACGTTGAAGTTCATTAGTTAAGCTTTTTAATTAATAATTTAATATTTAAAGTACAAAAGGGGAGATTGTGGTGCAGAAAAACTTTGCGATCAAGTCATTTGCGCTTTTTTCCATTAATCAAATCTGCCTCAGAAAATAGTCTTTCTGAATAAACAGAGCTTGCTGGGTGTGAATAACATCATCATTTCATCCGAACATAATCAGCCGCTGGCTATAGGCCTTTTTTACCTACTTACGGATGTTGTTGGACGCTTGGTCTATATTCCCACCTCTATTATCTCGCGCGATAGTCTATGAACTCTAGTGATTGCATTCTGAATTACCGATAATAAAATGTAAAATACCGGTTTTCTATTTAATTAACATGTTTCCGTAATTTAATTGTGGTTTACAGAATTTTAAATGAAACATTTAAAAACGTTGTTACAGCTCGAAATAAGCACATTTTTGTTATTGTCGTTAAAATCGATTATTACATCTCATTGAAGCGCGTAATTCAAAATGTCATCCAACACGCATCGTCAAGTAAATAATATGCAACAAAATATTAATGATTAATCAAAATCTAATAAATGAGTCAATCCAAGTTCATCGAGAATGGTTATTAAAGTGGGAATAAATGGTTTCGGCCGAATTGGCAGGGTAATATTTAGGACGTGTCTTCAGAATCCGGACATTGAGGTAGGTAAAATGTTTCTTGCAAATTTTAGTCCAATGAACTGTTTGGTAGATATTGTGCTGTTTCGTAGGTAATGTAATACTAAGCAGTAGTTTAGCGGTCAGCAGCAGATATTCCGATTAAAAGACAGAGGGCTGAAAAGATAATTGGCTGCTTGGTAGATACCTAGTCGCTTTCGTTCAGCTGTAGATTCAACAGGACTGTCAATGATCTAATAAGTTACTTAACATCCCTACCAAGCCCGTAGCAGAATTTACTGTTCAGAAATAAGTAGTAGCTTGTGCAGGTGGTACCTCGCCTACGTTATTACCACATATTTCAATGCTTATCTCAGAATTAGTTTTCCACAGTCTACTAGTGACCCCCAAACGACATTTACCTTTTATAATGTATTCTGCGTTGATTGCTACAGTTATCTGCGATTAACGACCCTGCGATCGACATCGAATACATCTGCTATTTGATTAAGTTCGACTCCACTCATGGCAAATTCACTGGGAACATCATGCACAAGGAGAATGTAATTAATATCGATGGTAAATTAACTCTTTTTTTATATACAGTTTTTGCCGCGGGTTTGCTTTTGTAGCCAAACCGAAAAAAACCGTGCATTTGCCCGGGATTAACACCTTGAGTGCCTAAAACATGGGTCCACGCGAGACTTTCGGTAATTAGGACATTCAACACCGGATAAAAATAGTCTTTAGTCGCTCAATAATAGCCTAGCTTACTTATCTACTAGCAGTGAAATAATGTTCGTATTCGGATCAAGTGGTTCCATAGATTACCTACCTCCTACAAACATACAATCAAACACCTTTTACCTCTATAGAATATTATTTTAGTTTAGTAATGTGGGTAGAGCGACAATCTTCGTTTCCAGACAGCCCTAACAGGTTGAATGAGAGTATAGCCGAGGGTTGCGAAAAATTTTTGCATTTGTTGAGTCCTGTAGGCTGTCAGTAGGCTCCTCCAGTCTGATGATTATGATTCCGTAATGTCTTAAGAACTCTTTGGTCATGGATTCTTCTTGTGTTAAGCAGAACTTCAAATTAGAGCTTTCAGCATCAATATCTTTAAATGAAGTGATCAGCCACCCCCCAGACAGACTTAACTAAGCTGGCTTAAATTGGAATGAGAGTTACCGCGGCCCTGGCACAGGCAACTGAAGGAACACTGGTGGATTTTAGTCAGTAAAAGTCTGACACGTCCGCCCGCTTCAGCCAGAGCGGGAGAAGTCATTGGATGATAACCCATCCCAAAAAAAAGGCATAACTGACCTTATAATTGCTAATGATCTCAATAATCAATCAATCGACTGCCTAACCTTTTCCCAACTATGTTGGGATTGGCTTCAACTCTAACCGGATGCACCTGTATATGTTCTCGCGAAACTTCTTGGCACATACATTATGCTGTTTCAGTTATGAAGAAATTCTAGCCATTTTTTCTGTGAAAGAATATTCGTAGTCGTTACTCGCAAGTCTTGTAGGAGTATTTAAAAGTAGCGTATAAATATCGTGTTGTTAATATTTTTTTAAAGCAAAGTTAGTCATCATCATCATTTCAGCCAAAAGACGTCCACTGCTGGACATAGGTTCCCCAGGCGTCGCCACAATGACCGATCCCGTGCGTCTCGCATCCAGCGCCTTCCCGCAACCTTAACCAGGTCATCGGTCCACCTAGTGGGAGGCCTTCCAACATATCGTCTTCCGGTTCGCGGTCGCCATTCCAGAACTTTTCGGCCCCATCGGCCATCCGTTCTGCGAGCAATGTGCCCTGCCCACTGCACTTAAGTTTGGCAATTCTTCGGGCTATGTCGGTAACGAAAAAGACATGTTTCACAAATAATGTAGGTACATGAATCATCATCTGCCTAGCCTTTTCCCAACTAAATTGGGGTTGGCTTCCAGTCTAACCAGATTTAGCTGAGTACCGGTGTTTTACATCGAGCGACTGCCTATCTGACCTCTACAACCCAGTAACTGGGTAACACGATACCTCTTGGCTAGACTGGATTCAGATCTCAAGCTTCTGACTACCCGTAGCGACTGTCAAAGATCTTCAAATGACAGCCGGGACCAACGGCTTAACGTGCTTTCCGAGGCACGGAGGCAACTCGCTATGTAAAGATGGTCACCCATCCAAGAACCGACCTCGGCAAGGGTTGCTTAACGTTGAAGATCGACCCGTGCGGCTGTTATTATTTAACCACGAGCTCTTTTATAATAGTTAATGAACTAATCTACCACAACAGATCCCAATGGGTCGAAGTGTCCGAGTAATTTCTCGGCCCCTCCATAATAAACTAATCTAGTAATATTCACCTAATAACCCAGAATCCCTTCAAAGTCAATTGATTTATGTAAGCACATACCTACATTACCTGATGTACTCAGCAACAACAGATCCTATTATCTTTTGTAACTGTTTTTAAACGATCTTATCGTATGTTTTGTTGAACAAGAAAACGCCTTCTTTTTTAACCTACGAGTGTCATCTTCAATAATAAGATATGGGAAGATCACAGAGTTTAATCGGAGTAGGGGCGCGGTCAATGCCTTATCGGCTTGATGCGTTACTGTTAGTACAATATAGTTATGACCTTACAGCTTGCGTCAACAGTTTTATAGGTACTCGTAGTTGTCACGAGTTCACTAAGAAATAAGTAATAAGTATTTTAGGTAGGTCCTATGGGGCACATGCTTCATACTTACCTAGTCAGTTTGATATTTATTTCAATTTTAGCCTACTAAATAGTGGCCCAAATTAATTTTAGGTTTAAACTCTGAAAACGCCAGGGGCGAAGAGTTTATATTATACTTGATTCCTACCTGAACCTTCGGAAGTTCGGAACAACAACAGTTAGTACCTAGTATCGTCTTCCATCGGTCCCTCATTACTGAGGATCGTGGACTCGTGGTCACTGGACAATCTGCCTCCAACGTTTCCGGTTCAAACTTGCCATCACCACCTGCTTGAGGACGTAGCTTCTATCACTTGGTGCGATCTCGTGCTCTATTCCCTTCGGTATTGCCAACAATGGCACGTTTTTGAAGTCATCACAGTAGTGTAGTGTCTATAATTGCCATATAAAATATGTAGTTACACTATAAACAGTTGAGCTAGAAACTACAGCTACAACACGGTCAAGTAACTGTTCACATTGACTGTCGTCGACCCCACTCCTGCCTACCCGCGCGTTGCCCCGCTTTCGCCTCTTGCGCCAATAGTGATAGTCGAACGACATAGTGACGACACAGCGCCAGGTGCACAGTTATTTTAACCGAGCAGTAACATTTAACTGTTGCGATACAGGTCGGCTTATCAAAGTGTTTCACGACAAACTGCCACACGCAGTGCCGTGGCAGATTGCGGGTGTACAATACGTCATCGAGGCCTCTGGAATGTTCACCTGTTTGGAAAAATCTTCGGTAGGTTTACCATAATTACTTCTTCAACCTATATCAACACAAGAATTTTTTATCATCATCATCATATCGCACGAAGGACGTCTACTGCTGGACATAAGTCTCCCCCAAGCGTCGCCACATTGACTGAAATATGAATAAAATCATTTTTGTTGTACAATTTCCAGGTGAATTAAGTGGGCTTTTAAAAACTGCTCCTTTGGTGTTTGCTTTTCATTTACCGCCAATATTCCACCCTATATTCCAATGAGGTATCCTGTATACAGATGACTGGGAATCCCTTGGATGCGGCGACGCTTGGTAGGAGGTCTATGTCCAGTAATGCAGGTAGGTATAGGTAAGTCTTTCGGCTAAAATGGCGTTGATGAACCTGTACCTATATTTTAAGACTATTCTGCAGCCTTATTGCGTAATGAATTCGACAAGGCAAAGAGAATGAAAAATCGACCAATCGCATAGACGTAAATCCACATCGCGTCTGTGTTTCCAGATAGCTACATCCTCGGGGTCTTTAAGTCAAGAGTGAATAGGTTACTTCTAGGTAATCGTGTTACACCGTCGACCACATCACTCTCACGCATACCATCAGGTGAGATAGTGGTCAAGCGCGAGCCTAATTATAATTAAAAACAAAAAAAAAACTCGCATGTGATTGGTCGATTTTTCATTTCTCTACCCTAGCCGAATTAATTACGCAAGAAGGCTGCCGGTCTCTTAGAGTAGTACCAACCCTAAAACATTTAAAGACATACTTTATCACAACACAAAAAGGCCCACTGCTGAAGCAAAAGCCTTTCCAAATTCTTCGGTTTTTTCCAACTTGAGCGATTGCCAGTCTAACCTGATTCAGCTGGAATAACCGCAGCCTAATTGCGTAAGTGAATTCTGCAAAGGAAATAAGTCGATTCTTTCAAAGAATCAGAATCATTTCTATCAACTTTTTCGGTATTGCGAAACTAATTTAGCTAACGCTAGCTTTCCAAATCCTCCTTTGAGTTGAACACAGACTACTTAAGAGATACTACGGACTTGAAGATATATGACATTTGCATTACACAATACCAATAGTGAAGTTTTATCTCGATTATTCCGCTTTCATTCATTCTTTTACAATCAAATCTACGTCAAAATATTGTTAATGAAAGGAGCATAACCTTTCCGTTTCAGAGTGTAATATGCAATACGAAAAGTCGTTTTTGGGAAGGTTCCAACTTGTTTGCTTTGCAGAATTCACTTACGCAATTAGGCTGCCTTACTTTACCTATAAAACATTATAATACAGGTATAATTTCTATGATTATAGGGTCACTTGGCCAGTGATGGAGTGAAACGCGTGATAGTGACAGCACCCAGTGCGGATGTACCCATGATCATTCTGGGTGTCAACGACAATAAGCTAAATGCAGGTAATTTATTAGTCACTTAATTAGCAGTACGGGCGAATGCGGTTGCATACTATCGAGTGGGCCAAGTGTTCTAATTATTCCTACTGGGGCAATTATGCAAGTTGGATTAGTCGGAGGAATGAAATAAATTGTTTCTTTCCTTATGTCCTGCAGCCTAATTCCGTAAGTGAATTCTGCAAAGCAAACAAGTTGGAACCTTCCCAAAAACTACTTTTCGTATTGCATATTACACTCTGAAACGGAAAGGTTATGCTCCTTTAATTACCAATATTTTGACGTAGAATTGATTGTAAAAGAATGAATGAAAGCGGAAGAATCGAGATAAAACTTCACTATTGGTATTGTGTAATGCAAATGTCATATATCTTCAACTCCGTAGTATCTCTAAGAAGCTTGTGTTCAACTCAAAGGAGGATTTGGAAAGCTAGCGCTAGCTTTCCAAATTAGTTTTGCAATACCGAAAAAGTTGAAAGAAATGATTCTGATTCTTTGAAAGAATCAACTTGTTTCCTTTGCAGAATTCACTTGCACAATTAGGCCGCTGGACACGTTGTGATTGATAGCTAGTCCAGAGTAGCACCTTACTTATAGTAGTCACAACGGATCTTTATGTCTCTGAAGTTGGCTCTGCGAACCATTGAGCAAGAAACAGTTTGTCATCGAGTATACTGCATAGAGTAAGCGAGATAGAACGATGCGACAAACGTAAGCGAGTGAAAGATACAATTATACAATGCTATCTTCACCTTCAACGTTGACGCAAAAATAGCTACTGCGCTGCCGCTGGGTCTTGCAGCCAATTCAGAGACACAAAAATCCGCTGTGAGTATTATATAGGTACTTATTTCTGTCGCTGTTTTATGGTTGTCGGTCTCATTACAGACACAAGAAATTTCAACGTTATCTCTAGGCTGGATACGCACCTGCGATGCCTATTACACACGCCCATTGGCGGTGGTCCATACTCTTGTCTTCAGGTGGACCGCCTGCTCCATTGCCAGCCAACAGCATAAAACGTATTTTACTTTTGCTGCCCAAGAAAATTAATCAATCAATCTGGCTAACCTTTTCCCAACTATATTGGGGTTGGCTTCCAGTCTTACCGGATTCAGCTGAGTGTTTTCAAAGGATCGACTGCCTATCTGACCTCCACAACCCAGTGACTGGGTAACACTATACCCCATGGCAAGACTGGTGTCAGATATCAAGCTTTTGCCCAAGAAAATAATAAACCTATATAAATTGCGAGTTTTCCAAGCGTGCGTGGATGACAAAATCAGAAACTATGAGTAATAGCGAAAAACACTCAAAGGAGTCACGGAGCCGATTATAATGAAGACTTAAGATGCATCATTGGATTTTTGTAAAATGAATATTACTAGCCAGGGATTTTGAAAAAAAAAACACAAGCTTTATTATTAGGTAGGTACACCATCCGGTACCTAAAAAGGATCAAATTCTGGACAAATATGTCATACGGCAAACATAAGGAAACGCCTTGAATGTTTTTCGCTATTCTTATATAGATTCTGATTTACCAATCCACGCCCACTTGAAAGTGTCGAGTCGGACTCGCGCACGAAGGGTTCCGTACCACTATCGCAAAAAACAGCAAAAAATCACGTTTGTTGTATGGGAGCCCCACTTAAATATTTATTTTATTCTGTTTTTAGTATTTGTTGTTATAGCGGCAACAGAAATACATCATCTGTGAAAATTTCAACTGTCTAGCTATCACGGTTCATGAGATACAGCCTGGTGACAGGGACAGACAGACAGACGGATCGCGGAGTCTTAGTAATAGGGTCTCGTTTTTACCCTTTGGGTACGGAACCCTAAAAACTCACCCGGTATCATGTAGGTATGGCCAACAGTAAAAATATCCAAATACAATTCAGGGTCGCTGGTTCAATTACCGCATCAGCATCGGGACAAATATATTGACCTACAGATATGAAGCGTGCTATCGTACGGCCTCCGTACGGGTGAACGTAGCGAGGTCTTATAAAGATTCACTGTGGTATCACTTGTATTGTATGAAAACTATAATAAAGATTGCATTCTCATAAAAAACAAAACATGTTTATCAGTAGATATTTCTACGTGATCACAAGTCTGTAGGCACCATAGATATGATAAAAATTAAGGTGGCTAAATGTTCATCATAAATCTATCAGAATGAGCAAACATTCCGCTTCTCCAGATAGGCCACTTCCGAACACAAGGGACTTAGTACCATTTCAATCACCAATTTAAATAGGTTCTTTGACTAAAGAACTGTACGACCGATTAGAATTCAATCTATACTAATATTATAAAGCTGAAGAGTTTGTTTGTTTGTTTGAACGCTCTAATCTCACTACTACTGCAGCCTAATTGCGTAAGTGTATTCTGCAAAGCAAACAAGTTGGAACCTTCCCAAAAACGACTTTTCGTATTGCATATTACACTCTGAAACGGAAAGGTTATGCTCCTTTCATTACCAATATTATGACGTAGCATTGATTGTAAAATAATGAATGAAAGCGGAAGAATCGAGATAAAACTTCACTATTGGTATTGTGTAATGCAAATGTCATATATCTTCAATCTCTAAGTAGTCTGTGTTCAACTCAAAGGAGGATTTGGAAAGCTAACGCTAGTTTTCCAAATTAGTTTCGCAATACCGAAAAAGTTGAAAGAAATGATTCTGATTCTTTGAAAGAATCGACTTGTTTCCTTTGCAGAATTCACTTACGCAATTAGGCTGCTGGTTGGAATTGAAAAAATATTTTTATAATAGTCCATTTATCGAGGAAGAATATAGGCTATATAACATCACGCTACGACCAATAGGAGCAGAGCATAAATGATAAATGTTGCTTAAACGGAAAAAAAACCCTTTTTAAGAGCTTCCGTTGTGTGCGCTGCGTAAACGGTTTAAGTTACGCAACAATCATAATAATAGGGTAGGGTAGGTAGGTAGGTATGTAGGGTAGTGTATGTAGGTAGCTAGGGTAGGCAAGGTGGGTAGGCAGGGTAAGTGGGATAAGGTAGTGGGGTAAGGTAGCCAGTTGACGGGAGCGAAGCCGCGGGGGACAGCTAGTTAAGTGATAAAGTTAGGTAAGTGCTCACGCTCACGTTTCATTCAACAGAGCTTTATCTCGATTTCTGAATAAAGACTTTCAATTTGAGTATCTGACAAATACTTTAGGCGGAAAAACTCTGTAACTTTCATTGTCGTTAAAGCCCTGCTTTTCGACACAGTCAAATACTGAAACCGACCTATCATAAATTAACAAAATATATGGGCATTTTAACTAAAAACTCTAAAATCAAGTATCTTACCGTATCCTTAAAACAAGGTTTCATATTAAAAATAGATTTTTAAACAAGCTTTTATACAAAAAAAAATATTGTCAAGAGAAACAAACGTATTGAACAAAATTTCAGCTCAATCAAATACCGACAAGCGGATCAAATTACACTGGGACAGGTGAAACTAAATAAAACCATGCAATTAGACTGCGTGAGTCACTAAAATACTACTCTAAATGTCCGTATTACAGAACAAAAGGTCATATCATGTGCCTCTAGCACGCTGTACTGCCTAGCACCCATCATGAAGGTTCTAGAAGAAAACTACGGCGTCACAGAGGGGTTCATCACCAGCATACATGCCATGACACCCTCGCTCAAGCCTCTGGATGGACTGTGCTTGAGGGGAAAGGTACGTAACTCGTATACATAGGTAGATGGATGTTTGTTTCGAGAATTTAAGTCTGTCAATGCCATGCACCATATGATGAGGATTTATCAATCATCATCGTCGTTATAACTTGTTAAATTTACTGTGCCCCTGGATTATTTGCAAGTTGTATAGTTCTTTAATAGCCGGTTTATGATTTAAGTATTTGAGGTTAAGAACGAGAGAGAACGAGTTGAGTATTTGTCAAACTATAGGTAAGAAGGTACCTATAGTTTAGCATGAAAACATGTCAAAATTTGGCACTAAAGTAGGATTTGACACGTTCTTAACCTCAAATACGTAAATCAAAAACCGGCCATAAGTATCATCCAGATTTGCTAGTGTAGCAATAGTTTGCCGTGATGACAATATTAGTCAAACAGCTACCAGTTTTGTCACTGGTTGAGATCCATCCACTAACTCCGTTTCGTTATTAAAGAATTTGAAGTTGAGTATTTGTCAAACTCAACTTTATTCTAAAACCTGTCAAACTTTGGTAATAAAGTAGGTTTGACACGTTCTTAACCTCAAATACTTAAATCAAAAACCGGTCATAAGTATCATACAGTTTTGCTAGTGAAGCAATAGTTTGCCGTGATGACAATATTTGTCAAACAACTACCAGTTTTGTCACTGGTTGAGATCCATCCACTAACTCCGATTCCTTAATAATGAATTTAAAGTTGAGTATTTGTCAAACTCAACTTTATTCTAAAACCTGTCAAACTTTGGTATTGAAGTAGGTTTGACACGTTCTTAACGCCAAATTGCCAATTTAGAAACCGGTCCTTATTAGATTATTTTCCATTTTGAACGCGTTTGAAATTGTGTACATATTTATATGTAATATACTGATTTTAAAAGTAGTTAAAATGTCGCGATGGTCATGATATTTACTCATACATCTTAACATTTGTAAATATGTCACAAACAAATAAATATTATATCAGTTTTTGTAGCAGTAGAAATCGGTAAAAATCTTTTAAAAATATAAAGTTCTGCAAAAAAAATGTGAAACTTATAAAAATGCTAAGATTTTGCAGTTTGGGAGCATGTTCCTATTATATATTGGTAGGGTTTTGTTTTGTTCTGGTTTACTTACGAATCGTCTACAGAAGCTCCTCAGGTAAGGCTTACAAATGAATACATTTTTAACAAAAAAAAAAAAAATACCGAGGAAATAACGACCTAAAAATCAAAAAAGAAAACTTTTGTCTAGCATTTTGAGTTGGCGCCAAACAAACAAACATGCAAATTAATTACCTAAGGCGTAGGTTGATTATAGCTAGGTTGATTTCGTTTATTCGTCGGTTATTTTTTTTTTAAATAGGTTTTTGTTTCGCTTTTTAATTTACTTAATTTCAACAGAATCTGTTTACAATTGACAATCTTGTGGGCAAATTATCAATAAACCCTTTTTTTCTACCTTTAGGTGGGGATATTATTTTTGAAAGGACAATGGGAATAGTGGTCCAAGAGTCTCCAATGATGAGTAGTTTGTAACTGTGGGAAATGAAACTACATACTTGTCACATCATTCTGACAAAAGGTTATCAAAATTCGTCCTAGGATTCTTTGGACTTATCAACGTAAATTCATTTATTTGTGCTTGGCCAGAGTGCAGGTGCGCGCTAGTGCGGATTCACACATTTGCCGCCAGTAGGCTATTAAAATTTTGCCGCACCCACTGATCTCTACATTTCGGTATAGATGTTCCCAATCTTTGTTATTAAAAAAAAATTGTCGATGAAATTGCAACTTTATGATTTGTGCACTGCCCTCCCGTCCTCATTACATCAGCTTTTTCCCGTTATTAGTATGATTGTGTTTTGGCGCTTCGGCTCCCGCGCTGTGCTGTTAATTCGGCCAGACACCTAGCGAATGGTCATGTCATTCGTTCCCGTACCGCAACCCCAATACGCAATAACGTAGTACAAAACAAAATGGTGGAACATATTACACGTTGATTGAAACGTGTGAGTGGACTTAATAATATATTATGGTATTTAATAATGATTTTTATTTTCCAATAAGACAAAAAGAAATGCCCAGATTTGCCGCCCCCTAAAATCTGCCGCCCCAGGCTCCAACCTACTCAGCCTGCTGGTAAATCCAGTGAACTGTCTTTACAGGCACCACTATGGACACTTCTTCATAGAAGTGTCCATAGTGGTGCAACTTCATATTTCTTGTAGTCAGGTTAAAAAATAAAGAAAAATAATCCTCGGGCGGATTTTGATACTCGTTTGTGCAGAATCATATGGTAAATATGTACTTTCGTTTTCCACAAGTATCATCAGTGGAGACTCTTGAACCAAGTTCCGTACATTTTGCCCATTATCCTTTAAATGGGACCAACTTTGAGATACACTCCTCCAAATAAAAAAAGATTTTTTGAAATTGGACCACTCTATAAATATTTATGATGCGTGGTCATACATAAAAATATACATGTCGAAAAGATCTCCTTTTTTTCGTCGGTTAAAAATAATTATGATGATGAAAACTACATCTGGCTAGATCAGAAATGTCCAATTTTCATATCCGTATAACCAGAATAAGAATTTTGATTAGTACAATAACTATCTACAGCTACATTTAACCCTTTGATCAAAGTAATACCAGTCCTAACCAGTACCAGTGGTGTCTCATCCCATACAAAGAAACCGTGCCGACGTACTGCACTGATTATTTTTTGTACATCGATCGCGTTCCCAAATATAGATGGTGATCTATCTATCGCCGTGGAACGGAACCGAACGCGATCGATTTAAAAAAAATAATCGGTATAATCAGATGAAAAACGCTAATTACGTCGGCACGGTTTCTTTGTATGGGATGAAGCATCTGTATGCTAGTATTATATTATCTGTGGCTGTACAAAGCAAAGACCGTTTTCCTTTAACAGCACTGGCGCGACCACAGGAGTATCCACCAGAATATAATCCCGGCGACTACTGGGTCGTGCAAGGCTTTAGCCAAGATCATTCCTCAAGTGAAGGATAAATTGGCCGGGCTGGCCTTCAGAGTCCCCATCGTTAATGTGTCCGTACTCGATATGAGTATCAGGTACGTTTTCGTTAAGCTCAATTTGCATAGCCGAGGAAAAGAAAGGAAACGAATTTTTGTAACGAAATAGTCCGTCAGTTAGATAACAATATAAAAAAACTGGCCAAGTGCGAGTCGGACTTGCACACGAAGGGTTCCGTACCATTATCGCAAAACACTGCAAAAAAAATCACGTTTGTTGTATGGGGGCTCCCATTAATTTATTTTAATAATAATTATTTTTTGAAGTGAATATACAACTAAACATTCTGTGAATATTTCAAGCGTCTACCTGTTGCCGTTATTAATATCGAGCAAAAAAACGGCAAAAATATCACGTTTGTTGTATGGGAGCCACCCTTAAATATTTATTTTATACTGTTTTTAGTATTTGTTGCTATAGGTTATAGCGGCAACAGAAATACGTCATCTGTGAAAATTTCAACTGTCTAGCTATCACGGTTCATTAGATACAGGCTGGTGACAGACGGACAGACAGACGGATCGCGAAATCTTAGTAATAGGGTCCCTTTGGGTACGGAACCCTAAAAATTGGATACGTATTTTTCTTTTGCCACGTAAACAAAAAAATACAATGATACAGTGCTCAGACAATATCGTGTGACGTCACGGTGTGCTACACTTTATACTGACAAAGTGATGTCACAAGCCCCCACTCCTGAACTTTGATGAGCTTTATCTTTGTTTTGTATTTATTTGATAAAGCAAAAAATACGGGTCCAATATTATTTGATAATCTCACTGACGGACTAATTAGTATTATCATTTTTCTACCCAGGAAAAACCCCTAATGAATGTTCATTAGGGGTGTTTGTAGCATACTGAACTTTATGTCAATTGTATAACGTATAAACTAAATGCGAGCCACTAAACTAATAACGAGAACTAAACTAATAGCTATTGTCGAGATAGCGCGAGAAGTCTGTTTTTTTTTTGCCTGATTTTACAGTTTTATTGTACAAAATGTGTTACAATACAAATTAAAAAAAATTAGTTTAATGCCTCAGAAATTTAAAACCACGCACTGCATAGGTATGGATTTTAATTGACCCGTTCAAATAATCTTTAAAAAAGTGAAATAAGAGCCATATTCCATAATTTTGTGCTTAGGAGAGTTGGTTAAACAAGAACTTGCAATTTTTATGATCAATTCTAGAAAATGTAAATTTTACACAAAATTCAATAATAAATCGATGCTTATCACGCCATCTAATGCAATTAATTTCACCCAAATCTTACGAACCCCGTGGCTGTGTACAATTTCGTTGCAACAATCCGCTTCCATTCTATTCCGTGGCAATATAAATTGAGCTTTAGTGTAAAGTATATTGTGTTCTTTATTGTATTTTGTCTAAACACCTAACAGGCGTTATATTAAAGATTTAGTAGCTTTAGTTCCGTAGCTTGTAGCTGAACAATTAATACTTGGACGTTATTGTAGAAAGATTGACAGAATCTAAAGAAACCACAGATAATAACTTTAAAATTGTTAGCATGATTATTGTTATGTTTTGATTTTTATATTTTTCTCCACACAGGCTAGACACCAACACAAATCTAGAAGACATAGTCAAAACTGTAGAAGAAGCAGGCAAAACATTTCTTCAAAATATCATAAAGATTTCAAACGAAGAAGCAGTGTCCTCAGACTTTAGTAGAGACAGTCACTCGTGCATTCTCGATGCTGACTCCAGTTTACAACTAAAACCAAATTTTTACAAAATCATATGTTGGTACGAGAATGAGTACTCATACGCCTGCAGGGTTTTAGACTCAATATTTTTCTCGGAAAGGCAATTTAACAGGCCTGTCACACTCCCGTGTAAGATGACATATGTCCGAGCAAGGCTTACGAAAAGGCAAGACGAGGTACAACAAACTGAGCGTGGCTCCAAAGATACATTATCTATAGAATGCAACACCGAGTTCCCTAAATGCTCGTCAGCTCAGGAGACGTATAAACGAAAGCCGATCACTCGCCCAATGGTTTTAAGAAAGCCGCTGTCTTCACATTGCTCAGGGAGTGCCGCAACAGCAACTGCGGTCAATCGAGACACTAAAAAGAGAAATGAGCTGTTCAAAATATGGAATGACAATAATGATGCACAAAAAACTGCTGCAAGGCAAAATAGAAGCTCTTTCTTTCACAGTTGCTTGTCATTTGGACCAAAACCAACAGAGAATCCTGACGGCATGAAACCTCAAGAACGTTTGGAGAATGTCAAGAGAGAATTCTCGAAGATGATAAACATTACCGAAGATTTGCTCAAGAAGTCTAATGCTAGCAAATTGGAACTTGGCACTGCGACTCAAAGTTCTTTAGAAGGTGTTAAGTTAGGAGGGTCGATCCCTCAGCCCTCCGTCACTGGAAACTTAAATAATCCACCAGAAAGTAATTCAATATTCAGCAATATTTGTGGTGATTACAAAGTTTTGTTGTCTACTAGTCCTCCTGTTTGCAACAAAGAAGAAGTACGGTGCTGTAGCTCCAGTGATCGAAATGATAATAATGCTGATTACAATATAACAAATGCAGTAAAAAAGATAGTTTATAATAATAAACCGTTCTTAATACCCTCTCGTGAAAAAGCAACGACTTTTGCAAAACAGAACTCTGATTTAAGTGTTGATCAAAAGGCCACAGTTCAAAATAACTTGGCAGCTAAGGCGAATGACTCTCTGAAGAAAGTAAATACAAAATTAATTAATCCGACCATAGGTTTAAAAGGGCAAATGACTAAGACTACCAAATATTTTATGGATAGCCTTTTTAAAGAACCAAAAGTTCAAATTGCTGTGAAGGAGCAGAAAGGGACTTCTTCAAAGATTTCAGATAATGTCGTTAAAGATCACGTGGCAGAAAAGCAAGAAGAAGCTAAAATTACAGAAGGAAATAGATCACCACATGTTCTTACTGAAATAAAAGCATGCAACAATCAAAAGCCAGACTCGCAAGAACAAATACCCCACAAAGAATTCAATAAATATTTAAACAAAAAGGATTATAATATGCGTATTATTGACGAGGAACTACAAAAGCGAAACATCGTGTTAGTCAACAATCAAAAACAAAATATTTCGGAATTGAGTTTCGAAACTTGTAATATGGGCAGTGAGCAATCTATCGTGGAAACTGACACGCGCCGCAAACATTTTAATAAACAGATTTTAGAGAGCTTGAACAAAAAGATTCCTGGGCCGATGATAATAGTACCGGAGGAAGGCCCGGGCTGCGACAGCCCCGGAACTGCCACTACCATCAGCAATGGTAACGGCACGAGAGTCAAACCTGACCTCTACGACAAACTGGACAGTACCAGCGCCACCGACTCAACCAATTCATTCGAAATCAATGAAAGGAAATCTCAAGTAATTCAAATCTGCGATTTGACAAACTCTTTAGAGGATTTATCACGTTTAGACAAGATCTGCCGAATCATCGAGATCTCCGACGAACTATCAGATAAATTATTCTCATCGCTGGACCAATCGGAACTCAAGGGGTTACAGCAGAAACAATGGTCATTCAGAGATTTATGTGAAAGGATACAGTTAGACGATTTCTGTAACAAAGTTTTTGGTAAAACAAAATGTTAGTAAAAATTTGTGAAAATTAAAACAATGTCCATATTGTATGAAATACATCTACTTTTATTTCAGGCACTTGTACAGTAAGTTTTTATTTCTAATGGCGTACAACATAATCGTAAAATACATACATAAAATACCGTACTATGAATAACTGAAAGTATATAAAAAATATGATTTCATTATCACAGAAAAATCTTGTATTTCGTAAACGCGTAAAAAAGCTTCAGGTACTTTCGTAAATAAAATGACATGGCCTCAATATGGGCTAAATCATAAGAATAACAAGCTTAAATGAAGATAAGAATGTTTGCTTACCCACTATTCGTTAATTCTGTGTGCCGTAATAGTTTCATGTTAAGATCGATGATGGTCCTCGGGAAGATGGCGTCATTCATGTCAACAAAGTCGGCGATGACGACGTTGACGGGCGAGCGGGCCACACTGTTACGGTTGCGAGTGGGCCGGCCCGGGGAAAACGTGGCCAGTTCTGGCAACACGTCTTTTATCACAGGTACGGCACATTTTTCGCGTAAGCTTGATATCCACCTGGAATTTTATAATGTATATTTTATTGTTGCTGTAGGACTATATCAAATTTAAAAATTTGATAGAGGCCTAGGCTGAGAACTCCATTGGCCCCACTTGCGTGAAAAACTATACTCAGAGTTAGTTGCTTTTGACAATAATCTAGTATTAGCAACTAACTCTAAGTTAAGTTTTTCACGCAAGTGCCATTATCGAAAAAAACGGCAAAAAAATCACGTTTGTACAACACCCCTTCGTGCGCGAGTCCCACTCGCACTTGGCCCTTGCTACTTGGTTTTTTAAGATTATTTTTCCTACTATCATTTTTGCACTCCAAAATGGAACAAAACGGCATAGTTAAGTTAGTTAGGAAAAATAAATATGTCGCGAGACTAGCAACTCGACGCGATGTCAGAACATGACTGGAATCAGACTTGCGTGCAAGCGCTTATTAGTGACACGCGTGCCACGCCTACTTTGCATTTCCACTGTTTTTTCTGTTCCGTGGTCTTCTTCGACTAGGTCCAATTTATATCTATACCAAAATTTATCATTATTGGTTCAGCGGTTTAGGCGTGAAAACGTAACAAACAAACTGCCACGTTGATGTATTGCTTATTACCCAAATATCACCCACGTGGAATTATTTATTATTATTATTATTTTTATTTATTTTATTAAAAATACAGAGTAGACTTATAAGCTACGCACACACTCACATTGCTTAATCATTATCTTTGTAAATTATAGCCTATGTGTTATTCTGATGTATTCACGAAAAACTTTCTGAACAGATTTTGATGAAATTTTACAGTACCTAATATAGCTTATACATCAGAATAACACATGGGCTATAATTTAAAGAATATATTGTATAGAAGTAAGAAATCCAAGCGGGTGCAACCTCGGGCGGCAGCTACTATTATTATGTTAGTAGGATAGGAGTAGTCGGATTAGTATTTTAGTATGGATTTAAGCCGGACAATACAGGTTTAATACACCACTGCGGGGTAAAGGCCTTATTTATTTCCTCTTTCTACTTTTTGTGTTTTGTTTTAATGCCAATAAATGTTTTTGTAGGCCAATCCTTTATAATGAGTCTAGTTCGTTCATGCCGCCATATGCTTCTGGGCCTGCCACGTTGTCGTTTGGGACCCACTTTGGCCCCAAAAACTATAAGCCAGTTTTAAGGGTTTATTTACAATTTTTAACCCCAGTGGTCGTGGGCGTTATGGGGATGTGTTGGCTCTCACAGTCTATATTTGAATACATACTCAAGTGACTTAACATACATAATGTCCCGTCTTTTGCACATGGGGGTAGGCAGAAACTACAGAAGGCCACTTGCTACATTCCTTACAGACTCCCTTTGCTTCTTTCATACATCTAGTTATACACGCACGCCTGTTATGGTAACTTTAATGGTAAAGTATTACTCACCGGAGCACAATAAAGGTGGGAGTCGGCGTGAGCACGGCCTGATGCACGAACCCCGTGCTGGGGGGCCTCTCGATGTTGCGCAGATAGTTCAGGAGCCCCGAGATGCCGTCCTGCTGCGGCCACGGCGAAGGCATCATCTGAGGCTGCCAGAACTCGCCCGTCGAAGATACCGTCTCGTTACGGTACACTACTATTATCTGTAATGTTTTAATTGCGAATACTTTTATTGAGGGTACAGCTAAGGAGTGGAATTCCCTGCCGGAGTCTTTGATTCCTGATAGCTACAACCTCGGGGTCTTTAAGTCAAGAGTGATTAGGTTACTTCTAGGCAAGCGTGCTTCACCGTCGACCACGTCATCGCTTGCCATCAGGCGAGATAGTGGTCAAACGTGAGGCCAACATTAAATTTCTCGGCAAACTTCTTGGCCGTCCTGAAGTTGGCTACAATGGCTGCGCAGTCTCATACAAATCAGCACCTGGGCGGCCAAGAAGTTTGGCGTAAACTATATACTTATATAGTTCATTTATTAACGATTTCCTTTGCCCGCGGTTTTGATCCCGTGGCCCATTAATTCAACAGGAACGTCGGGATCTGTGTCTTTCCTGTATTAAAAGTAGGCTTTGGCACTTGAAGATAATGTACTAAACCAGTAAAATTATCCGAATATTAGGCAACAAAAAAAAATTAAGCATAAAGTTACCGAGTGTCCTGAGTATTCACTGAAAGTTCAAATTCAAATATATTTGGTAAATCAGAAAAAAAGAGTGCGTAACTAACATAATTCAATTACAATGGTAAGCCAGCTATTAAAGTTAAAGAAATGCGGTTTATGAAGTTAAATGGGCTTCAATTTATTTTAATAGGTTAGTAAAAGAATTCACTAATGGTTCGGTTAAAAACATAGGTACCTACCTATAACTTAGTTAGGGTAATAAAAACATTATTAAAAGGGGTAGTTTAGTCAAGAGAATTTTGGGCTTGGCAGCCATCTGTTAATGAAGTACCTACCTAGGCCTAATTAACCTAGTTAATTAGGTCGAAATCATATTTTGCCACGCCTATATTAACCATTCAGTTTATTTTTTGGTTCATGGAAAACTTAAACAAGCCTCAGTTGCTTATTTGCGGAAGGGAAGATCTCATAGGTGACTTGAGATAATTTGTTTTTTGATAAAATGTACTACCACTAATTGAATATGAAATCAGAATCTGTGGAGGATTGGTCACACAAAAAATATACGAAACGTCAACACAGACATCATTTATTACCCGACTGCCAAAGGAGGGCAATGTTTATATCAGTCTATGTATGTTTGTTCCTATGTGGCGTTCTAGAGACCAAACTTGTTGGCCGATTTTGATTATTCTTACGTCATACGATTCGTCTAAACTTTGCGAGTGATACTAAAGACATGACAATAATTAAAGTTCACCACAGCAACCACCAGACGAAAAAAAAAAAATGAAAAAATTAAAATCGGCGATCTATGTCAAGTGGGGTACAAGCTCGCGAATATGTATAGTGGGGTACAAGCTCGCGAATATGTATCCTCCGACTGCATATCATGATTTTCTTCTTATTTAGGAACATACTTTTAGTTTGCTTAGAAGTAAGTTTTAGAATTTTTAAATTTAACATAAATTTTACACTCTTCGCTGTGATCGGCCTTGTAGCCGTAACAGCCACACACGGTATGATGGGTCAGATCAAATGGATTTGAATGTAGAACTGACCATGTATGGATAGTCTTTAGGGCCCAGTTCCACATAAAACTTAACTCAGAGTTTGTTGCCAAAACGAGGTTAAATTGACAGTTGATAATAAAATATTGTCAATTTAACCTTGCATTAGTAAGCAATTAACTCTGAGTTAAGTGTTTCGTGCAAGTGGGCCTAATCTAAGTGAGCTATAAGTAACATACCTGCATTTTCAGTCTATTGAGCGAGTTGAGCGTGATAGCTTCCATATCTATCTGCCGAGGCACCAGTCTTGGTCCGAACAGGTCCAGTAGGTACCCCCTCAGTCTGTGATGATCTTGACGAGAGAAGCTGTAGAAATGCTGGCAGTCTATGATGACCACCTGGAAATTTTATAAGTCATTTTATGAGTTTACCACCAGAACACCACAGAATATGACGGTATGAGCTTGTCAAAAACAGTAGTCCACATTACCCTTAAGCTAGAAGATTAGGGACCTTTGTCCGGCAGTGGGCTAATGAAGGCTGACAGTAACCAGTATTGTGTAGCAGGTATTTAAACTGCTATTAAATATAGCAAAAGTTGGGTTTTTCCCAGTGGTCAGATTGACGGTCAGACTAGTCTTTCCAATGGGATTTTTTTCCCGTTGGTCAGGTCAGCTTGTAATTTAAGTAAAGTACTGTTGAATACGAAGAGGTTATACTGTTGTGTAATACTTCTTTAGAGACAAATGGTGACATGGCTACTGAAAATAGACTGAATCAATATAACCAAAGAAGAGAATGTCTTGCACATACCAAGATGACTTTGCAATTTATTTGTCTTTTTATTTCATGCCAGCACAAGCAAGCCGAGAATAGCCCATGATCTGGCAAAAAGATCGGTTTATGACAGAATTATTGCGGGGACAACTGCCTCAGTGATTTTTGTTGTACAAGGTAATAATCAAATGTTATAAATACCTCTCCAGGATGTGTGTCAACAAACTGCTTAATTTGAGCTAACGCTGTAGTTATTTCTTCACCGTATAACCCGTGAGTGAAATAAAAGCTATTTTCTTCATCAGCCTTAGTAGCCAGTCTTAGGTCAAAGTATCTGCAAAATAATACAAGCTTTTATTAGATATAAATGTAGAGGAATACTGTAGAACATAGCTGACTTACACATTTTATTTGGTGAGAAGATTTCTAATGTGCGATTGAATATTTCACGAAGCTATTTTTGTGTTAGGTGAAAGATAAATTAATTCGTTAGTAGAAGTGCTAAATGTGCTAATTGTTACTTCAGAGATACCTAATGCCAATAAGAAGTTGGTGCCAAGTGTCACTGGCCTGCGTTATGGTCCATCGTAAAATCGTACCTCGGAATAATGGGTACAGTCGGTGTAGTATTGGTTCGGCATCCGGGGCTACGTTACTAGACCTTGTTATGCCATATGTCATGGAGTCATGGCTTCCTGTAAAATTATTTAAAATATGTGAGGAAATATTTCAGTTTTAGTGTTACATCCTTTGTTAAACTTAGTCCTCATCATCATCATATCAGCCGAAAGACGTCTATTGCTGGACATAGGCCTCCCCCAAGCGCCACATTGACCGTTCCCATGTGTCCCACATCCAGCGGGTCCCTGCAACCTTCACCAGGTCAACATAGTCAGTGGAAATATTTTATGTTAGATCTAAATTATAGATTATGTGAGTGCCAAACACTAATCACATATAAAATTGAATATTTATTTTTCTTTGACTTCACAAATAAGTTACCTATTCAGTAATTTAAATGAAAGAACAATTCATGCCCTTTGACCTGGCCTCACCATTTTAAAGTAATAGCTGAACAAATAGATATCTAGGTCAAGGTTCACTGAGTATTTTTTAGAACAAATATTACTTTTTTAATAAAAATTCTGAATAAAACACCAATGTTACCTGGTATAGCAAGAAATATCAGAGGCATATCTTTGATTGGAGAAGGCAGGTCGCTCATCCAGTGTTCTAAACGAACCTTTTGTGCTTTATCCTCACCCATTATTGCAGCTAAAATATACAAACACAGAATAATTAATGATCACTAAAACAATACTTATTGTAATATAAATTTAAATTACAAACGCAATTTATTTGATATACTGACCAGTAAACACAGTTTTCGAAGAACAAAAGATTACCAGCCCACCTACCTACCTTGAACAGAATTTAGAACCGCAATTGATTTTAATTACAAAGGAATCACGTCACCGTTGCAAAGTACGACTTAATTATGCTTACGATTAACGTTGGCCCTTCCACACTATTGCAGTAATATCTAATAATTATATTGTGGACATTTTTAGTCATGAAAATGTAAAATAAAACTAATGCGAAACCCATGCATTATTGATAATAATGATTAGACGTTGCATTTTTAATGACAATCAATAGAACGGGATAACCGGGTGTCTTCCTTCCTTTTCAATTTAGTCACATTATATGTCAAAATCCAATGACATTTGGAACAGTAGGACATTGACGTTTGTGCTACGTTTCGTTATTTCAGTGAACAAAAACTCAAAATTATTAGAAACAAATGACACGTTTTGTTTCCTTTTCCTGATACGTTCTTTTCATCATAACTTATTACATATAGCAAGTTTTTTACCGGTTTTACAAATGCATAATTATGTGTATGTGAAGAATATTATGGTTTGCGCTGTTTTACCAACTTTATCCCAATGATTTGATTAATTCTGAGACTTAAACTGTGTGAATTTTTGCGCGTTATCCATATAAGGATTATTTTATAATTGATTCAATAATAACTTACTCCTTTCTCATTGCTTACTCCTTTGAGTGCGGATAACAAGCACAAGCACAAATTAGTGAAGGTTAGTCATGGGTGAAAGTTCCTAAATGATTGGGATGAGGGTAGTAAGAGGACGAGGAGAAAGTTTTGTTAAGTTCAACCAGGAAGTAGGTAAATTGGAAATCAGGAATCACGTAGAAGATGTAATAAATCACTGTTGCTAGCAGTAAACCGGTATCAGTTTACTTGAGGACTTAAAACAGGATGTCTGATTTGGCTAGTTGACAACATTGAGAACATAAAATTGTTAGGTACATACCTATTATAAACAAATTTAATCCAAACTTCATGATAACACAAATAAAAAGTTTGTCACACGTGTGGGTAGCGGTAAATGCGCCAGTGTTCTTCAAAATATTATCAAAAAGCAGCACTAAATTGAAGAACCGTTATACGTCCAAGATTTTAGCACGTGTGTTACTTCGCACATGTAAATGGACTCTGCCGAGATTTAACTAAAATGAACTTATCATGCACTTCAATGATACCTACTACAGATGTTATTAAATGCAGAAAGTAGGGTTAGGTGCTGTTGTTATTAAAACCGGTGCACAAATCGCTTTGCCCCCCTGAGCCCGATGTCCACTACTTTGATTAGGTGAAAGGACGCGTTTTTTTGGTGCTCCAAGATTAGCATTGACCTTGATTAAGTAGGTACGTTGGGTTCGCCACAGAATTGCAGGGAAAAAATCGGCAATTAAGTCACCTGTATCTTATAGGTAGGTACATAATGTAATGGTGTTTATAAATAATACGGTAAACTTGACTGCTAGATAACATTGTAGGTATTTTTTTGTTTAATTTCTACGCAATCTACGTTGCTTTTCCACAAGGTTTATGGCAAATTTGAGGAACCTAATCGCTACGGAACTAGTAGAACCACTCATTCCCCACGTAGGTACGGAAAACTGTCTTTGAATAGAAAACTAGTTCACACACGACTGGACATAGGTTTATAATAAAGTCTGTTTGTTATCATATCGTTTGGTGATTTGGTATGTGTTGCTTAGCTTCATCCCACTTACGTAGGTACCTAATAGTGTCAGAGATGTTTGTGTCTGAGCTTGTCATCTTGAAGTGTCCTCACAGGTCACCTTGCATGGGCGTGTCCAGCATTTTCTTAGGGGTGGCGAAAAAGTAAGGAAACTCGAAAAATTATAGAAAGTTCAGAGGCGGACCAAGTCTGTCGGGACCTAGGGTGGCAAAAATAAATAGGGCCTCTTGAACCGGCACTGGAAAATCAAAAGTGCCAAATGATAGGGGGATTCGCTCGCGTGATAGATAATTTCTATACCTACCCATCTTGTAGTTTTTAGGGTTCTGTACCCAAAGGGAACCCTATTACTAAGACTCCGCGATCCGTCTGTCTGTCTGTCTATCCGTCTGTCACCAGGCTGTATCTCATGAACGGTGATAGCTAGACTGTTGAAATTTTCACAGATGATGTATTTCTGTTGCCGCTATAACAAACAAACAAAAAAACAGAATAAAATAAATATCTAAGTGGGGCTCCCATACAACAAACGTGATTTTTTTGCCGTTTTTTGCGATAATGGTACAGAACCCTTCGTGCGCGAGTCCGACTCGCACTTGACCGGTATTTTTTTTGTTATTCTCTTGAGCAGTAAACTTTTAGTTACGAGTCAGAATGAAGGGTGGGGCAGGCTGCCCCATCGGCCTCTCCTGGGTAGGCCCATGTAGGTCACAGATATTTTTCGTGATCTAAATAGCTGCGTGAAAATCAGGAAAATAGTGTTATATTCCAAGACATGGTCTACCAGTGTGGCAGGAGTCAGGACAGGGCAAGACAGGCAGACAGCAAAATAGACAGAATTAATTTGGCATTTAAGTTATTACAGCCCTCGCCAAACTTCTTGGCCGCCCTGAAGTTGGTTTACCGGATGCGCGAGGCACGAAACGGTGCAGTTTTTGTATGAGATTTTCTACTGCGCAGCCATTGTAGCCAACTTGTAAAGTATACTACTTCGTGTAAAGTGTTTTCTTATCCCAGGGGATCATTATACCGATGACGGATGAAAAGCCTGTGTGCTATTCCAGACTATAGTCTATCCCTGTGCCAAATTTCATCCAGATCCGTTCAGCCATTCTGGCATGATTGAGTAACAAACATAAGTATAAACACTTCCACATCACATCCATTTATAATATTTAGTAGACATAATATAGTTTTCAGACCGCGGCTTGCCTGTGCCAAAACTGTTTTATTAGGGTTCCATATCCAAAGCGTAAAAACCGGACCTTATTACTAAGACTCCAGGATCCGTCTGTCTGTCTATCCGTCTGTCACCAGGCTGTATCTCATGAACCGTGATAGCTAGACAGTCGAAATTTTCACTGATGATGTATTTCTGTCGTGTTACCGCTATAACAACAAATACTAAAAACAGAATAAAATTAATATTTAAGTGGGGCTCCCATACAACAAACGTGCTTTTTTTAATTTTTTTGCATTGTTTCCATTTTTTGTGGCAGGTTTTTATACCATGAGGACATTTTAACGGGGTGACAATTACTCTATGTCCTACTCGAGGACATGCTCTTACCGTGGGTAGTTGCATCGAAATGCGTTACAATAAAAGGTTACAAACAGACAAGCAGAGTTACTTCCGCATTTTTAATATTAGTAGATATATTGATTGGAAAACAAAACAAACAGCTCGGATCGAATGCCCCTGAGGCTCTGATGCATGCTAGTCGATAACTGTTGGGGTCACTGCTATCACACGCAGATTAAACCCTGATACTCATTTTACAAAGTTGAAATGGATACGTTTACTGGAAATAAGAAAACGAAAATATTAATTAACTACTTAATTAAAGTTACTTATGAATCAAAATACAAATGAAACATAGATGATGCAACTGTCTAAGGACGCCGTGAAGGTTTTTAACTCGCTTTTATTATCTTGGTATGTATCTATGTAACGGAATCTTTGAACGTGATTTTCAACCCCTTCAAAACGTCGGATTAATTTGAGACTTTGCACACTTATTAAGGACCGATGACATTGCAATAGTTTGTCCCATTATCCTTACCAGGATCTTCAGGATTAGGGATTGAACTAAAAAGTAAAAAATAAATATAAGAATAGTGTGATTAACAAAAAAAATAATTTTGTTGTAAAATAACGTGGGGTGCTTGATGTCAGTTGTTATAATATTTTCAATATCTATTGTTAAAAGTAGAGTAATTTTGAAAATATCTTCAAAAGCAACCCATGCTTTTATAAAAAAAAAAACATTTTAAAAGCGACACGGATATAGTCCCCGCCAAACTTCTTGGCCGCCCTGAAGTTGGTTTACCGGATGCGCGAGGCACGAAACGGTGCTGTTTTTACCCTACTGCCGAAGGAGGGTAATGTGTTTATCAGTCTATGTATGTATGTATGTATGCATGTATGTATGTTTGTTCCTATGTGGCGTTCTAGAGACCAAACGCGTTGGCCGATTTTGATGACTCTTACGTCAATCGATTCGTCTTAATCCTGCGAGTGTCACTGGCTACATTAAAATTGGAAAAAACGGATTTTGGGCGCCATTATATGGGGGAAAAAAAATCTTCCTATCCCATCGTCCCCACACGATGGGATAGGAAGATTTTAAATAAAGGATTTTAAGAGGCCATTTCAAAAATATATAACACTTATATGTTTAAATGTACCTAATTCTAAAAAAAAAATAACTAAAAAGGTGTAAATATTTTTTTTTTTGTGTTTTTTGTATTTTTTGTATGAGATTTACCACTGCGCAGCCATTGTAGCCAACTTCAGGGCGGCCAAGAAGTTTGGCGAGAACTATAGTATAGCTTCGAAGGGGATGGCGGGAACTGTAGTGAACAAGCAAAGTGAGCGAACTAAGCCGAAACAGGAGCCCCGGCGCTCATCATAGGTCTACCATCGTCGCTCATAAGCCATCCATGCAGATTACAAGAAAACAATTCGGAAGAAATTCCTTCATCTTGAAAAGATTCCTAATGATTGAACTTGCCGACTCGATTTAGGGTGAGGATGCGCGTTTTACCTTTTTTAACCGACTACCAAAAAAGGAGGAGGTTCTATGTTCGACATTATGTATGTTTTTTTATTTTTTTTAATGTATGTTCACCGATATCTCCGTCAATTGTGAACCGATTTTGAAAATTCTTTTTTTGTTTGAAAGATTATATTCCGAAATTGGTCCCATTTTAATTTGGTGAAGATCTGATAAAGAACTTCGGAGATATACAACATAACTCTCCAATAAATAACGGCAAATCTCTCGGGATTGCTGCAATCGCATGTCTGTTTATTGTTTATACTATTTCATAACATAACATCACGCCAGTACGCTCGAAAGGGGTATGCAGATCTCTCATTTCACCGGTTATATTCATTTTTCATGTTATTCGGGTAATCTATTCTGTCGTTATAGGTACTTACTTAACTACTTCCCTATTAGGTAGGTACAACTAAAAAGTGAAAAATAAAAAGCTTTTTTACAAAAAAATACTACCGACTTCCAAATATGAAAACTAGAAAGTGAAAAATAACTTTATTTTTGGAAGTCGGTGTCCATAACTTAAAAATTTTGTACCTACCAAAGACACCGACTTCCAAAAATAAAGTTATTTTTCACTTTCTAGTTTTCATATTTGGAAGTCGGTAGTATTTTTTTGTAAAAAAGCTTTTTATTAACTTGCTTGCTAGATGCAATCGAGAGACCCAGCTTAGTTTTAGTTATCGAATAAACGGAGAGGAATGTGATATTCAACCGAAAGCTTCTTTGGGGTCCTCCAAAAAGAGACTAAAGATCTTTTAATCATATATTTTAATGTAATCTAGATCTGTAATAGTAACTACCTCAGCAGATTTCCTAACAGTTCAATTAGTGAAACACACCACAACAGATAGTTGGTAAGTTGGTAACAACACGCTACGCAGCATACGGCATCGATCGCTTTCGTGTTAAGGTCACTCCAGTGCAAAATGCAATCGGCAAATGCAAGGACATAGCTGGTAGTGTTTACTTTTGTCTGTTGTGCTGCATTAGTTATCGTTTCGTGCATAAACAGAGTTTGTAAATAAATTATGATGCTGTATACTCAATCGATATTACTGAACTTGGTTCTTTGTTCCTCCATAGAGCATGGAACGCCGCGCCTGTCGGCACTAGTCGACTAGCGACGCCATTGCCTTGAATAATATTAGTGTCTGCGCATTTTTTTATTATCAATAGGGTCACTTTATCAGTATAGGACGTTGAAACACGGTTGCCTAGGCGTAACAAATTTTATTTAACAAAAAAATTGCATCTCTCTAGGAGTGACTCCTGTATCATGGGTGCGTTTACAAACAAATAACAAACAAACAACACAACATCAAACAAACAACACACAAAAATTTGTTCTGTGCAGGAATCGAACCCGCGAAACGCAGCGCAACTGCTAATCACTCAATCACTGCGCCAACTATGTGGTCCATAAAAATTTCAGTTGTCAAAGGTATTCTTAGTCAGAATTGTCACGAGCCGTCAATTTGTATGAGTGACGCTCACCTGACACGCTTGATTTGTATAGAAAGATTTGACAATGCCGTCTCGAGCAGTGGCCGCGTAGGCCTTTCGATGCTCTGTGGTTCACCATTCCTACCTACCAAGCATTGATTATGTGCCTACGTAATAATAGGCCTATTTGCTTGATGACAAACTGACAATGTCCGATGACTAAAGCATAAGAATGGCATAAATCGACCACATGCAATGCACATGTGATCGATTTAATGTCCACTCATGTCTATGTTATTCGTGTGCCTTTCTAAAATGCCATTGTTGTTGACAATTGTCTCATGTAGCACACACTGTGCTATTATTTTATACCTTTTAGCTAATCCAGAGAACTGCAGCGGATGCCCTCAGTCTGTGGTGCTGTATTTCAGATCCATAAGAACCTTCTTGTTGCCGTTTGTACTGTAGTATTAAGTATATGATCTGTTTCGTTTGTAACAAAAAATTGGGATCCGGATTTATGCCAGCGTGTGTTGAGGATACATTTCGAATTAAGAAGTAGAAAGGAAAATATAAGTTCGAAAGCTAAAACCCGACTACTGAAAAACCAGCTCTAAAAAGAAGGTTGTGATGATAACTCGTCACACTAGCTATTTCGTCGCTATCTCTAATAGGTATTGTTCTCGCCAAACTTCTTGGCGAGGACAATATCTTTCACTAATACGCCACTTTCTACATGAAGTCAGTTTCCCAACTCGTCCGACGCTTATGTACAATTAAATACAAAATATGTAAGCATATATAATTATATTATTTAAATAAATAAAAAAAACTTAAAACAATACTTTTTGTGTGGGTAGATTTCTAGTGTGGGACGCAACCTGTATAGATACACTTGCGCATTCTCATGTTCCAAGTACGGCAAGCTTTGCCGGTGCTGCCGGAAATACTCGCTGTGCAGATTACCGTTTAAGATCGCCAACAGCTCTTCCTCCAATGATCAATCGCATCTTTGAATCACCGCTTGGATTCGCCGTTTGGTACACCTCATACAGTGCGGGTTCCTCTTCAGGATTACGTCGACGTATCCTCAGGTATCGTGTGTACGGGCGTCTAGCAGTCACGCATACGACGCGCTGATTCTCATTCAGTACAAAAGGCGCCTTGTGAACTGTACGTGAACGCGAAGCATGGCTGTATCGCTGAAATACTGCGCCTCCTCTTCGACGTCGATGGGTCCGACTGTCGCCGAATCTCAGATCCAGGCCTGTATGACAGCAGCCTCCTCGAAAGTTTCCCTGTCAATGCGCTTAAGCAGCCAGTATATACCGTCTCTTTGCGGGACTGATTGGCTACCAAAACCAGCGGTCTTGTAAAAGCGTGGGGCGACGTTGGGACCAGCCCAAGGCACCTAACAGAACAAAGAAACTCTCGATGTCGGCAAGACTCTTAATGGGCGAAAAGTATGCCTCAGTGATGACTATGATATCCACGAGGGCGGCAACCCAGCCATTTATTCGTAACGTGTGCCTGTCGATGATAGTCACTAGACCGTAACTAGGTCTCCGATCCAGTTATCTTGGGAGGGGACCAAGTATGGTTCAGCCGGCACAAAGCGTTTTGGAAATACTTTTATTGTGCCTAAAACTAAGGAGTGAAATTCTCTACTGGAGTCCGTATTTCCTGATAGCTACAACCTATATAGCAGTGAACAGGTTACTTCTAGGCAAGCGTGCCACATCATCGACCACGTCGCTTACCCTCAAGTGAGATAGTGGTCAAACGCGAGCCTATCAATAATAACAAAAAAACTGGCCAAGTGCGAGTCGGACTCGCGCACGAAGGGTTCCGTACCATTATCGCAAATAACGGCCAAAAAATCACGTTTGTTTTATGGGAGCCCCACTTAAATATTTATTTTATTCTGTTTTTAGTATTTGTTGTTATAGCGGCAACAGGAATACATCATCTGTGAAAATTTTAATTGCCTAGCTATCATGGTTCATGAGATACAGCCTGGTGACAGACAGACAGACGGACCGCGGAGTCTCAGTAATAGGGTCCCGTTTTTACCCTTTGGGTACGGAACCCTAAAAAGGTACAAATAAAAGTAGATTTCAAATATTAACCACTGCGGCAGACCTTAGAATCTTTTGCTCCAGTTCTTGGCGCACTGGTCAATTCACATGGCGGTGGTCGCTTAAGAGTGCGTATGGGTTGGATGTTCAGCTTATACGGATGACGCATCGCCGTACGTCATTGTAGCCCGATGATGGAACGTGCTAGGCAGAATCAAATTGTGCAGTTCCATCACACACTCCCTGAAATTTAACCGATAAAATACCGACAGGTTGGCAACTCGGCGACAATGTTAAAGGCTCTGGAGCCTCGACTTGACTCGTGGCTCATTGCCTATGGGCTGGTATTTGTCAGATCCGTCCCAGAGATGAGAGCAGTACCTACTCCTTGCATGATCGATTTGCGCTTGATACAAGTTAAGCAGCTGTTTGGGCGTAGAGTACCATGTCACCTTCGCAAGAGTCCCCAACTTTTTGGCAGCCATCTGAACCTTTGCTTCAATGTATGGACCAAAATTGAGGGTCGATGTCAACCTAATGCCAAAAAGGTCAAGATGGTCCGTTATCGGAAAGGTCACACCTCGGCAAGAAGGAGCCGGGTGGAATTGGTTCATTTTTGCGAAAAAAAGACACGCCCCGGGCGTGTCTTTCTCTTAGCAGGTCATTCGATTTCTAGTATGCCTACTGGGTTCCCACCCAGACAAGAAAGAACCTTCAACAACGTGTTTGTTCTCATTGGAAGTGTATTGAAATTTGATATTGCATTTAGAAGTACCTTTCAGTTCAAAAAGCTTGTTTAAAAACCGGCCAAGTGCGAGTCGGACTCGCGCACGAAGGGTTCCGTACCATTATCGCAAAAAAAAACGGCAAAAACATCACGTTTGTTGTATAGGAGCCCCACTTAAATATTTATTTCATTCTTTTTTTAGTATTTGATGGTATAGCGGTAACAGAAATACATCATCTGTGAAAATTTCAACTGTCTAGCTATCACGGTTCATGAGATACAGCTTGGTGACAGACGGACAGACAAACAGACAGACGGATCGTGGAGTCTTAGTAATAACGTCCCGTTTTTACCCTTTAGGTACGGAACCCTAATAATAAGGTCCCGTTTTTACCCTTTAGGTACGGAACCCTAAAAATGAAATATTGTGGATGTTATTTACAAATATTTGACGTCAATGCTTTTTACGGTCATTCACTTTGCACAACCAAACAACCTTAGAATAAGCAAACAACCAATCAATAAATAATAACTCGCCTTCATTCCTCTTAATGTTTTGTCTACCCACAAAAAACTTTGATCATACCATAACATGATGTATCATCTCGAATCGGTAACTTTTTTTAAAGTGGGTATACAACAGGGAGAAGAAATGAAAGTCATCGTTGTAGCCCACCAAAAAAGGTAGGTAGGTATGTCCGAATAAGATGATTACATTTGATTACTAACAAGCAACAATCATTGTTCGGGACGAAAATAGTCGCATCCTTATTGTTTGATTGAACTAACTGTATGAGGGTGTAAGCTTAGATACTAAAAATAAAAATTACTTATCTATAACGTTGGAAAAAATTATTATAACGTGGATAAATAAATACCAACTGACTAGAACGATGACTTGCTTTCGAAACATTTTTGTAAGTACTGCTTTTTAACAGTCTTTTCAAAAAAACAAAAAAAAAAACATACATAATGTCGAACATAGAACCTCCTCCTTTTTTGGTAAGTCGGTTAAAAAGGAGAAGGTTCTATGTTCGACTGTTTGAATGGTTGTGATGACAACTCGTAGCTATGTCGTCACTATCCTTAATAGCTCACTTCCACGAATACGTCACTGTGACGTCACTTTCTACATTTAGTCAGTTTCCCAACTCGTCTCAAGCAGTATTTCGTCTCTTTCCCAACTCGTTGACTCCTCAAATTATATAGGCAACATATAGTGATTTTGGTATTTTCGTCAACATGGCAAGCATTTGCTTTAAAAAAGTATCATTTGCTGAAGTGGAACTGATGAAGAAGGCGTAAGTATGTTTTGGGTATGAGATATCTCGAATAGTTAAATTACTGTGATGAAGCAAATTTAATTTAATGGAAATGGTATCATCTAACTGATCTGGTGATGAAGCCAGAAGGTAGGCACCGGAACTACGTAATAAAACAATGTAACCCAATCGTGTTCAGGCTTGTTGGAATTGTTATGAATATAGAGTACCAACACTAAAATAGAGAAATAATTAACATTTAAAAAATTAAACCGACTTCCAAAACAAAACACTACATAGCGAAAAATTACTTTCTTTTCGGAAGTCGGTGTCTTTGGTACCTATATTATTTTCGTTTTTGACACCGACATATTTTATTTTTAACCGACTTACCAAAAAGGAGGTTCTATGTTCGACATTATGTTTGTTTCTTTTATTTTTCTTTTTTGTGTATGTTCAAGCATATCTCCGTCAATTTTGGACCGATTTTGATTTTTGTTTGAATAAGTATGTTTCGAAATTGGTCCCATTTTAATTTGGTGAAGATCTGATGAAGGACTTCGAAGATATACAACAGAACTCTTCAATAACACAAAGTTTCTAGGTGTAACACTTGATGAGCACTTAACATGGAAGAATCATATCGAGATTAGGGCATGCAGTTTCGTACATTTTCAATTTCGAAATTAGCTTACGAAATTGGACTCCTAATATAATGGAAAATCAGAATAATACTTAAACTAAACTCAAAATGCAAAATTTGTGGTCTGGAGAGGTGCCTAAGTGCAATTTATATTCAAACAAAGTGAATATTCTTTTCCTGAATACTTCTACTACAAATACTCCACTGCTGGGGACACCTTCGACAATACCATCCAGCTTTTCGAACTTGGAGTGGCAAGAGAAGTTTGGTCAGCGTAGATTCACGAGCTGGGGTTAAAGATAGTTACAGATAGCTCCTTATAGAATTGAGGCACTGCCGAAAAGCAGGGAGCTACCCAGCTCGTTAGTGACAATAGGAGATGCGCGAGTTCACTATCTTGGTTTAACCATGTATGGTGGGGCTTCAAAGAACATGCCCAATCTCGGAGGCAGAAATAGACTGTCAGTTGTCCAGCGTCGGACTAAAATCAACAGCTTGCAGTGAAAATGGTTATTTGAATAGCACGTGGCTGGCTAAAAAGAGCGGAGCGCATCTCCTACCGGCACATTCAGGTACTGATCGGGTACGGTTGCTTCAGTGAGTACCTGAATAGGATTGGGTGAGAGGCCACGGTAAATTGCTATCCTTGTAGAGGCAACTTGGATTCTGCACAGCACACGCACGAGGAGTACCTGCTTGGGCCTTTGAACGGTGGGTCTTAGTCGCCAGGATCGGGCGAGACCTGTCTCTGCCAGTATTATTGAGGAATATGCTGGCGGCAACATGCAATTAGAGGGAAATAGCCACCGAGTGGAATCGCGAGAAGTCCAATTCCACTCGAAGAAGAAGGCATCGTGGAGGCAACCACCTCGATGTAGACACGCCGAAACCCCGCTTGTATCATTTAAGGCAGATGGAACGCCAGGGTTTCGGGCGCTCAGAGTGTGACAGAGTCCCTGTCCGTCCACCGAGTGATCTCAGGAAAGACAGTGGCACAGTGATCACGTGCCGCCGTGCACAGCAAGGCTCAAACGAGACTTCTTTATAGTCTCCCCAAGAATTTAGTATATTAAGAAGTGCTGATGGTGATCACCAGTTTAGTTTTTATAAGGTAAAAATACCACACTGCCTGGTTTTTTAACCGACTTACCAAAAAGGAGGAGATTCTATGTTCGACATTATGTTTGTTTTTTTTTTTTTTTTTTTTTTTTGTGTATGTTCACGCATATCTCCGTCAATTTTGGACCGATTTTGAAAATTCTTTTTTTGTTTGAAAGAGTATGTTTCGAAATTGGTCCCATTTTAATTTGGTGAAGATCTGATGAAGGACTTCGAAGATATACAACAGAACTCTTCAATAAATTACGGCAAATCTCTCGGAATTGCTGCAATCGCATGTCTGTTTATTGTTTACGCCATTTCATAACATAACATCACGCCAGTACGCTCTAAAGGGGTACGCAGATCTCTCATTTCACCGGTAATACTCTAGTTTCATGATATTCGGGTAGTCTATTCTGGCTTTATAGGTACCTTACTAAACAACTTGTACAACTAAAAAGTGAAAAATAAAAAGATTTTTACAAAAAAATACTACCGACTTCCAAATAAAAAGACTACAAAGTGAAAAATAACTTTATTTTTGGAAGTCGGTGTCTATAACGCAAAAAAATGGTACCTACCAAAGACACCGACTTCCAAAAATAAAGTTATTTTTCACTTTGTAGTCTTTTTATTTGGAAGTCGGTAGTATTTTTTTGTAAAAAGCTTTTTATTCCCCAAAAGTTCAGGCGCGAGTTCAGGCGAAGGTTTCCCCCGATAGCAAAAATATGGGCATTCCCAGCCGATTGTATACCTTGTCAAAGTATTACCCTCACGGGCCACCATTATTATAAAGCTTGGTTTTTTTAATGGCCGAGCTTCTTTCACTTTTCTTTATTTATTTTACACCATGGTCACAAGGTGGCCCAAACGCAATGGTCTAATTGGCTTTTGATTCGAATTCAGACTCATTTTCAGATGATCCTCTTTTGGTTTCAATAATAAATTTTCATAATTGTATTAAAAATAACATAATATTTAAATTAAATCCAGTTTCGAAATTAATAAACATGCAAATATGGTCCGAAATTTCGAAACTGCATGCCCTAATCGAGATACTCTGCAAGAAAATCAACCAATTTGTTTTTGCGCTAAGAAAGGTCAAAAATGTAACGTCGAGAGAAACATCCATAATGGTGTATCATGCATATGTCTGTTCAGTTATTCGCTACGGCATAGTTGACAAACTCCTCAGAAATAGATCGAATTTTCATTGCTCAAAATAAATGTATCCGCACAATTTTTAATATGGAATGGTCTGATTCGTGTAGGCCTATATTTAAGTCACATATCCTTTTAACAGTACCCTGCATATATATCTTTGAAATTGCCAAGTTTCTGAGATCCAATCTTGCATTATTTGAACGAAGGGATAATACAAATAAGAGGAAAGCTGCACATTTGGATTTCGAGATACCTGTTCCTAAGTTGCAACTCTTCCGAAAGATCTGTATCTACATGGCTCCCCTAATTTATAATGCTTTGCTGAAGTCAATTACCCTATTACCCATCAAAAAATTTTGTTCGGCACTACGAAAGTGATTGTTGCAGGAATGTTTTTACTCAATTCACGAATTTTTTGTAAAATGTGCCTGTAAATTTTATTCTCTTTATCAGGCATCTAAATACAGGCTTAAGTAATTATTTAGCTTAAGTGATAATATGTTAAATGTATTGTTTAAATGGAAGTGTGTGTAGTATATTAGATATATAATGATTGAAATAATATTTATTTTTAATCATCATCATCAGCCTATTAATGTTCCCACTGCTGGGACACAGGCCTCCTCTCTGTGAGAGGGAATGGGCCGTAATCCACCACGCGGGCCCAGTGCGGGTTGGTGGATGTTACGTGTCTTCGAATTTTTAGTTCAAGGACATGCCGGTTTCCTCACGATGTTTTCCTAATACACTAGTCTGTTTTTTTTAATAATGTAATGTAATTGAAAATTTATGTAAGAAATTCATTAAATTGGAATTTGATTTTGCATGCCGTTAAAACGGTGAGACATGTAGCACTATGCAATGTTATGATATGAACACCTCTGTAAACACCATGTTTCTAGCAAATAAATATTCTATTTATTCTATTCTAATAAATTACGGAAAATCTCCTGGGATTGCTGCAATCGCATGTCTGTTTATTGTTTATACCATTTCATAACATAACATCACGCCTGTACGCTCTTAAGGGGTACGCAGATCTCTCATTTCACCAGTTATGCTCAAGTTTGATGATATTCGGGTAATCTATTCTGGCGTTACAGGTACCTTACAAAACAACTTGCCTATTAGGTAGGTACAACTAAAAAGTGAAAAATAAAAAGCTTTTAAAAAAAATACTACCGACTTCCAAATAAAAACACTAAAATGTGAAAAACAACTTTATTTTTGGAAGTCGGTGTCTATAACGCAAACTTGGTACCTACGAAAGACGCCGACTTCGAAGTAAATAGAAAGTTATTTTTCACTTTGTAGTCTTTTTATTTGGAAGTCGGTAGTATTTTTTTGTAAAAAGCTTTTTAATTTTTTATCTTAGAGAAATGCTCATACTGCTCTACCACGGGGAGATAGAGCGGGACAGACAGTTGTGGGACTCCAACCCACTAAACCCAATAACACTAAACACGGGCACGCGATAGCACTCACCGCGAACCTGCCGCAGCTGTCCGTCAACGGCCGTCCGTGACCTTTCTTTGGGGTGTTGCCCCATCACCGGCGCACCAGAACACAATGAACGCCGTGATCACCCCAGGGACCAAATCAGCACATATGCGCCTGACGGCCCCGTGTATGTCACCTTTGGTCCCCCAGTGACGAGTCAGGTCAATCGCCCCGTCACCTACCACTTTTCTGCCGCAGGGGATAGGGATGTCACTAAGTAGGGGAAGCCCGGGCAAGAAGCATAGTGCGGGTAAGAAGAATAACTGTTTCTTCCATAAATCTATAATAAAGGGTCTTTCAACAAGGACGGGTCGATGTTAAAATTGAATAAAACAAGATGTGTGTGAGATATTAACGAAATTTATTTTTTATTTAAAAGGCCCATTTATGCCAATTATGGATGGAATATGACATCGTTCAAATGTCCGCCGCGGCTTCGTATGGTGGCACGAATTCGAGAGGTCCAATTTTTAATGACTCGATCGAAGATCGAGCGAGCGCTACAGATCAATGACAAACAATTTCTTTTGGCTTGAATTGAACAATATGGACGTGAACGACATGTGGTTCCAGCAAGATGGCGCTACTTGCCACACAGCGAACGACACAATCGACATTCTGCATGAACGGTTTGAGGGTAGAGTTAGTGTTCCGCTAGACTTTTTCTTGTGGGGTTTCCTGAAGTCGCAGGTCTATGCCAATAAACCACATTCGACCGTTGCCCTGAAAGCCAACATAACGCAGGCCATCGCTCGGATTCAGCCGGATCTATGCAGCAGAGTCATTAAAAATTGGACCTCTCGAATTCGTGCCACCATACGAAGCCGCGGCGGACATTTGAACGATGTCATATTCCATCCATAATTGGCATAAATGGGCCTTTTAAATAAAAAATAAATTTCGTTAATATCTCACACACATCTTGTTTTATTCAATTTTAACATCGACCCGTCCTTGTTGAAAGACCCTTTAGTTAGATTTTTTATTTACTTATGTACACGAAAATGGTTAATATCCATTGTGGATTATATTATAGGGCACAGTCAGTATTTAAAAGAAAATAAAAATTTAAACTTACATAACACAAGCTCGTTTGCTGTAGATGGTGTTTTTACTCTAGATATAGTTAATATCTAAGTAAAATGTTATAATATATTTAAATTATATCTATAGATTTGCCTTCCATTATTTACCTTACTTGTCTTGATATTTTTATTTGAAATTATGGTAGGTAGTAAAGGCGCTGATTTCATTCATATAATTTCCATTTGGTTTTCTATACATGCGAGTTGTTAACAAAAGTTCTTTGTTATATTTGAATAGTCTAATTTTACTAGATTCTATACCATCAAAACAGAATCGAATTAAGAACCTACTATTATTTAACATCTTTGTATTATTTATCATTGATCTCTATGAAAGGCTTAATAACTTTTAATTATTGAAAGGTTTTGTTGTTTTTTTTCGCATATAGAAAATTAACACCTTTTATATTTTATGTAATTTAATTGTTTTTACCCGACTGCCGAAGGAGGGTAATGTGTTTATCAGTCTATGTATGTATGTATGTAAGTATGTATGTATGTATGTATGTATGTATGTATGTAAGTATGTATGTATGTATGTATGTATGTATGTATGTATGTTTGTTCCTATGTGGCGTTCTAGAGACCAAACGCGTTGGCCGATTTTGATGATTCATACGTCAATCGATTCGTCTTAACCCCGCGAGTGTCACTGGCTATATTAAAATGGAAAAATGGCGGATTTTAGGCGCGATATTGCGGACAAAATTTTTTTTTTCTTCCAAACCCATCGTGTGGGGTATCAAAATAAAGGGTTTTAAGAGGGAGCATTTGTACAAAATTTTTACTGTTCCAAGTACATTTTATAAGTTGGTCGACTATTACTCGTAAACTTGTAAAGCTGCTGTGATAGTTTTCCTTTTAATTTTGTTGTATAGGTATACTACTCATCATCATCATCATAGCAGCCGAAATACGTCCACAGCTGGACATAGGCCTGCCCCAAGCATCGCCACCAGTCCCGTGCGTCTTGCATCCAACGGATCCCCGCAACCTTCACCAGGTCGTCGGTCCACCTGATGGGAGGCTTTCCTACGCAACGCCCTTCGGTTCGCGGTCGCCACTCCAGAACCTTTCTACCCATCGGCCATCCGTTCTGCGAGCAATGTGCCCTGCCCAGCTGCCACTTAACTTTGGCAATTCTGCGGGCTATGTCGGCTAATTTGTTTGAGAAAAAGTGGCACGCTTGGTTTTCATACAGATGGAGGGACTTGCGTTATCTATTTAGCGTTTACGCGGTCTTAAATTACACTCTAGGGTAAGGCAAACAAGACTGCGTGACGTCCGTTTTGCAACGATTCGTTTCTGTCACTAAATTTTGTAGCACAACATGTTGACTTTTAGTTTAATCGAAGTATTGAAAATCGGAATGTCCTTTTTCGGACCGACAACCCTTCGAGCATTTGATTCTTCGAACGTATGAAAATCGGAAAACAAACAAATCGCATTTACGACTTTTGGTAAAATTAATTTCGTGATTTTTAATAATAGACATTATAATTCTTAGGTAGGTATTATGAAATTCGGATTTTTGTAAATCGGAATATCGAAATTCGGAATAAAATATTTCGGAGTATTTGGGTGTTCCCGGTCTACGGTGCTGAAGCCATTACGGAATCCGGCTTGTTCGGGAGACTGGAAATCGTCAAACCTGCGTGCGAGACGAATCGTGATGACTCTTGAAAACGGCTTGTAGACATGGCTAAGAAGTGAGATGGGCCTATATACTACCGCCGTGATTTTTTTTCATATATTCAAAAGCAACCATTTAGCTGGTAGGGGGTGAGACACTTGACTCTAACAAAAAATATCCATTTTAAGCTTAATTTTACGCATTCGGATCCCTGAATCGAAAAATGGTTTCCATAGAGCCGTAATATTTTTGAATGGCCTATCCAACGATATCCCACATCTTAAGATAGAAGAGAAAAAAAACCTCTTTACGTGTACAAGTTATTTTACCACTTTGTCGGCGTGATTAATATGTATATCTATGCCAAATTATAGCTTTCTAGTACTAAGAGTCTCTGAGGTAAGCTGCGGACGAACGGACGGACAGACGAAACTGTAAGGGTTCCTCGATGACTACGGTACCCTAAAAAGGGTAGTGTCACGATTAACTAATTTATTCGAGGAAGATCCGTCTTGCAGATAGGGGAATGTGATAATGTGTGCTAAGAAAGCAATTTAAATGTGCTAATCAGTCTTTATCTAAGTTTATCTTATCTAAAAGTAGCCTGCAATCGAAAATATCCTCCACTAGCTATTGATATTGCACCTTATTTATATAAATCTCTGAGCTGTTCTGGTAAGTAATTTTTGGTGCTGCAACTGATTTATCAGATTTTTATTCTTCTTTTTCTTCGTCCTAGCTATGATTCCAATTTATTTTTCTAATTTTCTAGAGAATATTTGAATTTAGAATCTGATAATCGCAAAACAGTGTCCTGGTTTTTATAATAAGGTTGATTTTTTATCTTTGGACACACTCACCTATGCAGATCATGTCAGCCCCTTTGCAGACTTGTATACTGGCCAATATAGACACCTACGTTATGACAGGAACTGATATGAGAAGTGTTGCTGTAGCAGTATGTATGTATGCTAGAGTAATATGGTCAGCAATAAAAATTAATCGGGCTGCGTATTGGGGTAGACAGAGGAGAAAAAGAAGGGGAGGGGTGTCTGAAAGTGGATTGTTGATTGATGAGTTACGAGCAGTTCATCATCATCATCAGCCTAACTACTAGGACACAAGCCTCCTCTCTGTGAGAGGAGATGATGGACCATAATCTACCACGCCGGCCTAGTGCGGGTTGGTGGATGTCACATGTCTTTGAATTTTAGTTCTAGGACATTATTTTCACGATGTTTTCCTTCACCGTTTTTGAGAGCAGTGGTGATGAAATAATTTACACAAAGTAAAGCACCCACGACCTACAACCTGTAAGTCGCGGCCAATTAAATACCACTGAGCCACCACTGCTCACTTACTAGCATTTACGACAGTAGAATAGATACACTGATACTTTGTTTGATGACTTTAGAGTTGAAAGAGCGTACATTGTGTACAACTCTGTGCTGTAGCTATGCATAATATATGCAATCGGCAAATGCAAGCTCAATGCACAGTATAATGCACAGTATAAATCCGTCAATAATTTTTTGTGAAGATTTCATAAAACATCGACGGAAATTACTTTGTGTCATGTAAAGTAAGAGAAAAATCCACACAACAACGACGTAAGATGACATACAAACATACTTTTTCATAGAACAATGACGCATTTGATATTTTATGAAATCTAGCCATTATAGGAATTTCTTGTATGTCACATTATAAAAGTTTAGAAATAGAACACAATTTCCAAATTTAAAGCTAATTGGATCAGCGGTTTCGAAAATATGCACTAGTGGCGCACTGTAAAGTTTCTGATTTGCAGAACCGTCTTTGTTCTACGACTATGACGATATGTACTTAGTCAGGTTCTACTTGAGCTTTCATACCAAATACCAAACTGCGGCAGTTTGGTTTTGATAGCGTGATGTTTACTATCAGCAGTTTCAAGTCCCGGTTTTCACAGTTAGTTAACATAAGTATTTAAATTAGTTCTGCTACAAAACGCGGTTAACTGGAATTTATATATCTATTGGCGTGACTTAAGTTCTAATAAGATTTCTTAGGAAAAATGCAAAACATACTTATATTTTACTTAGATGTCTGTATAGGTACAATTTTCTTCACTTATATTTTAAGTAATAAAATATATTTGAAACTTAACAGGTTCACACTCCCTCGAGCCACATATGGTCTGCTGCAGTGGCGTAACTATAGGGTGGCAGGGCTGGAAAAATGCCACGGGCCCCCGTCCCTACGGGGCCCCCGGCCAGAGATATTGCGAGCTCAGGCGTGAGCTAACATTTTTAACAAAATTTTGTAAATGTTATAAATTGTATACAAGTAGGTACTTAAAAACAATTTAAGTTATACACAACTAAAGACTATATACAAATTCAAATAAAATATTAAGATTTAAACGCATTCATAACAAAAGTATTAATTGCTTAATTTTTTCAGCGGTAGTTTTTTTTTTTGTTAAATGATTTTATTTCTGCAAGTTGGTTTGTACAAACACTTTTACATGTCGATGATATTTTTTAAAACTAGATGAGGTCGGCGTTTCCTGTCTGACTACTCTGAGAAGAAAGGCCGAAACAAACTCAGAGGTCACAGTCTCTTTTAAAGTCCAGACAAAATCTTGGTTAGATCATGTGAAGACCATGTAGACTGATGTCTGAAATGGTCTTTTGAGGAAAGAACGAGCCAGATTGGGTGGACCTGTCCAGTCAGTGCACGCATTTGTCAATAACCGTGCAGTACTTTCTTTGAGTCGAGTCTGTCGAAACTTCAACTTCGAAACATTAAAAACATTGAATCCTACTGACAGGCAGGTCATTATGACGATATTTTTAGCTTTAAAAGTTCGTTTTGTTGAAATCCAAAAAGTGGTATCTAATCTGTTAAATTGCAAATCAGTGATAGAAATGAAGTTGAAATAGCTTAAGAAGCAGATCGAGAACTAAGATTTTACTATGCTACTGGTTTACCATTGCAAAATTCTACAAACTATTGATTCAGCCTCTAAAGCACTTCAGTCTAAAGCCACCGATCTTTCAAATACCTCAAAACGTTTGAAAAATTGTCAGAAGATTTAATTTATTTAAGGAATTCGAAAATTAAAAAAGGAAGCAAATAGTAGCAGAAAAGTGGCCCAACAACCCTGAATTTTCTGAAACTTGTCAGAGGAAGTTGAAACGCCATCTTTGCGATGATGAGCGTTTTCAAGTTTCGGAAAGTTTGTTCAAAGTGAACATATATTCTTTTCGAGTATTATATTTTATCATTATTAATAAACTGTATTTGCGTTTCCTTCCAATGAATGAAATTGTTTAAAATTTAAGTGTTTTGCAACCTGTTACTTTGCAAAATTTAAATGATATTGATATATTTAAAAAAAAGCTAGAATTTATTCAAATATTTAAAAAAGACATACCTGAATCATTTGCCAGATAAATTCTCAGTTTTCGAACCACCTTCAGAGACGAATTAGAGAATTCTTCGTGTAACTTGCTGAATTATTTATGATTAAAAATCATTTTATATGACATGCAGATTTCCTGATGTAAGTACTGCATTAATGTAATTTGTTACTATTTCTGTGACGACAGCTAGTGCTGAAAGACTATTTTTGAAACTAAAATTAATAAAAACCTAGGTATTTAAGGAAATTTATGGGAGAAGACAGGCTACGTAACATGATGGCTATTCTGTCTATTGCAAGTTCTATGTCCCAATATTTAAACTTTGATGATGTTATTGATACTTTTTCGGAACAGAAAACTATCCGCAGCTCTGTATTATTATAAATGTGTAATACCTATGCTTTTGAAAATTTTATTTACTAGATATTTAACTAAATGCACAAAATATTACTGTTGGGGAACTACTAACTAATTCAGTTATTTATTAAAATTAAATTAAATTTACTGGGGCCCCATCTAATGAATTTGCCACGGGCCTCAGACGGTATAGTTTCGCCACTGGTCTGCTGTATTGTTTTCGCTGATGGGACAGTGAACCTGTTAATCTTATTTCTAACTGACCTTTGGACAATGACAGGTGTCTCATCACTCATCAATATCATACCTGATTAACTAAGCTACAAAATAATACTGGTCCTAGAATCAAACCCTGCGGAATGCCCGACGAACGCATAGAGCGCAGCGCCGCTAAAAGTCCTCTTGTTTAGTGTAGCTCACCCGTGTTTCTTTTTGTCGATTTGACATAATATTTTCCGACCAGTATCTAGTATGTGGCTACCGGATAGTTCTATCAATGGTAACATTATTGCAAATTGTTTTTAATTAATGATGACCAATGCAATGTTTCCTTAAATTTTTAATCAACGAGGAAAAAATTTGTGCAATATGACTTTATGTTTTCAACAGTAGATACACACATATATATATATATATATATATATATATATATATATATATATATATATATGAATAAATATTTCAAAGTCATAATCGATGAAAAGAATTGAGTTCAGTAATTAACTTTTCTAGATAACTTTGCTGATAAATGTGGCGCTCATTAGTGGCGTGATGGATTAATAAAAGTACAACGGCTCTGGTGATAAAATTATCATTCACCAAGTAATTGTTGTAGAAATTACCATCAGCATATCAACATATGATATGCCGAAGGTAATTTCTAGACGGGCTAATAAGGCTAGCCTTTAACGATTATCAGTGACGGATCATTGCATTGCATGAGGAATTGATAATTAAAATATGGAAATGGTCTGACTGACTTCAGATCATATATATATGTAGTTTGCTGCACACTATCACGGTAAAGATACTATTGTGCTCTGGCCATAACTGTTTCATATCCAGTTTTCCTTTTAGATAACAATTCTGTGTGTATACTGTATACCAATACGTTATCTATGGTGTTAACCCTGTATTCCCAAGTAAGTTTGAATATAATGTCTGAAATGTCTCCTGTATATGTACTTACAACAACAAGAAAAGAACAGCATGCCAAAACACTCCTAACACCCGGCACCCGTCGCACCGCCGAACGCGGCCGAACGAGAATCGATGTCACCCGAAGCCAGTCCGTTTGCAGTCCCGCTGACGGCTCCCTTCCATACATAATAATCTTGCCTCGCTTTCGCCACGCTGCGACCCAACGCCAGTCAACAGTCCACGTTATCGCACTGTGCGGCTACGAAAACACTTCTATTGTGAATCAAATTGAGAAAACCAACCATATTTACCTGTTTAAGACGCTATAGACGAGTTAAAATGAGCAAATTAAGATCTGGAGTGAAATAGAGACGGGACGAGGCAAAGCTATCGACGTTTTATTTTGGAACACTGGACTAAAGATACGAAACTGTATAATTACTGTGTTACGTTTCCTGTGCGATGTTGGGGGAGAGTTTTGGTTAAAAAGTTGACATTAGACGTTTACTGGGACTTATTGCGAATGTGTATTGAAACGTTCATCGCTATCCACGGGCGCACTGCTATGCGCCACGATTTGGTGCATTTTATAAGACACACATCCTCCGACCACTACTGCGAAGGAAGAATTTAGTCACCGAAGCAGGTAAGAACAATAATTTATATATATAGTTTTATGTAATATGCTAAAGTGAGCTGTGCTGTTTCTAGAACTTGTCGGAGTGAGAAATGTTGTTACATTAACATATCACATTGACAAAATGCTTGAATGTCAACTTTAAACTTATGCTAAAAACGCAGGTGGCGATAGCAAATCTTAAATACAAAAAACCATTAGTGCAAATCGAATGTGCAATCGCAGAAGCTGTAATGTTAGAAACAATTCCTTTGAAATGCAAGTCTTGGCCTAAGTGTTCATAATTGTCTTGAATCCAATTAAATTATAATTAAAGACAATGGTTTCTTAACTAATCTGGTCGGTCGGCGTTAACCACATAGATGATGAATATATAAACAAACAAACAGCCGGTTATAATGCGAGCCACAAACAAAGGAATATTAATATTCTTAACTCGTCAACCTTGTAAGTTCATGCTCTGCTTCACCTCTGAAGAAACTATAACGTAAGCAGAAACGTTAAATAAAGGACGACTATAAAATAAAGGAACGCACAGTTGTTGGTAGCCTCCTGTTTTTATAATGAATTGGTTCAGCCTTTTTCGAAAACAGAAGGGATGATGTTATGCAAGAAACAATCTTTATATTGGCAACAATCGTGAGGGCTATTATAGTTTGCATTTATTATTTGACAGTTCACATTTATAACAACAAACGACAATAAACAAAACAAAGCTGCAAAATCAAAAGTACTTATATGTTTAGTAGGTACATTAGGGCACAAATTCCCTTGTTTCTAGAACTTTACAAATTTATATGAGTCTGACAAGTTCTTAAGTTCAAATTCTGAAGAAGCCAACATCATTGTCTTCCAAACCAAACGTGTAAGCAAAATTGCATCTTAATCGGTTGAAGATAACTGCTTTAAAATTCAGTTGCAAGAATTGATCTGAAAATACATTTATATACACATATATTGCAAGTTAATAAAAAGCTTGTAAAATACATTTTTTTTTGTTAACACATGGAATCGGAATTATTTTCCAATCTGACTTGTGACTGTGTCTTTTTTAGGCATAATTTTTTTTCGTTATCCGACTTCAAAAAAGAAAGTTATTTTTCACTTTGTAGTATTTATATTTGGAAGTCGATAGTATTTTTTTGTAAATAAGTTTTTTATTTTTACTTGTACCTTATAGGCAAGTTCTTTAGTAAGGTACCTATAATGCCAGAATAGATTATTCGAATAAATTAAACTTGATCATAACCGGTGAAATGAGAGTGTACCAAGGTGTAGGTACACATCAATATTGAGAGAATTCATCATTCCTAACCAGCAAGAAGGTTTAAATTCCATAATTTTGCTTAGCACAGCAAAACTTGACGTCTTTTCTGTACAAAACACAGACCAGAAAAAAATACAGGTTAACACAACATCGGTCGACACGACTTACGCACGAGATCCCCTACAGTTGACCTAGTCCGTTTAGTAGATATTAGTGAAAACAACACAGAATTAGAGAAATGGAATGTTGACTAGAACACAGAAAATGTAAATGAAATATTTGTAACTATTTTGCAAAGGATGCAAGAAGCACAGGATCGTCGATCGGTCGATTTGGCGATGCTTCGGGGACGTGTATACCCAGTAGAGGATATCTGTCAGCAGCGGCAGAAAGATAATGATGCTGAGTTTACCCAGTTATCTAGAAACTTTTCTTATACATCTGCCTAGCCTTTTTCCCAATTATTTTTGGGGTCGGCTTCCAGTCTAACCGGATTCAGCTGAGTACCAGTGTTTTACATGGAGCGACTGCCTATCTGACCTCCACAACCCAGTAACTGGGTAACACGATACCCCTTGGCAAGACTGGTGTCAGATCTCAGGCTTCTGACTACCCGTAACGACTGTCAAAGATCTTCAAATGACAGCCGGGACCAACGGCTTAACGTGCTTTCCGAGGCACGGAGGAAACTCGGTATGATGAAATGGTCACCCATCCACGGACCGACCTCGTCAAGCGTTGCTTAACCTTGAAGATCGACCCGTGCGGCTGTTATTATTTAGCCACGAGCTCCTCTATAAATATAATAATAGCTCCTATTTAGAAACTTTTCTTATACAAAACCTAGTAAAAGGAGAACCTAAAAACTTAAATTGGTACTAAAACGATTATCAATACGCTCAAAAAGGAAAACACTTGAAAACATGAATGATTGTGCTTGGGTAATTTGGAGCAATGAACCTGAATCATTACATATAATATGACCTGATGACAATAAGGACAATAATTGAATGTTTACCTAATAAATTTATGTGTACGTGACATTGAAATAAAAAAGTGAATAAAGACTATGATTTAGTAATGTCAATTTAACCGCAATAACCACAAGAATGAAAAATCCATTTTTTGCGTAAATTTATACCACATCCTTTCCTGCTGACGTAGGGTGATAGTGTCTATTACGAAGGTTTACCCGTACCTATCAATGCTATATTACCATACGACATTGCTGTTATTAAATAGCTCATATGACAGTATGATGTTTCAGTAGACTCATTACATTTATATCCGATATCCAGTATCTATAAATAAGAATTATTTACTTCCGAAAGGATTTATCAGAAGCGTTTGATAGAATAAAGCATACATTAATTGGACAATCTTAAATTATAAAGACAAGTTCTTAAGAAAAGAACTAGGCCAACTAGGCCGATTTACCTTAACCTAAATAATATAAAAAAATTAGAAGAAACAGAAAGAGACAAACGTTTAGATTACATAAAGCACGATAAAGCTTTTGGCGTTTGGTCTGCAAAATAATTTCTTTGAAATGTCTGCTTATCTTTTAAATATTCTAGTTTGTTTTGTTGTTAAAAATTCAAGATCCGCACGAATTGACGTAAGCGGTGAAACGAGTTGCCTCGTAATGGCATACATAATTTGATCAACCTGTGTTTCGAACAACTAATATGTGGACAGCATAAATTGAATATTATGCTGATTTGGAAAACATTGTGCCTCGGTATTGAAATTCTTTGACTCTAGTCATCTTAGATTATCTAGTCATCATGTGAAGATGGACAAAAATAATAGTACCAATAAATTTTTATTTTAGTTCTTTTGGAAGGAGGTACTTGAAAACTAAATCGCTACTCTACTCGCTACTCGAATATTTGTTTGTTATCGAGCTAACCAAATATAATTATATATTGATGTAAGTATAATTATATTAATTAAAGTTGACAAATGGATAACTAATTGAATGTTTTCTAGATTAATATAATGAGGCGTATAGAACCTATTAAAAAGCGGATATGGAGGAATGGAAAACATTGACAGGGAAAGCAAAGCACTATGTAAACTGTAAAGTAAACACATACATGACATAAAGATAAGAAAGCTATATACGGCGGAAATTTTATTCATAAGTCATTGAAAAGGTTTCTGATATTTCATCATCTCTATTCTACTGAATGATTTGTTATTAAACTTGTTTGATAACAAGATAGAAAAAAATATTAGAGAAGCATATATTTTTCAAGTTGTTATTGGTCTTTCGTTATATTAAACTTCTTCAAGACATGTTTCACAAGAACCATTAAAAAATTTACAACTTTTTTTTTATCTAGCCATCATTAAATTATGAACGTCTTAATAATTAACGTGGACTTAAGATTAACTTTATTCCAAGTATTAGGTTGGTACTAACAAATTTCCGTATTAATAAACACGGAATAAGAAGGGATTATACTAATCTGACACTAGTCTCGGACTAAAAGTTACACCAAGGTGCTAGCTAGTTTAAGGTCAGATTAAAGTTGGACTAAGAGTGTATCTATGGCGACTACAATTATTATGTTTGATTGAAATTTTGTTTGTTGTGATTTGATGATGAAAATTTTTAGTTTAAAATAAATATATTGTATTCATATTCACAATCATTCCATGTCAGGTTAGATGCGATTTAAGTTGAAATTGTTGATATAAATTTAAAATTTCCTCCTTCACTTTCAAAACTGTAAGACAGATGTCACTCCGCACGCTATTTAATTTTTATTTTTTTTATTTATGTCATCAACTTTCATGGTTTCATTCACTGGTTCATTCTTTTTACTTTTAAATTCAACTGGGTTGCCATAGCTTATGCGTAAATCCAAGAGTAAGGAATGAATAGTCAGTCCGAGTTTATTCCATGTTTATTAATGACATTGCTTACCTAGTTAATTAATCCTTCATTACTCCGGGATTAGCTACTCCAAGAGTAACTTCGGAGTAAGCTGGTAATACGCCATTTTTATTAATGAATAAGACGGTGACTGTTTAATTTTGTATGATGCAGATCATTTAACAACCGTACCAAGTTGCAAATTAAAGTTAAACAAAAGAATGCGCTCCATCAATTGAAGTAAGTTGTAGGCTATATTTAGATAGAATGGGTTCTTTAAAACATAAAATTTTCGCCCATATGAGTTTTATTTACCAAATCTCAAATTAAAGTTAAACAAAAGAATGCGCTCCATCAATTGAAGTAAGTTGTATGCATACAATATTAGAAAGGAAATCTTAACAGAAAATAGAATGTTTCAAATAACCCATTCTATTTTCTGTTAAGTTCACTCAACAGTTCCGTGAAATTCACTCCAAAAATATCGTCTGCCTGAATCCTGACCCTATTCTCTTTTTGTTCCAGATCGCTATTGATGGCGTTACTCAGCATCCAGGGCGATTGGTACTTGTATTTTTGGTTAATATACTGCAAAATCTATTCAGCTATTATATGGTTGTTCAGCAATCACTGCCGCGGAGCTGATAAGGTTCGCTCAGTGATAACAAGTGGAATTAGCGGACAGTCGCCTACAGGCCTTCATAGAGTGCGCCCGCGTCGACGAAGAGCGCCCCAGCAGCACCGCGTCAAACACATCGTTGCTTTAGCAAGGAGACCGTCTCTTAGAAGAATCGTGATGGCACCAGGAGCTAGCACCGCGCACACCATGATGGAGGACAAAGAGAAAATCCTTCACGGAGCTTTGGCAACCGGTGAGTTCATTGTTTTCATGTTTTTGGATACCTACGCCTACGTGTACAACGGCTTTGTAAAGGTCTCTTTTGTTTTGTACTCACGATTATTCTGGCGCCTTCTTGCAACAACAAGGTGGTCGGTCAACTGCGATTTTTTTCAGTCACGACTTTGTTTACCCATGTTTTCCAAACCCATGAACACGCCTTCGTCCGGCGCGAGAGTTTATGTACTAGGTGCACTGTTATTGACATACTTTTGAATAACATTCTTGATTTTATCGCTGAAATGCATTCGGTTGGTAAATATTGTTAGAATTAAGTTTTGCTAAATCATGAGTATCGTAAATATTAAGACATTTAATACTTTATATCCATTGGCGTTCGCATTGTACTTTTAATTCTCACGTCGCCAGCAATAACGCTTGCTACTTATTAATCGGAATGAGCAGAAATAAATGATATGAATGTATAAAAATAGAAGTTTTATAAGTAGCTTTATGCAGTGTGAATGAATTAATCGATCTTGTTGAACCGTTCTCTAAGTTTGCTTCCTATTTCTTGCCATTGGGGAGGTCAATCAATAGCAAGAATAGACAGAAAAAAATCAACATTGATTTTATATCACGTACAATAACAACCTGAAATACATTAGGTCCTTGAAAAGGCTATCAAGCGTATCAATAACATTCGTGAGTGCTAAAACAGGTATTCTTCCGCCATCTTTATTCAGTAGCCTTAAATAGCAATTTAATGAATCCGTAAATAAAGCAACTTCTTAATTACTTCATGCGTGAACATAAAGTGGTTCTGTCGTTTTGGACTTGTTTTGCTTCAGCCTCTGAAAGTTCGAATTTTGTTTCCATTTTTCGATCAATTCACGATCTTTGAAAATAGGATCGACTGAAATTCGTGACACAAAGGTTGTTATTAAAGAAAACAATGGGCTCTGTGCATTATTCGCACCAATTAAAGTAATTTACCACAATAAGATTCTAATATGCATTGTTTTGAATTTTGAATTTCGAAACCATTGTTTATATCTTGGCACTTGGCATCAGGTCTAAAGCTATCGTGCTCATTTCTGAGAGTCCCTTCATAACTTCGTGGCAATTGCCGGAGAACTGCAGATCTTGATGGCAAAGCGCCAGTAACATACGGTCTGGACTGACAAATTTTTCGGAGAAACCATTGGACGTATATTTAGCACCATATATTTAGCACTACACGTTTAGTCTGCGTGGTGATGACGCTAAGTTGGATTATTAGATTTTTGCCATAAACTCTATCTGATACGATGTAATGGACATTTGCAATCGATAGTTCCATTACACCACTCAGCGATGGCGGACACTAACTGTGGGTACTTCTCTTATTATCTTTTTCATTATCTCCGAATCCATTTGACAATTTATGGTTTTCATATGGAACATTATCATCTCATTCGCCAACTGTCATCTTTTGAAAGTCGAAATATATTTAGCATGATCGTGGACCGTGGTCGATCGCAGCGGTTGAATGGGAGAACTTAAACTTTAGTTGATAAACATATAAGATTTCATGCAACAATACGCTGTGAATTACTTCAACAAATAGTGGTAAATCATCCAATCACGAGCATGCCCATTGAATTCCCCTTGTACTCAAGGACCAATTGTTGAAGCTCAGGGTGATAAATGATGAATTGACAATTCATCTCTTTTAGTGAGGTGATCCACTATTCTAGATCTTAACAATGATGTCAGTTACAAGGCTGCATGACCCCGTTGGCGCAAACACAAATCCATCAGCCAAATGTCTAAACTCAAATGACTGTTCCGAAAAATGGATCACTCATCAACAACGTTTTCTTAGCTTCAGAATTTTCTATTTCTTCAGAAGAGTTTCTAAGAAGTGTCTTGAATGTTTGTCAGTTTTGAAAAGTAAATGAAATGTTTAATTTGTTGCATTGGGTAGTGTATCGGTCAATTGCCTCCGGCCATCGCTTCGTCGACAGAGTCAGATGCAAGAAACGCGTTGAACTTTGCCCTTTACAAATATAAACACACTTACTAGGTATATTAGATGCAATCTACATTGTGAACGATTGTTATGCGTGTCATGAAGTCTCGTGTTTGGTGATTGTGAATTGTGATGTCTCGCTATATTTGCAGATTTTTTTTAATGGTGGGATTATCCACCATTAAAATATTTTGTAATGGTATTCATTTTTCACGGCACATTTGCTGTCTAATATCATCAGTATACTTACTATATTATTGACTAGATAGTTCAAGAATACAGTCACTCACTCACATCAGAAATCATTTATGATTAAGCTAATGAGTTAGAGGCATTTCCTTATAATTTAGGATCATGACTCGTGATACGGTTACGATTGTATCTTGCCACGTGTAGGTAAAATGATGTTTGTAATTAAAGACCAATATTCATTAAGCTGGTCATATCGACAGCGAGTGACGAGAAATTAAAACAATATTACAAATCGTGGGTCTCCGACCTTTCAAGATGGCCGGAGATGGCCGGTTTTACTTATCAAATAAAATATGGGAGATAAAAAAACTGAAATAAAATACATTGTTAAGAATACAATATGTATTTTTTTTAAATCTATATATTGGTAACGGAATTTATTTCTAAAACATTTTTTTTCTCCAATGACACTTGATATCGGACTAACAAACATCATTGCCACATTGACGCGGTAATTAAAAAAAAACAGTAATCGCGCCATTTTGTGACGTCAGCGCCACGCCTCCGATTAGGACCGTTGCTTTGGAAACAAACATCAAATGAGTATGAACTTGTAGCTCTAGCTATAATAAATATTCATAATAATATTTTGTTATAATGACGTAAGCAAGAATAATTTCCGCACAAGCAAGTTATCGGTATGTTTAGGTCTGAAAATTAATGCTGGCAATTTCCTTGATAAAAAGTTGTTTAGGTGTTATTATTAGGTATAACTTAATCACGTCAATAATGGTTGAAAAGCAAGCAATTTTATTTTGCTAATTGTGATGACATAATGATTTTACTTAAATAAGATAAGCACTGTATTTTTTATAGAAACGGGAGTGTCACTATCAAGTTTTCTTACAAAATAAAGTTCATCAACAATTTTGATAACATGTAATGTTAGATGTAAGAGATTACGTGTGTGTATACGTTATCTGCCCCCTGCAAATTTATCAGTGGGGGTGTTGCTATGTTCATTATCAAACTCCTCGATTATGTTTACAAACCGTAGTACAAAGACTTTTAATGAAATTATTCTGTATAAGTTTAACTTTAACAAGATAAAGTTGTTTTTCCAAGACATTTTATCAGCAACATATGGTGAAACAAAGTGCCGCATAAATTAAATTTGTTATTATATTGTGCACCGGTATAAAATAAACATTGCTTCATATACAAAAATAATTTTATATATTGCAACTATGGTTCCTGACAAGTCTAGCTTTTGTATTAGTAAATTATTTTTCAAGGAATTAAAATGATGTAGTCTGTGATTTAATTTTTTTTTTATTTTATTTTTATTTTCGTACATGTAAGACTTACAGCTAATAAATACAGACAAAAAGGAAACCATAGTCAACAGAAAGCCAATTACAAATCCTCACGTATAGACTTACAATAATAATTTATAGTGTGAGTACAAAAACAAAAATCGCAAAGCTTTAATTAAAGTAAGAAGCAATATATATACTTGGCTAGCAATTATATGACTGATGAGAAAGAAAATAATAAATTAATAAAAACAGAAACAATCAATATAACCTACCACTACTTGAAAAATTTGAGGCTATTTGGAATTACTAGATGTCTAATAATTTTTAATCTCATTATTGAGCAATCATTGCTCAAGATATAGCGATGTTTTGAGGTCATGTTGATTAACAAAGCAAATATAAATGCCTACTACACTACGTATATATTATGTGTGTTACGAAACAGACAAATCCACTGAATGGTGGGCGTTGGCCAGACAATCTGAGTAGCAACAAGAGTTACTATTCAGATACTACGGCTGATGACGAGTTGACGACATTATATATAACGACAAGACTAAAAGTTATTTTTTTTATATTAAGGTCCACGATAGTTTCAGTGTTTACAATTGCTTTCAATTGCAATTGAACTTGACTGCCTTCCTTTTTCAATAAAATCCAATTCATTCGTGCAGGTGTTTTTATAACAGAATTTATTAATATTAACAATTCAAATGAAATATCAACAACAAGTAGTATTTCATCGTTTTGCTTTACATTTGAACCGTTCGTATAGAAGAGCAATATTTAATTGAATACCAGTTGTTTTCCATTCGCTCCTCCACTTGATCATATAGATGACAATTAAAATAAATAACTTTTAAATCACTTGCTGTTCATTGTTGTTCTTTATATGAAAAATGTATCAATAATACCCTCAACTGTTTACTTATAAAATCATCTCAAACGATCTGATATAGATTGATTATAGTGTAGCAAATTTATTTTCGTCATGAGACTTGATTTGTTTAGAATTAATAATAAATCTTTCATGTATGTTGTTATTTTAATTCTAATCTGAATAGATGTACAAGAAGGGTCAGTTCTTAGAAACGACGTCACTTTGATGACTTGGCCTGCCTGCAAATCAATAAGAATTTAATAGTTGCACGCATATAGTGCATGCTACACTCGTCACCCATTCAATGTGTTGCATTATGACATTCACTTTATTGCGTACCACAATTGTGCCTCCAACTATATACAATCTCGAAAAAATACATATAAAACATTGGAAATATGTACGTTATAAATTAGTTGTAACTGTTCGACATTGGAATGCAAAAGTTATTTTCTCATGGACACCTAATGATTTAACTGAAGAAGCCTTACGTTTGTTGGAAAGAAGCCATTACAATTTCCAATGACAAATTACTGTCTGCAAACCTTGTATATTTGTATTGAAATACTACTAGAAAACTAATGGAAAGCGACAGATTCTAATTTGGTAACCAACACAAAGAACTTAAATTGTGTTAGGTTAATTTGCTTTCATTTTGCCTAGAAAGATGGACTACTAAGATTACCAACCTATTTGTATTTTCAAATCAAGCGTACGAAAATCCGAATTGCTATAGCAACGGTTAACACCAACACTGTTTAATAATTTAGCATTCTAGAAAATTCTTGCGACAAGGTTAACTGCCTATATCAAACCACTTTGCATTTTCCATGCCATTCTTTGTCTGTTTCTTTGAAATCAAATTAATATAGTGTAGCTATTTCCCTAAGCTTCTCATAAAACATTGTTTCACTGGGCACTACAACAGTAAAATCGTCGAAATATCTTGATACTTCTATATATTCACACACTGAATCTAGATGACATAAAGATATTAGTAAGCTTTCTGGAATTTTAATTTTACTGTGGTAGTGTACATCAGAGTGATACATGAAGTTTTAATAAATGTGTATATCATCTACTATCTACCGCTTATATGTAATTTATCTTTGGAGTACTCATTCCCGTTTTATATCACGCATGCGAGGGGTAACGTGACTGGTGTATCTAGAAAAACTACAGGCAATAAACGTGATCCTTTACTCGTTATTAACTTAATTCCTTTTGCTATATATGGCACATTATTTTTGTTATTATGTCTGTTAGTCATTTCGTGTATTTTTGTAAACACATATTAAATATTTTCTAGTTTAAATATACTTCCACTATTTTGATTAATGTGATTTTTTCGTACCTTATGGTTTGTTAATGTTTATTTTTATTACCAAAACGGGCTTCATCATTTAATGTCACACATTGCATGACCTTTTCTCGCTTCTGACATAATTTAAAAAAAATATCGAATTTTATTTCCGAACATGTTATTTTTTAATATGCAGTTCGTTTTTATTTTATCTCTTTCTTGTGTTTTTTGTGTACCTAATTGATTTGAGTTAACTGGCCTGATGAGATCAAACTACGCTTGATGAATAACTGAGATAGTTCACACGCTGCGTCATATGTCACATTGTAAACTTCAATAAGTATACAATGTATGGAAGCATTGGAAACCGCAATTCCACCATTCATGTGGCATCAATTTTATACATACGGTGGTTTATCCACCATTCAATTCCAAACCGTGTATACTACAATATACCAATCCATTGTGTGACCATTGTAAATAATAGGTGACAAAGATAAATGTAACAGCTCTATATTTTCCATTCATTTGAAAATTACAGCATGAAAACTTAAAATATAGACAGAGATTTATTTGCTTAGATTCTAAGCATGTTAACACAAGACTAGTTTCTAGACATCACAGACATTGTACAAATAAAGCCAAATCATATAACTAATCTGCTATCGTTTACAGCTAAACCAGTGCAAAGTAATTAACTTGTAAAATAAGAATCTTATAATGTAGTTGCACAGACATTTCTTTTGAGCTTAACAAACAACATTAAATTTAATTTAATCATCTTGAATTTGAGCCAAATTAAGCTACCAAGGATCATCTGGTCTTTAGAGTCAAAGACCTTTAGAGGTATGCAGTTGAGGTAAAGGACCAGAATATATGCAATAAAAATGTTTTTGCTGAAGGAACAAAAACATATTGCGTCAATCCGAAGGCTGGTAAAAGGTGTTTTTCCTGTTTCTCCTTTTTTCAAGTTGTCTTGACAAAATAAGAAAATGTCAAGCTTTACGGTGAAATTTTGAATCGGTCCATCACAGTAGAATTCACAACCTATCCTTAATGAACCATTGTGATTCGAGACCAACCACACAGTTTTTATGAAAGGGTACATTGACTGCGCGGCATCTAACGAGTAGGAAACCTTGGTGGGTATTTAAAAAGTAATAGATATGAGACACACCTCCATCGTTAATCTAAATATATCGTCGGTCCACGCGTCGCCGGAGCTCGATTATTTCTTTGGCAGTACAAAGTCCGCGCTCTCTGACATCTGCGCGGCCGCTGCTTGGTACCGCATGCCACGCCTGCACATGGGGCCTTGATGGCGGTTGTGAAACGAAATATTGTTATGCTTATGACACTATTTCTATCTAATATTAGCCTCAGCGGTTAAAAGAAAACAAAAATAAAACGTAGTTAGTTCTCTGAGGTATTCGATTAAGAAATACACGAGACACATTAATTACTTGAACAAATGCAAAAATTACACGCATTCCTGTTGCAGTGGACATGAAACTGTGGAACAAATAGGAAACACAATTTGTCTTGGAAACGCGTGGCAAATCGATTGCTTATCTGCCAATTATTTTCGTTGGTAAGCGATAAGATGAGCTGGAGGAGAAAAAATCGATTTTTCCCCTTAATTTAAACTGAAGCTACAGTTTCGCAACGAAAACAAAAGTATAATATGTATTTACTAACACTTTATGCAGACGTATCTAGAGGCGGACTTATATGAAATAATAGAACTAATAATATTAATTTTTCAACAAACTGAACATCTAAAAATCAAACTTGTCATTTGCATCGCTCAAACTCTATATACCATTAATTATAATTCATTTACATCACATTAGGTAAAGACGTTCATGTAAAGGACAACGAAAAATTCAATAATTTACTCTTTTCTAAATCTGTATGATGTCATTGTTTGCTAGAGACAAAGGCAAGGTTGAAGGCGTGTCGGTCGTGCCGCAATTTTATTGGTCGGTTTCTGCCGTATCAACAACCATAAATGCCACTTGTACAAACCGCTTAGGTGTAATGACGTGGCTATTAAATAGGTCTCTAAGTCTGGATATATCTTCATTTTTAAAGCCATTTACAATTTGCCAAGTTTCTTTACCTACCTCGTGATATCGGTCTTTATGCTCGTAATCTTGCAATATCTTTTTAGGAAGATTGCCTGTATCTCTGCCGGGTTTAGTCATCGTTGGACCTTGATCTATTCAACGGTTGATCTAGTCCCTATCTTAGTTATTATCAATTTGTGTCAACGATTAATTTCGAGACTGAAAAACTGTTCAAATATTTGCCGTTCTGGTTATATTGATTGGCACGTGTTCTTGGAATAGTTTTCATATGCCACCGTTTCATGTTGATGCAAGTGATGCAGCTAACTCATATTTTACAGCATTTTCTTTCTATCTATCTTTAAGTATAATTTTCATAATAGGAAAATTTTAATCAATAGATTAATGAAAATCCCCTTGCTATGAGAAACGATAATCAGTTGTTTACTGCTTAACTATTGCATGAGTTACTATTATCATGATTCTGACCCGGACTCGCAGCTAAGGTTAACGTTAACGATTAATATTTCGCTGACGAATGTCTGTCTGTGGCAATCTAATAAATATTATAGACAAGCATAACTTGAGCTTCTATTATTAGGTATTGGAACGTTTGGAGAATTAAATAGGACACACCTACGATATACTACTTGATAACCATTTATTACTTATGTAATATTTGATTGTTGTTCAATAAAGTTATTACACATGGCATTTACAGCGTACACTCTAAATTAGGATTAATAAAATTTTGTTCTAATTATATTCTAAACACATTCTTTTAGCATTGTCTTCAGAACTCGTAATTTATTACATAAAAAATATCCAACATTTACTTGGCCCTTAGGTACGCATGACTTCCCGATGAATCCTGATGATGTGATGATATAATATTGTTATTTTATACTAATAAATACTTTGTCATTATTTTAGCATCGATGCGCTCACGTCGCATCAGCCAGTTTGCGCCACTGCTCATTGCATTGGTGGGTCTACCGGCGCGCGGCAAGAGTCAGCTCGCGCACAGGCTCGCCAGGCATCTCAACTGGAATGGAGAGAGCACTAAAGGTAATTTTTACATGTAGAAAGTAGACCCTACACACAAACAGCTAGATGGACTATCGACCTTAAAAAGGTTGCCGGGATGCGAAGGCTGAGGACAAGTGTGTGTTGTGGTGGTGCAGCTTGAGAGAGGACTATATGACTATATCCAGCTGTGAAGAAGTTGCCTTATAAACAGCTATTAGAAGGATTTTGTTAATCTGTAAAGAAGGATAGGTTAGGTTAGATGAATTCATCAGAAACAGCCTTAATAAAATCTGTTGTGTTTGGGAAAAAAGTCAGCACAGTATCCAAAAGTTGTGGATATTTTATTTCTGACGTTCACTCTGTTGCTAGATGGTGTAAAAATTTAAATTGTCCCAATACAATATTACACTTTGCACCATTTTTATTGAATTTGGAACTGTTGTAAACAAGACTGCTAGAAACCATTAATCAAAATATCTGGGAGGCATGTTCTGACAAATTGTCTAGCTAGACATAAATATGAATTATAACCTCCGACTGTTTACGAGTCATTAAAGAAGTTGTATTGTTGTAGTTTGACGTCATATCAATTGACTTCTTTAATGCTTTGTGGAAATGAAGATCACGAGATTAACAAAGCCTAAATGGAGACAAACATTACGATTCTCAAATTGCTGTCATTGGAAATGACTTGAAGAACTTTTTGTCCCAAATTCTGTCGCCTTGATTGATGATGACAGTATAAATTATGATTATCCTTGCTGGGGTTACAGCAATCTTATCTTGCCGTTAAGCACACACTCACATGAAACATTAGGTAGGCAGTTTGATTGATGCTTTAGTCGATTTTCATAAAAAAAAAACACAATTCATTTTGGATTTTGCTAGTGATGAAAATATTCGTAGAATCTCAAAGAAAGTAGGTACCTATTATAGAAAATTATTGATGATTTAAGATAAGATTGCGTTTAAATAACGTTATTCATAATTTAAATCCTTCCGACGAATGTGATTTAGATTATGGACATTTATTCATAAATATTCTTCGTCATATATTTGAGCATGCTTGCCTTTATTGAACGATAAGTTTTATTTAATTTATTTATTACGAAACAAATGATTGATAGGATCCTCATTATTTACCTATTATAATCCTGATATATCAGACTATAAATACCGTTGACTGATCAAATTACAGAATCGTGTTATTTACAAAGTTGTGTCTACATATGAGTGCTTATATACCAGTTAACGAGTATATAATAAATCACATAAGCGCAGACCGTGCCTATAGATAGGTACACAATATCAGCCCTGACCCAGATGAAAACGTTACTCTCGTCTCTAACACAACACGACCTAGCTCGCAAGAATATCTTTATTTTATAACTGATTAGATATGGTGGGTTTCATCTTGATAAAAAGTGGCCTAATTGAAGAACACGAGAACTCCAATCAAGGAATAATACGGCTTGTTTGTTGTAACAACTTGCTCTAGATTGTATCGGTAAATAAATATAGGAATGTTACATAATATGTTGTAGACGTAAACAGAATAATATCTATTATGAAATATTGTCACGGTCAACATTATCACAATAACGGTAAATATTTGAAATAACATTGTAGACAGGTACGAATTATATGAAGTTGTTGCATTTTAACACTATTTTTCCTAATAAGCTAGAGTCTGGGACCCACACGAGAAGTACGCTTTGATAGTAGAGAAAGTCCAAAAACCCAACCATAGATAAATATTTTAAAAAGTTCTTACAGCAACATAAAAGTTGTTCTTTTAAGAAATAATCCTTTTGTCTAATGTATGACTTAATTCTAAATATAGGCAAACAACTGCTTAGAAAATGTATTATGCAAGCGTTTACATAATGGAAGCCTGGTAGTTTCCTGGGTTTGTCAAACAACAGTGATTGTAATATAAATTAACGCTGAGCACAAAGTAAATACGTACCACGTAATAATAATGGAGAAGCACGTGTTACACGTGGTCCTTTCAACAAAGGACCAACACACTGAAAATATTGACTAATATGCAATAACTACTAATCTAGCATTATGTTATAAACTTCATTCTTTAGACAATACCAAATATATATACCCTTCCAGTTGTTCCAGTTGTCCTTGCAGTTGCGATTGCTAGTATTTTGATAAACCATTCGCTCCTATCACCATAAATTTTTTGGTCCTTCGAGCCGGATACTTTTGTTTTTATTTTATATAGGCTCGCGCTTGACTACTATCTCACTTTTTGGTAAGCAATGATGTGGTTGACGGTGAATCACAATTGCTTGGAAATTATTCCCTCTTGACTTAAATACCCCTAGGTTGTAGCTCAAGAAGCACTGACTCCGGCAGGGAATGCCACTCCTTAGCTCATTGTGCGTATAAAGTATTTCCAAAGTTGGTTTCTAACGAATTTTTTTTGTTTCCAGTGTTCGACTGCAGCGAGTATCGTCGCCGCCACATGTTGCTGTACGGCAGCCACGATATATTCCGCGCAGACAACGCCCAGGGCTCCGCGATCCGTCGCCAGAGCGCCCGCGAGGCCGTGCAGGATGCCGTACTGTGGCTAAAAGATGGGAACAGTGTTGCTGTAAGTTAAATATTAGCCATTTTTATTATTCAAAGGGTCGTGTTTTAATAATAAACGACGATGTGGCTGCGAATGAGGCACGGTCGCACCTATGCACTCTTGACTTAAAGACCCAGGTTGTGGCTATCAGGAATCACCACCAGAAATCGCTTTTACGTTTAACGCTTAACGAAATTAAAGCAAGCTCTTCTGTCAATCGTTTGAAGATTAACGAGACACTTACGAATATACGTCAAATATGTTTAACAGCAAATGCATTCAGTGATTTGTGGTGCAAGTCTATCATAGAGTGTCTATGATTCTTGTTCCTATTCAAATAATTTTTAGTGGCGTAAAAGAAAACACGTGACAAATCATTAGATACATTTAAAATTTCGTCCCTTTTTTTTCGTAGTCTTTGTCACCACGTTATGAGTGTAATTAGTGTATTACGGATATTAACTTATGTTAATCTAAACTAATATATATACACTATAACTAATCCCCGATCGAACCCGGAACCCAGCTAATTGCAGCGTGGGCAGTTAAGGCTTGATAATCAAATGATTGAAATGAACAGAAACGTGATGTTGTTAATTAGTATATTGTACTTGGTTGTACCTTTTGTACGCCTGATTGAATGATTGTTGATGTAGGTAAGTAGGCACGTGCCTCTGTATTGAATGTTACGTAAATAAATTGGCTATGATTGAACGCAGACCCAATACTAATTAAAACTGAAATTGCGTGAATGTATTTTTTATGATTTAGTTGATTTTAGGGTTTCACTATTTCGGCCTTACTACATCTAAAATTGAAAGATAGGCTCTCGAATTTATTGTTAAGTGTGGGTTTATTGAAATAGTAAACAGAAAAGTAGCTTTCTCACATGTGCTTTGTGTACCGATATACACGTGTAAATTTTAGACATAACCTAATTAATGCATGTGTTCAGATTTATCAACACATTCTATTATAAGTTTTCAAGCTATAAATAAATGAACAATGAATGAACTCTTCGAACTTCATCTTACGAATTATAGAAATGATTCATTCAGAATTAGATTAGTCATTGTTGTTTTCAGGAAATAAAGTTATTTTAATTTTTTATTAATCATTTCAAAATAAACTGATTAGATACAGATTAAAGACTATGACTAAATTGTTAATGATTACGTAAAACACGTAATTGAAGAGAAAGAGTTTTTCTATTCAGTTTTCCTGTTCTTTGTTTATGTGCAATTTTTATATGAAGCTCATAAGTGACACCTATTTAACCCTTAGTTATATTTCTGAACAGTTTTATCTACTCACCAGCTTCTACTAGTGGCAACGCCCGTGTGAATGTCGGCAATTATTTCAAAGGAACATATTCCTGGGATAAAATATATCATATGTCCTTCTCCAAGGTCCAATCTAACTCTACACCAAAATTAGTTCAGCAGTTTTGGCTTGAAAACGTAACAAACAGGCAGATATTATTAGTATGGATCAGCACGATAGAATATTTGTCACCTATTTTAATTGAGAAAGCGACTTTTCTTAATAACTAGCTTTCTGATCTCAACTTAACCCCTTATTCCTCCCTTACAGATATTCGACGGCACAAACATCACAAGGGAGCAGCGTCGCGAGTTGAGCGAGTACTGTCTCTCCGATATGGGATTTAGGATCCTCTTCATAGAATGCGTATGCGAAGACCAAGAACTCCTCGAGAGGAACATCATCGAGATCCTTCACTACTCCGCGGATTATAAGAGCATGAGCGAGGAAGACGCTGTCGATGACTTGAGGAAGAAGATGGAGCATTACATGCGACAATACGAGCCGATTGATGCGGAGTTGGAGACGGTCAGCTTTGTGAGGATTGAGAATGTGGGGGAGACTGTGACGGCGCATCGCGTTGCTGGCCAGAAGGAGTCTGGTATCCTGGGATACTTGTCTGGAATGAGGGGTCTGCCGCAGACCTTGTACTTCACTAGGGTAAGTGTCTTTACGAAGAATTATTTTTTTGCCACTTTCATACTTATAATCTTATAACATTCTTGAATTATTCTTGGCCAGATTTACTTCTATTTTATTACTTATGAGGTTATTTTTCGTGAAAGTCTCATGATTTTAGAAGTATTTCGTCTCTTATTATTCGCGTTTCAACCGGCATCAGCTGATTCCACATATTCAGAACACAACAGCCATTTACAGACTGATCGATTCCAACAAAATGTTCGTAGGCTGTTAATTACAAGGCTCGTTTCACCGTGTGATTTGTTTACGTAACCATGTATCAACATCAATAACTCAAGGCTCAATAAATAGATCAATCATCTTTATTATTATCTCTGTGTCGTTTTACATCCGTGTAAATAAGTAGTAGATCACTCATGACTATTCTAATTAGGCTTCCGTTTTAAACAAACATGTTTTCCTAAGTCCATGTTTATTTTGAGCGGGAATGGCGTGGAGTCGCCATCTTTCCGCCACGTGGTTTCAATCAATAAACAACTTTGTGATTTGAATTTGGAACTTTGTTTACAATAAACATGGCGATGGCGGATGCATTTGCTGGGAAGTATCGTAAAGTTTTGTTGTGAAAGCAGAAATTATATTTGTGACGTCTGAAATCCCTGAATGGATTGGAATATTTTCTTCAAACGTGTGGCCGTTTAACTGAGAAATAATGTTTGTTTAGAGAATTGGGTTGGATTCATCAACCATCCAATCCAAAGGAGATGCTTCCAAATGTTTGCTTTTTTTTTTCAATTCCTAGTGTTGTATAGTTTATTCTCGTTAGTCTTCTGAATTATCTACCTGTGACATCTTGTCATGTTTCTGGATTACATTCAAGGTATTATAACGCCGCGAGCGCACGTCCAATGTCGCAAGAAATCCTATTGGGGTGCCAACTACGTCAGCTGACCTAATAAATTATAACTAATTAACCTACCTAATTACCTATATTGCATGCAATACCTTGATTATATTGGGTTGCAGGTTAGAATCTTGATGGAAGCACGGCCATGTACTGTCAAGGTTGCCAAATATCCTCCTATCAATAACGAACATTAAAATATTTAAAAAAACCCGGTAGAGTACACTGCCAAGTTCGCCACATATCTTTAATATATTTTTTTAAACCTACATCTCACACCGTTCTAATTTTCAAAACATTTCTCCCAACAGCACGGTGAAAGCGAGTACAACGTGTTAGGCCGTATCGGTGGAGACGCGTCCTTGTCACCACGAGGTTTTCTCTACGCCAGCTCCTTGGCCGAACATATGAACGCTCTGGCTTGCCGTGACCAAATGACCGTGTGGACCTCCGAGAGGTGGCGCACCAAGCAGACCGCTGCTGATATTAGAGCCCCAAAGAGAGTCGTCAGAGCTCTGAATGAATTGGATGCTGTAAGTAACTTGTTTTTTTATGTTATATATTATTTCATTGTCACCATAAGGTTAAGTAACAGACGTCAAAAGCAAGTCGCCTCAAATTGTTTTTGTTTAGAATAATTATTTCCACATCTGGTTATTTTTTGGAAATAAATTACGTATCATAATCACGTTCACAAAAACATTATCGTCCTGCGTAATATGTATAATTTATCCGACCAAGCTATGCTGACACATCATAATGACAATAAAGTAAGTACTTTAGTAACCTGAGCTGTGATAGGATAAACGATTATCATTCACAGGTACTTAAAAGCCAAGTGTTTTTACATTTATCAGCCTTGACAATCAATAATTAGTGAAAAACATGATCGATAAACAATTAAAGATAATTAGGAAAAACAAAGCATTTAACGTTAAGCACGTAGTTGTGATCACTATCTAGATTTGTTGTTCTTGAAAAAGCTTTCGAATATATCAACCTCACAAAGAAGGAAATGTATAACTATAAACAAGTACTGAAAAATAAACAAACTGTGTCTGGGAAATCCAATGATTGTAGTTTTAGGAATATTTCATGGCAGTGCATTTTCGTATCTTAATGATTCACTAGAACTTGCGACGTGTAAGTATAGGCTAAATTCTCAGAGCAGTAACGCTACCAATAAAACTAACAGTGGGCATAGGATATTACCTTGCAGTACCCCATCCCGTAGACCGAGATTTAGCCGTACGGATATGATTTGGAACATCCCAGAAAATCTGTCTAGAAGTCTTCGATCGAAAGTGTTTTAGTTTTCTCGTATTTTCTCGCAATCAGCATCAAGCTTTGGGAAAAAAAAGGTACATGGGTACGCCTGTACGGCTCTCTTTAATTTTTCTTCGCACATAGTATTGTTATCGTTCAGATTTATTTCTGACATCACCTATTATTATCTTAGTGCATCGTGTAAATACGATGTTATCATAGAACCGATAGCCTGATATTGATTGGGTTCCGGAGTGGCGCGATTGTCGCCATTATAAAATAAATATTTATAGTAAAATCTGTTTACCGACTTGTGTTTATAAAGAACTTTCAAGATAAACTCGGCGATTTTCTATAAATATGTTAGTTAGCTCTGTTTGATAACTCAATTACTGGCAATAATTAGAAAGGTTTCATCAAGAGTTCAGGTTTCAAACTAGAAACTCAGCTCTATCAGATTCGCATTAAATAATATTCTGGACTATGACAGCGGAAAATATAAGAAAAACACAATAATCAAACTATCATCATATTATTTTGACCTTCGCAACTTCAAATTAAACAATTTAGATGCATATCAAATCGATTACACATTTTGATTTTAAAAATCTTGATAATGGTTACATCAAAACAGTTGACAACACATAAATTACGAATCCATAAAACAGATGATTGAACTTGGAGACTTGGCTACATCTGTTGCTTTTGATATACGGCGTGTTGTCCGTTCGACTTATATCAAATGACGTCTTTAGATAGTCGTAGCTAGTATTATCATAGGAAAAGTACTATCGTTGTCTATTGATATTCTGAAACCGCGAATTCTGTTTATTGTCGCCATTGTGAGTCACCGAGAATAGAATTGCAACTTTGACATTGAACTGGTTATAAATAGACTGAAACGTTTTCTGAATTATTCTTTAAGATGTAATAGTTTAGAGTCCTCTTTTTTTTGTAGATCGTAGATGTTGTAGCATTTTGAAGTACTAGAGCTATAGAATCGGGTCAAAGATATCGGTAATTTTATTACAGTAGACACTTTATGAAATGTCCTTTTTTATTTTAACGATGAATTCAATTTTATAAATAAATGTAGATTTATACCAAACACTTCTAAATTCAAATATGTGTCAACAAATTCAGTTTAGCCACATCTAGTGCCAAATAAAACACGCAATGATTAATTACTGAACATATCATTGAGTAGCAACTCACGTGTATCTCAACGGGGTGATAAATTAAACTCTCTGAACCTAAACCTAATACGCATTGACATTTCAAACGAAGCACGTTTTGTAGGTGACGCTACTGATAAATTCTAGTTTATGATGTTTATAGCATTAAAGATACTAGTAAAAGTAAACCTATTAGTTTCTGGAAATACAGTTCATATTCAAACAGCACTATATCAAGGGAATAAACAGATATTAGAAATATATATTTATATATATTATATATATACTTGGATGTCGTCCAGCAGTTTTCTCTGGAGAATCAGTTCACTTTGTTGACTGGTTTATAAGTTACCAAAGAAATATGGTATTCATGTATAGATCGTGCCGATACGAGCACAACTGATTGTTTTTTAACTTCCTAATATTTAATAATCTTTTCTTTTTCTTCTCCAGGGCATCTGCGAGGGTCTGACCTATGAGGAGATGCAGGAGCGTTTCCCCCAGGAGTTCGCATGGCGTGACCAGGACAAGCTCCGCTACCGGTACCCTTGGGGCGAGTCCTACATCGACATCATGACCCGCCTGCGACCAGCCTTATCAGCTCTGGAAGACGAGCACAACGTCGTGGTGGTTGGTCATCAAGCCGTGCTGCGTTGCATGCTTGGATACTTCTTGGATGCTAAGCTTGGTAAGAACCTTTTCTTTGATTTTTTTATCTAAGGACACGGCAATGCCCTAGTCAAAGCCAAGCGCCTCCGTACGGGAGGCTCTTTGACATCAACTCGTTTTTCTCAAATTATCAGTCACTTTTTCAATGGCTTCTTCGTCGATAAGCACGTCGATGATTTGATCGAGATTATTTTTTTTGCTGATAATATTAATATGAAAGATAATTCTTGGTGTCGTCAGTGCTAAAGTCCCATTTTTGCTCTTTGCTTTCAAACCCGTACTCACAGACTATCGTAAAAAAACTGTTCTACGATTTCCTTACCCAAAATTATTTGTAAATAGCATTTTGGCCGTATTTCCTAACCGTTCACCTTTCTTCTTCCAGACGAGTTGCCGTACATGAACGTTCCTCTCCACACGATCGTGAAGCTGACGTCATACGGTTACAAGTACAAGGTGGAGACGATCAAGCTGCCTGTCGAATGCGTTGACACACACCGCCAACAGCCCAAGGTAGGCACACAACCCAAGGTAGGAATTCGATGGACTTATACCATACCGCTGCTCGGTTTTCTGGATTGAAAACTTCAAACTTCAACTTGCAACTTTCCATGGCTGACCATAGTTAAATAATCTCATGTTTTATTTCTGCCAAACTGAAAATTAGACAAAAATAATTTGGGAACCAAAAAGTAACACAGAACTTGGCTCTCTTTTTAACATTTACTTTTCTGTTGTAAGAGAACTTGAACTGCATGGATGCCAACATTAGGGAAAAAACCGGAAATATAAGCCACTAGAATTTTGATGTCACTTTCCTTCAAAGCGCACATGGGATTTTGTTCCAACAAATATTGTAGATGCATTGCCAAAAATTCTAACATATTATAGTAGACATATTGTAGTACATATTTTTTCTGTCGTCAGAATTATGTTTAAGAACAGGCGATGTAAATGTTACCTAATGGATAATTCAGTTTGCTTCATACAAAAAATGTTTAGTTTACTCATCTAGTTTTGTTATATAGCTGTGAAAAGCAAAGATAAAATATTTACTCGCGTACTAATTTGTATTGTATATCATTGAGTGGGTTGATTTGAATGTAGGAAATCTTTTAAATGTTGAGGTTATTATCATAGCACTTATCAAAGGCAAAACTAATTCTAGATATGGCACTGGAATGTTCAATTATTCAAAAATTTATTATTTGATCTAGTGTCTAATAATAATGTTTTAGGGAATGTTTTTGAATCGCAGGATACTATTATTTGCAATGAAAAAGTAGTTAGGTGTCATTTAACTTGTAGAATCATCCCTTTCAGACTTAATACAGTAGACTAAAACGTACCTACCCCCCGAATATATTATATAGGTACATCAGTCTAGTTCATGGTGTTTTTTTAACTGACTAACTTTTATGTGCCAACTCAGTCGCTTCCATCACGTTTTTGATTATATCTAGCGATTGTAGAGTAAAAAAGTCACGAATATATAATAATTGGCAAGCTTTGAGATCACGTTTATGCAATACCTACTCGTGAATGCGAGTCTGTAATTTAAAATCTGTATTTGTATATTACTTGGTAGGTACCTATATACAGATTGTTAGCCATTATGACAGTCACGTTTGCAAAGTGTTCTTGAACTTTGAATAAAGTCCAAAAGTTACGTTTTTATGTGTTTCTCAAGTCATCTGTAAGATTTTTATGTATATATTTTTATACGCAGTAAAAACGTTGTTTGTAAGTGAAATCTTAATCACGTCTAGCTATATTATACAACAGGTACATACAGGTTAATAAGTTTAAAAATGTGAATACATAGGTGTATCTTGCACTTTTGAAGGTCATCTAAAAATCATTAAGTCCGGTGTAAAACTTTACACACATGCATGATTCGATCGAAGTAGCTGATAAAAAATTATCATCGGTTTTCTCAGAAAATTGTAATCAGTTATTTAATTACAAACGTGCTATCTTGTGTAAGCTATTTTATATGTCATCATAACAACGAACTTAAAACCATATAAAAGACAGATGTAGGTATTCAACTGCTCCGATTAGACTGGATGGTGACTCCAAAATATAAGAGAAAAGGCCAGGCAGATGGATGATGAAAGGCTAGGTAGATTGATGATAAATGGCTAGGCAGATTGATGATAAATGGTTAAGCAGATTGATGATGAAAGACTAGGCAGATTAATGATTAATGGCTGGGCAGATTGATGATAAATGGTTAAACAGATTTATGTTGAAAGGCTAGGCAGATTAACGATTAATGGCTGGGCAGATTGATGATAAATGCTTAAATATATTTATGTTGAAAGGCTAGGCAGATTGATGATGAAAGGGTAGGCAGATTAACGATAAATTTCTGGGCAGATTGATGATAAATGGTTAGGCAGATTGATGATAAATGGTTAGGCAGATTGATGATGAAAGGCTAGGCAGATTAACGATAAATTTCTGGGCAGATTGATGATAAATGGTTAGGCAGATTGATGATAAATGGTTAAACAGATTGATTATGAAAGGCTAGGCAGATTAAAGATAAATTTCTGGGTAGATTGATGATAAATGGTTAGGCAGATTGATGATAAATGATTAGGCAGATTGATGATAAATGGTTAAACAGATTGATGATGAAAGGCTAGGCAGATTAACGATAAACTTCTGGATTGATGTTAAATGGTTAGGCAGATTGATGATGAAAGGCTAGGCAGATTAACGATAAATTTCTGGGCAGATTGATGTTAAATGGTTAGGCAGATTGATGATTAAAGGCTAGGCGGATTAATGATAAATGGCTAGGCAGATTGATGATAAATGGTTAAGTAGATTGTTGATTAAAGGTTAAGCAGATTAACGATAAATGACTGGGCAGATTGATGATAAATGCTTAAGCAGATTGATGATGAAAGGGTAGGCAGATTGATGATGAAAGGGTAAGCAGATTGAAGATGTAAGGTTAGGCAGGTTGATGAGGAAAAGCTAGGCAGATTGACGATAAATGGCTCGGCAGATTGATGACAGGGAAAAAAGCTAGTCAGAGTGCTAAATAAGGCTATGCAGAGTAATGATAAGATGCTAATCAAATGATGATATTAATACCAACGAGGCTGTAATTTTTTTTTTTTGTTTCAGAACTGCTCAATAACCCGGCCGGCGGTCGATGCGCTGGTCACCGTCCCATCCCACTACGACACTCTCCCATCTAACCTGTGGCAGAGCCCCACCGAGGCGCAGCTTTAGGCACCACGCCGGGGCTGCCCACTCCTGGGCGCCCACCATACCGTAGCAGCATTAACAGGGCAATAAGCCCCCGGACCCAAGGTCTAACTGTCCACGGACTTGAAAAACCATGGACTAGGAGAGCACGCCACGCCAAGATGTTTCGGGAGTCACCTAGCGATCTCTATAAACAAAGACTGGTGTGAGTGACCCTTCACCGAATGAATTTAAAAAAAGTATGCACGCCGTACAATGGCCAATTATAATTTTAAGCATAGATTAATGAAATCATCTTTTTTTATTTTTAAGCCAGTGTTGCCAGACACGTTAACGATCTGTTTTAAGCTCAATTGAATTCGTACAAAATACAATATTAAAAAAAAAAGTGATGAAGCACGCTGTGTGAATCTTCCAACATTTTTATAATAAGACTGAACGAGTGGAATTCTTCAAAATCAATTTCATCTTTAGGTACATAATAATGTTGTGTTCTTTTATAAAGTAGGTATGAAATAGTTTCCTTTTTTAAATGTCTCCTTTATTTATAAGCACTTGACGCTCAGATGCTTGATACATATCTCACCTCTCACTCATTTCCTTATAACTAGAATGAGAGGACCAGAATAGTACCAGAGCTTCAAGTTACGCTGCTTATGAATGGAGGAGTTAAAGTAAAATATATGTAGAACGTAAAAGTGTCCAAGTTATTTTAGATTTTATTTTAGTCGAATAGTTTCATTATCACTATGAACATTCAGTTAACTCTATATTCCTTATTCTAGCTATAACTACGATTAAGAATTATTTTAACTAGTTCTATAATGTTCACTTATGATTGTCTTAATATCACTTTAGCTACTGGTAAGCCGGGATCTATTTCGCAATCATACGCTATAGGAAGGTTTTGTGTTATCTTGCTTACTTAAAAAATAGTGAAAGTAAATAGTACCTACTTTTTGTTTAATATTTTAGACTCGAAAGTACTTAGAGAGATAGATTTGTTGTAGTTTACTTGTAATGTTACGTAAGCCCGCCGGGCATATCCTTAGAATAATACTAGTATTATAGTGTGTCAATTAGGGTAGACTGACCCTTTACGGAAAGTAACGGTCGCTTAGTAAAATTGTGACACGGGGTATGTAGGAATTTCAACTGTCTTTGCATGTATTTTTATAATAAAATAAATACACTTACTGATAAGATTGTTTTATTTACCACGGCAAAGAGATTTATGTATTATTTGTGTTCCTATTAATGTAGTACCCCTTCTGGACGATTCAGCAGAGCTATTCCAAACCATTCGATTTCATACCGAATCGAATAGTTGTGGTTTTATAAGGTTCGTTTATGGAGAATACTATAAGACAGAGTAATGATAAATACTCATAAATAAAATATAATACTCACAGCGGATCTTTGCGTCTCTGAATTAGCTGCAAGACCCTGCGCAGTAGCTATTTTAGTGTCAATGTTGAAAGTGAAGATAGCATTGTTTAACTGTATCTTTCACTCGCTTAGTTTTGTTGCATCGTCCTATCTCGCTTACTCTATGCAGTATACTCGATGACAAACTGTTTCTTGCGCAATGGTTGGCAGAGCCAACTTCAGAGACACAAAGATCCGCTGTTACTACTATACTATTTTGTAAAATTCTTCCCAAACCACAACAATTAGGCATGGAGATAGTTTGGTACCCTGGGAAGGACATATGATAGTTTTTATTCCCTTGGGATTATAAAACACTTTTTACGCGGGCAGAAACTAGTGCTACATAATTTATCTGATTGTAGACACGCTTCGATATCTTGCGTAAACACCCCGATTCAAATAATAAAACGCCCATAACTTTTGAACAGCTGCGACGATTACGTGAAGTCATCTTTCAAAAAAACTAAATTTAAATCGGTTCATCCGTTTAGGAGCTGCTACAGACAGGTACAAAAACACACAGTCACACACATCGAACTTATAACACCTCTCTTTTTCCGTCGGGGGTTAAAAAGAAGAATAAACAAAAAAGTTAACAATTTCTGCTTCAAATCCTGTGTCTGCAAAATTAAAGCTGGGATGAATCTGTTGCACACTCGTCTTTAGCTACATATCCAGTTTTTCCACGAATAAAAAAATGAATCCCTCATTGACATAAAATACGAAGATTCAAATTTTTGAGAATCTCTGCCGATGCTCGTCTCAGAGACAAAGCTGAAAAGTGTCTCATTATCATCAGCCTTGTTAATGTTTCCACTGCTGGGACACAGGCCTTCTTTCTGTGAGAGAGAACAGGCCGTAACCCACCACGCGGGCCCAATGCGGGTTAGTGGATGTCATATGTATTCGAAATTTTGGTTCTAGGACATAGAAACCGGCAGTTTCCTCATGATGCGAAAAGTGATAAGTATTTATTAAAACATTTATATTTAACAGTAGGTAATTTTCGCAATTTTTGTTTAGATTAATTATTGCACCAGCCAGAATCAGCATCAAAATCATTCACAATTTGTTAGGAGATGTCTCCCCCAACTGCCTTAGTATAAGTATACTTCCACAATTGTTGATTTATTTTATCTCTTAACAACTACACGTAAATTAACATTACAAATGAAGTAGTTCTACGAGTAGATATGCTCGGTCAACGCTCGTCTTAACTCGTAATGGAATAATAAACAGACGATATGTTGACTTTGATTCATTCTACACGGTTTGGTGATCTTCAGTGTTCTTATTTTCATATTTATTTAATTTTTATTACAACAGTCTAACGTAGATAGGTATACTACTTATTAAAGCATTCTAAACGTCGTTATTTGGTCCATAGGTACCTATTTCAATTACTATCCTAAAAATTATACACTAGTAATAATCAATACAATTTGTTTTAATCCAACAAAAAACATTTCACAAATTAAACTTTTGTTTCTCGCTTACAAAAACCTCAATCAAATAAATGGGTAGTGGGGCTTTCGAGACCGGGACCGCGGTCCCAGATTCCCCCTTCAGATACAATATTATTTTTGAGTAGTATTTTGGGACCAGAAATAAAATAAATAAAGTTATGTTTTGGGAAAGTACGGTCAACCAAAAATATATAAACTATTATTATAAAACGATAAAATATTTCTATTATATAAAAAATGGTAGGCTTCTAGAAGTTAATTTAAAAAAAAGATACTCATTACGAAAACTTCAATAAGCAAGTTTAGTTTGTTCAACGACTTACAGTTGTAACTTACAAACTGCAGGCTTAACCAGTTCCTCGGTCCATCTAGAGGGAGGCCTTCCAACGCTGTGGCATTTGGTTCGCGGTCGTCGCTACTGAATTTTCGGCCCCATCGACTATCCATTCTGCGAGTAATGTCTCTGCTCACTGCCACTTTAGTTTGGCAATTCTCCCGGCTTATATGGGTAACCGTGATTGTCCTGCGGATATCTTCATTTCTAATTCGATCACGCAAGGAAACTCTGAGCATAGCTATTTTAGAATCTATCAATCTGGATACACTTTTCCCAAAAACGACGTGATCGGCATCTAGTCTAACTGGAGGCAGCTGGACTAAAACCTATTTTACATAGAAGGACTGCTTATCTGACCTCCACAATCCAGTAACTGGGTAATTCTTGCTCCTTACGATTGAAGCTGTTCTTGAATAAAAATCCAAAATTCGCCATAAAATATTCTGATTCAACATAATAAAAACAAAGTTTTCCAGATTTGACTCGAGTTGAGTCATTTGATATATTATATTATTCGCAGAAGTCGTTTATATTTCTGGGTATGGATAGCAACACAATACAAATAACACTTCTGATTTTTATATCATAAATCGTGGGTTGAGAGTGGGCTTCTGATAAGTGTCTATTTAGATTAAGACAATATAATCTAGACGATATGTAAAAGTAGCATTTTGTTGCTGACCGTCTACAAATTGGAATTAGTCAAATCAAAGCACTGCCTCTGTTTGGATACTTTTTCTATTGACAGCGATACGGACAAATAATTGTTTGATGAGTTATTTCCCTCTCCTTTTTATCCCGTTTTTATTGGTATAATTAGTTAAAAAAAAAACTATTAATAAAGCATGATGGCCTCATTGAAGAACTGCACTATTTAGTACCTCATTTCTTAAAACTTTGAATTATTTGTGTAGGACATCTTTTGATGACCTAAACTAAACCAGACAATCAAAATACTTTTCACTGCCTACTATACGTACATTTTAATTCGCAAAACTTCCATTCGAAAGTGTCGTGATGATGAAATGTTAACCAGTCTGGGCTTGGTCATTACTGTTGCACGCTCGAAGGTTGCCCGTGTATGTAGATCAATATCTATTGGGCAATCTAAGGCTACAATTACTGCTTAGCCTTTATGACTTAGTAAGCTTAAGTATAGTGATTTGTCTCATAGGCGTTAACAATGAAGTGCTATTATGGATATTATATTATTAGATCAAGGAGTTTCCCGCCCAAGATTAATATTATTGTTTTTTCCGTAAACGGTAATAAATATTAAAGTGGTTATTAATTTTGTTGTGCACTTGGATGATCCTTGATCCTCAGATACAAATTTCTTAAGGTTTTCCGTTATAGAACCTAATTATGGGCCTTTGTACATAGACTGTCCCATTGTAGGTATTTGTATGTCTTTATGTTTGTGTGTACAATAAAGAATAAGGCATAACGAGGCAGTTTGTACTTTGAAGGAGTTGGGTTTATTATAGACTCACTATTGGTCCCAAACTATACGATATCGCGATATCTGCAAATATGCACTTCCATGAATATGCTGTTGGAAGCCGTACCTCCTGAGCGGTGCCTTTTCCTAAAATAATTATATCCCAATCCTCTCCAAACTCCTCAAGAGTATTGTTCAAAAGCAATTGTCCCGTTATTTGTCCTCTAATGACCTGCAGAGTCCTTATCAATCTGATTTCAGACCTGGCCATAGCACTGTTACCATTCTAGTCAAAATAACTGACGCGATTAGACTGGCTATGGATAACAAATGTCTAACTATATTGGTTCTACTAGAAGGCGTTTTTTCTGTTCTGTGGTTCTACTGGACTTCAGCATTTCGGGGTTTCAGGGAACCACAGTTTTCAGGAAGCTGTGTCTGTATCAGCCGTTGCGTCGGTAGTTGTGCACCAAAAAGTGGGTGTCTGGTGTCAAGCTCCTGCTGTTGTTTCTCGACTGCACTCGCAACTTCCCTTCGGATGTGTGGAGGTGCTATCCGATATCTAGACCGGGGTTGGTTTGAGGCAGCTGGTAATTATACGGCATGTGTCGTAAAGAGCAACATCTACTTCATTGGCTTGAGCGGAACGGTGCCATACTGGACACGCATATTCGCCAGCCGAGAAGTAGAGTGCCAGGCCAGTAGTCCGGCGAACGTGAGGTGAGGCCCTCCAGTTGGTTGATGTAATAAAAAACACACGATATTGGAATCGTATTGTAAATCATTCTAGCGAAATTCATTACTAACATTGTTAGGGAATTCCGGAATTACGAAATTCCGGAATGCATGCCCTAGTGCCCATATACTACGCCAAAAGTTCGAAAATCTTGGGCGTTCATATATACACTAACCTCTCTTGGGAAGTTCATAGTGCTGATGTGAGTAAGAAGGTCTTCTACTCTTTTCAGTCTCTTAAACGTCTTCAAAAATTCTTACCATTTCACACGAAGGTCACTCGAGCTCAATCTCTTCTTCTACAGCTCATAGATAATGCGGATATCTGTTTTCTAGATGCAAGGGAGGTAAGGCTCCTAAACAAACTCTAGTGACAGCAGAACTTGTGCTACGACTATGTGTCGGAATTTCGAACCAGATTGAAGTGGCTGCCAATTCGGCGTCGGCGAGATACCCATATCCTTTCCCTTCTCTATACTATCCTCCACAAATCAAATTCTTCTCAATACCTTCGCGAACAGTTTGATTACCTCATCCCGAGGGCTTGAAAGGCTGACCTTGTTGCACGACCACTTCGCTTCTCCTTCGAACTCCGTGTAACACTTCGAGCCGTTATGATGGCTCCTTCTCTGTTACTGCACAGTGAAAGAAGAAAGAAAGAAAAAGTGTTTAATTGTCACAATACGACATACAATATAAGCAGCATCTCTGGAACTCTCTCCCACACTCTCAACCCTTCTCTCAATATCTTCAAGAGGAAAATTAAGGAGCATTTTCTATCAATGCAATAAATGATATTAGTATATATATTTATGTATATATTTGTATTTATGAACGTAGGTATTTTATGTATTATTATCATACGTATATTTAATTAGTATCTTACTGTTAAATTGTACATTGGATTACTGCCCTCTATTATTATATGATCACTCAAAGGTTTACTGGAAGAAAATTCCATTAACTCCCATTTGGAGAGTTAATCTCGCCTTTCCACTTGACCGCCCCGAATTCGAGCGGTTTTTGCCGCGCATGCGCACGGTCCCCGGTGCCATTGCCAACAAGAAGCTCATTATCTAGGAAATTACTGCAGCTACGAGTACACCAAAATAAAAATACGTGTGTCTAAAATTGGGTTGTTGAATTTAAAAAAAAATACGATTTTTAAAATTTATTTTGAAACTTTACATATCATAAATTATATTGTCGTTGCAAAAATCTCTTAAATATTTTTTTTCAATTTATTATAAGCAATTGAAAATCGATAAAATTTTAAAAAGAACCACCTGTCTACGAACGGGCCATGATTGGTCGCCATGTTGGTGACGTCATAACGTTCAAGGAATTTCACCATAGTACAGTGTCAAGTAAATTGACTAAAAATATCCGAAAATTAGTGCAAAAATATTATTTATAACAGCAAATTTTATTTAGACATGTGTGATAAAGGATTCATAAAGGCAAATTTCGAAAAGATATCCATCTGATGGACGATTTGGAAAAATTGAGCATAAGTAAAGTAGTCGTAATGAATATTACGTGATAGAGGACCGCGACCGGTGTTTGTCATTGTTGTTCATTGTACACATTACATTTAGAAACATAATTGTCATAATGTAATTGTTGTTACATATGGGTAGGTGATATTCGTGTAAAATAAAAAGCTAACAAACACGATTGGTGCGCAACTTCGACTTTAGATATCAAAAAACTTCATAGGTACCACTAAATATTATACAACCCGAAATCTGTGGAGCCTTTATTTTTATTTATTTTTTGCATAACATCCTTAAAATTTTCGGTATTTTTAATTATTTGCATATCCCTTTATAATATTAAACACAAATATCTATATAATATAATTACAAACACTAAAAAACTTTGTAGAACAAAAACGTGAAAATATTAATTCGGTACATTTTCAAATATCTCTTAAATGCGTCGACCGATTTTCACAATTCAAACAGAAATATTAGTTTTACGCCTATATCCGTCATTTAAAATTAAAATAATGAATATATCTCCATAAACAAAAAATCATGTTTTCAAGTTACGTAATTATACAAAAATGTCAACTTTGCTCGAAAGTTCCCTTAAAAATTTACTTTTCTCAATCTTTAATGATCAAATTAAGAAATTAATCAGAATCTAATACTAAATTAGAACAAGATAACAACATAATTAACATATTTTAATTGGAATCTAGTTAGACATAGAACATTTCTCAAAACTTTAGTACAGTTTGCTAGGTTGGGTATTGCGCGAATCACACAGTATTGGGGAGATATTTGTAATATTCGTACATAATGATGCGAAGCAAGCACGATAACTTTTAAGGTTCGATATTTATGATCAATGTATTCGATATTCATCAATATATTGACGATAATAACAAGATGGAATTGGTTATAAGTCAAAACACAGTATAAGCTATGTGCCACAATGAGTAGAAATGAACGTTGTGACGTCACACGGGCTCGGCTTTGTTCGGAAAACTGTCGGGGTGTTTTCAGTACTGGATTCAAAAAAATATTTTCGATTGGATTTTACTTTGTAATTACAATGAAAAAAAAAAACTAAAAATTGTTTTGTATGAAAACTTATATATGATCTTTCCATTTATTACAAAAAAAAAGTTGGTTCAACAAACCAATTGTCACAATCTAAGAAGTTCGTTGACGTTTCTCATTTTACATGCCGCGATAACTTTCTACGTAAGAAATTGAAAAATCAAAGAACAATGGCAGGTGCCCATACATTGTTTTAGCTGAGATTAAATTCCTACGTCATTAAATGAAAAATATCTGGTTTAACTCAGGGTAATGTTCTGAATTAGTTTGTGCAAGAATTTTTGTTTGAGGATGTAGAGAACAATAGATATTCAGTCATAAACTTTTGTAGGTTATGTCTGGTAACTTTTAATAATGTGTTTAATAGGTAATATTATTCAATTTCGTGGCAGTAAAAGGGGAATATCGCATTAGTATTTCCCTTACCTAGTTATTTACACATGTATATATTTATTTAAAATAAATGACGTTGACGTGTATCAAAAGGTTGTCGTCAACAACCAAGCTATATTATTTTTAGACTTGGGTACTAGTCTTTTTGCCAATCATTAATTTAAAGTAATTCATTTATTTCTACTACACTACAATATTCTTACTTACCTGCAAGGGACATCTACACTTAGACATAAACTGTATTGTTAACTCATTTACTGCAATAAATACAATAATGATATTATTAATTATATAGTTACTACTTGTCACTTAGCAGATAAAATATATGATGTTTTTTAATTTTGAATGATAAAAACTTGTTAAAAATTTTACAAGTTTTTACCATTCGTTTTGTAATTTTTGATAACAAAACCTATTTATAATTAAACTAATATAGTGTTATAATATATGCTATTTTTCACCAAACTGTATTGTTAGCTCATTTACTGCAATAAATACAATAATGATATTATTAATTATATAGTTACTACTTGTCACTTAGCAGATAAAATATATGATGTTTTTTAATTTTGAATGGTAAAAACTTGTTAAAAATTTAACAAGTTTTTACCATTCGTTTTGTAATTTTTGATAACAAAACCTATTTATAATTAAACTAATATAGTGTTATAATATATGCTATTTTTCACTCCTTCGTGTAAATATATTGTTTTGGTGTACAATAAAGAATTAAGAATATCGATACTCGATACTAATATTACACGTCACGACAAGAAACTATCCCTAAAGATGTAAATATTGACGCAATGAATAATCATTTTACTGCCTCGTCCAATTTTGATAGGACAACTAAATTAAATACATTGAATCATCTTTCATCTCGCCCGACTCCCAGTTATTCTCCATTTGTTTTTGGTCAATTTTCTGCATGTGATGTTAAGAAGAGCATACTATCGATTTCGTCAAATGCAGTAGGAAGCGACTGTATCAGCCGTAAAATGCTACTCCCGGTGCTGGACATTATCCTTCCCGTCATTTGCCATATCCTCAATTTCTCTGCGTCTAGCAGTGTCTTTCCAAGCTCATGGAAAGATGCTCAAGTAATTCCTTTACCTAAAAAGCCCAATCCCACATCCTTCTCTGAGTATCGTCCAATATCCGTCTTGCCATTCCTATCCAAAGTCCTTGAACGGTTAATCCACAACCAAATAAGCACCTTTCTCTCCAAAAATAATCTCCTTAACCCCTTCCAATCCGGCTTCCGCCCTGGTCATAGCACAACTACAGCGCTTCTGAATATTACGGACGATATAAGGTCTGCCATGGAGATGGGAAATCTAACGGTTTTGGCTCTACTGGATTTTAGTAATGCCTTTAATACCGTGGATTTCGATGTTTTACTTGGCATCCTTTGCTCTCTTAACATATCTCCATCGGTTGTTGACTGGTTTCGTAGTTACCTGTTTGGTCGCCGACAACGTATTTGCATCGGAGAGACCTTGTCTTCCTGGTGTAGTACTTCTGCCGGGGTACCTCAGGGCGGCGTTCTATCCCCCTTACTTTTCGCAGTTTTTATTAACTCAATATCCAACGAATTAATTTTTTCCTACCACCTTTATGCAGATGATCTTCAAATTTACACGCGATCTCCTCTTGGTAATCTAACTGAGGCTATCTTGACGATAAATAGTGATCTGGCCCGTATATGCGACTGGAGCAAGAGGCACGGACTTACGGTGAACCCTATAAAAACGCAAGTTTTGGTGGTGGGCAGTTCAAGGCTGGTCTCAAGGATCGACTGGACGACTCTTCCCCAAGTTCATTTTGACTACTCTGTTGTACCCTTTAGCGAGAAGGTGAAGAACTTGGGGATATTCATTGACAAGAACTTCTCTTGGACTGCCCAGCTACAGGAAGTTAGCCGCAAGCTATTCGCATCTGCTGGATCTCTGAGACGACTGCGTAATTTTCTGCCGACTGCCACCAAGATTGCGCTTGCACAATCTCTTCTTCTACCCATCCTTGATTATGCTGATGCCAGCTATCTTGACCTCACTGAAGAACAACTTGATAAACTTGAGCGACTTCAAAATGTTTGTATAAGGTTCATATTCGGTTTGCGCAAATATGACCATGTTTCTGAATTCCGCAAAAAAACTCAAGTGGTTGCCAATTCGCCTTCGCCGGAATGCTCATATTCTTTCCCTTCTGTATAATATACTATTTTTTCCGTCTACCCCTCTTTACCTCAAAAACCGATTTCAGTTTTTATGTGACTCGCACACGAAAGTTCTTAGGTCATCGGATAACATGAAACTCAAAATGCCAATGCATTCCACCATCTTCCTGGACAAATCTTTTACTGTCCAGGCCGCTCGTCTATGGAATGCATTGCCTGTGACAATAAAACGCGCGCAATCACTACCGATCTTTAAAAGACTGGTAAAGGATCACTACCTGTCACTGTGATCTGTATTGTTTTCTCACTGTCATCTTGTTGGAGCTGTATTGTTTTCTTGCCTGTATATTTATATGTATGTATGTATTTATGTATCTATTTTGGTATTTTATATTTTGTGATTTCTATATTTGTAACTTATTATTTAATTTTAAAATTGCACCAAGTGCAACCCCATGTCGTGTCCAGGCTATCTCTTTCCATTCTGGGTTGCCTGGTAGAGATCGCTGAACGCGATAAGGCCGCCTGTTGTATGTTTGTTATTACTTTAAGGTTTCCGTATGTAATCTTTTTATCTGGGTACAATAAAGTATATATAAATAAATATAAATAAATAAATATTATAAATGCGAAAGTAACTGTGTTTGTTTTTTACCTTTTCACGCGAACCGATTTAGATGAAATTTGGTATCGAGATAGTTTGAGACCCTGGGAAGGACATAGGATAGTTTTACTCCCGGAAATGATAAATGATTTTATTTCTGAGAGTTGGTTTGTACAAACCATAGATATAGTATGTACGTAATTTTTTTGGCGTAGCAAAAAAATTCTAAATCTATGGTACAAACACTTTTACATGTCGATCACATTTTTTTAAACTAGATGTGGTCAGCGTTTCCTGTCTGACTACTCTGAGAAGAAAGGCCGAAACAAACTCAGAGTTCACAGTCCCTTTAAAAGTCCAGACAAAATCTTGGTTAGATCTTGTGAAGACCATGTAGACTGATGTCTGAAATGGTCTTTTGAGGAAAGAACCAGCCAGATTGAGTGGACCTGTCCAGTCAGTGCACGCATTTGTCAATAACCGTGCAGCTCAACTCAGAATTTGAGGCGCTCAACGAATTGACGAACAATACCAAAGAAATTAAAAACTAAGTTAAAGAAAAGTGAAAAAAAAAAACAGAATGATCCACATAGTCTTCACATTCACTATAATTAAAATAAAATAATATAATACTTTAAAAAGTAAATATTCTTGCCATGGCAAGAAAAAAATTATTAAAAACTAAATTCACGGTGCAAAATAAAATAAAAACTAAATTACTTGGAGCAGCTCAATCCAAAGGCTTGGGCCTTTTTGTCCTCAACGTAAATGATTCTTAAGCCACACATCCACCCCCTCTATCCACCCCGGATAGAGGGGGTGGATGGTGAACTACTATGGCAAATGGGAATAAAGGTCTGGCTTCAACTGGTAATGGGGCCAGGACATCTGAAAATGGTTCTTCTTCAACGATTCTTTCGGTTCTTATTTGAAATATGCAATAATACAACAAGTAAAATAAAAGTTAAACTCTGACTCTCACTCTTGTCTAATTTTGTAATTTCTTTTTTAAATGTGAAAGAAATAAATATAATCAAAATAAACAATTAAACGTACTTACCTAAATACCTATAAGAGGATTTCCAGATTTCGTATTATTCGGACGTGGTACATGCAAAAAAAACGGCAAACAATCCACAATAATGAAAAAAAAAACACAGAATAATAACATGAGAATTAACCTTGAAACTTCCTAAAATAGCTAATATATGACCATCGCATCATCAAAATCCGCTTAAAAGATAATTAATTTTTTGTTTCAAAACGAGTTACCTTAGCTACAAAATTATGATACGGACAAGATTAAAACATTAGCAGCTTGAATTATATACTTTAACAAGCGTTATTAAAATTTAAATAAACTAGATTTGGTCTATGACAACACAATGTAATTTTTTAATAAATTAATAATAACAAAAAGATTATTAAATCCAATGCAGAATAGGTCAAGAAAAACTGCAATCCTTTGTTACAAGAACTAGCGATGGTGTATTAAACTGAATAACTTGAATAAAATTTGGAGTAATAAATATTAATATTCACAAAATGCAGTAGAAGACAAGGACTTGCATTGACAAAACTTGGTACAACTTGCTCAGAACTTTCTCTAACTCAGCTCACAGCAGAAGTTTCAGCTGCGATAACAACACAACATAACATTTTCATCATTGAACGAATGAAGATAACGAACGAACGGCGTCCATTGCTTATAATAGAAAGAAAGAAAAAGTGTTTATTTGTCACAAAACGACATACAATATAAGAATATACTTAAGCTAAACCCTTAAAATAGTATTAGTAGTACTTAAATTAAGTTAGTAAAGACGAGAAATAAATCAAACAACTTCCGTCGTGCAGCCATTTTTAACATGTTATGTTTATTTAAATGATGCTTCCGGGCAGTAACGCGCACACGCATTTTGTACCCGCTGTATTATACGCTCTGTGCGAGAAAGGAGACACGGCCCGTATACAGCGTCACTATAATTCAGTTTAGACAGTACCAGGCTTTCCACCAATCTCTTCCTCATTGCCACACTTAGGAAGTTCTTCACTCGGTACAGAACCTTTAGCCTATAAATACAGTTTTTTACAACACCATTGACATGCGCCTCAAAACGAAGTTCTGGGTCAGTGACTAGACCCAGATTGCAAGCGGTTTCTACCCTTTCAATGTTTTCTCCCTTGATTTTAACTTCGGGCCTGGCAGAAAGAATTGACTTTATTTGATTTCTATTACATGCAGATTACCATGACATGATTACCAAGACCATAAACTTAGTTTTTTTGGGTTCAGTACAAGTGAGTTGCCCATAGACCACGACGCAATTCTGTCTAGTTCATCATTTAGGGCATGTACGCCGGCTGTTGTGTTACTAGTATTGAAAGAGGTATACAACTGAGTATCATCCGCGTATACGTGGTACTTGCAGTTTTTAATACACGCAGTTAGGTCGGCACTATAAAGTATATAGAGTAACGGCCCGAGCAGCGCAGGGAACGCCCCTTGTGATAATTTTCGGGGAAGAAGATACCGTGGAACCGTCTTTCTTACGCAACTCGACCCGCTGCCACATCGACCGCTCTCTTGTATCCAGTGGATTCTCGCAGCCATCACCAGCAGTGCGATTTTCACACATCTCACCGTGAAATGGAATGACAATTTCAAACTTATATATTAAAGTTATCCTAAGAATATTGTAAGTCTACTGCAGCGACATTCAAACCTCAGGCTTAGCTTGGGAATCCCTAGCAGTACCTTTTGTGTAATACACTAATACGATGCATATTTAAAAAGTAAAAAACTTTATTACAAAAAAATACTACCGACTTATTTTTTAACTTAAACTTACATATGCATTTTTTTTCATTTTTTTGTTGTACCTACCTAATAGGGAAGTAGTTAAGTAAGTACCTATAACAACAGAATAGATTACCCATACCCGAATAACATGAAACTTGAATATAACCGGTGAAATTAGAGATCTGCATACCCCTTTCGAGCGTACTGGCGTGATGTTATGTTATGAAATGGTATAAACAATAAACAGACATGCGATTGCAGCAATCCCGAGAGATTTGCCGTTATTGAAGAGTTCTGTTGTATATCTCCGAAGTTCTTCATTAGATCTTCACCAAATTAAAATGGGACCAATTTCGGAATATACTCTTTCAAACAAAAAAAGAATTTTCAAAATCGGTCCACAATTGACGGAGAAATCGGTGAACATACACAAAAACAAAAAAAAAAGACATACATAATGTCGAACATAGAACCTCCTCCTTTTTTGGTAAGTCGGTTAAATAGATAAGTGTAATAACTGGCGAGAATAAATAATTTTAATTTTATTTATTTTAATTCACTCCTCCTAAGTTTTCACGATAAGGCGTTCAAATTATAGACCGGCTAGATATCAGTCCCCCTTATGGGAGGCCTTCTAACGCTTCGTCTTCTTGAGTTTACTAGAGAGAACAATCAAAACAGCTGATATGCGCAGAGGCCCACGAAAAGCGGCATGGCACCTATACTGGAGACAGATAAAACCGGCGTTAAAGGACGATTTTCCTCGGGTGAAGGCCTCCTCCAAATTCTTCCATTTGTCTCTATCTTTACCAACAGTCTGCCAATCTTTCTTTGCTATTTCTGTTATTCCAGCAACCCACCTTCTTGCCGGCCTACCTTCCTTTCTTTTTCTTTTGGTCCCTTCCATTCTATAGTTCTAAATGTCCACCTGCTATCTGTATATCTTTTTATATTACCGGCCTATTGACTTTTAAGTGTTAGAAGCTTGAGTGCATCAGGCATCTCGGATTTTTGTTTATAATATAAGATCTACATTACATTGTTATTGAAAATGTCTTTCTTATTAAGCTTCAAAATACACCACATCATTAATACCTGTAAAAAGATGATAAATGTACAACAGATTACCGGTATCATATATGATTGATAGATTTCCATCCATTCATCGTTCTACCCGATAATACATAATTGTACCCATTGATCGTTGCACTCGGAAACAAGTGAGAGGCTTTACAATACGACCGTGACTTACTTCATTGACAGATGGTGCTCTCAGATCGCAGCCTACGACCGACGCTCACGACCCCACGGAGGAAAATACACACCGCATTGTCATACAAATGTTTTAAAGGCGCACACGCGCCAAAGACTGCGAGTTTTTATTTTTAATTTTCGTGATTCGAATTTCAAAAAGTGTTGGTGGTTATGTGGATTTGTTCAGTGTTTTAAAGGTAAAATATAAAGTAAGTAGTATTGTTTTGTTTATGATATTGTTGATGGAACTTTTTGTGTGTAAGGTAGGTAGAAATATTATTGATTTTGAATAGATTGTGAGTGATAAGACTGGATTATTATGAAAGGGGCTTGTGATAATAGACTGAGAAATTAACCGCTAAAAATGTCTATTTAGATTTATATTATTTGGCCTTTTTGTAGTACATTCTAATAGGTAATGTAGCACAATATCATTAACATATAAGATCGAATAGATAAAATTTAATGGACTATTATTTACCAAGTAAAACTTCATTAATAATAAAGCTGGATTTAATAGGTAATCCAGTTCCATTATTATTGAACATTTAATTATAATTTAAGGTCATTTGTCTAGACATATATACTTAAGTAACTTTTGAGTAACTTTGATACTTTATTATTCACTAAAATAAGTGCATACCCTTCATTATGTGAACAATAATCCCTTGAGTGCCTTTGGGGAACTTTGGTTTCCAAAACATTTTTTTTAGGGTTCTGTACCCAAAGGGTAAAAACGGGACCCTATTACTGAGACTCCGCGGTCCGTCTGTCTGTCACCAGGCTGTACCGTGATAGCTAGACAGTTGAAATTTTCACAGATGATGTATTTCTGTTGCCGCTATAACAGCAATAACTATATATATAATAGCTATAACGCAAAAACAGAATAAAATAAATATTTAAGGGGGGCTCCCATACAACAAACGTGATTTTTGTGCCGTTTTTTTGCTATAATGGTACGGAACCCTTCGTGCGCGAGTCCAACTCGCACTTGGCCGGTTTTTTCCATTGTGTCTTCTAATAACACTCAAGGAGATAATATCTCTTCTAAAATATTGTTTTTCTAAATCATATTTTTTCTTTTTATTTTGAAAAGAGATTGTCATGAGGGAATTTATTTTATTATATTATTATTTATAATTATAAAACATTTTAATTTATTATCATAAGGAAAGAAGGATATATTACGGTCACATCCTTTTTTGTCAACACCAATGGGTATATACAAGGTAGCTATTTACAGAGGCCATCTTGAGATTCTATTTAATAGTTGACAAAACAGCCAATTTATGATGCTAATCGATCACTACCTACAATACCAGTTTCCTTGATTTCATAACTTGTGATATTAAGTATCTATAAAAATATTTGCCACGTACATAAGTGTTGATTCATTAGCTAAACGTCAAAGTCATCATATTCCCTTTTTCTTTATTTCCATGTAGGAACATGATTATAATATGATTCAACTAATACCTACCTATGTTATATTTTATGATAGTGTTAATTATAGTTTATTACCGTATTATAGCCCGTATATCGTATAGCCCGAAGAATTGCTAAACTTAAGTGGCAGTGGGCAGGGCACATTGCTCGCAGAACGGATGGCCGATGGGGCGGAAAGGTTCTGGAGTGGCGACCGCGAACCGGAAGACGTTGCGTTGGAAGGCCTCCCACCAGGTGAACCGATGACCTGGTGAAGGTTGCGGGGATCCGCTGGTTGCGAGGCGTACGGGACCGGTCAATGTGGCGACGCATGGGGGAGGCCCATGTCCAGCAGTGGACGTCTTTCGGCTGATATGATGATGATGCCACCTGCCATGTCCTGCAGCCTAATTGCGTAAGTGAATTCGACAATGCGAAGGATTTGATTCCATCAATCGACCAATCACGTGCGAGATGAAAGATGCTTTGTGGATTTCCGTCTATGTGATTGGTCGATTGAAGGGGACAAATCCTTCACCTTGCCGAATTCGCTTACGCAATTAGGCTGCCGGTCAAATTAACAATATCAATAGGGGACTTTTAAGTTTAAATAAATGATTAAATTTGGTTACCCTTCAAAACATATGTGAATAAGATTTTAGTGTATAGACTGTAGAGTAGAGTAGAGTGTAGAGTGTGTGCCACAAAGGCATGCTCAGCGTAGGCATGCACTACGCGTAGAATACTCCGGCACGGCCAAACATTCGCGTAGCAGCCAGTCGTGTAGCGGTTTGCGTAGAAACCGCGTAGCAGCCGCGTAGCACTGCTTTACATCCACGTAGCACTGCTTTACATCCACGTAGCACTGATTTACATACACGTAGCACTGCTTTACATCCACATAGCACTGCGTTGTAGCCGCGTAGCAATGCACATCGTAGAAGCCGCGTAGAAATTGCATAGAAGCCGTGTAGCGTTGCGTTGCGTTACACCCACGTAGCACTGCGTTTTAGGCGCGTAACAATCAATCGCGAAGCGGTACTACAATGCGTAGAAGCCGCGTAGTACTGCGTTACAACTAGGGCTTTTTACTATCCGGAGTATCCGGATAATGCGGATTTTACGGATATTTTTTAGATTTTGTTATAAATAAATCTAATAAGCTTTTGTAATACGTTTTAAACAGTCTCACAAGCAAAATGACCAAGAAATAATAAACTATACCAATATTTCAAGTAACAACACATAAAAAATAGTTCATTTTCTAAAATTATACAAAAAAACACCGATACCGCACAAATAATTTGAATTTATTCTTCTCATACTAAAAACAATTCTAATATAAAATGAGATCTTACATTTATCACAAATCACTATATCCCAATCAAATCAACCTATTTAAAAGATAATAATTACTTAAAAATATCAGTTTCCCTGGCAAATCATATCAATAGTTAAACATCAATAGTATAAATCAAATATAATAAAACAATAATGAACTAAATATCTATATATATAAAAGAAGAAACTGACTGACTGATCGATCAACGCACAGCCAAAACCACTAGGCCTAGAAGCAAGAAATTTGGCAGAAAGGTTCCTCGAGTGACGTAAGTGAGCACTAAGAAAGGATTTTTGGAAATTCCCCCCCTAAGGGGGTAAAAAGGGGGTTGAAAGTTTGTATGTAATTTCTATAGTTTGTAAATTGGACACGTGAAATTTTAGATTTACACTCTTAGTTGATAAAAAGAATGAATGCGTTTATTGGTTTTTGGAAATTCCACCCCTAAGGGGGTAAAAAGGGGGTTGAAGGTTTGTATGTAATTTCTACAGTTTGTAAGTTGGACACGTGAAATTTTAGATTTATGCTCTTGGTTGATAAAAATAATTCATGTGTTTATTAGTTTTTGGAAATTCTACCCCTAAGGGGATAAAATAGGGGGTTGAAAGTTTGTATGTAATTTCTACAGTTTGTAAGTTGGACACGGAAAACTTTAGATTTACGCTCTTGGTTGATGAGAAGAATCAATGTATTTATTGGTTTTTGGAAATTCCACCCCTAAGGTGGTACATAGGGGTTGAAACTTTATCAGAAATTTCTTCGGTTTGGAAGGTAAAACAGCTGAAATCGTAGGTTTACGCTCTTGATTAATAAAAAAAAACAATGAGTTTGTTGATTTCCGGAAATTCTACCCTTAAGGGGGTTAAAGGTGGCAATGGTGGTAAAGGTTGTCATTACAAGTTTATCAAAACTACTCCTAAAATACGATTTAGGGGGTGTTAAAAATTTATGAAGAATTTTACTGTACAAGGCTGTACTTTTTATGATGTAGGGGAGCAAACGAGAGATATTTGTTTGAATGAAAAGTCTAATTCCTTGGGAAAAATAATAAAGGTAACATTAGTTTTTCGGAACTACCCCCAAAATACGATTTAAGGGATGTTAAAGTTTGTATGGAAAATTTTATTTCTTGGGTTAATAAACTTGAAACTTGGCACAAATATTAACCTAAGTAAATAATAAAGGATCTCATTATTAGTTTTTTGAAACTATCCCTAAAAATGATTTAGAGGGCGTTGAAGATCTTGGGTTAATAAACTTGAAATTTGGCACAAATACTAAACTTAATAAATAATGTAGGTTGTTATTAGGTTTTCGGAAATATCCCCAAAATACTATTAAGGTGGTAATCGAGGTTTTTGAAGTATTTTACTCCACATAGCTTTTTTTATGATGTGGGGGAGCACAAAGGAGGGATTTTTGGTAATTCAACCTTTAAATAGGTTAAAAGGGAGACATTTATTCGTATACAAATCTTATTCCTTGGTCAGAAATAAATTGCTATCCTAATGATTTTTCAATATTACCCCCAAGATGATTTAGGGGTGTCAACGGTTTTTTAAAGAATCTTACGGTACTAAGACGACCTCTACCTCGATTTGGAACTACCGAACTGGACTGTTTGTCTCGGGCCAAACAAACAAAACAAAACACAACAAAAAGTGTAAGGCCAAACAAACGTAGGTAACTTTATGAGTTGTGGGTGACGTTTAAGTGTCGCGTAATTTACGCAGCATTCGTTTTCATACTAAAGTAATTTTAGCTCCACCCGAAATTATGCGACTCAAAAATCGCGACCGGTCTTCGGATTCAGCAGATTCACGGCTCTCGCCAGGACATCAGTTGAAATTGTGCGAAGCCTTGTAATGTTGCATCTTCCAGTAACGACCTCGCCACTCCAGAAACTTTCAGTCCCTTAGGCCATCTGTTCAGCAAACAATCTGGTCTGCTAAATGCAACCAAAGTTTGGTCATTCTTGGGGCTATGTCGGTTACGTCAGTTTTCCTGTCCGTGTTTCCAAGGGCGTCGCCAAGGGGGGGCAGGGAGGGGCAGCTGCCCCCCCCTAGAGATTCTAAAAAACTTGACAAATGTAAAGCAGCCAAATTCCTCCCCAGTCTTTGACTTACGGTAAAGCGATCGTTTAGCAGCCTCAGGAGACTAAAAACCTGGCTAAGAAGCACTATGGGTGAAAATTGCCTCAATAGTATGGCCATAATAACAGAAAAACTAAATAAGCATGGAAACTTACAAGATTTTCATAATAAAGTGGTCGATTTTTTAAATAATTCTTCGAAGATTATGTTTTAATTAATCTAATCAAAGAATGAATCTTCTGGGACCACTATAATATTAAAATCTAGTACCTAATTACAAAAATATACACTGTATATTCAAATTCAAACTCCCAAATTATTTTTATTAATTTTTTCTAACAGTAATAACTTATTTATAAGTTTTATCATATTATTTATTTTACAGTCAAGAACTCATGATGCTTTACACGTTGGACTCTGTACCGTTATTATTACAATCGCTGTAGATGTAAGGCTCGTACTACAAGTGAATAGCTTCATGTGCTCTCGACTTTACCTACAATTCACATTTTTCTCATTCTCCATATCAACTTGCCCCCGCCTTAGCCATCGGCTGGCGACGCCCTTGCGTGTTTCCGAGTCGGATTCAAAGAATACCTTCTGTAAAGTCACCGATTTTCGTGACAATGGGTGATACACGGGTATTTAAAATGACCTTAGTTTTATCCATATTTATCGTAAGTCTCGTGCGGAAGCTCCACAACATTGTCTTCTTCATAGTATTAAATGGGGAGTGGTGTACTCACTATGGATCTTATTGCAAAGCCTCATGACTGAGGTTTTGATCGAATGACCGGTGTGAATGTTATTTACCCACGAGCTCTTTATTTAGCTAAAACTTATCGGACACGTCATTAAAGTTTCGTAAATCCTAACTTAAACAATAGCTTATTTTTAGTCGCCTTCACTAACCGCACATAATAAAGTCATCTATACCTACTTAGTTGAATAAAATACGAAATCATGCGAACGAAGTCGCGGGCGGAGTGCTAGTCTTAAAATAAACGAATAACATTTTATAATATAATTTTACGTAATTCTTAAATTATTTTTAATCAAAATTTTTGTAATATGATTTTAAAAAACTTGGAACTATCTAATGAATCTTCTTTCATGGAAGTAAATGGTTCAGCTTCAACGCTGGTCGGTGGTATTGATAAAAGTAGATTGTAATTCCTGCTTATGACCATTCTCATCAAATAGTGCCATCTCTACTTGAGTGGTGGTGTCTAAATCATTTGTTGAAGAAGTCGGTCGCTGCGCAGAAGATGGCTGACTCATAAACCGGATGATTTCTTTTCATATTTGTGTATTAATTGATACGCTTACAGTTGAAGAAGATCAACCTTCTGTATCTTGTGTATTGTCCGCTGTAGTTATGACTGTTTGATCTGGTTGTTGTGTGTCACAAAATGTAGAAATAATTTTAACAATCGTCTGTCTCAGATTCATTTGAAGGATTTTCAAAAGGACAGTCGTATATACTTCGCTCTTCATAAAATTGTGAGGCTTGTGTAAATATGTCATTGTACCGATTATTTCTGGAACTAATCGTTGTGATATTCTTCTTTTGAGTGTTACTAGAAGTTCATTACTGATTATGCTATCTTTTTGCGATAATTTCTGAAATCTTAACGCTGTGTCAGCAGTCAGTAAGTTTGAATCTTCTTCACAGATTGCTTCTACCATAGCTTTAATTATATTAAAGGATTAGCTTCTGCCATCCTCTTCGCCCGCGTTTATATAGAAAATTATCCCAAGGGATAGGATGCGTATCATATGTGTATTTTTTGTGCTATTATTTCATATCTATCTCTGTGCCAAATTTCATCCAGATCCGTCCAGATGTTTAAGCGTGAAGAAGTAACAAACATACAAACACACACACACTCACTCACATAATTTCGCCTTTATAATATTAGTGTGATTTAAAAGAGAAATACAACTATCCGTAAAATCCGGATGGTGATTCACGTAAAATCCGGATTTGAAAATCTGCGGATATCCGGATAATACGGTTATCCGGATATCCGGATTGCAAGCCCTAGTTACAACCACGTAGCGTTGTTCCCGCGTTGTTCTCTATTTGCGGAAATCAGTACCTACATAATAAAAAGTGCCATGCGTACAAAGGGCAAGTTAAGTACTACTTGTTTGTTAACAAACTTAATGATTGATAATCCAAATATATCTATTATACATACGGCGTATTCTGATCGATTGACACTGTCAATAACTGTGACCTATACAATCGCTCAAAATCACGTAATGCATGAATTGTATGATGATTGTATGGGAGCTATAAAACTGGTTTTGTATGGCGACAAGTTTTTTATATGAGATTTGTATGACTAATGTTAACACGTGCTCGGGCCTATTAATAAACATTTAACAAAGTAATCTCCAATTATGATTTGTTTGACAAAAGAGGTTCAAATAATCTACCAATAAACATCGATTTGTTCTAATGACATCTAATCTGCTGCAGCGTTCCTATATAGATTAAATTTAATGATCTCGAATGCCCAGTTAATATGTTCTTTAATTCGATTGTGTTTTTACCAGTCAACATCATTCAAAATATTGCAAATGCCAATGGAATGTTTTGCAAGTTCAGTTTTAGCAGTACATTTTTTTTTTTTACCTTTTTATAGATGCTTTTACCGATTGTTTTGTGAATGTGTGAACATTGTAGGCCTTCTATATCTAGATGCTTGATAACATTTGATAACTTTATATCTCGTTTTGCTCTTTATTTTTAGTTTCTAACGTTTTATTGTCTCTGTTTTATGGGCCTACGTTGTCCTCCCATATCTAAGTAATGCTGTAACATGGAAATACTGTAAAAACAAACCATATTTTTAAAAGAGTAACCAAGGAGTTTCTCGCCGATTCTTCTCCATAGGAAACGACCAACGCGAACCGTGCGCCTTTTGTCGACGTTTTATAAATGCCCATGTAGGCCTATGTAAAATAAAAAACCGGTCAAGTGCGAGTCGGACTCGCGCACGAAGGGTTCCGTTTCATTATCGCAAAAGACTGCATAAAAATCACGTTTGTTGCCCCCCTTAAGTTATTTTATTTTAAGTTAATAATTATTATTTTTTGAAGTAAATATACAACTAAACATTCTGTGAATATTTCAAGCGTCTACCTGTTGCCGTTATTAATATCGAGCAAAAAACGGCAAAAATATCACGTTTGTTGTATGGGAGCATCCCTTTAATATTTATTTTATACTATTTTTAGTATTTGTTGTTATAGCGGCAACAGAAATACATCATCTGTGAAAATTTCAACTGTCTAGCTATCACGGTTCATGAGATACAGCCTGGAGACAGACGGACAGACAGACAGACAGACAGACAGACAGACAGACAGACAGACGGATCGCGAAGTCTTAGTAATAGGGTCCCGTTTTTACCCTTTGGGTACGGAACCCTAAAAAAAATGATTTTGATTTTTTGAGTCCTGTCAAAATTTCTTGTATTTAGAGTTTTTAGTAGATATAGTTTATTGCCTGAATCTGTCGTCGAATCTCGATCATATTTCAATTCTGGTTGCACTCAAATACGAAAAAGTTAACAGTAAATTATTTACCCAAAATTGTAGATTGAAGGACATAAAAGAACATTCAAAAGTCGAAAATGGAAGTACATTTCACAATCCATCGGATGTTTTTGTAAAAACCGACCGCAGACACAATATTAAATAAAACTAATAGCCCCTCTATTACAAACATCTAATCGTTAACGATCAAAACTATTATCGATTACTGACACGCATTCGATAATGACAAGAATTGCTATGATATGGCCACATCACAAGATCACAAGCTCGTAATTCGTAATTACAATGACACGAACAAGACATGTTCGCCTTGGCCAAAGAACAGGATCCCAATATTCGCTTGCTAGTTCTCGCTTGCGACTTTGTCTCTAGATTTGGCCGATAAGAGACGTCGGCACATTCAAGGCTATGGAAGGAAACTGGAGCATCAGACAAGACACCTTGACACCAGTCTCCAAGATTTCGATCTTGACTGGTTTCCCAACCAAGGGATATCTTGTGTGGGACTTTTTTTTTTTGGCTGGTAAATCATCTCATCAATGACTTCTCCCGCTCCGGGTGAAGCGGCAGGGCGTGTCAGACTTTTACTGAATGAATCCCTCCCGTGTTCCATCAGTTGCTTGAGCCAGGGCCGTGGTAACCCTTTTTAGGGTTCCGTACCCAAAGGGTAAAAACGGGACCCTATTACTAAGACTTCGAGATCCGTCTGTCTGTCTGTCCGTCTGTCACCAGGCTGTATCTCATGAACCGTGATAGCTAGACAGTTGAAATTTTCACAGATGATGTATTTTTGTTGCCGCTATAACAACAAATACTAAAAACAGTATAAAATTAATATTTAAGGGAGGCTCACATACAACAAACGTGATATTTTTGCCGTTTTTTGCTCCAATTTTATTTATAACGGCAACAGGTAGACGCTTGAAATATTCACAGAATGTATAGTTGTATATTTACTTCAATAAATAATAATTACTAAATTAAAATAAAATAAATTAATGGGGGCTCCCATACAACAAACGTGATTTTTTGGCTGTTTTTGCTCGATATAATTAACGGCAACAGGTAGACGCTTGAAATATTCACAGAATGTTTAGTTGTATATTCACTTCAAAAAATAATAATTATTAAATTAAAATAAATTAAGGGGGGCTCCCATACAACAAACGTGATTTTTTTGCATGGTTTTGCGATAATGGTACGGAACCCTTCGTGTGCGAGTCCGACGGGCATCGGCCATAGCGGACCCCGTTGGTTTTTGCTGACATCTCTTTAGGGCGCGCGTGGAGCACTACGCGCCGTCGACTCGGGCCTGGTCCTTATCGGACGGCGAGCTACCCATTACTCGCTGTCCGCAAGCCCGCGCCTACGGTGGCCGGGATTTGGCTTACGACTTCCGACGCCCAAGGCGTCTCCTGCGGTGGCTTAGAGCGTGAGGGCGCCTTCGTTGCGTCTCCCTCACGCGTTCTGCCTCCTCCTTCGCGAGCATTACTGCTTCGCAGAAGGAATCTTGTTAGGGACCTAGTAACTGGATTTTGGAGGTCAGATACAGGCATTCACTCGTTGTAAAACACCGGTATCAGTTGCATTTGGTTAGACGGGCAGCTGATCCAAACGTAGTTGGACAAAGGCTAAGCCGATGATGTTTGTTAGTTGTAGGTAACAGCCAAATAAGTGTACACTGGTGTAGGTACAGTTATTCTATCTCACGACGGCGGGTTGGTCGGTTACCTATCATAAGATCGAAAAACATTTGACCGAATTTCATTTCACCTAAAACTTTTCAACTATTAACGTTTCGTTTTTTTTTACTTCATCGAAGTCACGTCTGCCACCGTCTCAGTTGACCTATTTATCAATTCGATTTTTTTCTTTACACCGACGTTTCACTTGGTCGAAAAACTTTTTACCGAAGTTACACTTAGCCGAAATAACATTTGTTCGAAATATTTATTTTTAACCGCATATCAAAATACTAAGTGAGAGAGAAACAGTGGGCGAATACAAATATTTAAAACAGCGACTTGAAAAAAAAAGTTGTCGATGGAGCCCCGCTCCGCGGGATTCCTATTTCTGTCTGCAGGGTCTAAAGTAACCTAACACGAAGGAGATGACGGGAGCTGAGTTCGCTCGCTCATTACAGTTCCCGTCATCCCCTTCGAACCTAACCTATCCGTGTCGGAGTGCCCTAAATTCCCAATTTTAAATTGAAAATGCTACCAAGTTACCGGCTATATATTTTTAACTCAATAATATTCCCTAAAATGTTGTTTCGGTTTGGCGAAAATATAGCAAATGAAAAATGTTCAAAAGAGGCTTCGGCCAAAAGCAAAAAGTTATTTTGTAAATCGGTGAAATGTAGTTCGGTAAAATAATACCTGTGGCAAGTGACACTTCGATGATCTGAAATTATGTCAAATAATTCATATAGCAAATAAAAAAAGTTAATTAAAATAATCAAAAAACCCGACTGCTTAAAAAGCAAATTAAAAAGACGTAAACAAGAAGAAAATCATGCTGTGCAGTCGGAGGATACATCTGGTTTTGGTCCGCCAGCTCGTGAATATGTATCCTCCGACTGCACAGCATGATTTTCTTCTTGTTTACGTCTTTTTAGTTTGCTTTTTAAGCAGTCGGGTTTTTTGATTTTTTTAATTAACTTTTTTTATTTACAACTTTTTAGTTATTTTTTTTGGAATTAGGTACATTTAAACATATAAGTGTCATATATTTTTGAAATCGCCTCTTAAAATCCTTTATTTTGATACCCCACACGATGGGTTTAGAACAAAAAAAAAATTATTCCCCACAAAATTGCGCCCAAAATCCGCCATTTTTTTTTCCAATTTTAATGTAGCCAGTGACACTCGCAGGATTAAGACGAATCGATTGACGTAAGAATCATCAAAACCGGCCAACGCGTTTGATCTCTAGAACGCCACATAGGAACAAACATACATACATACATACATACATATATACATACATACATACATACATACATAGACTGATAAACACATTACCCTCCTTCGGCAGTCGGGTAAAAAGACGTCGGTCAATAGTTTTCGGTAAAATTAAATTCGAACAAAAAAGATTTGGAAAAGTGATCGGTTCCCCGGGTTGGTCCTAGTCGTGTGTGTGATGCACATACACATTTTATCTGGCGTAGACAACTAGTCTCTTGAGAAGCTAAAGCTAATATTGAAATGTTTGATGCTTAGTCACACTCACTCATCAAATTATCATCTAACTATGTTGCGGTTTTTAACCCACGAACGTCCGCCTTCCAAAAAGGAATATTGTCGGGGAATGACAATGACAAATAGGGGTATACGACTAGAATTAGAAGAATTAGAATTGATTTATTTGTAAGAATGTAGTTTTAAGAATATAGTATGGTGTTAATACTAGTAGGTTACTGTTTACTGTTAGCCTGTATCTTCCACGGCTTTCAATGTGGTTCAGTCAGGATCTAGTGTCGACCATAGGTGGTTAATTTGGCTTGCTCATCCCATTATCTATCTAGTGCTAAATCTATATTTTAGTACAAGACAACTAGCATAATTATAGCCTCCTGCAGCCTAATTGCGTAAATGAATTCTGCTAAGGAAACAAGTCGATTCTTTCAAAGAATCAGAATCATTTCTTTCAACTTTTTCGGTATTGCGAAACTAATTTGGAAAGCTAGCGTTAGCTTTCCAAATCCTCCTTTGAGTTGAACACAGACTACTTAGAGATACTACGGAGTTGAAGATATATGACATTTGCATTACACAATACTAATAGTGAAGTTTTATCTCGGTTCTGCCGCTTTCATTCATTTTTTTACAAACAATTCTACGTCAAAATATTGGTAATGAAAGGAGCATAACCTTTCCGTTTCAGAGTGTAATATGCAATACCAAAAGTCGTTTTTGGGAAGGTTCCAACTTGTTTGCTTTGCATAATTCACTTACGCAATTAGGCTGCTGAAAACGAGATGATACAAACAAAGCTAATAATATTACGCCTAAAATACTCTCGTCATCCTAACTAATACTGCGTCTATTTATGTATTTTACGAGTGTACTCACAACTCGATAGCATTGTTCAAGAGATGACGTAGCGCCGAACAGAGAAAGCTGATGTCATAGATAAGGTTCAGGAAATCAGTTCGTCTGTGTTAAATTTATGGTACGGGCTGGTTCAGAATCGTGATATCGAAATTCGAAGTCGATTTTACTGTTAGAGTGCAGCAAGCAGCATCTTTGTCTTGAAGTTATTGCCATTAAGAAGAAAAGTTAAAACTGTTAGTTGGTGAGCTGTGCTTGGTTTGACGTAGCTTGATAGATCACAAGTGATTTCCGTCAACATTCTAAGATAAGGTAAGAGGTTTAGTTATATCGTAGCAGGTGACGTTCTGCGGTTTCTGCCTAACCCCATGCGAAAAAGGCGTGAGTTTATGTATGTAGGGGGAACAACGCTAGTAAGTTTGGTACTTACAAAACTACCTGCCAGTTATGAGAGCGAATGCAATCATAGAGAAGCCGGAAAACTGAAATGTGGAATTTCCCTTGCTAGCTTGGAACGTTGATTGGACGATGCAGGTCCTCTAATTTAACGAGAATCTTTAACTTCGGTGTTAATAAGTTAGACTATAGTGTTACATATTTATTATAATTTTTATTGTACACCACAAAAATATATATAGCAAGTGTACAGTGTACATTATAAGACATTTTACTATGTATTTAATAGTATTTAAAGACCAATAAAATTTTATGAAGTGTTAAAAATAATTATAACTAAGTAGGTACTTATTTTACCATTTATTCAAATATATAAAGACACGTGTGAGTTTAAGCAAGAATTTAAATATGATACGACATGTACCTACCTATTTTACATAAATAAATATCTACTTATTATAGCGGACTTGCGGCAGGTGACGCAAATTGTTCAAATAAATTATATGAAGTGGAGTTATTTCCTTGTCTTATAAATTGCTAATAAGTTGAAAATTAACTATCGTTATCTGTACAGCCGAAAGTCCACTTCTGGATATAGGCATCCCCCAAGCGTTGCCTCTGCCGGTCTTTAAAATTAATTTTAGTAGAATGTTTTTCTATCAATAAAATTAAATTGAATGGTTACTATAATGTCTTGCAGTGTTAACTACACATCATAAACTAATACAGATGCAATTTTGTTTTCAGAATGAACGAGCAAGATCTAATGGTGGCGCGCGCTTTAGCGGCTGAGTCCAAGGAGAGCTCGCCAGGTGGGTCCCCTGGACCCCTCCGGAAGACTGTGCTCACCAACCTGGCTGATAAACTTAATACGTTTAGGTACGAACCTTCTCCTACCATTTATGTACCTTAGACAAAAACGTTCACGGCCAAAACTTTTGGGGTTGCCTACCTCTTGTTTTAGAATTCTAGACGTTTTCGTAAAGTTGACGTTGCGGCAAAGCTTGAAAGGCCTTTCAATCTGAATGTGGTGCTAAGAGTTATGCATTTAACCTCGCTGCGGCCATCTCGCTGCTTGTTATGCTATCACCACAGAGCGTGTTGCCCGTGCCGCTGCCCAGCTGAACCAACCGTTTAGTACTATCATGCATCCCTAGATGGCGCTACATGTTTGAAAGTAAAAAAAATTGAGCAATCAGTAACTGCTTAGAGGAACCACTCCCAGCTCTGAGCGTTTATTAAATTATAATGTTATCTTTCATTGATGTAATACAATTCATTAAGATATAAAAAAATAAATCATTAAGCACGAAATAATGGTGACCAAAGGCCTCGTTTCTAAGACAGTGATACTTTTTTATTAGCAAGGTGTTGGGGTGAGTGAACTGTCAACTATGTCAAAACAAACGTCAACGTAATGAATTTTCACGGGCGTATTTTAACCTAAAATTACATTAGAATTTAATGCAAATACGTATTTAAACGTTTGTTTTTATAATGACACGTAGTAACAATGGTGATATCACTATGGAATGTGACTATAAGAAATGAGTAATATTATGACATTTATCTGGAAAATATTACAAACATTGTGTTTTGAAGATGGATAGTACTAAATTCTTAACAAAACCGTCGAAGAGTCGTCCAACAACCAGCCTAGAAGCAGCTGAAGAAGATGACAGGTCTGTAGTCTCGTACGTAAGATTATTCGTTGTTAAAATATATTAATTTTTATTGAAATGTATGTAGAAGTTAGTATGATTGAATCATGATCATGAATCACATCGGACAAGGGTGCTCCATTGCTTTACCCTCTAATAGCTTTACTTTGTATGTCTCGAAGCTCCCTTTCTAAACACACACTAAGTTCATTACTTCATACATTTAATTTTCTAACAATTAAAATCATTTTCCGTACGTACATTTATACGTAGGTATTAGTCTCGCAGAAATATCAGATCATAGTAAAAATTGTCAGGACAAGGTTGGCGTGAAAAGAAAATGCACCCGTTACCCGTGCGAAGGCGGCAGGTCGCTAGTTTTGTAATAAAAATCTTTAACTCCGCCCCTAAGACGACCCACTGACCAAATCTTTCATTTGTTTGTGTTATCAATCATATTCGTAAAATTTTATTTTTTCTAAATTTCAAATTATCGGTATTTATCGTTTTTTTTGTAGGTTTTCCAACTCTATTATGCTGCGTTCATATCTACGTAAACTGTTTGTACAGCTAGTAAAGTAAAAAAACAAAATATTTAAAACAAAAATCTAGAACTAAATTAAGCACAAAGATTATAAACATTATAAAAAAAAACATATTTTTGTACCGCCTTAAAAAAAAACGTGCTATTAAAATAATGCTCAGTTTATGTTCCTAATGCATTATAGCTGAGTGTGGCGTCTCGTTGCGTTGACGCAGTAGACGGTTTTTGTAAATGCAATAACCAATATTACACGAGGTGGAAATCGGTACATTCATCATTTTAATCTTGTTCTTTATCTCACCACCTGCCCTCTAATTGCGTACCTTTTTGATAGCTCAAATAACGCGCGCGCGTGTTCTTTGCTTACATTCATTGTTTTTTTAATTAACAATCCGTCCACTCGACAGCGTCAAACACGCAATGAAAACAGGTTGAATTGTCAAAATGATAACGTGCGCGCTTGCATTGATCTTTCAATTAGGTTGCTGCTTAGACATTTGAGGCGCAAAAATGTTACTTTTACAAAACGAATTGAGATTTCGGCACAGCCACAGATTACTTAGTAATTACTAACGTAAATTTCGGGCAGAGCAGCGCCATCTACTGCACATGTCGCGAATTTTTTAACAATCTAACTTTTTAAAAGTCGTCAAGGCTCCAAAACTGGAAGACCTTATTTACTAGGCCATTCTTCATTTCTCGGATCAGACCCGACTGTAACCGACCCGATGTGCATTGTGTTATTTTTTTTGCGCGTGTCCACTACTGTTTTCGGAATGTCGGACAGCAGAATCAAATTGTTCAATAATTCAGAATTATTTTTTGATCATGATTGAAAAGCTAATTTAGCGAAATCACTTTGGTCGCGTTCATAAAGAAATCCTGAATAAAAGAAATTCCTCGTGGAAATTAAAGACACGAAAGCAGAAAAGCTAGATTTCCAACTTAAACCACTTTAACACACACCACACCAAACACATTTCAATCACATCGACCGTATTCAAAGGAGTAGTCTCCTATATTCTTTTCGTGTTTAGATCGCAGACTTGATGCCTTAAATGAAAGCAGAGATTCGTATCATTGGAGTCCAATGTCCCCCGTAAAGCCCACACGAGTCCTATGACACGGTTTCGGCAAATTAACCGACTGTCGGCTACTAGTGTTCCAACTTTTGGAGTCTGACTCACTGGTTATTGGACGGTTGACCTGCCAGGAATGTACCACTTTTCGGACAATGACTCTTGACCTACTATCGAATTAGACTCATACGGTGCATGGCATGGCGGGAATATGTCGACTTATAGTGTTAAATACGACATACGTTTGAGGTTTATGAGGACTTCGTGGGTATTGGCTGTGACACGGTTCAATTCTGTTTTCATGTAGCTTGTAATTTAAGCCCAAACTGTACGCCACCGCCTTTATTGTTCTTGTTCCGAGAAATTAAAGAAGTTTGTTTTTTTCACGACTGCGACTGCGTTCTGATTCAAATAGAACCCATGTTGGATATTGAAGAATCAGCAAATGAAAAAGATGCCTTGTATGACTATTTAAAAATGTAAATAAATTATCTTCCTTTAGTCCTTTGTGGCAGTAAGCCAATGCAAATATCCTTAACAATTATGGTCGATTGACACGCGATTTCAACAAGTTTGATTGTCTTCAACACTTTGATTCAACAGGTATCGCTATTATTTCTGTCAATCCCAAACTAAAACGTGCTTTTGCTCCTGAATTTTAATTCCATTCCACTTTTGCTTCAATTTCGTCACGATTTAGCCTTGATTTGTTTATCGAGCCGAAAGCTCCATATCATATAGATCGTTAATACCGCTTCTGCACCCAAATTTTGTACACGTGAATTGTTTTCGCAATCCACTCATATTCATCGGAACAACATTTTATTTTCATAGTCATCCCATAGTTTACTTTGGCAATGTCACGTAAGCTATCGTGATGTTATGTTTACATGGTTTACCATATCTTTTGTCAACAAAAGATAAAGGTAATTCAATATTTTAATCCAATTAACAGAGATAACGATTTATATTCACAGCACAATTTCCTAGATTCACACAAGATATGGGATATTTACTCCGTTCCTGTCTTCCAATGCAGATTCGGGCAAATATTGCATGTGAATGGAGGAAAATACAGGTTCTTGGCTGTGTACCAACTCTATCTGCCCTCGTCACTTATGCAACGTAGGAAAATTAACTATTTTACTGTGTTTTCCTATCAAGAATATTTTGGTCCTTACAGTGGCCTTTAAAAAAATGATCAAGCCTTTTTGGATCCTCATTCTGTCAGTGTCAAAAATTGAGAAGGAAATGTACCACTAAATTCTTTATTTAAATTTTGGTACCCATGCAAATTGAACTTCCCTAATGTTTCCTTCGTTATAATAAATGCAAACGATACGTCGTCGCCGTAAATTAAACATCTGCGTGACACAAGTTTGGATGCTGGAACACATTTAAAAACAGTTTTGCGTACATTAATTATATACTTACCTAAATAGTGATATTGAGAAAAGATTACCATGTAGGCATAAGTACTACATGACACAAAATTATAGGTGCCTACGACATAAATAAATTATCACAGTAAACTTATTTTGTTAAGGCTAGCAAGTTTTATATCTAAACACAAGTTTTGTGCAAATATCACACGTTGGCACGTCTAACGAATTGCATCCTCGTTGGAAAAGTACAGACTTTCCTCTTTGTACAATAATGATCTTGATAATTTATCATTTCCGTCTGCTGCGTTCATTATTTAGAGATTCGCTGGAAACAGTCTATCTTTTATCTATTGTTGTAACTTGTAAATAAAATGGAGATTTTACACGAACGACTAATTAATTAATTCAAATCAGACTTCACTCGGCATAATTAGCCATATTTTGTAGAATAAACAGCTTATTAAAAGAGAAATGTGACAAAGAAATATTTTGCATAATTTATCACAATCGAATATTAAATAAGGTGCCGAATCGGGTTATCGAGTGGCAATAAAAACATATTTGGGTGGCATGCGATCCAGTGCGCAAAAAGACGTAACAGAAGAGCTACTCGTAACCATTATTGAGTTTATAAGTGGTAAAATGATACTTATTGAAGACAAAAGCAATGTTCTAAAGAACAGAAAAGTTCTAAAGAAAGTAAAGAATTAGACGATGAGTATAGAACAATTTGTATTTGTAAAGAACCACTCAGGAAAATCTTTAGCACCACGCAACTTAGACCTTGGAGCAATGTAAGACCGAAAGAAATTTCGTTTTACAAACTTATAGTTGTCACATAGATGGACAAAAAAGAGGCCAATATTCTAAGGGATAACAATCTATTAAACTTTTAATTAAAGACACGTACGTCATTGCTGCTTCGTTTGGAATGATATCGGTAGTGGTCCTTCTAACTAAAGCTATCCACAATGCGATCAAAAACATGCGATGAATGCACGACAGACCCGGCCACTGTGACGGACAAATGGACGACGTTTCCGCAGTTAAATGGGGGCTGGTACCCTACAGAACATATTTTATAATTCATGGACATCTTACCTTCCAACGTTGGAGAGAAAGCAAATAAACGTAGGAATTGAAGAAATGCGCGAGCTTGAACGAATTTCTCCAAAAAATTACTTCGGGACTAATCGGCACCTTGAATACTTTTCCTTAAATACTCTTCAAGTACAGATCCAAAATCTCGAAATTCAAAATCTGCGTGTATGTATCAAAAGAAATTTATTAGTGGCCTAATTCGATTTTACTTACCCCTCCTTAGCCCCAGTATTTGTAGTTCTCCCTATTTAGATTTATCTAACAGAACTGGCTTTAATAGGTAGTATGGCTTACTAGCGTTATTCGATGGCAAATTACTCGTATTATTTCAACGAAATTTTAATGAAGCTACCTCTAAGTTTCAAGAACTTAATTGCCGGTCCTAGAGGCAGCGAAACTCCGTCCATCTGTTCAAGAATTATCGTTAACCAACCTAAAGGCCATGGACTGTTTTGTTTCAAAATTATCAGGCATGCATCACTTGCCGCAACAATAATAAGAGCGTGTGCTACAGCCAAGAAGATTAGCATAATTTCTTTAAGTCACAACAAAGTCGGCGTGTTCAAGCATGATGCCCTCCTTGTGGCCGCCACAATCTCGGCGATAACGGCGTCCAGACACCTTTTGTTTGCAATTTTTGAGCATTCGGCGGTATCGTGGTGGCGGGAGGTTCGCCGCGAGCTCCGGTCGTCAGTCGGCCGCATCACGCCGCCACGGCTCCCGCGCTCTCACGACTCGCTCGCTCGCGGTCCTTCGATCCGCTTCGCCCGATACTGACCGCAAACCATTTCCGTATACTAGCTGCAATAATTCATAATTCACGACTCGCAGAAAGCCTCGCAATATTCCAACGGCCAGTAAGCCTCACGTGTATGAATTTTGCAACACGATTTCGCGCGCCGATACCTCAGAAGGAGGTTGCCGTACCAAAACATCAGCGGTTGCAACATTTTACACACAAGTTTTGGAAATATTCCCCTAATAAAAATTGCAAGAATTGAAGAGGTCTCGAAGAACTTTTAAAGCCCTCTAGTATTTGACGAGTTCGTTGCATCGGTCGGTCGTGTTAAATTGCTGTTGCAAAAGCGCAGATTCCAAGGTTGCTCGTGAGAATACTTTTGAACAGAATTTATATTTAGTGATGTGTTAAAACTAGTGTGAAACAATGTTGTCGATGGATTCCTTGTGGTGTGGTTCGGAGAGTGAGCTGTCGACGTTGAGAGTGTGCAAAAGTTCGGCAGACCGGCCGGAGTACCGGCTGACGCGGCGCAAACCCACCAAAAGCCTGATCCCGCAAGCCCTGCTGCACGCGCCCGAGCCGCAGCCCAGGACGCACCGGCGACGAAGGTCTGGTACTTGGCCGTAAGTGTATACCAAACACTGGCATACTCCACGTGCTATTTGTTACATGATTAATTTGTCCGCCGGGTTCTTATCAGCTTTACTAATATGTAATTTATCGTCATTCTTGATATGAGCGTACCATAAAACACCAGAAACATCGATGAAGATGTAAACAAATAGCTTAGTAGCATTTTTATCATTGTTAAGTCATACTCGCCGAGAATTCCGAACGACTGCAGAAACATGCAGCGAGTAAATGACCTAATTAGCTCAGGTGTCGTGTCCAACGTATTAGACTGTGTGATTTAAACTACAATGCCACACAGTTATATCCCGCAACATAATTGAGTACACGATTATTTTAATACCAGTTACAGCGATAACTAAAATTCACGTTGCTGATAATGTTGGAAACCCATTCTTTCAAAATTGCCGCAATTTTGAAAATATTTCTAACGAGCTAGTCACTCACTATAAAGAATATTTTCTAAACCCTCTTGGATGCACAACTATAAAAAATACGTTTCTAAAACAAAATAAGTTTTTGTGAAACGCAAAGACACAGAACATGAAACACGCACGACCTAAACATAGTTTTTGCTGCCTGTCTTTCTCATAATTTCTGGGCAATTATGATAGTATATACCGAATACCGTTACATTCTAGACTCTGGGCCAACGTGATTGGAGCAACGTTCCAGATATACCTGTTTAACATGTCTTTCAAATAGCATGTGCTTGTATATGTCACACGAGCTAATATTACACTCTTATTGACCAACAATATTTGCTTTGATTTAACGACCTTTCTCTTTAATGAAAATAATATCGAGTTAATGCAAGTTTCCGTAGACCAACAGACGGGTCTGTAGGTAGCAGTTCTATGGTTTCACTTGGTACCTTATGTCTTTACATCCGTTCCGACCCAGATACCAGTTGATGCGTTGCGGCTTCAACCTTCGGTAACTTGGTCAATATATTCCAAGTTGAGTATTATTTGCAAATGTTATGGTAAATGGTTTCTACAGCAATTGATATTGTTGTAATGAATTAATGCTTTGTGTTTGCACTGCGACCTAATTTTCCTTATTAAAAATTTTCTAAAAATTATTAATCTGAAAACATTCCTGTTGTGAGTATTAAACATATATAAAACACATATCCTTTCCAAGCCGCATAAAACCCCAAATAGTTGCTTAAACTGTTTGCTACTCGAGCAGTAAACGAGGAGGCTGCAAACAATAGTCATGACTCATAAGTATTCGAAGCACTAAAGAAAGGAGGCCCACATTAACATATCAGAAGTTGATCTTCATTTTTTACACGATGACCCTCACTGCAATTGTGCATACTGACGTCATAATGCACAAAGAAGAATACGAACCGATGCTAATTGTAGGTGAACCATTCAGTTCACTTCGGTCGAGGTTATCGTCTGTAGAAAGTCGATCCTGTTTCAAACAGGCTTTCCCGGTCAGATATGCTCATGGAATTGTGGAAACACAACTTCGTTAAGAAGAACGTTAGCATTAGCAACGACGAATGCCTTTTCTATAACGATTGTAACTGTTATGTCACTAACCAGTCAAAGAATGTTAATGATTTCGCAAATGATGTCGAGTTGTTGATTTAAGTGTTCATTTACATAATTAAGATACACTGTTCGCTCCATTGCTTTTGTGTTTTCTTTGAATCCAATTGATGTTAGCACTTTCGCTGCATATTTACATGAAAACTGGAAGCCGTAAATAATCGGAACGTCAATATTACTGGTCTCTTTCTTAGAACGGTCTTCTGTTTCATTGTTATCTACTATCTAAGGCGTTTCTACTATTTCTGAATGCTCGTAGATCCTTATTAACTATAATGTGTATGTAAGTATAATATCAGAAAGGAAATCCTCCACGTTCACATGTCAGAATGGCGTCCGTCAGTTGAGCAATGTTTGTTTTCCTGCGGTAAGCAAAGTTTCATATCCGTGGGTATGCAACGACCGCGTAATCGCACTAATTCACTCTGCTATTGTTACACTTTGCGCAAGTTTTTATTTGTGAAATTTATATATTTTATTGTTATTGGATTGTGTATACTTATCAAATAAAGGGTCTTTCAACAAGGACGGGTCGATGTTAAAATTGAATAAAACAAGATGTGTGTGAGATATTAACGAAATTTATTGTTTGTTTAAAAGGCCTATTTATGCCATTATGGATGGAATATGACATCGTTCAAATGTCCGCCGCGGCTTCGTATGGTGGCACGAATCCGAGAGGTCCTATTTTTAATGACTCTGCTGCATAGATCCGGCTGAATCCGAGCGATGGCCTGCGTTATGTTGGCTTTCAGGGCAACGGTCGAATGTGGTTTATTGGCATAGACCTGCGACTTCAGAAAACCCCACAAGAAAAAGTCTAGCAGAACCTCTAACTCTACCCTCAAACCGTTCATGCAGAATGTCGATTGTGTCGTTCGCTGTGTGGCAAGTAGCGCCATCTTGCTGGAACCACATGTCGTTCACGTCCATATTGTTCAATTCAAGCCAAAAGAAATTGTTTATCATTGATCTGTAGCGCTCGCTCGATCTATGCAGCAGAGTCATAAAAAATTGGACCTCTCGGATTCGTGCCACCATACGAAGCTGCGGCGGACATTTGAACGATGTCATATTCCATCCATAATTGGCATAAATGGGCCTTTTAAATAAAAAATAAATTTCGTTAATATCTCACACACATCTTGTTTTATTCAATTTTAACATCGACCCGTCCTTGTTGAAAGACCCTTTAGTTTATTAGATTGTATAGAACTAATTAATCTAAAGAGCGATTCTGTGACCAATGATGCAGGGAAATCAATGGTACGAAACAATCTAAATATTTATCGTTACCGCAAACTATGAATTTCGCTTTATACTTTACTACTTTGATATTCAGAACAAAATTTATATCAATTAAAACGGTCCAATTGAGAATTAAGACGATATTTTTAAGTTTGCCAGGATAAAGTAGACTTTGACAAATACTCAACGTCAAATTCTTAATTCAGGAATTAGGGGCTCTGAAGATTAGCAACCAACAGTAATATCGATAACACTTTCTTATATCTGTGGACTAGCTGTTGCCCGCGACTTCGTCCGCGTGGTTAAGAATATATAAAGTTTAATGATGTCAACTGAAAATGCCTATCACACTAAGCATATTTTTTTAAAGAACGAATTAGAAAAAAAATATAGAGTATCACAAAATTCTTTTTTAGCTTATGTCTCCTACTCATAAACTCTAGACTTGCTAAATTTCAGTAAAGTAGAACAAAAAGACATCCAGACTTTCATACAAACATGCGAGAGCCCTTAAACCGCCTTAATCCGGCCCTGTCGCAAAATCCGTTCTTAGCGGACGTTTACTAACTATGAACTACCTCCATGCCAAATTTCTAGATAGTAGTTAAAAAAATTAAGCACTTTCATATAAACTTGCGAGAGCCCTTAGACCTCCTTTAGCCGGCCCTGTCGCAAAATCCGTTCTTAGCTGACATCTACTAACTATAAACTACTTTCATGACAAATTTCAAGTTTGTAGCACAAAAAATGAAGGACTTTCATACAAACTTGCGCGAGCCCTTAGACCCCTAAATCCGGCCCTGTCGCAAAATCCGTTCTTAGCGGGCTTTTATAACTATAAACTACCTCCATGCCAAATTTCAAGATTATGGTTGAAATAATAAAGCACTTTCATATAAACTTGCGCGAGCCCTTAGACCCCCGAAGTCCGGCCCTGTCGAAAAATCCGTTCTTAGCAGATGTCTACTAACTATAATCTACCTCCATGCCAAATTTTAAGTTAGTAACTCAAAAAATGAAGGACTTTCATATAAACTTGCGAGAGACCCCATAAATCCGGCCCTGTTGCAAAATCCGTTCTGAGCGTCGTCTACTAACTATAAACTACCTCCCTGCCTTTTAAGTTTGTAGTTCAAAAAAATTAAGGATTATCACATAAACTTGCGAGAGCCCTTAGACCCCCCAAATCCGGCTCTGTCGCAAAATCCGTTCTTAGTGGACGTCTAATATCTATAAACTACATCCCTGCCAAATTTTAAGTTAGTAGGTCAAAAAATTAAGGACTTTCATACTAACTTGCCAGAGCCCTTAGACCCCCTAAATCCAGTCCTGTCGCAAAATCCATTCATAGCGGAAATCTACTAACTATAAACTACCTCCCTGCCAAATTTTAAATTAGTAGTTCAAAAAATGAAGGGCTTTTATACGAACTTGCGAGAGCCCTTAGACCCCCTAAATCCGGCCTTCTAGCAAAATTCGTTCTTAGTGGACGTCTACTATCTATAAACTACATCCCTGCCCATATTTTAAGTTAGAAGCTCAAGAAAAGTGTCAAGTTTCAAGTTTATTAACCTAAGAAGTAAGATTAGAAGAAAAAAAAAATCGACTCTTGGGGGTATTTTTGAAAAACTAATAATTGCAACCTTTTGTTGCTTACTTAGTTGTGTATTTATGCCAAGTTTCAAGTTTATTAACCTAATAATAAGATTTTTCAAAAAAAACTTTCAACACCCCCTAAATTGTCTTTTGGGGGTAGTTTCGAAAAACTAATAATAACAACCTTTATTATTTATTTATTTTAGTATTTGTGTAATGTTTCAAGTTTAGTTACCCATGAAATAAGATTCTGCCATACAAATTTCAACTCCCCCTAAATCGACTTGAGGGGGTAGTTTCAAAAAACTAATAATGTCAATCTTTATCATGTACTTAGATTACTATTTGTGCCAAGTTTCAAAAATATTAGTCGAAGGAATTAGATTTTTCATACAAACTTTGCCCCCCTTTTTAACCCCCTTAGGGGTAGAATTTCGGAAAATCCCTTCTTATCGGATGCCTACATCATACAAAGAATACACGTTTCAAGTTTCAGGTCTCTACGTTCAGCGGTATGGGCTGTGCGTTGATCCGTCAGTCAGTCATTCAGGACAAAGCATTTTATATATATAGATAACAAGTAGGTACCAGGGCACATGAAACAGTTGTATCTAATCATATACATTAACTGTGATGTCAGGATGTTGGTTATTTTAACTTCATTCAACACACAATCGTTTAAGTAATGCAAATATGAAACTTATAATAAGAAATAACTAAGCAATAAAATAAGGTACAACACAAACATTCTGATTGACATCTAGTATATGTGGCTCTTATATGCACAATTGCACATATAAAAACACTTACTATTTATAAAATCTAACATATGTTTAACCGTTTAACAGATGAAATCATATCGCAGTTCAATTAAAAATAAATCTAATCAAATTCATCATCTGCCTAGCCTTTTTCCCAATTATTGTTGGGGTCGGCTTCCAGTCTTACCGGATTCAGCTGAGTACCAGTGTTTTACATGGAGCGACTGCCTATCTGACCTCCACAACCCAGTAACTGGATAACACGATACCCCTTGGCAAGACTGGTGTCAGATCTCAGGCTTCTGACTACCCGTAACGACTGTCAAAGATCTTCAAATGACAGCCGGGACCAACGGCTTAACGTGCTTTCCGAGGCACGGAGGAAACTCGGTATGTTGAAATGGTCACCCATCCACGGACCGACCTCGTCAAGCGTTGCTTAACCTTGAAGATCGACCCGTCATCAATCAATCAATAAAAAAAAACAATCATCAATTTGCAAACATCTCGTAATCGTTAAATGTTGTACATGTATCGTGCCAGTTGCAACTAACCATTTCAATATAGACGACACATAACTTGCACTAACGCAGCTCAAACAATTGCATGTTTGCCCATTGACGACCATCTTTGATAAAGATTTCAGAACACAGAACACTTCTTACACAATCGCTAACTATAATTAAATAAACCTGTTATACCTGTATCATTATTGCTAATGTGTATTTTGTCAGTCCTCGTTACAAATTAATTCACAAATGGAAATATATGAAAGCAAATATATTACATGAGCCCGTTGCTTATATCTTTAGTACTTAATGTCTTGTATGCAGAGCATATAGCGATTTCGTAATGTGTCCATTTATTGCGTAACCTGCTTAGGCACCATTAGGGTGTGTTGAATTACAAGCAGGCCAGACTTTATGTGCCTGGCTACCGTTAAGAGACATAGGTATTATAGTAACCATGTTCTAGCTACTGACAGTAAAGCCTTTATGAGTGGTGACACCTCCAGTATTTCTATTACACTCTTAGCAAACAGTAAAGTTAGTAGTTTGGAGGCTACTTGTACTTAAATAAATAAATAGTATTAATCTGTTTTCGTCATAGCCATAGTTTTAGCACGAAAGTAGAATATTATAAGATGTATATGCAAGCTTCCCAGACAGCTACACACAAAATAAAAAAATACCCGAATTCATCTCTACCTAAAAAATCTTCGAACACAGAGAGGAACTCATGTCTTGTGTTGAGCTGGACACTACAGTAGCGTATGGCGATATAATATCACACAGCAGTACAAAATAACACGCATCATTCAAGTGCACCAAGTATATTATTAGCATCTCCTGACGTACTAGCGTGGGTGATAAGGATTTGAATCAGTGTACCTGTAATTACTCCTAGCACCGCTCGTACTATAACTTGTGCAATTAGTTAGATAATTTCCGGCCAGTTATGGAGCCAAGAACTATTTCTAATTCATGTTTTCCTCAAGTCGTTCAATCTTCATACGCGGGTTCGCCCCCGTGGGATTAGTTCTTCCCCCAATACCTTCCTGTGTGTTATTCTGATGTAAAGTTTCATAATAATCTGTTCAGTAGTTTTTGCGACTAAAAGACTAACATACACCCACTGTCCTAAACTTTCACATTTCTAATATTAGTAGGATAGGATATTTAACGTGTTTTTTTATGAAAAATCTGTACTCCGCTATCCAGCTTTGCCTAGTTCAAAGATGTAGTTTCTCGAATTTTAAGATCTTCCTCTATATAGTTGCTTGAGAAAAACGTTTTGTATTGTATGTAACAACGAGCGTAGTTTTGAGAGCAGTGTGTTTGGCGCTGAATTTTATGAAACGTTTGACTTTTACAGCATTTGTAAAAACTACCATGTAACGTCCTAAACAAAACACTGGTACAGTGTATTTTTTATTTTACTAGGAATTTTAAATCAAATGCTATGCCTGACTAATCATACGTTTTAGTGTAAACAGTAAGTAAATCCGTATTATGTAAAGTAGGAATACCTCAAGGTATTGTTCTTGGTCCACATTTATGTGCCTTTACTAGCATACTCCTTTGCTGCATTATTTCTACCAGCTCGACACAAATTATCTGATATCCTTTAGAATGAATGCCTTAGCTTAAGTTAGTCATCAACTTGACTCACTCGTCTCGCCACGGAGTCTGTTAAGCCATCAAAGTTCTAATTCCGTCGTATCGCACCTAATCGATGCACTTAAAGCCGTCCAATCAATATTGATTATTCAATTTTCTTGTCGTACCGTTCCAATTTCGATGCCGATGATAGTGATAGGTAATCTGATTGCCTCTCCTTAATTTTCCAGTAGTTTCTTTAGCACGACTGATATCGAATTTTATATGTTGTATCTTAGAACGGTATATTTTTCAATTTGGTCATACCTGTCGCCTTAATTTGTTTATAGATTACACCCGAATTGTTGCATTAGAGTGCCTGTTTTTTCAACAAAATCAAAGTACGTAGTAGTAGTAGGATAAGCAATCCAAAACATTAGTTTTTAAAACCAATTTGAGGTTTGAATCAATAAGCATTCTATAATCTAATATACTAATCTAGTCCACGTTCCTTAGACCATGACCACCTAAATAGCTTTTTGTGTATATTAGCAAACTCTTTGTTTCAGTCTACAAGTTTTTACTTTCACAAAAAATACAATTAACTTGCATATTTTTTCTAAGACTAGCCTTTCTCATCCATTCACTTGCATTGTTATCTTAGTAATTACCGCTAGATATCCTGCTTTCAAATTCAAACACCTATGTTTTTACAAATTGTAATTAACGTTGTTAACTGATCTCAAGGTGATTGATGAATACCCGGTGGGAACTTACAATTTAGTTTCTTTGATTCATATCTGTGATATAATAAATCTTACACAACTCCATAAAATCCGCAACAATTCTCCAAAATTTATATTTTGATTTCGTCCACAAGGATCAATAAACTTTAGCCTAGCTAAAAAGATAAGAACTCTGATTCCTTTTAATCCCTAACACGGAAAACATGTCAATAGAGAGGTCTGATATTTCTATTTGTACACTATAGCAATCTTCCTCAAGTACAGCAGGTATTGTACTCTGCAATTTGTACACGTCCGTTCCATTTATGGGAGGTATTAATTTATTGTCGTGTATATAATAGACGCTAGTAGATCATTTATTGTTGTCGCAGAATGACACCTGCCAGAATGGTGGCATGTTTGCCGTAATCGTGAGCTTAGGTTTCCCGATGCACCATGCGGAATCAATGATTGACATGGTACTGGTGAATTAAATTAAATGGTATTATATACACAGGTATCTGTTTTGCTTTCTTTTAATAATTACAGAAATACATATTTTCTATCATATATATCATTAATTTATGTTTATCGTTACTTTACCATGGCGACCGACATTATACTAATACTTTCTTACTCTACGCCACAACTGTTCTTCAATCAATCCACTGCGCCTAACGCAGTTCAATGAGGGACAACGGCTTCTCCTAAGCTGCGCCACGACTGCCGGTCCTACGCTTTCTGTATCATTTCCAGCTACCTTTTGGTCCTCATAGCTTGGGACTGGCCGTCGCACATTATACTTGCCAATACACGGGTTTCTACTCTGGATATCGTCTGCTCCACTGAGTATTGGGTCTTCGAGAAACATGGCCGGCCCACTGCCAGTTCAGTTTTCTACCTCTACCAGTTATGTCGGTGACATATCAACTGGACATATCGAAACCTAATCCTGTACCCATGAACTTATAAAAAATTCTCACTTTTTCGGAACAATGTGCTACTAACTCGAGCATCGGATTGAAACAGCTGCGCTACTGTTTTAGTGATTGGCTACAATCGTGCACGGAGTTCGATAACACTATAGTTTTGTTTTTAAGTGACCATTGTGCCATTGACACGAAAAAAGTTCAGTCCATTGTCTGCGTGTTCATTTATTGGTACGGTTGCGGATTGCGCATTAATCTCATGATTGATTCTTGATCGGTCAGTATTTCAGCAGCTTCTAAACTCCTATTAATTTTCAATTATACAAATGGCTACGTGTGCGTACATTCTTAAGTGCTATTTTTAAATTATAATCTAAAATATATTATAGAAAAATAAAAAATGTTAAAACCACTGAAGGTTAGCTACAATTTATTATATTTTTTATCATTAATGCAATATGCTTTACATTATTTATCATCGAATATATAATAGCATCTGAAATTTTTGGTCAGACATAATCTATATTGATTTTACATAGAAAATGACCAACAAAACTGCCTCGGCTAACCTTGTCTGACTCTTTTATTGTTTTCGTCCACCACATTTATGTTTACATGTCGGTCGCTATGGTAAAGTTGGTTGTTTGTTTTATTTTTATTATTTATTTTATTGACCTTTCGATATCAAACATTCTTTTGTTTTTTTTAGTTAAGTTTAGCGTGAATTTTAAACCTACCTACCATTCTTCTTTTATTCATTCCACTCTTGGCAGATATTTATAGAAACACCATTTATTTTTGGCTTGTTCCATGATTTGCTCTGCTTTAAAGGTATTGTTATTGGTATACCTTCAATTTGGAGTAGGTAACCACTTTAATCAATCACTTCTACTGCTTTTCTTTAAAAATGCCGTGAAAGCTAAAGTGATTTGAGAATGGAAGTTCAATGAAAAAGTCAGCTGTCTGTCTGTCTAATGCTAAAGGTTGACACTACTGTTCTCGAAGCAATCTTTTGTAACTTTGCGCGAGACTGTTTAACTTTTTCAAATAATACAGTCTCTTGCAAAGGTTACAAAGTTACATAATATACGACAGATATCGATATATTTATTGTTTTGTCTGAAACATTAAACAAATGATACATTTGTGTTTAATAAACATAATGTTAAAGCTTCGTTACCTTATCATTTTGTGTGTGAGGTATTGTTGTAAAAAACATTGCTAATGTGACTGGCACGGACTTTGTTTATATATATTCTTCTTTGTCCAACTCTCTTCCCAGTTTAGCTGAGGCCAGGTCTCATTGTACGTCTGTGCCAGAGAGCTTTGTTCTGGGTTGTCTGAGTGCTCAGGTTCTCCTCCGGGACCTCTTTCTGCATGTTTGTCATATCCACGTCTCAGGATGTGGTCGTACTAACGCAGTCTACGTTCTTTGACCTTTTTGCCAATCGGTGCTACTTTGAACGAACCCCTGACATACTCGTTATTATCTATCAGTTTATTTATTTCGTTTTGTTCGTTCATAACTTTAATGTCGTGAGGAAAGTTTTGAGTATGAATGTGAATTATTATAGAGGAAACCTAAGTAACAATGATTGCACTGTTTGCAACATGATATGGCTTCGTAAGATGAAGATGTATGAAAGCTGCACCCACCTCTAAGTCATTTTAATAAGGCAGGAGAATCGTCTTCATAGATTACGAACGACTCGAAGAAAAAGATGTAATAGCTATTTTTCATAGAATAGAATATACTTTATTGTACACCAAAAAAAGAAATTACACATATATTTTACAGCAACTTAATACTATCGGTACAAACAAAAGCGGTCTTATCGCTGACATCGATATCTACCAGACAACCTTTGGATGGACTAAAGAATAAAACAGGGTGTAGCCTACGGTGTAATGCTACATTAAAAAAATTTAATACATAAAAATTATATAGCTATATAAAATACTATACACAAACTTACAAATAAACATACATACATAATATTACATGTTACAAAATTTCAAAGATGGGTTGAACAATGATAGAAGAAATTAGATAGAAACAGAAAAGCATTAAAGAGAAAGGAAATGGTTCTTAACAAGATTTTTAAAAGATGCTAGTGACTGGGCTTGTCTTACTGACATCGGCAACTCATTCCACAATCACACAGCCTGGACCGTGAACGATTTATTGTAGAACTCATATTGTTCTTTGCCGGAAGAAGGTAGCCATCTGCTACTGAGGTACTCGCTTATAAATCTTGTTCCCTCTTGGGAAAAGACCAACGTACTCGTAGTCTCATTAATACATATTTATAATTCTTCCTTGTAATTACTTCCTAGTGAATCAATCATTGTTTTATGAGACGTAGCTATCCGATGACGTTGTCTTGTCATGTCACCGCAAATCGAAAGTGAAAGTTGGTACTGCGCCCAACACCGTATCATAGGACCGAGTTCCGGTCTTTTTAAACTTATGTGAAGTGTTAATTTACAAAATAATGCTGAATCGGGGTAATTCGTGTTGAAATATTCGTATTAGTTTATTAACCCCCACGGAAAAAAGGAGGGGTGTTATAAGTTTGACGTGTGTACCTGTGTGTTTGTGTATCTGTCTTTGTCATCATAGCTAAACCTAAACGAATGAACCGATTTTGATTTCAGTTTTTTTGTTTGAAAGGTGACTTTATCGAGAGTATTTTATCTAGATATGTTTGATGAAAATCGGTTGAGCCGTTCAATAGTTATGGGCGTTTTACTGTTTGAATCGTGGCTTTTTCGCAAGATATCGTATTCAATAGATTCGATCGTCGTGTCTAATACTAGATAAGTGAAATAAAATGTGTCGAGGACATTAAAATTTAAAATTTTTCATTCCGCAATTCACATGTACTTTCTAAGTTTTTCTGTCCACGATAAACTTAGATCGTTGACATTATTAAAGGAAAACATTGTGGGGAAATGCCCACCCGCATGAGAGGAGGCCTTTCCCTGCATTGGGACAGTACCTAATTGACTGGTATTAATGTTAGTAAAAGATGTCAACAAAACTACCATTCAAATAAATAGAAGGAAAAGAATTTTCTGCAGAACAAAATTAATCTAATCTAATATTATATAGAGGTATTTTTTTTTTCGTTTCATCGTCATCATTATTTCAGCCGAAAGATGTCCACTGTTGGACATAAGCTTCCCCCAAGTGCCGCCACATTGACCGGTCCCGTGCGTCTCGCTTCGTCGTCTTTATCGTTTGTGAGTGTTTATCTCTGGAAGTAGGTACTGGTGCGATAAAAAAAAATCATAGAAAGCTACACTATCGCTGAGTGTCATAGGTTATAAATCTCAAAAATCCGGACAAGTGCCAGTCTGACTAGCGCACAGAGGGTTCCGTATAAATAGCTACATTCATGTAACTATGGGGCATTGCCGTACGTCTTGTAGTCCGATGATGGAAAGGGCTAGGCGGATTCAAATTATGCAGTTCCATCGCACTTTCCAGAATGTAACCGAAAAAAAAACCAGACAGGCTGGCAACTCGGCGTCGATGTTCAAAGCTCTGGAGCTTTGACTCCACTTTGAGGATATAGACTACGGAAGTGAAGCCGTGAGTTAAAGCTGGGCTACATTATCTTCACTAATATTATTAAGAGGAAAGATTTGATTGTTTCCAAGTGTGTTTGTTTATAAGTTTGTTTGTAATGGATAACCTCAAAAACTACTAAAATTCTTTCACCAGTATAAAGCTACATTATTGCTAATTGACAAAAGCTATTTTTTATCCCGAAAACAGATCCTGTGGGGTGAGCCACGGGGACGAAGCTGCAGGGAGAAGCTAGGTTATTATAAGAAAGAAGTACTCGTATGCTATTGCTGAAAATATTCTCAGCAATAGGAAATACGAAGACAGAAATAGAAATCTTATAAACCATATCGCTTAGTGTATTATGACTGTGTAAATAGCGTTAGTAACAATGCGAGTACTTAGAGATAAGATAGTACTTACATGGCAGTTTTGTTTTTATCACCATCCAGGTAACATGATGTGTAAATTTTCATCAATTTGGAAGTCGTGCTTCGAATTCGCCTGTATAAATGATATAGCATTCTTTATGTGTTAGAATGTGCACTGTTAAACTGAGTACAAAGTAAATCTAAACAAAGAAAACAGATTGGAGCTGTTATCTTCATAGCACCCATATGATGACCTCGTGTTCTTGCGTCCATGTCATCAAGACGGGAGATAAAGGCACGAAGGTCGTGCTCCACGACCTTTTCTAGACTGTTCCGGTGTATAGGGTCAAATTGACTAACGAGACCCCGTAGACGCATCTAATAACTATTGAAATTTAAACAGTAGTCCGCTGTAGTTACCTGAAATAAAAAGTTTTTTTATCGTCATAATTTGATGTACAAACCCATCGCGGCAGCGGCGATTCCTTTACTGATTGAAAAACCATATAGAATAGAATATAGTTATATGTACCATAGACAGAACCAAAATAGTGATCTAAAAAACGATCACTATTTTGACAATAATCTGCCAGGATATACACACAATAATTCTTTGAATGTTTTGTTAACTGCACATCAACTGCCGGTCGATTCTGTAGACATCTTACCGTGTCCGTGTTGTCTTAAATGAAGCCAGCACTAAGGTAACTGTCATTCAAACCGATGCCAGAGATTGACGGCTCACTTCGAGTTGACTTCACATAAATCACCACGGTGAGATGGAGGATTTTTAGTTAGGTCCTTAGTTGTCTGTGACGAGGATTTCAAATTTACGTGAATATACAGTGATTCCGTATGACTGTGGATGGTTTTGAGAGTGGAGGAAGACCAGGAAAAGGTAAATGATATCGTTTGTTGCCCGTGGTACTACCAGTATTACTACCAGTAGTACCACGGGTAATAAAAAACCGTAGAACTACCTAACAGTCCAGTAGTACCACGGGAAATGTTTTTTTACCCGTGTTACTCTCTTAGTCGACATTTCATAGTTTGACTCCTTAAAATCTTAATATTTCCCAACCTTATCACTGGTGTGAAGGTTCAGTGTGAATGGCTAGTAAGGAGTGAAAGGTGACGTCAAAAAGAGATGTATGGAAGTAGACATCGTGGTAATATTCTCCGATATTATAATTAAGTCATCGGACTAACAGCCGTACGGCGATGCGCCATCGGTACATGGTGGACATCCCACCCATACACACTTAGACTTATTGGGAATAATTTAATTATGCGTACAGCTATGGAGTGGAATACCATACCCTGACGGAGTCCGTTTCCCTTCTATAATCTAGAGGTCTTCAAGTCATGAGTGAATAGGTTACTTCTAGGCAACCACATCATCGCTTACCATCAGGTGAGATAATGGTCAAGATGCTGTAAGATACTCTGTGGTTTCTATTGTCCTGTTGGTGTACATATATTTTATTGCTTAGGTAATTTTCTTCTAATATAATTCATTGTCTTTATTTCAGGTTTAGGAAAGTGAAGACCATGTACTTAATGTGTTTAATGTATTCTGGTCAAGGATTGTCAATTATTATTGTAGTTGTGTTTCGATGTTCGTTTATCTGCTCATAAATTTCCTTCAGCTACGCTGATTATTTTCGTTCTTATTGGAAATTCGTTTTGTTAATGGATCTTACTGATTCAAAAGAAATTAAAACAAGTTTGTAAAATACTTGTACTCAGCTGCTTCCGGTTACTGGAAGCCGGCCCCAATATACTCGCAATTGGGAAAAGGTTACGTAGATTGGATTTTGATTCAAAAGATTACTTTTGTTCTTTTAAGGTTCTTTCGACCTCGAATTTGAATTCTTGCATATTGATCGTCGCATTTGCCATTAAATATGCCAGCCAGTATTAAAAATATATGTGACAATTTGCGAAATTTCGAAAAAACTGTCGCGTCGCCTTCCTTACCATGTTTTCTCTTATGACGTAAGCACGTAACTTGGGGGCACCCCTCTCTCGCTAAATCATTAAGGTGAGGCATTTCGATGATGAAACTAGTAACGTCGCGCGATGCTCTATGTCGGTCAATGTTGCCATGTTGACACCTAACACGAGTCTACGGGCTCATAACAGCCTTGGCCGTAGTGCTATTGGCCAGGAAAATTATTTCCATAACCCACATACATGGGCCTTCATGTTTACTGCTATTTTAAAATTCGAAGGACTGCTTTGACGTCAGAACTCCTTGTTTTTGTTTTCTTTTTTATGGTAGTTGCTTGTATGAAGAATATGGCCTCTGACGTCAGTCCTTTTCTAAATATCATGCACGGGGCACATGCGATTGCATACGTATACGTGCAAATAAGTAATACTGATTTTTTCTTCTATCTGTATCTTTCCATAATTTGCTTTTTGGTTTTTATTATCCGCACGGTACCGGTATACGGTTTATTTGTTTTCAAAGTAATCATATTATCGTTTTCTATGTTTTTCTAATGTTTACTTAACATCCTGCTGAGAGACACGTTTTGAATTATATTTTTTGCTTATATTGTGGCTTTACCAGTGATGTCATATTGTACCTACATATATATCGGTTCTTATTTAATGGTTTTTTATAAAGCATAAAGAAACTGAATATTATCTTTTTAAACACGAACAGATACAACAAAAAACCCCAACCATTCCGTCTACTGAAACGAATTTAACTGAAAATGGTTTTTTTACTACGGTGCGGGTCAACTCACGAACTCGGTCAGCCAATGGGCAGCCGAGCAGGTATATCGGTCAATGTCGATCCGACACAGATTAACAATGCTGATTCATTCGATGTCCACTGAACAATATGCTAATAAGAAACATTTATGGTATATAAAATGTAGACAATTTCTCGATTCGGACTTAGGTTTTGGTTTTAGTACAGTTTTAGTGCGAATTAGTATCCTGCTAGCTGCAGCCCTTATGCTAATCAATTTGGGGTGGACATATAGGTGGAAGCATGTCTTCGTTTTTACCGTGTATGGAAACATCTTCATCAGCCGTCATCCCAGTCTTTATTCCTTTTTTAAGCGATCTGATATTCAGTCATACAGTCCATCTTTTAACCTAATTTGTATGTGATAGGCGTAGTAGAACTTGTCTTATAATTGTATCATCTATGTAAACGCCTGTAATCTGTACCTATATTGCGCGGCACGTAAGTTGAACCGTTGATAATTTGTATATTGTTAACTGTCAGGTCATTCAAGGGATTTATTTCGGTTCAAATCGTTTGATTTCAATAAAACGTAAGTATATTTTTGTTCATCTTACGTGCCGCGCACTATCTCAACCGTTAACTCAGCTTCACTTTTATATCCCATATTTATCAACTTTCATAAGTCCGTCTTTTATCCCAATTTATTTAGGGCGCTGCAAGATAGTCTTTTTTTCTTCAAAAATGTATGCACCTCTAAATCTATCGGCCGTCGTCTCAATGTTCATCCCTCTTTTAGTCAATTCATCTTGCACCTAGTTCATCTTTTATATAAGTATTTAGTCTTCATTATTAGTTCCTTAAATTTATATTATAGAATTGAGAAAAGCACCTAGAGCGTGTACATCATACTGACATTCTCTTTTAGAACTAGTACCACAGTAAGTCAATACCATTATTTAGTACATAATATAAGTAAATAGCGCTGATAGCTAGCCCTGGAGGTTGTCGACTTTTGGTCATTACTATTTGCTTAAAGACTTGCAACTTGCAAGTCATCTTGATTTTGAGATGTTTGATTGTTCAGATAATAATATTATCTATCGAAAACTTCTTGAACAACGTTGAACAAGCACAGATTACAAATAATAACTTCAAAATCCGCTCCATCATACATTTGATAATTGATTAGATACAAAAACAGTGGCAGAACAGTAGCTATAAAGCATTTGTAAAATAACCAACAAGTGTGTTTAACGTTTGCAACGCGAATGAACTCGGACGTACGGTTGCTTCCGAGTGATAAGATCAGGTTTAGTTTACAAGAAACGGTTCGTGAACCGTCGCTCACGATAATCGCGCGAACACGCCAAGGTCAGAACTGTCACTTGGGACGGGCAGAGCCTCGCGTGGACTCCTGCGCCGCGGCAGTTGGCATCAGCGCGTGCGCCTCTCCGCGCCCCACCACCGCCATCGCGCCAATCGGACAACAACATTCCAACTTACTACAACAATGTCATAACTTAAGTGGAATGTTTTAAAATCTGAATCTTTTTATATTGCCATATTTACAAATACGTTTTCGTAAATATGAGTGTGTGTAAATAATACAAAAGAGTGAAGTGTTTAGTGTTAAAAATGTTGCGGCGTCAGTTCTCTCATGAGTCCGGCAAAACAGAACTCGTTAGGGCCAGAGAGGAATATTTCGATCGGAGGTATGTTACAAAATAATGGCACATAACGATGCAATTTAATTTAATTGGTAGTTAACTTTAATTTCTGTGTTATTACAAATATGCAACCGCGCTATTATCGTAGCTGTTGTTATTATAAAAACGAGCTCTAATTAATGATCGGAAACTAATGATAAGTTTATAAATAATAGCACAAAAAACTATGTCGTACACGGAAAATAAATACACATAAACAATTGTATTATTGTGACCATGTTTTTAGTTCAGTCAGTGTCACAGTTTGTTATCAGTAGGTAAACTCAAGTGCTTATAATCTTGATTAAAAATGTACTATCTAATTGATAAGATCATCAAGAATTTTTGTCAGTTGTTTCCCATACTCAGTGTAACCATTTCTGGTTTACAATCATTCTGACTTAGCTCTTTCTCATGCTGTACAGTTTCTTCTGTGGACATATTGATGTTGTATGACTAAATGTTAGCACAAATGGCCTAAATTCATTATATTATCAACATCAATATATTTGCTTCAACTCTCAGGTCCAAAATCCACAGCATAATGGCGATTCTTATAATATGTAATGATGCTTCTTGATAAGACTCATTTCATGAATCAAAGTAAGATAGTTAATCATTTTGGCATTTGATTGCTTAAGTAATTGCAAGACCAAAACAGTTGATGATCAAATAATTGTTATAAGACATGTTTTGTGGTTCCCAAATAAATTGGATTATGCCAATTTATTTATCTTTTTCTTCGATATAGGTCGTCATCTGAGTTGATGATCAAATAATTGTTATGAGACATGTTCTGCGGTTCCCAATTAAATTGGCTTATTCCAATTTATTTATCATTTTCTTCGATTTGGTCGTCATCTGAGTTGATGACCAAATAATTGTTATGAGACATGTTCTGCGGTTCCCAAATAAATTGGATTATTCCAATTTATTAATCATTTTCTTCGATACAGGTCGTCATCTGAGTTGATGACCAAATAATTGTTATGAGACATGTTCTGCGGTTCCCAAATAAATTGGATTATTCCAATTTATTTATCTTTTTCTTCGATACAGGTCGTCATCTGAGTTGATGATCAAATAATTGTTATGAGGCATGTTCTGCGGTTCCCAATTAAATTGGATTATTCCAATTTATTTATCTTTTTCTTCGATACAGGTTGGTTGTCATCTGAAAACTCACCCTCTTTATAGCATATTATCCTCTGTCTTACTTTCTTTGGTCTTCTTCTGCTTACTTTTATAGACACATTCAACCTCAAACCGTGTAAGTCCTTCCAAAAATATTCTTTCTTTATTTATTGACATTAATTAACTTTTAAAGGTAAACTAACATCTACTGATATTTCATCAATTTTACCCTCTCGAACAATTTAGTTTCTCCATATTATTATGTAAAAAGCAAAGATTATTCTTCCACCTACTTAAATTCGAATCACGCATAATACACACTTTGTTTTTCTATTAACCTACTGCTTTAATGTACTTTTCGTAAAGGAGGGGGCACAAGGGCAATGAATGGTTTTAAGTGAAGCCAATGTCAAAGACCCATCTTATATTACTTATTTTTAATTCTTAATGTAAGATATTATATATAGAATATTATAAATGCGAAAGTTTGTATGGATGTATGTTTGTCACTCAAGCACGCATGAACGGCTGGACGGATCTGGATGAAATTTTGCACAGAGATAGATTATAGTCTGGAATAGCACATAGGCTAAATATGAGTGCGTGCACATAGTACAAAATAGTGCAGTGTATAGTTTCAATAATGTTGAGGCGTCAGTTCTCTCATGAGTCCAGAAAAACAGAACTCGTTAAAGTTGTCAATAAATAAAAGGCCCGTTTTGACAGCTATAAAAATACTAAATAATAATTAAACTTGATGCTTGCGAATGATACTCGTTGTCATAGTGTATCGGTAACATAGTATTTAATTAGGAATGTGAATTTGATTTTTCAATTTATTACGTAGAAAGTAATCGCGGCATGTAAAATAAAAAGCTTTTTACAAAAAAATACTACCGACTTCCAAATAAAAAGACTACAAAGTGAAAAATAACTTTATTTTTGTTAGTCGGTGTCTTTGGTAGGTACCATTTTTTTTGCGGTATAGACACCGACTTCCAAAAATAAAGTTATTTTTCACTTTGTAGTCTTTTTATTTGGAAGCCGGTAGTATTTTTTTGTAAAAAGCTTTTTATTTTTCACTTTTTAGTTGTACAAGTTGTTTAGTAAGGTACATATAACGCCAGAATAGATTACCCGAATATCATGAAACTAGAGCATCACCGGTGAAATGAGAGATCTGCGTACCCCTTAAGAGCGTACTGGCGTAATGTTATGTTATGAAATAGCATAAACAATAAACAGACATGCGATTGCAGCAATTCCGAGAGATATGCCATAAATTATTGAAGAGTTCTGTTGTATATCTTCGAAGTTCTTCATCAGATCTAAACCAAATTAAAATGGGACCAATTTCGAAACAAACTTTATCAAACAAAAAAAGAATTTTTAAAATCGGTCCAAAATTGACGGAGATATGCGTGAACATAAACAAACAAATAAATAAACAAACATAATGTCGAACATAGAACCTCCTCCTTTTTGGTAAGTCGGTTAATGAGAAACTTCTTAGACTGTGGCGACTTTATTGCCAGAGAGGAATATTTCGATCGATGGTTTGTTACAAAATAATGGCACATAACGATGCAATTTAATTTAATTGGTAGTTAACTTTAATTTAATTTAATTGGTAGTTAACTTTAAATGAGTTATTAGAAATATGCAACCGCACTATTATCGTAGCTTTAGTTATTTTAAAAACGAGCTCTAATTAATGATCGGAAACTAATGATAGGTAAATTTATAAATTATAGCACAAAAAACTATGTCATACACATGTTACTCAATCACGCCAGAATTGCTGAACAGATCTGGATGAAATTTTGCACAGAGATAGATTATAGTTTGGACTTTTTATCGCCGTATAATATTCCCTCGGGATAATAAAACACTTCTCACGCGGGTGAAGCCGCGGGCAGAAGCTAGTTTATAATAAATCGTAGTGCTTGGCAAGTCGGCTTATCCCATTTTTGTACGTTCTTTTGTGACGATTGTTGGCTCTGTTCTGTCTTCAACTTGATATGGAGGCAAGTAGAAGTTATATGTTTTCATACTTTTCTGCTGTTCTTTTTGTTGCGGGATCCAAGACAGTTGAACCATTTGTCCGGGATAGTTCGAGCTCGTCTTTGACCACTATCTCACCTGATGGTAAGCGATGTTGTGGACGACGATTTGATACCCATATCATGGCAGTGCACAAAAAATAACTAGTCCGCCATCTTGGGCCGTCCGCCATATTAGATTTAGAATGACGTCGTCGCTATGCAAAATTTCATCTCAATCAGTGGAGGATAACTGCTTTAAAATTCAGTTGACAGTTTTTACCCGAACACACTTACTTACATACATACATACATTGCAAGTTAAATAGATGCTTGTAACAAGATCAATAACAAATCATATTTAGTGGCCAATTAACCATCACTTCACTACCACTACTCACTATATATTATACAAGATAGTATCTTGAAGTTACTCGCGAAAAACATAACCCTTTCCTTGCAGTCGGGTAAAAATAAAATCCCCCGCCGCGTCTGTACGCCTACGCGATAAACTCAAAAACCGGCCAAGTGCGAGTCGGACTCGCGCATGAAGGATTCCGTACTATTATCGCAAAAAATGGCAAAAAAATCACGTTTGTTGTATGGGAGCCCCACTTGAATATTTATTTTATTCTGTTTTTAGTATTTGTTGTTTTAGCAGCTACAGAAATACATCATCTGTGAAAATTTCAACTGTCTAGCTATCACGGTTCATGAGATACAGCCTGGTGACAGACAGACAGACAGACGGATCGCGGAGTCTTAGTAATAGGGTCCCGTTTTTACCCTTTGGGTACGGAACCCTAAAAACTACTGAACGGATCTTCATGCGGTTTTCACCAAAGAAAAGAGTGAGAAACGAGGAAGGTTTTTTTTCATAAATTGTCACGGGAAGTGCCGGGGCGGATCGCTAGTTCTCTATAATAAGGTAATTTAATAGGTATTCATCATGAATGATAGAAACACGTGTAAACGTTGAATTGTTTTGTTTTATTGCTCACATAAATATAAAGCTCGTAAACAACAACTAAAGGATCTTGAGGTAATATCTTATTCATAATAGCTTAAGTGCTTCCCAGTTCAATGGATGCTCAAAGTATCACGTGTTCAATATACTACTAATATGTATTATAAATGCGATAGTTTGTCTGTCTTTCTGGTCTTTGATTTATCATCATCATATTAGCCGAATGACGTCCACTGCTGGACATAGGCCTCCCCCCAAAATGTCGCCACATTGACCGGTCCCATTCGTCTCGCATCAAGTGGATCCCCGCAACCTTCACCAGGTCATCGGTCCACCTGGTGGGAGGCCTTCCAACGCAACGTCTTCCGGTTCGCGGTCGCCACTCCAGAACTTTTATGTTTGTTTGCCTTACTTATATTATATCTACGATAGGTTGTCTGTCTGTTTGTTAACTTTTAACACCTCAACGGCTTTACAGATTTTGATGAAACTTGGTTTGACATGGCCTGGTTTAGGCCAAACGATACTTTTTATTACTCCTTGGATAAAATAATACTTCTCATGCGAGCAAAGCCGCGAGAAGAAGCTAGTAATAATATTATAAAGCGAAAGTAACTCTTTTTGTCTGTTTGATAAGTATTCACCCTTAAACGGCTAAACAGATATTAATGAAAATTAAAATGGATATAATATGTAGTCTGGGATCTGAAGAAGTACATAGATAAGATACATTTTATCAACTACTATATAATCGAGTGGTATACTCGTGCGATGGTTGTAAAATTTTTGTTTTGATTGCCCTTGAACCGACCGGGCTTAAAACTAAATGCATATTAGGTTTTCATACGAAGAAGGAAAAGAAACATAATGTACAGTACAACAATTTTCTTAATAGTTTTCTATCAGACTTCCAAATTTAATGGGAGCGTCCGGTCTGCACGAAGTGCAAAGGGCAACTGATGAGCAGTGTTGCCAACGTCCATGGTCTGGATTCCCCAAAAACCTGACTGAAAATCCCCAAATTTGGGGAATCTAAAATCAATATTCCCCACATCTTCCCCACAAATTTTATGAAATAAATAAAAGTAATGTTCATATAATCAAACATATTTATTACAAAAATCTTCAAATCAGTATAATAGTGGTCAAGAAAAAGCGAAACAAAAAAAAAAAATTACTTTATGCAGTTCTCATTACGCCATATTTTTTTGTTTATCAGGTTATTTGAAGGATCAAATTTCAAGCTCCCTCCTTTTTTCTTAATACTTTCTCTAGTGGCCATAATAAGCGCTACTACAATTTCAGTGTTTAGGCGATTACGATGCTCTGTTTTCAAATTCTTGAAGAAGCTAAATTTTCTTTCGACAGATGCGTTTGAGAAAGGTAGAACGAGCAATAGGCTTATTTTTAGATTTTGGTGATCATGAATTTTGCCATAAAATAAACTCTAAAACCTTCCTGCCGGCTAAGTTGGGTTAAGCTTAAATTAAATATACCTATAAATGCTTCTAGTGCTACTTTTATTACATCAAAGTTCAGTTCTAGTGTAAATGTCTAAATTCCCCGCATTTTCCCCACATAATCGCTCTCCCCACAAATTGCCCAATCGGACTATAAATCCCCGCAGTTTGGGGAATTCCCCATAGATTGGCAACGCTGCTGATGAGTGCGAAGTTTGCTGAGGCTTAGTGATATCGGCTGCGACTTATAAGTTGTAGGTCGTGGGTTCAAACCCAGGCAGGCGCTTTCAAGGGCGTCGCCAAGGGGGGGCAGGGAGGGGCAGCTGCCCCCCCCCTAGAGATTCTAAAAAAGTTGCCAAATGTAAAGCAACCAGAGTCCTAAGATTGTCTGGCCATGATTAGTGTGCACAGAAAACTTATTCATGGAAATTTACATGATTTTCATAATAAAGTGGTCGAAATGTTTTCAAAAAACCCCCGAAGATTGTGTCCATAACTAAAAAATTTGGTACCTACCAAAGACACCGACTTCCAAAAATAAAGTTATTTTTCACTTTCTAGTTTTCTTATTTGGAAGTTGGTAGTATTTTTATGTAAAAAAGTTTTTTTCTCATTCTCCATATCAACTTGCCCCCTCCCTTGGCCATCGGCTGGCGACGCCCTTGGGCGCTTTACTTTGTGTAAATTATTTCACCACCACAGCTACTGTAGTATTATATTATCTGTGCCACAGCTCTCAAAACGGTGAAGGAAAGCATCGTGAGGAAACCGGCATGTCCTAGAAACAAAAATACATGTCGAATACATGTGACATCCACCACACCGCATTGGGCCCGCGTGGTGGATTACGGCCCGTTCCCTCTCACAGAAAGGAGGTCTGTTTCCCAGCAGTGGCAACATTAAAAAGGCTGATGATGATGGTAACACCCTTGGCAGAGCGGTCGTGGTTACAATGTTGCAAAGAGACTTCGGGCTGCCCTCAATCGCACAACGATGCGACCTCCCTCTCTGTCGTCTGTTATTCGTGTGCACTCATGCAATGGGCCACCTGCTGCAGACTTAATCTGGTTGTTTACTATACGGACCTTGTGGAAACTAGAACAAATTTACGTGCGTTCAAGCGTTTTTGTCATACATATTATTAGAATCAAATATAACAGCTCACAATTTTAGGACCCATTGATATTAATGATATGTTTTATCCGTGGTGCTAGGCCCTGGGCTCATCCCAGTTGTAAACGACCCTTTGTGGCTATTGGCCTTGTTTGTTTTCTGTCTCCTGTTTGATATGGAGGGAAGTGGATATTTTTTCCCTACTCCTCCTTTATACTTTTCTGATTAATTTCGTTGCGGGATCCAAGACAGTTAAGTTCGCTTTCCGGGACTTCGTCGAGCTTCATTGCCTCGGCGCTTTTCTGGTGGTCGCCGCTGTTAATTCTGGCTTTCAGGAGTTGCAGTGGTTTGGGAATAGTACGGTGGGATAGACTTAACCTGGTCTCATTCCTTCCACTATGCCCTGAACGGCAAGTGGTTCATTAAAGTCGTTGCCTAGTCGGGACACGTGTCCAAAGAGCTGGAGTATTCGAGCGTGGACTATAGCCGATAGACGCTGCTTGATGCCGAGTTCTTGGAGAATGGATATTACATCTGTAGTTTCTGTTAAAAGATCAAGCTAACTTACGAAGAGTTCAAATGAAGCCTACTACCTACTAGACAAACCGACCAGTACCGTCTGACCTTTTGAAGAAGGAACATTCCACCTCCAAAGAGGTTTTCTCGAAATTTGGTCGGTGTCATGGTCGGTGTGGTTTTTCAGGATAGTGCTTCAAACTTGCAGTTTTCTCTTCAGTTCGAATGATTTTTAGGGTGCCGTACCCAAAGGGTAAAAACGGGACCCTATTACTGAGACTTCGCGGTCCGTCTGTCTGTCTGTCTATCTGTCACCAGGCTGTATCTCATGAACCGTGATAGCTACACAGTTGAAATTTTCACAGATGATGTATTTCTGTTGCCGCTATAACAACAAATACTAAATACAGAATAAAATATATATTTACGTAGGGCTCCCATACAACAAACGTGATTTTTTTGCCGTTTTTTGCGATAATGGTACGGAACCCTTCGTGCGCGAGTCCGACTCGCACTTGGCCGGATTTTTTTCTATTCTATTTTATTATCCATTATGTAAGGGGATTTTCCTCATTAAGTCAACTATAATGGTGTGAATACACGCTATAAATACTCGTAGCATAGCATCCATGTTGGTTGGTACACAATTTTTATGCTTTTTAGGGTTCCGTAGCCAAATGGCAAAAAACTGAACCATTATGTATTCGTCATGTCTGTCTGTCTGTCCGTCCGTATGTCACAGCCACTTTTTTCCGAAACTATAAGAACTATGCTGTTGAAACTTGGTAAGTAGATGTATTCTGTCAACCGCATTAAGATTTTCACACAAAAATAGAAAAAAAACAATAAATTTTGGGGGTTCCCCATACTTAGAACTGAAACTCAAAAAAAAAATTCATCAAACTCATACGTGTATCTATGTGGAAAAATGTGTGTCCCCCCTCCTGTAACTTCTAAAATAAGAGAATAATAAAACTAAAAAAAATATATGATGTACATTGTATGTAAACTTCCACCGAAAATTGGTTTGAACGAGATCTAGTAAGTAGTTTTTTTTTAATACGTCATAAATCGTAAACCGCAATTTACCAAGTACGGAACCCTTCGTGCGCGAGTTCGACTCGCACTTGGCCGGTTTTTATCCTTCCTTGAAGAGGTTTTCGTGCTGACTGTCATGTTTTACTCATTAATAATGTCAATAAGGTTAACACTTTAGTTCTTGTGCATAATGTTTTGTATTTATAGTCATTTAAATTTCGTACAGCGTGTTGTAAAAACGCATTCGTTATAATCGAGACTAAAAAAGAGTAACAATAAGTTGTCTATAAAGACCAATATTTAAATTAAAATAAAAAAATCCCAAGTCAGCTCATTAAAAATAAAGGAAATTCTTATTAAGTAAATGTAAAAAACTAAGCAAAAAATCTTATGCTGTTTATATTATCTTCGAATGCGGAAATGTAGGTAAGTACGCCAAGGATAACAATATTATTAATATTTGTTATATATATACATAACAAAAAAAAGAATTTTTGAAATCGGTTTAGGCGTCTTTGAGTAATCGGGTAAAACACATAAAAAAGGCCCCACGAATTGAGAACCTTCTCCTTTTTTGAAGTCGGTTAAAAAAGTGTCCCTATTTCCTTTGGTCACGGCATCACACGTGAACGCTGGACCGATTTCGCTAACTCTTTTTACCCGACTGCCGAAGGAGGGTAATGTGTTTATCAGTCTATGTATGTATGTATGTATGTATGTATGTATGTAAGTATGTATGTATGTATGTATGTATGTATGTATGTATGTATGTATGTTTGTTCCTATATGGCGTTCCAGAGACCTAACGCGTTGGCCGATTTTGATGATTCATACGTCAATCGATTCGTCTTAATCCTGCGAGTGTCACTGGCTGCATTAAAATTGGAAAATACAAAGAAGAAAATCATGCTGTGCAGTCGGAGGATACATCTGGTTTTGGTCAGCCAGCTCGCGAATATGTATCCTCCGACTGCACAGCATGATTTTCTTCTTGTTTACGTCTTTTTAGTTCGCTTTTTAAGCAGTCGGGTATTTTGTTTTATTTAATTAATTTTTTTATTTGTTGTTTGTTCGGAGAAGGTTCTTATGAAAGAAAAAAATAAGAAAAGAAATGGTAGGGTAGGTAGATTAGGTAGGTATGTAGGTAGTGTAGGGTGGGTAGGTAGGATGGGGTAGGTAAGGTAGGGTAGGCAGTTGAAGGGTGCGAACCCGCGGGTACAGCTAGTTTTAAATAAATGTGCTTGAAGAGTGAAGAACCTTAGATACGTTGAAGTGTTTAAAGATATTATTATAAGACAAGTGCGTTCATGATATTTGCTTTCTGGGCAAAAAAATGTAGTAGGTACGACATTCACGTTAGCATTTTTGTAGATCTACATAAAATGGCCTTATTTCAATGACAACAGGTTAGCTGTAAGGTTACCACCATTTTATTATCAACATGTTAATTTAATAAAGTAAAGCCATAGACAAAATAATAAAAACAATGTTTTTATAAAACTTGTTTTGTGAATATCAAGTAACTAAGGCTTTTTACGTGATTTTATTTTATTTATACTCATATACATACGCCACTCACACACTTACACATTATCAGAAACATACACCATACCATACACACTCACATACGAACACACACACACACACCCACACACTTAAATCCATTTAATAATAAATTGAAATTATGTACTTAAAAATTACTTATCCAAAGTGTCAACGGTGTCACATGTCACCGTGTGTGTGTGTATTACTTATAAACAATTTTTGAGTAGTATTCACTTAAGACGATGACTGTCGCCAACGACCTTGAGCGAACAAAACGCTCGTTTCACACCCGCGCGACCCAAAATTTTGTAGTTTTTTGTACATTCCTTATTATTTTATGACTTTAAAAAAAAGCCTCAGATTATAATGTAGATAGTTAAATTGTCTTTGAGATGGTGTCGATTTCATTAAAATATACACAGCGGTTTTGGTGCGATTCTCGTGTTTTCGTCAGTTTTGGACATAATTTTACAAATTAATTACACTATGTTATACGAATAAAGCTCAAAATTTTCTCAGATCAAATTATTAAGAAAATGGTCTAATGTAACATATATTTTTTTCCAAAAAATTACGACCAGCCGTTTAGACGTTATTCTCATTTTAAAATCAGCTACATAGCGGTATCTGCGCCTTAATTCTATTATGCTTCCTTTGCTTGTATTGGCACTTATTCTTGTATTGTAAAAACTCGAGGGGAAAGGTGCTGATAGCCAAAATACAGGTTATGCCTAGTTCGGCTACAGACGCTTATCTCTTTCCCAATTGAAATTGCTGCCACATTGCCATTCTAAAGTATTTTTTTATTTTTGTTCGTGACTAAATAATAAAAACCACATGGGTCGATTTTCAAGGTTTAGCAACGCTTGCCGAGACCGATCCGTGGATGGGTGACTATCTTTACGTAGCAAGTTTTCTCCATGCCTCGGCAATCACGTTCAGCCGTTGATCTCGGTTGTTATTTGAAGATCTGATTATCTCATTTGAATATCTTCGACAGTTGTTACGGGTAGTCAGAAGCTTGAGATCTGACACCAGTCTAGCCAAGGGGTACCATGTTATCCAGTTACTGGGTTTTGGAGGTCAGATAGGCAGTCGCTCCTTGTAAAACGCTGGTACTCAACTGAATCCGGTTAGACTGGAAGCCGACCCCAACATAGTTGGGAAATGGCTATTGAGAAATTATCGGTTCACCATACAAATTTCCACCTCACCTCTCCATCCCTTAAAGGATGATTTCCGGAATAAAAACTATCCCATATCTTTCCTTAGGGTCTTAAACTATCTTCATAACAAATTTCATCTAAATCGGTTCAGCGGTTTAAGCGTGAAAAGGTAACAAGACAGACAGACAGTTATAATATTACTAGCTTGAATATCGAAAATTATCCCGAGGGAATATATACCCGGGATAAAAAGTACCCTGTGCTATTCCAGACTATAATCTATCACTGTGCCAAATCTCATCCAGATCCGTCCAGCCGTTTGAGCGTGAAGATGTAACAAACATACAAACACACACTCACAAACTTTCGCCTTTACAATATTAGTGTGATTTAATATAAATTATATTAAATCACACTAATATTAAAAAATAAAAAGTATGGATTTTAATTAAGTATTTGGAATTTACATTGCTCGTTATATAAATGAGGTTGAAAAAATTATCAGGTTTAATATTAAAATACTTAAAAAAGTAATTATAAATGGGAGCTGCCTGTATGTCAGTAAAATAAATTAACATACATACGTGTAGCTCTGTGTCGGCTCGTGGTTGTGGATTTAGTTCGTTGTTTTAACTCTATTGTGGCAAACGTAAGGCTCTTCAATGGTATCATTATAGTACATAAGTTCAGGTATTTGTGCTTGTTATTTATTAATATGTGTTTTTATTTATGAAAAGAATATAAAATCTAGTCTAAGTTCGTTTTGTCCCACTGCTGGGCAAAGAACGCACTCTTCTTTTTCCACACTCGTGTGTTCTGGTTGTGTGCTCCGTGGTTCAGTTCCATTGCGCGACAGTCGATCCGGTAAGAGCCAAGTTTGTTCCTCCATCTTCGTGTTGGTTAGAGTAATAATTTATATATTTTAAATAATATCAATATTTTGCCAAACTTTTACTTTTACTTTGCTTTCGTCTATTCATAACTTAAAATATGTACCTACTTATCAAAAAAACTTAATTTACTGCACCTATTGTGAAAATGATGGGGTACCGTGTTACCCAGTTACTGGGTTGTGGAGGTCAGATAGGCAGTCGCTCCATGTAAAATACTGGCACTCAGCTGAATCCGGTAAGACTGGAAGCCGACCCCAATATAGTTGGGAAAAGGCTAGGCAGATTGATATAATATCTAGTTACCCCGGTTGCCATTGTAGAGTTTTATATAATCTGGTGGAATAATTGTACGCTCATAAAAACTGCGTACTATTTAAATGGTCTTTTCATTCGGAAAGTTGCATGCCGACCTTTTAAGATACGAGCAGGAGCGACTTTTGCAAATGGTAGGAATGTGACCGGTTATTTTGTGTCATCATTACTTTCATAAATGTTATAGTTAAATGCTCAATTGAAAATCATATTTTTTGTGAAGTTTTTGCTCGCAATACAGCTGTGCAGTTTTTGTGGGCAAAATCAATCATCAACTGTAGAAATTGATTGTTTATTCTACCTACAGTTTTTAGGGTTCCGTACCCAAAGGGTAAACACGGGACCCTATTACTAAGACTCCACGATTCGTCTAGTCACCAGGCTGTATCTCATGAACCTTGATAGCTAGATAGTTGAAATTTTCACAGATGATGTTTTTCTGTTGCCGCTACAACAACAAATATTAAAAACAGAATAAAATATATATTTAAGGAGGCCTCCCATACAACTAACGTGATTTTTTGCGGTTTTTTGCAATAATGGTACGGAACCCTTCGTGCGCGTTTCCGACTCGCACTTGGCCGGTTTTTTCAGATCATGTAGGTGCGCTACATCTATGTTTTTTTAATGTTTTCTAATACTTCGTAGAAGGTTCTTACATTTAAAAAGAATAAGAAAAAAAAGTTGGTAGGTAGGGTAGATATGTAGGTAGGGTAGGTAGGTATGTAGGTAGGTAGGGTAGGTAGGTAGACTAGGTAGGGTAGGTAGTGTAGGGTAGGTCAGGCAGGTTAGGGTGGGTAGGTAGGGTAGGTAGCGCAGGGTAGGTAAGGCAACCTCAGGACTTACCATACCTACACTGCAGGTAATGCCGACTTTTATGACATAAAGCGTTGGATCGATGTCGTTTTGCTCTTGCAAAAGATACGTATAACGGTCCCTTGGGACAAAAAAACAGATTTCACACGGGTGAAGCTGCGGGCAGAAGCTAGTTATACACAACTCAAAAATGTTACAAACAAACACTACCAACGTAATATTACAAGTTTATATTGAATATTCAGAATATTTAAGTGGGTACATTGTTAGCAAGTTCACTTGACATCTGAGGTCGTATTTATTTTCTAGATTTATATTTTACCCAAATATTTTTGTCACGTTTATTTCACGTGTGATTTTATTATACGTCACAAACGTCAGTACGAAGACAAAATGTTTAATTTATTCAAGAACTAGCTTCTGCCCGCGGCTTCGCCCGTGTTGTATTAGTACTTCTTGTAATATCTTTATGAATTATAGCCTATGTGTTATACTGTATCTATATTTCTGTAAAGTTTCATCAAAATCCTTTCAGTAGTTTTTGCGTGAAAGAGTTACAAACATCCATCCATCCTCACAAATTTTCACGTTTATATTAGTAGTAGGTAAATCAGACAGCTTGTCCATCAAAGAAATCAATGACCCAATTGGCTGTTGATGATAATAATATTAATTAATTTTATTATGATGTGGTTCATCATCATCATCATATCAGCCGAAAGACGTCCACTGCTGGACATAGGCCTCCCCCAAGCGTCGCCACATTGACCGGTCCCGTGCGTCCCGCAACCAGCGGATCCCCGCAACCTTCACCAGGTCATCGGTCCACCTGGTGGGAGGCCTTCCGGTTCGCTGATGTGCGGTGATGTGGTTACAGAAGAAGTTTCAGTTTTCAGCAGGACATATGTTACGGGATACGAAAGAAAAGTGGACCAAAATAATAACTGAGTGGTACCCTAGGGGCGATAAAAGAAATAAAGGGAGACAGTGTAAGCGTTGGGAAGACGACTTCAGGCAAGTGGCAGGCCCTAAGTGGATCCGAATAGCTAGAGATCGAGCTGCATGGAAGTCCTTGGAGGAGGCATTTGTCGAGAGACAAGCTGCTACAGAAAACTAAACCGATTACCGATATACTATAAAGACCATAATTAGGTGTAACAAGTATTAATGTAAATAGTGATTAGTATAACATGTAAGAATAAGATTGTAAATAGTAACAGTAATAAAGGCTTATTTTATTTATTTTATTTTATAATATTATAAATGTGACTGTTTGGACGGATGTGTGTGTGGATGTATGTTTGTTACTCAATCACGCTAGAATGGCTGAACGGGTCTGGATGAAATTTGCCACTGACTTAGTCTTACAGAAAACGCACCGTCGCCTTAAGCCTCCCAATAGCCTCTGGGTAAAGACTTCAGCTCGACCACAGTGCTCACGGCTAGGGCTAGACAGTCTCTTGAAGACCGTCACATAGCACACAGGCTACTTTTCATCCCGGTATAATGTTCCCTTGGGATAAGAAAATACTTATCACGCGGGCGAAGCCGCTGGCAGAACCTAGTAATAAAATAAATCACAGTTTCAATTACAACCAAAATGAAAATCTTAATCCAATGCTTCTTAGATTTAGAAATTCTTCCGCTCGACAACAGAATACACGCATTGAATACTGTTAACTTGATATAATGAAAACAATGGCGTTCTTGCGAATTTGTGTGTTCCACAATAGGGCAGTTTACTGAAAATTTGTTTTTTTGTCCGTCAGGTAGATTAATAAAAAATATTGGACACGTATTTTTGCTTTTGACACGTTAACATAAAGTGACGAGTTGACGACGATATAATGCGTTGAAATATCGTGAAACGTCACGCCGCTTGTACACTTTACTGCCTTAGTGACGTCACAAGCCCCCACTCCTGAGCTTTGATGCACTTTATCTTCGTAATTTTTTATTGATTAGGTAAAGCAAAAAATACGTGTACAATATTATTTGATAATGTCACTGACGAACTAAATAGAATTATCATTTTGCTACCCAGGAAACATCCCTATTACACCCGCAGGTGTCAATGTTTACTTCAGCAGTAGACGTCATAAATACGCCAGACACATTTAACAATTCCAGAGTTTTCCAATTACATGTAAATTGTATTGTAATCATATACACCTTAGTGTCAATAGTATGTAGATTTTACAGCACGCATATAAACGGTCTGTTTTGTTATTTCGCAGAAGGACAAGGTCCCTGAACGCACCGTCTCCGATACAGCAGTTTGGACCATGCGGAAGGATAATGAAAAACTCTGCTATGGTCATGTAAGTATTATCTCAACATTTATTTATTAAGACGTCGACTAACGCCAACGACCTTGAGGGAACAAAACGCGCACCCGTTTCGAACCCGCGCGACCCAAAATTTAGTAGATTTTTGTACTTTCCTTATTATTCTACGACTTTAAAAAAAAAAGCTTCAGATCAAAATGTAGGTAATTAAATTGTCTTTGAGATGGTGTCAATTTCATTAAAATACGCCCAGCGGTTTTGGTGCGATTGTCGTGTTTTTGTCCGTTTTAGACATAACTTTACAAATTAATTACACTGTGTTATACGAATAAAACTCAAAATGTGCTTAGATCTAATTATTAAGAAAATGGTCTAATGTAACATATATTTTTTCCAAAAAATTACGATTAGCCGTTTAGACGTGATTCTCATTTTAAAATCAGCTACTCAAGGGAATCGGCGCCTTAATAGCGGACGCCTAGCGGTTTCACCCGCGTAGTGCTCGTTCCCGTTGGAATACAGGGATAAAAAGTAGCCTATGTCCCCCGGGGATAGTGTAGCTTACCAACGGTGCAATAATTTTTGAAATCGGTACCGTAGTTTTTAAGTTTATTCGTTACATACAAAAATACAAATCTTTTCTCTTTATCTATACGCTATACTAATGTACTTATCTGCAGCCTAATTGCGTAAGTAAATTCGGCAAGAGTTTAGACTATATGTGGATTTCCGTCTATGTGATTGGTCGATTGATGGCGGTCAAACCCTTTGCCTTACCGAATTCACTTATGCAATTAGGCTGCCGTTCTTTATTGAGAAGCAAGAGTTTACAATATCACGCGATTTATTATGAACCTAAGGTGTTTGCAATATTCCGGTGACATAAATATGCATGCGGACGGCCGTCTTCAACGCTATGAAAGTGTCTTTGAATTCTGATTTATTCTGGTTAGCCCTGAAATATATCTCACTCTTGGGCCAAAGTCCCCATACCTTCCGATTCTCGAGGAAGACATCAGGTACAACCTTCTCGCAATCTTATGCCAAAAACATATTTATTAAGAGCAAATTAACAATATCGTCTCTCGAGAACTCCTTGTCAAGTCAAACAGTTTTTTTATTTAAGTCAATGAAATCGATTATTTGACAGCGAGCAGTACAACGGCCTTAGCACCTATTTTAAATCTTTTATTTTTAAAGTTACCTTCACGATATTAACGAGTAACATTATTATTTATTACTTTATTCACTAAGGTTAGTTAACTTCAAGGCTACTTTATTTTATATTGCTACGTCACAACAAAAAAATAAATTAACGAATTTTACCTGTAATTCTTACGTAGGTATGGGAATTGTGCTCAAATTAAATGTAACCTATGTTTGATTTAGAACTAGGAAATAATGAGTTTCCTTCCCTGTTTCGTAATGAATACATATATATAATGAATCTGTAGAAAAGTCGTTTTTGTACATCGAAATTATTTCCAAAAATTATTTATTCATTAAAAATATTTTTATTAAAACAAGCTTCTTTTCGTATTTTTCTCAGCAAACCCTTTCATTTGATATCAATATCATGGCAGAGCACAAAAAATAACTAGTCCACCATCTTGGGCCGTCCGCCATATTGAATTTAGAATGACGTCACTTATCTAACCACGCATTGTCATCCAAACTAAACGTGTATGCAAAACTTCATCTTAATCGGTGGAGGATAACTGCATTAAAATTCAGTTTCAAGATTTGACCCGAACACACTTACATACATACGAACATACATACATACATTGCAAGTTAATTAAAAGCTTGTAAAAAATATAGCCAGGGTGTTAAAGGATAACCAACAGAACCCATTTTCATCATTTTTGGCATTATTGTCTGTGTAGTTGTGCACGCATCATTTAAATTTACGAAACCAATGTAGATAACTTTTATACATAAACATTTTGCGTAATTTGAAGTTCTATAAAAAGTTAGATGAATTTAGACTGGTCAAGAAGTAAAATATCACAGCACACGCAATTCAGATACTCGGACAGTTGAACTAAATATTCGATAGATGGCATTGTGCATTTGACGTCATTTTCTGAATAAAGCCGCGGCAGAATGAACCTATAAAAAAAAAATTGGTAAGTGGGGTAGGTAGCAGGGCAAGTAGGGCAGGTAGGTAAGCAGGGTGGCTAGGTAGGCATAGGAAAGTAGGGTAGGGTAGGCACTAGAGGCAGTTGACGGGAGCGAAGCCGCGGGCACAGCTAGTGAGCTTATAACATATTTATGTGAGCGGCCAAGCTACAACAACAGCACTCATACAAACACGACCTTTAAAATTGAAACTGTACCGTTTCAACTTCAAAGTTCAGATAAAACAAATGTGCCAGTTTTTGTTAATTTTAAATCTTTAGTATTAATTGACTACTCTAGATACCGAATCTAGTCTTAACTCTATACCGCACCACTGGACCCTTTGGACGCCCACATATAAAGCAATTTTGCTTTATATTATATAAGAATCTTTCATATCGAAAGACTCAGTACCTTTCGTTCTATTCAGAATTGCCTTACAAAATATTTTTAATCCATCATTATTCGGGTCCGTGGCTTACGCCCCCAGTGGTCGACGCACCCGTGGCCGACGCCCCCGATTCGATTGCCACTGGGGGCATAAGCCACGGACCCCATTATTCTTGTGACAATTTATTTAGAATTGTTTCATATTTCACGCAGTCTATTCATGGCGTCTTTGGTTTTCCCCACTTTTAGAACCACAGAACAGATAATTTATCTGCCTATGTCACTCACGAATAATGTAGCTTTCTATTGGTGGAAGAACTTTTCAAATCGGTCCAGTAGTTTCGGAGCCTATTCGGTACAAACAAACAAACAAACAAAAAAATCTTTACTCTTTATATTATTAGTAAAGATTAGTATTAGTATAGAAGTATAGTCAAAACTAGCTGTTGCCCGCGACTTCGTCCGCGTCAAACTCGTAAAAAATATATTTTTATTTTTTAAGTTTCCCGCCAGCACTTTGAATTTTCTCGTGATCAAACGTAGCCTATGTTACTCGTTATTACATCAGTTATCTACCAGTGAAAGTCCCGTCAAAATCGGCCCAGCCGTTTCGGAGATTACCCGGAACAGACAGACAGACAGACAAAAATCTTAAAAATTGCTTATTTGTAGTTAGTACCGTATATACTTTCACGTGCATTCAATAAAACGTTGTTATTTTGATATTACATACAGACACTTCAATTTTATTTATTTGTATAGATAAACAAATACCTACAAAAGGACAACTTATGTACAAAGGCGAACTTAATCCATTATTGGGTTCTCCGACAGTAAACCTCAGTGTGTCTGTGTTCCCTTGTATGTTATAATTTTATTTGCTGTGCTAAACCATTCTTCAAAACTGTTTCTTAATAAATTATCCTCAATATTACAGGCAGATCCAGGACCCTGCGTCGCAGCGGTTGACCTGGTACAAACCACCGCTGACAGTGCTTGTCATCAAGAAGGTGCACGACGCTGGCATCCTGGCACCCTTTGTTCAGCTGGTGCACTGGCTGGTTCATGTGAGTTTATTTTTCTACTGGAACTGTTAGCAGACACTTGTGCTAGGCAATTGGGCATAGGCTTCAAACCAGTGCTAGTTTTCTGAATGAAATCAGTAGTTACTTATTTCCTGGTAATAATAGACTGATTTTAGAAAAAACTTTACTTTTAGAGAGCACGTGATTATTGAAAAATGCGCCTTCGGGCTGGATCTCTATTATACCAATTCATGCCTTATGCACACGGTGGAAAGACTTACATTAACTATATAAATGATTAAAAACTTTTTTACAAAAAAATACTACCGACTTCCAAATAAGAAAACTAGAAAGTGAAAAATAACTTTATTTTTGGAAGTCGGTTTCATTGGTAGGTACCAAATTTTTAAGTTATGGACACCGACTTCCAAAAATAAAGTTATTTTTCACTTTCTAGTTTTCTTATTTGGAAGTCGGTAGTATTTTTTTGTAAAAAAGTTTTTTTGTTTTTCACTTTTTAGTTTTAACTACCTAATAGGGAAGTAGTTAAGTAAGTACCTATAACGACTGAATAGATTACCCGAATAACATGAAACTTGAATATAACCGGTGAAATGAGAGACCTGCACACCCCTTTCGAGCGTACTGGCGTGATGTTATGTTATGAAATGGTATAAACAATAAACAGACATGCGATTGCAGCAATCCCGAAAGATTTGCCGTTATTTATTGAAGAGTTCTGTTGTATATCTCCGAATTTCTTCATCAGATCTTCACCAAATAAAAATGGGACCAATTTTGGAATATACTCTTTCAAACAAAAAAAATAATTTTCAAAATCGGTCCACAATTGACGGCGAAATCGGTGAACATAAATAAAAAAAAAAAAAAAAAAAAAAAACACATAATGTCGAACATAGAACCTCCTCCTTTTTTGGTAAGTCGGTTAAAAAACACATCATGTTTTAGTGAAATATTTATGTATGTAATATTAGATTCATGTGTGTTAGATTAAGACACTAGTCTTTTAATCCAACACACAAGAATCTGTCGTGATGATAGGATACCAATATTATCTAACATTTGTGTTTAATTGAACTTGATAACTGATCTAGTGTATAAGAGACATTAGTTCATTGATTAATTATCATGCCGTTTGTATGTTACAAAGTACATTTAACTTGGAAGGTTTGATCGGCGATGTGTAAGTTCAAGTATTACGTAGTATGGTTCAAACATATTTTCTGAAAACAATTTGCTGCGGCATCGTTTTTTGAAATTTGGAGGATTAATGATGCTTTAAATATAAAAATAAATATCTCATTTTTTAAATAAATTTTAACTTTTTAACGTCTTAGATCACGTCTGAAGCGTCTCTTTTTTATGACCGCTTATTTACGAACTCTAATTTACTGAGCATAAATAATCATATAGACTTTAGACATACATAAAGTAGTACATACGCGCTGCGACTTTGTAAATATCTGCGCAAGGATGATCAGCAAAATCTATTTTTGAAACGTCATCATTATTATGTTGATCGTGACAAACAACAAAAACAACTGGGTGTCATGTATGCTTCGAACACTAGTGTATGTAGGTATAAGTAATATAAAAACCGGCCAAGAGCGAGTCGGACTCGCGCACGAAGGGTTCCATTATCGCAAAAACGGCAAAATATCACGTTTGGTGTATGGGAGCCCCACCTAAATTTTTTTTTTCTATTTTTGTATTAGTTGTTGTTTGTGTAGCGGCAATAGAAATACAACTTCTGTGAAAATTTCAACTGTCTAGCTATCACGGTTCATGAGATACAGCCTGGTGACAGACAGACAGATACAGACGGACCGCGGAGTCTTAGTAATAGGGTCTCGTTTTTACCCTTCGGGTACGGAACCCTAAAAATAAGTAATTAAGAAATTGGTGCATTTGAAAAAATATTTAAAATCCCACATAAGAGATGCGGTTATGTATAAAACACACACTCTATATTCAATATCATTTGAGTTGAGTTGCGGATAAATTTGAAACAGAGTTACCGTGGCCCTGGCACAAGCAACTGAAGGGACACGGGTGGGTTTTAGTTAGTAAAAGTCTGACACGCCCTCCCGCTTCACCCAGAGCGGGAGAATGCATTGGATGATTTCTGTCACAAAAAAATAATCATTTGGGTAACAGAATCTTCACCTGTAAACGAAAAACGAACGTAAGGCACAGCATCATAACATCACCTTGAATTCGAAACACAAGTGCCTCCAGACTAAATAATAGACAATGAAAGGTGATTCACCCCTGCCCTAATTATAGTTAAACGCGCCAAAAGTTGTTCGCGGTACGTTGACTCAGATTTGCCATGTGCAGGCGCAGATCGATCTGATTACGTAGCTAATTTATTTTGTTTATGGTCTACAATAGATTGTTCGTTCGTTTGATCGTTCCATCATCCGACTACAATACGAACGGCATGTGCCATCGGTAAATGGCGGATATCCCACCCATACGCACAAAGCGTTTTGGGAATAATTTCATTGTGCGTGCAGCTAAGGAGTGGAAGTCCCTGCCGGAGTCTGTGTTTCCTGATAGCTACAACCTGGGTGATTTAAAGTCAAGAGTGAATAGGTTACTTCTAGGCAACCGTGCTTCTTCATCATCGCTTACCATATCAGGTGAGGTAGTGGTCAAAGGCAAGCCTGTCAATAATAAAAAAAAGCATAAATGATGGGATATTTTAGGACATCTTTCTGGAGTGAAATGTCCATACGTGTTAGGTACCCAAATACTTACATTACAAGTTATATATTTTCAAACAATTTTTCTGGCTTTTAAGTAGATATTTTTTAATGAACTCTCTTTGAATTTGCCACGGGTGTTTGTTGGTATATCGACTTAATTCTTGTAGTAATCTAAAATGGTTTGAAAATCGCCCCTTGCGGTACTGTAACTTTGCTCTTCCTCTCTGTTCATAATTTCCATTCAACTCCCGTGCCAGACTATAAGACAAAAAGTGATCTTAACATAAAGGTTCCACGTTCCATTTAATATCAGATCCCTAAAACGACTTTGTACAGAACCCAATCTGGAAGTTGCCATGAAGCTACGTTCACATTCTGTACCTACATCGTATGACAAACATTGAAATACATTCTACCGATAGACAAAAACATTCATGAAAACCATTTTTTCAAATGCTGGTGAGTTAGAACTAAAGTTCGCTGCAGCGCTAAACATTATTTATGTCATCAAATTCATGGCGCTTACGCGTTTCGTTCAACAGTGTAAAGTAAGGTGTACGGATTGCAGTACAGTTCAGTCGAACATTTAGTGCGTAGTACATATACAGGGTGGACTAAAAATCGTGGATCAAACGGAACAGACAGGGTGATATATGGCGCTTTTTACAGTACCTAGGTCATAAAGTACAATTTTATTTTCTGTTTCGTTTGATCCACGATTTTTGGCCCACTCTGTATATCGATGATGACAAAATGTTTATATTTAAAGTAAAATTATAACATTCCAAAGACAGTCCAAACTTTCTTGTTTATCTTTACCTACTTTATTTTGTCTCGGTATGCGTCTTCCGTCACGCCATTTATCCTAACTCAAAGAGCGGAACTGCAAGCAGCATCGGTAAGCCTATTACATTTTTGATTCAATTGGTGCATTTATTTTATTATATCTTCACTTTTATCTTACCCAACGTTTACCTTGGTCTTAATAATTTATAACAATCTGACCTTACAAATGGTGAAAGATTTTATCAAATAATTGTAGTGGTTCTAGAGATTACCCTACACATCTGAACAAACAAACAAAATTGGGGTTCTCTCTTTATTCATCTTAGTTGAGAGGTCTTCAGAAATTCGCTCAAATATAAGGAAACACATTCTGGTTTTATTTAAATAATATCTAGTTTCATTATAGCTTGGCTCATCGCCGCAAAGTTGCCTGCTTGTCGGTCTTCTACAGACTGTACTTCGGTGAGTGTGCTCAAGAACTCCACGACCTCATCCCACCAGCCCCCTTCTACCATCGGACATCTAGACGCACTGCAAGTTACCATCCTTACCTTGTTGCCATTCCACCAATTCGCACCAAGCGCTTCCAGACATCCTTCATAATGCGCACAGCGAATGAACGGAACTCACTGCCTGCGTCCGTGTTTCCGAACGCCTTCAACCCGAATCTCTTCAAAGTTAGAGTGAACAGGCTTCTTCTGGGTAAGCTCACTCCATCGTCGACTCTGTCTCAGTCACCTCTGACCTAGACTAGAGTCAAGAGCAAACCCATAAAAAAAAAATATGATTCTCTTACCTTTAGGCCAGTTTATTTGTAGACGGCGCAACATTCCTTTAGCTGTCATCTCAGAAGTTTCTAGAAAAATAATTTTTCGCACAGTCAACAGACAAATGGGTTTGTTTCTTTGATCTTGCCCTATTTTTTTATAGCTGAATTCTGGTTTTGAATTCAGAATCATGTACTAAATCAATGGTATTTTTTACCCGACTGCCGAAGGAGGGTAATGTGTTTATCAGTCTATGTATGTATGTATGTTTGTTCCTATGTGGCGTTCTAGAGACCAAACGCGTTGATCGATTTTTATGGTTCATACGTCAATCGATTCCTCTAAACCCTGCGAGTGGTACTGGCTACATTAAAATTGGAAAATAGGAAAATGGCGGATTTTGGGCGCAATATTGTGGGGGGCCATTTTTTTTTCAATTCCATCGTGTGGGGTATCAAAATAAAGGGTTTTAAGAGGTGATTTTAGAAATATATAACACGTTTATGTTTAAATGTACCTAATTCGAAAAAAAAAATCTATAAAGTTATAAATAAAAAATCATAAACCCGACTTTTTCAAGCAGTCGGGTTTATGATTTTTTTAATAAACTTTTTTTTCGCGTCGTTGTCAGACACACCCTGTATGAGGATATAACGCGCATATACATCCGGTTATATCCACGTCTATACTCAAAACTTTCAGCAATTATAAAGTACTAGTTTCTACCAGCGGTTTCGCCTGCGTTAAAAGTGTCATCATCCCAAGGGAACATTATATCGGGATAATAAGCCTATGTACTATTCCTATCTATCTTTGAGCCAAATTTCATCCAGATCCTTTGAGCCGTTCCGGCGTGATTGAGTAACACAACATATATCCAACTAAACTTTCGCATTTATAATATTAGTAAGACTTTTTACTGTAAAAACCAAATAAAACTGTAGTAGAATATTTAATCACAACTTTTTGCTGAATCATCTTTCTTGCTGGCCGACAAATCATTTGTATATGATTGATATGAACTTGAAACCTTTATCAAATATTCAGACACGTAAATTACCAGTTCACGTTGGACTTAATAGATCAAATTGAGTCATAAATGATAAATTGACCACATGGCCGGCCATGCCACGGCATGCGATTATTGATCGAACACCATACAATGTTAGTATCGCCCATTGTTGTGCTAAGGGGAACGATAGCAACGTTTCATAGAAATCACTAGTTTGCTTAAGAATGTCACATATTATGGGGCGAGGTAATTAAGGCATAATGTTCCTTAGGTGCCTTAAGTGCCTTCCTCATCGGCAGGCATACTAAGAAACAGCAATCAGCAATCATTGCGCTTTATGTCATAAATTCGAAATTACCTACAGTGTAGGAGAGTATAGGTATGGTAGGTTCTACACAATCGTTTACTAATCTCTCGCGATTTGTCAAATGTACTTATATTTAAAAAACCGCCAAAACGCATTTCTGTATTGAAGAGCAATTATTGCGCAAAAATCGCTATCGTTTTAATCTTGCAAGATACTTAATCTTGCAAGTGCTGTCGGAGGATACATCTTCGCGAGCTGGCTGACCAAAACCAGACGTATTCTCCGACTGCACAGCATGATTTTCTCCTTGTTTACGTCTTTTTAGTTCGCTTTTCAAGCAGTCGGGTTTTTTGATTTTTTTAATTAAGTAACTTTTTTTATTTATAACTTTTTAGTTATTTTTTTTTTGGAATTAGGTACATTTAAATATATAAGTGTTATATATTTTTGAAATCCCCTCTTAAAACCCTTTATTTTGATAAGCCAAAAGAAAAAAAAAAAAAAAAAAAAATCACCCCCTACAATATGGCGCCCAAGAACCGCCATTTTCCTATTTTCCAATTTCCATGTAGCCAGTGACACTCGCGGGGTTAAGACGAATCGATTGACGTAAGAACCATCAAAATCGGCCCACGCATTTGGCCTGTAGAACGCCACATAGGAACAAACATACATACATACTTGCATACATATATAGACTGATAAACACATTACCCTCCTTCGGCAGTCGGGTAAATAATCTAAAATGGTACCGCTCCTCCTCACACTGTTTGCTATGGACACGTGGCGGTTTTCAAATGAATTATGCATCTGAGGGATTCAGCAGAATTTGGTCGTCTGCCAATAACAACTTATATGTACGCATGAACGACATAAAAAAATTGATGAACATATTATGTTCATCAATTTTATTCATATAAACAACACGGATACATTAGGTGAATGTTAATGGAACAAATAAACACATTTGGATGACTATAATAATAGTAATTCGTATATGAATAAACATGCAGGTATTATGCAATATTGTCAAGTGTAGATTTATTTTAAAGTTTCAAGTTTTAAAATCATCAATGTCGAAATAGTTAGTGCTAAGAACTTACTTATTACATTTTTGAGCGGTTTCTCGAGTATTCTATATAATATGTATGTCAACCATGTTATAATTTGATTTTTGTATTTTTTTCTTTTCTCCTAATAACCCCAACTATCGCCCTGTTTTGTTTGATCCACGATTTTTTGCCCAACCTGTATATTTACATATGTAAGTTTATTATTTAAATTTAAAACCGGCCAAGTGCGAGTCGGACTCGCACACGAAGGGTTCCGTACCATTATCGCAAAACACTGCATAAAAATCACGTTCGTTGTGTGGGAGCCCCCCTTAATTTATTTTATTTTAATTTATTAATTATTATTTTTTGAAGTAAATATACAACTAAACATTCTGTGAATTTTTCAAGCGTCTACCTGTTGCCGTTATAAATATCGAGCAAAAAACGGCAAAAATATCACGTTTGTTGTATGGGGGCTCCTTTAATATTTACTTTATACTGTTTTTAGTATTTGTTGTTATAGCGGCAACAGAAATACATCATCTGTGAAATTTCAACTGTCTAGCTATCACGGTTCATGAGATACAGCCTGGAGACAGACGGACAGACAGACAGACGGATCGCGAAGTCTTATTAATAGGGTCCCGTTTTTACCCTTTGGGTACGGAACCCTAAAAAGCAAATTCACGTGACGCTGTAAAGCCCGGTGGAAAACGGAAACGGACCGCGATGGTTATATTTTCCTTGGTCATATTATTAAAAAAAACGGACCCCAAATGAAAGCAATTGGTGACTCCTGCACTACACCAACGAAGAAGTTCTACAGTTCTAAAAATATTTTCTTATTAATAATTCCAGGACAAAAGCATGGTAGTATTCGTGGAAGCCGCAGTCTTAGACGACAGGTTACTAGCCGAGTACGGAGACTTCTCCTCGATCAAAGAGCGGCTGATGACCTTCAGAGCTGGCACTGATGACCTGACTGATAAGATCGACTTCATCATCTGTTTGGGCGGAGATGGAACGTTGCTGCATGCTAGCTCGCTGTTCCAGGTAAGATTACTTGTTACGTGTGAAACATTTTATTGTTGACTAGCTGCTTCGCGCGGCTTCGCTCCCGTGGGCCACCCCACAGGACCCGTTTTCGGGATTAAAAAATAGCCTATGTTACTCATGAATATCGTAGCTTTCTACTGGTGAAAGAATTTTTTAAATCGGTCCAGTAATTTCGGAGCCTATTCGGTACAAACAAACAAACAAACAAAAAAATCTTTCCTCTTTATAATATTAGTATAGATGAAGTAAGAGCCTACATGCCTCTTGGCACTGGGCAGTCAGCCCAATTCACCGGCTGTTTGACAACTGAATAATGTTTTTCACCGAGTTGCCGACACGGCAAAAGGAAAAACTGCAAAATTTGTTTCATATCAACATGAAAACTTAGATAAAATATCTTATGGCACTAAGTCTAATTTAGTTGCATGACATACAGGATAAGTAATTTTGTACAATTTATTTTTCAAACTAGCTTTTTAGCTTACCGTGCATGCAAAATTTCATCTTAATCGGTTAATGATAAGTGCTTTAATATTCAGTTGCAAGATTTGACCCGAACATACATACTTACATTGAAAGTAAGTAATAAAATTATTCATGAAACATTTTTTTAAAACAAGCTTTTTTCGTATTCTTCTCAGCAAATCCTTTCATTTGATACCCATATCTTAGCAGTGCACAAAAAATAACTAGTCCGCCATCTTGGGCCGTCCGCCATATTGGATTTAAAATGACGTAACTTAGCTAACCATGCATTGTCTTCCAAACTTAACGTGTATGCAAAATTTTATCTTAATTGGTGGAGGATAACTGCTTTAAAATTCAGTTGCAAGATTTGACCCGAACAAACTTACACATACATTGCTAGTTAAATAAAAGTTAGTAAAATATCGTTAATCGCAGAGGCTCTGTTTTGTTTTAATCCACCAGATATCACAGAAGGTCGATTGAATGAAGACAAAAGATAATAATTTATTTCATCAAAGTATAATCTGTATGTTTCCAGCAATCAGTTCCCCCGGTGATGGCATTCCACTTGGGCTCGCTAGGATTCCTCACGCCTTTCGAGTTCAACAACTTTCAGGATCAAGTTATGAACGTTTTGGAAGGTAAGACAACACTTCCCATAGTAAATTGTCCCAGTTTGTCAATTGTATAAGTATGCCGTACTAGATTCTAGACATTGGCTGACTTTAAATGCTGAAACTTACAGTTTTTAACCCCCGACGGAAAAAGTGGGGTGTTATAAGTTTGACGTGTGTTGCTGTGTATTTGTGTGTATGTCTGTGGCATCATAGCGCCTAAACGGATGAACCGATTTTGATTTCGTTTTTTGTTTGAAAGTTGACTTTGTCGAGAGTGTTCTTAGCTATGTTTGAATTAAATCGGTTTAGCCGTTCAAAAGTTATTCGCATTTTACTCTTTGAATCTGGATTTTCTCGCAAGATATCGTGTCATTATTACGTGTTTCGATAGATTGTCGATTGAAGCGTGTCTGCTACTAGGTATACTATATGTAGTTTAAAAAGCATGAAATTCAAATTAAAATCGGGGGTTTTTAAATTTGTAATTTTTATAAATTAAGTTATTAATGAAACTACACACTATTTGCCTCCTTCAACATGAAAGCCCAATTGGCGAGACAGGCAGGTCAAATAGCGGTAGACTGTGCAAATATTTTACCCACAATAAAAATAATTCTTCTCCCTTTTCTTCTTCCTCAAACCAATTTACCCACTGTTGGGTATAAATCATAGGTCGATCTTCAAGGTTAAGCAACGCTTGCCAAGGCTAGTCTGTGGATGGATGAGCACTAAGATTGAAAAATGATTGATTTATTGGGTATATAAAGTATGAATTCCATATCTTCAGAATTTCTGTACAAAATTTCCAGGCCACGCAGCCCTAACGTTGCGGTCGCGTCTACAATGCGTGGTGCTGCGCAAGAGTCGCGACGACAAGGACGGCAAGGAGAAGAAGAAGCCCACCACCATCCTGGTGCTCAACGAGGTGGTGGTGGACCGGGGACCCTCGCCCTACCTCTCCAATATCGACCTGTTCCTCGACGGGAAGCATATCACCTCCGTGCAAGGAGACGGTAACGATTTATTGTATTTATTTATTTATTAGCGGAGCAGTAGTGGTCCAATGTTAACAGCCCCGACTTACGGTTCGAACCCAGTTAGGTGCTTCACTTTGTGTAAATTATTTCATCACCACTGCTCTAAAAACGGTGAAGGTTTCATTGTGATGAAACCGGCATGACCTAGAATAAAAAATTCAAAGTCATGTGACATTCACCAACCCGCACAGGGCCGTGGTAGTGGATTAAGACTCATACCCCCTCACAGAGAGGAGGCTTTTGTGATGTGTCCCAGCAGTGGGAACATTAAAAGGCTGATAATGATTTATTTTCTGTCCTATCTACAATTTGTTAACACTGATTTTAGCCTAATAATACAAGCAATAATGATACTATGATATGATACAATAGCTTAAATAAATTGTGGCTATATTCATAATGCCCGGTCCATAAGGCCATAAGGTCCGCATTTATGCATAGTGCATTGATTAATTACTTGGTCAATGGCATATATATCTCTAAAGAAATAAAACACATTTGTTTGTCACAAGCCACTAGAGCACACAATATAAAAAAGAAAACGAAAAAAAAAATACTTAAAAATAAAACAACAATAAAAAATAGTTTATTCAAAAATCAAAAAAAGCCGACTGCCCGACATATTCGCGAGTTGGCCGACCAAAGCCAGATGTATCCTCCGACTGCACAGCATGATTTTCTTCTTGTTTACGTCTTTTTAGTTCGCTTTGTAGCAGTCGGGTTTTTTGTTTTTTTTATTTTTTTTTTATTTATAACTATTTAGTTAACATTTTTATCGAATTAGGTACATTTAAACGTATAAGTGTTATTTATTTTTAAAATGACCTCTTAAAACCCTTTATTTAAATATCTCACACGATGAGTTTGGAAAAAGAAATTGGGACAATATGGCGCCCAAAATTCGCCATTTTTTTATTCATATTTAATGTAGCCAGTGACACTCGCAAGGTTAAGACGAATCGATTGACGCAAGAATCAAAATCGGCCTACGCGTTTGGTTTCTGGAACGCCACCTAGGAACAAACATACATACACAGGCTGGTATACACATTACCCTCCTTCGGCAGTCGGGTAAAAAGAGGAAAGACAATATAAATATGACATTGTGTATCCCACGGCTGCGCCAAATAGGACCACTGGTTTTCAACTGGACCTGTGACTCACTGTGACTTATTTATTATCTCTCCAGGGCTAATAGTATCGACCCCAACGGGTAGCACAGCATACGCAGTGGCCGCTGGCGCGAGTATGATCCATCCGTCGGTGCCGGCTATCATGGTCACCCCAATCTGTCCACATTCCCTGTCCTTCAGGCCTATTGTGGTCCCCGCAGGAGTGGAACTCAAGGTGAATATCATATTATTAATACCCCTTCTTCACAGTCGGCACAACCACCAGATCAAGGTGCACTTGGTTGGGACAACCAACTGGCGCGTTCGTTTTACACGGTTGCGTGATTGACACAACTTTATAGTCCATTCGCGCCAAGAAAATAGTGAGTCATTGTTAACAGCCGGCCCCTCGACCAATCTGGTCGCAAGCTTTCTAATTTTTTGCGACGCGATTGGTCGAGAGCCCGGCTGACAACGATGACTCACTATTTTCTTAACGCGAATGGACTATAGTAATATTTTTATTCGCGCGCTGTCATACAAGCAAGAACTGGCGTTTCATAGCCTTTTAAAATATCAAAAAGTTGGAGTGGCTATAGCTCTTCTAAGTGCAAGCGAAGATAAAGAAAAGAAAATGGAGGTCTCAAGCGCATACCTCCTAACCAAGGTTCTTGGAAGGTCAACTCAATTTGGTTGGTGTCCCGACCAAGGGCACCTTGTACGGGTAGTTGTTCCGACTGTGTACAAGGGGGTTTATTCTACTACAAAAATCGCCAATCGTTATGGCCGCTCTGAATTTGGCTGCAATGGCAGTAGTAAATGTCATTGCTAAAACATCACTGCGCCGTATGTTCTGCCCGGCCAATAAGATTGGGGAGTACTGCAGCCTATTTGAGTTAGTGAATTCGGCAAGGCAAAGGGTTTAACCCCATCATTCGACCAATCACATAGGTGTAAATCAACATCGCTTCTTTCATCTCGCAAGTTGCCAGCCTAATTGCCAAATATATTGGACGCTTTCATTGGTGAAGATACTCTTTTCGAAAGAATCCAATAATTTTTGGCAATACCTAATTATTTAAAGAGAAATTGTCATACTCTTTCATGAGTTCAAACCCTTTGCCTTGCCGAATTCACTTGCGCAATTAGGCTGTGAACTTCTACCTGTTTTCTATTAAATGACCCTTCGGGAACTCTGTCTGACCCTCCGGGAAATACTGACGTGTTGATATGTATGTGTGTTTTACTTGTTTTTGGTTTTAACTACGTTTCGGGCTGATCTGACTGGTCAGACCCATTAAATCTTTTGTTTATGTAAAGCTACAAAAAGTATTGTTACTCACTTTTGATTTTGGATTTTCAGTAAATTGGAACATCGCTAAAGTTTAAACTATCTGACTTTCACATGGACAAATAATCCATAATCTCTATAATCCATTCGCGTTAATAAAATAGTGAGTCATCGTTGTCAGCCGGCCTCTCGACCGCTCGGGTCGCAACAAATTTGAAAGCTTGTGATCCGATTGGTCGAGAGGCCGTCTGACAACGATGACTCACAATCAAATGGACTATAGACTAGTGTCATTCGATGTCAGCGATGGTAATGGTCAAAATGTTAAAACGTAAGGGATTGGTCACGTGACAGTAATATATAGCGCTATCTTAAGATAGCGCTTGACAATCCCATACATTTTTGTAATTTTTCCAATCCCTATTGCGACGCTTTCTTTGACAGAATGTCACTTGTCTAGAGTCTCTCTTTACGTGACCACAGTAAAAATATACAAACAGTATGGAAACTACCTACAAACGCTCGAAACGGCACATTCAACAAACATACGTGACCACTCGTCGCGTCGCGTTGCTCATTACTGACAGCACCGCAGCTCGAGTGCTGTCGTCGTTGCGTATGTTTGTGTGAGTGTGCTGTTTCGATCGTTTGTAGGTAGTTTCCATACTGTTTGAATATTTTTACTATGACGTGACATTCAACCTTAAGGAGATATACAGTTTATTTACCTGACTGTACACACTTCAAACAAAGAAAACAAAGATTGAGTACATTGATAAGTGTTGACTATGCGACAAGGTTGAAATTATTCGGGCAACCCCGAAACATATTCGTTAGTAAAACCACAAACAAGGCAAATTTTAATTGTAATTTGACAAGTAGAAATAAATTACCAGCATTATAAATAAAACTCACTATTTGTAGTGTAAACACTTTAGTTTTAAGAAATTAAAAACATTATTTTACAGGTCTCACGTTAAATTCCGCCTTAGGTAGAGTATACTTCCCACAGTTAATCAAAAGCTATATTCTAGATCGCACTGTCCCCGGAAGCGAGAAATGCCATGTGGGTCTCATTCGACGGCCGCAACCGACAAGCGTTGCAGCACGGCGATAGGTACCGGACTCTCTGCCTACACCCTAAGCTATGCACGCCGCTATACGCTTAGAACATACTTACTTGTATACTCGCATGTTGTACATAGTGTATTTGTACGTCGTCTATATACTCCAACCATTTTGAAGATACAATATTTAATAAAGTTAATCAGCATTTTTTTAAGGGCTACCCTCTACTCAACAACAAAAACAAATCGATATAGAACAGATATATTGATTTAACTGAGTTAGTACAGGCACAGATAATATAATACTAGCATACAGATACCTCATTCCATACAAATAAACCAGTGCCGTACCACGGCGATAGATAGATCAACATCTTTATCCGTGGAACGGAACGGAACCGAACGCGATCGATGTACAAAATTATCAGAATAATCAGTATAGTACGTCGGCACGGTTTCTTTGTATTGGATAAGACACCACTGGTACAGGTGAGAGATAGTTTGAGAACATATAATGTCCAAGGTCATAGCACTAGAAGATTAGATTAGGGCGAACCTAAAATTTTCACCCCTCCTGTCAGCTGATTGAACTGTCAGTGCGTTGTTAGTAAATATTGTACCTTCATCTTGGCCAGAGTATAGGTGAACTAATGTTGTAACAATGTGTATTTAGAGTAGGTTGGTAGGTGTAATCGAGCTGTATTTATTTATTTTAATGTTAAATTTAAGAGTAGATTATCGTTATAATCTTTTATCAGGGATAATTTTACTCAGGTTGAATAGAATTACTAGATTTAGGAATTCGATCCGAAACGTCGAAAAATGCTCTTAAAAACACTAGGGCTGTCTTTATCTAAAGGCTGAATTTTTTTCCAATACAGACATCATGTTTAACTACCCATGTAAAATCTTTTTTGGTCCAGATTTCCAGATCCATCAAGATCTCATCAAATATTGATACAACTGATCAGAGACTATTTCTTGTTTTAATTCGTACTGAAATCGCATTTTTACTAAGCAACAATGTCATGATCAAATATCCCAGAAATCAGACATCTCTACTATATATACATATCGGAGGAAGGTATATCGCTTGTAAACTTATTACTTCAGGTTTGTTTAATTGGCAACATTTAGCTTCTGATCAATTCTCAGTTCGATTTTATTCGATTGACAACACTTTATTTTTCTTATGTCAAAATACTCGATTTGGATTGGATAATACAAGCAGTAATTTGCCGGAAGAGATTCTCTTAGCCAATAAAAAGCAGGAGTGTCATAGAGGCACTCTGAGTGGGTTCTCCCGCGATATTGGGTGGTGACTGGGTCGTGAAGTTAGAAAAGATACGCGCGGACGCGCGTTTTGGGAGTTTAAAAAGGAGTTGAGAGAAAAAGAGTTGAGAAGTAGCCAAAAGTGGCGTGTGTGAACTTGAACAAGTGTGTTTTAGTTGGGAAAAAGCGAAACGATTGGTGGCCGAATCCGCTGCTTTGATAAAATTGGAACAAGAACTATCTCTAAATCGGCATAAGTGCCGATTTGTGCATTGCATACCCACGATATGCCCACAGACCGAGGGTATTATTGAAGATAGCCCTCCTATCTCCGATATACATATATAGCCCTCCTTATTGATTTTTATTACGGCGACCCAATGAAATTATCTCCTATCGTGGGCCCTAATATGGCTCTCTACTCGCCAGACCGAATTTAGCTTTAAATACCCACCATGTAATGCAGTAGGCCGGTAGAGTTAAAGGTGAAGATTTAGGAGGGTTTAGGCACAGTATAAATATGCACGAACAGTACGGAAACTACCTACATACGCTCGAAACGGCACACTCACACAAACATGCGCACCGACGAGACCCCTAAGCAGCGTCCGCAGTGCTGATAGTAGTGCGAGCCGCTTAGGGGTCTCGTCGGTGCGCATGTTTGTGTCAATGTGCCGTTTCGAGCGTTTGTAGGTAGTTTCCATGCTGTTTGTATATTTATACTGTGGTTTAGGTCTCCCTTTACATAAAACTTTATTTAACCCCTACTATAGGTCCATGATAGGGATAAGTTACTTATAGCATTGAGTTGAGGTATCGGGGCTTGTTTCAGATAATGCCCACGCTAGAGGCGCGTAGTGCCGCCAGTGTGTCGTTCGATGGGCGCTCGCAGGTCACCCTCAGGCCCGGAGATAGGTAACAGGACTCATAGCACTCGCATCACTACACTACACATTGGAGACGGCATGCCAAGGAGTAGAGACACAATGGAAGGCTAACCCCTGATTTCTGAATTACGCATATGACGTTGAGTATTTGTCAAACTTTACTTTAGCCTGAAAACCTGTCAAAATTTGGCATTACAGCAGGGTTTGAGACGTTTTTATTTCAAAATACTCAATTCAGAAATCTGCCCTTTGCCACAGAGCCCACAGATAATATAATACTAGCATAAATAAGCTCATCGTCTAATGCTGGGGACTTGGGGGATAAAAAGATGTGTTATTAGATAAAACCTGTTCGAAAACGTTGTTATGTTTCGACAAAAAATGCTGTGCAATTTACAGTCATAAAAGATCGCTAAACCCAAACTCTCGAAGTTAACTTATATGAGGGCTCAAACCGAAAAAAGAACTGGGCCGCAAAAAATACTTCAAATAACCCATAAACCATTGATTTATGTATTATATTAACACACTTTATGTTACAAATATGAGTGTAGCCCTGGCTCTTTTACTAGGAAGTCCTGTATCACAAGAGCCAGAAACCATTCAGTCTTTAAGCCTATGAGTAAATATTTCGAATGCCATCTCCTATCTATGCTTCAAATCGTACACATAGAGTGAGGTTCATTGGTCATAGACTACTTCTCTTATCATAAACATCGAACTCAGTGTTGAAGCGGAAATAGTTGTATAGACTTTATTTGCTTTTTATCTGGTGGAGGTAGCAAACATTAATAAAAAAGTTTAATAAAATATTATTTGCATTAGGTCTTATTTGCGTAGTGAATTTATTTTAGAATTTATCTGCTTATCGCTTCTGCTTTGCATGTTACAGTAATCATGGTTTAACATTGACCCCATTTAGTTTTAAGTTTCACCCTGCATGTCTTTGTTTATTTACAACACAATTAAAATATCTGTGCACATCGACTGTCATCGACCGCTCTCCCGCCTACCCGCGCGGCGCCCCGCTTTCTCCTCGTGCGCCAATAGCGAGAGTCGAATGTCAGAGTGACGTGTCAACACCAAGTGCACAGATATTTTGACCGTGTAGTATGTGTCTCGTTGAGGTCTGCCTAACAATTCGGAAAAGACTGGTGTTTTATCATATTTGTGTGTTCTAATAACTTTGTCACCAACGATTGAGTTGATGTTTCTTGTCCAAAATAGCTAATTGTTGTTACCCTGCGTTATCCAACTACTGGGCGAAAGAACTATAGTACAACTATTTTCCTAATGTCCCTCTCATCGCATTTCCGAATACAAACGAATGCTAATTTCCATGTACATCAATTACTAGATTTATCGTGTATATTAATTTGAATTCAGAACTAAGTTCTTAATTGTTGTTTTGTTTTGATTTCCGTGTGAAATATATATAGCTCTAAAAATAGCAGATTTCCTTCTATTTTTAATATAAATTACATTATATAAAAAGAGTATTAACAACTCTATATACTTCCAAGTTGATTGAGAGCGTCCGGTCTGCACCAAGTGCAAAGGGCAACTGATACAAATCCGACGACGGACGAAACACGAAGTTTGCCGAGGGACATTAAGAAAATGATTGCATTGTACATGCAGTGCTCTGGCAAGCCAGAAAGCTTCGCGACGAACCCCAAGTATAGCGGGGCGAGCTTGACAGAACCACAGATAATATAATACAACAGAACGAACGGCCCACAGCTAAAATGGTTGATATTCCAATTAAAGCCTTTATTTAATCAAATAAATTTGCAACTTCTGAACTTCTAAGTAGATGGCGGCCATTAGGCTATCTGTCAAATCTTGTCGCGGTGGCAAACATTTTGAGTAAATCTTGTCGCGGTGGCAAACATTTTGAGTAAATCTTGTCGCGGTGGCAAACATTTTGAGTAAATCTTGTCGCGGTGGCAAACATTTTGAGTAAATAATCTCCATACTTTTTTTGGGATTATGTGTGAAATTGTGAATTTGAAAATTAAAAGCAAACTGTACCCGTAAAGGGGGCCTATTCAAGGCATAATAACTTGATAGGGATGATGACTAAAAAAATATTTTTGATTCGTCAGTTAGATTTCCAAAAAATATTGGACACGTATTTTTTCTATTGTTACGTTAACAAAAAATTATGACGATATAGTGCGTTGAAATATCGCATGACGTCATGCCTTGGTACACTTTTTACATAGAAGTGACATCACTAGCCCCCACTCCCGAACTTTGATGCGCTTTATCTTGATGATTTTTTATTGATTTGAATATGCAAAAAATACGTGTCCAATATTTTTTGATAATTTAACCGGCAGACTAATAGAATTTGCCGTTTCGTACCCCGTCATCATCCCTATTCTTTGGCAATCTGTCATAGTACCTATTCATGAAACTGCATGCATGGGAAGTATGGGATCAAATCAGTAAAAGGAAAAAGTCAGCTATCCAGTACATTTTTGTTCGTATAACTCGAAAAATCGTAAGGAATAGCGATTTTAGTTAAAAGACACTGTACCTACGTAACAAAATACTTAAGTGTGAAATACTCTTTCAGAATCATGAACTAAAACTTTGAATATTCATCCACAGCCTATACGTGACGACCTCAGTGTACCCTGTGCCTTCGATATGCGCACAGGATCAAATCTCCGACTGGTTCGACTCCCTAGCCGAATGCCTTCACTGGAACGTCCGGAAAAAACAAAAGCAGATAGACGAACTCAGCGACATGACACATTCGTCCAGCGATAATCTTGAAGAGTTGGACCAAAACCACCACGACGAAAGGCCTGCTGACACATGACCTGGGAAGGCCCAGTGACCTCAAGTGTTATATAAAAGTGAAAGAACTTTTTATTTCTTGTCTGTAAGCGAAATGCCAATGTTTGTATTTCTATGTGTGTGAAAATGACGTTCGAAAAGTGGAATTGATAAAGGGTTAGTTGGTGACGAAACCGAAACCTAGAGCGATTTTTTTTGACAAAATAGCTATTCTCTTGTTCTACTAACAAAAGTTAATAATAATAGAGAACAACGAATATTTTTATGCGTCAAGAAAGTTTCGGTTAACGTGTGTGAATAACGGTTTTTCGATACGGTTGAGATGTTAACTTTTCGGATAATAATGTGATACTGATTTCGATTAAATGTTGTTTTTGACATTCCCTTGGACAATAAAAATAAATGTGTTATGTCTTTCTCGGGTATGTTCGGTTTTACTATATTTTACGTGTCCAATATTATTATAGTCTAAGTTTTCGTTTCATCTTTTTATAATAAACTGCTCAATAAACATGATTCACTTAGTAATGCAAGTTTTCAACTAAAAGTGAGTCCACATTTTAGTAACGAATATTTAATAATCTCATACAAACGCAAACGTAACATGTGTTATGTGAACTACTTTGAAGGTGCTAACTGAAATAAAACAGTGCCAATGTTAAATGTAGGGTGAATCGGTAAACGTACAAGATACAAAATCTGTAGTGAGTATTTAAAAAGATACAAAATCTGATTATGTTAACTAGTTAGACATAAAACAGAAGAGGCTCGTTTCACCCTTAACCAGCGGTACTCTACCTTTTGCTTCACCATCATATTTTATGTTGTAACTAAAAAGCGGTTTTGGCGAAAAAGGAAAATTAAAAATAATAACTGTAATATTAAAGTATTGATAATTCTAAGGGATTTTGCAATAGGAAAAGGTTGAGTATCTCTGTCTATAGATATACCGCTAGTGTTCAATGGAGAGCACAAAATGTAGATAGTTGATTTTTAATTTCAGCTGTTCTTTATTGTTTAGGGATTGATTAGTAAAGTGTACAAAAGAAATCGCTATATTATTTTAATTTTAATGTGTCATCACAGGAATGAAGTTCCTTGGCTGTTTGTAATATTAATATTGCCGGCTTATTATTAAAATAATTATGTTGTCATTGCCAAAAATCTCTCGATACGAACAATAATTCGGCGAATCCTCATTCCGTTCCTGTGTGGTCAAGGCACATTATGCATTGATCCTTACAAAAGAGAGTTATTTATTTGACAATGACAATTTTATTCACATTGCAATAATACAAATATCTTCCTTTTTTTTGTTTCCTGGATGTATGTAGGTACTTGTATTGGTGTTCTATGAGTATAATAGAAGGATAAATAAATGTATATAGGTTTACTATAAATTATATGAATGCGAATTTATATTTTGTTCTACTTACTCTCAAAATACCCTCTCACAATTAATTTCAACGAAGCAAGCAGAAGAAGGAAAGAATGGCCGATTTTGAAAACAGACACAAACAAACAAACAGGTTCAACCTATCTAATTACTTTCCAAGCGATGGTGTGGTCGTAAGTGAAGCACGCTTTCCTAGAAGTAACCCATTCACTTTTGACTTGGAGACCTGCAGGTTTACGCCGGCAGGGAATTCTACTCCTAACCAGGGAATAGGAGTAGAATTCCAGAATAGATATAGAATTGAAAGTAGTCCGTAACTGAAACTAACGGATATCCGAAATTAAAATCTATCCGTAACCGAATCCGACAAAAGTTTTGGATATTTTCTGATAGGGGTGGAGTCTAAATGGCGTTATGACAGGTTTTTCTGCTCGGTCAGCCAACACTCCTATTAGGGTAGATAGGGTAGGTAGAGTAGGGTTGGACTATTATTGCGACAAATTAGCCGCGCCCGTCACTTGCATGTTTGTTTATTATTTATTTTGCTCATTCATAGATAACTAGTCTTTGTGTTTTAGATATAAAATATAAAAAAAAAATGTATCCGTAATCAAAACTAACGGATGAACCGAAATCATTTAATATCCGAAACCAATATAATATTATTTCTATATCCGTTATTGATCCAGATCCGAAACATATCCATAACATACCTGCTCTCTAACTGTACGCACAATTAAATTATTCTCACAACCTTTCCTCCATGTATCGATGGGCCATCCACATAATACTTTTGTATATAAAATATGAAAGGGCCATCGCTTGTAGTCCGATAATGGAATGGGCTAGGCTAAAGCCATACTCCCCGAAATTTAACCGATAAAAAACTAAAAGGCTGGCAACTCGGCGTCGATGTTTGAGGCCACAGTTTACTTAGAGATACTATGTTTGAGGCTCTGGCTGGAGGCTGTAGCTATGACCACTTTGACCAGCGCATCAATTCATTGCCGATGAGCCTCTTGGCGCGTGTGCATCAAGTCGGTATTTGGCAGATCCGTCCCAGAGATGAGAGTAATACTCAATAAACGATCGGACTTGCGCTTGATAGAGGTTGAGCAGCTCTTTCGGTGTGAAGTACCTTTTTCAAAAGAACAGTTTTTTTTTGTTATCTGCGTGCGTGAGCTTGGGGATGCGGACGAATGAATTTGATGGTTAGGCGTTTGCAAACATACCGCATGCACTCACAATGCAGGTGAGAAATTCTTAAAGTAGCGAGTATCTATACTAATAAAAATAATATTATAAAGAGGAAAGATTTTTTTGTTTGTACCAAATAGGCTCCGAAACTACTGGACCGATTTAAAAAAATCTTTTACCAATAGAAAGCTACATTATTCCTGAGTGACATAGGCTATTTTTTATCCCGAAAACGGGTCCTGTGGGGTGGTCCACGGGAGCGAAGCCGCGGGGAACAGCTAGTCGTATATAAAATGGAAGATCAAGAATCTTTGGACAACAAATAAAACAGGAAACGTTGAGACGTCTGAACATGAGTGTTCATTGTTACCATAAACAATAGAAGTATTTTTGCCACAATTATCGGTTTTCATGCCTCCCTATACATGTCATTGTAAAACAAACCAAAATATGTCACAATGACATATGACATTAGCATAACCTAGAAAATTGTCGGAAAAAAGCTTTACTGAAAGAAAATGTCTAAAATAACTAATTTAATCAACTTCGTATCGAAAAGGAGCATTTCCTTATCAGCCCCGAGGGAAGGCAAGAGGAATTTCAGGAAGTTTATGATCGCTAACAAGAGAGGCTCTCGTATTCATCGCCAACAGCAGATGACTGACAACAGGCAGTTAGAGGTTGATAAGCGAGGAGTTCGTGATGTAGGACACTACATGAACGGCCGCTTCGTTACTGTGCCAGAAATGATACCGGAGATCATTGTTCCTGACTTAAAAGACTTCGACTTGAAGCCATATGTTTCCTACAAAGCTGCTAATGTTATTCAGAGTGAATTCACGCCCCAGCAACTGTTCGATGCTGTGTACAGTAAGAAGATCGTAACAGATTACAAAGAAGGCAAGCTAGATGAAGAGGGATTACCAAAAGAACCATCAGAAGAGGAAAAGCTAAAGCCTGATGAAGCAGTTCGCAGGGCAAAGAGAACAGGCTCAGATATATTTTGATTGATTCAGTACTTGTGTAGTTGAGCTTTAATTAGATGAGTTTATTGTAAATACTATTAAATTGATGTCAAATATTTCTCTTGTATTATTTCTCAGTAGAATTAAGTAAATAACTTTCAGAATGGCATTTAATGTAGTTACTGTATTTAGTTATTATCATTCTTACGAGAATTATTCTGTAGAAGTTATATAGATTCCCATTAAAAAACTTCTTTTCCTTAACTTGCTAAAATACACATCGAAAACTGAAGAAGTTATACAGTAACAAAATTAAAAATTTCTTTTAGTTAGACCATTGTAATCACAGACATACATCTAACTGGATAACACAAGTCCCTCCATCTGTATGAAAATTAAGCATGCCACTTTTTCACAAACAATTTAAAAACAAATTTACTTACCAATGAAAGAAAGTATTTCCAATGCCTCCGCCAACTTTTCTATACATTCTTTACAGCTCAATATGCATAAAAAGGTATTTTTCTAGATTTTGGTGGATATCCGGTGCCAATAAAGCTAAATGAAAAGCTCAAATTACGACCATTGACCATAACTTTACTCCGTTTTTTGGCTCAAGAAGTACATACAGTCGCGTCATCTAGTTAGATGTATGTCTGTGATTTTAATATTATGGATACAATTAATGCTGGCCCCTAAAATGTACTTGGATATTGTGAAATGTGTTCACACAGGACAGCAGTGTTGCCTTCCATGTAATATAAGAATTTATCTAGTGTTATGGCTAACCGTTATTTCACACAAGTTACGAGTGTGGTGTTGTATTGAACTTTCTTTTAGCCAATATTGTCCAAATGTCACTCCCGCCAATTCTGAGGCCCTGCTCCACATAGTTATATCGACCTACCACTGACATTGAGTACTTTTGGAATAATTTACTGCTAGCTAATAGTCATAGCATTATTAAGGATATCTTAAAAACTACTGATCAGATCTTGATCAAATTTAAAGGGAACATGAGAAGCACCAGGTTTCAAATAAAAGCAGCATCAAAATCGGTCCATCTAGTAAAAAAAATACATTCAAATTGAGAATCGCCTGCTTTTTATTTTATTTTTTTTTTTTATTTGTGATGGTTTTGCTCTTGACTCTAGTCTAGGTCAGAGGTGACAGAGACTCTGCTTTTCGAAGTTGGTTAAAAACTAGCTTCTGCCAGTTACTGCCCACGTGTAGATTATCCCAGGGATACATATTCTTAGGATACAAATAGTGGGGAATATATTCTCAGGATACAAGTAGGGATCCTATATCCTTATCCAGGACCTGGTCTACCTGTGTGCCAAGTTAAGATCATCTTTCGTTAAGTATGGATTGGGTTGGGCCACAACAGCAAACAGCCGTGCAAAGTGGAAGGAGGCCAATAGTAAACAAACATTCTGTTTACTATTCTATGCTAGCAATTAGTATGGAATCTTACAAGTTAGTAGATAAGTAAGTACCAATTTCGCGATAACGTATATTAATCACATGGATCTTTGTGTCTCTGAAGTCAAAGTCAAATATATTTATTTCAACTAGGCCAATAAGCGGCACTTTTGAACGTCAAATATTAAATCTAAATTAAAAAAGTACAAGTAATAAAAATTGACTCTACCGTGCATTCGGAAAGTAGCTTGTTATGGAGAAGAACGCACAAGAAACTCCATACTTACTCTTTTAAAAAAAAATATGTTTTACAATGTTTACTTAAATACATACATTAATAAATTCATATATGTGAGGACGATGCACCCAAAAATAGCACTACACACTACACAACATACAGGTATAAAGTAATAAAAGCACTAACAGGTAAATTCATTAATTTGATAAATAGGAACATGGTTCTCTCATACTTACAAATATTGCAAACATAGGTAAAATACTTAATTCAACAACAACGGAACCGTGTGTGAGTCAAATTCTGGAAAATGAATAGGAATACAAATTAGCAAATTTGATTTATTCCCCACCAAAGATTGCCCTACGGAGCGGGACCAACATGTTGCCAAGCATTCTTATCTTGAATATAATCATCTAATTTGTAATATGCTTGTTTACAAAGTGTGCTTTTAACTAAAGTTTTAAATTTAAATTTAATTTAATTGAAGTTGGCTGCAAGACCTTGCACAGTTGCTATTATTGTGTCAATGTTGAATTAGGAGATAGCATTGTATAACTGCCTCTTTCACTCGCTTACGTTTGTCGCATCGTCCTATCTCGGTTAGGTACTCTATGCAGTTGCAGTATACTCAATGACAAACTATTTCTTGCGCAATGGTTTGCAGAGACAACTTCAGAGACACATTGATCCGCTTTGACTACTATAGTAGGTACAGTCTTCATTATTATGTACTAGCTGTCTCCCGCGGCTTCGCTCCCGTCAACTGGCTATAGTACTCGTCAAACATCTGGGCCGCCCTGAAGTTGGCTTTCCGATGCGCAAGGCACGAAACGGTGATGTTTTTGTATGAGATTTTCTACTGCGCAGCCATTGTAGCCAACTTCAGTGCGGCCAAGAAGTTTGGCGAGAATTATACCTACCTATACTATCCTTGCTACCTACCTACCCTATCCATGCTACCTACCTACACCTATCCTACCCTACCACCTACTCTATCCTACATGACTCTACCTACATACCTACCTAACTACCCTATACTAGGTACATACCTACCTACCCTGTACTACCTGCTCTACCCTACCCTAACTTAGGGTAGTTACGGTAGGGTAGAGTAGGTAGTATACCCTACCCACCTACCTACCCTACCCTACCCTACCTACCTTTTTTTATATACAAAATGTAGCTTATGTCCTTCCTCAGGATGCTATCTATCTCCTTCCCAAATTTCATTGAATTCCGTTCAGTGGTTTAGGTGTGAAAAGGTAACAGACAGACAGAGTTACTTTCGAATTTATAATATTCGTGATAATATTAGTATGGATTGTAGGCTTACATAACAGATAGGAGCGCTTATGTACTTAGTAGTATTGAAGGCCCATATCGCTGCTTATCCTGTCTAGTGTACTGTCGCGACATAGGCGCGACCATATTTCATAAATAGGTAGGTATAACTAACTAAAATAAATACTTTGCGGGTAGACTGTTAATAAAATACTTAAGCTAATTTGCAAGTCAGTCAATATGGTAATTTGCCGCACTCAATAGGTATGTAGTCAATATATTTAATTATTTATTGTTAGGTAGGTTTGAGTTATACCACCTACACTATATAGTAATCGCTTCAAATGAATATACAAATAAACCTGATGAGTAGTATTGTAAACTCATAAAATATACATACTGCAAATAAAAATTGCGACTAAAGTGGCGATAACATTATCACGAGATCAAAGAATGTTTTACAACATAGATTGAAACCGTATTTTTTTAAACTAATGACTAGCCCGTGGACATTTAACTTCAAATACATAAGTGAAACAAAGTCTGTCGTGGCACAGATGACCCGAACTTTATCTAAATTGTTATTTACTTGTCTACAGTTCGTAATAATATCGAACAACGTTTTATCATTTAAACGGGCGATACCATTTCGCGCGGTTGTGAAGCGCCTGCGCACTTCGTACCGGTTTGACAATCAAGCAGCTATAGACTATAATGGGTGGTAACTATTCAGCCATGGACCCGATGGAAGTTCCCGTGCCTGACATACAAAAATTATTTGATCGCGATGGTTATTTGAAGCCATATGAACGGGAAATCCGACGCAGGTAAGCCCTTATTGTTCCTAATACCATTTGTAATGAAGTTTATGTTAAATTGTGGGAGAAAACCGTGTTTCTAAGTGATATTTTGACTCAATTTAAGGTTAACCTCCTGTGTTTACGAATTGTTGACAATCAAGCGTTGTAGCGCTTTATATTTTTAGATGTTCAGAGGCGTTAAATAATGTTGTTTTGAGTCTTGATAGTCACTTTTCTGGAAAGAAGAAGATAGCGAGTCAATGCGCGACTATTTTTCGCCTTTGTAGCATATACATATTTTTACGCCGATATTTATTTCCTTAGAAAATATCGCGTTAGCTGATTCAGCGCTGCGGGCGCTTGATATGCGCTGTGACGTTCCCAATGTCAAATGTAAGGTCAATTTGATATCAGAAATGCAGAACTTTAGACACACTTTGAAACTTCGATATTCAGTCATTACGTTCTATTTCTGTCTATAATAATAACCGTAGACCTAGGGATAAACTAAACTGTCTACGAGTAGTGTAGAATAGGTAGGTGGGTATGCTAATTTTTTTATCAGTCGTAGTTGTAGGACTTGTAAGTAAGTTGAGCAACTTATATAGGTATAACTTATATAGGAGCAACTTATATAGGACAAGCATAGCGAAATAATCAAGATGCAAATAGGTAGCTCTAAGATAATCGACTGTATAAAATACAAACCAGTAGGTAGGTATACAAATGCGCACACATCTAATAAAAATCCCCGCTAGCCGGGCTGTACCTGCCTGTGCTTAGGAGTTAAAAAAAAAGATACATATATACGGTCGAATTGAGAAACCTCCTTTTTGGGAAGTCGGATAAAAATGCCCCTCGATTAACTTCGTAACACTGTCGATGATTTTGAGAACTACTATAAACGAACTGAACCAGACTTCTGATAAAGATACAAATAGCATATGAGCCTACCTACTATCAACTCCAAAATTGTATGTTATTGGTGCTGTTATACTACCACCCTATTTATTTTTTGTTGACGGTGGCAAACCTTAAAAGGCGCCTTGACTTGGGGCAAAGACCAGCAGCCGTATTGCGTAAGTGCGCAAAGAGTTTGACCGCAATCCAATCAACCAAATCACATAAGATGAAAATGCACATCGCGTCATTCATCTCGCAAGTAATTTTATATAATAGTTTAGTCGATTGGATAGCGGTCAAACTCTTTGCCCACTTACGCAATTCGGCTGCAGGGGTGTGGGATTTTTACCTCACTTAAACCACCCCTGTGATCACCATCGCACCATCCCCATTACCTCTTAAAATACCACCCGGGACCCCCTCTGTGCACCGCCTGTTAGGGCACATCCCTGAGGAGACTGAGAAGCGTCTCCCCTGAGCCTCGCTGTGCACAGCAGCACTTCGGCGTTTTAGGCGTCGAGGTGGTTACCTCCAGGACACCTTCTTCTCCGAGCGTGATCGGCCCTCTCACGATCCCGCTTGGCGGCCTTCTTCTGGACCATCACGGTCTTACAGAAGGAGGCCCTTTTTTCTCCAGTTTTCTTTCTCTACCAGCATGGCCCTTATAACTGCTGGCAGAGACAGGTCTCGCTCGAATCCTAGCGACCAAGACCTGCCGCTCAGAGGCCCACACAGGGCACTTCTCGAAAGTGTGCTGTGCATAATCAAGGTCAACTCCACAAAGGTGGCAATTTGCCGTGGCCTCTCGCCCAATCCTGTTCAGAAACTCACCGAAGCAACCGTGCCCGGTCATGACCGGGCACGGTTGCTTCGGTGGGTACCTGAGTGAGCCTATAGGAGATGCCTTCCCCTCTTTTCAGCCAGGCTTTCCAGCCACGCACTATGACTCGAGCGTGTGTCGCCGTTCCTGCTGCCTCAGCATAAACGCAGCAATTCCTGGCACGCTATTGCCACTTCGACGGATGATCCGAATCTGTTCATATACTCTTGCTTCTATATCCGCCAGGATGTCCAGCGATGGAAGGCGTGCCAGGAGTGTTGCCGCCTCCAAAGATTCCGTTCAGTATCCTCGTGAGATCCGAAACGCCATTTTCCGTTGCAGGCTTTTCGTTTTTGTCCTGCGACGTCGGACACCTGACAGTCTGTTTGAACAAACAGGTGCCCAATAAAGAACTATCGATCGCACGATACCTGCGTAGAGGCGGCGGACTTCTTCCCGAGGTCCCCCAAGATTGAGCAGCAGTCTATGCAGATCACTCACTGCCCTTCCAACGCGGGGTACCTATACTACCCCCTACTAAGTACTATCTACTTCCTATAAGCCTGATTAACCAATGCATCCTTTTAGAACAACCACGAACTATCCAGAAGTAAAGCAGAAAACACACCTTCTTTAAATATTTTTGCATAACATCAATTTCAGATATGGATGCTACAAAGACTTGTGGGACAGAATCGAGTCCTGGGATGGTGGTTTCGACGGGTTCACGAAGGGGTACAAATACTTCGGGCCGCAGTACAACTCTGATGGGTCCGTAACCTGGAGGGAATGGGCCCCAGGGGCGCACAGCTTGCACTTACAAGGAGAATTCAGTAAGTTAACATTTGAACAGAACTTATAATTCTATCCTACTAAAATAAATGCGAAAGTTTAGATGGATGTTTGTTATTATAGTTATTCTATATCACCATGACGGATGAATCGTATCAAAATGAATCTTTTTTCGGCGTCATAAAAGTCACGTAACCCGTCATCGTGAGATAGAACAACTATACTCAATCACACCATCAGCCGTATTGCGTAAGTGAATACGTCAACGCAAAGAGTTTGACCGCTATCCAATCGGCCAATCACACAGACGGGAATCCACATCGCGTCATTCATCTCGCATGTGTTTGTGTGATTGGTCGATTGGATAGCGGTCAAACTCTTTGCGTTGACGTATTCACTTACGCAATACGGCTGCAGAACAGCTTGACGGATCTGGAAATTTGGCACAGATATATATTATAGTCTGGAATAGCACACAGAGTTTTTATCCCGGTATAATGTTCCCTCGGAATAATAAAACAACAAAAGAGGTACTGGCTGGACTGCTGGAGCCCTGACAGCCGGTAGCTTGGAACCTGATAAATTATTTTCTAAGAAACATTTAAAAATATATTGTCATAAATATAGAAGGTAAATAAAAAGACCCGGCCAAGTGCGAGTCGGACTCGCGCACGAAGGGTTATCGTACCATTATCGCAAAAAACGGCAAAAAAATCTTTCGATTCATCTACCTAACGTAGATGATAATTAAGTAGTTTTGAACATAGCACAGTAAACAGAGGTAACAACCATTTTTAAAAGTACCAGTGGGTTTTTTCATTGCGGGCACATTTTCACTAAAAATGTCGGCCGACCTACAAATGGGACGTCAAGATTTCCGCAACCCAGTGTCGTTTTTTTTGCCAGTGTCGTTTCAGTTCTCAAGGTCTTAATGACGAGTGATAGATGGATAATTGCTTAATGTTTTCTATCATCCCATTGCAGATGGCTGGAACTCAAAGAGTCATGCATTCAGGAAATTGGAATTCGGTAAATGGGAGCTAACAATAGCAGCGAACCCCGATGGGTCCTGCGCACTCAAGCACGGGAGCCGTGTGCAATTGATAGTCAATGAGAATTTGTACAGGCTCTCCCCTTGGGCTAGTTACGTCAAACCTTTCGAAGGATTCACGTATCAACAGTTTATTTACAGACCAGAAAACGTGAGTACCTACCTATTTTTACCCGACTGCCGAAGGAGGGTAATGTTTATCAGTCTATATATGTATGTATGTTTGTTCCTTTGTGGCGTTCTAGAGACCAAACTCGTTGGCCGATTTTGATGGTTCTTACGTCAACGATGGTTCGAACTTCAGAGTGGCCCAGAAGTTTGGCGAGCACTATAATACCTAGAACTTGCTCACTTTTTAGTGATGTAGTAGGTACCAAAACTAAAAAAAGAAAAATAAAAAAAAATCCCATAAAAATTAACCAACTTCCGAAGAAAAACACTAAAAAGAGCAAAAATAACTTTCTATCTTCCCTTGTTTATTAATTTTATTGCACTTTACACTTTCAGCCATATCAATTTAAGCAGCAAAAAGTAGCAAAACCGAAGTCCCCCCGTATATACGAATGCCATGTGGGTATAGCTACCTCGGAGGGCAAAGTCGGCACATACAACGAATTTAGAGATAACGTTCTACCTAGGATTAAGAATCAAGGTAAGAATAAGCACCCATTTTTATTTAGCGTTTTGATAGGCTCATGCATACTGCGGTACCACGGGGAGATAGCGCAGTTATGTAGGGCTCCAACCCACTAAAACTCCACGGTGTCCTCCTGTGCCGGGAGGAACACGGGCACGCGTAACACATCAGCGAACCCGCCGCGGCTGTCCGTCACCGGACCCTCCTCCGGAGAGCACCTCCCATCACCGGCGCACCAGAACATGTTGCTCGCCGTGACCACCGCAGGGACCAAAGCGGCACATGGGCGCCAGACGACCCCGTGTATGGCACCCTTGGCCCCACTGTGACGGGTCAGGACAGTGGCCCCGCCACCTACCACTTTTCGGCCGCAGGGGATAGGGAGAGCGGCCAACGCTATAACGACACTCCTCCTTTCCTGCGGCCCCACCGCGTCCGCCATCAGATGGTGGCGACCCCGTGCAGGCCGCGGAGGACAGGGCGAGTGGCGCACCGTAATTCTGGCACTCCTGTCCTGCGCGGCCTCCAAACCTCAGCCGCGATGCCTACCTTACCACATCGCGGCCCGCATCAGTTGCGGTGTCGCCCAGGCAGCACCGCAACCTACCTATTGGTCGCTACATCGTCGGCTTATCGGCAAAAGCCCTGATGAGCGGCCGATCCTCGGGTTCCTCTTCGCTACACCGTGGGGATCAAAACCACGGCTACTAAGCCCCCCCCGCCGCGACAATGCGGGTACCCACCGGGGGGGAAAGAATAAGCACCATACTTTAAGCTGGTTTTAGTTAGCTGGATGTTAAGAAAGACAAGCGTTCGAGGGCAAAAGATCTGTGTAGCTGGTACCAAAAACTGATTTGTGGCAGATGCTGTAGGTACCAAACAACATAATCTTGCATCTGCATCTTAAGGGTACACTAGTCGACAGCACGAACTATTTTGTGCGCGGCGTTAAAATGCGTGCTATATCAACCGACAACACGTGCGGAACAAATAGATGCTGTTATGAGCAGTAAGAAGCTAGTACGCGTACGAATACACTCTTTTGCAAATTTGTAGCGAAATGGATGATGATTTAGAACGAAAACGAGCGTGCGAAATTTAATAAATAGACCTTTGGTCTAGAACCTGGATATCATGAAAAAACGACTGAATGTATCTGTTCAAAATTAAATTATTTGCATTGTTGAACTACTAATCTATCCCTGTATGGAGGCCGTTTTTCAATTTTCCTTCTTCTTATGGTACTTATTTGCGCCCAAAGATGCGTTAAAATTAGTGTTAAAATATGGAACTTTCGAAGCTCATAACTTTCAAGTAAATTTTTTTTTTTACTTTTTTGCTGGGCTAGATAATGATGAGACAAATTGATATCATTTTTTATTTTGAACGTACATCGTCAAACAGTGAAGTAAAAGCCAGACTACGTTTGTATGGAAGAATTTTCGACTAGTGTAAACAGTTATACCCAACCGATTGAGCTGATAAGTTGCATACAAGTTAGGTTAGTTGACAATGTACTGTTGGTGTTAGCTAAGTTTTATTTTATTAAACCGCGACGGAAAAAGAGGGGTGTTATAAGTTTGACTTGTGTTGCTGTGTATATGTGTGTCTGTCTGTGGCATCATAGCGTCCAAACGGGTGAACCGATTTTGATTTAGTTTTTTTGTTTGAAAGATAATTTTGTCGAGAGTGTACTTAGCTATTTTTGAATTAAATCGATTTAGTCGTTACAACGTTGTGGCCGTTTTACTGTTTGAATCGGGGTGTTTTCTTAAGATATCGTGTCATAATTACGTGTTCAATAGATTGCCGATCGAAGCGTATCTACTATGTACTAGATAAATTATGTAGCATGAACTAAAAATGTGTCGGAGGTTTTTAAATTTTGAAATTATACTTGTTAAGCCTATGTCCAGAGACAAAGAAACCTCGCCGATGTAACTAGTGTTTTTCGTCTGATTAAACTGATTATTTTTTGTACATCGATCGTGTTCGGTTCCGTTCCACGGCGATAGATAGATGGTGTTAGCAGCGACTTGCAAGTAAAAGGGTTTACTCGGTTCTTAAATTTGTTTTCTTTAAATACAGTGACGATTTGTTTTATAGTATTTTTTGCACGCTTTTACAGTTTCATTGCACCAAAATGACCTACGATACAAATTTAAGTAGTGGAATGCCTCAGAAATTTAAAACCGCGCCATCTAATTGGGAGCACGGTTGGCGCAGTGGTTGAGCGATTGACTGCTGCGCTGCGTGTCGCGGGTTCGATTCCCGGACGGAACAAATATTTGTATGACCTACAGATAGTTGTTCCGGCTCTGGGTGTAGTGTATGTGAGTTTATATGTTTGTAAACGCACCCACGATACAGGAAAAAATTCCTAGTGTGGGGCAACGTTTTTTTTTTTTAAATAAAAAAAAAATAAAAAAAAAATTGGCATGAATTTGAAAAAATCCGTTTAAATAATGTTTGAAATGTGGATCAAAAGTCCAATATTCCATAATTTTGTGCTTAGGAGAGTTGATTAAACAAAAACATACAATTTGTATGTTCAATTCTGGAAAATGATAATTTTACACACAATTCAATTACAAATCGTTGCATATCGCGCCATCTAGTGAGATTTATTTGAACCAAATTTTCTTAGTTAGCGCTGGGACCTCTGCCTATGTTGTTCTACTGCTGGGCAAAGCCCTTTCCCATATTCTTCCAGCAACCTTAATTAAAAAGGTTGTTTTAATAAATAATATAATTTCGAATTATTCAAGCTTCAAAATTATGATTTCTTGTGTATTGGTGCTAATACAAGTTATATTTTTCAGGTTATAACTGCATACAACTTATGGCCATAATGGAGCATGCGTACTACGCATCCTTTGGTTACCAAGTCACAAGTTTCTTTGCTGCAAGCAGGTACCGTAGTGCTAAGTTTATTTTTCTTTATGCTGACACTTCACTTAGCTTAATTATTTAGCCAAATATTCGTAACTTGGGTAGTAGAACACGGTCAAAATATCTGTGCATATATCGACTGTCATCGACCGCATTCCCGCCTACCCGCGCGGCGCCCTGCGTTCGCCTCGTGCGCCAAAAGCGAGAGTCGAATGTCAGAATGAAGTGACCGCTCCAAGTGCACAGTTGCATTTGACCGAGTAGAACAAAATATACAATGTCTTTTGTTTGAGCAAATACGCCAAGTATAGTGCCAGGATTAAATATTACCGATATTATTATTCTTCTCACTATACCCTAGAAGCTGAGCAGATTACAAAAGTAGGTCTTCAGCGCCCATCCTCCGGAGTTTCTTACCCCTGTTTCTTCTCAGCTAAGAAACTATACATACTTTGTAGAATAAACTTTAGGGCTGTCTTTTTGCCCAAGATGCCTAAATAGTTAGAAATGCAGATTTTTTTTGGTAAATTACTAAAAATCATCGCTTACCATCAGTTGATATAATGTATCCTATAGCCTATCGACAACTATAAAAAATATTGCTTTACAAGCTTTTATTTAATTTGCCTTGTTAGATAGTTTTAGTTTTGTTAGTTATCCTCAACTGATTGAGCTGAAATTTTGCATACACGTTTGGTAAGCTATGCGGCATCATTCTAAATCTAATATGGCGGATTGCCCAACATGACGCACCAATTTTTTGTATGCACTCGATAATATGGGTATCTTTAAAATAAAAATATAACTTGTTCAGTCGTTACGGCACACCCTGCGAGCTCAAACAGCTGATCGACCGCGCGCACGAGCTGGGGCTGTACGTCCTCCTCGACGTGGTCCACTCTCACGCCTCCAAGAACACGCTTGACGGTCTCAACGAGTTCGACGGCACCAACTCCTGCTTCTTCCATGACGGAGTCCGAGGAACTCACCAGTTGTGGGACAGCAGACTTTTCAACTACTCTGAGTAAGTTGTGTTAACTATTGATATATCGATTCTGACCATAATCAAATCCATGGATGGACGCAAGAGCTATGGCATGCCATGGCATGGCAAGCTGTAGCTGCCTTCGCCGAATAGGTGATGGCAGCAAAGGAGGCAGCAGAAAGGGAGAGGGAGATGTCCTCTTCTCTGCCAATACGCGTCCGACGCATCAGGTGCAGGAGGAGGGCTGACAGATTCACCTGCCATGCCATCTCTTCACCAAGCTTGGTTGACTGGTAGAGAATGTCTAAGATATTAAGTCGTCATTATACCTTTGTGCAAAATGTTTTAAATAAATCAACATATTAAGCCCTCTTCCGTCCCCCATAAAGTGGCCAACGGGTATCAGACTTGGGGGAGCCCGTCATCCAAGCACATAGGCCCGAGTTGGGATCGCGTGGTGTTTCCGTGGGCCTATCACAAATGAAGGCAGCTCACTCCTCCCCTAGACCAGGTGGACGTCTCTGCTGTGGTGATTGTTAAGAATGTTTTAGTGTCCCCGCACCCTAACAAGTGACGTGTGGTTTTAGTCAGTAGGAGTCTGACAGACCCCTCCTAATGGATCCAAATCTTAATGGATATCCTCTGTCGTGGGATAGACCCACATACATCCATTAGGATTATCAATCGTAAAAAGTGCACTACATACTTACGATTTTAGATAAAGGTTTACCCGTAATTGGTTATTGTTACTGAATGACTAATTGACTATATTGGTTCACTGGACACGGAATTATCCTAACAAATACTTATATTTTTCAGGACCGAGGTACTGAGGTTCTTACTATCAAATCTAAGGTGGTACCAAGAGGAATATCAGTTTGATGGATTCAGGTGAAATACATTTTATATCTACTTTACTATTCATCAAGTTACTGATGTGATGAAGTAGTTGATGACAAATGGCATACTTTGGCCTCCTATTATTACTAAATAACTAGTGAAATGTACAACAAACAAGAATGTTATTTATGGTTGTCCAAGGAAATGAATAATTACATTAACATGAAATCAGGCGTGCAGTTGATAATTGATGTTAAAACTATACCCCGTTACAACTGACCCTCCCCTCAGATTCGACGGCGTGACGTCAATGTTGTACCACTCGCGCGGCATCGGCGAGGGTTTCTCCGGCCACTACGACGAGTACTACGGCTTGGGAGTGGACACGGAGGCCTTGGTCTACCTCATGTTAGCCAATGAGATGGTGCACAAAATCGACGGCAGGGCTATTACTATCGCCGAGGTGAGAATACACAATCCTACATAATCTACTTCTTGCTTCGTACTAATATTATAAATATGAAAGTTTGTGCGGATGGATGTTTGTTACTCTAACGCAAAAATTAATCGTGAAAAGACAGACAGACTTACTTTCGTTATTATAATATTACTAGCTTCTGCCCGCGGCTTCGCGTAAAATGTTTTTTATTATCCCAAGGGAATACAAACTACCTATCCTATGTCCTTCCCAGGGCCTCAAACTATATTCATGCCAAATTTCATCTAAATCGGTTTAGTAGATCCTGAGATTACCCCCTACAACCTCACAGACTCACAAACTGCTACCTCTTTATAATATTAGTATAGAAGAATAGATAAATATGGAAGTACCTATGGCTAAAATGCCTAGAAACGGTACCTCCCGTACTATAAATGCGTCAGGACATTCGCTTCAGACAAAAATAAACATCGTTCTGAACAAAAGACTGTCCATTTCCAGGATGTGTCGGGCATGCCAGCCTCCTGCCGGCCGGTCAACGAAGGCGGCACCGGCTTCGACTACCGCCTGGGCATGGCCATCCCCGACATGTGGATCAAGCTGCTCAAGGAGGAGAAGGACGAGGACTGGAAGATCGGCCACATCGTGCACACCCTCACCAACAGACGCTGGATGGAGGGCACCGTGGCGTATGCTGAGTCTCATGACCAGGTATCTGATGCTCAACCTATACTCCAGCCATTTTGAAGATACAATGTTTTACTATCAATGTAAAACAGCATTTTTTATGTTTAATTTTTGTTGTTGAATTGAGGGTAGCTCTACTCAAAAATAAAAATAAAACTAATTCATTATAGAATGTTTTATCTCTTGTAAATCGATTGAACTGAGTTAGTACAATTTAAATATAATTTAAGAACATAAAATATCCAAGGTCATAGGATCCATGTCGGGAATTTTTTCCCCCTTTGAGTTTAATGCAAAAAGACGTCGCCTATGTCCTTCATTCTCAAACTGTTTACTTGCTAAATTTCATTACTATTTACGATTCATGTCCGTTCAGTATGGAATTTTATACAAAGAATACTAATCTAGAAGTATAAGGAATATCTTTTAAATTGTTCCAATATTGGAGGAGGAAAGAGGAGAGTGCCGATCCTCGAATTATGACTTTTTACCCGACTGCCGAAGGAGGGTAATGTGTTTATCAGTCTATGTATGTATGTATGTATGTTTGTTCCTATGTGGCGTTCCAGAGACCTAACGCGTTAGCCGATTTTGATGATTCATACGTCAATCGATTCGTCTTAGCCTTGCGAGTGTCATAGGCTACATTAAAATGGGAAAATAGAAAAATGGCGGCATTTATTTGGGCGCCATTTTGTGGGGGGCCTATTTTATTTTTTCTTTCAAACCCATCGTGTGGGATATCAAAATAAAGGGTTTCGAAAGGCGATTTCAAAAATATATAACACTTATATATTTAAATGTACCTAATTCGAAAAAAAAAATAACTAAAAAGTTATAAATAAAAAAGATAATTAAAAAAATCAAAATACCTGACTGCTTAAAAAGCGAACTAAAAAGACGTAAACAAGAAGAAAATCATGCTGTGCAGTCGGAGGATACATTTGGTTTTGGTCAGCCAGCTCGCGAATATGTAGTTTACTCTTCGAATTTTTTCCTTTTTGCAGTCGATAAAAAACAGGATGAAAATCAGCACATTTTTTTAATTCACTATATTATTTCTAGTGTTTAAGTTGTGAAGTAGGAAAGCTTTTGAGAATGGAGTATAACCTCACATATGTAAGTAATAAATTTCTCATTATTCCAGGCTCTCGTAGGCGACAAAACAATAGCGTTCTGGCTGATGGACGCGGCAATGTACACACACATGTCCACAATAAGCGAGCCAAGTGCAGTGGTCGAGCGAGGACTAGCTCTACACTGCATGATACGACTCATCACCCACGCGCTCGCAGGCGAGGCGTATCTTAACTTTATAGGTATGTATCGACTACTAAACACACATGTACACACTGAGCGAGCCAAGTGCAGTGGTCGAGCGAGGATTAGCTCTACACTGCATGATACGACTCATCACCCACGCGCTCGCAGGCGAGGCGTATCTTAACTTTATAGGTATGTATCGACTACTAAACACACATGTACACACTGAGCGAGCCAAGTGCAGTGGTCGAGCGAGGATTAGCTCTACACTGCATGATACGACTCATCACCCACGCGCTCGCAGGCGAGGCGTATCTTAACTTTATAGGTATGTATCGACTACTAAACACACATGTACACACTGAGCGAGCCAAGTGCAGTGGTCGAGCGAGGATTAGCTCTACACTGCATGATACGACTCATCACCCACGCGCTCGCAGGCGAGGCGTATCTTAACTTTATAGGTATGTATCGACTACTAAACACACATGTACACACTGAGCGAGCCAAGTGCAGTGGTCGAGCGAGGACTAGCTCTACACTGCATGATACGACTCATCACCCACGCGCTCGCAGGCGAGGCGTATCTTAACTTTATAGGTATGTATCGACTACTAAACACACATGTACACACTGAGCGAGCCAAGTGCAGTGGTCGAGCGAGGATTAGCTCTACACTGCATGATACGACTCATCACCCACGCGCTCGCAGGCGAGGCGTATCTTAACTTTATAGGTATGTATCGACTACTAAACACACATGTACACACTGAGCGAGCCAAGTGCAGTGGTCGAGCGAGGATTAGCTCTACACTGCATGATACGACTCATCACCCACGCGCTCGCAGGCGAGGCGTATCTTAACTTTATAGGTATGTATCGGCTACTAAACACACATGTACACACTGAGCGAGCCAAGTGCAGTGGTCGAGCGAGGATTAGCTCTACACTGCATGATACGACTCATCACCCACGCGCTCGCAGGCGAGGCGTATCTTAACTTTATAGGTATGTATCGACTACTAAACACACATGTACACACTGAGCGAGCCAAGTGCAGTGGTCGAGCGAGGATTAGCTCTACACTGCATGATACGACTCATCACCCACGCGCTCGCAGGCGAGGCGTATCTTAACTTTATAGGTATGTATCGGCTACTAAACACACATGTACACACTGAGCGAGCCAAGTGCAGTGGTCGAGCGAGGATTAGCTCTACACTGCATGATACGACTCATCACCCACGCGCTCGCAGGCGAGGCGTATCTTAACTTTATAGGTATGTATCGACTACTAAACACACATGGTTCATGCCCGCCAATCCCTGGTAATCTACGTTTGCATGGAAACATGTTAGTAGTATCGGGATTAGGAAAAGTTGAGTTTGACACAAGTGTACCCCATTATTGCGAAGTTAATTACCGCGATGTACGTTACAGCGAAAGTTTATTATCGCGACGTACGTTATCGCGAAAGTTCATTACCGCGATGTACGTTACAGCGAAAGTTTACTATTGCGACGTACGTTATCGCGAAAGTTCTTTACTGAGATGTACGTTACTGCGAAAGTTTACTATCGCGACGTACGTTATCGTGAAAGTTCTTTACCGCGATGTACGTTACTGCGAAAGTTTACCATTGCGAAGTACGTTATCGCGAAAGTTCTTTACTGCGATGTACGTTGTCACGAAAGTTCTTTACTGCGACGTACGTTACTGCGAAAGTTTACAATTGCGAAGTACGTTGTCACGAAAGTTCTTTACTGCGATGTACGTTACTGCGAACCAAAAGATAATAATAATAAAATAAACCAGAGTAGATTAAGTGTCCAGTGTGTGACATCCTTAGATAGGCACCTATATGAATCACACCTATAGCACCTATATTAAGACTGCAACCTATCATGGAATGTTCACATTGCTGAAGTAAGCAGGAGGGTTTTTTGCTCGTTCCGATCTCTGAAGCGTCTCCAGATGTTCTTGCCTTTATCAAATAAACTTTAGTTGAGAAAGGCAGCTCTTACTCTGTCTCTTCTTATTCCTCTTCTTGATCTTGATGCGATTGAGGAACTTCTTGATAAGGTCAAGCGTTTGCGGAATGTATGTATCGCTTCATTGCACATTTTATATGCTGTCAGATAACCCAATCATTGGTTAAGCCTTTGTGTGTCCTTCTGTATTTGTATATGTTTGTTTTGTGACAAAAAATTATATGAATATTAATAAGTTGACTTAGATAGATAGGGACATGAATTTTGTTTATGTTTATTTTATTATTATTATCTTATGTTTCAATTATAATTAAATTTGGTTACAATTTTTGCTCATTTGTTAGTCATGTCAAACAATATAATATTTCTACTATCACCAGTATCAGAAACCCTCCTAGATGACCTAAATCGAAATAGCGTGTTATCGAAACTGTAATCGTCACAGTAAAGAACTTTTGCGACAACGTACGTCGCAATGGTAAACTTTCGCAGTAACGTACATCGCAGTAAAGAACTTTCGTGTCAACGTACTTCGCAATGGTAAACTGTCGCAGTAACGTACATCGCAGTAAAGAACTTTCGTGACAACGTACTTCGCAATGGTAAACTTTCGCAGTAACGTATATCGCAGTAAAGAACTTTCGCAATAACGTTCTTCGCAATGGAAAACTTTCGCAGTAACGTACATCGCGGTAATGAACTTCGCAATAATGGGGTACACTCGTAAAATGGACGTGCCCGAAATTAGATTAAATAACATGATCAAAAACTTTTTAACAAAAAAAATTAACCGATTTCCAAAACAAAACACTACAAAGCGAAAAATAACTTTTTTTCGAAGTCGATGTCTTTAGTATAGCCCTCGCCAAATTTCTTGGCCGCCCTGAAGTTGGTTTACCGGATGCGCGAGGTACGAAACGGTGCTGTTTTTGTATGAGATTTTCTACTGCGCAGCCATTGTAGCCAACTTCAGGGCGGCCAAGAAGTTTGGCGAGGGCTATACCTATTGTTTTTCGTTTTCGGACACCGACTTCGGAAAATAAAGTTATTTTTCGCTTTGCAGTGTTTTGTTTTGGAAGTCGGTTAAAATTGTTTTGTTAAAATTTTTAGTACTTTTAATTTTTCAGTTTTGGTAGCTTAAATTACCATGAAAAGTACATCTCATGACGATTCCAATAAACCCAAACACGACATGTATACATTGTTTTATTTCGGAGTTCCAGTGCCTGCCTTTCGACTTCATCATCAGATCCGTTCGCTGGTACCATTTTCATCAGTATCATTTATTTATAAGTATTTGCTTCATCACAGTTGGTTAACTATTCGACATATCTTATACCCGTGACATTCTTGCGTGAGTTTCAGTGAACATCTGTGGTCTTCTTCATCAGTTCCACTTCAACAAACTTTCTGAGTGCTAATGATTGCATTGTTGATGATAATTCCAAAATCGCTATACGTTTGTCTATAATATTTGAGGAGTTCCCTCGATTTCCCCTGCTTCCTTCTTTCTTATGATGGGATCCCATCATCAGATTCCGACTTGGTGACAATGGGACCAATTTGGGAGTATAGCTTTACAAAACAAAATCATTTTCAAAATCGGTCCACAATTGACGGCGAAATCGATGAACACATAAAATATACAGGATGTCCGGTGGCAGAATTAGGAATTAAAAGTTAAATTAATAAAGAACCACTAATGTTATAAGTTTATTTCATAACTTTTACACAGAAGACAAGTGCGGCTATTTTTTTTTTTAATTATTCCGTCTAAATGTTTACAGTCACGTCGGACACACTCTTCGAATTTTTGGTTCTATGACGTCCTGGTTGCCTCACGATGTTTTCCTTCACCGTTTTGAGAGCAGTGGCATTGAAATAATATACACAAAGTAAAGGGCCTGCCTGGGTTCAAACCTACACCACCACTGTTACACAGTCACCAATTTGTTCATGTCATATTTTTTCCAGGCAACGAGTTCGGCCACCCCGAGTGGCTGGACTTCCCGCGCGCCGGCAACAACTCTTCGTACCACTACGCGCGCCGCCAGTGGAACCTCGTGGACGACCCGCTGCTCAAGTACAAGTTCCTCAACCAGTTTGACAGAGACATGAATGAGCTAGAGGACAAGTATGGCTGGCTGAATTCGGCGCCGGTTAGTAATACCACAGATAATTAAATATGATACTAGCATACAGAATTACAGATGCCTCATCCCATAGACAGAAACGGTGCTGACCTAACTATAGCGTTTTTGGCCTTTTTATTTTTGCGTTAAAAAATGCTCATGCATACTGCACTACCACAGGGAGACACTGCAGTTATGTGGGACTCTTACCCACTAAAACGCCACGGTGTCCTCCTGTGCCGCACTTGCCGCGTTAGCACTCACCGCGAACCCGCCGCGGCTGTCCGTCACCGGACCCTCCTCGGGGGAGTACCCCCCATCACCGGCGCACCAGGACACACTGTACGCCGTGACTACCACAGGGACACAGGTGCCATAGCATAGTATTGCACATAGGTGCCAGATGACCCCGTGTATGGCACCCTTGGTCCCCCTGTGACGGGACAAGGTCAATGGCCCCACCACCTACCGTTTTCCGGCCGCAGGGGATAGGGAGAGCGGCTAACGCTATACCGACACTCCTCCTCCCCTGCGGCCCCACCGCGTCCGCCATCAGACGGTGGTGACCCACCAGGCCGCGGAAGGTAGGGAGAGCGGCGCACCGCAATACTGGCACTCCTCTCCCGCCGTGGCCAACAACCCTCAGCCGCGACTGCGTATGGGACCTGGGACGCTCCATAAGACTTTGCGGCCCGCCTCAGTTGCGATGTCCCGTGTTACTAAGCGGCAACGCAACCTACATGTTGGCCGCTACGTCATCGGCTTAGTCGGCAAAATCCCTGACGAGTGCCCCCTCCTCGGGTTCCTCTTCGCTTTACCGTGGGTGATCAAGGCCATGGCTACTGAGCCCCCCCCCCCCCCGCCTCGACAATGCGGGAACCCACCGGGGCTACAACGGCCTATTGACTTAAAATTAATCCACCGGTTTCGGTTCCGTCCCACGGCGATAGATGGTGTTAGCAGCGACTTGCGAGTAAAAAGTTTTACTCAGATAGCGTTTTTTTTTAGTTAAATACATTAACACGATTTGATTTATATAATTTTTGTTGCACTTTTTTACAGTTTTATTGTACCAAACCACGGATTTTTTAATATATGAAGTAATTAATGCAAAGAAAGCGTACCGCTACCGTGCGCTATATTTTTCTATTTGAACTTACACAATTAGGGGAAGCTCCGTAGGGTAGCACGGGAGTATAAACAAGTCATGAGTTTTCGCTTCTGGGAGATCGGTAGATCGCTCTTCATTAGCGTCTTCATGGACGTATTCATCATAATTTTGTTCCTCCGACAATAATCCAATGATAACTTGGCTTTCCATTGCAATTGCTAATTTTCAACAATATAACAGATTTTAATGAGTAAAATCGAGGAGAGCTTGTGTGCGACACATGTCTCGTCTTCGCACGCGAACACACTCCCGAAACCGCGACGCCTTACTTAGGCACGGTGCCTCGGTCGCACGTCTCGGTCTCGCGAATTGCGAGATGCGAGATGAATGACGCAATGTGGATTTCCGTCTGTGTGATTGGTCGATCGATAGCGTTCAAACCTTTTGCGTTGCCGTATTCACTTACGCAATACTGATCGCGCGTTGAACTCGCACCTTTACACGGCCATTTTGATAAAAGGTCTTCAATGACGCTTAATCTTTCTTGTTTAATGGTGTCATCTGTGTTGTGATATTTTCAGTATTTTAAAGTAAACAATTACAACAAACAAGAAGACTTGTATAGAGCAGGTCAAAATAACTGTGCACCTGGAGCTGTGACGTTACTCTGACGTTCGCTATCGGCGCACGAAGCGAACAAGGGCCCCGCGCGGGTATGCGGGTATGCCGGGTGGGTGGGGTCGTATTCCAGCGAATTGCGCAGTTGTTTTGACCGAAAGTACACAGTGTTGCCAGAGCCATGCAGTTCTATTCTCCTCAATAATCTGTGTGTCCCCAGGCGTACGTGTCCTGTAAGCACGAAGGGGACAAGCTCGTGTCGTTCGAGCGCGCCGGCTTGCTGTTCGTGTTCAACTTCCACCCCTACCAGAGCTTCACAGACTACAGGGTGGGCGTCGACGTGCCTGGCAACTACAAGGTAAATTATATTATTCATAATCATCATTAGAGACCGACTTATGCATTTGCTTTTTTCATATGCATTTGCACATTTGGCCACTTTTCGCCAGTTATTGCTAAGTTAAGTCAGTTAGCTGCAAAAAAGTTGGGGATTCTTGCAAAGGTGAGACGGTACTTCACGGCTGAACAGCTGCTCAACTTGTATAAAGCGCAAGTTCGGTCTTGCATGGAGTACTGCTCTCACCTCTGGGATGGATCAGCCAAATACCAGCTTGATGCACTTGAGTCGATATACAGACGGGCCAAAAAGCTTATTGGCATATGCACTGGTCGCCTCAAAGCTCCAGAGCCTCGAACATCGACGCCGAGTTGCCAGCCTATCGGTTTTTTATCGGTTACATTTCGGGGAGTGTGCGATGGAACTGCACAATTTGATTCCACCCAGCCCTTTCCATCATCGGACTACAAGACGTACGGCCATGCGCCATCGGTACATGGTGGACATCCCTCCCATACACACAAAGCGTTTTGCTAATACTTTCATTGTGCGCACAGCTAAGGAGTGGAACTCCCTTCCGGAGTCTTTGTTCCCTTAAAGCTACAACCTTGGGGTCTTTAAGTCAAGAGTGAATAGGTTTCTTCTAGGCAAGCGTGCTTCACCGTAGACCACATCATCGCTTAACATCAGGCGAGACTATAAAAAAAAAAAGTTAACAAAAATTTAGTGTTAATGCATATTTTCGTGCTTTTTTTTATGAAGAAAGGCTCTTTTCTGCTTGTAAAAATGATTTTAGCTTTTTTATATAACATAATTACTTAAATAATAGCCAAAGTGGTCTTTTATTATTTGATGTCTCATATTTTGACACTGTTCATGCATATTTGAAGCATTTTTCAAGCATATTTCGGACTTTTTATGTTGCATATAATCCAGTTTCTAAGCTTCACCAGTTCACTCGAAAGACGTCCACTGCTGAACGTAGGTACTATGGCTACGCTATGGACACAAGCTAATGGAAAATAAACACTGCTTGTAATTGACTCAAATTACAGTAAATTTGTTACGCAAATTAATGCCTGCATTAAAAATAAATTTGTCACTAAAAATCTTTTTTTAAACAAGTTTCTTTTTGTATTCTTCTCAGCAAACCCTTTCATTTAATATCTACTCTTATGGTAGTGCACAAAAAATAACTAGTCCGCCATCTTGGGCCGTCCACAATATTGGATTTAGAATGATATCACTTAGCTCACCATGCATTGTCATCCAAACTAAACGTGTATGCAAAATTTCATCTTAATCGGTGGAGGATAGCTACCAACTTTCAGTAATTCTTATTGGGAATAAATATAATGACCACCAAAAAAAACTTTGTGACGATAACCCCTAACCACCAAATCTAGTAATATACTGACAAAAATAGTAAATGATCACCAAATTTAGTAAATTGATCACCAAATTTTAATAGCAAATTATTGCGCTATTTAATGTTGTAAAATAGGTTAGGTTAGGTTAGAACTGTGACCAACCGCGCGCGAGCCGAGCGAGCAAAGCGAGCGGTGCCGCGGCAGCGGCCGGCGAGCGCTACTTCCAAGTTGCTCCCAGAAATTTTATAATCTTTTTGGTCATTGGTTTAATTTTGGTGATCATTTACTACTTTTGGTGATCATTTACTACTTTTGGGTTAACAATGATTTATTTGGAGTCATTTTGCCTAAACAGGATAGCGAGATGTTAAAACTTTGGTTATAATTTTACAATAAGATGCGGGTTTAATTTTGGTGATCATTTACTATTTTTGTCTGTTATATGTTACTATATCTGGTGGTAAGTTAAACATAAGCCATTCTTATTCTATAATCTAATCTTTTATTTTATTTAAGTTTAACAGATGTGTGTGATCAGTGTGAGTATGTGTGTGTGCGCGTGTGTATGGTGTAAGTGTATGTATGCGAGAGTTTGTTTAAAAGCATTGTATGATATACCTATTTTACTCAATATATACCAATAGGTCTTCCGTCTTCTGATAGTCTAATACATACATACATATACTCACGCCTTTTTTCCATGGCCGTAGGCAGAAACTACAGAACGCCACCTGCTACGATCCTTACAAACTTCTTTTGCTTCACTCACATTCATACATCTAGTCATAATAGTTGAAGCCAAATCTTGCTACTGAATTTTCAAGCAACAATCCTCAACCGATTAAGATGAAATTTTGCATACCTACACCTTTTGTTTGGATGACACTGCACGGTAAGCTTACCGTGCAGTGTCATCCAAGCTGTCATTTAAGCTTGAAAGCTTGATTAAAAAAGCTTTTTAATTGGAAAAAAAATATTGGCTTTTAGCCTTCTTTGTTTCGGCACAGATAATGTAATACTAGCTGTACTACTAATCTATCAATATAAGAAATAACCCCATTAAGTACTGATTTTATAATGTCTGCCATCTAACCCGATTCCTTCTTTCAGGCGGTCTTGTGTTCAGATAGCAAGAAATACGGCGGCTTTGGTCGCGTAGAACCGGACGGCGAATTCCACGCCACGCAGGGCCAACCATGGGGCAACAGAAGCGATTCCGTACAGGTATAAATAATAAATGGCACCTTATTATTTTATAGTAGTTTAAGTTAGCAATGGTCATATAATAGGGGTTATTAAAACACGAGCGTACGTTTATCACATGAGGCGAAGCCGAATTTGATAATAATATTACGCGAGTGTTTTAATACCTAATTATATGCTATTGCATACACTACTTTATCTTCACTCATACAGTTGAAATAAAACAAAAGTGGAAAAGGAAAAAATATGTGGTATGGTATGGCGGGCAATTTACGAGTAGATTCTCATTGCGCAGCGCGCGCATCCACAGACAACTGACAATGACATGAGCCCATACGCGCTAAAAAGTAAAAGTGTGCTATAAAAATTAAAAAGTTATTTTATGATGCAGTTGTTTGAAAATCGAAGGAAAATGTTGAACTATAATGGTTTTTTTTTTAATTTTACCTATCCACGAATATAAAGTACGTGTTTATACAATATTTTTCGAATTCGTATTTGGAACATTATGTTGTGAGTGTAGATAAAATCATTTATTCCATTATCATATTTTAAAAACATCAACTTTTCTTTTGGCACAACCAGATCTTATAAAAACTTTATATTCATTGTATGAATCAAATTCTTTTGTTAAGCCTGTAGTTACCAGCCTTCCATTCTTCCTCCTCTGCCAATCTCACATTTTAATAACATCAAGTTTAAATATTCAGACATCATAATTACATTTAAGACGACGACTAACGCCAACGACCTTGAGGGAACAAAACGCGCACCCGTTTCGCACCCGCGCGACTTAAAATTTAGCAGTTTTTTGTACTTTCCTAATTATTCTACGACTTTAAAAAAAAAAGCCTCAGATCAAAATGTAGATAATTAAATTGTCTTTGAGATGGTGTTGATTTCATTAAAATACGCCCGCGGTTTTGGTGCGATTGTCATGTTTTTGTCCGTTTTAGACATAACTTTACTAATTAATTACACTGTGTTATACGAATAAAACTCAAAATGTGCTTAGATCAAATTATTAAGAAAATGGTATAATGTAACATATATTTTTTCCAAAAAATTACGACTAGCCGTTTTGACGTGATTCTCATTTCAAAATTAGCTACTCAAGGGAATCGGCGCCTTAATTGATATTATGCATTAGACATTGATCTATAATACGGTTTAAAATTGAACTAGCTTTTCTTGAGACAAGCATTACTATGCTCTTATAGCCTGCCTCCCCGTAACTCGTCGGAAACTGGGCGTCGAGCTCTCTTCATTCGCTTTTCTATCCCCAGTTGTGATATGTCTCGATTCTGAAGCTCTTCCGCATAAGTAGACAACGTAACTTATTCGAAGTGCGAAAATTGTCGAGCTCGCTTCGCTCTTCGATTCTTATTTTTCCTCACCCTAGCAAAGAGTTGTTATTTTTTTTGGAAATGCTAATCCTATAATATGGCATATGGCCATGTGCGCCAAATCTTTAAATACGCCACTTATAACATCATACATTAGATATTCAAATTATAATGATACATCCAGAACTATTGATTGATAATATTTAATAGACCTCGAATTATTTAGGTGCATAGTCAAATAGACACAAATTATAACAAAAAAACAATATCTACTTATTCGATTTGTTGTATTCAGAATGATTGTATATAACTTGAAAATATACCTAACATTGAACATCAACATTGTTTATAAATTGAAATAGCAAACAATCATTCAAGTGATCCAGAATTCCAGATTATTTATTACTAGCTCTTCTCCTCGGTTTCGCTTCCGTGGGCCACCCCACAGGACCCGTTTTCGGGATTAAAAAATAGCCTATGTTACTCAGGAATAACCTAGCTTTCTATTCGTGAAAGATTTTTTTAAATCGGTCCAGTAGTTTCGGAGCCTATTCGGTATAAACAAACAAACAAAAAATCTTTCTTCTTTATAATATTAGTATAGATTAGGCAATAGACATCAACTTATTATATCAGTTTTTAATTTAATAGAAACTTAAAATATATAACAACAAGCATGAACATTATGTTCATGTTTGTTGTTAACTTAAAATGTATAACAACAAACATGAACATAATGTTCATGCTTGTTGTTATATATTTTAAGTTTCTCTATATAGTTATTTTTAATGAAACAGCAAAGTATCATAAACAGGAATGTGTGTCCAAAGAAGTTCATTTAAATGCAATGTCCCTGTTCATAATGACTAGAATTGCGTGTAGTAGAAACCTATTTCACAATTAATTTATTTTTTCAGATATATATCCCGTGCCGCACTGCCATTGTCTACGCGAAAGTGAATTAGATTTATGTATAAAAGTGGGAAATTTGATACTTTTACTAGATAAAAGTATTACAATTTGATGCCAATGATTGTGCTTTAAAATCGGTTGAACTTGGATTAGCTTGTAAGAACAGAGTGAATTTGAAATTGCTTATTTTTGTAGTTTTAATTTGGGAAGGTTGAGAATAAGCTATTGTTATAATAGGTAAGAATTCTACATTTTTTAAATCTGTTAATATAATAAATGATCTGTTAAAATGTTGTTTTTTATTTCATTTTTCAGTAGATATCCCTAATAATAAATTGTTCTTAGGTGTACATGTAACAGGCTACAGTGTCAAGAGCGTAACTTTGTATCTGAACCAAAGAGTAAAATAATAATATGAGAGATCTGAACTCTTCAGCCAAGCGAGCCCGGTCTGAATCAATTACTGTCATATACCACGCACCTCTGACAGCTAAAGGATGTTAGCTTCAGAATGGCTGTTTGCACATGGCAAGTGGCTCTGAAAGTAAATTTAAGAATTGCTATACAATTTTTACGAACGATTTTTAATGTTCATAGTATCGTATGCCGCTGACAGTCCACAAATACGATCACTGTGACTTTATTGGCCTCGTAACCGTCCTCTAGAAATTGAGTTAGTCTGAGTACTTGACCGGAACAAGACTTACCCGGTCTAAATCCAGCCTGCTCGGGGATAAGCTTTGGTTCCACTACTTCAGTAAAGCGATTCAGCAACAAACTGTTCGAACAACTAATAGGTGTGGCATAGCAAGGATATTAGCCGGTAGCCTTTTGGTTCATTAAGAGGTTTGCCCGGTTTCGGCAGCGCTTTGACTTTCGTACTTCATCACAGTTTGGGAATGTTCGTGGTTTCCAAGCAAGTATTGAAAAAAACGTGGAGCCACGACACGGCTAGAGGTCCCAGGTGTTTTAACTGTTCCACTGTCAAATCATCAACTCCAGCAGCCTTACCGTTTTTGAGCGCTCTTATAGCTAGTATTATGTCAGTGAGTGTGAAAGGCTTGCTGATGTCAGTGGAACCGCCAGGATTGCTGATGGTTCTCCGTGTTTTTGGAAGCCTGTCTGGAGGTTTATCGTTGAGAAGCAGCTGATGAGCTATTTGGTTTGCTGTGACGTAACCTTGACAGAGAGCAGTGGTGTCCCAGTGGTATCGGCCGCGACTTACAAGTTGTAGGTCGTGGGTTCGAACCCAGGCAGGCGCTTTACTTTGTGTAAATTATTTCATCACCACTGCTCTCAAAAACGGTGAAGGAAAACATCGTGAGGAAACAGGCATGTCCTAGAACCAAAAATTCGAAGACATGTGACATCCACCAACCCGCACTGGGCCCGCGTGGTGTATTTCGGCCCATTCCCTCTCACAGAGAGGAGGCCTGTGTCCCAGCAGTGAGAATATTAATAGGCTGATGTTGTGATGATGTGTAACCTTGGTAAACGGGCTCGGTGGGTTTCCAGTTAGTTTACGGATTGTTGACCAGGCTTTCTTGCTGTTATGGGTCATGTTGGTATTGGTAAATGTTGCAATCAATTTTTGTTTGCGATTATTACCAACTAATGACAAAAGTATTTCCCCTGCTAATATTGTATCCTGTGAGAAGGGGTCGCTTTCGTACAGCTCTTCATACTTTTTAAGACGTTTCACTGACTCAGGATCCAAACCGGGTATATATGAAGTACGGCAACCTCTGGGTATACATTGACATATGATACTGTCCAGAAACTATTAGCAAATGTGTCGTAGTTGGAAGGTGTAGGTTCTACATTAATCAATTTTGTGTCAACTTCCGCTGAAAATTTCTCCCATTTTGCCTTTATGGAGTTGAAACGAAGCCTAAAGGGGGAACATGTGTTGGTTTAATTGCAGCACTTACTTCACACGTTACAGGTCTGTGTTGTGTGTTCGGAATATGCTTGAAAACAAGTTTTGAGCACAGGTTTTTAATGTCGTTACTCATACAGATTAGGTCTGGGTTGTATCCACATCGCCATTGCCGACTATTGAAGGACGCAGGTTGTTTGGCGATGTGTACCAGGGTAAGTTCAGAAGCAGGTACCCCCAGGACATGCTATGACTGTTAAAGTCACCAACAACTATTCTTACAGGTTGCTTTTCAAAATTAGTTGTTTTATGAGACTGGAAAGGTTTGTTGGGAGGCTTGTAGACTGAGGTTATTGTGCAGGTTCCTGTATCCACGGTGAGGAATTCTATGGAGTTTAAATTTTTTGAGGTTGCCTCGTATTGTTCTGAAATCCACAACAATACGAGGGTTTACGAAAATTGCACTGCGATACTGTGCGTATCTCCAGTACCGACTTCATTCCAGGGATGTGCGGTCTAAGGTGTTCGGTGCTGGGATGTGTTTTTTGGACACGGAGGATGTCACAGTTAGTTGGGATAGAAGATCAGATTTGTTGTCTGAAAACCCTTCGATATTAATTGAAGTTACAATGAGTGCAGGCTTAGAAAGACGAAGGTGGGTGGCCTTAAAGCGGTTGTTTTTGTTTTTTGGCCCTAAGAAGGGCCGTTGTTGGTCATGACTCTGAGGAGAGCCGTTTGAGTTTACCATCGTGGGGAAAGGATTAGTCAGCTAGACTGCGTTACCATGTGCTAGCTGTCCAGGTTGCGCCACCTGTTTGGAATCGCGATGCGATTAAGATTCGTAAATCTCCACTCGGGAAGGCTCCTTTCATGCACCGGTAGCACTGGTAGAAATATACATTTGTAAACCTCATCTTTTTAACCCTCTCTCTTGCTCTTCCCAGAGACTCCACTTTGTTCTCCAACAATATTATAGTGCACCTTGGCAACAAATAAGCAAGGAGGAAGCCCAAGTGTCCTGTGCGGCTGTGCCACAGCAAAACTCGACAATGACATCTCCATCTGTAGCCATATTTAGCTCAGGTAATGTTAGATTTTGTAAATGATCTGATTTCTTTTGGACTCTTGTGTCACGATGATAACCAGCAAATAGATTTGCAGGCTCTGGTATATCCTTCCATTTAAAAGTAGGTTGATACTCATTCTCACACATTGGAAGTTCCAATCCTTCCGCTAAGGAACTTAGATCCTTTTCTGTCATCATTGTTTGTATAAATCTTCCTTTTCGGATTATGCCTCTTTGGGTCACACTTGTACAGGCTTACGTCATCAGCTGTTGGTATAGTCATATCCGATGGTAACTGTTTTAAATTAAAGTGGCTCATGAGGGACATAAATGTTGCCCGTATTTTGTCAATAGATATTAAAATTTTCAACACACTTGCTCATAGTGGCTCTAATTTCACCGCAATTAGGCACATAATGACACCTGTAATCAAACTGTGACTTTTTTATTGCTATTATTCACATGTGAGTTATATAGTTTTTTTTATTGGTTGAGTTGCTTTGTTTGGCGGCTTTCAAAAATAAAATAAATAAATCAATAATAGAGGCTGGTTACAACAAGAGTTAACAAAGAGCCCTTTGTCAAATTATTGCCATTTAAATATTGTGTTCCCGATGTGATGTCGTTGCGGTTTTTGTAGAGCTCTTCGCAATATTGCCCCCAGCTTTCCCTTATTGAAACCAGATCTTAAAGTGGTCTGACATCCTTATCCTCAACCACCCACGTATTGGGTATGAACTGCTTCGACAGTAGTTTTACTTATTTGATTAGATCTGATGTTTGCCTTTAGCGCATTGTCCTTAATCTCTTGACAGATATTCATTACAAAGTTATTTTTGTATCGGCGGCAGTGCTGTTGTATCTTTGGACTCAGATCAGCATATTTGTCCTGGTCCCCCTGTGTTAAAATTGCCAGCATTTTGAGGTATTTCCGCTCCATAACCAATTTCCAGGTATCAGTGGTAAGCCATTTCTGTTTGCAAGTGGATTATGGTTGATGACTTGTTGTTCCATCCATGACTTTCCACGTCAAGTCCTTGATATGTTTCCAATAGCCATTCGCATCATTGTTAATGGGGAGTGGTCTATCTGTAATTGCGTTCTTTATTTTAAACTTTATTATCATCTTGAAACGCTATTTCTCTGACGATGTTAAAGTTCATGGTCTCAAAGGAAAACCTTTTATTTCAAAGCTTTTAGACGCGGGGAAAATAATGCTACAAGAAGGCCGATTAGTAGTCCGATCCGGAGTCGGCACCAGCAAAGGTTTTTACGTTCGAAATTGAAGTTCTCCAGCGGCTTTCAATGATAACGTATTCGATTTGATTAACAACACAACACATTTTTTGTTAGGTATTATTGATAGGCTAGGCTAACTTACTAGACCACCACCCCACTTCATCCTCTTCGTTAAGTTTTTTTAACTACTGTGAATGTAAAGACTGTTTTTTTTCTTTTGATTTTATATGTCCCTTGGTTTGGTATTTGTCGTCTCGAGGAGTCGGTGCGCTCCTGTTTAGTTCTGAGTTGTGCTACACGATCACTGACAAAAGCTTGCACCGTCTAGACAGGTCAACACTCATCTGTGTGGTGCTTTCCTCAAAACACCACCTCTTACATAACCTACATGGTTCCCATATGATAATGAGCATTACGGTATGGACTTTAAAAGTGGCTTTTAAGACGGAAACACACTTACATGTCATGGCGTGTTGTGGCGCGGGATTAAACTACTCTGTTCCTACGTCATAACACAACGAGTTTTGTAGCCAATCAACTGCGTCTGAAGGCGCCACGTCACGCCACGACACGTAAGAGTGTTGCCCTCTTTACCTCTTATGCCCACTTGCATGACAAACTTAACTCAAAGTTAGTTGCTAACACGAAGTTAAATTGACAATATTGTGTGTAAAACTGACAATTTAACCTTGAGTTGGTATCTAATTCTGAGTTAAGTTTACTTAGCCCAGCTAACACCAGCCTGATCTGTCTACGTGGTTTCCATATATTTTGTATGTGTTATTTTTAACCAATTTACGATACCTACTTATAAATTTTGACAACCTGCGCCGGCAACTTATAAATTGCAAGTTGCATGCGTAGTGATGTTTGTGAAAATTATCAATATAACTGTGTAAGCTATAACTGTGTAGAGCTTTCTAGGCGGGCCCTGTACCAAAATATGTTGGTGGACCCCAACCTGACTGCGGCGAAGTCCAAATGGGGGTTTAATAAAAAAAATGCTTGCGTTACATAAAATAAAAAGGCTTATATTTTCATGTAAATTAACTATATCTATGTATTAACAAACTTCTGTCTATTAAATGCTAAGTGTCCTATATTATAATGTTTATTTACACTATTTATAACCTTTCTAGCTCTACAAAACACTTTCTGATTAAAGTCCTAGTATTAATTATGTTAGTTTTTCATACAATAACTCAAAAGAAGTAGTTGTTCTTTTGTTAGTAGTTCATACAATATTTTTTAACAAAAACAATTTTAAACAACAAAAACAATAAAACAAAAACAACAATTATTTTCTAATTATTATTATATTAACAAACTAAAAAAAAGGTTCTTAGGTTTGCATTGAATTAATACATTTATGATAATATTTGTCTTAAATATAATTAATTACTTATAAATTAAGCTAGGCGCAAAGTTAGCCAAACAATTCAAATATTTTTCTTGCCTTTTTTCGGCAAAGTTATTTATTAAAACAACTATTAGCTAAACAGTTCAGTTAGAGACGAAATTAGTTTTTCAAGATTCTAATAATATCAAACCTCCATAGAAAAGGAAGGATCCTCCGACCAGACGGGTGTTGTGTCTGGTCCGGGCAACTGTCCCACGGTTTTTCTCGGACTGTTGTATGTGTTCAAATCGCGCCGAAAACACTGCTCGCGTGATGCAGGATTTGTGTGACGTCAGGTCATTAGTTCGGAGGTTGCGGCATAGATGCCGCTACATCATTCCCTTCCGAAAGTCTATAGCTAATGGATCGTCCGTGCATCTTGTGATGTGTCCAGTGGAAGGTTGGTTCCCGTGTGTTAGAACCGGCAGCTGGGTAGTTCACGGTGAGTCGGGACTGTCTTCGGTTGTGCCCCAGTGAGTCGGGGTGATTGTACCTCAGTCAGTCGTGATAGTGCTTCAGTGAGTCAGGGTAATGATGTCCCAGTGAGTCGGGATGATGCTGCAGGCTCCAGTGGATCGGAGTGGTGCTTAGTGGCGTAGTGGCTTGACTGGTGGCGTCGACCAGGATAGGATCTTCAAGCCTGTCGTGGTTGAGGGTGACGACCAGGCATGTGCATCCACTGCATGCTAGTACCCCAGTAGATACCCCAGTAGATGCCGTGGGTACTGGTTGGCTGCGTGACTCGCTGCTCGAAAGCTTGAAGAAGGAATGATGACGTCACAATGTAGTAGCTCTGCATGAAGGCTGCGCTGATGTTCATGTTCGGGGGTCACCAGTGTGGGAGTATGCAGAACAGGGTTAATCCACCCGCAGGAATGATCCAGCGACCAGGCGGGTGTTGTGTCTGGTCCGGGCAACTGCCTCACGGTTGTTGTCGGACTGTTGTATACATTTAAATCGCGCTGAAAACTGCTTGTGCGATGCAGGTTTTTTATGACGTTGGATCATCAGTTCGTAGGTGGCGGCTTAGATGTTACTACAAGTTATTAAAGAGCAAACTAATACACAATGGAGAATAAAATAAAATAAATAACAAAACTGCAGTGGCCATGGGCCCAGACTAGGCACAGCCTGTATCATGGTGGCCCAAGATTATAGGATGGGCAGATTGAATGTCTGTCTGACACAAAAAAATGCTACAATTAATTTTACAGTCTACATCACAAAAATGTATGAATACATGGTTAAAAAAATAAAAAATATCAAACAAAACGAGAAATTATACACTTGCATCGAAAAATTAATTAAATTCACATGATTAAAATTATATTAAGATCACAATCAGAAAACAAAAAGTAAGAAGATATATAAAATATCATTTTTAAATTTAAATCAAAATAATATTAATGTCTACATCAAATTAAAATTAATAATTATAATTTATTATAATCTCTTTCCAAAGGTTGGCTTAGTAATAAAACATCAACATAAGATTATGTTAGTTTACACGTATATTATATCGTGGTGGCTCAGTGGCTAAGACCTCACCTCTCGTGCGAGGTGAGGTCGTGGGTTCAAATCCGGACAAGTACCTATATGACTTTTTTAAACTCATATGTACTTTCTAAGTTTATCTTGGAAATAACAGGCAACGGTGAAGGAAAGCATTGTGAGGAAACCTGGACTTATATTGTTAATGTAAGTCTGAATTATCCAAGTCAGAGGCCTGTGGGGTTCCTAGAGGCGGCTTTATTAACTCTAACACCAGAGGTGGCCACACCCTCACATGATAAAGAAAGAAGAAGAAACTTTACGCGTATTAAAAGCTCCTTTGGTAGAGAGAGTCTGTACTAGGGAAACCCTGTGTTACGCATTACCAAAATTATAATCAATATAAAAATGTAAGTTGAAAATTAGATCACTCATTTAAACAAAACATATAAGTGGAAGGGTGAGGCGATAAAAGATAGGGTGATTTATGGTGTGTGTGAATGTTGGACTGGGATAAGTGATTTAAAGATGAGTACTGACAAGTTTGATAGCTGATCTTGTCACATATAGAGTCCTTAGATAATTTTTATTCTGTTTTAATTGAAATAGTTCGAGTGATTCTATGGATAACAATTTACAAATATTTGCTAACACACGTCGAGGCCTCTTTGACCCGGGGATAGCTACGATTCTGGGTTTCAGTGATATCTACATTTTCACATTACTTAGTGTGTTTATTAGCATTATTAATACAAGTAAAAATGAATAAAAACACCACTAAGTGAAATATAACTACAATTCGGAAGTCGGTGTTCCTGTTTTCGTTTTTTCGTTTTTTGACACCGACTTCCGAATTTGAAGTTATTTTTCACTTAGTACCTACTGTTTTTATATGGAACTGGGATGTATTTTTTAGTTGTAGTACATAATGGACCAGGTAGGGCTAGGTAGCTATAATGCCCGAATAAATTAACCTAATAACATGAAACTTAAATAAAACCGGCGGTATGAGAGTATAAATAGAAAAGAACCGGCCAAGTGCGAGTTGGACTCGCGCACGAAGGGTTCCGTACCATTATCGCAAAAAATGGCAAAAATGTCACCTTTGTTGTACGGGAGCCACACTTAAATATTTATTGTATCCTGTTTTTAGTATTTGTTGTTATAGTGGCAACAGAAATACATCATCTGTGAAAATTTCAACTGTCTAGCTATCACGGTTCATGAGATACACCCTGGTGACAGACAGACGGACCGCAGACTTTTAATAATAGGGTCCCGTTTTACCCTATGGGTACGGATTGTACGGAACCCTAAAAAAAAACATCAAAATCGGTTCACATAGTAAAAATTTGGAGAGGTAAAACCCATAAAAAAAATATACAGTCGAATTGATAACCTCCTCATTTTATGGAAGTTGGTTAAACATCGATGTATCGGCCTGACTGAAACAATTATACGGCAAGCACCGCTGGGTGGCTATCAGGAAGTTCACGATAAATCCCTTCATCCATGATTATATTGTGATCCCTGCGTGTTTCTGATATCAACCTTCTTTTAATTTTATTTATATAAAATTCATGCCATATAACCCGATTTCTTTTAGCTACAACGAAGAAAACATTTAATACTAGTACATTAGTGTGATTGATTAGGATTATTATAAATTCCATTTGAATTGAAGAAAAACGGAATTTCTCTTTGATATATGTGTATATAAATGGAGACAACATAATTATGTCGCTCAGTAAAAATATCAAAGTGGCGATATATAAACGATACCAGATGTTAATCGCTGTATCGCCTCGACTCGTGTTGAAACTGTGACAAAGTGAATATATAATTTTAATATAAAAACAAGAATTAAGTATCAACGGTAAAACGTGACTTCCCATCTTGAGGAATGGATAAAATAAATAAAAAATTTGACGATTAATGGAATACCAATTCTGTACAAAATAATAAAATAAACACCAAAAAATAACAGTTGTGATCAAAGATACACCCCATGAAAAGAGCATACTTTTAAGATATTTCCTTTCAATAAGCCCCTTAAAAATTTTTACAATGTCTTCGTAAAACTGGTGACACAATATCAACAACCAGTAGTTGTACACTGATTTGAAGTAAACTGCAAAAAAATTATTCACAAACCATACAATGTCCATCTTAAGCAAGGCAAATGACACAGAAGGCCATATATTCAAACGCAGTGCAACTAGTAGAATGTTCGCGAAATTTGCGTTGATGAACACAAAGTTTTTGAAATTCCGGAATTTTATTAGTGACCACCATGATATAATTCCGTAACTTACAGCAGCTAATGACTGCACCAACGATAATAACGTTAAATTATATTCCAGAGTGTTCATCAAGACTACATGAATTACACGTGCATTCATTTCTTATTCAAATTTTTCAATTATGTGTAATAAAATTCAGCATCCAAAGTATGATAGACACGCAGGCACGGCGAATCACACTTGCACAGTTTTGATTGATTTGCAAAAGGAATTAGCTCACGTACTATTTATTCACTGCTAAAGTATTTGTGATCACTTTGACGTAACAAACTTCCTGGCAGAACAAGCCTCGCCTATGAATGACACGATACAAGTAAAGTTATTATAAAACGAATACAGGATCTATATAAATATATTATTATTACAAGATATTAAAAATACAGCATGCATTCATTAAAAACTATATTTTGCCCGCGGATTAGCCTGCGTTGTTTTATTATCCCAAGGAAATAGTACATTGTGATACAAGGGTGGAAAGTAGGTTATTGCAAACAAGCTGTCATTAACAAGCCCGAGCCGAAGGCGAGGGTATTTTAATGACACGAGTTTGCAATAACCTACACGCCCGTGTATGACACGATATTTTTCAATACAGTTGTGGGAAATAGTAAAAACAAATCAATGAATTAGATTTGTTAAATAACAAAAAAAAATAATTTTCGCTCGTTTTTGCAACTGGACATATTTAGGGAAATGATAAAAACGTGTTATTATTTTAACATCCTCCGTGATTTGATCAAATCGCTTAGAGATTTGATCAATTCCCTGTTTTCATCATATCCCTGCGACATATTTATTATATGTTTAGATTAGGAATACATATAGTTTCTCTTTATTTAGGTTTTTATTATCACATTAATAGCTTAGTTAGTTACTTATTCGATTCACGGATACTTATGTACATGTTAGAAAAATAATAAATTCAATAAACATCAACAACAAGTAGGAATTTTAAATAATAATAGGCTGAGCCAACAAGGCTTTCCATGTACGAAGGAACGATATGACTTAGGATCCGATTAGTTTTGAAGGAGAGTCCTATCACAGTCCCACTCTCTGCATCGATTTCTCGTCTTATAAAGGTTACTCTGGATTCTGGAACATTGGCTGTCAGGTGGCAATTACGATGGAAGGTCTTTATCTGTCTTTTTTGGTCTAATGGACCGTTCATCGCGCTGCGAAGGGATTCTATTTCATTTTTGTCCTAGTTTTCTCTCTTTCGTTGTACATCTGTGTCTATTTATCATCGACAGACTAGCTAGACTTGTAAAACGGCTTACGGTTTTTGCTACTTAAAATACTGCAACCATTGCCATAAGACGTGCTAAAGAACATATATATAATAAGTTTTAGATTTGTATTGTTGTTAATAGGGTACTCAAGAACATTTTAGCTGCCGATAAATGAAAGGGCTTCAGTTGCCTTGAAGCAACTATCAATGTTGTTTATCCCAAATTCTTACCCATATTCTCAAACTAACTTTATATACCGGTATAAACCGGTTACAAAATATATAGGCATATTACATTATAATATATAATACATTATAATATATAATATATAAAGCATATCGCCGTTTTCTTCGATTCTTGAATCTTCAAATGTGTCATGATAATTATGGAGAACCGCAAGAAAAACGTAGAGTTGCGGCGAATAACGCGCTTGAGACCGTACTCCACTACGGCAGGAAGGCAGTGCGGACGTGCCGCGACGCTCTATGTGTGGTTAGTATCAATAACTTACAGAAATGGTTTATTATAAGAAACTATTACTGTTTGTTTACAAAGAAAATGTAAATTTTGCATACCACGTTTAACATTTTCTGCTAGCCTCTTTATTTAAATAGGAGGTAAGATAATCAATAGAAAGCATGCCTTCCCCTTTTATTCATGATTAAATAGCATATTATTGCAAAAATATCCAAATAAATACAGAAAATTGTTTGACGTGAAACGTCTCACCGAGAAAATGTCAGTGAGATAGTTGTCGACGTGCTTTCGTCACACCTAGCGTAAAATTCGATACTACATGTCAAAATGAAAACTTGTGCTACCGATTCCCATACATTTGGAGCGTTAACGCAACGTCAATACGTGAACTCGATACGAAGGCAATTGTCAAAAACTTGTGCTACCGATTTGTTAGTTCCAAATACGGACACATGGCGCTGATTCATTTTGCATACAAAAATTGTCGGAGGCGATACGTTAACGTAGTCGATCCAATTACGCAGAAACTCGTGCTAGGGGCTCTGTATTGAAAAATATCGTGTGATACACGGGCGTGTCGGTTATTGCAAACTCGTGTCATTAACCTTCTTTCCACCCTTGTATCACAATGTACTATTATTATACCGGAATGGAAAGTAAGTATGCTTTATATTACTTTGTAAGGCTTTGTAATGAATAAAATGAATTATAAATTTATTTAAAATTTCCTCCAAATCCGTTCAGCCATTTTTACGTGATGAAACACAAACATACACACTTTCACATTTATAATATTAGTAGGATACCTGTTCGACCGGTCTTGATTATCATTGTGTCGTTTTTGATTTACACTCCATCTCTGTCTTTCTAATAAAACTAGAAAGAGACGGACAAAATATGAATATTTTAGATGGACTAGGATTTTTACACAAAAATAGATGATAGGTCGGCTAAAAAACAACGTTAAAGTTCAAGGCGACAATAATTTTGATAGCTCAAACTTGTGTTTTATATTAGAACTCTCAGTGGTATTCACATGATCTAACCAAAAATTTGTCTGGATTTTAAAAGAGACTGTGACCTCTGAATTTGTCTCTGAAATTGAAAAAAAATAGATGATAGGTCGGCTAAAAAACAACGTTAAAGTTCAAGGCGACAATAATTTTGATAGCTCAAACTTGTGTTTTATATTAGAACTCTCAGTGGTATTCACATGATCTAACCAAAAATTTGTCTGGATTTTAAAAGAGACTGTGACCTCTGAATTTGTTTCGGCCTTACTTCTCAGAGTAGTCTGATGGGAAACGCCGACCTCATCTAGTTTAAAAAAATATGATCGTCATGTAAAAATGTTTGTTCAAACCAACTTATAGATATAAAATCATTTATTATTTAACTAGCTTCTGCCAGCGGCTTCGCCCGACGGTTGATTCGCCATAAAATGCAATATTGCTTTAATTCTTCTTTTTGTTTCTCTCTTCATTCTATTATAGATCCCATCAAAAACATAAATGTGAAAAAGGGAGCTAAGTTCAATACTAAGAATATGCGCGGTTGTCGACTACGCCGACAAAAAAATTGAGATCTAAATGGGTGCCAAGTTCCTGAACCTGAAATTTATTTACAAAAACATAAAACAAATTTATAAACACAATTTCTTGCTTTTCTGCTACAACAATATTTGCTTTTTTAAAATATAAGTTTTTAAATTTGAAAAGAGGATTTATTTAGAAGGGATGGGATATCATTAGTTTTTGTACAGAAATTATTAGTAGGTACTTATTCAATCTGCCTAGCCTTTTTCCCAACTATATTAGGGTCGGCTTCCAGTTTTACCGGATTCAGCTGAGTACCAATGTTTTACAAGGAGCGACTGCCTATCTGACCTCCACAACCCAGTAACTGGATAACACGGTACCCATTGGCAAGACTGGTGTCAGATCTCAAGCTTCTGACTACCCGCAACGACTGTCAAAGATCTTCAAATGGCGGGCGGGACCAACGGCTTAACGTGCTTTCAGAGGCACGGAGGAAACTTGGTATGTGGGAATGATCACCCATCCACGGACCGACCTCGGCAAGCGTTGCTTAACCTCGATGATCGACCCACATCATCACATCATCAGTCTATTAATGTTCCCACTGCTGGGACACAGGCCTCCTCTCTGTGAGAGGGAATGGGCCGTTATCCACCACGCGGGCCCAGTGCGGGTTGGTGGATGTCACATGTCTTCGAATTTTTGGTTCTAGGACATGCCGGTTTCCTCACGATGTTTTCCTTCACCGTTTTGAGAGCTGTGGTGATGAAATAATTTACACAAAGTAAAGTGCCTGCCTGGGTTCGAACCCACGACCAACAACTTGTAAGTCGCGGCCGATACCACTGGGCCACCACTGCTCTCTCTGATGATCGACCCGTATGGCTGTTATTATTTAGCCACGAGCTCCTCCCATTAATAATAAAATAAATAATATGGCAGTGGCAACCCACTGCCAGGCTGTATCTTATGAACCGAGATAGCTAGCATAACGGAGTTGACTTTAAAACTAACATCCTAATTGCTTATACTACCCTAGTACAAAAATGGACAAGTCACTCTCTGAATCGAATCTAGCCAACCAGGAGGAGAGATACGATTCACCACTGAGTCATGTCTCTCAAAGATCTAAAAGAAGAAGAGGGGATGACCTAGACGGCTTTAGAGAAGATATGATTCAAACAATTAAGTCCATGTTATTAACTCAAGAGATGGAGCTTAAAAAAATTACCCCCACGCTCATGGAAATAAAACTCACAAATTCCAACATAGAGAACTCAGTGGCCGCTATAACTCTGCAGAATGAAGAGTTTAAGAGGAAGATTGAACAGATGGAGATACAAGCTCAGAAGGATAAAGAATATATAACCATTCTGGAAGAAAAAGTCGAGGATCTTCAGCGAGGTAGTCGTAAATCTAACATCGAAATTAAAAACGTGCCCAAGCAAATAAAGGAAAATAAAGAAGACCTGATTAACATGGTAAAATGTTTATCTGAGACCGTGAACTGTGCAGTCGTGAAGTCGGATATTCGGGATATTTACAGAATTAAGGGGAAGAAGCGGGGTATGATTAACACCCCTATAATAGTCGAACTATCCTCTACAATATTAAAGACTGAGTTACTTAAGATGTGTAAGTCGTTCAATACCAAGTCTAATGTAAAGCTCTGCGCTAAACATCTGGGCTTCAAAAGTAGCGAATACACACCTATATTCGTATCCGAACAGCTCACTGATAAAGGCTCAAGACTACACTTCCTTGCACGCGACCTCGCTAAGTCAAAGGGATATAAGTACTGCTGGACCGCTTATGGTAAGGTTTATGTTAAGAGATAAGACGATTCACCTACATACATAATTAGAAGTGAGTCCCAAATACAAAGCCTAATGCAAGAAGCGTGACTATCATTATTATTTTGTATAAACTGTATACTTATTCTGATTATCTTATTTTGCTCATTTAGCGCTTTTAAAAATGTTTGTAATACATATTCTTTCAATTTATTTATAATCAAATTATACACACACATACACGTCCAATGCTTTTTACATCAAAAATACACAATTACATATAATTCTACATACACTTTTACAAAAATAAAATGCATAATTGTAAGTTTACATAAACTACATACTCAGTTACCTCTTCACCACCGTAAACTCTGTCTATACAAAAATAATTCAAATGTTTATATAATGATTTATTTGATATGTGATTGCTTACGTACACTAAAAGCACGCAAATGCATACAAGTACATTTCCTTTATTACACACTAATTTCGGCTTATCTAAGCTATATTAATATTAATATCGGATATACTTTTAAAAATCTCACCAACTCAGATAATTATGTATTTTCCCCTATCATAATACTTGTTGTTGAGGATCGAGCAAAATACGTTTACGTAAACAATATGGCATTAAAACTCAGATGGTTAATTTACCTATATTATGGATAGCACACATACAATAATGCAGGAAATTGATGACGCAGTTATAGCGCAATCTAAAGAATTTGAAATTGGTGATTTTGCGAAACAATTTTATGTACCTAAATCGGATTTTACAATAATATCACAAAATATTAGAAGTATATATAGCAATATAGATGATTTACTAACCACTTTAACACAATTTAAGTTTAGTGTTGACCTATTGTTCTTAAATGAGTGTAGGCTAGACGTGAATAAACCTACCCCTGAAATTAAAAACTATTATTCCTTTACCACGACTAACCACATAAACCGGTGCGATGGCGTGGCAGTGATGATGATGATCGAGTGATTGATATTGATATATTATATTATATATATATTACTTTATCATACTTGATCACACTTTATGATCAAGTGTGATCACAAAGTTAGTGTTAAGGAAATATTATTAACTCACGCATCATGCTTGCAAATAATAATGCTGACAGTTTTATAGACTCGCTAAATAATCATCTGGACTCACTTAAATCATGTAAAAATATTGTTATAATAGGAGATATAAACATTAACATAATATATAAACCTACTGAACAAACGAATGAGCGCACAAATTGATTAAATTACCTAAATATGCTTGCAATGCATGGCTTGTTACCGGGACATTCCTTACCAACCAGGGGCGAAAACTGTTTGGACCACTTTTTTTGAAACTAGACAAGAGTAAAAACACTGCTTCTATTGCTGTATTGAATACCACTATCACGGATCACTTCATGATCTTCCTTAAATTATCAAATCTAGTAAATTCTTACAAATGCTCGAAAACTAAAAAAAAAGTGGACTTGGATAAAACAATAACAGCCTTAAAACTAAGGCCGCTATCCCACTGGCGTTTTGCGAGCGTTGGCGTTGCTCCAACGTCTGCGCAGCGTCGACACTGGAGACAGCGTGACGTTGACAAGCATAAGCGCTGAGACTTCACAACGTTAACGACGCGTCAACGCGACGGTAACGTTACGTTTTTTGGCAACAGGTACAATAACAAGATAAAATAACAAGTCTCTCTTCTGGTGATACTGAAACTCTGAGATAAGTGTCTAAATATTGAATTTCATTATGAATCACTTCTAAAAGTTCGTTAATAAATGTATTCGCCGGCATTCGCAAATATTTATAAAATTCCGATTCATTATTTTTAATATTATTAGAGTACATTGCGAAATATTCACTTTATTGTAATCTATTGGACCATAAAGGGTTTTCCCAAAATTGACGATGAGACTTCCTTTTTTTTACGTAATTTTCGTCGAAGTAGCAAAGGCAACAGTAGTGTTCATTTTGTTTCTGATTGTATGCCTCAAATTCTAGCATGTGCGCGACGTTAACGTTACGTTAACGCTTGCCACTAGAGACTCGCGACGTCAACGTCGCGTCTGCGCAGCGTTTGGCGAGACGTCAAAGCTCGTAAAACGCGACATCAACGTCGCGTCTGTGAAACGTCGACGCTGCGCAGACGTTGGTGCAACGCCAGCGCTCGTAAAGCGCCAGTGAGATAGCGGCCTAAGTAATATTTCTGAACTTAATTTAATCAATGATCCAGTCACATTATCTGTAAAATTAATAGAAAAACTCCAAAATTGTCTTCAGCAAAACACTATTACTACTTCAATTCCGAGAAATAATCGAATTATTAAACCATGGATAACCACATGAATTTTGCGCTGTATTCAAAACAGAAATAATATTCAAAGAAAGCTACGATCTGATCCAGAAAACGATATACTGAAAATTACTTACAGAAGATATCGCAACTATTGCAATAGTTTAGTTAAAAGGCTTAGACGAAAATATGATAAGGAACAACTACTAAAGGCAAACAAAAATACAAAACAGATATGGAACACAATTAACAATATAACTCATCGAAATCCTAAAAAAAAACCTAACTCAGAACTATTGGAGATAAAGACCACCCCTCATGCTTCAGTAGACCACATAAACGATTACTTTTCTAACATTGGAAAAATCCTGGCTGAAGATATTACCTCCGCAAACCGATCACAACATCAACAAGATTTTGATCTTATAATAAATTCACAGGCTTCCTCCTTCGTGCTTCTCGAAACGGATCCTAGAGAAGTATATAACGTGCTAATGGGTCTTAAATCCGAAAGCGCTCCAGGCTGGGATAATATAACAACAAAATTTTTAAAGGCTGCCCATGATTTGGTAGTACCCATAATTTCGCATCTTGCTAACTTGTGTTTTAGCCAAGGGAAATTCCCACTAGCTCTAAAGCAAGCCATAATTACTCCTGTGCACAAGGGTGGAGACAGAGACGATGTTAACAACTACAGACCTATTTCTGTTTTGCCTGCAATATCTAAAATCATTGAAAAGCTAATTAACATAAGACTAACCAGCTACACTAATAAATATAACATTATTTCACAAGCTCAATATGGTTTTAGACAAGAATTATCAACGGAAGACGCAGTTACAGCATTAACCAATCATATTGTTAACCTAGTAGATTCAGGGAAAAGATGTTTAGCTGTGTTTCTTGATTTGAAAAAAGCTTTCGATACTGTATCTGTCCCCATTCTTGTGCGTAGTCTAGAAGGTATAGGCGTAAGAGGAAACCCGTTAGCATTGCTAATAGATTATCTACGAGATCGTAGGCAAAAGGTTAAGGTAGGGGAGTATATTAGTAAGGAGTCTTACGTGACCTACGGCGTTCCGCAAGGTAGCGTACTGGGCCCGACTCTATTCTTAATATACATAAACCATCTCTGCAAAATGATGCTAGAAAATGGTCGCGTTTTCTCATATGCAGATGACACTGCTATTGTTTTCTCTGGTGATACGTGGGAATCGGTATATCAATGTGCTGAAAAGGGTCTTTCCAAAATTGCTAACTGGCTAAACTCACATCTTCTAACACTAAATATATCTAAAACAAAATATATTGCATTTACTATCAACAACAACACTCAACCTGGACCTAACGTAACTCTGAAAATTCACACTTGCCATAATACATCTAGCACAAACTGTTCTTGTAAAAATATTAAAAAGTGACTCATATAAAGTACCTAGGTGTAATCGTTGATCAGCGGTTGTCTTGGCATACTCATACAGATATGGTCATGGCCCGTATGAGAAAACTTATCTGGATATTTAAGAACCTAAGATATGTGACAACAAAAAAATCTTAACTGAAATCTATATCTCTCTGGCTCAATCAATTATTACTTACTGTATACCCGTGTGGGGCGGTGCGACAAAAACGAAGTTTCTTGAGCTGGAGCGAGCACAGAGATCTCTTATCAAGGTCATGTATACCAAACCGTACAGATTCCCAACCAATGAGTTATACTCTCTTAGCGGTATTCTTACAGTCCGAAAATTATATATACTCCATGCTGTCTTAAAATTACATAAAGTCCTGCCTTATGACCCTCACCATCAAGAAAAAGACGAAAATACAGTGTTGCACCAGTAAAATTTGTTAAAACTGCATATGCTAAAAGACAATTTAATACAAATTCCGCTACCCTATATAATAAAATAAATAAAATAATTAACATCTATCCTATGGCTACCGAAGACTGCAAAAAGGCAATAGTTCAGTGGCTAAAACTGAAGACCTATGATGACATTGAACTGATGCTGCAGGCATCGTCAACATGAGTTGGAAAATAAAAACTCACACACGCACACACTCATACATACACTCACTTGCACACACACACTCACACGCATACTCCCACTCACATACATTATTTTAGGATATAGTCTCTAAGTTTCTTTGTATTTTTTAGTTATAATTCAAGTCTCATCTTGTTTAATTTGAGATTATGCTTGTATTTTTTTATTTATTTTTATTTTTATTAGATTCTGTTTTCCTTTTGTACATCACTTTTACCATTTCATAAATTGTCATAGAAGAGCCTCCTAGCACAGGTATATCTTTTACTTAAAAGGAGGTCCCTATGTAAGATTTACTGTAAAAGTGTACAAGTTTCTGCAATAAACCTTTTTATTTTATTTTTATTTATTTATAGCTAGACAATTGAAATTTTCAAAGATGATGTATTTCTATTGCCGCTATAACAACAAATACTAAAAACAGAATAAAATAAATATTTTAGTGGGGCTCCCATACAACAAACGTGATTTTTTTGCCGTTTTTTGCGATAATGGTACGGAACCCTTCGTGCGCGAGTCCGACTCGCACTTGGTCGGTTTTAATTAACCAATTAATTATTTTTAACCAATTTACGATACCTGCCTCAGTACAATGCTCGATGACCTCAATAGAGCTTCCGAAAGAGTGGGTCTTAAAATGAACATGGACAAAACCAAGGTCATGATGAATGCCCATGTAACACCCACTCCTATCAAGATCGGAGACTGTTTACTTGAAGTTGTAGATGATTATGTCTACCTGGGACAAACGATCCAGTTGGGTAGATCCAACTTCGATAAAGAGGTCAACCGTCGAATCCGACTCGGCTGGGCGGCGTTCGGGAAGTTGCGTGGTATCTTCTCGTCCAATTTACCACAATGTCTCAAGACAAAAGTCTATGACCAGTGTGTGTTGCCAGTGATCACCTATGGGACCGAGACGTGGTCGCTCACAATGGGCCTTATCAGAAAGCTTAAAGTCACCCAAAGGGCAATGGAGAGGGCTATGCTCGGCATTTCCTTGCGTGATCACGTCAGAAATGATGATATCCGCAGGAGAACCAAAGTTACCGACATAGCCCGAAGAATTGCCAAACTTAAGTGGCAGTGGGCAGGGCACATTGCTCGCAGAACGGATGGCCGTTGGGGCGGAAAGGTTCTGGAGTGGCGACCGCGAACCGGAAGACGATATGTTGGAAGGCCTCCCACTAGGTGGACCGATGACCTGGTTAAGGTTGCGGGAAGGCGCTGGATGCGAGACGCACTGGATCGGTCAATGTGGCGACGCCTGGGGGAGGCCTATGTCCAGCAGTGGACGTCTTTCGGCTGAAATGATGAATGATGATGATATCTTGGACATCACAGGCAACGGTGAATGAAAACATCGTGAGGAAACCTGGACTTATATAGTTAAAGTAAGTCTGAAATAGCCAAGTCAGAGGCCTGTGTGGTTCACAGAGGCGGTTTTATTAAATCTGACATACGCGTATTACAAGCTCATTTGGGAGAGACTAGAGTCTCTACTAGGGAAACCCTGTGTTGCGGATCTCTAATATTATAATAAATATTAAAATTTAAGTTGAAAATTAGATCACTCATTTAAGAAAAAACATAGAAGTGGAAGGGCAGTGTTATGGTGTGTGTGAATGTTGAACTACTGACAAGTTTGATAGCTGATCTTGTCACATACAAGTCCTAAGATCATTTTTGTTCAGTTTTAATTGAAAGCTCTTGAGTGAGATTATGGATAACATTTTACAAATATTTGCTAACACATGTCGAGGCCTCTTTGACCCGGGGATAGCTACGCCTCTGGGTTTCAGTGATACCTACATTTTTCACATTAGCACATTAGTTAGGGTGTTTATTAGCATTAATAATACAAGTAAAAATGAATAAAATCACTACTAAGTGAACAATAACTTCAATTTCGGAAGCCGGTGTTCGTGTTTTCGTTTCTTCGTTTTTTTACTAGTTTAGGCTATAGGCTAGGTACCTATAATGTCCAAAGTGATATGAATATATTAACCTAATAACATCAACGGAAGCAGCCACAGCCAACTGGAAGGAGTTCTGCACGAAGCAGGACCGAGAGAGCATGTGGGACGGCATCTACAGGGTAATAAGGAAGACAGCCAGAAGAAAGGACGACGCGCTCCTGAGAAACGCCGCAGGTGAGACGCTTAGTCCAGAGCAATCTGCGGATCTTCTGGCAAAAACCTTCTACCCCGACGACTCAACGGATGCCGAACAGCCCTACCACACTGCGCTAAGGAGGCTAGCGGAGGAGAAGAACCCCCAAGGTCTGTCTGCAGACGATCCGCCCTTCACGACCGCGGAGCTGGAAATGGTTCTCCAGAACCAAAATCCGAAAAAAGCCCCCGGTCCCGACGGATTAACAGCAGACATCTGCGCAGCGGCAATAAACTGCGATAGGGAGGTGTTCTTAGCGATAGCAAACAAGTGTCTGTCACTGTCATACTTCCCGAAGCAGTGGAAGATCGCCCACGTGTGCATTCTCCGCAAGCCAGGAAAGGACGACTACACCAGCCCTAAGTCGTACAGGCCTATAGGTCTGCTCTCGGTCCTAGGAAAAATCGTCGAGAAACTTCTAGTAGGCCGACTACAGTGGCATTTCCTCCCAACACTACACACAAACCAATACGGCTTCATGCCACAGCGCGGAACCGAGGACGCCCTCTATGCTCTAGTGGGCCACTTACGAGCCGAAATCAAAGCCAAAAAGATCGTGCTTTTGATATCACTGGACATAGAGGGGGCCTTTGACAACGCGTGGTGGCCCGCACTCAAGAAGCAGATGGTAGCCAAGAATTGTCCAGCAAATATCTACGCTCTCGTCGCCTCATACCTGGAAGACCGGAACATCAGGGTCAACTACGCCAGAGCGACTAGCGAGAAGGGAACCACGAAAGGATGCGTCCAGGGCTCAATAGCCGGACCGACGTTTTGGAACCTTATCCTAGATTCACTCCTACAAAAAATGGCTAGTATGGGGGTATACTGTCAAGCCTTCGCGGACGACGTTGTCCTGGTTTTCTCTGACTTCACAGCCGGTCCCCTGCAGCAATCAGCCAACAGCACGCTAGCCAAAGTATCGGAATGGGGCGTCCAAAATAAGCTACGTTTCGCCGCGCACAAGACCAATGCGATGGTGTTAACGAGGAAGCGAAAGTACGACGCTCCGGTACTTCATATGTCGGGCACGCAGCTAAACCTGGTTGAGGAAGTGAAGCTGTTAGGTCTCACGATAGACTCCAAGCTCACCTTCAATGCGCACGTGTCTGCGACCTGTAGAAAGGCCGCAGACATCTACAAGCAGTTGGCATGTGCGGCGAGGGTGACTTGGGGTCTGAACGGAGAGATAATCAGGGCGATATACGTGTCGGTGATAGAGCCCATCGTGATGTATGCAGCGAGTGCGTGGGCCCCCGCAGCTGAGAAACTGATGACAAGGAAAAAGTTTGACTCACTGCAGAGGGGCTTCGCGCAGAAGATCTGCAAAGCATACCGCACGGTGTCTCTGACATCGGCACTTATCCTGTCAGGACAACTCCCCCTAGACCTCCGGGTACTCGAAGCGGCAACCCTTTTCAAGATCAAAAAGGGACATTCCCAAGAGTTCATACCGCTGGGCCGCGTGCTGGAGTGCAACGTGCACCACTCCAAAAATCCCCACCCAGCGCAACTCACAACAACCGAGTATGAATGCCTAGAGAATTTGACTCCCGAAACCCAGGCAACCCACCAAGTAATCGGCCCCCAAAGATACACCGATGGCAGTAAGATAGAGGGGAAAGTCGGAGCTGCCCTAACTTGGTGGGAAAACGGGACGGAGTCAAGGTTCAGCACCTTCGGCTTGGAGCCTCACAACACAGTCTTCCAATCGGAAATGTACGCTCTCTTCAGAGCTGTCAGGATGGCAAGAGAATCCAAGGCGGCCTCCGTAAGCATCTTAAGTGACTCAAGATCGTCACTTGATCTGCTGAGGAGACCGTCTGTCACGCACCACCTGGCACTCCAAATCAAGAGAAGCGTCCGTGAAATCAGAGAGGAGGGCAGAGAAGTGAGGCTCTTTTGGCTCAAGGCCCATGTGGGAACTGCCGGGAATGAGAGAGCGGATGAGCTGGCCAAGGAGGCAGCCCTAACAAAACTCACATCAGACTACAGCAAGGTCCCCGTTTCATTCGTGAGGAGGAAGATACGGGAGGGGACTATAAGGAAGTGGCAAGCCCGGTACGACTCCTCGAGTACAGGATCGGTCACGAAAGTGTTCTTTCCAGACGTCCTAGCGGCGAAAAGGACACTCAGAGACGCAGTGCTCACACCGGTCCACGTACAAGTCCTTACAGGACACGGCGGATTTTCAGCATATCTCCACCGTTTCCATCTCAAAGATAGTCCCTCGTGCGTCTGTGACCCGAGTTGCGAAGAGACAGTCTGGCACTTGCTCTTCGAATGCCCAAGGTTCAGCCAAGACAGAATGGAGCTCGAAATAAAATTCGAAACCCAGCTTAGCCAGTCCACACTCCACACCATCATGGGGAGACTGGCTACTAGGATTCCATTCTTGGCATTCGCGAGCAAAGTCGCCACAATCGCAGCAAGGGCTAACAAAACGGACGTAACCTTGCGAAGTCGACCACACATTCGAACACACACAACCACAACAACAACCACAACCACAAACACACAAACAACAACCACAACTACACAAGCAACAACAAGCACACAATTGACTGATACACAAATTACACACACACATTCTAACCAACGGCCATTATCAACGGTAGCAGCAGCGGTAGCAGCAACAGCCAGCCTACAACCAGCCTCTAGCATGACTACCACACCATTCCTGGCATGCGGAGAAGACGGAGTCCCTGGCATCAGACTGCGAGGCGTCGCTCTGTTCATGAATAGGGAACAGGAGAAGTTAGGCATAGGCTTCTGCATAGGCTCAAGTCGAGCTACGGCCCGAATACACCTTTCACCGGGCCTTGCCGCCTTGATTAACGGAAGCACCACCAAAACGAGCATAAAAGGCAGCAAGTATGCTGCACTACCTCAAGTGGAAGTGGCCACTCACCGATGCCGTCTAATGCGATTTAAAGGGAAAACAATCGCATTACTCGAGTGGGGAGAGGCTACTCCATTTGCTCAGGCAAGCTCATTGCTTCAGAAGATCGGGGAGGCAGGATACTACACGTCAGCCGCGGCCCGAACCATAAGTGTGGACGCAATGGTGGTGGGAGGAGAAAGAGGAGACGTCGCAGACCGCTTTGGCTGTCTAAAGGCCTCAGAACATCATGAGGTCGTTGTCTACGAGGATAGAGGGGAAACCCTAAGTTTCCTCAAAGCCCCCAGACAACCAACAGCCAGCGCGACGAGCTCCACAAAAAGCCCCACCACACAAAGCGGATCGGAAAGGGCCCAGCAAAAGGCAGCAGCCGAAAAAGCCGCTAAGAAGCAGTGCAACACCATAAACCCGGAGGACCGGGCCCGGTCGAGGAGTCGCCTGAAAGCGTTTGGCACTTTCCTCAGTGCACTGCTCCCAAGCACCAGCCATGCAACACCATCTCACAAGCAGGAAACAGCACTGGAGAGGTTCCTCAGAAAAACACCAAAGGAACCAACCCAGCAAAAGCCTAAGCCAACACGAGCCGACAAAGGGCAAGTCAGCCCGCCGACCCTCGCAGTAAAGTCGGGTACCACGGACCACGTAAAAAGCGCGTTCCTCGAGTACGTAGCAATCGTAAGAGCGACCAGAGATGTCAATCTTACGACATGCAGGAAGATCCTGCAGACCTTCCAAAGAGATACAGAGGGTCTGTTAAGGATACTGCTCGAGGAAGCAGGGGCAGCGGTTTACGACAACGTCACATCCCAAGTCATCAAAGGGGAAATGACGGGGTCGTATATGGCAGCCTACAGCGCGAGGAGTGGTTTTGTGGCCCTGGACAAGGAGGAGACGGAGCGCTCAGGCAAACTCAAGTTCAGTGTGCCAAATGACGACCCGATAGTGGTTACCGCCAAATGTACTAAGATCATGACGGATGATAAGATCCTGGAAATGGCACAGTCCATTTCGGGGACCCCAGGTATCCCATCGCAGGAAAGTTGGGCGGTACCCAATATCAGGTGGATTAACGGAGTTCCGGGTTGCGGTAAGACAACCTGGCTGGTAAAGCACTTCGACGAGGACAGGGACGTGATAGCCACCACGACAACAGAAGCTGCCAAAGACCTTAGGGAAAAGCTTGCGCGCCGCTTAGGAGACCGAGCAAAGACCAAGGTGCGCACTATGGCCTCAATCCTAGCAAACGGTTTCAAGGGCCAAGACAAATGCTACCGTCTTACGGTAGACGAGGCTCTTATGAACCACTTTGGGGCAGTAGTCATGGCAGTAAAGTTGTCTGGAGCTAGCGAGCTTGTCCTCGTCGGAGACGTTAACCAGCTCCCATTTTTGGACAGAGAGAACCTTTTCGAGCTTAGGTACACCCGTCCAGACTTGGTGGCTGGCATCACCCAGGAGTTTCTCTGCACACACCGCAATCCAATGGACGTGGCGTTTGCACTGAGTGAGATATACCCCGGTATATACTCCTCCAAGTCGTCGCTGTCGCGGGTCCACTCCCTGAAGGTGAAAGGTTACACAGGGGCGCAAATACCGAGCACTGCCCAAAACACCCTGTTCCTGGTTCATACGCAGGAGGAGAAAGCCTCTCTTGCGAGCCAGGGATTTGGGTCCGGTGAAGGGTCGCGCCTGCTAACCATACACGAGGCTCAGGGGTTGACCTACGACAGCGTCATCATCATCAACACCAAGTCCAGGAGGCTTCAGGTCCACGACAGCATCTCCCACGCGGTAGTGGCGGTGTCCAGACATACAGTCAGTTGCGTCTATTACACCGACGACGCCGATGACGCCGCAGGCCGCCTTGCTAAGAGGGCGATGGATGCGCCGACTAAAACGGTCGTCAACTACAATCTTAAGACGGCCATGCAGCATCGAGACGTAGTCGTCATAGAGGCCTTGCTCACGCTGGTGAAGTCCCTGGTCAGCAGACATCACCAAAACACCACCTAACAAGTCCCATCCAAAAACTCCAACCCAAACACATACCCAAACCATCACCCTGTCTAAACCCTGAAACGCAAAAAATTATATATATATTTGTAAAGCTGCATGGTGGAGCGAGTCAGTCATACACACCTTAACGTCCTAACGACGGGGTTCTATAGCCGGAACCGTCGGCCGGGACTGGTCTGCTCGCACTGCCATGCATCTTCCCCGAAAATGTACCAATAGATAATAGAAAACAAAATAACATAAGCAGTGTATCAATAGAAATAAGCAACAAAATAGAAATAACATTAATATAAGTAGCAAATAGAAACTTAAATTGTAATGCCGGTGTGTGATATATATATATATATATATATAGTATTTAGTGAGGGATGAACTCACGTAGACTTAAGTTAGTTAAGTAAGCCTAAAAATAATGTCCGACGTAGGAGTCAGACAATTGTAACGTTTATGAAAAAATAAGAAACAAACAAAATAAAACCACTATAAAAAAGATCGCGGAGTGCCACATGTCCGCGGTAGAATATTGAAATAAAAAAAATAAAAAAAACTAATAACATGAAACTTAAATAAAACCGGTATTATGAGAGTATACCTTTAGAGCGTACCAGTGAGATGTTATGTTATGAAACGGTGTAAACAATAAACAGACATACGATTGCAGCTATCCCGAGTGATTTGCTGCCATTTATTGAAGAGTTCTGATGTATATCTCCAAAGTTCTTCATCAGATCTTCTTCTTCGGGCGCACGGTAGGCGCAGTGGTTGAGCGATTGACTCTGCGCTGCGTGTCGCGGGTTCGATTCCCGCATGGATCAAATATTTGTATTTCTTACAGATAGTTGTTCCGGCTCTGGGTGTTTGTGTATGTTTATATGTTCGTAAACGCACCCACAATACAGGCAGAAATTCCTAGTGTGGGGCAAAGTCTTTTTTAAAAGAAAAAAAAGAAAAGAACTATATCAAATTTTAATGGGACCACATGACAAGCCACCAACTTTCAAATAAAAAAAGAATCATCAAAATCGGTTCACCTAGTAAAAAGATCGGAGGTAAAACACATTAAATAAATACAATAATTAAAAACCGATTTATCAATCTTTTTGACTGTAACTATTATACGGCAAGCACCGCTGGGTGGCTATCAGGAAGTTCACGATAAATCCCTTCATCCATGATTATATTGTGATGCCTGCGTCTTTCTGATATCAACCTTTTTTTAATTTTATTTATATAAAAATCATGCCATATAACCCGATTTCTTTTAGATACAACGAAGAAAATATTCAATACTAGTATATTAGTGTGATTGATTACGACTATTATAATTTCCATTGGAATGCGAATATCTATAGAAAAATAATAAATTTCATCTAGATATACATATATAAATGGATACAGCATAATGATGTCGCTCAGTAAAAATATCAAAGTGGCGATATATAAACGATGCCAGATATTAGTCGCTGAATTGACTCGACTCGTGCTGAAGAAACTACGAAAAAGTGAATATGTAATTATTATATAAAAACAAGTATTAAGTATCAACGGTAAAACGTGACTTCCCATCTTGAGGAGTGGCACAATTTTGTAAATGAATTTATAATCACTGTTAAAAAAAAACGGTATTAAATAATACATTATACAATATAAAATAACATTTGTCATCAAAGATACACCCCATGAAAAGAGCGTACTTTTCAGATATATTCTTTGAATACGCCCTTTAAAAATGTTTACAATATCTTCGTAAAACTGGTGACACAATACTAACAACCAGTAGTTGTACACTGATTTAAAGTAAACTGATACAAAATTAGTCACAATCCATTTAATACCAATTTTAATATCAAAGGCTTCAAATGATGCATTAAAATAATATCTACCATCCCAAAGCACTATTAGCACTGTAACTAGTAGGATGTTCCCGAAATTTGCGTTGAGAAACACAAAGTTTTTAAAATTCCGGAATTTTATGACTAACCACCATGATATAATTCCGTAAGTTACCGCAGCTAATGACTGCACCAACGATACTATCAGTAAATTATACTTTAGATTTTGATAAGTTTCTAATGTATCAATAAAACTCATTGTAGTGTTAAAAACTCAGTTGAAAGAAATAAAGAAAATTTTTTTTGCGACCCGCACAGGAGACACGAGAAGTAAGCATAAAATTAAACAATAAAATGTAAAAATCGCATGCGAGACCAAAAAGACTCCTCCTATCTCAGCATGTGCAGCGATATTCAAAAAAGAAACGCTGCGCTGATATTCTGATGGGGCCCACTGTTGATGCCACGGACACACTTACGGAAACGGAAAATACTTGCACAGTTTTGATTGATTTTCAAAACGAATTAGCTCACGTATATTCACTGTTAAAGTATTTGTGATCACTTTGACGTAACAAACTTCCTGACAGAACAAGTCTCTCCTATGAATGACACGATACAAGTAAAGCTATTATAAAACGAATACAGGATCTATATAAGTATATTATTATTACAAAATATTAAAATACAGCATGCATTTATTAAAAACAATTGTTTGCCCGCGGTTTCACCCGCATGGAATGTGTTTTATTATCCCAATGAAAAAGTGTTTTGTTATACCAGAACGGAAAGTAAGTATGCTTTATATTACTTTGTGAGGCTTTGTTATGAATAAAATGAATTATTTATTTATTTAAAATTTCCTACTTATCCGTTCAGCCATTTTTACGTGATGAAACACAAACATACAAACCTTCACATTTATAATATTAGTAGGATTCCTGTTCGTCCGGTCTTGATTATCATGGTGCCGTCTTTGATTTACACTCCATCTCTGTCTTTTAAAAATGTTTTTAAGTATTTGTTGTGCACTTTTGTTAACTGTCCTAATTTTGTTAATCTCTCTTTAGCACTGCGGTTTGCTGTCAGTGAACCCAATTATGGGTTAAGCTCGCCTTTGTACATAAGCAAAAAAAAAAAAACTATAAAGAGACGGACAAAATATGAATATTTTAGATGGACTAGGATTTTTACACAAAAATAGATGATAGGTCCGCTAAAAAACTACGAGTACAGTTCAAGGCGTTAACAACAACTTTGACAGCTTTGAACTTGTGTCTTATATTAGAACTAGCTTCTGCCAGCGGCTTCGCCTGACTGGTTGATTCGCCATCAAATGCAATATTGCTTTAATTCTTCTTTTTGTTTCAATTTTAATCTGTTTTACATCAGAATTCGAGAGCCAAGTAAAGGTCAATATTTATGTATATTCTGAAGCAATAAAAATACTCACATCTATTCAAGTTGCCCAAATTTGATCGGCCCATTAAATCCTTCCATGAACCGTCTGAGTTGTCTCTAAGTCAAACTCAAGAAATGACTTCACCGGCTAATAATAGTATCTACCACAGAACAGAAAAAACGCCTTGTATCTACCAACATAAACGGAACAAAATAATAGGTACAATGTTTCTGTTCAACTCATTACACGAGAAAGCTTTAAATGAAGAAACTAACAGATGTCGGTGGTTAGTTAAATCAACATCAGACCATAGTATTTTTTGCTTTTTGTTGTCGGTTGTTTGATTTAAAGTCATGCAAGCAAAGTTGATCACTACTGAAGGTTTCAGAAATTGGAACATTTTAAGCTTTGAAAATGCACGAGTCCTTCACCTAAAATCATTTATCCAATGGCCTGAAGCTGAAACAGGTTCAAATCTGGTTCAATTATTGACAAAGAAAAACAGAAGGATGATTTCTAGAGAAAGATTACGATGGAACAATGTGCTTCAAAGATTGATGCACATAATCTTGTATTTGGCTGTAAATAAGTTCAGAGAGTCAAACCTATAAATTATGTACTCCAAACAATATAATATTTTCAGGCCATGTTCAATTGTTGACAAAGTTTGACCCCATCATGGAAGAGCGTGTCAGATGGCAGTGAAAGGTGATTTGGTTGACCATTATTGCGGCGAAAAGTAGTAAATGGATTAATAGAACTCAGGCATCTAACGTTTTATTTACAAACGTTTTTTAATTTTTTTAATTTTTGCATTAACCGGTTAAAGAATTCAAAGTATTGTGCAATCATAGCTCATACTCGATAAGTAGTGGATAGTAGTGACTATAATTTCGATAAAAGAGATGCCAAAAAAAAATACTTAAAAATTGCCAAACATGACCTTTTCAGGCTGCTTCTGATAGATAGACGTTGGTAGTGGATTGTAGAGCATTTTTTTCGTTTTTAGTTAAATAAGATATTTTCAGCCTCGGTTTTTTTCCAAAACGATAAATAAATTTTGAAACCTACAAGTGCTACCAACGCTGAAAATGAGTGATGAGAAACGTTCGTAGACGTTATAAGACGATTATAGTTTAGTACTTTTCGTTTGCAGTAAGCTAAAAAAATTTGAAATAAATATTTTAAGTCTCGATAATTTTCCAAAACAATAAATTCATTCTGAAAGCCGATACGAGTACAACAAACGCTGAAAATGTCTTAAAAACGTTTGTAGAGGTTTGAACTTTTGAAGATGAATGGAATTTTGATGTTTTCGTTTGTAGAAAGCTAAAAAAAAATATATATTAAAATGTATATAATTTTTTTTTTTGTTAGCTGTGGTGGCCCAGTGGTAACAGCCCCGACTTACGTGTCGTGGGTCGTGAGTTCGAACCCAGGCAGGTGCTTTATTAACGTAAATTATTTCATAACAACTGCTCTTAAAACGGTGAAAGAAAACAGAAAGTTTTTGAAAATGATCAATACCTGTTTAAGCAAGCCCTAGGCGGGCCCTGTACCAAAATCTGTTAGGGGGCTCCAATCTGACTGCGGTGACGCCTAAATGGGGGTTTAATAAAAAAAAATGCTTACATTACATAAAATAAAAAAGGCTTGTATTTTCATACTATTTCTATGTACAACCTTCTGTCTATTAAATTCTAAGTGTACTATATACTAATGTTTATTTACACTATTAGTAACCTTCTAACTCCAGTATTTTTTATAAAAACACTTTCTTATTAAATTTATGTTAGTTTTTCATGTTTTTTTACTGAAGTAATTTTTAGTTTGTTAGTAGTTCATACATAATGTCTAACAAAAAATTAATTAAGTATAAAGAACAACAACAATAACACAACAACAAGAAACAACAACTATTTTATAAATATTGTATTAAAAAAATAAATACATAAAATACACATAACAAAAACAACACAACACCAAACAACAACAACAAAACAACAACATAACAATATATACATAATTATTGAATAAATACATTTATGTTAATATATGTATTAAATATAATTTTTAAATTATAAATTATGCTAGGCGCCAAGTTAAACAATTCAAATATTTTCTCGCCTTTTTCGACAAAGTTACTTATTAAATCAACCGTTCAGTTAGAGACGAAATTAGTTTTTCAAGATTCTAATAATAACAATTTAATATTATATTGACTCACACAAGTTTTTGGGGGTATGCGGAACAGAGTGTAAAGTCCAACAAACTTCCATTGAAAAGGAAGAATCCCCGACCAGACGGGTGTTGTGTCTAGTCCGGGCAGCTGCCTCACGGTTGTTGTCGGACTGTTGTATACGTTCAAATCGCGCCGAAAACTCTGCTCGCGCGATGTAGGATTTGTTTGACGTCAGGTCATTAGTTCGTAGGTGATCATACCCTCCGGAGACCGGAGGTCGATAGCTCATGAATCGTCCGTACATATTGTGATGTATGTATTGTGGCCAGTAGAAGGTTAGTTCCCGTGAGTTAGAACCGGAAGCTGCATAGTTCACGGTGAGTCGGGACAGTCTTCGGTTGTGCCCCAGTGAGTCGGGGTGATGATACCTCAGTCAGTCGAGATAGTGCCTCAGTGAGCCAGGGTGACGGTGTCCCAGTGAGTCGGAATGATGCCGCAGGCTCCAGTGGGTCGCAACGGTTTTGAGTGGCGTAGTGGCTTGACTGGTGGCGTCGACCAGGAGAGGATCTTCAAGTATCTTCTTGTTGAACGGCCGATGGTGCAGTTTTCTGTGCCAGAGGCGCTGATGTGGTTGAGAGTGACGACAGAAGCTGACGGTGATGACCAGGCATGCGCATCCGCTGCATGCTAGTTCCCCAGTAGATACCACGGTAGATGCCATGGGTACTGGCGGGCTACGTGACTCGCTGCTCTATTGCTTGAAGAAGTGATGATGACGTCACAATGTAGTAGCTATGCATGAAGGCTGCGCTGATGTTTATGTTCAAGGGTCACCAGTTTGGGAGTATGCGGCACAGGGTTTAAAGTCCCACAAACCTCTATTGAAAAGGAAGGATCCACCGACCAGGCGGGTGTTGTGTCAGGTCCGGGCAACTGCCTCACGGTTGTTGTCGGACTGTTGTATACATTTAAATCACGCTTAAAACTGCTTGCGCGATGCAGGATTTGTATGACGTTGGATCATCAGTTCGTAGGTGGCGGTTTAGATGTCACTACAAGTTATTAAAGAGAAAACAAATACACAATGGAGAATAAATTAAACTAAACAACTCAACTGCAGTGGCCATGGGCCCAGACTAGGCACAGCCTGTATATTGGTGTCCCAAGATTATAGGATATGCAGACTTAATTGTTCTGTCTGACACAGCAAAATGATACAATTAATTAAACAGTCTACAGCACAAAAAATAATAATTAAATGATCAAAATAAAAAATAACAAACAAAACGAGAAATTATAACACACTTAAATCGAAAAATTAAAATTACTTAGTTACATTATTCCAATTACAATTAAGATCAAAATTAGAAAACATAATTGAAAATAAAAAGAAAGCAGAAATATAAAATATCATTTTAAATTAAAATCAAAATAATGTTAATGTCTTCATCAAATTAAAATTAATCATAATAATTTATTGTCCTCTCTTTACAAAGGTTGGCTTAGTAATATAACATCAACATAAGATTATGTTAGTTTACACGTATATTATGTCATGGTGGCTCAGTGGCTAAGTCCTCGTGTCTCGCATTTGAGGTCTTGGGTTCAAATCCGGTCAAGTACCAATGTGACTTTCTCAAATTCATATGTACTTTCTAAGTATATCTTGGACATCACAGGCAACGGTGAACGAAAACATCGTGAGGAAACCTGGACTTATATAGTTAAAGTAAGTCAGAGGCCTGTGGGGTTCACAGAGGCGGCTTTATTAACTCTGACATACGCGTATTAAAAGCACATTTGGGAGAGACTAGAGTCTCTACTAGAGAAACACTGTGTTGCGGATCTCTAATATTATAATAAATATTAAAATGTAAGTTGAAAATTAGATCACTCGTTTAAGAAAAAACATAGAAGTGGAATGGTAGTGTTATGGTGTGTGTGAATGTTGGACTACTGCCAAGATTGATAGCTGATCTTGTCACATACAAGTCCTAAGATAATTTTTATTCAGTTTTAATTGAAAGAACTTGAGTGAGATTATGGATAACATTTTACAAATATTTGCTAACACATGTCGAGGCCTCATTGACCCGGGGATAGCTACGCCTCTGAGTTTCAGTGATACCTACATTGTTCACATTAGTAAGTGTGTTTATTAGCATTAATAATACAAGTAAAAATGAATAAAAACACTACTAAGTGAACAATAATTTCAATTTCGGAAGCCGGTGTTCCTGTTTTCATTTCTTCGTTTTTGGTACTTATAATGTCCAAAGTGATGCCAGAATATATTAACCCAATAACATGAAACTTAAATAAAACCGGTGATATGATAGTATACCAAGGTGAACTGGTAGCGGACACCTTTGAGTGTACCAGTGAGATGTTATGTTATGAAATGGTGTAAACAATAAACAGACATGCGATTGCAGCTATCCCGAGTGATTTGCTGTAATTTATTGAAGAGTTCTGATGTATATCTCCAAAGTTCTTCATCAGATCTTCTCCTTCGGGCGCACGGCTGGCGCAGTGGTTGAGCGATTGACTGCTGCGCTGCGTGTCGCGGGTTCGACTAACGCACGGAACAAATATTTGTATGACTTACAGATAGTTGTTCCGGCTCTGGGTGTTTGTGTTATGTATGTTGTTATGTTTATATGATTGTAAACGCACCCACGATACAGGAAGAAATTCCTAGTGTGGGGCAACGTTTTTTAAAAAGAGAAATAAACAAAAGATCTTGATAAAATTTTAATGGGACCACATGACCAGCCAACCTTCAAATATAAAAGGATCATCAAAATCGGTTCACCTAGTAAAAAGTTCGGAGATAACGCTCTTTAAAAAAAATACAGTCGAATTGATAACCTTCTCTTTTTTGGGAAGTCGGTCAAAAACCGATTTATCGGCCTGACTGTAACAATTATACGGCAAGCACCGCTGGGTGGCTATCAGGAAGTTCACGATAAATCCCTTCATCCATGATTTTATTGTGATCCCTGCGTCTTTCTGATATCAACCTTTTTTTAATTTTATTTATATAAAAATCATGCCATATAACCCGATTTCTTTTAGATACAACGAAGAAAACATTTAATATTAGTACATTTAAGTGATTGATTATGATTAATATAATTTCCATTCGATGGCGAATATTTATAGAAAAATTGTAAATTTCATCTAGATATGCATATATAAATGGACACAGCATAATGATGTCGCTGAGTAAAAATATCAAAGTGGCGATATATAAACGATGCCAGATATTAGTCGCTGAATTGACTCGACTCGTGCTGAAGAAACTACGAAAAAGTGAACATGTAATTATTATATAAAAACAAGTATTAAGTATCAACGGTAAAACGTGACTTCCCATCTTGAGGAGTGGCAAAAGTTTGTCAATGAAATCAGAATCAACGGTAAAAAAAACGGTTCACAATAATACATTATACCATATAAAATAACATTTGTGATCAAAGATACACCCCATGAAAAGAGCGTACTTTTAAGATATTTCCTTTGAATACGTCCCTTAAAAATGTTTACAATATCTTCGTAAAACTGGTGACACAATACTAACAACCAGTGGTTGTACACTGATTTGAAGTAAACTGATACAAAATTAGTCACAAACCATTTAATGCCACATTCCATACGAAAGGCTTCCCATGATGCATTATACAAATATGTATCATCCAAACGCACTATTAGCACTGGAACTAGTAGGATGTTCCCGAAATTTGCGTTGAGAAACACAAAGTTTTTGAAATTCCGGAATTTTTTGATTAACCACCATGATATAATTCCGTAACTTACAGCAACGAATGACTGCACCAACGATATTAACAGTAAATAATACTGCAGATTGTGTTTTAATTCGAAATGCACAGCTTTTTCATAAAGTTCTTCATATTGTACCAATGTAAGGTTAAAAAGACCATCCACAGAATCATAGTCATCCGTCATGGCGCATATCACTTGCACAGTTTTAAATGTTTTGCAAAAGGAATTAGCTCACGTACTATTTATTCTCTGTTAAAGTATTTGTGACCACTTTGTCGTAACAAACTTCCTGACAGAACAAGCCTCGCCTATGAATGACACGATACAAGTAAAGTTATTATAAAACGAATACAGGATCTATAAAAACTATCTTTTGCCCGCGGATTCACCCGCGTGGTAAGTGTTTTATTATCCCAAGGAAATAGGGTTTTATTATACCGGAATGGACAGTAAGTATGCTTTAAATTACTTTGTAAGGCTTTGTTATGAATAAAATGAATTATTTATATATTTAAAATTTCCTACAAATCCGTTCAACCATTTTTACGTGATGAAACACAAACATATAAACTTTCATATTTATAATATTAGTAGGATTCCTGCAGCCATATTGCGTAATGAATTTGGAAAGAGCAAAGGGCAAAGAGTATGAAATTCGACCAATCACATGCGTGAAGAAAGACGCGATGTGGCTTTCCGTCTATGTGATTGATCGATTTTTCATACTCTCTGCCCTTTGCTCTTTCCGAATTCATTACGCAATAAGGCTACTGTTCGTCCGGTTTTGATTACCATGGTGCCGTTTTTGATTTACACTCCATCTCTGTCTTTTTAATAAAACTAGAAAAAGACGGACAAAATATAAATATTTTAGATGGACTAGGATTTTTACACAAAAATAGATGATAGGTCGGCTAAAAAACTACGTTAAAGTTCAAGGCGTTAACAACAAGTTTGATAGCTCAAACTAGTGTCTTATTTTAGAACTAGCTTCTGCCAGCGGCTTCGCCAGACGGTCGGTTCGCCATAAAATGCAATATTGCTTTAATTCTTCTTTTTGTTTCTCTTTTCATTGTAATATACTGTGCACTGCATAGGACGTTTTGCGAATAGAACCTTGTAGCGTTACGTATAGCTCAGTTGAACTATACGTAAGCCACGTTAATAAAATTAAAAGTAACTATAAATTAAAACTAAGAAAAGGATATAAATAACAAATTAAGGTCCGGCTTGACACGACGTGGGCAGCTAGGAAGATCCGGCTTCGCACGACGTGGGCAGCTACGAAGATCCGGCTTCGCACGACGTGGGCAGGTAGGCTAGGCAGCTGGACGAACACGAAGGCGTGAAATGCCCGAGGTAGGCAGATGAGCTCGCAGATGAATCGCTTAGGTAGGCAGTAGGGTAGCCAGCAGGACGAATGGGCTGGCACACAGTTAGATGGTCAAGGCTTGAACCAATAGTCAGGATAACAGGCAGCTAGGAGTGTGGAGGTCAGGCTGTGGCTTAATATGCTGATCAATCAAGCCCTTTTGATATGAAGCGGTGACCGTCGAAGTTAAAGAACCAGTAACACACTCAATAAATAATATTTATTGTTTTTCACAGAATTGGTAGATTCACAGACCTTATATATAATAGTTTTAAAGAGATTTTCAGATTCAATAGTACAACACGTAGTACTAAGTAGTCAAACGACTTTCAGAGTTCAGAGCAGATTCAAGACTGCAAAGCCCTCGGCCTTTCCGTCTTTTATATCCACCGCTTGACAGAATCAGAATCAGAATTTAAGTTAGTGACATCTTGTTGTCATAAAAAAGTGCAACCTGCCAGTATTCAAAACAGCCAGTAATATTCAATCCAAAACCTTTTCGATGAATTCTGAGAGCGTGTAAATTAATTTTCAATTTATAAAATACAATATTTGAGCTAACCATATTGATAAAAAGAATTTAAATTATATAAATCAAAAGTAATCTTCATAGACTAAGCTAGTAAGAAGCTCTATGACAGAAAATTTAAAAGGAAAAGTATTGACAGCTTGACAACCTGACGTAGGTGTCATAACATTGAAAAATATGATTATTTTATAAGAAAACGAATCGTTTTAGACCGATTCGCAGAATAATAATGTAAACGTATAAAGGATGCGAAGTATAAGTATATGATGTAAAATGTATTGGCATGGAATAATATGAAGTAAGTATTAAGAGACCTAAGTGTGAATTAGGTGAGAACACCAGCTCACTCAGTGAAATAACTAAAATATGTGGTTTAAAATAGCGAAATACCACATTTAGATGATTACTACTGCCAGTAATGATAAAAGTAAATCCCTTGGTTTAGAGACTTTCCAGAATAGAAGATACATTTTGTATTTTAGTGCTTAGTAATTATGCGACTTTTCGGATTCAGACCCGATTCAAGACTGCCAAGCCCTCGGCCTTTCCGTCTTTTATATCCACCGCTTTGCAACGGGATATTTTCTTGGGAACAATAAAGCACCATATACTGAGAACGATGTTTATTAAATGTAACCCTTGAACACGTTACCAAAGTAAATAAATTTAAAAAGGGTCGCTGGTTGCAGTTGGCTGGTCAACTTTTCTCCGTATCAAAATATTTCCCAATTAATTTATAGTTGAGGGTGGAAGAACAAAAAATAAAAATAATAATAAAACGGAAGGGCCAGAAAGCCCGTCTCCTGAACCGTCGCGTAGCCAGCCAACTCCACACCGCAACAGCCTGCCTCGAGCAGATAGCCTCAGCCAGGCAATCCGCCCCAACCAGACAATCAGCCCCAACCAGACACCTCCTGAAGTTACAGAATAAAAACTTCTTAGCACAAAAACTCAAATTAAACACAAAGGGTTTTGAGTATATAGAATAGACAGGTCGCTAAAACACTGAAAGCAACATCCTATACACCGGGCTTTACATAGGCGAACACAATGGGTGAGCCGTCCGGCACTCTTCATGATTAAACACACAGAATTTAGGGTTAGACGGAGCAGACAATTCGCTACACATGGAAGGTATTATCTTACACACAGGCTTTACATAAGTGAACACAATGGATGAGCTGTCCCGCACTCTTCATGATTAAACACACAGATTTTATTGTTATACAGATCAGACAAATCGTTGGGATACGGGGAATATTATCTTAAACACTGGGCTTTACATAGGCTAACATAATGGATGGCCCTCCTGAGTATATGGAAATCATGCCTAAGGTGTATGTAAATAGGTATAATTGTATGGAGCTTGTCAACAAACACCCACAAATGATAGGCCAGCCCAAATAATATAAATGTATCGGCCGCCCTAAGAAACCGAATACCAACTGACAGAGCCTTTAGGAAGTCAAACACGTACCTTTCGGAGGAAGAAAACCCGTAGGGTAGATAGGTCGGCCCAATTTCGACCCCACGCCACGTTGTTCTGAAAGAAACCAGCAAGTCAGCACACAGAACTCACAACGAAATACGATGGGGTCAATCCCCTGAGCAAGGCAACTTACCGTGAGGGATTATGAGCCCGACGTGAGTACACGTGGACAACGGGGCCAGTACCTGACCGAATCCCCATTGCCAAAGGAAGAAGCCCACGCCCAGGTCACACAGCAGCAACAAACAGCACCCAGGTCGCCGGCACACGGAACACGTGGACCAAGCGACACTGACCACACCAATCACCAGCACACGAGCAGCTTTTGGTCGCCGGGACGCACTCACGCGTCCCAAAGCAAAACCGGCCACTCTCTCAGCAACCACTTCAACCTACAGGTTCCTGGTTAGGGCTTCGGCCCAACCAGCACGTTAGCAGGCGGGTGACCGAAGATCCGGTCGCCACGCCGCCTCGCAGAAAAAGAAAAAAAGATCACCGCACGCACAAATCAAAACGTCAAATCACCCAGTGCCGTTCGGATACAAATCGCACAAAAATCAAATCACTTTGATTTTAACTACCCCACGAAACAATTTCAATCCTTGAAGAAATGACAAGGAAAAATCACCCTTCCGTAAAATACACCATCCCAGGTTCAAATCACATCCGTCAAATTATTCAAGTTCAATTTATAACTAAATTCTATAAAAACACAAATACTAAATGACATATCCGAACGCATACGCCGCCCTAATTCGACACTCGACACTTCAGAACGTTCCAAGCCGAAACTTCTAAATAAAATAAATGTAATCGCCTAACTGACATAAATCTGGACAACAATCTCTCGTAATCCCAAAACAAATCTCGAATTGAACTCAATCGCTGACTAATAAAATGATTTTAAAGTGCTTCCAGCTAACTATTTGCGCGTTTCCGAACGCAAACGTCGAACGCCCAAATGACAGCTGGCAGTCCGTCAAAACAAACAAATAATATCTAGTAAATAAAACTTCGGTGGACGAATATCAAGTGATTTTAAGTTATTTTAGTGAAATGAATGTATTTATAGGGAACTCGACGTCCCAGGGTGCGGTTCCAAAGTGGTTCCACCACCCAGCGGCAGTTTTAAAGCGAATGAGCCATACAAATACGGCGGAAAGAGGTAACTAATTTTCTTTTGACAAAACTTTTATCTACCACAAAAAAAAGTGTTACAGCTTGACAGAATCAGAATCAGAATTTAAGTTAGTGACATCTTGTTGTCATAAAAAAAGTGCAACCTGCCAGTATTCAAAACAGCCAGTAATATTCAATCCAAAACCTTTTCGATGAATTCTGAGAGCGTGTAAATTAATTTTCAATTTATAAAATACAATATTTGAGCTAACCATATTGATAAAAAGAATTTAAATTATACAAATCAAAAGTAATCTTCATAGACTAAGCTAGTAAGAAGCTCTATGACAGAAAATTTAAAAGGAAAAGTATTGACAGCTTGACAACCTGACGTAGGTGTCATAACATTGAAAAATATGATTATTTTATAAGAAAACGAATCGTTTTAGACCGATTCGCAGAATAATAATGTAAACGTATAAAGGATGCGAAGTATAAGTATATGATGTAAAATGTATTGGCATGGAATAATATGAAGTAAGTATTAAGAGACCTAAGTGTGAATTAGGTGAGAACACCAGCTCACTCAGTGCAATAACTAAAATATGTGGTTTAAAATAGCGAAATACCACATTTCCCCAACAACCCCGGAAAATTTTCAACTCCATTGAAAATTTTGAAGGTTAAAATAAGTCCTTGCTCCAACACACAACATCTTTCATACTTTCGTCAAACACTCTCATTCATTCACACGTAGGGGATATGGTTCACATTCAATGACGCATACTCCAAAAAAGAAATATTTATATTGTAATTACGAAGGCTTTTTTTTTAATTAGGTATCGTAACCCGCACCTGTTTGAAAACCCAATTTAGAAGAGAGCATTAGGGCTTATTTAACGAGTTGCTTATCCGCTCAAGAGCATTAGGGCTTATTTAACGAGTTGCTTATCCGCTCGAAAAGTTTAAAGTTTAAGAAAAACCCCAAGTTTAAGAGACACTCGAGTTTAAGAGAGCCCAAGAGGAACTTGAGTTTAAGAGAGCTCAAGAGTAACTTGAGTTTAAGAGAGCTCAAGAGTAACTTGAGTTTAAGAGAGCTCAAGAGTAATGTTCGCGACGAAGCGACACATAGCATATAGTCTATATACTTGCCTATATACCGTTAAAATACTTAAGTTATTTAAGTAAGCAATGTATGTAATAGCATAGGTAAATAAAGAATTTAATTCTTTTCGATTAGGGGTCCCCTAAAAAGCGGGAGCGCAAGTAGCGCCGGGTGCGACATCTTCACGCACCAATGTGTGTTATTTACCTTTACATACACTACACTGTTAGGAAACACAATCTAGGTGTTCTAACTTGGATGCCCTAAGGCTATGACTGAAAAATGATACCTAACAACAGTACATAGCCAGGGACTATAGAGTATCACCCTGAAACACTAGATACATACACATTTCGCTCAAGTAGGTGGTAAGATGAACTCGTTATAAGCGATTCAGCACTTCTAGGTAACCTAGATATCTGCCTAGGACATGTAAACAGATAGTACTCGCATAGTTCTAGTACATAAAGGCCACTTGCTTGAGATAATGTGTCTGTATACATAGAACACAAGGGTTTTCGAGCGCTTGTCGGCGGCCCGCCCGCCTTCAGGTACCTTCTGAGCCTGAAGGAATATAGATTTGCTTACTGAAGCAATACCATCGGGGACTGGCAGGCAGGCGCTCGGATTCTCCCATAGGCCCCAGGTCCTCTGACCTTCGGGCATATCATAAAACCTGTTTGTTTCCCTGGATCTGGCAAATATTTCCCTTTTCGGCCGCTTCCCGGCACCAAAACCACCAGAAGGGCTGGTGGTATACCCTAGTTACACACACCATTCGATTCCTTGTTTCATGGCCTCCCTGATCACACTTTTGTAAGGAGCCCAGCTCTGGTGACCAGGGAGATAACCACCGAAATATATTGCCCGGCCCCGGGACATTCTCATTTTCGGACACTTCAGGGTGAATACTGACTCGAGGGTTGAACCCACACCCACCAGAGTGGCACCATAGGGTGGCCTGTCATGATGGCCATCGATTAATGCCTGGTGGTCGTGGATTCCACGAGTACCTTGAGTACAAACTAACTTTATGTTAGAAAATAACATCTTTCACTACTCACGCACACTTCCAGGCACCTACACGCCTGAAGGTTATAGATATAGCTATAGAAACGCTGGATTCCTATAGCTTAGGGAAAGGGCTTTCGAACCCCCGCGATGAAAGTAGTGGAAAAATGTATACTTTAGCCTGTAATAGCCATAAGTTCGAAAAACCAGCAGAATTTCCCTTCATCACTCGTTCTTCCTAGCAGAACTCCTCGGAGGAGATAGTCAGGGACCTGGACCAAGGTCCGTTGGATGGGCCATTTCAAGGCGCTTCCAACCATATAGGTCATGCCATGGTCATGACATCGGGAAGGGAGGTTCTGCTGAGTTATAGCATAAGTTTATAATAAAAAATTAGGTAAAATAAAAACTTGTGCGACTAAAAAATCAGGGTCCTCGTGACGGTAAAGTTTGGTAGTACGATAGTGCGCATGCGCATCGAGCAATTCGGTAGCCAAATTTGTATTAGAAGAATCCACGCAACTTTATGTCACGAAGACCCTGTGAAAACATCGCAAAACACTAAGAAGAATAAAGTCTTTTATTTCCTGGACATCATATCTTCACCCGTGAACATCTGGCAGACCTCAAGCAGCTCACAGAGGCGAGAATTCTTGATGACAACTGAACTATAGGTGCAAGGGTGTCAACGCGCTGGTGCTGGAGCCTTACAACCTCCAGAAGCCCTATTCTCCGCCAGCGATCACGTCCACCCCGTACATTTACTGGTCCGTTCGAGCCGAATTTTCAAGAACCAAGCCGTTCCTGTGAACATATAGGCCAATGAAAAGCCTGGTTCCGGTGAAGAAAGAAGTCTGACGTCCAGTTCCTGTGAACATATAGGCCAACGAAAAGCCTAGTTCCGGTGAAGTAAGAAGCCTGATGCCCTGTTCCTGTGAACAGTTCCTGTGAACAAAGAAGTCTGACGTCCAGTACACCTCGTCAACTGAGGGTACATTCTTGTTTCTTTAATACGTCAGATAATAGTCAAAACGTAACGTACCGTTCCTGAGAACAGTTCCTGTGAACAGAGAAGCCTGATGTCCAGTACACCTCGTCAACTGAGGGTACATTCCTATTTCTTTAACACGTCACATAATAGTCAAAACGTAACGTACCGTTCCTGAGAACTGTACCTGTGAACAAAGAAATCTGATGCCCACGCCTGGGAACATTTCCTGAGAACCTAGTGCCTGGGAAGAAAGAATACTGACGTCCGTTTCCTGGGAACCATACCCCATAAACAAATTTGGTAAGAAATATATTCCCATACTTAAAGTACCGACTGGGGTACGAAACCATCACGTTCCCGTGAAGAGTTCCTGGGAATAAAGAAGCCTGACGTCCCACTCGTAAACCTTACAAGTGTCAAGGTTAAGATCATATTTCTTTAAAGATTAGTCAAAAACGTTACGTATCGTTCCTGTGAACACTTTCCAGGAAAGAAAGAAAGGAAGGTGGGATTTCCAGTATCGTAAGACATCAGGGCAGTCGACAACAGGATTCCGTCCTGCCACGCGTCCCGTTTGAATAGCAGACGACTACCGTCGCAAAGAGACGCACGTGGATTGAGCCCCACGTGTGCCAGTGACGTGTCACAGACGGTAAGAGACTCACACGTGGATTAGGCCCCACGTGTGAAACCCTTTTCCTGGGTGAAAAAACCCAGATACTGGGTGGAAACCGTGTTCCTGGGAGACAACCGCATTCCTGGGAAATTTTCGTTACGCCCCTGAAGCGATCCAGTGGCGTGAACCTGCGTTTTGGAGGGTTACCGTCGTCAAGAGACGTGAAACCAGCCGGTCTTCGTGACTACCCGTTCCTGGGAGACAGCTGCCGACCCTGGGCTGTGAACCTGAGAAGAAACTAGGAGATTACTGTCCTGGTAACCTAGTTGCTGAGGAAATAGCGTTAAGAGTTATCGCTAGAAAAAACTTATAATAGAAGTTTTTATAGCGTGCTGAGAACTTGTTTCGGAGATAGAACATACATACGACGTACATCGAGTCCTGCAGAATATAGCTGAAGGACTATCACCAAAGCGCTATCCCTGACAGAGCTATCGCTAGAAGAAACTTATGATAGAAGTTTTTATAGCGTGCTGAGAGCTTGTTTCGGAGATAGAACACACGTACGACGTTCATCGAGTCCTGAAGAATTATAGCTGAAGGATTATCACCGAGGCGCTATCCCTAAGAAAAAACATAGAAGTTTCGAACGTGTGAAGACGAAGATTTGTTCTATGAGATAGAACGAAAACAAACACATACGAGGACAAACACATTACCCTCATTCGGCAGTCGGGTAATAAGAGTTAGTGTGGAAGAGAACCCGACCCTAATCAGGGACACTAACTCCTTCAGTCTGGATTTGACCATCAAGATTGGATTTTTTCGATTGAAACGTTATAGCCTGGAAGCTAACCTGGAGTTAAGAGGATCGGACTAACCCGGAGTTAAGAATTAACCCGGGGTTAAAATTTCGAAAAATTGAAAAGGGAAGCGAATCCACTTCGAGCTGACGTCTGGGACCGAACCTTAACCCAGAGTTAGGACTTAGCAGTTTTCAAGAAATTCTTTGAAGCTTGGACATAGCCGTTTGAAGACTTGAAAATAGACTTAACTGTTCGTGCTGGAGTCTAGAGTTGGACTTAACCTGTTCGAGCTGAAGTCTAGGGTTGGACTTAACCCTTTCGTGCTGAAGTCTAGGACTTAACCCGTTCCTGCTGAAGTTTGGATTTGGACTTAACCCGTTCCTGCTGAAGTCTAGAATTGGACTTAACCCTTTCGTGCTGAAGTCTAGGACTTAACCCGTTCCTGCTGAAGTTTGGATTTGGACTTAACCCGTTCCTGCTGAAGTCTAGAATTGGACTTAACCCTTCAAGCTGACGTCTTGAATAGTCAACCCGTTCCTGTTGAAGTTTGGATTTTGGACTTAACCGTTTCAAGTCTAGAGTCGGACTTAACCCTTTCGAGCTGAAGTCTAGAGTTGGACTTAACCCGTTCGAATTGAAGTATTGAAACAGAAGTCAACATGCCGATGACCAGATCACAGGACAGGAAGGCTGAGGCGTGGACAGTAGGCATGGATCACCCAACAGGCCTACGTCATCAACTGCCCCCACGCTCGCCTACGACGACCGAAGGGACGGGACAGTCTGCACCGACGTCACATATAGGTGACGACCCGCTCACACAGAGACTTACAGGAGATATAGATGATAAGGAACAAACAGATCGCCCCAGCACATGCAGGAAGGCACCCAGGAGGGAAGGATCTTCAGATAGAACACTGAAGCCTTCTGATAGAATACAAGGAATTCAAGATAAGACCTTTGATAGAGGCACTACCATGGCTACCCGGGGGGACGCCCGCAACGTCCAAAGCAGACCGCCGTCGACCAGGACGACCCGGTCACAAAAGAAAATTTCGAGGGCACGTGAAGACTTATTGAAGATTAAGTTGGAACTTGCCAAGTTAGCACTTCAAAAGGCAGAAGAAGAAGTTTCTGAAGCCGAATATATGGATGACAGAGACTCTAATGAAGAGTACGTGCGTTCTTGGCTGGAAGAGGCACCAGAACCTGAGCCACTGAGGGAGGATGACGCCGCCGAAGGGGACAAGACGAATAAGCCCCCGCCTGCGACTGTCGACGTTATAGCGGACTCCCAGACGCACGATCCTACAGCAAAAGAAGTGAAGGCTAACACAGAGCCGTCAAGGCAAATAGAAGCGAAAGACTCACTCCGTCCCTTCCTAACGGAGCTGACATCCGCTATAGCGTCGCTAGCCGACAGGAAAATCGAGCCATGGACGCCCAACCCTTCGGCGTCGAAGGCTGTCATGACTCTACCAAACTTTGGTGGAGCTCATACCGAATGGCTATCTTTTCGAGCCATATATGAGGCAACTCGTGCCTACTTCAGCGACATTGAAAACACGGCAAGACTCAGAAGGAGCTTGCGTGGTCGCGCACTGGAGACAGTGAGCTCAGAACTCATCGGGAACGCAAAACCGGATGAGATCATGAGAGAATTGGAGCTACAATACGGACGTCCTGATTCAATCGCCCAGGCCGAGACAGATCGACTTAGAGGGCTGCCACGATGCAGCGAGTCGCCCAAGGACATCTGTACCTTTGCAAGTCGGGTCAGAAGCGGAGTGGTCACCCTGCGTGCACTCAAGAAGGATCATTACCTGATCAATGCTGAATTAATGCGACAATTAACCGAAAAGCTGCCCAATTCTCTACGTGTACAGTGGTACAGAACGTTCACGGAAAAGTATCAGTCGCTGCCAGACTTATCACTCTTCAGCGACTTTATAACGGAACAAGCTCACTTCTGCAGTGCATTCGCCCCACCTGAGGCCATCAAGGAGACAGACACTCTGGTGGGGAAACGTGTCATACAACGGACACACATAGCTACCGACAAGCCGGTAAACAAATGTCGAGTCTGCGACAAGGAAGGTCACTACTCGTCTGACTGCCCCAAGTTCAGAGACGCAGCAAGTGACAAGAAATGGGAGCTAGCCAAGAAACATAGCTTGTGCTATCGCTGCCTGAGATTTCGTCGGGAAGGCCACACATGTACCAAGAGGAAGTGTGGCCTCAAGGGATGTACAGCCACGCACCATCGACTTCTTCATTTTAGTAAGAAGCCTCAGACAGAAAGGTCTAAGAAAACCACTGCTCCAGAGGACCAGAAGAAGGAACCTAACGAAACGGTGGCTAGTTCGCGAACTAGTTCGAGTCATGCTTTCCTGAAAATGATACCGGTTCGAGTCATCGGACCGGCGGGAGAGGCAGACACTTATGCACTCCTTGACGACGGATCTACCGTTTCGCTGATAGATGAAGCCATCGCCCAGCGAGTGGGAGCAGTGGGACCTATAGACCCACTGAAGATCGGTGCCATTGGTGACACCATGATCGACACTCCCTCATCGAGACGAATAACAGTCGTTCTCAATAGTAAACAGAAAAATAGGGTGCCCTTCAAGGCGCGCACCATTCCGAAGCTCAACCTGTCACCACAGGCAGTCAGTCGAGAAGATGTAGCACGATGCAGACACCTTCAAGACCTGACGTCGCAGCTTACTTACCCCACTGGGGTGCCAAAGATCATCGTCGGCCAAGATAACTGGCACCTGTTACTGGCCAGCGAGATCCGCAGAGGTCCGAGAAACCAACCCATCGCGTCGTTAACCATGATGGGTTGGACATTACACGGCGTGCACACCAGAACACTGGGACAGCAGGTGCATTATGTCGACAGATATCAGACTGTTGACAACAAGCAAGATGCGGATCTGAACGAGCAGCTCCGTGAATTCTTCGCTATCGAACCATTGGTCGTCAATCCAGGACGACCAGCTTCTGACCCAGAGAAGAAGGCAGAAGAGATCCTGAACCGTCACACAAGACAGTTAGGAAACGGGCACATAGAAACCGCCAAGCACTGGCGAGAAGAAAAAATAGACGTGCCCGATAGTAATGAGAAAGCTCTCAAAAGGCTTGTCTCTATAGAGAAGAAGCCGGGTAGGAAACCGGATCTTCAAGATAGACGTACAGAACAGACGAACTCCCTTACAGAAAAGGGATACGCTGAAAAGGCGACTGCATCAAGCATCGCAACTGTGGTGAATAATAGTCACCAACGGGCGAAGTTTGAACCAAGAAAATGGGTATCAAACAGTTCGCAAAGGATGGAAAATCTAGATCCGTCACAGACACATTCAGAGGTCGTGAATACCGCCATCACACGGCGTTTTCACCGACCAAAATATAGGCAGCAAATAGAAAACAGAGATCCTTTACAGATCAAAACAGAGGTTGTGAATACCGCCATCACACGGCGTTTTCACCGACCAAGACATCGACAGCAAGAAGATGTACCGTCGGCCATAAATCCTGGCCGACATGTTCTGGCGCCGCTGGGTGCGAGAGTACCTGCCGGAGCTCCAAAACCGGCGGGAGCCCCACAGCAGCGGGCCTGGCCTGCAGGTGGGCGACCCCGTCCTCATAGCTGCCAACTGCCTCGCAACACGTGGCCGCGAGGCCGCATCGAGGCCATCTACCCTGGCCCTGATGGTGAAGTCCGGACCGCTGAGGTGCGCACCACTGGCGGCACTCTAAAGCGTCCGGTGAAGAAGCTCATACCGCTACCTAAATGAGCGTAGCAGAGTTCCAGCGGCGAGAGCTGAGCGACGTGTCGCAGAGCGTCGTGGCTACGAGCGCTGCCGACGGTCGTCGCTCACCGGCGTGATGCAGCGCCGCGCCGACGTCGCTACGTGTCGTCACTGCACTGCACGGCGGGAGAGATGTTCGCGACGAAGCGACACATAGCATATAGTCTATATACTTGCCTATATACCGTTAAAATACTTAAGTTATTTAAGTAAGCAATGTATGTAATAGCATAGGTAAATAAAGAATTTAATTCTTTTCGATTAGGGGTCCCCTAAAAAGCGGGAGCGCAAGTAGCGCCGGGTGCGACATCTTCACGCACCAATGTGTGTTATTTACCTTTACATACACTACACTGTTAGGAAACACAATCTAGGTGTTCTAACTTGGATGCCCTAAGGCTATGACTGAAAAATGATACCTAACAACAGTACATAGCCAGGGACTATAGAGTATCACCCTGAAACACTAGATACATACACATTTCGCTCAAGTAGGTGGTAAGATGAACTCGTTATAAGCGATTCAGCACTTCTAGGTAACCTAGATATCTGCCTAGGACATGTAAACAGATAGTACTCGCATAGTTCTAGTACATAAAGGCCACTTGCTTGAGATAATGTGTCTGTATACATAGAACACAAGGGTTTTCGAGCGCTTGTCGGCGGCCCGCCCGCCTTCAGGTACCTTCTGAGCCTGAAGGAATATAGATTTGCTTACTGAAGCAATACCATCGGGGACTGGCAGGCAGGCGCTCGGATTCTCCCATAGGCCCCAGGTCCTCTGACCTTCGGGCATATCATAAAACCTGTTTGTTTCCCTGGATCTGGCAAATATTTCCCTTTTCGGCCGCTTCCCGGCACCAAAACCACCAGAAGGGCTGGTGGTATACCCTAGTTACACACACCATTCGATTCCTTGTTTCATGGCCTCCCTGATCACACTTTTGTAAGGAGCCCAGCTCTGGTGACCAGGGAGATAACCACCGAAATATATTGCCCGGCCCCGGGACATTCTCATTTTCGGACACTTCAGGGTGAATACTGACTCGAGGGTTGAACCCACACCCACCAGAGTGGCACCATAGGGTGGCCTGTCATGATGGCCATCGATTAATGCCTGGTGGTCGTGGATTCCACGAGTACCTTGAGTACAAACTAACTTTATGTTAGAAAATAACATCTTTCACTACTCACGCACACTTCCAGGCACCTACACGCCTGAAGGTTATAGATATAGCTATAGAAACGCTGGATTCCTATAGCTTAGGGAAAGGGCTTTCGAACCCCCGCGATGAAAGTAGTGGAAAAATGTATACTTTAGCCTGTAATAGCCATAAGTTCGAAAAACCAGCAGAATTTCCCTTCATCACTCGTTCTTCCTAGCAGAACTCCTCGGAGGAGATAGTCAGGGACCTGGACCAAGGTCCGTTGGATGGGCCATTTCAAGGCGCTTCCAACCATATAGGTCATGCCATGGTCATGACATCGGGAAGGGAGGTTCTGCTGAGTTATAGCATAAGTTTATAATAAAAAATTAGGTAAAATAAAAACTTGTGCGACTAAAAAATCAGGGTCCTCGTGACGGTAAAGTTTGGTAGTACGATAGTGCGCATGCGCATCGAGCAATTCGGTAGCCAAATTTGTATTAGAAGAATCCACGCAACTTTATGTCACGAAGACCCTGTGAAAACATCGCAAAACACTAAGAAGAATAAAGTCTTTTATTTCCTGGACATCATATCTTCACCCGTGAACATCTGGCAGACCTCAAGCAGCTCACAGAGGCGAGAATTCTTGATGACAACTGAACTATAGGTGCAAGGGTGTCAACGCGCTGGTGCTGGAGCCTTACAACCTCCAGAAGCCCTATTCTCCGCCAGCGATCACGTCCACCCCGTACAAGTAACTTGAGTTTAAGGTTTAGAGGGTTTTAAGAATACCTCTAAGAAAAGATAATGCATTAGGGGCTTATTTAATGAGTTGCTACCGCTCAAAAAAAAGGAATAATGCATTATAGCCTTATTCAGAGAAAATAAAAACTGAAAGTCGAAAAGAACTCGACAGTTAGAAGAAAGAAAGAAGATAGAGATGAGTCATGAGTAATATATGAAGAATGAATTTATTTACATAATTATATACCTACACTGTAGCGTTACGTATAGTTCAAATGAACTATACGTAAGCCACGTTAATAAAATTAAAGGTAAATATAAATTAAAACTAATAAAAGGATATAAATAACAAATTAAGGTCCGGCTTCGCACGACGTGAGCAGTTAGGAAGATCCGGCTTGACACGACGTGGGCAGAAATTTCTTAACAGGCAGGCAGGCAGGCTAGGCAGCTGGACGGACACGAAGGCGTGGAATGCCCGAGGTAGGCAAATGAGCTTGCAGATGTATCGCTTAGATAGGCAGTAGAGTAGCCAGCAGGACGAATGGGCTGGCTCACAGTTAGATGGTCAAGGCTGCTGAACTAATAGTCAGGCAGTCAGTTAGGCAGTAGAATAGGCTGGCACTGGCAGATAGAAGTGTGGAGGTCGGGCTGTGGCTTAATATGCCGATCAATCAAGCCCTTTACTATGAAGCAGTGACCGACGTAGTTTATGAACCAGTAAAAATGCTCAGATTTAAGTTCCACACCCAATAAATAATATTTATTGCTTTACACAGAATTGGTAGATTCACAGGCCTTATATATAATAGATTTAAAGAGATTTTCTGATTCAATAGTACAACGCGTAGTACTAAGTAGTCAAACGACTTTCAGAGTTCAGAGCAGATTCCAGACTGCAAAGCTCTCGGCCTTTCCGTCTTTTATATCCACCGCTTGGCAGAATCAGAATCAGAATTTAAGTTAGTGACATCTTGTTGTCATATAAAAAGTGCAACCTGCCAGTATTCAAAACAGCCAGTAATATTCAATCCAAAACCTTTTCGATGAATTCTGAGAGCGTGTAAATTAATTTTCAATTTATAAAATACAATATTTGAGCTAACCATATTGATAAAAAGAATTTAAATTATATAAATCAAAAGTAATCTTCATAGACTAAGCTAGTAAGAAGCTCTATGACAGAAAATTTAAAAGGAAAAGTATTGACAGCTTGACAACCTGACGTAGGTGTCATAACATTGAAAAATATGATTATTTTATAAGAAAACGAATCGTTTTAGACCGATTCGCAGAATAACAATGTAAACGTATAAAGGATGCGAAGTATAAGTATATGATGTAAAATGTATTGGCATGGAATAATATGAAGTAAGTATTAAGAGACCTAAGTGTGAATTAGGTGAGAACACCAGCTCACTCAGTGAAATAACTAAAATATGTGGTTTAAAATAGCGAAATACCACATTTCCCCAACAACCCCGGAAAATTTTCAACTCCATTGAAAATTTTGAAGGTTAAAATAAGTCCTTGCTCCAACACACAACATCTTTCATACTTTCGTCAAACACTCTCATTCATTCACACGTAGGGGATATAGTTCACATTCAATGACGCATACTCCAACAAAGAAATATTTATATTGTAATTACGAAGGCTTTTTTTTAATTAGGTGTCGTAACCCGCACCTGTTTGAAAACCCAATTTAGAAGAGAGCATTAGGGCTTATTTAACGAGTTGCTTATCCGCTCAAGAGCATTAGGGCTTATTTAACGAGTTGCTTATCCGCTCGAAAAGTTTAAAGTTTAAGAAAAACCCCAAGTTTAAGAGACACTCGAGTTTAAGAGAGCCCAAGAGGAACTTGAGTTTAAGAGAGCTCAAGAGTAACTTGAGTTTAAGAGAGCTCAAGAGTAACTTGAGTTTAAGAGAGCTCAAGAGTAACTTGAGTTTAAGGTTTAGAGGGTTTTAAGAATACCTCTAAGAAAAGATAATGCATTAGGGGCTTATTTAATGAGTTGCTACCGCTAAAAAAAAAAGGAATAATGCATTATAGCCCTTTTCAGAGAAAATAAAAACTGAAAGTCGAAAAGAACTCGACAGTTAAAAGAAAGAAAGAAGATAGAGATGAGTCATGAGTAATATATGAAGAATGAATTTATTTACATAATTATATACCTACATTATATTTTAAAATCTTTAATATGCCATTTAGCTTGGTTGCCATTAGGATCCTCTAGTATATAAACTAATGGGGATAGTTTCTGCAACACAGTGGACTTCACATATTTTGGCGCTAATTTTGCGCTGAAATAAGTCCCAGCCTGACTATTTACATAGTTTCTTCGCCAGACTGTATCTCCTACGTTATATTCTTTAAAGGAATGACTTTCGTTGTAACGAGAAGAGTTACGAGTATGAGCCATATGGAGGGCTATCTGAACTTTATCGAAAGTTGCAGACAATAAACCTATGTTAGTAGCATAGATGTCCCTAGGTAGAAACACGATTTCATCAAGATTATTAGTTGGCGTATAAAGTGAGCCAGAAGTAACTGTTTCTCGTCCAAAGAGCAAAAAGTTAGGCGAGAAACCAGTGGTAGTATTTATTGTACTATTCATAGCAAATTGGACTTTAGGTAGGTAGATGTCCCAAGATCTATGGTCTTCACCAACCAAAGATGACAAGGCTGTGATTATAGTACGATTGTATCTTTCAGTGGGATTTACTTGAGGGCAATAGTGAGGAGAAAAAAATATGTATGGTATGTTATATCTGCCCAGGAAGTTGCGAAATTCTTGGGATTGGAATTGCGATCCATTGTCCATGATAATAGTTTGAGGTATTCCATGAATTAGAAAAACAAAATTCTCCAAGCTAGAGACGATGTTAGCACTAGTAGCTCGTTTTAGTGGAAAGATCAGGGAATATTTAGTAAAACAACAGTTAATCACTAAGATAAATTGATTTCTACGTCTAGTCATAGGTAGAGGACCCATTAGATCCAAAGAAATTGTTTGAAAGGGCCTGGCACAAATTTTTGGTTTACCCATAAGGCCAAAGGGAGAGTGATTTGCGTGTTTGTAAGTTAAGCAATTTTCGCAGGTAGAAATTATTTTAGCGATTTCCTTAAACATAGCAGGCCAGTAATATAGAAGTGATAATTTTTTATAAGTTTTAAAAATTCCTAAATGAGGCTGATCTGGGGATCCATGGTTATCCTTGACAAGAGTTTCCCGGAGATTAGGATGAGGAACTTCTTTCCACGCGAAATCTTCAGTTAATGCGTAGGGAGATTGAGAATAGCGGAATAATTTATTTTCGCGAATTGTATAATTGGGATATTGATCAGGATTGTTACGACATTCCAAAAGTAGTTTGTTATAGTGTTCCAATACTGGAGTTTCGGATTGGGGATTAAGTAAGATAGGATTAACACCAAGTGGACAATGAGACTGCATGCACGCCGGCACACATTGCTGCAGGTGGTATCCCGACGAGAAGTGATGGGTCGTGTGGGAGCCGCGCTGAGTCCCGAAGAGGAAGCGGCTAGGGCGCGCGTGCACGAACTGACGTCACAGCTCGCCGCGCCGCCGCTTTATAACGGTCGTTTGAACGAGCTGTTATGTGCGGTGCGCCTGCAACGTAGCGCGAGCGCTGGAGCTTCGCACGAACGTTATCACCTGGATCCTGGTGCACAAGAAGACGTGAAACAGTTCCTGTCGCTGCAGCAGAAAGGCATGGCTCACTTGTTGGATACTGCTCGTAAGGATCTCGCTGCTCTTGGGACCATTGCTGAAGGCATGTCGCGTCTCGTCAGGGCTTAAGTATACAAGTGACATTTTTATTCCCAAATGTGGTATTTCGCTATTTTAAACCACATATTTTAGTTATTTCACTGAGTGAGCTGGTGTTCTCACCTAATTCACACTTAGGTCTCTTAATACTTACTTCATATTATTCCATGCCAATACATTTTACATCATATACTTATACTTCGCATCCTTTATACGTTTACATTATTATTCTGCGAATCGGTCTAAAACGATTCGTTTTCTTATAAAATAATCATATTTTTCAATGTTATGACACCTACGTCAGGTTGTCAAGCTGTCAATACTTTTCCTTTTAAATTTTCTGTCATAGAGCTTCTTATTAGCTTAGTCTATGAAGATTACTGTATTTCGCTATTTTAAACCACAACCTTTTGATACGGAGTCATTTTAAATACCTATGGTCATAACGTTCGATATTTTTATTGTAAAAAGAATGCCAGGCTATAGCTACTTAGCCGAACCACAAAGTACGCAAGCGGCGGTAACCCAGGCGGGTGAACATAAGCTCTTACAGCAAGGTTATTTTGAGTGTATGTAAGGGACAGATGTATATGACCTGTATACATCTGTTCCTTTTTCACAGTCGTTTGATGATAGTTTTGACACGTCATGGTACGGGGGCTGGTGTTACAAATATCACTTTGTGACTCTTTCTGTCTTATGTTTGATGTAGAGGTAATTGGAAACTCTTTATTATCTTCGTTGAGGATCATGACCACGACCGTTCCATTTCTCCGGCAGGTTATACTAACATACAATCGATCAACATCCCTTTTATTTTCAATTTAACAGTAGTATTGCATGTTTTATGTTATCGAGCAGCAGAATTAAAAAGCTACGAGTATGAAGCAATGGAGAAGGCTTTTCATTCGGTTGTGATTAGGATTACCATACGTCTGGAATAAGGCATTTTTTAAATTAAAACAAATCGTTTATTAACACAATTTACTAATTTATTAAAAACACGTTTATCAATACAAATCCTATGATACGTAACAACACGTGGTATGAAACAGTAATCTGTAACGCCTGCCTTGTATGTGGGTGCGAACGTCGGGGATGAACGAATTTATTTTAGTATAATTTTTTTTAGTCATTAGTTATAATCATTTATTTTAGTCCGATATCTTGTCAGGACTTTTAAATTTTAATTCATAATAGTGAATTGGAAAATTCTTATTGATTGAAACCGTGCTGGACTGGTAGACTGGTACCAGGGTCTAGCGATGCAGAGCACTTAATATTTTTATATTGCCATATGGATCGAAATTACCGGAGGCACTTCAAAAAGAAGGTTCCGAATTTTATGACTTTGTACTAAAACAAAAAAAAATATATGAAAAGTAAAGTGTATAGAACTTACTGAATCCAATGTCTGAACAAACTAAAACTTTGTTTTGAACAAACTAAAATAGCCTACGAAAATTTTAAAGATGGTATTTTTTGCTTTTTGTTATCGGTTGTTTGATTTAAAGTGAACTGCAAAGTTGATCACTACTGAAGGTTTCAGAAATTGGAACATTTTAAGCTTTGAAAATGCACGAGTCCTTCACCTAAAATGATTTCCAATGGCCTGAAGCTGAAAAAGGTTCAAATCTGGTTCAATTATTGACAAAGAAAAACAGAAGGATGATTTCTAGAGAAAGATTACGATGGAACAATATGATTCAAAGATTAATGCACATAATCTTGTATTTGGCTGAAAATAAGTTCAGAGAGTCAAACCTATAAATTATGTACTCCAAACAATATAATATTTTCAGGCCATGTTCAATTGTTGACAAAGTTTGACCCCATCATTGAAGAGCGTGTCAGATGGCAGTGAAAGGTGATTTGGTTGACCATTATTGCGGCGAAAAGTAGTAAATGGATTAATAGAACTCAGGCATCTAACGTTTTATTTACAAACGTTTTTTAATTTTTGCATTAACCGGTTAAAGAATTCAAAGTATTGTGCAATCATAGCTCATACTCGATAAGTAGTGGATAGTAGTGACTATAATTTCGATAAAAGAGATGCCAAAAAAAAATACTTAAAAATTGCAAAACATGACCTTTTCAGGCTGCTTCTGATAGATAGACGTTGGTAGTGGATTGTAGAGCATTTTTTTCGTTTTTAGTTAAATAAGATATTTTCAGCCTCGGTTTTTTTCCAAAACGATAAATAAATTTTGAAACCTACAAGTGCTACCAACGCTGAAAATGAGTGATGAGAAACGTTCGTAGACGTTATAAGACGATTATAGTTTAGTACTTTGCGTTTGCAGTAAGCTAAAAAAAATTGAAATAAATATTTTAAGTCTCGATAATTTTCCAAAACAATAAATTCATTCTGAAAGCCGATACGAGTACAACAAACGCTGAAAATGTCTTAAAAACGTTTGTAGAGGTTTGAACTTTTGAAGATGAATGGAATTTTGATGTTTTCGTTTGTAGAAAGCTAAAAAAAAATATATATTAAAATGTATATAATTTTTTTTTTGTTAGCTGTGGTGGCCCAGTGGTAACAGCCCCGACTTACGTGTCGTGGGTCGTGAGTTCGAACCCAGGCAGGTGCTTTATTAACGTAAATTATTTCATAACAACTGCTCTTAAAACGGTGAAAGAAAACAGAAAGTTTTTGAAAATGATCAATACCTGTTTAAGCAAGCCCTAGGCGGGCCCTGTACCAAAATCTGTTAGGGGGCTCCAATCTGACTGCGGTGACGCCTAAATGGGGGTTTAATAAAAAAAAATGCTTACATTACATAAAATAAAAAAGGCTTGTATTTTCATACTATTTCTATGTACAACCTTCTGTCTATTAAATTCTAAGTGTACTATATACTAATGTTTATTTACACTATTAGTAATCTTCTAACTCCAGTATTTTTTATAAAAACACTTTCTTATTAAATTTATGTTAGTTTTTCATGTTTTTTTACTGAAGTAATTTTTAGTTTGTTAGTAGTTCATACATAATGTCTAACAAAAAATCAATTAAGTATAAAGAACAACAACAATAACACAACAACAAGAAACAACAACTATTTTATAAATATTGTATTAAAAAAATAAATACATAAAATACACATAACAAAAACAACACAACACCAAACAACAACAACAAAACAACAACATAACAATATATACATAATTATTGAATAAATACATTTATGATAATATATGTATTAAATATAATTTTTAAATTATAAATTATGCTAGGCGCCAAGTTAAACAATTCAAATATTTTCTCGCCTTTTTCGACAAAGTTACTTATTAAATCAACCGTTCAGTTAGAGACGAAATTAGTTTTTCAAGATTCTAATAATAACAATTTAATATTATATTGACTCACACAAGTTTTTGGGGGTATGCGGAACAGAGTGTAAAGTCCAACAAACTTCCATTGCAAAGGAAGAATCCCCGACCAGACGGGTGTTGTGTCTAGTCCGGGCAGCTGCCTCACGGTTGTTGTCGGACTGTTGTATACGTTCAAATCGCGCCGAAAACTCTGCTCGCGCGATGTAGGATTTGTTTGACGTCAGGTCATTAGTTCGTAGGTGATCATACCCTCCGGAGACCGGAGGTCGATAGCTCATGAATCGTCCGTACATATTGTGATGTATGTATTGTGGCCAGTAGAAGGTTAGTTCCCGTGAGTTAGAACCGGAAGCTGCATAGTTCACGGTGAGTCGGGACAGTCTTCGGTTGTGCCCCAGTGAGTCGGGGTGATGATACCTCAGTCAGTCGAGATAGTGCCTCAGTGAGCCAGGGTGATGGTGTCCCAGTGAGTCGGAATGATGCCGCAGGCTCCAGTGGGTCGCAACGGTTTTGAGTGGCGTAGTGGCTTGACTGGTGGCGTCGACCAGGAGAGGATCTTCAAGTATCTTCTTGTTGACCGGCCGATGGTGCAGTTTTCTGTGCCAGAGGCGCTGATGTGGTTGAGAGTGACGACAGAAGCTGACGGTGATGACCAGGCATGCGCATCCGCTGCATGCTAGTTCCCCAGTAGATACCACGGTAGATGCCATGGGTACTGGCGGGCTGCGTGACTCGCTGCTCGATTGCTTGAAGAAGTGATGATGACGTCACAATGTAGTAGCTCTGCATGAAGGCTGCGCTGATGTTTATGTTCGAGGGTCACCAGTTTGGGAGTATGCGGCACAGGGTTTTTTTTAAGTCCCACAAACCTCTATTGAAAAGGAAGGATACACCGACCAGGCGGGTGTTGTGTCAGGTCCGGGCAACTGCCTCACGGTTGTTGTCGGACTGTTGTATACATTTAAATCACGCTGAAAACTGCTTGCGCGATGAAGGATTTGTATGACGTTGGATCATTATTTCGTAGGTGGCGGTTTAGATGTCACTACAAGTTATTAAAGAGAAAACAAATACACAATGGAGAATAAATTAAACTAAACAACACAACTGCAGTGGCCATGGGCCCAGACTAGGCACAGCCTATATATTGGTGTTCCAAGATTTTAGGATATGCAGACTTAATTGTTCTGTCTGACACAGCAAAATGATACAATTAATTAAACAGTCTACAGCACAAAAAATAATAATTAAATGATCAAAATAAAAAATAGCAAACAAAACGAAAAATTATAACACACTTAAATCGAAAAATTAAAATTACTTAGTTTCACTATTCCAATTACAATTAAGATCAAAATTAGAAAACATAATTGAAAATAAAAAGAAAGCAGAAATATAAAATATCATTTTAAATTAAAACCAAAATAATGTTAATGTCTTCATCAAATTAAAATTAATAATAATAATTTATAGTTCTCTCTTTACAAAGGTTGGCTTAATAATATAACATCAACATAAGATTATGTTAGTTTACACGTATATTATATCATGGTGGCTCAGTGGCTAAGTCCTCGCGTCTCGCGTTTAAGGTCTTGGGTTCAAATCCGGTCAAGTACCGATGTGACTTTCTCAAATTCATATGTACTTTCTAAGTACATCTTGGACATCACAGGCAACGGTGAACGAAAACATCGTGAGGAAACTTGGACTTATATAGTTAAAGTAAGTCAGAGGCCTGTGGGGTTCACAGAGGCGGCTTTATTAACTCTGACATACGCGTATTAAAAGCTCATTTGGGAGAGACTAGAGTCTCTACTAGAGAAACACTGCATTGCGGATCTCTAATATTATAATAAATATTAAAATATAAGTTGAAAATTAGATCACTCGTTTAAGAAAAAACATAGAAGTGGAATGGTAGTGTTATGTTATGGTGTGTGTGAATGTTGAACTACTGACAAGATTGATAGCTGATCTTGTCACATACAAGTCCTAAGATCATATTTATTCAGTTTTAATTGAAAGAATTTGAGTGAGATTATGGATAACATTTTACAAATATTTGCTAACACATGTCGAGGCCTCATTGACCCGGGGATAGCTACGCCTCTGGGTTTCAGTGATACCTACATTGTTCACATTAGTAAGTGTGTTTATTAGCATTAATAATACAAGTAAAAATGAATAAAAACACTACTAAGTGAACAATAATTTCAATTTCGGAAGACGGTGTTCCTGTTTTCATTTCTTCGTTTTTGGTACTTATAATGTCCAAAGTGATGCCAGAATATATTAACCCAATAACATGAAACTTAAATAAAACCGGTGGTATGATAGTATACCAAGGTGAACTGGTAGCGGACACCTTTGAGTGTACCAGTGAGATGTTATGTTATGAAATGGTGTAAACAATAAACAGACATGCGATTGCAGCTATCCCGAGAGATATGCTGTAATTTATTGAAGAGTTCTGATGTATATCTCCAAAGTTCTTCATCAGATCTTCTCCTTCGGGCGCACGGTTGGCGCAGGGGTTGAGCTATTCCCCCCCGATGGGTTCCCGCATTGTCGAGGCGGGGGGGCTCAGTAGCCATGGCTTGGACAACCACGGTGAAGCGAAGAGGAACCCGAGGAGGGGCCGCTCGTCAGGGCTTTTGCCGACAAGCCGACGACGTAGCGGCCAATAAGTAGGTTGCGGTGCCGTATGGGCGGCATCGCAACTGAGGTGGGCCGCGATGTGGTATGGTAGGCATCGCGGCTGTGGGTTGGAGGCCGCGGCGGGAGAGGAGTGCCGGTATTACGGTGCGCCGCTCGCCCTACCCTCCGCGGCCTGCACGGGGTCGCCACCGTCTGATGGCGGACGCGGTGGGGCCGCAGGGGAGGAGGAGTGTCGGTATAGCGTTGGCCGCTCTCCCTATCTCCTGCGGCCGAAAAGTGGTAGGTGACGGGGCCACTGTCCTGACCCGTCACAGGGGAACCAAGGGTGCCACACACGGGGTCGTCTGGCGCCCATGTGCCGGTTTGGTTCCTGGGGTGGTCACGGCGTACAACGTGTTCTCGTACGCCGGTGACGGGGGTTACTCCCCAAAGGAGGGTCCGGTGACGGACAGCCGCGGCGGGTTCGCGGATGTATGCTTCCGCGTTCCCGTGTTCCCGCCATAAGCGGCAAAGTAGGACACCGTGGAGTTTTAGTGGGTTAGAGTCCCACATAACTGCGCTATCTTCCCGTGGTAGCGTAGTATGGATGAGCATTTCTCCACGCAAAAAAAAAAAAAAAAAAAAAAAGGGATTGAGCTATTGACTGCTGCGATGCGTGTCGCGGGTTCGACTAACGCACGGAACAAATATTTGTATGACTTACAGATAGTTGTTCCGGCTCTGGGTGTTTGTGTTATGTATGTTGTTATGTTTATATGATTGTAAACGCACTCACGATACAGGAAGAAATTCCTAGTGTGGGGCAACGTTTTTTAAAAAGAAAAATAAAGAAAAGATCTTGATAAAATTTGAATGGGACCACATGACAAGCCACCAACTTTCAAATAAAAAAGAATCATCAAAATCGGTTCACCTAGTAAAAAGATCGGAGGTAAAACGTATTAAATAAATACAATAATTAAAAACCGATTTATCAATCTTTTTGACTGTAACTATTATACGGCAAGCACCGCTGGGTGGCTATCAGGAAGTTCACGATAAATCCCTTCATCCATGATTATATTGTGGTGTCTGCGTCTTTCTGATATCAACCTTTTTTTAATTTTATTTATATAAAAATCATGCCATATAGCCCGATTTCTTTTAGATACTACGAAGAAAACATTTAGTATTAGTACATTTAAGTGATTGATTATGATTAATATAATTTCCATTCGAAGGCGAGTATTTAGAGAAAAATGGAAAATTTCATCTAGATATATATATATAAATGGACACAGCATAATGATGTCGCTCAGTAAAAATATCAAAGTGGCGATATATAAACGATGCCAGATATTAGTCGCTGAATTGACTCGACTCGTGCTGAAGAAACTACGAAAAAGTGAATATGTAATTATTATATAAAAACAAGTATTAAGTATCAACGGTAAAACGTGACTTCCCATCTTGAGGAGTGGCACAAAATTGTTAATGAAAACAGAATCAACGGTAAAAAAAAACGGTTCACAATAATACATTATACAATATAAAATAACATTTGTCATCAAAGATACACCCCATGAAAAGAGCGTACTTTTTAGATATATTCTTTGAATACGTCCTTTAAAATTTTTTACAATATCTTCGTAAAACTGGTGACACAATACTAACAACCAGTAGTTGTACACTGATTTAAAGTAAACTGATACAAAATTAGTCACAATCCATTTAATACCATCTTTAATACCAAAGGCTTCAAATGATGCATTATAAAAATATCTACCATCCCAACGCACTATTAGCACTGGAACTAGTAGGATGTTCCCGAAATTTGCGTTGATAAACACGAAGTTTTTGAAATTCCGGAATTTTATGATTAACCACCATGATATGATTCCGTAAGTTACAGCAGCTAATGACTGCACCAACGATACTAACATTAAATTATACTGCAGATTGTGTTTTAATTCGAAATAAAAATAGTTTTTTTTATAATCTTCAAATGTATCAATAAACCTCATTGTAGTGTTAAAAACTCACTTGAAAGAAATAAAGAAAAAATATTTTTTGCGACCCGCACAGGAGACACGAGAAGTAAGCATAAAATTAAACAATAAAATGTAAAAATCGCATGCGAGACCAAAAAGGCTCCTATCTCAGCATGTGAAGCGATATTCAAAAAAGAAACGCTGCGCTGATATTCTGATGGGGCCCACTGTTGATGCCACGGACACACTTACGGAAACGGAAAATACTTGCACAGTTTTGATTGATTTTCAAAACGAATTAGCTTCACGTATATTCACTGTTTTTGTGATTCACAAAGTATTTGTGATGACTTTGACGTAACAAACTTCCTGACAGAACAAGTCTCTCCTATGAATGACACGATACAAGTAAAGCTATTATAAAACGAATACAGGATCTATCTAAGTATATTATTATTTCAAAAAAAAAATATATACTGCATGCATTTATTAAAAACAATTGTTTGCCCGCGGTTTCACCCGCATGGAATGTGTTTTATTATCCCAATGAAAAAGTGTTTTATTATACCAGAATGGAAAGTAAGTATGCTTTATATTACTTTGTGAGGCTTTGTTATGAATAAAATTAATTATTTATTTATTTACAATTTCCTACTTATCCGTTCAGCCATTTTTACGTGATGAAACACAAACATACAAACCTTCACATTTATAATATTAGTAGGATTCCTGTTCGTCCGGTCTTGATTATCATGGTGCCGTCTTTGATTTACACTTCATCTCTGTCTTTTAACAATGTTTTTATGTATTTGTTGTGCACTTTTGTTAACTGTCCTAATTTTGTAAATCTCTCTAAAGAGACAAAACACTAAACACTAAAGCACTGAGGTTTGCTGTCAGAGAACCCAATTATGGGTTAAGCTCGCCTTTGTACATAAGTTTTCCTTTTGTATTTGTAATGTCTGTTTTATGTACAATAAAGAAAATGACAAAAAAAAAATCTATAAAGAGACGGACAAAATATGAATATTTTAGATGGACTAGGATTTTTACACAAAAATAGATGATAGGTCGGCTAAAAAACTACGATTATAGTTCAAGGCGTTAACAACAACTTTGACAGCTTTGAACTTGTGTCTTATATTTGAACTAACTTCTGCCAGCGGCTTCGCCTGACGGTTGATTCGCCATCAAATGCAATATTGCTTTAATTCTTCTTTTTGTTTCAATTTTAATCTGTTTGACATCAGAATCCGAGAGCCAAGTAAAGGTCAATATTTTTGTAGATTCTGAACCATTAAGCAATAAAAATACACACATCATCGATTCAAGGTGGCCAAACTGATCGGCCCATTAAATCCTTCCATGAACCGTCTGAGTTGTCTCTAGTCTCTAAGTCAAACTCAAGAAATGACTTCACCGGCTAATAATAGTATCTACCAACATAAACGGAACAAAATAATATGTACAATGTTTCTGACTCTCAAAGCACATCTAAATAATTTTCCCAGAGATGAAAATAGACGTCATTTCTGTTCAACTCATTACTCGAGAAAGCTTTAAATGAACAGATGTCGGTGGTTAGTTAAATCAACATCAGACCATAGTATTTTTTGCTTTTTGTTGCCGGTTGTTTGATTTAAAGTCAACTGCAAAGTTGAACACTACTGAAGGTTTCAGAAATTGGAACATTTTAAGCTTTGCAAATGCACGAGTCCTTCACCTAAAATTATTTATCCAATGGCCTGAAGCTGAAACAGGTTCAAATCTGGTTCAATTTATTGATATAGAAAAACAGAATGATGATTTCTAGAGAAAGAGTACGATGGAACAATATGATTCAAAGATTAATCTTGTATTTGGCTGAAAATAAGTTCATAGGTTTGACTATAAATTATGTACTCCAAACAATAGAAAATTTTCAGGCCATGTTCAATTGTTGACAAAGTTTGACCCCATCATGGAAGAGCGTGTCAGATGACAGTGAAAGGTGATTTGGTTGACCATTTTTGCGGCGAAAAGTAGTAAATGGATTAATAGAACTCAGGCATCTAACGTTTTCTTTACAAACGTTTTTTCTTTTTCTTTTTATTATGGCATTAACCGGTTAAAGAATTCAAAGTATTGTGCAATCATAGCTGCTCATACTCGGTAAGTAGTGGATAGTAGTGACTATAATTTCGATAAAAGAGATCCCAAAAAAAAATACTTAAAAATTGCAAAACATGACCTTTTCAGGCTGCTTCTGATAGATAGACGTTGGTAGTGGATTGTAGTGCATTTTTTTCGTTTTTAGTTAAATAAGATATTTTCAGCCTCGATTTTTTCCAAAACGATAAATAAATTTTGAAACCTACAAGTGCTACCATCGCTGAAAATGAGTGATGAGAAACGTTCGTAGACGTTATAAGACGATTGTAATTTAGTACTTTTCGTTTGTAGTAAGCTAAAAAAAATTGAAATAAATATTTTAAGTCTCGATAATTTTCCAAAACAATAAATTCATTCTGAAAGCCTATACGAGTACAACAAACGCTGAAAATGTCTTAAAAACGTTTGTAGAGGTTTGAACTTTTGAAGATGAATGGGATTTTGATGTTTTCGGTTGTAGTAAGCTAAAAAAAATATATGTTAAAATATATATATATTTTTTTTTGTTAGCTATGGTGGCCCAGTGGTAACAGCCCCGACTTACGTGTCGTGGGTCGTGAGTTCGAACCCAGGCAGGTGCTTTACTTTATGTAAATTATTTCATAACAACTGCTCTTAAAACGGTGAAAGAAAACAGAAAGTTTTTGAAAATGATCAATACCTCTTTAAGCAAGCCCTAGGCGGGCCCTGTACCAAAATCTGTTAGGGGGCTCCAATCTGACTGCGGTGACGCCTAAATGGGGGTTTAATAAAAAAAAAATGCTTACATTACATAAAATAAAAAGGCTTGTATTTTCATATTATTTCTATGTACATACAAACTTCTGTCTATTAAATTCTAAGTGTACTATATACTAATGTTTATTTACACTATTAGTAACCTTCTAACTCCAGTATTTTTATAAAAACACTTTCTTATTAAATTTATGTTAGTTTTTCATGTTTTTTTACTGAAGTAATTTTTAGTTTGTTAGTAGTTCATACATAATGTCTAACAAAAAATCAATTAAGTATAAAGAACAACAACAATAACACAACAACAAGAAACAACAACAACTATTTTATAATTATTGTATTAAAAATATAAATACATAACAAAAACAACACAACACCAAACAACAACAACAACATAACAATATATACATAATAATTGAATAAATACATTTATGATAATATATGTGTTAAATATAATTTTTTAATTATAAATTATGCTAGGCCCCAAGTTAAACAATTCAAATATTTTCTCGCCTTTTTCGACAAAGTTATTTATTAAATCAACCGTTCAGTTAGAGACGAAATTAGTTTTTCAAGATTCTAATAATAACAATTTAATATTATATTGACTCACACAAGTTTTTGGGGGTATGCGGAACAGAGTGTAAAGTCCAACAAACTTCCATTGAAAAGGAAGGATCCCCAACGAGACGGCTGTTGTGTCTGGTCCGGGCAGCTGCCTCACGATTGTTGTCGGACTGTTGTACTTTCAAATCGCGCCGAAAAATCTTCCCGCGCGATGCATGATTTGTGTGACGTCAGGTCATTAGTTCGTAGGTGGTGGCATAGATGCATAGGTGGTAGTCGATAGCTGATGAATCGTCCGTACATCTTCACAAAAGCCTAAGCCTAAGCGTAGTTCTTCGAAGCTGCATAGTTCACGGTGAGTCGGGACTGTCTTCGGTTGTGCCCCAGTGAGTCGGGGTGATAATACCTCAGTCAGTCGAGATAGTGCCTCAGTGAGCCAGGGTGATGGTGTCCCAGTGGGTCGCAACGGTTTTGAGTGGCGTAGTGGCTTGACTGGTGGCGTCGACCAGGAGAGGATCTTCTAGTCTCTTCTTGTTGACCGGCCGATTGTGCAGTTTTCTGTGCCAGAGGCGCTGATGTGGTTGAGGGTGAAGACAGAAGCTGACGGTGATGACCAGGCATGAGCATCCGCTGCATGCTAGTTCCCCAGTAGATACCACCGTAGATGCCATGGGTACTGGCGGGCTGCGTGACTCGCTGCTCGATTGCTTGAAGAAGTGATGATGACGTCACAATGTAGTAGCTCTGCATGAAGGCTGCGCTGATGTTTATGTTCGAGGGTCACCAGTTTGGGAGTATGCGGCACAGGGTTTAAAGTCCCACAAACCTCTATTGAAAAGGAAGGATCCACCGACCAGGCGGGTGTTGTGTCAGGTCCGGGCAACTGCGTCACGGTTGTTGTCGGATGTTGTATACATTTAAATCACGCTTAAAACTGCTTGCGCGATGCAGGATTTGTATGACGTTGGATCATCAGTTCGTAGGTGGCGGTTTAGATGTCACTACAAGTTATTAAAGAGAAAACAAATACACAATGGAGAATAAATTAAACTAAACAACTCAACTGCAGTGGCCATGGGCCCAGACTAGGCACAGCCTGTATATTGGTGTCCCAAGATTATAGGATATGCAGACTTAATTGTTCTGTCTGACACAGCATAATGATACAATTAATTAAACAGTCTACAGCACAAAAATTAATAATTAAATGATCAAAATAAAAAATAACAAACAAAACGAGAAATTATAACACACTTAAATCGAAAAATTAAAATTACTTAGTTACATTATTCCAATTACAATTAAGATCAAAATTAGAAAACATAATTGAAAATAAAAAGAAAGCAGAAATATAAAATATCATTTTAAATTAAAATCAAAATAATGTTAATGTCTTCATCAAATTAAAATTAATCATAATAATTTATTGTCCTCTCTTTACAAAGGTTGGCTTAGTAATATAACATCAACATAAGATTATGTTAGTTTACACGTATATTATGTCATGGTGGCTCAGTGGCTAAGTCCTCGTGTCTCGCATTTGAGGTCTTGGGTTCAAATCCGGTCAAGTACCAATGTGACTTTCTCAAATTCATATGTACTTTCTAAGTATATCTTGGACATCACAGGCAACGGTGAACGAAAACATCGTGAGGAAACCTGGACTTATATAGTTAAAGTAAGTCAGAGGCCTGTGGGGTTCACAGAGGCGGCTTTATTAACTCTGACATACGCGTATTAAAAGCACATTTGGGAGAGACTAGAGTCTCTACTAGAGAAACACTGTGTTGCGGATCTCTAATATTATAATAAATATTAAAATGTAAGTTGAAAATTAGATCACTCGTTTAAGAAAAAACATAGAAGTGGAATGGTAGTGTTATGGTGTGTGTGAATGTTGGACTACTGCCAAGATTGATAGCTGATCTTGTCACATACAAGTCCTAAGATCATTTTTATTCAGTTTTAATTGAAAGAACTTGAGTGAGATTATGGATAACATTTTACAAATATTTGCTAACACATGTCGAGGCCTCATTGACCCGGGGATAGCTACGCCTCTGAGTTTCAGTGATACCTACATTGTTCACATTAGTAAGTGTGTTTATTAGCATTAATAATACAAGTAAAAATGAATAAAAACACTACTAAGTGAACAATAATTTCAATTTCGGAAGCCGGTGTTCCTGTTTTCATTTCTTCGTTTTTGGTACTTATAATGTCCAAAGTGATGCCAGAATATATTAACCCAATAACATGAAACTTAAATAAAACCGGTGATATGATAGTATACCAAGGTGAACTGGTAGCGGACACCTTTGAGTGTACCAGTGAGATGTTATGTTATGAAATGGTGTAAACAATAAACAGACATGCGATTGCAGCTATCCCGAGTGATTTGCTGTAATTTATTGAAGAGTTCTGATGTATATCTCCAAAGTTCTTCATCAGATCTTCTCCTTCGGGCGCACGGCTGGCGCAGTGGTTGAGCGATTGACTGCTGCGCTGCGTGTCGCGGGTTCGACTAACGCACGGAACAAATATTTGTATGACTTACAGATAGTTGTTCCGGCTCTGGGTGTTTGTGTTATGTATGTTGTTATGTTTATATGATTGTAAACGCACCCACGATACAGGAAGAAATTCCTAGTGTGGGGCAACGTTTTTTAAAAAGAGAAATAAACAAAAGATCTTGATAAAATTTTAATGGGACCACATGACCAGCCAACCTTCAAATATAAAAGGATCATCAAAATCGGTTCACCTAGTAAAAAGTTCGGAGATAACGCTCTTTAAAAAAAATACAGTCGAATTGATAACCTTCTCTTTTTTGGGAAGTCGGTCAAAAACCGATTTATCGGCCTGACTGTAACAATTATACGGCAAGCACCGCTGGGTGGCTATCAGGAAGTTCACGATAAATCCCTTCATCCATGATTTTATTGTGATCCCTGCGTCTTTCTGATATCAACCTTTTTTTAATTTTATTTATATAAAAATCATGCCATATAACCCGATTTCTTTTAGATACAACGAAAAAAACATTTAATATTAGTACATTTAAGTGATTGATTATGATTAATATAATTTCCATTCGATGGCGAATATTTATAGAAAAATTGTAAATTTCATCTAGATATGCATATATAAATGGACACAGCATAATGATGTCGCTGAGTAAAAATATCAAAGTGGCGATATATAAACGATGCCAGATATTAGTCGCTGAATTGACTCGACTCGTGCTGAAGAAACTACGAAAAAGTGAATATGTAATTATTATATAAAAACAAGTATTAAGTATCAACGGTAAAACATGACTGCCCATCTTGAGGAGTGGCAAAAGTTTGTCAATGAAATAAGAATCAACGGTAAAAAAAAACGGTTCACAATAATACATTATACCATATAAAATAACATTTGTGATCAAAGATACACCCCATGAAAAGAGCGTACTTTTAAGATATTTCCTTTGAATACGTCCCTTAAAAATGTTTACAATATCTTCGTAAAACTGGTGACACAATACTAACAACCAGTGGTTGTACACTGATTTGAAGTAAACTGATACAAAATTAGTCACAAACCATTTAATGCCACATTCCATACGAAAGGCTTCCCATGATGCATTATACAAATATGTATCATCCAAACGCACTATTAGCACTGGAACTAGTAGGATGTTCCCGAAATTTGCGTTGAGAAACACAAAGTTTTTGAAATTCCGGAATTTTTTGATTAACCACCATGATATAATTCCGTAACTTACAGCAACTATTGACTGCACCAACGATATTAACAGTAAATAATACTGCAGATTGTGTTTTAATTCGAAATGCACAGCTTTTGCATAAAGTTCTTCATATTGTACCAATGTAAGGTTAAAAAGACCGTCCACAGAATCATAGTCATCCGTCATGGCGCATATCACTTGCACAGTTTTAAATGTTTTGCAAAAGGAATTAGCTCACGTACTATTTATTCTCTGTTAAAGTATTTGTGACCACTTTGACGTAACAAACTTCCTGGCAGAACAAGCCTCGCCTATGAATGACACGATACAAGTAAAGTTATTATAAAACGAATACAGGATCTATATATGTATATTATTATTACAAGATATTAAAATACCGCATGCATTTATTAAAAACTATCTTTTGCCCGCGGATTCACCCGCGTGGTAAGTGTTTTATTATCCAAGGAAATAGTGTTTTATTATACCGGAATGGACAGTAAGTATGCTTTAAATTACTTTGTAAGGCTTTGTTATGAATAAAATGAATTATTTATTTATTTAAAATTTCCTACAAATCCGTTCAACCATTTTTACGTGATGAAACACAAACATATAAACTTTCATATTTATAATATTAGTAGGATTCCTGCAGCCATATTGCGTAATGAATTTGGAAAGAGCAAAGGGCAAAGAGTATGAAATTCGACCAATCACATGCGAGATGAAAGACGCGATGTGGCTTTCCGTCTATGTGATTGATCGATTTTTCATACTCTCTGCCCTCTTTCCGAATTCATTACGCAATAAGGCTACTGTTCGTCTCTCATCTCTGTCTTTTTAATAAAACTAGAAAAAGACGGACAAAATATAAATATTTTAGATGGACTAGGATTTTTACACAAAAATAGATGATAGGTCGGCTAAAAAACTACGTTAAAGTTCAAGGCGTTAACAACAAGTTTGATAGCTCAAACTAGTGTCTTATTTTAGAACTAGCTTCTATCAGCGGCTTCGCCAGACGGTCGGTTCGCCATAAAATGCAATATTGCTTTAATTCTTCTTTTTGTTTCTCTTTTCATTGTAATATACTGTGCACTGCATAGGACGTTTTGCGAATAGAACCTTTTACAATACAATACAAATCCTATGATACGTAACAACACGTGGTATGAAACAGTAATCTGTAACGCCTGCCTTGTATGTGGGTGCGTACGTCGGGGATGAACGAATTTATTTTAGTATAATTTTTTTTAGTCATTAGTTATAATCATTTATTTTAGTCCGATATCATGTCAGGACTTTTAAATTTTAATTCATAATAGTGAATTGGAAAATTCTTATTGATTGAAACCGTGCTGGATTGAGACCCTGGTACCAGTCTACCAGGTACCAGGGTCTAGCGATGCAGAGCACTTAATATTTTTATATTGCCATATCGATCGAAATTACCGGAGGCACTTCAAAAAGAAGGTACGAAATTTTAAGACTGTACTAAAACAAAAAAAAATATATGAAAAGTAAAGTGTATAGAACTTACTGAATCCAATGTCTGAACAAACTAAAACTTTGTTTTGAACAAACTAAAATAGCCTACGAAAATTTTAAAGATGGTATTTTTTGCTTTTTGTTATCGGTTGTTTGATTTAAAGTGAACTGCAAAGTTGATCACTACTGAAGGTTTCAGAAATTGGAACATTTTAAGCTTTGAAAATGCACGAGTCCTTCACCTAAAATGATTTATCCAAAGGCCTGAAGCTGAAACAGGTTCAAATTTGGTTCAATTATTGATAAAGAAAAACAGAAGGATGATTTCTATAGAAAGATTACGATGGAACAATGTGCTTCAAAGATCTTGTATTTGGCTGTAAATAAGTTCAGAGAGTCAAACCTATAAATTATGTACTCCAAACAATAGAAAATTTTCAGGCCATGTTCAATTGTTGACAAAGTTTGACCCCATCATGGAAGAGCGTGTCAGATGACAGTGAAAGGTGATTTGGTTGACCATTATTGCGGCGATAGGTAGTAAATGGATTAATGAACTCGGGCATCTAACGTTTTATTTACAAACGATTTTTTTTTCTTTTTATTATGGCATTAACCGGTTAAAGAATTCAAAGTATTGTGCAATCATAGCTGCTCATACTCGATAAGTAGTGGATAGTAGTGACTATAATTTCGATAAAAGAGATGCCAAAAAAAATACTTAAAAATTGCAAAACATGATCTTTTCAGGCTGCTTCTGATAGATAGACGTTGGTAGTGGATTGTAGTGCATTTTTTTCGTTTTTAGTTAAATAAGATATTTTCAGCCTCGATTTTTTCCAAAACGATAAATAAATTTTGAAACCTACAAGTGCTACCAACGCTGAAAATGAGTGATGAGAAACGTTCGTAGAAGTTATAAGACGATTGTAGTTTAGTACTTTTCGTTTGCAGTAAGCTAAAAAAATTTGAAATAAATATTTTAAGTCTCGATAATTTTCCAAAACAATAAATTCATTCTGAAAACCTATACAAGTACAACAAACGCTGAAAATGTCTTAAAAACGTTTGTAGAGGTTTGAACTTTTGAAGATAAATGGAATTTTGATGTTTTCGTTTGTAGAAAGCTAAAAAATATTATATATTAAAATATACATTTTTTTTTTTTTGTTAGCTATGGTGGCCCAGTGGTAACAGCCCCGACTTACGTGTCGTGGGTCGTGAGTTCGAACCCAGGCAGGTGATTTACTTTATGTAAATTATTTCATAACAACTGCTCTTAAAACCGTGAAAGAAAACAGAAAGTTTTTGAAAATGATCAATACCTGTTTAAGCAAGCCCTAGGCGGGTCCTGTACCAAAATCTGTTAGGGGGCTCCAATCTGACTGCGGTGACGCCTAAATGGGGGATTAATAAAAAAAAATGCTTACATTACATAAAATAAAAAAGGCTTGTATTTTCATACTATTTCTATGTACAACCTTCTGTCTATTAAATTCTAAGTGTACTATATACTAATGTTTATTTACACTATTAGTAACCTTCTAACTCCAGTATTTTTTATAAAAACACTTTCTTATTAAATTTATGTTAGTTTTTCATATTTTTTTACTGAAGTAATTTTTAGTTTGTTAGTAGTTCATACATAATGTCTAACAAAAAATCAATTAAGTATAAAGAACAACAACAATAACACAAAAACAACAAACACCAACAATTATTTTATAATTATTGTATTAACAAACTAAAAAAAAACGCTTTCTAAGTTATTGCATTGAATAAATACATTTATGATAATATTTGTATTAAATATAATTTATTATAAATTATGCTAGGCGCCAAGTTAAAGTTAGCCAAACAATTCAAATATTTTCTCGCCGTTTTCAAAGTTACTTATTAAATCAACCGTTCAGTTAGAGACGAAATTAGTTTTTCAAGATTCTAATAATAACAATTTAATATTATATTGACTCACACAAGTTTTTGGGGGTATGCGGAACAGAGTGTAAAGTCCAACAAACTTCCATTGAAAAGGAAAGATCCCCGACCAGACGGGTGTTGTGTCTAGTCCGGGCAGCTGCCTCACGGTTGTTGTCGGACTGTTGTATACGTTCAAATCGCGCCGAAAACTCTGCTCGCGCGATGTAGGATTTGTTTGACGTCAGGTCATTAGTTCGTAGGTGATCATACCCTCCGGAGACCGGAGGTCGATAGCTCATGAATCGTCCGTACATATTGTGATGTATGTAGGCCAGTAGAAGGTTAGTTCCCGTGAGTTAGAACCGGAAGCTGCATAGTTCACGGTGAGTCGGGACAGTCTTCGGTTGTGCCCCAGTGAGTCGGGGTGATGATACCTCAGTCAGTCGAGATAGAGCCTCAGTGAGTCAGGGTGATGGTGTCCCAGTGAGTCGGAATGATGCCGCAAGCTCCAGTGGGTCGCAACGGTTTTGAGTGGCGTAGTGGCTTGACTGGTGGCGTCGACCAGGAGAGGATCTTCAAGTATCTTCTTGTTGACCGGCCGATGGTGCAGTTTTCTGTGCCAGAGGCGCTGATGTGGTTGAGAGTGACGACAGAAGCTGACGGTGATGACCAGGCATGCGCATCCGCTGCATGCTAGTTCCCCAGTAGATACCACCGTAGATGCCATGGGTACTGGCGGGCTGCGTGACTCGCTGCTCCATTGCTTGAAGAAGTGATGCTGACGTCACAATGTAGTAGCTATGCATGAAGGCTGCGCTGATGTTTATGTTCGAGGGTCACCAGTTTGGGAGTATGCGGCACAGGGTTTAAAGTCCCACAAACCTCTATTGAAAAGGAAGGATCCACCGACCAGGCGGGTGTTGTGTCAGGTCCGGGCAACTGCCTCACGGTTGTTGTCGGACTGTTGTATACATTTAAATCACGCTTAAAACTGCTTGCGCGATGCAGGATTTGTATGACGTTGGATCATCAGTTCGTAGGTGGCGGTTTAGATGTCACTACAAGTTATTAAAGAGAAAACAAATACACAATGGAGAATAAATTAAACTAAACAACACAACTGCAGTGGCCATGGGCCCAGACTAGGCACAGCCTGTATATTGGTGACCCAAGATTATAGGATATGCAGACTTAATTGTTCTGTCTGACACAGCATAATGATACAATTAATTAAACAGTCTACAGCACAAAAAATAATAATTAAATGATCAAAATAAAAAATAACAAACAAAACGAGAAATTATAACACACTTAAATCGAAAAATTAAAATTACTTAGTTACACTATTCCAATTACAATTAAGATCAAAATTAGAAAACATAATTGAAAATAAAAAGAAATCAGAAATATAAAATATCATTTTAAATTAAAATCAAAATAATGTTAATGTCTTCATCAAATTAAAATTAATAATAATAATTTATTGTCCTCTCTTTACAAAGGTTGGCTTAGTAATATAACATCAACATAAGATTATGTTAGTTTACACGTATATTATGTCATGGTGGCTCAGTGGCTAAGTCCTCGCGTCTCGCGTTTGAGGTCTTGGGTTCAAATCCGGTCAAGTACCAATGTGACTTTCTTAAATTCATATGTACTTTCTAAGTATATCTTGGACATCACAGGCAACGGTGAACGAAAACATCGTGAGGAAACCTGGACTTATATAGTTAAAGGTGCCGTATGGTGCCGGCCGTAAAGAATTCCACCATCCCATGTCTTCCCGTGGGTGTCGTAAGAGGCGACTAAGGGACAAACCAGAGAATGGGCAGCAGCGTTCTCTGTGCTTTTATAACAACCATACTGCGATCGCCAACCCGCCTGCCAAGCGTGGCGATTATGGCAAAACCCCCCCCCATGAATAGCACAAATAAAAAATGGCCCCTAGTGCCCGGCAGCCTGCCTACCCTCGACTACGGTAGCGGTCGAGGTTACGGCATGGCAAGGGGTGCCAAGAATCTCCGGACGGGATCCGGCTACCCCAACAAACACCGACGACTGGACCTGGCAACATACAACACGCGCACACTTCGGACCGACGAAAAGATCACCGAACTCGAAGAGGAATTGAGCAGGTTGCGATGGAGTATTATAGGTTTATCTGAAGTCCGAAGAGAGGGGGAGGACTCGATAATCCTCAAATCCGGCAACCTGCTCTATTTCCGAGAGGGTGACCGGCAGTCCCAGGGTGGTGTCGGGTTTATCGTCCACAAGTCCCTTGTGAACAACGTGGTGAAGATCGAGAGTGTGTCGACCAGGGTGGCGTACCTGATACTCAGAATATCCGCAAGATATTCGCTGAAGGTCATACAGGTCTACGCCCCAACCTCGGCACACCCCGACGACGAGGTAGAGACCATGTATGAGGATATCTCCAGAGCCATGCATGGTTTCAAAACTCACTTCACCGTTGTCATGGGGGACTTCAACGCGAAACTGGGCAAACGAGACGAGGATGAGCTGCAAGTGGGGCAATTTGGAGTTGGACGTCGGAACCACCGGGGTCACCTACTGGCCAGTTTTATGGAGAAGGAGGGCCTCTACATGATGAACTCCTTCTTCAAAAAGCGTGAACATAGGAAGTGGACCTGGCAGAGCCCCGATGGTGCAACAAAAAATGAGATCGAATTCATCATGTCAACCAGGAAGCAAATGTTCAATGATGTCTCTGTGATCAATTCGGTAAAAACCGGGAGCGATCACCGCATGGTAAGAGGCACATTGAACATTAATATTAAGCTTGAAAGGTCTCGACTGATGAAGTCCACGCTCCGTCCAGCACAGATTCAGGTCCAAAACCCCGAGAGCTTTCAGCTCGAACTCCAGAATCGTTTCGAGTGCCTAGGGAGCTCAGTGGACGAATACAATGACGGGTTCGTGGAAGCTGTCCATACGGTCGGGTCTAAGTTTTTCAAGACCCGTCGTACAGATAGAAACAAAAAGCTCTCTGATCCTACTCTCAAGCTTATGAAGGAGAGGCGTGAGATGATCCTGCAGTCTTCAGATGAGGCGTGCAAATATCGGCAGCTCAATAGACAGATCTCTAAATCCTTGAAAAGAGACCTCCGCCGCTTTAACACCGAGCGTATTAAAGACGCGATTGAGCGAAATAAAGGCTCCAAGGTATTTGCAAGGGATCTGGCTATTGGGCAGAGCCAGCTCACGAGACTGAAGACCGACGATGGCAGGATCGTATCCGCCAAACCGGAGCTTCTGAGGGAGGTCGAAACATTCTATGGGCAGTTGTACACATCAATCAGCAAGCCCGTTGCGAGTCTAGCAAACGACCCAAGAGCTAGATTGACCCGACACTATACCGAAGATATCCCGGACGTCAGCCTGTACGAGATTAGGATGGCTCTGAAACAGCTTAAAAACAACAAGGCGCCGGGTGATGACGGAATCACGGCTGAACTCCTGAAGGCGGGTGGAAAACCGGTCCTTAAGGCCCTTCAGAAGCTGTTTGATGCCGTCATACTCGAGGGCAAAACGCCACAGGCATGGTGCAGGGGTGTGGTGGTACTCTTCTTCAAGAAGGGCGACAATGCCCGACTGAAGAACTATAGGCCCATCTCACTTCTTAGCCATGTCTACAAGTTGTTTTCAAGAGTCATCACGAATCGTCTCGCGCGCAGGTTTGACGATTTCCAGCCTCCCGAACAAGCCGGATTCCGAAAAGGCTTTAGCACCGTAGACCACATACATACGCTGCGGCAGGTCATACAGAAGACCGAAGAGTATAACCTGCCTCTCTGTTTAGCGTTTGTGGACTACGAGAAAGCCTTCGATTCGATCGAGACTTGGGCAGTACTGCAATCTCTCCAACGGTGCCAGATCGACTACCGGTACATTGAGGTGTTGAAGTGTTTGTACAAAAACGCCACCATGTCAGTCCGTCTTCAGGATCAGACCTCGAAACCAATCCTTCTCCAGCGCGGCGTGAGACAGGGAGACGTCATTTCTCCGAAACTGTTCACTGCTGCGCTGGAGGATGTCTTCAAGGTTCTGGATTGGAAGTCGCTTGGCTTCAACGTTAATGGCGAGTACATCACTCACCTTCGGTTTGCCGACGACATAGTGGTCATGGCTGAGACCATGGAGAGCCTCAGTACAATGCTCGATGACCTCAATAGAGCTTCCGAAAGAGTGGGTCTTAAAATGAACATGGACAAAACCAAGGTCATGATGAATGCCCATGTAACACCCACTCCTATCAAGATCGGAGACTGTTTACTTGAAGTTGTAGATGATTATGTCTACCTGGGACAAACAATCCAGTTGGGTAGATCCAACTTCGAAAAAGAGGTCAACCGTCGAATCCGACTCGGCTGGGCGGCGTTCGGGAAGTTGCGTGGTATCTTCTCGTCCAATTTACCGCAATGTCTCAAGACAAAAGTCTATGACCAGTGCGTGTTGCCAGTGATCACCTATGGGACCGAGACGTGGTCGCTCACAATGGGCCTTATCAGAAAGCTTAAAGTCACCCAAAGGGCAATGGAGAGGGCTATGCTCGGAATTTCCTTGCGTGATCACGTCAGAAATGATGATATCCGCAGGAGAACCAAAGTTACCGACATAGCACGAAGAATTGCCAAACTTAAGTGGCAGTGGGCAGGGCACATTGCTCGCAGAACGGATGGCCGTTGGGGCCGAAAAGTTCTGGAATGGCGACCGCGAACCGGAAGACGGTATGTTGGAAGGCCTCCCACTAGGTGGACCGATGACCTGGTTAAGGTTGCGGGAAGGCGCTGGATGCGAGACGCACAGGATCGGTCAATGTGGCGACGCCTGGGGGAGGCCTATGTCCAGCAGTGGACGTCTTTCGGCTGAAATGATGATGATGATGATGATATAGTTAAAGTAAGTCAGAGGCCTGTGGGGTTCACAGAGGCGGCTTTATTAACTCTGACATACGCGTATTAAAAGATCATTTGGGAGAGACTAGAGTCTCTACTAGAGAAACACTGTGTTGCGGATCTCTAATATTATAATAAATATTAAAATGTAAGTTGAAAATTAGATCACTCGTTTAAGAAAAAACATAGAAGTGGAATGGTAGTGTTATGGTGTGTGTGAATGTTGAACTACTGACAAGATTGATAGCTGATCTTGTCACATACAAGTCCTAAGATCATTTTTATTCAGTTTTAATTGAAAGAACTTGAGTGAGATTATGGATAACATTTTACAAATATTTGCTAACACATGTCGAGGCCTCTTTGACACGGGGATAGCTACGCCTCTGGGTTTCAGTGATACCTACATTGTTCACATTAGTAAGTGTGTTTATTAGCATTAAAATACAAGTAAAAATGAATAAAAACACTACTATAAAGTGAACAAAAATTTCAATTTCGGAAGCCGGTGTTCCTGTTTTCATTTCTTCGTTTTTGGTACTTATAATATCCAAAGTGATGCCAGAATATATTAACCCAATAACATGAAACTTAAATAAAACCGGTGATATGATAGTATACCAAGGTGAACTGGTAGCGGACACCTTTGAGTGTACCAGTGAGATGTTATGTTATGAAATGGTGTAAACAATAAACAGACATGCGATTGCAGCTATCCCGAGAGATTTGCTGTAATTTATTGAAGAGTTCTGATGTATATCTCCAAAGTTCTTCATCAGATCTTCTCCTTCGGGCGCACGGTTGGCGCAGGGGTTGAGCGATTGACTGCTGCGCTGCGTGTCGCGGGTTCGACTAACGCACGGAACAAATATTTGTATGACTTACAGATAGTTGTTCCGACTTTGGGTGTTTTTGTGTTATGTATGTTGTTATGTTTATATGATTGTAAACGCACCCACGATACAGGAAGAAATTCCTAGTGTGGGGCAACGTTTTTTAAAAAGAAAAATAAACAAAAGATCTTGATAAAATTTTAATGAGACCACATGACAAGCCACCAACTTTCAAATAAAAAAGAATCATCAAAATCGGTTCACCTAGTAAAAAGATCGGAGGTAAAACACATTAAATAAATACAATAATTAAAAACCGATTTATCAATCTTTTTGACTGTAACAATTATACGGCAAGCACCGCTGGGTGGCTATCAGGAAGTTCACGATAAATCCCTTCATCCATGATTATATTGTGATGTCTGCGTCTTTCTGATATCAACCTTTTTTTAATTGTATTTATATAAAAATCATGCCATATAACCCGATTTTTTTTAGATACAACGTAGAAAACATTTAATACTAGTAAATTTAAGTGATTGATTATGATTAATATAATTTCCATTCGACGGCGAATATTTATAGAAAAATTGAAAATTTCATCTAGATATACATATATAAATGGACCCAGCATAATGATGTCGCTGAGTAAAAATATCAAAGTGGCGATATATAAACGATGCCAGATGTTAGTCGTTGAATTGACTCGACTCGTGCTGAAGAAACTACGAAAAAGTGAATATGTAATTATTATATAAAAACAAGTATTAAGTATCAACGGTAAAACATGACTGCCCATCTTGAGGAGTGGCACAAATTTGTAAATGACGTCAGAATCATCGTTAAAAATAAAACGGTGTAAAGAATACATTATACCATATAAAATAACATTTGTGATCAAAGATACACCCCATGAAAAGAGCGTACTTTTAAGATATTTCCTTTGAATACGTCCCTTAAAAATTTTTACAATATCTTCGTAAAACTGGTGACACAATACTAACAACCAGTGGTTGTACACTGATTTGAAGTAAACTGATACAAAATTAGTCACAATCCATTTAATGTCATATATCATACGAAAGGCTTCCACTGATGCACTAAACACATTATATTTCATCCAAACGCACTATTAGCACTGGAACTAGTAGGATGTTCCCGAAATTTGCGTTGAGCAACACAAAGTTTTTGAAATTCCGGAATTTTTTGATTAACCACCATGATATAATGCCGTAACTTACAGCAACGAATGACTGCACCAACGACATTAACAGTAAATAATACTGCAGATTGTCTTTTAATTCGTAATGCACAGCTTTTTACCCGACTGCCGAAGGAGGGTAATGTGTTTATCAGTCTATGTATGTATGTATGTATGTATGTATGTATGTATGTATGTATGTATGTAAGTATGTATGTATGTATGTATGTATGTTTGTTCCTATGTGGCGTTCTAGAGACCAAACGCGTGGGCCGATTTTGATGGTTCTTACGTCAATCGATTCGTCTTAACCCCGCGAGTGTCACTGGCTACATGAATATTGGAAAATAGGAAAATGGCGGTTTTTGGGCGCCTTATTGTGGGGGCCCAAATTTTTTTTTTCTTTCAAACCTATCGTGTGGGGTATCAAAATAAAGGATTTTAAGAGGTGATTTCAAAAATATATAACACTTATATGTTTAAATGTACCTAATTCGAAAAAAAAAATAACTAAAAAGTTATAAATAAAAAAAGTTAATTAAAAAAATCAAAAACCCGACTGCTTGAAAAGCGAACTAAAAAGACGTAAACAAGGAGAAAATCATGCTGTGCAGTCGGAGGATACGTCTGGTTTTGGTCAGCCAGCTCGCGAAGATGTATCCTCCGACAGCACAGCATGATTTTCTCCTTGTTTACGTCTTTTTAGTTCGCTTTTCAAGCAGTCGGGTTTTTGATTTTTTTAATTAACTTTTTTTTTCATAAAGTTCTTCATATTGTACCAACGAAAGGTTAAAAAGACGGTCCAAAGAATCATAGTCATCAGTCATGGCGCATATCACTTGCACAGTTTTAAATATTTTGCAAAAGGAATTAGCTCACGTACTATTTATTCTCTGTTAAAGTATTTGTGACCACTTTGACGTAACTAACTTCCTGGCAGAACAAGCCTCGCCTATGAATGACACGATACAAGTAAAGTTATTATAAAACGAATACAGGATCTATATATGTATATTATTATTACAAGATATTAAAATACCGCATGCATTTATTAAAAACTATCTTTTGCCCGCGGATTCACCCGCGTGGTAAGTGTTTTATTATCCCAAGGAAATAGGGTTTTATTATACCGGAATGGACAGTAAGTATGCTTTAAATTACTTTGTAAGGCTTTATTATGAATAAAATGAATTATTTATATATTTAAAATTTCCTACAAATCCGTTCAATCATTTTTACGTGATGAAACACAAACATATAAACTTTCATATTTATAATATTAGTAGGATTCCTGCAGCCATATTGCGTAATGAATTTGGAAAGAGCAAAGGGCAAAGAGTGTGAAATTCGACCAATCACAAGCGAGATGAAAGACGCTATGTGGCTTTCCGTCTATGTGATTGATCGATTTTTCATACTCTCTGTCCTTTGCTCTTTCCGAATTCATTACGCAATAAGGCTACTGTTCGTCCGGTTTTGATTACCATGGTGCCGTTTTTGATTTACACTCCATCTCTGTCTTTTTAATAAAACTAGAAAAAGACGGACAAAATATAAATATTTTAGATGGACTAGGATTTTTACACAAAAATAGATGATAGGTCGGCTAAAAAACTACGTTAAAGTTCAAGGCGTTAACAACAAGTTTGATAGCTCAAACTAGTGTCTTATTTTAGAACTAGCTTCTGCCAGCGGCTTCGCCAGACGGTCGGTTCGCCATAAAATGCAATATTGCTTTAATTCTTCTTTTTGTTTCTCTTTTCATTGTAATATACTGTGCACTGCATAGGACGTTTTGCGAATAGAACCTTTTGAGACGGAGTCATTTTAAATACCTATGGTCATAACGTTCGATATTTTTATTGTAAAAAGAATGCCAGGCTATAGCTACTTAGCCGAACCACAAAGTACGCAAGCGGCGGTAACCCAGGCGGGTGAACATAAGCTCTTACAGCAAGGTTATTTTGAGTGTATGTAAGGGACAGATGTATATGACCTGTATACATCTGTTCCTTTTTCACAGTCGTTTGATGATAGTTTTGACACGTCATGGTACGGGGGCTGGTGTTACAAATATCACTTTGTGACTCTTTCTGTCTTATGTTTGATGTAGAGGTAATTGGAAACTCTTTATTATCTTCGTTGAGGATCATGACCACGACCGTTCCATTTCTCCGGCAGGTTATACTAACATACAATCGATCAATATCCCTTTTATTTTCAATTTAACAGTAGTATTGCATGTTTTATGTTATCGAGCAGCAGAATTAAAAAGCTACGAGTATGAAGCAATGGAGAAGGCTTTTCATTCGGTTGTGATTAGGATTACCATAAGTCTGGAATAAGGCATTTTTTAAGTTAAAACAAATCGATTATTAACACAATTTATTAAAAACACGTTTATCAATACAAATCCTATGATACGTAACAACACGTGGTATGAAACAGTAATCTGTAACGCCTGCCTTGTATGTGGGTGCGTACGTCGGGGATGAACGAATTTATTTTAGTATAATTTTTTTTAGTCATTAGTTATAATCATTTATTTTAGTCCGATATCTTGTCAGGACTTTTAAATTTTAATTCATAATAGTGAATTGGAAAATTATTGATTGAAACCGTGCTGGACTGGTAGACTGGTACCAGGGTCTAGCGATGCAGAGCACTTAATATTTTTATATTGCCATATGGATCGAAATTACCGGAGGCACTTCAAAAAGAAGGTTCCGAATTTTATGACTTTGTACTAAAACAAAAAAAAATATATGAAAAGTAAAGTGTATAGAACTTACTGAATCCAATGTCTGAACAAACTAAAACTTTGTTTTGAACAAACTAAAATAGCCTACGAAAATTTTAAAGATGGTATTTTTTGCTTTTTGTTATCGGTTGTTTGATTTAAAGTGAACTGCAAAGTTGATCACTACTGAAGGTTTCAGAAATTGGAACATTTTAAGCTTTGAAAATGCACGAGTCCTTCACCTAAAATGATTTATCCAATGGCCTGAAGCTGAAACAGGTTCAAATCTGGTTCAATTATTGACAAAGAAAAACAGAAGGATGATTTCTAGAGAAAGATTACGATGGAACAATGTGCTTCAAAGATCGATGCACATAATCTTGTATTTGGCTGTAAATAAGTTCAGAGAGTCAAACCTATAAATTATGTACTCCAAACAATATAATATTTTCAGGCCATGTTCAATTGTTGACAAAGTTTGACCCCATCATGGAAGAGCGTGTCAGATGGCAGTGAAAGGTGATTTGGTTGACCATTATTGCGGCGAAAAGTAGTAAAAGGATTAATAGAACTCAGGCATCTAACGTTTTATTTACAAACGTTTTTTAATTTTTTTAATTTTTGCATTAACCGGTTAAAGAATTCAAAGTATTGTGCAATCATAGCTCATACTCGATAAGTAGTGGATAGTAGTGACTATAATTTCGATAAAAGAGATGCCAAAAAAAAATACTTAAAAATTGCAAAACATGACCTTTTCAGGCTGCTTCTGATAGATAGACGTTGGTAGTGGATTGTGGAGCATTTTTTTCGTTTTTAGTTAAATAAGATATTTTCAGCCTCGGTTTTTTTCCAAAACGATAAATAAATTTTGAAACCTACAAGTGCTACCAACGCTGAAAATGAGTGAAACGTTCGTAGACGTTATAAGACGATTATAGTTTAGTACTTTTCGTTTGCAGTAAGCTAAAAAAAATTGAAATAAATATTTTAAGTCTCGATAATTTTCCAAAACACTAAATTCATTCTGAAAGCCGATACGAGTACAACAAACGCTGAAAATGTCTTAAAAACGTTTGTAGAGGTTTGAACTTTTGAAGATGAATGGAATTTTGATGTTTTCGTTTGTAGAAAGCTAAAAAAATATATATATTAAAATGTATATAAATTTTTTTTTTGTTAGCTGTGGTGGCCCAGTGGTAACAGCCGCCCCGACTTACTTCTAAGTGTACTATATACTAATGTTTATTTACACTATTAGTAACCTTCTAACTCCAGTATTTTTTATAAAAACACTTTCTTATTAAATTTATGTTAGTTTTTCATGTTTTTTTACTGAAGTAATTTTTAGTTTGTTAGTAGTTCATACATAATGTCTAACAAAAAATCAATTAAGTATAAAGAACAACAACAATAACACAACAACAAGAAACAACAACTATTTTATAAATATTGTATTAAAAAAATAAATACATAAAATACACATAACAAAAACAACACAACACCAAACAACAACAACAAAACAACAATATATACAAAATTATTGAATAAATACATTTATGATAATATATGTATTAAATATAATTTTTAAATTATAAATTATGCTAGGCGCCAAGTTAAACAATTCAAATATTTTCTCGCCTTTTTCGACAAAGTTACTTATTAAATCAACCGTTCAGTTAGAGACGAAATTAGTTTTTCAAGATTCTAATAATAACAATTTAATATTATATTGACTCACACAAGTTTTTGGGGGTATGCGGAACAGAGTGTAAAGTCCAACAAACTTCCATTGAAAAGGAAGGATCCCCGACGAGACGGGTGTTGTGTCTGGTCCGGGCAGCTGCCTCACGATTGTTGTCGGACTGTTGTACTTTCAAATCGCGCCGAAAAATCTTCCCGCGCGATGCATGATTTGTGTGACGTCATGTCATTAGTTCGTAGGTGGTGGCATAGATGCCGCTACATCATACCCTCCGGAGACCGGAGGTCGATAGCTCATGAATCGTCCGTACATCTTGTGATGTATCCTTGGCCTGTGGAAGGTTGGTTCCCGTGAGTTAGAACCGGAAGCTGCATAGTTCACGGTGAGTCAGGACAGTCTTCGGTTGTGCCCCAGTGAGTCGGGGTGATGATACCTCAGTCAGTCGAGATAGAGCCTCAGTGAGTCAGGGTAATGGTGTCCCAGTGAGTCAGAATGATGCCGCAGGCTCCAGTGGGTCGCAACGGTGTTGAGTGGTGTAGTGGCTTGACTGGTGGCGTCGACCAGGAACCTCCCCTTCTTCAAGTATCTTCTTGTTGACCGGCCGATGATGCAGTTTTCTGTGCCAGGGGCGTGTGGTTGAGGGTGACGACAGAAGCTGACGGTGATGACAAGGCATGCGCATCCGCTGCATGCTAGTTCCCCAGTAGATACCACCGTAGATGCCATGGGTACTGGCGGGCTGCGTGACTCGCTGCTCGATTGCTTGAAGAAGTGATGATGACGTCACAATGTAGTAGCTCTGCATGAAGGCTGCGCTGATGTTTATGTTCGAGGGTCACCAGTTTGGGAGTATGCGGCACAGGGTTTAAAGTCCCACAAACCTCTATTGAAAAGGAAGGATCCACCGACCAGGCGGGTGTTGTGTCAGGTCCGGGCAACTGCCTCACGGTTGTTTGCGGACTGTTGTATACATTTAAATCGCGCTGAAAACTGCTTGCGCGATGCAGGATTTGTATGACGTTTGATCATTATTTCGTATGTGGCGGTTTAGATGTCACTACAAGTTATTAAAGAGAAAACAAATACACAATCGAGAATAAATTAAACTAAACAACACAACAGCAGTGGCCATGGGCCCAGACTAGGCACAGCCTGTATATTGGTGTCCCAAGATTATAGGATATGCAGACTTAATTGTTCTGTCTGACACAGCAAAATGATACAATTAATTAAACAGTCTACAGCACAAAAATTAATAATTAAATGATCAAAATAAAAAATAGCAAACAAAACGAAAAACAATAACACACTTAAATCGAAAAATTAAAATTACTTAGTTACACTATTCCAATTACAATTAAGATCAAAGTTATAAAATATTAGTGAAAATAAAAAGAAAGCAGAAATATAAAATATCATTTTAAATTAAAATCAAAATAATGTTAATGTCTTCATCAAATTAAAATTAATAATAATAATTTATTGTCCTCTCTTTACAAAGGTTGGCTTAGTAATATAACATCAACATAAGATTATGTTAGTTTACACGTATATTATGTCATGGTGGCTCAGTGGCTAAGTCCTCGCGTCTCGCGTTTGAGGTCTTGGGTTCAAATCCAGTCAAGTACCAATGTGACTTTCTCAAATTCATATGTACTTTCTAAGTATATCTTGGACATCACAGGCAACGGTGAACGAAAACATCGTGAGGAAACCTGGACTTATATAGTTAAGTAAGTCAGAGGCCTGTGGGGTTCACAGAGGCGGCTTTATTAACTCTGACATACGCGTATTAAAAGCTCATTTGGGAGAGACTAGAGTCTCTACTAGAGAAACAACGTGTTGCGGATCTCTAATATTATAATAAATATTAAAATTTAAGTTGAAAATTAGATCACTCGTTTAAGAAAAAACATAGAAGTGGAATGGTAGTGTAATGGTGTGTGTGAATGTTGAACTACTGACAAGATTGATAGCTGATCTTGTCACATACAAGTCCTAAGATAATTTTTATTCAGTTTTAATTGAAAGAACTTGAGTGAGATTATGGATAACATTTTACAAATATTTGCTAACACATGTCGAGGCCTCTTTGACCCGGGGATAGCTACGCCTCTGGGTTTCAGTGATACCTACATTGTTCACATTAGTAAGTGTGTTTATTAGCATTAATAATACAAGTGAAAATGAATAAAAACACTACTAAGTGAACAATAATTTCAATTTCGGAAACCGGTGTTCCTGTTTTCATTTCTTCGTTTTTGGTACTTATAATGTCCAAAATGATGCAAGAATATAATATTAACCCAATAACATGAAACTTAAATAAAACCGGTGATATGATAGTATACCAAGGTGAACTGGTAGCGGATACCTTTGAGTGTACCAGTGAGATGTTATGTTATGAAATGGTGTAAACAATAAACAGACATGCGATTGCAGCTATCCCGAGTTTGCTGTAATTTATTGAAGAGTTCTGATGTATATCTCCAAAGTTCTTCATCAGATCTTCTCCTTTGGGCGCACGGTTGGCGCAGTGGTTGAGCGATTGACTGCTGCGCTGCGTGTCGCGGGTTCGACTAACGCACGGAAGTCGGAACAAATATTTGTATGACTTACAGATAGTTGTTCCGGCTCCGGGTGTTTGTGTTATGTATGTTGTTATGTTTATATGATTGTAAACGCACCCACGATACAGGAAGAAATTCCTGGTGTGGGGCAACGTTTTTTAAAAAGAAAAATAAACAAAAGATCTTGATAAAATTTTAATGGGACCACATGACAAGCCACCAACTTTCAAATATAAAAGGATCATCAAAATCGGTTCACCTAGTAAAAAGATCGGAGGTAAAACACATTAAATAAATACAATAATTAAAAACCGATTTATCAATCTTTTTGACTGTAACTATTATACGGCAAGCACCGCTGGGTGGCTATCAGGAAGTTCACGATAAATCCCTTCATCCATGATTATATTGTGATCCCTGCTGTCTTTCTGATATCAACCTTTTTTTAATTTTATTTATATAAAAATCATGCCATATAACCCGATTTCTTTTAGATACAACGAAGAAAACATTTAATATTAGTACATTTAAGTGATTGATTATGATTAATATAATTTCCATTCGAAGGCGAATATTTATAGAAAAACTAAATTACATCTAGATATACATTTATAAATGGACACAGCTTAATGATGTCGCTGAGTAAAAATATCAAAGTGGCGATATATAAACGATGCCAGATATTAGTCGCTGAATTGACTCGACTCGTGCTGAAGAAACTACGAAGAAGTGAATATGTAATTATTATATAAAAACAAGTATTAAGTATCAATGGTAAAACGTGACTTCCCATCTTGAGGAGTGGCACAAATTTGTAAATGAAATTAGAATGTAAATGAATTAGAAAAAACTACGTTAAAGTTCAAGGCGTTAACAACAACTTTGACAGCTTTGAACTTGTGTCTTATATTAGAACTAACTTCTGCCAGCGGCTTCGCCTGACTGATTCGCCATCAAATGCAATATTGCTTTAATTCTTCTTTTTGTTTCAATTTTAATCTGTTTTACATCAGAATCCGAGAGCCAAGTAAATGTCAATATTTTTGTAGATTCTGAACCAATAAGCAATAAAAATACACACATCATCGATTCAAGGTGGCCAAACTGCTCGGCCCATTAAATCCTTCCATGAACCATCTGAGTTGTCTCTAAGTCAAACTCAAGAAATGACTTCACCGGCTAATAATAGTATCTACCAACATAAACGGAACAAAATAATAGGTACAATGTTTCTGACTCTCAAAACACATCTAAATAATTTTCCCAGAGATGAAAATAGACGTCATTTCTGTTCAACTCATTACTCGAGAAAGCTTTAAATGAAGAGACTAACAGATGTCGGTGGTTAGTTAAATTAACATCAGACGATAGTATTTTTTGCTTTTTGTTGTCGGGTGTTTGATTGCCGTATGGTGCCGGCCGTAAAGAATTTCACCATCCCATGTCTTTCCGTGGGTGTCGTAAGAGGCGACAAAGGGACAAACCAGAGAATGGGCAGCAGCGTTGTCTGTGCTTCTATAACAACCATACTGCGATCGCCAACCCGCCTGCCAAGCGTGGCGATTATGGCAAAACCCCCCCATGAATAGCACAAATAAAAAATGGCCCCTAGTGCCCGGCAGCCTGCCTACCCTCGACTACGGTAGCGGTCGAGGTTACGGCATGGCAAGGGGTGCCAAGAATCTCCGGACGGGATCCGGCTACCCCAACAAACACCGACGACTGGACCTGGCAACATACAACACGCGCACACTCCGGACCGACGAGAAGATAACCGAACTCGAGGCGGAATTGAGCAGGTTACGATGGAGTATTATAGGGTTATCTGAAGTCCGAAGAGAGGGGGAGGACTCGATAATCCTCAAATCCGGCAACCTGCTCTATTTCCGAGAGGGTGACCGGCAGTCCCAGGGTGGTGTCGGGTTTATCGTCCACAAGTCCCTTGTGAACAACGTGGTGAAGATCGAGAGTGTGTCGACCAGGGTGGCGTACCTGATACTCAGAATATCCGCAAGATATTCGCTGAAGGTCATACAGTTCTACGCCCCAACCTCGGCACACCCCGACGACGAGGTAGAGACCATGTATGAGGATATCTCCAGAGCCATGCATGGTTTCAAAACTCACTTCACCGTTGTCATGGGGGACTTCAACGCGAAACTGGGCAAACGAGACGAGGATGAGCTGCAAGTGGGGCAATTTGGAGTTGGACGTCGGAACCACCGGGGTCACCTACTGGCCAGTTTTATGGAGAAGGAGGGCCTCTATATGATGAACTCCTTCTTCAAAAAGCGTGAACATAGGAAGTGGACCTGGCAGAGCCCCGATGGTGCAACAAAAAATGAGATCGACTTCATCATGTCAACCAGAAAGCAAATGTTCAATGATGTCTCTGTGATCAATTTGGTAAAAACCGGGAGCGATCACCGCATGGTAAGAGGCACATTGAACATTAATATTAAGCTTGAAAGGTCTCGACTGATGAAGTCCACGCTCCGTCCAGCACAGATTCAGGTCCAAAACCCCGAGAGCTTTCAGCTCGAACTCCAGAATCGTTTCGAGTGCCTAGGGAGCTCAGTGGACGAATACAATGACGGGTTCGTGGAAGCTGTCCATACGGTCGGGTCTAAGTTTTTCAAGACCCGTCGTACTGATAGAAACAAAAAGCTCTCTGATCCTACTCTCAAGCTTATGAAGGAGAGGCGTGAGATGGTCCTGCAGTCTTCAGATGAGGCGTGCAAATATCGGCAGCTCAATAGACAGATCTCTAAATCCTTGAAAAGAGACCTCCGCCGCTTTAACACCGAGCGTATTAAAGACGCGATTGAGCGAAATAAAGGCTCCAAGGTATTTGCAGGGGATCTGGCTATTGGGCAGAGCCAGCTCACGAGACTGAAGACCGACGATGGCAGGATCGTATCCGCCAAACCGGAGCTTCTGAGGGAGATCGAGACATTCTATGGGCAGTTGTACACATCAATCAGCAAGCCCGTTGCGAGTCTAGCAAACGACCCAAGAGCTAGATTGACCCGACACTATACCGAAGATATCCCGGACGTCAGCCTGTACGAGATTAGGATGGCTCTGAATCAGCTTAAAAACAACAAGGCGCCGGGTGATGACGGAATCACGGCTGAACTCCTGAAGGCGGGTGGAAAACCGGTCCTTAAGGCCCTTCAGAAGCTGTTTGATGCCGTCATACTCGAGGGCAAAACGCCACAGGCATGGTGCAGGGGTGTGGTGGTACTCTTCTTCAAGAAGGGCGACAATGCCCGACTGAAGAACTATAGGCCCATCTCACTTCTTAGCCATGTCTACAAGTTGTTTTCAAGAGTCATCACGAATCGTCTCGCGCGCAGGTTTGACGATTTCCAGCCTCCCGAACAAGCCGGATTTCGAAAAGGCTTTAGCACCGTAGACCACATACATACGCTGCGGCATTCAGGATCAGACCTCGAAACCAATCCTTCTCCAGCGCGGCTGTTCACTGCTGCGCTGGAGGATGTCTTCAAGGTTCTGGATTGGAAGGCGCTTGGCATCAACGTTAGTGGCGAGTACATCACTCACCTTCGGTTTGCCGACGACATAGTGGTCATGGCTGAGACCATGGAGAGCCTCAGTACAATGCTCGATGACCTCAATAGAGCTTCCGAAAGAGTGGGTCTTAAAATGAACATGGACAAAACCAAGGTCATGATGAATGCCCATGTAACACCCACTCCTATCAAGATCGGAGACTGTTTACTTGAAGTTGTAGACGATTATGTCTACCTGGGACAAACGATCCAGTTGGGTAGATCCAACTTCGAGAAAGAGGTCAACCGTCGAATCCGACTCGGCTGGGCGGCGTTCGGGAAGTTGCGTGGTATCTTCTCGTCCAATTTACCGCAATGTCTCAAGACAAAGTCTATGACCAGTGTGTGTTGCCAGTGATCACCTATGGGACCGAGACTTGGTCGCTCACAATGGGCCTTATCAGAAAGCTTAAAGTCACCCAAAGGGCAATGGAGAGGGCTATGCTCGGCATTTCCTTGCGTGATCACGTCAGAAATGATGATATCCGCAGGAGAACCAAAGTTACCGACATAGCCCGAAGAATTGCCAAACTTAAGTAGCAGTGGGCAGGGCACATTGCTCGCAGAACGGATGGCCGTTGGGGCCGAAAAGTTCTGGAATGGCGACCGCGAACCGGAAGACGATATGTTGGAAGGCCTCCCAATAGGTGGACCGATGACCTGGTTAAGGTTGCGGGAAGGCGCTGGATGCGAGACGCACGGGATCGGTCAATGTGGCGACGCCTGGGGGAGGCCTATGTCCAGCAGTGGACGTCTTTCGGCTGAAATGATGATGATGATGTGTTTGATTTAAAGTCAACTGCAAAGTTGATCACTACTGAAGGTTTCAGAAATTGGAACATTTTAAGCTTTGAAAATGCACGAGTCCTTTACCTAAAATGATTTATCCAATGGCCTGAAGCTGAAACAGGTTCAAATCTGGTTCAATTATTGATAAAGAAAAACAGAAGGATGATTTCTAGAGAAAGATTACGATGGAACAATGTGCTTCAAAGATTGATGCACATTGAAAATAAGACTGCATTCAGAGAGTCAACCGATTCATTATGTACTCCAAACAACGGCAAATTTTCAGGCCATGTAAAATTGTTGACAAAGTTTGACCCCATCATGGAAGGGCGTGTCAGATAAAAGTTGATTTGGTTGACCATTATTGCGGCGAAAAGAAGTAAATGGATTAATAGAACTCAGGCATCTAACGTTTAATTTACAATCGTTTTAACATTTTTTTTAATTATGGCATTTTAACCGGTTAAAGAATTCAAAGTATTGTGCAATCATAGCTGATTGTACTCGATAAGTAGTGGATAGTAGTGACTATAATTTCGATAAAAGAGATGCCAAAAATAAATACTTAGAAATTGCAAAACATGACCTTTTCAGGCTGCTTTTGATAGATAGACGTTGGTAGTGGATTGCAGTGCATTTTTTTCGTTTTTAGTTAAATAAGATATTTTCAGCCTCGATTTTTTCCAAAACGATAAATAAATTTTGAAACCTACAAGTGCTACCAACGCTGAAAATGAGTGATGAGAAACGTTCGTAGACGTTATAAGACGATTGTAGTTTAGTACTTTTCGTTTGTAGCTAAAAAAATTGAAATAAATATTTTAAGTCTCGATAATTTTCCAAAACAATAAATTCATTCTGAAAGAATAAACGAGTACAACAAACGCTGAAAATATCTTAAAAACTTTTGTGGAGGTTTGAAAATGAAAGGAATTTCGATTCTTTCGTTTGTAGAGAGCTTAAAAAAAATTATATATATTTTAAGTCTCGATATTTTTCTATAACGATATTTTTTTTTTTTTGATATCTATGGTGGCCCAGTGGTAACAGCCCCGAATTAAATGTCGTGGGTCGTGAGTTCGAACCCAGGTAGGCGCTTTACTTTATGTAAATTATTTCATAACAACTGCTCTTAAAACGGTGAAAGAAAACATCGTGAAGAAACCGGCATGTCCTAGCCTAGAACCAAAAATTCAACGCGATGTGGATTCCCGTCTATGGGATTGGTCGATTTTTCATACTCCTTGCCCTTTGCCTAGCCGAATTCATTACGCAATAAGGCTGCTGTCCTTTCTGTAGGTGTCAAGCTCGTCCCGCGATGTCACCGTACCTTTGCCGGGAACCACATTTTGGTAGCTATTTCATGAATCACAGACATGACATCAGACATGAGGCTAACGTTGCTGTCCCAGTCCCATTTAAGCTTGGCTGCTATTTGACGTCGGCGATTTGTGTTTTTAAGCGCAGCACTGTATCTGTTCCTAATGCGGTCTGTTAGTCTGACTCCAAGAATTATGTGCTCTATTGCTGGCAAGCATTCCTCAAGCTTGAACCTCAGCTGAATTGTCAAAGACCAGCAGCCTAATTGCGTAAGTGAATTCTGTAAAGCAAACAAGTCGGCACCTTCCCAAAAACGACTTTACGTATAGCATATTACACTCTGAAAAGGAAACGTTATGATCCTTTCCATTACCAATATTTTGACGTAGAATATCAATTCATTTATTTTATGGCTTATGTTTAACTTACCACCAGATATAGTAACATATAACAGACAAAAATAGTAAATGATCACCAAAATTAAACCCGCATCTTATTGTAAAATTATAACCAAAGTTTTAACATCTCGCTATCCTGTTTAGGCAAAATGACTCCAAATAAATCATTGTTAACCCAAAAGTAGTAAATGATCACCAAAAGTAGTAAATGATCACCAAAATTAAACCAATGACCAAAAAGATTATAAAATTTCTGGGAGCAACTTGGAAGTAGCGCTCGCCGGCCGCTGCCGCGGCACCGCTCGCTTTGCTCGCTCGGCTCGCGCGCGGTTGGTCACAGTTCTAACCTAACCTAACCTATTTTACAACATTAAATAGCGCAATAATTTGCTATTAAAATTTGGTGATCAATTTACTAAATTTGGTGATCAATTTACTAAATTTGGTGATCAATTTACTAAATTTGGTGATCAATTTACTAAATTTGGGTTTCATAGTACAATTTTAGGTAATAGAGGTTATGGTCACAAAGTAATTTTAGGTGGTCATTATATTTATCCCCTTATTTTATTTATCATGTAAAGAATAAACGAAAGCGGAAGAATCGAGATAAAACTTAACTATTGTTATTGTGTAATGAAAGTATGTCCTAATGATTTGGAAATAAATCATTCGAGTTTGATGAAACATAACGCAGTAGATGAACTTCAACTCAAAGGAGGATGTTTGTACTCTTTCCAAATTAGTTTTACAATACCGAAAAAGTTGAAAATGATTCCAATTTTTTGAAGGAATCGACTTGTTTGCTTTGCAGAATTCACTTACACAATTAGGCTGCAGGTTTGAGCACCGTATACCAAAACAAACTCTCTCTGTTTGCTTTGTTCCCTTGAAACCAGACTGTGATGTGTTCGCGGACGAATGGAAGACGACCATGTCAGTATGCCTGGAGTTCTGTGAGATAACTATAGGTGTCTTGCCTTTTTTTTTTTTTTTGCTTGGTGAAATGCTCATGCATACTGCACTACCACGGGGAAATAGTGCAGTTAAGTGGGACTCTAACCCACTAAAACTCCAAGGTGTCCTCCTGTGCCGCTTATAGCGGGAGCACGGGTACGCGTTAGCACTCACCGCGAACCCGCCGCGGCTGTCCGTCACCGGACCCTCCTCGGGGGAGTCCCCCCATCACCGGCGCACTAGAACACACTGCACGCCGTGACCACCCTAGGGACCAATCAGCACATGGGCGCCAGACGACCCTGTGTATGGCACCCATGGTCCCCCTGTGACGGGTCAAGGTCAATGGCCCCGCCACCTACCATTGTTCGGCCGCAGGGGATAGGGAGAGCGGCTAACGCAATACCGACACTCCTCCTCCCCTGCGGCCCCACCGCGTCCGCCATCAGACGGTGGCGACCCCGTCCGGGCCGCGGAAGGTAGGGAGAGCGGCGCACCGCAATACCGGCACTCCTCTCCCACCGCGGCCTCCAACCCTCAGCCGCGACATCGTATGGGACCTGGGAATCTCCATAAGACATCGCGGCCCGCCTCAGTTGCGATGTCGCCTGTTACCAAGCGGCACCGCAACCTACTAGTTGGCCGCTACGTCGTCGGCTTAATCGACAAAAGCCCTGACGAGCGGCCCCTCCTCGGGTTCCTCTTCGCTTCACCGTGGGTGACCAAGCCACGGTTACTGAGCCCCCCCGCATCGACAAAGCGGGAACCCACCGGGGGGGATAGGTGTCTTGCCTAGCTTTTCTTTAAACTCTACTCAAATCATTTCATCCGACAGACGTCCACTGCTGGACATAGGCCACCCCAAATCATTTATTTCAATTAAACCATTTACAGTAATTTTTGAATGAACAAGCAGTTGTGCAGTCCACAACATATAGCTAGTTGCACATTCACAAGCGTAAGCAGATGGATATCTATGGATAAGAACGTGCCAGCAATTCCGCGGATACCCCAAGTAACACAAAAGTGCTGTATAGTAGCTGAATTACTGTCCACAATAGAATCCTAAGCTGAACAAGCCTTCTGAATAAGAGCATTAAAGGCGCTGTTTCAGCTGATATAACTCTGGTTTGGGCACAAATTAAACAGCTGTTAGCTGAATAACTGTAACTATTTGCATTATATCAGCATTATTTGAGCATTATTAATGGTAACAGTCATCCCAAGAGCTGAATATTGACTGATTATTAGAGTATTTGTTACCTTTTATATAGCACAATGGCCGATTAATAGAGTTATGGTTACCTATTTTTCAGCACAAGGTACACACCAGAATATTTATAATGCTTCTATGGAATTGAAAATTCACAAGTGGCAAAATTGTGAATAGTTTTCATCCTACTCCTTATTATTTTGATATGTTGTTTCTGTTAAACATTTTGTGGTGAAATAGACAAATATTGATTTCCGTAACAAAATTTTTGCTTTTTCCTCCTGTGCGTGAATTTCGAAGGGGAAAGAGAGTTTATTGTCAAATAGTATATGAATATAGGTGAAAATTTTCACGCGCTCTCAAAATATCACTGTTTACTTGAAAGATAAAGTATAAAATAAGTTGATGATATATTATAAAAAATAAATCATTTTATTTTGCATTTGTAATTTGACAATAAGCTGTTTGCGTATAAAATCATTAGATTTTCTATTGAAATCCAGTTGTTATTTTCGTTATTTAACAAAGAAAAAATGTTAATATATTATTTTACATAGGTTAGAACCTAAAAAAATGGCAGACAAGCAATGTGCACTGTATTAAACACAATTAAGCGGTATGTGCTGTTTAAGTATCCACTATTGGTACATAAATCAGCAACGAGCTGATACGAGTAGTTCATGTGTGAATCAAGTCAGCCACAGATTCCTGTAAAGCTTGATATTGGGTAACATGTACGCAAATATTGTTGGTGATCAACAGTGAACCACTAAAGTCTTAGCAGGAATTCTAGGGATCCATGGATTTATTTTATAAAATTATACGTCTGTTGTGTCAATCCTTTTATGTTATTTGGTTACCTACATCATCCCAAGAAACACTCCTCCGATTTTCGTAATATTTTTTTGCAAACTGGGGTGCTGAAAAGATAAGTCTAAAAGATCTTATTTAACTGCATTAGTAGATTAATTGCCGACGCTAGTACACGTATTCAGCTCTGACCGGGATCATAGGTAACGTGTGAGCTAATTTATAGCAGTTTGCTGTAATTTAGCATCATATAAGTTCACCCATAGTGATCATGTGGGCTATATAAAAATAATAAATAAATAAATAAAAAGCTTTTATTAATTCCTTATAAAGTTATAACATAAGACATTTTTACATTGTTTATATATTATTATTACATCATTCTATTATTATTTTCTCATCATTAGAATTATATGGGAAGTCAGAACTTTCATTCAGTTTTAATAACAACTTCCTAAAATAAAATTAAAATAATAATCAATTCATTTAAAATTTCCTTTACAAAAATAAATAAATAAAAAGATCTTCATTCCATCAATCATTAAAATTCATCTTGCCAACAATTATAATCTCAATAAATTAAAAATACAATAAATTAAAAGAATACAATAAAATTAGATCACAGCATCATTCAGGTACATAACAAATTACCACATCATTTATAAAATTCATAATCATGTGGGCTATATAAGTGCTATTATAAGATTGCGTGTAACAAGCTGATTAACACTACTAAAGTTCAACTATGTGCAGCAAGATGCATTATATCATTGTTAATTGAAGTCACAGACTAACTGATTGCATTATAGTAGCTCACATGTTCTTTCTTAAAATGCAAGCGGTCTAAGGGTACACTTGTGGCCTTCAATTCAGAATATTGCTTAGTTAAAGTCCATAAAAATGCTTAATTGCAGCTTACAGTACTAATACTGAACTGCATACCTATATTAACGCTTGCAGCATTACAGTGTTGTCTCCGTGACGCATAAAAGCATTATTATACAGACGAAAGCGTAATTTTCAGCTATTGCAGTTCGAGTGTACTGTAATAAGTCTTCATAAATGCTAAAGTTACCGATGTTACCCTTTGTGACATCCTATAATGCAGTTTTGTGCTACTTGGGACTCTTTTCAATCAGTTAAAAATTGTTACAAAGAATTTGGTTACATCATTTTTGTTTTTAGAAATTAGGTAATTATGTGAGACCGATGTTAAAACACCTGCACTTAAAAGCGTCTAGACTAAAACAAAAAACTCAAAAATAGCGGTGACCTGGAAATACAGGTTCCGTATCCTTATGATAGCAATTTAACACACACATATTACACACATACACACACACACACATTATGTTTAAATATCAAGTGTGGTATACAAACAAATAAAAGAGTCTGTTTAATTCTGTTAATATCAAAATAATAGCTTTATAGTAAACGAGCTTCTGACCGCGGCTTCGCTCGCGTAAAAAGTTTTTATCATCCCAAGGCACACAAACATTGCCGAGAATAACTATCCTATGTCCGTCCCAGGGTCTCAATCAATCTCCGTAACAATTTTCATCTAAATCGGTTCGGCGGATTTAGCTAGAAAAGGTAAGACAGACAATGGACAGGCAGAGTTACTTTACATATTTTATAGATCGTATGAATGCATATGAAAGTAAATACGGCACTTATAACAAAAAAATATTTTTTTAAATGTTTGTGTATCTGTCTGTCTGTTTGTTCCAAATAAACTCCGAAACGGCTGGCCCGAATTTGACGGGACTTTCACCGGCAGATAGCTGATGTTATAAGGAGTACTTAGGTATTCCTAAGTACTCCTTATAACATCAGCTATCTTTTGAAACAACAAAATAATTGTGAACAATACAAAATAAATTAAACACAAAATAAATTATAACTCGGCAGGGGTTGACCTTAAGGACCTCCCGTAGAACATTTTTTTGCAGCTGATAACCCCATCTAACCCCTAGTTGCGTTTGATCCATGACATTTTGGCCAACCTGTATAAACCACTTCATCCGCTTGAAAAAGCTTTACCAGGAACATTATACAGAGTGTTCAATGTTACCTTTGGACATTGACTCAGCACTCGGCCCGGCTGACGCGCGGCCCAGATAAAATACTGTTTGGTTGCATATTACACGCATAGAGCACAGACAAATATGTAAATTAGTGTGTATTAAGAAAACTGTACAATAAATCAAATTAGAATTTATATTCTTGTCTCATTACTCCTCGCTGTGGCCAAGAAACCTTTAGCCATCTCTGATCAGTCATGTGAGTCTGCTGGACTGGCAGTGAGTGTACCCTTCCCGAACCTGGAAGTCCTGCTCACTATCCGTCTGTAACCTTAGGTTGCATGGTGCAGACATCCTGAACTTATCTATATATTTATTTATCACACACTAGATATATGGTAGGTTAGGGCTGTAGGGCTTATAGGGCTTAGGGTCGTAGGAACTGTTAGGCTGTGAGGTCTTAGTAGGTCCTTTAACTTATCATGTACTGTCACACCCTTAACATTACTGCGGCCTTACGTGACGTATGTTAGGGTGGGCGTACACAGAGATATAAAGAATACCGAACAGATCAAGTTGGGGGTGACGATCCGTTTCCGTGTGCTTCAACCTTAATAAGGATTTACACGATAGTCTGGCATCTATCTTTTCATTAAATTTTTATTCCAGTTTGATGTTGGAAACCGGCCAAGTGCGAGTCGGACCCGCGCATGAAGGGTTCCGTACCACTATCGCAAAAAACGGCAATATTAAAACTGCCAAAAACACGTTAATTAATATGAAAAGAAAAAAAAAAAGTTAATTAAAAAAATCAAAAAACCCGACTGCTTAAGAAGCGAACTAAAAAGACGTAAACAAGAAGAAAATCATGCTGTGCAGTTGGAGGATACATATTTGCGAGCTGGCTGACCAAAACCAGATGTATCCTCCGACTGCACAGCATGATTTTCTTCTTGTTTACGTCTTTTTAGTTCGCGTCTTAAGCAGTCGGGTTTTTTGATTTTTTTAGTTAACTTTTTTTTATTTATAACTTTTTAGTTACTTTTTTTCGAATTTGGTACATAGAAATATATAAGTGTTTTATATTTTTGAAATCGCCTCGTAATACCCTTTATTTTGATACCCCACACGATGGGATAGGAAGAAAAAAAAATTTGGGCCCCCACAATATGGCGCCCAAAATCCGCCATTTTTCTATCTTACAATTTTAATATAAGCAGTGACACTCGCATGGTTTAGACGACTCGATTGACGTAAGAATCATAAAAATCGGCCAACGCGTTTGGTCTCTGGAACGCCACATAGGAACAAACATACATACATACATACATACATATATACATACATACATACATACATACATACTTACATACATACATACAAAGACTGATAAACACATTACCCTCCTTCGGCAGTCGGGTAAAAACCGGCCAAGTGCGGCCAAATCACGTTAGTTGTATGGAAACCCAACGTAAATATTTATTTATTCGTAAGTAGGTATGTAGGTAGGGTAGGTAAGGTAGGGTAGATAGGGTAGGGTAGGTATGGGTAGATGAATGTTTGGTGTTTTTATGGCAAAACAAAGTTTGCCGGGTCAGCTAGTTTACTTATATAGAATATTTGATATTTTAACGTAATATGTAATAAATATTTATTTGTTATTTTGTTGTTATCATAAGGTCAGGGAAACCTGTATTTCGAAACCACTATTTTTAAGTTGGTTTTAGGGTTGCGTTCCCCAAGTCGACAGCCAGATAACGAAATGATCCTATAAGGGTACCTACCTTCTTAGGGTTCCGTACCCAAAGGGTAAAAACGGGACCCTATTACTAAGACTCCACCGTCCGTCTGTCTGTCTGTCTGTCCGCCTGTCACCAGGCTGTATCTCATGATCCGTGATAGCTAGACAGTTGTAATTTTCACAGATGATGTATTTCTGTTGCCGCTATAACAACAAATACTAAAAACAGAATAAAATAAATATTTAAGTGGGGCTCCCATACAACAAACATGATTTTTTTGCCGTTTTTTGCGATACGGTACGCAACCCTTCGTGCGCGAGTCCGACTCGCACTTGGCCGGTTTTTTTTTAATAGGAAGGGACGTGGTTTGAAATTATTTAAAGGCTATCTTTGTCTGTTTGTATGTTTAACGTATAAATGTATACATCTTGAAGCTCTAAGTGATTTAACAAAAGACGCATTTATTCATACCTTTCGGCGGTTTGTGTCACGACGTGGAAGACCAATTGACGTATTTTGCGATAATGGTCGCGTAATTTTGTATCTGGTGCTAAGGAATTAAATATTTTTTTTAAGATTAACACGCACTCACTTTCTGATTTTGCAAGCGGGGAAGGGATCAATTTTATTTTCTCACCTTCTTACGCCCCTTATTTTGGTGGAATTTTGGCGGCCGGTGTGAAATCTAAGGCTAAGTAACAAGTCAAACGTGTGATGGGCAATTCCCATTTAAGTTTTGAAGAGTTGTCTACCCTTTTTGCACATGTAGAATCCATCCTGAATAGTCGTCCGCTTTGCCCGTTATCCTTCTCTCCTGATGATCTTCTTTGCCTCACCCCTGGTCACTTTCTTACTGGCCGGCCCCTCACTGCTCTTCCTGCCTTAGAAGACCGCAACCCCAACAATCTACAATTCTACCAAAGAATACAGCAAATTCATCAACATTTCTGGCTGGTGAATATATCGCTGACTTACAGCAACGTAGCAAGTGGAGAACCGATAAGTCAAGCCTGAACAACGGTGATTTAGTTCTTCTGAAGGAAGATAATACACCGCCTCTGTGTTGGAGACTGGGACGAGTGCAGAAATTGTTATCTGGATCAGACGGAGTTTCTCGAGTTGCTGATGTGAAGACCCAACAGGGAGTTGTACGACGTCCTTTAGTTCGCCTCTGCCCTCTGCCTTCCTCAGATGATATAAAGGGTTGAAAACTGAAGATTTAACGGCGGAAGGATGTTGGCGCCTAGTGCTAAATTCATAGCAACAAGCGTAGTTCTTATGAGATGCAGTAAATGTCAGGAGTTTGCTTTTTTCTTAGTGTTTCTAAGATACCCCACATTACTTTTTAGGGTTCCGTACCCAAAGGGTAAAAACGGGACCCTATTACTGAGACTCCGCGGTCCGTCTGTCTGTCACCAGGCTGTATCTCATGAATCATGACAGCTAGGCAATTGAAATTTTCACAGATGATGTATTTCTGTGGCAGCTATAACAACAAATACTAAAAACAGAATAAAATAAATGTTTAAGTGGGGCTCCCATACAACAAACGTGATTTTTTGCGATAATGGTACGGAACCCTTCGTGCGTGAATCCGACTCGCACTTGGCCAGTTTTTATTATATTAATTTTTACTACACTACCACTAATATAATTGTAAAAAATCTATATTCTCTATATTTAATACAAGTATTAAATTAGCCGACGGTTTCATTTATGTCCAATACGAGACAACTGATGTGGTTTTTAAAATTACCTACTTACATAACCGATAATATATAATTATTATTTGATGTTGCATATTTTGCACATTTTAAGCATGTTTTTCATGCATATTTCCGACTTTTTATGTTGCATATAATCCAGTCTCTAATCTTTATCATTTCAATCGATAGACGTCCACTGCTGAACATACTAAGGCTAAGCTATGGGCACAAACTAGTGGAAAACAAACACTGCTTGAAATTGACTTAAATTACAGTAAATTTGTTGCGCAAATTAATTAAAAGTAAATAAGGTATTTATTTATTAAAATCTTTTTTTGTAAACAAGCATTTTTTGTATTCTTCTCAGCAAACCCTTTAATTTGATGAGCTTTATCTAAGCTGACAGCAGTGCATAAAAAATAACTAGTCCGCCATCTTGGGCCGTCCGCCATATTGGATTTAGAATGACGTCACTTAGCTATCCATGCATGTTATCCAAACTAAACGTGTACCTATGCAAAATGTCATCTTAATCGGTGGAGGATCACTGCTATAACATTCAGTTGCAAGATCTGACCCAAACATTATATTATCTGTGCCCAAACACACTTACATACATACATACAAACATTGCAAGTTAAATAAAATCTTGTAAAAAACACCTTTGCCAAGCTATACTAACTCTAGATAAATATCTGCATAAGCCTTCCGGGAATACGGGCTTGATGTTATCTATCATAAAACCTTCTCGAAAGAATCATCAAGGAGGTAAGTCTACATTTCAGATGCAAGATGAACAAAGACCTTCTTCAAAGATCGCCACGAGACTAGTAATTTTATTACAAGCTTTCTAATAACTTGCAATGGTATGTATGTATGTGTGTTCGGGTCAAATCTTGAAACTGAAATTTTGCATACCTACACTTTTGGTTTGGATGACACTGCAGGGTAAGCTTAAAAGCTCCCCCCCGGTGGGTTCCCGCATTGTCGAGGCGGGGGGGCTCAGTAACCGTGGCTTGGTCACCCACGGTGAAGCGAAGAGGAACCCGAGGAGGGGCCGCTCGTCAGGGCTTTTGCCGATAAGCCGACGACATAGCGGCCAACATGTAGGTTGCGGTGCTGCCTGGGCAACATCGCAACTGAGGCGGGCCGTGATGTCGTATGGGGTCCCAAACCCATACGATATCACGGCTGAGGGTTGGAGGCCGCGGCGGGAGAGGAGTGCCGGTATTGCGGTGCGCCGCTCTCCCTACCTTCCGCGGCCTGGACGGGGTCGCCACCGTCTGATGGCGGACGCGGTGGGGCCGCAGGGGAGGAGGAGTGTCGGTATAGCATTGGCCGCTCTCCCTATCCCCTGCGGCCGAAACATGGTAGGTGGCGGGGCCATTGACCTTGACCCGTCACAAGGGGACCAAGGGTGCCATACACGGGGTCGTCTGGCACCCATGTACTGTATTTGGTCCCTGGGGTGGTCACGGCGCACAGTGTGTTCTGGTGCGCCGGTGATGGGGGGTAATCCCCAGAGAAGGGTCCGGTGACGGACAGCCGCGGCGGGTTCGCGGTGAGTGCTAACGCGTACCCGTGTACCCGCCATAAGCGGCACAGGAGGACACCGTGGAGTTTTAGTGGGTTAGAGTCCCACATAACTGCGCTATCTCCCCGTGGTAGCGCAGTATGCATGAGCATTTCTCCACGCAAAAAAAAAAAAAAAAAAAAAAAAAAACTTAAAAGCTAGATTAAAAAAAGTGTTTTTTATTGGAAATAAAATATAATATTCAGCCTTCTTTGTTTCGGTTACCTACTAATCTTTTTTTTTATATTTGACTAGCTGACCCGGCAAACTCTGTTTTGCCATAAAAACACCAAATATTCACTTACCCTACCTACCGTACTCTACCCTACCTACCCTACCATACCTACCCTACCCTATCTTCTCTACCCTAACCTACTTACCCTACCCTACCCTACTTACATACCTACCCTACCTATGTAGGTAAGGTACCAATCTTATTTTTTTCTCATAAGATCTTTTTCCTAACAATAACAAACACAACAAAAAAAGAATAAGCGAAATTGGTTCAGCCGTTCACGCGTGATGCCGTGACCAAGGGAAATAGGGATTCATTTTTATATATATAGATATGCTTGCGCTTGACCACTATCTCACCTGTTGGTAAGCGATGATGTGGTCGACGGTGAGACACGCTTGCCTAGAAATAACGTATTCACTCTTGACTTAAAGACTCCTAGATTGTAGCTGTCGGGAAACACAGATTCCAGCAGGGAATGCCACTCCTTAGCTAATCTATCAATATGAGAAATATAACCCCATTATGTACTGATTTTATAATGTCTGCCATCTAACCCGATTCCTTCTTTCAGACAGCCTTGTGTTCAGATAGCAAGAAATACGCGACGGCTTTGGTCGCGTAGAATTGGACGGCAAATCCACGACAAGCAGGGCCAACCATGGGGCAACAGAAGCGATTCCGTACAGGTATAAATTTTATAATAAAGTGCAACTAATTATTTTTAATAATTTATTCCATTATCCATATTTTAAAAACATCAACTTTTCTTTTGGCACAACCAGATCTTATATAAACTTTATATTCATTTTATGAAACAAATTCTTTTGTCAACCCTGTAGTCCATTCTTCCTCCTCTGCCAATCACACATTTTAATAACATCAAGTTTAAATATCCAGACATCCAGAATTACATTTAATTGATATTATGCATTAGACATTGGTCTATTATACGGTTTATAATTGAACTAGTTTCTGCACGCGGCTTCGCCCGCGTGAAAAGTGTTTTCATATCCCAAGTGAACATTATACCGGGATGAAAAGTAGCCCGGGGCGCCAAATCTTTAAATATGCCACTGGATATTGTGCAATGGACATCAACTTATTATAATTAAAGTTTTAATTAAGTATCTATTCCATATTAAGTTTATTATGGAATAGATACATAGTTAAAACTTTTAACATACAATATATATTCAAAATTCGAAGAGCAGTGGTGGCCTAGTGGTATCGGCCGCGACTTACAAGTTGTAGGTCGTGGGTTCGAGCCCAGGCAGGCGCTTTACTTAGTGTAAATTATTTCATCACCACTGCTCTCAAAACGGTGAAGAAAAACATCGTGAGGCAACCGGCATGTCCTAGAACAAAAAATTCGAAGACATGTGACATCCACCAACCCGCACTGGGCTCGCGTGGTGGATTACGGCCCATTCCCTCTCACAGAGAGGAGGCCTGTGTCCCAGCAGTGGGAACATTAATATGCTGATGATGTGATGTGATATATTCAAATGATAATGATACATCCAGAACTATTAATTGGTAGTATTTAATAGACATGAGTTATTTAGGTTCATAATCAAATAGACAAAATTATAAAAATAAAACATTATCTATTCGATTATTATATTCAGAATGATTGATATTGAGCAATAGACTAACTTATAATTCTAAGTTTTTACTTGAATAGATACCTAATATTGCATTGCATTTGCAAACATAGGTACATACTTAACATTCAAGTGATCCAGAATTCCAGAATTATTATTTGTTATTAGGCAATAGACATCAACATATAATATCAGTTCTAAATTTAATAGAAACTTAAAATTTATAACAAAAGACATGAACATTAGAATATTTTTTTATTGAATCAAGTCAAATCATAACTCGAAACAGCAAATAATCATAAACAGGAATGTGTGTCTAAAGAAATTCATTTAAATGTCCCTGTTCATAATGACTAGTTGTGTGTAGTAGAAACTTATATTACAATTAATTTATTTTTTCAGATATATATCCCGTGCCGCACTGCCATTGTCTAAACGAAAGTGAATTAGATTTATGTATAAAAGTGTGAAATTTGGTACTATAATATTACAATTTGATGCCAATGATTGTGATTTAAAATCAGTTGAACTTGGTTTAGCTTGTAAGAACAGTGATTTTGAAATTGCTTATTTTTGTAGTTTTAATTTGTGTAGGATGAGAATAAGCTATTGTTATAAAAGGTATGTGGAAGGTCACAAAAGACATCTCACGCCAGATACAAGTCGTCGTCAACCGCTGTCTTCGTCGCATACTCGGCATTTACTGGCCCGAGACCATCACCAACGTAGAGCTGTTGGAGCAATGCCACGAGAGCCCGATCGACCGCCAGATCAAGCGTCGCAAGTGAAGTTGGATTGGCCACACGCTGCGAAGGGATTCTGATCATATACCGAAGCAAGCGCTGGACTGGAATCCCCAAGGCAAAAGAAAGCGTGGCCGTCCCCGTCAGACCTGGCGTCGCACCGTGTTGGCGGAAGCAACGAGCATCGTTATGACGTGGAGCGAGGTGAAGCGTGAAGCTCTCAAGATCGATCGCGATGGAGGACTACTGTGGACGCCCTTTGCTCCATCCAGGGGACGTAGGACATTAAGTCAAGTAAGTCATAAAAGGTATAAATTCTACATTTTTAAAATCTGTTAATACAATAAATGATCTGTTAATACAATGATCTGTTAAAAATTTTGTTTTTTATTTTATTTTTCAGTAGATATCCCTATTAATAAATTGTTCTTAGGTGTACATGTAATAGGCTTCAGTGTCATGAGCGTAACTTTGTATCCGAACTCTTCAGCCAAGCGAGCCCGATCTGAATCAATGACTGTCATACACCTCGCACCTCTGACAGCTAAAGGATGCTCGGTGTGTGTCTGATCTGCACCATGTGCAATGTACAAGTAGTCATCAAAGGGTACACTGGCAAACTTTTTGCTTCTTGGATACTCCATTCTACAGGTACCATGTATAGCCCCATAGCAGCATGGACTTATGACAAACTTAGCATTTTGCTTTAAGCATTTGTCCAAAATTAAATCAGTGGCAATCCCACAAGCATGTAATCCAATTCCTATATCAAACTCCCCAATGAAGAAGTCCAGGTTGCACTGATAGTAATATACATTTGTCAACCTCATCTTTTTAACCCTCTCTCTAGCTCTTCCCAGAGACTCCACTTTGTTCTCCAACAATATTATAGTGCACCTTGGCAACAAATAAGCAAGCAGGATGCCCAAGTGTCCTGTGCCACAGCAAAAGTCGACAATGACATCTCCATCTGTAGCCATACTTAGCACAGGTAATGCTAAATTTTGTAATTGCTCTGATTTCCTTTGGACTCTTGTGTCAGGAAGATAACCAGCAAATGGATTTGCAGGCTCTGGTATATCCTTCCATTTAAAAGTAGGTTGATACTCATTCTCACACATTGGAAGTTCCAATCCTTCCGCTAAGGAACTTAGAGCCTTTTCTATGTCATCACTGTTTGTATAAATCTTCCTTTTCGGATTATGCCTCTTTGGGTCACACTTGTACAGGCTTACGTCATCAGCTGTTGGTATAGTCATATCCGATGGTAACTGTTTTAAATTAAAGTGGCTCATGAGGGACATAAATGTTTCCTGTATTTTGTCAATGGATATTAAATTTTTATACCACTTGTAAGTAAATGGCAAGAGAGATTCAAACTGAGCCTCCCCAACAGATTGTATTATAACATGATACGATGGCAGCAGGACTAGATCAGCTAATGTCAAGTATGGACCCTCTGCAAACTCATGGTTTACATCAAGGTCTTCCATTTTTGTGGAACAGTCAATACTAATATCCTTCTTTTTGTGAGATTTCCATTTTCTTGTTTTTGAGGTCCTTTTTGTGCTCGATGAACCTTCCCTGCTTTCCTTTGAATCATGTTCATCAGCAGTAGCTTCTTGCTCAACATTTTTTTGATGCTTATGCTTAGACTTTATCTGCTGAGTGTGTACAGTTTTTTCCTGTTGATCAGCATTTGTAAAATGCTCTGCTGTTTGGTCAGCTTCTTCAGCATTGTCCTGCTGTTCAACATTTCTTTCATGCTTAGACTCTGACTTAACTTTTTCCTCAGTTTGCCCAGCATTTTCTTGTTGTTCAACATGTGTTTCATGTTTAAACTTTTGTTCTTCCTCATTTGGCCCAGCATTTTCTCGTTGCTCAACATTTGTTTTATGCTTAGACTTCGCTCTTTGCTCAATATGCCCAGCACTTGCCTGTTGTTCTGCATTAATTTGTTTCTGAGCATCTATGTGTTGCTCAGTATTGTTTTGTGGTTCATCATTTTTTTGTTGCTCCACTTTTGCATCTGGCTCAGTATTTGCCTGTAGTTCCGCACTTGCTTCTTTCTCAGCATATAAACTTTCTTTTTTTAAATTACGTGCAACTTTATACACATTATGAATTCTAACAGGCTGCCTCATGTGGTCCTCAAATCGTACCAAAGCCTCTGGCACTTCTTTGATATCATTAGCCGTTAGTAATTCTTGGACTGCTCTTATGATTTCTATTTCACAGAATTTTGTCCATACAGAAACCTCATTTGGTGCTTGGAGGCAAGTGTGACGAAAGCCAAGTAAACCATCCTCATGTACTTGTCGCAGTCCAAAGGAATTCCAGAACATACAAATCTGTCTAGTTACCGCACAGAGACCTGTTATTATAACATCTTCAGCCATAATGACTGGGTATTCACATAAAGCCACCGTCCAAGGAATTTCATATTCATTTATCAGAAAAGTGAATTTTTCGCCTTCTCCCTCAACCAAAGTAACTGACGGCTTTTGATTCTCAGGTTTTATCCTTATTGGAATGAAACTTACAGTTACAAAATTGGTGTTACAAAACTTGTAAATGCTATAACAAATAAACGAATCAATGGGCACTCTTATTTTATGGGTTTCCAGGTATTCCTTATAGCTTGTATAACTCTCCAAATGTACAATGTTGATTATCTTCTTCTTGAAATTAATGCCCACCATAATTGATTTCTATGTCAGGTAGTTATTCTTTAAGTCGTCTCTTCACTTCACATTCGAATCACAATATTATTCACTGAGCTTTATTCAGGTCAATCAATAGTTCAATAATCATGCTTATAGGTTAGGTTAGGTATTGTAATGTTTGTATTTGTATCTCCGTCCAGGACCGCCTATTTTTACATTTGATTTGACATAATATGCATGTACTGTCCATATAATAAAAGTACTCTGTGGCATGTACATAGGAAGACAACCATAGCTTTTTTTTTTTTTCCTTCTCTCTACACGGGCAGGCTAAACACAATATTTAAGCTAAACACAGATAACTAGAGGTTAAAGAGCTTATTACAGTATTAAGGGTCCTGAATACCGGGTCTCTCCACCATTCCGAGACAATAAGGTCGATATTTTGAGAACCCTATCTCCAGTTATTACACTACCCTTAATTAGGGTTTTGGTCCTGAATATCGTGTAGTGTATTAAGCCCTTTAGAGGTGACAGGTGACATGACTGTGACATTGACAATTTGACACTGGCGTCTGGCCTGGCAGACACTAGACAGTAAACAAAAGCACAAAACCAAAAGTCAAAGTCATAGTTTTGTTGAAACCTTGAATTTAATTGGCAAATTATTTATTGTTTACGTGATATTAATTCTGACCATTTATTACGGCAACTTATTCTAAACTTTTGTCAATTTATATTTTTGCTTACTTCAGATAGTCAATAATATCTGAGTGAACAAAATGTTGGAGGTTATAAATGGATTTCTTTTGATTTATTTTCTCATTTTATGTACGCTCAGTACTTTAGTCCCTCAGTTAGTGAAACCGGTAAGTACCACCTACTATGGGCCTGTAAATACTTCTAAATACAGTAATATAATACAGTAATTATTTATTAAAAATACTAAAACTTATTTCTAGATAGCTGCATGTTTCGTTAGACCATCCAATGAAGAGCGGACAGTATGGTCTGAAATCGTGAAGCTCAAAGCAGAACAAAAGGGCATATCTATGAAAGACGAGTTCGCCGCATATTCTAAGTTACAAAGGAAAATAAACAGACTTGAAAACCAGTTGAAAGATGATTCACAGACACGCATAGGCAAGAATATGGCTGTTAAAAGTACTGTAAGAATGGGTCTTCAAATTGGATTAGGACTCATGACTGTACTCTCTGTTATTTGGTTCAGGCGAGAACCCATTGTTGCCCTGAAAGGCGACCTCTTTCCTTTGGCTGGAATCTTGAGATTCCCGAGTGACATGCCAAATTCTATCTCCACTCACGTTTGGGTTGGCATATCTAATGTTGCTGTCAGAACCCTTTTAAAACCTATTTTCTCCTAATCTTATCTTTTTATGAGGTATTTATTTGTTTTGATGTTGGAATAAATTATTTGCTGTTTGGTTTCCTTGACCTTTTTATCCTATTAACGTATTTATAATTATATAGAACTATTCAATCTTTCTTTAATTAATTTGTTTTGGAAAAGGAGCGTCATCACTGGGAGCGTTCTTTTGTGAGCATTTGTAAACAAGCAATCATAATCGGAGGTGAGCAACAAATGCTTCCCAGCATTTACGTTCGAGCAAAACTGAATGTTCGAGTTGAACATTCCCTTGAGAGCTTGAAGCATTCGAATACGATCCGGTAGTATCTCTAAGTAGTCTGTGATACGATCTAAATGTCATTAATTCGAAATACGATTGACCAAGAAGGTCACAAACACTAAAGATCAAGGAACTGTGTTCCTTGTTTTACAAGAGGCCAAAAATATTCCTACATACATACTCATTGATTTCATTATCTGAGTTCTCGCTATCGAGCGTTTTATTTGCGTGAACATTAGAATGCGAGCTGTTTCCGCGAAAACCGTCCGAAGTTCGCGCTTGCGTGTAAGCTTTGTAACACTTGGCTCAACGTCCACACCATTCGAATATTCGACGTCGAATGCTCATCACGCGTGAATGCTCTCAGTGAGGACGTTCTTCAATGTTTCTCACTGCAGACCCACCGTACCCCTGGTGGTACGGTGGGTATTTTCAAGCCAAACAATACCACTGTATGAAGTGTTATGTTAATAACTCATTCAGTAGTTGGGTACTTGGTTTGGCATAATTCCTTAATTATTGAAGCGGCAATATGTACGGCGCTCTTCGAACTCTTTAGTTAAACCGTATATATTAACTTTTTTTCAAAGCGTTCGTGAAAGTTTACAATTACAGAATTTGAAGAAAAAAAAATGTTTTTTTTTTCTCGAGACCTCGGTGTCCCGGTCCTTTGAAAGGCGTGCGAGGAGCCGAAGCCAACTTGTAGAGGCCCCGTTAGGCATGTATCAGGAAATGAGACACCTACCCAGTATATAATAGTAATCTTTGGAGACACCAACTGACGATTGTCCCTGTATGCACTACGGTCTACGGCTACGCAAGGTTGGTGCAGGACTATTGCAAATTATGGAGAAAAAATGTATTTGGTAGGTTTAGTGGATCGATTGCCCAAAACTATAGGCGGACTACAGGCCCCTGCCCGACCATTGTTGAACTACAGGCTATAAAATGGCAGGGGGTGACTTGCACACTCAATTAGCCCCCATAAAGGGTCGCTAGCACTTTAGTAACGTAGCGCCAAGGGGGCAACTTATGTCAGGAGTGTAGAGGTATACCACGGCTAGCAGGACGATCCCGGAAGTACGGTCATGATCCCTACCAGCATCTTACTGGGTAATAATATTATTATTTATTTAAATTTTTACGATTGGAAAGGTAGTTTTTGAGATTCCATTTTCTTATTTGTTTCTTTGTCATTTGTTTTAATATATATATTTTTTAAGGATAATAAATTTATTAAAAATAAAGATCATACCTGTGAAGACACAGAAGGGAAGGGGGTGGGTTCATTGAGTAATGAAATATTGAAGGAAAAGTGTAATTTGCGAAAAAAAAATAGTTTCATCAGATTAACCTATTGAACAATTATACGAAGAGAAATCGAGAGAGATTTTAAAGACATGAGGATGAATTTTGCAATTGGAAAATTTACTAGGTATGAACTTATGAAGGAGTAAAGCTCTTTCTTCAGAACGCTAGGAACGAATCTGCACAAGTTTCTAAAACTATATCCCACGATTTGAGTGAAATAGAAGTTCCAGTCTAGTATCATATTTCGTTTTGGCCTGTTTTTTCTGTTCCGTGGTTTTGGCAGATTATTACTGTGATGTCACAGACTAGCAAAATCGTATTATAGTTTTTTGCTCGAAAGAATCGCGACAAGTAATTCCAATTATTGTAGAATATTTTATTGACGTATCGTCAACTACTTTCTAGGGTTCCGTACCCAAAGGGTAAAAACAGGACCCTATTACTAAGACTTCGCGGTCCGTCTGTCACCAGGCTGTATCTCATGAATCGTGATAGCTAGGCAGTTGAAAATTTCACAGATCATGTGTTTCTGTTGCCGCTATAACAACAAATACTAAAAAAAGAATAAAAAAATATTTAAGTGGGGCTCCCTTATAGCAAACGTGATTATTTGCCGTTTTTTGCGATAATGGTACGGAACCCTTCGTGCGCGAATCAGACTCTCACTTGCCCGGTTTTTTATAGTTGCCCAAAACCAATTGCACAATTATTCATTCGCACTTATGTCGGACAGAAAAGAAAAAGTTACATTATTTTGTTTAACATGGTAGTCTCAAATACCCGAGTGGAGCCAACGTAAAATTCACACAGACTACGAAAGAGCAGCGATGAACGCCATTTTGAAAGTATTCCCAAATAGAACACTACAACCCACCATCGCACTGACACTTATTATCTATAAATAACCCAAATTCCTTGTCTCAATTAACACATAATACCACGAAATCACAGAAAATCAAACAAAACCGAGTTTGTTTGTCAAACCTCCGGCCATGGTGACAAAGACAAAAAATAATCTTTTGTCCTTACTATTTACATGGAGCTGCCAATTAGCCATCTCGCTCTATCAATCAAGGTCATTTTAAGGCTTAATCTATAGGTACTTTATCTAAGCAAATAACAAATATTACAATGCGAGGACTCGACACCATTGTACTCGCTTTGGAAGAAAGGGAAGTCTTTTGGATGTACGAAAAATAAACCAGGACGAAGAACCGAAGTTCAGAAGAACAGAAGTTGCCCTGGCGAGTGCTTTGCCACTTCTTCCTGACTGCGAGATTCAACATGGCTTTATGTGAAATCTGAATCTGATGACATTGGTACAAATGGAAAAATTATTAAATACTTAGAAACATTTTGGTTTAAGACGCATTCGTCTACTGTAATAAGTATATTTGAACACCGTAGAACCACCAACATTTTAGAAACGATTCACTCCAAAATTAATAAACGTGTAAACAAGACTACTGTGACATTGATGCGATTACTCAAAGTATTGGAGCTTATTCATACATTGGAGATGATTCCAAAAAAAAGCAGAAAGGATCAAATCATGACTTCATTACTGACGTACCTACAGTTACAAATCTATACTAATATTATAAAGAGGAAAGATTTTTTGTTTCTTTGTTTGTACCGAATAGGCTCCGAAACTACTGGACCGATTTAAAAAATTCTTTCACCAGTAGAAAGCTACATTATTCCTGAGTAACATAGGCTATTGTGGTCCACGGGAGCGAAGCCGTGGGCAACAGCTAGTTGTAAATAAAAAAGAAACAATTGGTCACGCATTAGAAAAAATGCGCACATAACAACCTAATTACTAAATTGAATTGTTGTTCTCAAAAGTGGTTTTAACTAGTGATACAACACTATTATCTGGTGGTAATCTTTAACTTTCAAATACCCACCGTACCACCAGGGGTACGGCCAGGGGTTCAGTGGGTCTGCAGCACAGATAATATAATACTAGTCTGCAGTGATGTTTCTGATGGTCATTGTCACACAATAGTACCTCGTTCATAGCATCAATAAAAAGAATTATAAATGAAACTAAACAATATTATATTTATTTAAATATTTTATTTAATAAACAAATAATAGTACTTTATACTCAGTCCGACAAATGTCCAAATGTGTCCTCTAAATTAACATAACCATTAAAGGTCTACCTGCCTATATCTGGAAACCTTATTATGCTTAATTTATGAATCACTCTTAACTTGAATATAATTAGAATATTTAACAATCATTATATCAGTCATAAACAAATGATTGACAAGACATCATCCAACACAATTAGTGTTTCCAGACAGAATAAAATCTATATAAAAAAAAATTAACACAATTCTCAAGTAGTGGTCCATTTATACTGAGTTACCTAAAGTTGATAGTGAATTATCACGGTTTATAATAGTTACCAGCAGATTTATATTTTAACATGACATTAAAAGCTATATGCTCACACTGCCATCCTTATTCTAGAGACTATCTGACATTTGGCCATTTTCAACTTTTCAATACCTCCATTATCAGCAAAAAAATCTATCGATCGCATTGATGTATTAAAAAGGGGAAGATACGTTACGCGCTAACATCGCGATCAAAAAACCTGGGCTCGGCGCACCAGTTATCGGCAACTACAGTTACCGATAGACAAGGATAGAAATAGGAGACGGCACTGTAGTGCGAGCGAAATCGCCTGAGTGCCCGCTATGGGCATTCACTTAAGTCTAGTAGGACCAAGCGCTGTGTTCAGTACCGTATCTTCCCCTTTTTAATACATCAATGATCGATCGATAATTGGTTTGAACTAACAATGTGCTTATTCGAAAGTACTCAATATAAAAATAGATCTACTATTTGTTGACACCGGAAACTCACGCATATGACTTTGTTATACAGTATTGGTTTTAATTATTTGTTTTTTTGTCAATAACTCAAAATATGACTATCAGATAACACTCTAGACGGAAGCACATGTGATCAATGAGTGTGGCATTCTGAGGCTCGCGGAGATACGTTCAGGATAATAACATCATAAATAGACCACTATGTACACATTTCAACAGCATGTAAGATGGACCATATGCGACAGTTATATTTTATTTTTACATAACTAATATTTACAAGCTCTATATCACAGCTTACGTTTTACTACTTTGCGTGCTGAGACTGGAATATAAGGATTTATGAATAAAAATAAACTAAAAAATCTTGTGCTTATTACTTTGTGTTCGTGAACTAGTTTACTATACAACTTTAACTGGACAAAATCTTTAGGGAACTAATATTGGACAATAACTGACTAGTCCATATTTAACTGTGGGATTCATAAACCTACATTTTTAATGTAAAAAGCCTGTTTTGATTACAGTTAAGACTTACACAGATACAACATAAAAACATCAATAAAGCAATAATTCTAACCAAAGTTCCCAAAATAATATAGTTCTTATATTGGCACAAGTTTTTTTCACATATGTGCATATAAATCAGCAAAACTTATCATACTATTTAATGTAATCATCTGATGACTGATCCTAATGACATGATTAAGGCATAACATGGTTCAAGCACTTAATGAGATTAGATACTAATGACTAAATTAATTCAGATTGCTGGTAGGCAGATTATATTGAAGAGTTCAATCTCGACTTCGAAAATTATTCTGATTTTAAAGTATATTTCATGAAAATATAACATTTTTGATCGCAATATAAATTTTGGAAGCGCAATTACTTGAAAAATAAACTGGCAAAATTACTTTTTTATCTTATACATGCTAACTAGCTGAACATTGAGAATATTTTCAGTCAAACCAACACTAAAATACTAAATAATGACAAAAACAGGAAAATTGCCAATTTCATATATTAATAGCTAGCAACTGATGTTATGATTAGAGTGTTGACACACACTTTGCAAATAAGATCCATTTTAAAATAAATTTTATAAAAACTATGCAAAGATAAGAAAGTACTTCAAAAGGGAAAACTTGCAGTTAGGTCCAAAGGTTAACAGTTTCCCTGTCCAATGAATCACATATGATTCATTATATTGTTTAACTAATTGGAAAGTGAACCTGTTATATAAGAATTGTATCTTATCTGCGTAAGTCACCTCGTAAGTACATTTCAAATTGTTACATTGATCAATATTTTGATAAATATAAAAACGACCAAATAATAGCTCTTTGAGGAGTAAAAGTTACTCCTAGTAATTTTTATAAATAATCAACAAGTTTCAAAATTTTCACATAAAGACAATGTTTGTCACTGCCAAGTATTGCTGACCTTGAAGTTGTTACATTGATCAATATTTTGATATATATAAAAACGACCAAAATAGCTCTTTGAGGAGTAAAAGTTAATCCTCAAAGGAGGTTTCAAAATTTTCACATAAAGACAATGTTTGTCACTGCCAAGTATTGCTGACCTTGAAGTTGTTATAATTTTTGAGAACATGGTGTTAGCTTTACATCCTACCGTACGGAGACTGGTGGGATAAGACAGGTTTCGTAATTTCTCAGCCACAAGCATGCACGATGTCTCTCTACGTGGACATTCGAGAACATTGTCATCGAATGCTGGCTACGAAACTACTGTTTTAGCGCTCAACGCGGCTCGGACGCGACTAACGACTCCTTAAGCAGCTTACTAGGTGTTCTCATAGAAGGAACTATTAAAATGAGTAGTTAGAAGGTACACGACGGCTTCATAAGTTGACATCATGATTGCAGTGTTTGGTATCTGACGTACTAGTTGTGTGCCTAAGCCCCTGAAACGACAAAGAAGTTATTAATAAAAGTTGGCACAGTTACCGAATATGTTGACTTCTGATAAGAAGCAGTGCTTACCTATAGACTCCTCGGTATCCCTCCTCCTTCAGTACTGTATGCAGCGTTTGCCAGAACTTGCGGTACTTGTCACCTTCCTCTCTAAGCCGTGTTCTTGCTACCTCTGGAAATGAAATCATATAGGAGTTCATATAGGAACCGCAACACCCATCAATACATATGGCCGGTCTTAAATATTGTAAAGATTGGTGATAATAATAATCTTATTTGCTTCCTATTCTTAACTACCACAAAGTGGTTTAGATCTAAGAATTGATTACTTCATGATGAGGCCAACCATTTTATCAAATGGTTGTATTTCATGAAATATAAAATACCCGCTGCCTACATCTTGATATGGTTTGGCCAGATCAATGTATAATAATCAGCGTTTGACGATATGATCAGCTAAACGCACATGATAAGGTATGGTCAAACATTAGCGACCATATCGTAAAATTGTTACATAATCCACCGTTAGAGGCGCTGATATCGTTATGTTTTTGTGATGCATCATGGCGGCGGACAACTATTCTGATAATAAAAAAAGTTAATTAAAAAAATCCGACTGCTTAAGAAGCGAAATCAAAAGACGTAAACAAGAAAAAAATCGTGCTGTGCAGTCGGAGGATACATATTTGCGAGCTGGCCTACCAAAACCAGACAAGAAAAAAGTCATGCTGTGCAGTCGGAGGATACATATTTGCGAGCTGGCCTACCAAAACCAGATGTATCCTCCGACTGCACAGCATGATTTTCTTCTTTTTTACGTCTTTTAAGTTCGCTTCATAAGCAGTCGGGTTCTTTTTGAATTAACTTTTTTATTTATAACTTTTTTTACATATTTTTTTTTCAAATTAGGTAGGTACTTTTAAATATATGTTATATATTTTTGAAATCACCTCTTTAAACCCTTTATTTTGATATCCCCACACGATGGGCTTGGAAGTGAAAAAAATTGGGCCCCCACAATATGGCGCCCAAAATCCGCCATTTACCTATTTTCGAATTTTAATGTAGGCAGTGGCACTCGCAAGGTTAAGACGAATAGATTGACGTTATAATCAACAAAATCGGCCAATATGTTTGGTCTCTAGAACGCCACATAGGAACAAACATACATACATAAACACATTACCCTCCTTTGGGAGTCGGGTAAAAAAAGGTAACATTAATGCGCAAATTGAAGATAAAAGTGAAGTGTAATGTCGTTACGACACAAAATTAGTTAAATTTTACAAAAGTTTTATAGAAAAAAAGAAAACATTTGCTATCACGTAAACCCTTCACTAATGATATGGCCAAATGTGGCTTGACATATCATCAAACCTTTACATTTAAACGATATAGTCAGTTTTAGCTGCCCATATCATTAAATACAACCGTTCCATGAAATGGTCGGTCACATCATGACTTAATTCGCCTTAGTTTGAGTTTGTACTCACGCTCAATCGCGTTAACGTTAACGTCAATTTGTATTGAAACTGGATAAGCGCCGTCTGGTGACGGTAAGGAGAAACCTCTTTTTTTAGGGTTCCGTACCCAAAGGGTAAAAACGGGACCCTATTACTAAGACTCCGCGATCCGTCTGTCCGTCTGTCACCAGGCTGTATCTCATGAACCGTGATAGGTAGACAGTTGAAATTTTTACAGATGATGTATTTCTGTTGCCGCTATAACAACACATACTAAAAACAGAATAAAATAAATATTTAAGTAGGGCTCCCATATAACAAACGTAATTTTTTTGCCGCTTTTTGCGATAACGGTACGGAACCCTTCGTGCGCGAGTCCGACTCGTACTTGGCCGATTTTAATTGTATACATTTTGACATAAGAGATCGTTTACTTTATCACGAGTGAGTACGTTTAAAAATTCGGAATAAGCACACTGGCCACGACATAGACAAGATTTGGTGCAACATAAAAACAGCGCATCACGTTTCAAAAATCCACTAAGCAACACGGTCCATAAAGATGACATTAACTCCTGCTATCAGCAGACGGAAAATGTTCTAGATAAGGTGACACATCGTTTTACTTACACAAGCACATGCTAATGACCTGCTGTTCCTAATCACTATTCACTAGCTTTATCCTTTGTTGGGAGCCAATGATCCCTGAAGACTCCTTTGTAGTAATTATTAGTTAAAAGAAAATTAGCAACTGATAATAACCATTTGTTTAACATATCAGTGCGTATATTTGCTGCACAATAACTTTGCAGGCAAATTAATCATAGTATTTAAATTGGAAGCAACATAAAGAGAACGTCTAGCTATTAAGAAAAAAAACAGACTGCTTAAAAAGCGAATTAAAAAGATGTAAACAAGAAGAAAATCATGCTGTGCAGTCGGAGGATACATCTGGTTTTGATCAGCCAGCTCGGGAAAATGTATCCTCCGACTGCACAGCATGATATTCTTCTTGTTTACATGTTTTTAATTAACTTTTTTTATTTATAACTTTTTAGTATTTTTTTTTAATTAGGTACATTTAAACATATAAGTGTTGTATATTTTTGAAATCACCTCTTAAAACCCTTTATTTTGATACCCTACACGATGGCTTTGGAAGAAAAGAAAAATTTTTGCCCGCACAATATGGCGCCCAAAATCCGCCATTTTTCTATTTTGCAATTTTAATGTAGCCAGTGACACTCGCAGGGTTAAGACGAATCGATTGATGTAAGAACCATCAAAATCGGCCAACGCGTTTGGTCTCTAGAACGCCACATAGGAACAAACATACATACATAGACTGATAAACACATTACCCTCCTTCGGCAGACGGGTAATTAATGTTTTTGAATAGTTATAGATGCTTACCATGTGGATATGCAATGCAGGAGGCGACTGTCTTCGAGAAAGCGCCAGCCCCCATGAATTCGAGGAAGTCTCTAGGAGAGCGTTGGTCACTGGGCACGCCGTCGACACTCCTAGCTGCCATCAGTCTCGCCTTCACACCCTCGTACAGTACGAAGTGGACCACAGTCTCACTGATGCCCATGTACGAAGCTGTTATGCCTTTGTAGAAACCCCTGATGCCCTGCAATCAAACACCTTGGTTGAATTCGAAAATTTTATCGCTACTTGTTTTTAAGGTATCTAATGAACTTGTATAATATCATCATCTCAATATATTGGTTCTGGTACCGTTTTGGCGTAAATCCTCTTAATACACTGGATTGCTGTCACATTCTGTCCATCCAACTGCAGCCGCGTCTTTACAAACCAAATCGGATTCGTCATTGTACAAGACACAAAACCTGAAATAGATTGTTCTTGTTACCAGTGAGTGACAATCATTACGATTAATGAAGCTGATGAGAATAAATTGACAGGGAACGAGAGAAAGACAATGCGGTAACTCAATTTTTATTATAATTTGCATTTCATGTCTCATAAAAACTAGAGTAAATAGTATAAATATTTCACGAAAAGTATTAAACTTTTTACCTGCAGCACTTGCTGCGGAAAGGTGCACGATCGGAGTATCCGGTGATATGTTCTGATTCAGTATCGCCTTAGCTTGAGAGTATGTGCAGAAGTATATGGCCCTAGAAGGTGCTACCCCAACAATGTTGGGTCCTAAGCCCTTGAACAATGCTTTAGGGCCCTCAGTCTGAACTATGTGTCTGGAAACAAATAAGCTATTGTCAGTAAATCACCTTTGCACCAACATCGGTGATAATTATTGAGTTAGTTCATGACGTAAATGGATATCTCGTCCATTGAGATAAAATTGTAATGTCAACATACACGCTATAAATACTGAGTTCGGTTGAGGTCGAGTCACAACCTCGAGAAAGCTGAAATCTGAATTAATGTGCGTTTTCTCGTTTCTACATTTGAGATAGTGGTCTAGTAACAATTGCAAACTGATAAGCGATCAGCCGGTATTGGCAGCAGCCGGCTAATCTGCAAACATTGAGCGCACCAATGGGGTCGCGATCGCGAATCCGGCCCACGTTCAGCTCTCGTGACACTTGGGCATCACAGTTGTTATCTATTAGCATACACTTGATAACAGCACTAGTTGGAAGCGGTTTGAACTTCTTCTGTTTGCCGGTGCTTGATTATTTAAATACACAGCAAATGAATTTTTGTATCTTCATTTCGATGAGCGTGGCACTGTGGTTTTCCACTTGCATTTCACGGACTAGTCTATTGTCGTGCTCGTGACATCAGCTCAAATAAGTACACAGCTAAATTAAAGGTCAACAAGACAGTTATCTCTAGCGTAAACTCAGCACCGCAGAAGCCCCAATCGAAGTCACTGAGTGGCTGCAAGCCAAAACGACAATCCACACAAAATAACACAGATATAGCCCTGGCCAAACTTCTTGGCCGCCCTGAAGTTGGTTTACCGGATGCGCGAGATACGAAACGGTGCTGTTTTTGTATGAGATTTTCTACTGCGCAGCCATTGTAGCCAAATTCAGGGCGGCCAAGAAGTTTGGCGAGAACTATACCAGCAAACACTTCACACAGCTATATCATACTTATGTCGGAAATTCAATTTATAAGTTTAAGAATAGGCGGGATGAAAATTGCGTGGCGTTTGATGGACGATAAATAAATCCCGATAATGAATCACATATAATGCCATTGATAAATGTGAACGTTCACGTGGACATGACACACAAAGCGCGTATAGAAATAACGACTTACCTGATGCACTGTATAAGGCTCATCCTTGACGGCGTCCTGGCGTGTCCCGCCCTCGCACACTGCTGAACCTGACAATTGTACGACATCAGCATACGATCTGCTTGCTTGCTGTATGCGAACATCGCGCCCATCGTACGTCTGTAGCCCCATTTTGCCTCCTGCATTATATGGCCAATTTATTATAACCATCGCTTGTGTCGAGCACGCTTGCGGTCAGGGATAACTAGGTAGGTAGTGTTAGCGGAAACATAGGTAAAGCAAATGGATAATGAATAGTTTTTGTTAAAACACATTGAATTTACACTTATAGATCCAATTTGTGTTCGATTTTTGTTTCAACTAAAAGCTGCATTGAATGTGTGTGACCATCGATTAGCGCAAATATTTTCATGACCTTATAAAAACATAAAATGTTGATAGAACATAGTTCTCTATTCTAAAAACATACAGTGAAAAGCGAATACGTGCGCTTTACACAAGTGATGGAAACAATGGGACCTACGCAAATGTTAGGGCCAAATGTTTCCATACTGCCAGCTCCAGAGTTAAAATATTTGTGTTTCATATCATACATTACATGAAACATTTGTTGATCCCTAAGGACAACACCATTGTGCTCTACGATTTATAGGCAAATTCACTGACGGAAATAGGCACCCAATAATGAATCAACTCTCATTGATTCACACGCTAAGCCGCACGGTACTATTTATGTCGATTCAATTCATTTTCCTATAACAATAGGCCTACAACACACGATAATATAATTATTATTAAAACAAAAATATTAAAAGTAGCACAGAAACTTCCTTCATCAATTATAATCACCCTTATAGGTGTTTGTGCAAATGTTAAACATATATCGACGACATCATAATTTTTAGGACAAACATTGAGAAAGAGCAGATAACTAATAGAATATGTGTATCAGGATATGGCCAGAGAAGTTATATCTTTCGTCATGGCATATTATCACCAAAAGAAACCCGTTAAGTGTTAAGTTTTGGCAAGACGAAGATGAACTATGTAGGTACGATAAATGATTAGAGTGAGTGCTAAAAATATCTCAGTGCAAAAATATATCTACCTACATCAATCAAACTATGGAAAACAACAGAGTAATCATCTCGGAAGCCTTGGAAGTTGATTCGATCCAGGTCAGATGAGATGATACTGTATCGTTTTAGTGATAACTTCATGTGAATCCTGTTTCAGACACTGTTTTTTGTTTGAGAGTTGGACTTATCTTTTATGTCAAACCTGTCTGATAAACCCAGAAATACATTCAGAAATGTCCCAATGCAATTTCGAGTAATATATTACCATTGTTAGCGAAAGTGCATCGGCACTTCGGCAGGTATGCACGGCGAAGCCAATGAATGTTTATTGCAATTTCAACTTGCTATGCATAATTCTACTTTTAGAACAGCCTTGAGCGCCGTTAGCTTCAGTATGTATAATGACATTATACAAGGTCATTATTAATCTTATACAATATAACTGCGCCGCGCCGTAACATAAAAATATCACGCAACATTAATTCTGCTTTGTTAAATGAAGTTTGAGCACTACATTCAATTAAAATCGATTAAAACGCATCATCCTTAAACCGTCTCGATAGCATTGACTTGTAAACAAGCCAGGAAGAAATAAATATCTCAGCAAGAAAATGCCTGGCCTAGTTTTCTGTGGTTATTTTCGAATACTTCTTGAGTCTGGGCAGCTATTGGAAAAGAGAGTTTTTTTTTACGACTGGCGTTCTAACATCGTATTGTTTTCAGCAATCTATCATCCGACAGCGAACGCGAATAGCAGTCACTGCACTTGGACATATTATATTTATAAACATCCTTGGTATATTTTGCGTAAATAAATTGATCTGGCGTAGCGTGGCAAGCTGATTTAAACATTTATGAAGGCGTGCTATCTCGATCGATTTAGACGCAAAATGAAATCGAGCTACGTAAAACTGTTTAATGATTCAATAGAGATAATTTAATGGTTTCGGTGACCTAGGCGGTAGGCACGGAAGAGGGTGGGGTCTCTAATGTTGGAGTATAGCAAAACAAATCTATCCTACTTCAACACTATAGTCTTTCTCTATAAATCTGTCTATGTAAATAAAAATTAATTACTGAATGTATGTAAGCGCAATATTTCATAACGGCTGCAACTATTAAGCTAATTATTTTTTGTTTTGTTAGTAATAGTCTGAGCAATGTTTGTATGAAAGAAAACAAGTAAAAGGTTTCATTTTCTTCATTAGTACACCAGGTCGGCGGTTAGTCCAGAAGGAGGCCACCGAGCGGGATAGTAAGAGGGCCGATCCCACTCGAAGGAGAAGGCAACCGCCCCGATGCATAAAACATTGAAACCCCGCCTGCATTATAAGCAGGTGAAGCGCTCAGATGGGGGACTCTGTCCGCCCACCCGGTCCCCCCAGGGATGTGCTCTAACAGGGGTTGCACAGAGGGGGCTCCTTGATGGTCTTTTGAGAGGTCACGGGGTTCTACGTGCTGATGGTGATCACCGGGGTGGTTTTACTGAGGTAAAAATCCCACACTCCCTGGTCTTTTCCCCGAAAGTCCAGGTACCTTTTGAAGGTTGCCCTCAGTTATAATGATCCGAACTCCTTGTCACCACTAGACTGAAAGCCCTGGTTTGTCACAGTTACAGTATTCCTTTAGCTTAGTAGGGGTCTGGGGACAAGTTTCACGTATTCTTTAAAACTATTGGTTACTATATTTAACCATTAGTTGGATCAAAAAAAATGGACCTTACTGAAACACCTCTATCCGGTCTATACCGGCAAACGATTAAAGAACTGTTATTATATTCCTTAAAGCGGTCTTTCTTCGGTACCTTCTACCGCCGAATCTGGCGTAATGCGAATGTAGGATAATGTTTTGAAATTATATTGTTGGTTGGATTGGACTATTGCCAATGTTGGCCCAACACTGTTGGGTCACTCACTGGCTCAATAATTTCTTTTTGGCTTGCGCTTATATTGATAAAGCAAGCTTCTTTGTAGTTACCAAGTATTACGTCTTCGACACGAATTTACGTTTTTAGTTTTGGATATTTCGCAGCTATGGGCGTCATGGTATCTTTTTTTAGGGTTCCGTACCCAAAGGATAAAAACGGGACCCTATTACTGAGACTTCGCTGTCCGTCTGTCTGTCTGTCTGTCTGTCTGACTGTCACCAGGCTGTATCTCATGAACCGTGATAGCTACACAGTTGAAATTTTCACAGATGATGTATTTCTGTTGCCGCTATAACAACAAATACTAAAAACAGAATAAAATAAATATTTAAGTAGGGCTCCCATACAACAAACGTGATTTTTTTTGCCGTTTTTTGCGATAATGGTACGGAACCCTTCGTGCGCGAGTCCGACTCGCACTTGGCCGGTTTTTTATATTTGAAATAGACAAAAATGTGTAGAAAGCATTTAATTTATTATTTGGCAATGAGTAAGTTGTTTTTATAAGGCTTTATCTCATGTCAGCTGGTGATGCGAATATCAAAACCGATTAAATAACACGAATAGGTATCGTGAACCGGTTTCTACAATAGCTTTACGGCAAAAAAAATCGACACACTGATAGTAAGTGCGCAGTTTGTGTACATTAGCAACAAAATAATGCAATACTTTGTGTGGCGCGTAAAATTACTTGAATTCTTTACGAGTAAACGCTACAGCGTCATTCAGAAAAATATAAATTAGCAATTGTAAACATTTTTACAACAATACGCTAGCTTTTATGAACATGCATGTTCTAATACCTATAATTGCCTAAATACGAGTAGTTTTCATAGTTTGCATGTTTATGTCAATTGCTTCAAACAATCGGGAGTTGTTTTTTAGGGTTCCATACCCAAAGGGTAAAAACGGGACCCTATTAGTAAAACTCCGCGATCCGTCTGTCTGTCACCAGGTTGTATCATATGAACCGTGATAGCTAGACAGTTGAAATTTTCACAGATGATGTATTTCTGTTGCCGCTATAACAACAAATACTAAAAACAGAATAAAATTAATATTTAAGTGGGGCTCCCATCAAACAAACGTGATTCTTTTGCCGTTTTTTGCGGTAATGGTAAGGAACAATTCGTGCGCGAGTCCGACTCGAACTTGGCCGGTTTTTTATATACTGTTGGCAACAACGTCTTATTTTATAAAAGTGATGAAAAAAACTGCGGGCACATACTTATTTGTTTATCATTAGGTGACTTGGTATGAATTTGATTAATTTGGTTTGCTAAGAAACAACTAATGTTTTGTTTACATACGTCGGCAGAAGTTAGCGTGTTTATATTCGTAATTTCCTGCAATTATGCCCGCTAGGACATTATCTCTACCGCCGTAATGATTATAACACTGTGCAACAATATTTTCTTCTGATTACGTTCTATTTTTAGCACAATATGTAATTATTTATTAGCTAAACATTTGAATGTGTATAATTATGTAAGGTAGTCAAAGAAATGTAATATATATATTGCGCAGTAAATCGTATTCACGATCGCATTATCGTTTCGATAGTAGATTTGTATGTATATTTAAAAATCAGTGTTTATCCGACGAATGGACTGATTAAAAATAAGGTATATGAAATGTTGTTCATTCTAAATCGCTAGCTATCTTTCCCTTTTCAAACTCAAAATTAAAGTTCTAAAATAAGTAAGTCGTGGATATAGATAAATACTCGTATGAACACCGTTATTTATGTCATGGACCAAGTGACCAAGTGATTAATCAGGGTCAGGGCGCTATGTATATGCCCGGGCAATATGAATCAAGTCAAGTCAAATCGGGCAAGTTAACGAATGGACTGATTAAAAATAAGGAATATGAAATGTTGTTCATTCCTTGTTTTAATAAATCGCTTGCTATCTTTACCTTTTCAAACTCAAAATTATAGTTCTAAAATCAATAAATCGTGCAAATAGACATAGATAAATACTCGTATGTATGTCATGGACCAAGTTAGTAATCAGGGTCACTATGTATAATGCCCGGGCAATATGGACAAAGTGCTTAATCAGGGTCAGGGCGATATATATAAATTATATAATGCCCGGGCAACATGAATCAAGTCAAGTCAAATCGGACAAGTTAATGATTAATCGATGCAGCGGGGCCCCGTCGACTTTATTGCTTGAGTAGTTATCGTACTTACCAACATTAAAATAATTTGATAAAACACACATTTTTATTACTCTACCCAATAAGTGATGGAAAGCCCGGTCAATTTAATTATTTCAATAGGTTTAAGCATATTGCCTTCTAATATTGGGCATTTTTCAAATTGTCTGGGCATTATGAATAATGCCGTATTAATCTCTTGGTCCATATCTATATATATATAAAAGCGAAAGGTCACTCATTCACCTATCACGAAATATCGAAAACCGCTTGACGTATAAAAAAGGAATTTGGCAGGGAGGTAGTTTATAGTTAGTAGATGTCCGCTAAGAACGGATTTTGTAGGTCTAAGGGCTCTCGCAAGTTTGTATGAGTCTTTCATTTTTTGTGCTACAAACTTGAAATTTGGCATGGAAGTAGTTTATAGTTAGTAGACGTCCGTTAAGAATGTATTTTGCGACAGGGCTGGATTTAGGGGGTAGAAGGGGTCTCGCAAGATTGTATGAAAGTCCTTAATTTTTTTAGCTACAAACTTAAAATTTGGCAAGGAGGTTAGTTAGACGTACGCTTAAAACGGATATTGTGATAGGGCCGGTAATAACTTGCGAGAGCCCTTAGACCTCCTTAATAGGAGGTCTAAGGGCTCTCGCAAGTTTGTATGAAAATCCTTCACTTTTTAGTAATTAAAATCAAATATTAGTAATTAATTACCGATAAAATTTTTTTTTGCATAAGTTCTCTTATTGGCACGTGAGCTGTCCCAGCAACACATGTTTAATATCTTATCAATTTAACTGTTGTGCGACTGATTTAATTTAAAGCGCATTTTTTATACAATAGGTAGGTTTATCTTAATTACAGACCTGCCGAGGACGATATGGCACTGTTGGCTTGATAAGATGCAGATTAAAAATAGAGGGGGCATTATACGGACATTCGGAAACTGTAGCATGATAGGAGACACCTTAATTATGAGTGGCGAAAACAATTTTTCTAAAGCAAATACAAAATCATTCGAACTTATAGGGTTCTTTGTTCTGCTCGATGCGAGAAGCACGATGAGTATGGCAACACTTTGGGAAGGCCTAATCCAGCAATGGATCTCTTTCTTCTGAAATTATAGAGCGGGTCCTTTTAGAAATCCTAGACGAGAATGAGATCTTGATGGTTCAGTGTAATGATGCATCATATATCACAGTTAAGATTCTTAAACATCAACCGATACAACTGCGTGATAGACTGAAAAGTCTAGTGAAGTTCAATGAAGGAAGTGCAATCTCGTAACTGAATTTTAAAACAGTTATTTCCAACCGAGCGAGCTGAAATTTTGTATACCTACACGTTTAGTTTGGAAGACAATGCATGATAAAACTGAAATATTGGCTAAAAGATTGTTTTATTGCTCTCTTTATTGATTCTTAATTCTTTCTTACACCAAAAACAACATTACATACAGTGGACCTTAGTGATAGCATTTATAAAAATTTAGAAGAGAAGAGGAGAGAGGACGGCACCCTGAGGAACGCCCGCAGTCAAATCACACCATTCAAAGGAAAACTCATCGGATTGAACAGACTGCGAGCGGCCCCAAAGATAAGATTTGAACCACTCAATTACCGGAGCAGAGACATTAAGGGAGGAAAGGATTACCAAAAGGATGTCAAAGTCAACTGAGTTGAAGGCACTGCTGCAGTCCAGTAAAACCAATACAGTCAGAGATTTATTCTCCATAGCCAGTCTTATGTAGTCAGTTATTTTAACAAGAGTTATTACAGTACTATATTTATTGTCTAGGCCCATTATATTTACTCGTGAAAAGGGACCATTAAACATCTATCACGAAACAAATTTTCTGATAATTGTTTTGTACCAGTGCGTGCAAAGACTGATATAATAAAGATATTTTTATTACATAATTTATCGATAACTTTGATGATAAGGCTGATACAATTGTTATTATAGTATTGATAAGTTAAAACAATATCCTAAGTACTTATTGAAATAATAATATGCATTTATGGTCGATGAGTAGTTAATTGCAAAAATGGGATTAAAGGTCAATTGATAACTCATAGGCATAGTTGGAGACTTAGGGTATTTACAGATTATTTTCTTACGGCAAAAGCATATTGCTAGATTTACCTAGCTAGAATAGAATAATAATTGTTCCTTTTATCTAGAATTCGCTGAAAGTTTCAACTTGTTTACATTAACAACATACTAACCTGCGTGACGACAATGTCAGACGAATAATTTGCATTGATGGGATCTAATCGTGTTTATGCTTTTACTACAAAAGGAATTATCGATATTTTCTAGTACAAAACAGAATTTAATGTTGTCATTATCACACAGAAACATATATTGTATGAATCAACTGGATCCAGTCCGTTCACCTTTTTCAGAGGTTTAAGGGTTCCTAAACAATGGGAACTGTTAGAGATATTTTTTATTCTTCGTCAAAGATCAACCTACAAGCAATAACAAAAAAAAAAAATATTCTAAATACACGGCCGATGGGAAGACATACATGTAGGTAATCAATACATTAATTACGTTTTTTATAATGAATTGTTTTTTCTCGGAATAGGCGAAAGAAATGGCGAGTAGTGAAGACATAGTAATGCTTGATTAATATTCGATTGCTTTAGGTAGGACTTAATCATCGATGATAGTCTTTCTATCATAGTTTTCAATCGAATTATACGTTACTTCGGATGACCAAAAAGAAAATTTGGAGGTAACTGGTCAGTGAAAAGACAAAAGTCTCGGAGAACAAAATGGTGGTCAAACTCGATCCTCCGGTCCTTTCTTTTCAGGAATCCTCAAGAATGGGTAATGAGTTTGGCACCACCGGCTTGGCGCAATACAGCATAAAGATGGGTATCGATTCTCAGCACTGGACTGAGTAGGTATAAATAAAAGGCAGGTAGGACCGTAGGACACAGAGTTTTCTGTGTTGGAATCCGTAATGTCGTATGATTGCGTATGGAGTGTGCTCCTTGTAGGACATCTTGTCTGAATGAAACGTCTTAGAGTGAAAGAAACCATCGCGTACGAGTCGAAGGTTTTCGCCCGAAGTAAAATGAGGGTATCAACATTTATAATGCTTTACTACTCTAACGGCCGATTTTTCAATAGTCTGATAACTTTTAACTGAGAAATAAAAATGGCCGTTTGACATATTTTCTATACAAAAGCTGTCAAACCGTCATTTTGATAAATCGGCCATAAAGCATTATAAATGTTGCTACCAAAATTTATAATGCTTTACTACCCTATTTTAAAAAGACTGATTTTGATTGGCTATGCTCGGGTGCGTATCATATCGACAATAAAATACGGTAATATCTGAAGGTAAAATTTTACCTAAGTCGTAGTAAAAAAATAAATAAGGATAGTCGTAGTTCCACATGGCATGATGAGGAAACTACCATGACAAAACCAATCTTAATGTAGTGTTCAAGAAATAAAATCGATGTTTTGTTGCTGTAAATAAACATTCGGAATAAACGCTAAGTTTGATCGAAGGTACTACGGTGCATGATGGACGTAATTTACGAGCCAAAAACAAACAGTTTTATTTCTATTGATTCAAGATTCAAGTGCAGTTGACTTTGGTAAACATAAATGATGCATTGGAACATCGATCGACATCATAGCCTTTGCTATTTTCGTCTTCCACGGTACATGGCAACTGTTATCGGTTTAAAGATCCGGTGTATAATTTTATTGCAACCTTGTGTAGTTGTGTCGACAACAAGATACAATTATTGTTGTTTTTGCATCTGGAAACATTGTGAACCACTTTTTTGTTGTTATTAAAATGTAACCGGTTAGATTATTACAAAACCTAATATAATTAAAGGATGACTACATTACCAATTACCAAGTAATTGGAAGCTGCCCAACAGTGATTGAACTCAAAAAGGTTGACTTTATTATTCATGGCATATCAAATTATGGCATTAGACCATGTTGATTACATTGAGACATTAATCAATAATTCTTTGTTTACATTTTAGCCCAACGGTCTCTCAGTTTCTATTATCAAAATTTTAATTTTACACAAAAAAAGAATGTTGGTAATTCAATGCTAGCAAAAATTGGCAAAATGTGGGTAGTCATAGTCAATGATTGCAAATATTGGAAAATAAACAGTTATTTGTTTCATTTTGAGTCTTGGCCTCCTGAAGATATAGTTCATAGGTGTACCTACTCTGCTTTCATTCAAAACTCTTTTACTTTGAAAGCAAATATTTCTTATTTAGGTTAGATTGCAATGTTAATATCTAAATATTTATCACTAACTTGCCCTGATAAATCACATTTCAATAGATTACAGCTCCCTGATAATCTGCTCTGTTTATTATTAGTATTTTATTATCAATATAATTCTCTGAAATTCTCAAGGTATTTTTATCCAGCCAGTTTTTATTCATTTGCACATAAAAGTACTTGAAATAAAATTATAAAGTTGGACGATGCATACCTGATGTTTAGGGACCTTCGAGCAGATTTTCCTGGCATTGTTAGTGCTATCAGATGGTGGAGGTTGAGAAGGTGGAGATATTCCCACACCTTTTGAGGACTGGAGACGAGTCTTAACTACTTCTAATGGACATGTCACCACAGCTCCAGCTGTGCCGGCCACTCTGAAAAGATAATTATTATGTTGAATGGCATCTGAAGCCCTACAACAGAGATACTGGCCCTATTCTATTTATTAAAATCATAGAACATCATGTGTACACAAGCACAAAGTATGTAAATGGCTACATTCGAAATTTTGTGACACAAGGACTTTACTATTTAGTACTTAATAATTCCACCATTAAATTGTTTCTGTTTTTAAATCTCATGTCAATTTTCAAGCAATCAAAACAATTCTTTATAGTCTAGCAATTTAATTTAGTAGCCAATTAGTGGCATGATTAGCAACTGAGGAAAGTAAAAAAAAAAAATAAGCAAATGTTGCTAGCACATGTTCTTATGAAACAAACTTTAATGAAATTAGGTGGATGTGCAGAGAATATACTATTGATAACACTTTAAAAAAAAATTTAATAAGTACATTTAATAATAACATACAATGTTTTACTGAACAAGGTTTTTTTAGCAGAATCTCAAAATTAGTGGTCTCTGTGCATATTTGTTTGTCCATGATTTATGTATTAACTGTTTGGCTAGTGCTATTTTTCATTACTGTTGTTTATATTTCATCAGGAAGTTTAAGTTTAATTTCTATGTAAAGTAAAACACTGATAACATTGTGCAAAAGAGAACTGATGGTGGCTATTGTAACAGTCATTTAGCATTATGAAATATTAGATATATTATATTAGACAGTTAACATTACTATTTTCTTATTAGAGCCTAATAAGACTGTGTATTTTTTACCATTAAAATATTCTTATTTGAAAATCACTACTAACCGCTTGTAGGAATGTGCATCAACAACAACTTAGTACTATAGTATTATGATGTGTTATCTACATTTTCAAGGTGGTTTGTCATCTGCATTTATGTAACAAATATCGAATGAATAACTGAAAACGAATGCAACAATATTTGTGATGATAATTTTATTATAAATGTCAATAGGAAACTTGGCTTGGAACTTAGCACATTTAAAGTTCATGAGTAATAAGACCAAAATTTAAAAATTTATAAATTTTTGGGTAGATGTGTGCCACGCGTAGGCACAGTGAAAACGCTGGCGTAAACAACATCTCGCCACATGTGCCAATACTTCTGAGTTCTATAGACATCGAAATTATGATAAAGATTTATGTCGTGATAACGCGCTACAACTAATCGTGTTTAGCATATCACGGACCTCCCGCGGCTCAATACTCACCCTCCGGCTAACAAATGTATCGCAGTATCCTTCTGAGACATTTTAGCGCCACAATAATTACATGACTGCAAATTGCGACTGTCTATAAATAAACAAATGCACCGCTTATTATAGCAATGTTCACACTACTGTTCCAGAGGGAAACACTTGGACTACGTCTAATTATTTAACTGTAAACCTAAATAACTACAAAGTTTTAATTACGAAGAAAAATATGAATAGCAATTCATGTGTTCACAATAAATATCGGCAAAAACTTCACAGCACAGCACACAGCACTGTCGTACGTTCGTCGTCTCGTAACAATATGCACACGAACACAGGGTCGGCTCACGTGCACACGGCTCATGTACGCACACCAGTGAAAACAACGACGACTACGTGACGTCTCGCCTGTCGGTAACATACACACACAGCAACCAAACCAACTTCAGCATTCGGCAGAATCGGCACCGGCAGACGTATTTACTATGCCCGGCCGGTATTGTTTGATGGTGCAGAAAGCGAGCAGAAAATGCCTATTCCCGCCTGAGTAAGAAATTTAAAATAATCGCCAAAATATTACAGTATTATAATAATAGAAAATCGAAAACGAAATCAAATTGGTTTCACAAGAAAATTACTGATATGATATTCCAATGGTTATCAAATTGGCTATCGAGAATGTCCGCATAACTGTCACCTCGAAAAAGAAAGTCTGTCTACAACGAATGGTAAAAAAAATATAAAAATTATACATTTATATAAAGCTTTGGCGGTATTTTTTCGAATAGTTTTGTGTACAATAATTAATACTATTGTCGGAAATGATTCACATAAATATTTATTATGTGAATCATTGAAACAGGCGTGATCAGGCAGTGGAGTATTAGTTTTTTTTGGTTTCTTGGCCCTAAATTAAAATATTTGCATCGTGCTTCCCATCTATGGAAGCACTCTCATCTTCGCCTCGCTACTTCCCTAGAACGTGGCAATGCTGCCAGTCTTTTGGGCACATTACCAGTGGACAATGATGTGGAGGCGTTTTTCGACGCCATATTTTAACCAACTCTCCAAAAAGGAGAAGTTTCGATTTTATAGTTTAATATATTTTTAGGATTGTTTATTGAGTAGCTTTTGTTTCAAGTGAATATACTTTTATCTATGTTAATAAAAATATCTTAGCTATTGGCGCCGAGAATTTTACTGTTGTACTTCGGCAAAGCGTGCGTAGAGTAGAAGGCTGACTAGATTTATATTTAATCAGAATTTGGCAAAAACCATAGGAATGAGTTACATCCGCATTCTAATTGAAAACAAAGTTTTAGTCTTACGGTGGAACCATACTATTAAAACCCGACCCGACGCCACGCGACGCCACCCGACGCGAACCGTGCACATATACAACACGCTTCACGTGGCGTGTAGTATTAATTATTGTACAAAAACGAGACCTGGCAATACGGGCTATGATACTTCATAGCCCATCTTAGATAAAGTACCTATAGACTAAGCCTTAAAATGACCTTGATTGATAGAGCGAGATGGCTAATTGGCAGCTCCATGTAAATGATAAGGACAAAAGGTTATTTTTTGTCTTTGTCACCGTGGCCGGTTTCTGTTGTTTGTCAAACTCTAATACAATGGCAGGTTTGACAAACAAACTCGGTTTTGTTTGACTTTCTATGATTTCGTGGTATTATGTGTTAATTGAGACAAGGAATTTGGGTTATTTATAGATAGAAAGTGTCAGTGCGATGGTGTGTTGTAGTGTTCTTGTTCTTGTTGTAACACCAGAACTAACTATTGCTGTCTCATATGCGGCCACGCCAGTGCTTAATCTATAGGTACTTTATCTAAGTAGCCCATATTGCCAGGTCTCGTTTTTGTTTTATCCCAAGTCTGATCTCAATTTACCCTAGATTTTAAGTTAAAGAAAAAATTACCCTATTTTTTTTATTTTGTTTTCCCTATCCGTACTATCTATATTTGATACAATTCATGCAAGATCATACATAAGACGAGACATTACAATCTGTAATATAATTATAGACCAGTTTTACTATAAGAATATTAGAAACCATTAAAAAAAATCTGGTGATTTTGGGATTTGTACCATACCAAGTACTTGACTACTACATTGAGACTATGATAGGCGTATCGAAAAAGATGTTAAGGGGTTGTCAAGGGAAATATTTAAACTTAAGTCCATTTCAATATAAATTTGACTCAAATAAGTTAATAACTTCTATTATAGCATAAACATAAAAATTACCCTAAAATTACCCTCGCCGAGTTTGTACCCTAAAAATAACACTGCTGATTAAAATTTACTCTAAATTAGGATTAATTATCCTAAGTTTGCACCACTGATCATATCATAGCTTTGTTTCTAGTATTATTTCTAATACTATGATCACGGTATTGGCCATATCATATAATACTGAGTAACGTTTCACTAATTCTATTAATTGCTCATCCGAAATTTTAAATAAAAACATACAAAAAATATCTTTATGCCAGGAATGCTCTTGACTGACAGACGCGTGGCGTCGGGTGTTAAGTAGAAACACACTGTGTGCGAAGCGTCGGGTGGCGTGTGTGCCCCCTCTCCCGGCAACACGCTGATCCAGACCGACTGATGTTATCGCTTAGATAAAGTACCTATAGATTAAGCCCTGGCGTGGCCGCACATGAGACAGCAATAGTTAGTTCTGGTGTTACAACAAGAACACTACAACCCACCATCGCACTTACACTTATTATCTATAAATAACCCAAATTCCTTATCCCAATTAACACATAATACCACGAAATCACAGAAAATCAAGCAAAACCGAGTTTGTTTGTCAAACCTGCCATTATATTAGAGTTTGACAAACAACAGAAACCGGCCATGGTGACAAAGACAAAAAATAATCTTTTGTCCTTATTATTTACATGTAGAGTCTGGCCAACGAAAGCGTGATCTGGGCTATTTTCAAAGTTGGGGTATGGCAACATTATTAATCTGTGTATTGTCTGTGATTGCGATTGTTAGTATGACTTGGTAATCTTGATCCATGTTGACTGATTGTTATATATTTACGATATGATGATACCTTTTCTTATGTTTATGTTTCAATGTTCCTCATTTGGCCGAATAACTGCAGAAGACTGGAAAATTGACGTACCATGTAATAAATGTGGCAAATAAATATAAACAAAGAGATCACATAACAGAAGAAGTATTGGAAAAATTTATATAAGTGTAGATGATGATTCAGATACAGATGAATACTTAGAGGTTGAATTTTTGGACTACGATTTTGAGTATGATGATTAAGTAATTAATAAATTAAATGTTAAGTGGGTTAATATTATGTACATACTAATAAATAAATCTACACACTCTTTTTTAACTCGCATCCATGACAGTCACGGCTCCGTCACACTTCACCAAACAGAGCCAATAAATCAAAAAATAAATTATAATAAATACAAATAATACAAGTATCAAAACTTTTAACTAGAGGTATAGTTGGTGATACCACATTAGGATTTTTTGAATTTGCCGCGTTTTTCAGATCACACTTTCGTTGGCCAGACTCTAGCTGCCAATTGGCCATCTCGCTCTATCAATCAAGCTCATTTTAAGGCTTAATCTATAGGTACTTTATCTAAGTGTTATCGCGTGTGATTGCGTGTCGTCACATGGTGGGTTGACTATGTGTTTCTGACCATATTAAACGCTTTGCGTCGGGTTTTAATAGTGAGTTTCCACCTTTAATCTTCAAGTAGCCTTATTACAGTTTTGGTTCGAAACGCTTGGGTGACTTGGGTCATGGAGTCCGAGTGCACGACTCTTTTCTAAAGTAATTTCTTGATCGAGACGTTGCCTGACCAGTGGGCTAGGTCATTCTGTGTCCAAAGAATCAGCATTGCCATTCAATGTGGCAATGCTGCCAGTTTTTTGGGCTCTTTGCCGGATAACAGCGATGTGGAGGACGGATGAGGAGGTGTACTACAATAGGTCGGTCATTAAATTCTCAAAAAACCCTACCAAAAAAGTTCAAAAAGCCTATATTTTACGTCTCTTCATGCATTTTACTTTTTGGTTTCAGAGAGCTTGCGTTCCATCCAATACTGTTTTCGCAGAACTTTAATTTAGTCATGAAAAGAAAAAAGTTAATTAAAAAAATCAAAAACCCAACTTGCTTGAAAAGCGAACTAAAAATACGTAAACAAGTCGTTGACGTAGTTCGCTTTTCAAGCTGTCGCGTTTTTTGATTTTACAACTTTTTAGTTATTTTTTTTTAGAATTACGTACATTCAAACATAATAAGTGTTATATATTTTTGAAATCACCTATTAAAACCGTTTATTTTGATACCCCACACGATGGGATTGGAAAAAAAAAATCCCCACAAAATGGCGCCCAAAATCCACCATATTTTATTTTCCAATTTTAATGTAGCCAGTGACACTCGCAGGGTTAAGACGAATCGATTGACGTAAGAATCATCAAAATCGGCCATCGCGTTTGGTCTCTAGAACGCCACATAGGAACAAACATACATACATACATAGACTGATAAACACATTAGCCTCCTTCGGCAGTCGGGTAAAAAGAGAAGAAGTGGGAATGAGATAGATACAATTTCTGATGCCAAAAAGACAATTTGTACCTTAGATAAAGTACCTATAGATTAAGCCTTAAAATGAGCTTGATTGATAGAGCGAGATGGCTAATTGGCAGCTTCATGTAAATAATAAGGACAAAAGATTATTTTTTGTCTTTGTTACCATGGCCGGTTTCTGTTGTTTGTCAAACTCTAATATAATGGCAGGTTTGACAAACAAAATCGGTTTTGTTAGATTTTCTGTTATTTCGTGGTATTATGTGTTAATTGAGACAAGGCATTTGGGTTATTTGTAGATAATAAGTGTCAGTGCGATGGTCGGTTGTAGTGTTCTTGTTCTTGTTGTAACACCAGAACTAACTATTGCTGTCTCATGTGCGGCCACGCCAGGGTTTCATCTATAGGTACTTTATCTAAGATTGTACTAAAATTCTATTGTCAAGTTTGTCAATGTCACAGTTTGACAACTGAAAATAAATTTGACTTGCATTGCAGCTGTTGCTATTTGGCATTTTTGCAACTGTCTGTCTGTTGCATAATTCTGCATTTTGATATTAAATTGTATCGGTATCGGGCAATCGCTTACCGGTACTTTTGATTAAAGTAAATTTTGCATTTCTTTCACTACCTTTCATAATGTTCCCCATTCGCCGGCTTACGCTGTAAGTATTTTCTGGATAGAGCAGAACTACTACCTATCATAAAATTTCACGTGATAATAACCATGATACAGATTGAAAATTCTTTTTTCTGCTTCATTCGTTATTTGTTTTATCAAAGAGCTCGTTTGTACCGTTACCAGTATTAAATATATCAAACCGAATCGCCTAATTATGTAAAAGTACATTGCCCCTGCCGGCCGGCTACACTGCAGTACGTTGTCAATGCGTATTATTGATTTGACCTCTTGAAATGTTGACAGCAGGTCTGTGGGCGCAGCTCGCTTGAAGCACACTCTCCCAGAGCTGCCTTATGAGTACAATGCCTTGGAGCCAGTGATCAGCCGGGAAATCATGAGCCTGCATCACACCAAGCATCATGCCACATACATAAACAACCTCAATGCTGCTGAAGAGAAACTGGCTCAGGCACAGGCCAAAGGTATTAACTTCAAAAAAATGTGTTTGAAACCTCCAATAATTAATTTTCTTTTTATTTAAATGGATAAAACGTCACTTTCAGTAAAATATTAATACTAATGTCTATATTGTATAATAATATTTTGGCAGCAGGAGACACAAACACGATTATTTCACTGCTCAATGTGATAAAGTTTAATGGCGGAGGTCATGTGAACCATACTATTCTCTGGCCAACCCTTACGCCAAAACAAACCAGCCCTTCTGTCAGTTTTAAGGAGGCTGTTTCCAAGTAAAAATTTCTTTTTCATTTTGTTGAGAGTGTTTAGTAATATAGATGTTATTGTTAGTTCATTAAACTTAGTAATAGTATCTTCATTTTATGGTAATCTTACATAATGTAGTTTGTAAAACCATTTTCTTTTTGTTCTGTATTTCCAGCCGACTAATCATTAGTCACTGAAAGGTTATTCAATTTTATATTTTCTCAAACCCTATGTAATATTATTTGGTTATTCTTTTCATATTGTAACGGAACCTGACAAAAAATTGTGTATAAAATTGGGTGTAAAATTCAAAATTGTTATGTTGGTATCTTCAGGTGACATCAGCACAATCATCAGCCTAGCACCGGGGCTGAAGTTCAATGGTGGTGGTCACATCAACCATACCATTTTCTGGCAGAATCTCTCTCCCAATGGTGGGAAGCCCTCTGGTCCGCTTACACAAGCTGTTGAGAAGTAATTGAAATTAAATATTTCTCTTTGCATGTTTTTCTATACATTTGCTTGCTTTTGGGTGGTTTTTGGCTTTTCTAATTTTAACTTTGTTAAACCTGATTTTAGATAAATCTGATCTGTAATATTGGACAGCTTTCTATGCAAAAATATCAGATGTCAATTTTATTCTATTGATATGAGACGTCTAACTTTTACATACAACAACTGTGAGCTGGTTTTACACCCTCAGTTGTTGCATGTAATATCACTGCAATGTTTTACTGTTTCGCAGAGTTTTTTACCCTTTGGGTACGGAACCCTAAAAAGCAACTATTTTAGGGTTCCGTACCCGAAGGGTAAAAACGGGACCCTATTACTAAGACTCCGCGATCCGTCTGTCTATCAGTCTGTATCTCATGAACGGTGATAGCTAGACAGTTGAAATTTTCACAGATGATGTATTTCTGTTGCCGCTATAACAACAAATACTAAAAACAGAATAAAAAAAATATTTTAGTGGGGCTCCCATAAAACAAACGTGATTTTTTGCCGTTTTTTGCGATAATGGTACGGAACCCTTCGTGCACGAGTCCAACTCGCACTTACCCGGTTTTTTTTTTCATTACTTTATCAGAAATTTAAGACTGATACTGCCTTTATTTTTAAAACTGCTGTGTACCTAAAGCTTTACATATGTAACAGTGATTATTATTATATTTATCAGCTTGACTTGACTTTATTTATATTGATAAAGAATTGTTTTGCTTTTTAATTTGTGGAAATTACTGCTTTACGTCAATGGCTAAGATAACCTGTGTAGTGGTTTGGCTAATTAACCTTTTAGTGAGATAAATTCAGGATGTGATAAATAAGAGTACCTGATGTCAATTAGCTGTTATTAACAATATTCACGTCACTTTATTTCGAATGCTACTGAAGTCAAAGTCAAAATTATTTATTTCAATTAGGCCATTATGCAGCACTTTTGAACGTCAAAAATTTAAAAGTAATAATAGTAAAGTATAAATTGATTCTACCGTCCATTCGGCAAAATAGCTTGTTATGGAGAAGAAACTATACAAATACTCTTTTAAAAAAAAAGTGTTTTATGGTTAAAGAAATTTATTTCTCAATAAGAAATTACAAATATTTCACTTACTTGAGAACATTTTTTAAACTTATATTATAAGAACTTTGACACACAAACTAAGCAGGTATCATGCAGGTATTGATTTTCTTTATAACAACATTTACGCAATAACATTACACTTCTCCATGCAAACAACATTACAGACACAAAACTCAAAACTTTTCAATCCACCCGCAAAAGAAATAATTACCGCGGTCGCAAGTATTCATAATAAATAGATAATGAATGCGATCCCGGTGCCACAGCAAAGCAACACAACAGCAGGGCAAGACTATTTTTTATGGAAGTAGTGCTTGATCATTAAGAATGTGATTTTTTAATTTAGTTTTGAAAATATTAAACGAGTTTGCATTCTTTACCTCTTTAGGTAGTTTATTATATTGTTGTACTCCCGCAAAAATAATTGTTCTCCCGCCATTTACTGTGCGCACTCGTGGTAGCAAAATGTGATCCTTCCTACGACTGCTACGATTATGTACTTGATGTATTTTTGTGAAGTGTATTTGTGTGTGAAAGGACTTGTCCAAAATTTTTCTTATGAGTATGCAGGTACAGTATGCATGGAGTTGTTTAATACTCATGAGTTTCGTTTCCCTGTATATTTTAATTGTAGGTGTAAGGTAATCGTAGTGGAATAATAGTTTTATGATTTTATTTTGAGCGATCTGTAGGTCCTTTAAGTTAGTTTTTGGCGCGTTGCCCCAGATTTCAATAAGGTACATCAGATGTGGTTTCACTAATGAGTTGTAAATGGTCTGGCGTACTCGATGAGGAAGGCAATGAACAACATTGCGCAATGAGCCCAAAAGTGAGGATAGCTTGGATCTAATGTGATCAATTTGTATTTTCCAGTTTAACTGACAGTCTACTCTTAGCCCAAGGTATTTTTCGTACTGTTTTTGCTGTATTATTTGATTATCAAGGGTCAAGGGGGGGGTGAGCTGGTATTTTTTTATTTTTGGGTTTAAAAATGACGTAACTAGTCTTAGCAGCATTAATTGTAAGTAGGTTTTGTTGGAACCAAGTAGATAGTGTATTTAAATCTTCCTGCGCTTGGTTAATCATGTCGTCAATCGAAGTGCCATAGTAAAAAAGGCAGGTATCGTCAGCATAAAGGGAAACGTGTCCGTGTAATGAAATTTCGTGCACGGAATTAATGTAAATAAGAAAAAATAGTGGTCCAAGAACCGATCCCTGGGGCACACCGAATGAGCCTGTGCTGTGTGGTTTACTTTGGTATTCCCCGATTTTTACTATTTGATACCTATTCTTTAGGTATGAGTCAATAATTTTGCGTGCCACCCCTGAAACACCTATGTTGTTGAGCTTTTGTAGTAATATTGAGTGACTAACGGTGTCGAAAGCTTTCTTTAGATCTATAAAAAGGCCTAGTCCTATCTTTTTTTGGTCAATATTTGTTTGTGTTGCTGTTATTAGGTCTGCTGTGGCTGATAAAGTGTTGGACAGTGAACGAAACCCATACTGTCGTTTGTAAAGGAAGTTAATAGAGGTGAGGTATTTGACTAATCGAGAATAAACAACTTTTTCAAAGATTTTCGAGATAACAGGAAGGACGGAGATAGGCCGGTAATTGTTTGGGTCACTTTTTGTGCCAGATTTATGAATAGGGGTAACTTTAGCGATTTTTAGGGCATCTGGAAACGTTCCCTCAGCAAGGTGTTCATTAATACAAGTGGTCAGTTTGTCTGATATTAAGGTTCTTAAACATTTTATTATTTTTGTGGTTATCCCGTCAATCCCTACACTACAGTTTGGATCTAGACTAGCGATTATTTTAGAGATTTCGTCCGTTTGGCACGGTGTAAAAGTTGTTAGTTGATGAGTATAATCTGTTGTCAGTGTTGTATCTACGTTGTGTTTTTGTTGTGTCATTAGGATAGCGTTAGCGAGTGTCGAACCGATCGTTGAGAAGAAGACGTTAAAAGTCTCACAGATTTCACTACCATCGGTTACAGGCCCGTCTTTGGTTAGGAGATTTGGAGGAGTACAATGTGTTTTGACCTTGTTGTTGGATAGTGTGTTAATTAGTTTCCACATCTTTTTTGGATTTCCTGAGTATTTCTTGAATGTTTCATAGTAGTATTTCTTTTTAGTTTTTTGTATTCTTTCTGCAGTTTTGTTCCTTTCTATTATAAATTGTTTATTTAATTCTTCGTCTTCTGGATGTTGCTTCAATTTGTGCCAAGCTACATTTCTTTCATGAATCTTTGTTATTATATCTCTGCATATCCAGTCTTGTTGGGGTGGATTTAGGACTTTAGTTTTAGTAACTTTGCTTTCAAGTATTGCACACTTTATATACTGTTCAAGGTTGTCGTAGCAGTTGTCATTTGATGGATAGTTCGTACTTTTGATATATTCGAAGAGTTTTTCGTAGTTCACTGCCTCATAATTGGCATGTTTTCTAGGTGGTGATTTGCTTTTTTTCATTGATAGGTAAATCTGCTTATGATCGGACATGGGTGAGTCCACAATTGCCATATGGAAGCCCTTATGTTTCAAGTTTGTGCATACGTGATCGAGAATAGTCTTTGTAGAAGTGGTTTCACGTGTGCAGTGGTCTTCGCTGATATGGTTAATAATTTCGTAGCCAGATTCTCGTACGGAAGTTCTATACCGTTTGCTGTTGCTATTTTTTGTTAATAGGTCGATGTTAAAATCACCAAAGACAAGACATCGCTTTTTGCTTATCAGCTGTGATGAGTACACTTCAAGAAACTCCTTTATGTTGGTTGTTCCAGGGTTGTAGACTAAACCTATGCTCAGTGCATATTTTTCTAGGCTGACCCAAAGGTAGTTGATACCTCCAGTGTAGGTTTCTTCGTTCACACTATGATTTATATTATTATGCACATATATGGAAACCCCACCGCCTCTTGAGTCTGTTCTGAGATTATAATAATGTGTGTAGTTAGGTAGTTGAAATGATTCTGCATCCTCTTTTGATCTTAACCATGTTTCCGTGAGTAGGATAACATGGGTTGTGTTATCGATCGACTGTAAGGAACATTTCAGTTCGTCAAATTTTCCCCGCCTGCGTATACTTCTCACATTTGCGTAAAATAAATTTAAAGTAGATTTTGATGTATATAGATCCTGGTAGGTGTGACATAGCTGATAGGTAATAGTTTCGTTGGTCTGATTTTGCAAGACAGGCGAGATTAGTGGTTGTGGTTTTTTGAAGGCATTTCTACGATCTTTGGAGTGCCACTAACATACTTGATAATCAGATCCTTTTCCCCGTTTTCTTTGCGTCGAGCCAACTCTTGTCTCATTTCTTTCATTATATTTTTCTGAGTAGGGGTCTGATCTGAGTATAATTTGATGCTGCTTGGTACTTTATTTTTATTCTGAAATATTTCCTTTGCTTCCTGAGAGCTTTTAAAGCATATCTTCAGCGGACGATTTTTCCCAAGTGTGTATTTACCAAGTCGCATAGTCTTGACAACCTTAGGAATTTCCAGCACTACATTTTGCAGGACAGCCTGAGCGGCGGTCACATCTGCAGTTTGACGTGCAGAGCTATGCGACAGCGTCTGCTCTGGCAGGCCTACCATTATGACATTTTTACTTCTATTATTCCTTTCCTGGAGTTCAGAAATAATTTTTTCACCAGCAAAAATATCAGATGTGCTAGGTTTAGAAGTGGTAGATTTAATATTTTCGATCTCAACTTCAAGCGTAGATATTTTCGATTCCGTGTTGGCGCAGTTTTGTTGGAGTACTGAGATTTTTTCTATTCATGTTTTTGTGTTCTGCCAACAATTTGTTGGTTGAGCTTTTAATATCATTTATCTGATCTTTCATTGTAGATATGTCGTCACGCATCGGTTTCAAGTTTGTTTGAAGTATTGAGATCATCTCCGCCCGAAAGTCATTGAGTGCAGTTAACACATCACAGCATTCTCTGTCCTTCCTTTTCCGGCAGCTAACAATGTTTTTCGCATCATTATCACAAATTTTTGATAAGTCCGGTTGTGAGTGCGCACAGGATTGCCCTACTGGTACGTTTCTGGACTGTGGCGGGCGGCGCTCACTCATAGTTAAAAGTTTTGTAGTATACCTGCGTGATATGCGTTAGCGCGGCGCGCGAGAGAGATGAAAAATGCAGATGTCTCTTTTACTCGAAGTGCGCGGGGGGGGCTCACTCACCGCTGGTGCGCCGAATTGTAGAAGCAATTAGTCGTTACCGTATCACTCAATGTATGCTAGTTTCGGTATTTAACACTGTTACTTTATGGGTTCTTATTGCGTACAACGAAAATAATTTTTCGAGAGTAAATTAGTTACACGTCTGCTCTGCTTGACTGTCAAAACAGTATCCGTGTGTTGTCAGTTTTACAACATTTACATAGATAGGTATATTAATTCATATAAGTACCTATGTGAGGACGCATTGTCCTTTGTCCCAGGGTAACACTACTACTCTTCGTATAGGTATAAAGTATTACAAGAACTAACAGGCAAACTAATTAATTTGATAAATAGGAACATGGTTCTCACATACTTACAAATATTGCATACATAGGCAAATTATGCAAATTACCTAATTCAACAACAATAGAGCAGTGTGTGAGTCAATTTCTTAAACAAAAAGAGAAGAAAATTAAAGCAATACTATAATTGAGGGGGCTAAAAGCAAAAGCGCCACTGTCCAAGATATTTTTTTTTGACGAAAGATTGGAAAAACTGTTTATCGCTTACTTTAAAATTAGCAGATAATTGATTTCTCTGAGATCATAGATCATTTTAATAGCCATTAAAAACACTCAAACCATGGAAACAAGAGTATTTTATAGCACAGTGTAAGATTTGCATCCAAACGCTTGGACAGTGGTGATTTCGCTCACAAAAATCATTCACCGCCATTACAAAAGTGTCATGGCCGACCGTTCTGTGATTGCAGTGATTGGTCAATTTGGACAGTAGCGTATTTGCAATTAAACTGTTGAAGACAGTATCGCTTTTGCTTTTCAACCGAATTTTTTATCTTTATTTTCTATGGGATAGTGGTAACATTGCATTCAAATGAGCTGAACCATCCGAAAGGTTTTAAAACACTCTACAAAATGGCGTTGTTCGTTCAATTTGAGCAAAACTAGACAGTGGCGCTTTTGCTTTTGGTCCCCCCAATTATGAATATAATTTTTATTAACCAGTTTGATTTTGTCTACATTAAAGATTGCCCTATTGAGCAGGACCGCTGGTCCAATTACGCTACATTCGAGCCAGCCGTGGGCCGTGGCGCATATATGCCCAAAATCATGTTTAAGCTTTCTGAAAAAAGAAAAGAATATCTTTTAAACAAACATGGCAATTAAATTTATTTTTACATGTTTTATTCCTTTTTAAAAATCAAACTTCTAAAAAAACATCCTTTGCAATACTTGCTTCTACAAAACAATTAAAATTTTTCCTACTTTATTATTGTAATTTTATTTGTTTCTGCATTCTGCTTCTATCGCATTATGTACACTGCTTGTATCATATTGCTCGTCTAATCAGAGAAGCATTTGTAAATAGGCCAATAAATAAATACTTCTGGTGAATTGTTCTTTTCCACACAGTTCACAAAGGTGTTAATTGAGTACAGTTTGTAACTTTACATACATACTAATTGTCAAAATTGGCAACATCCTTGTATATGTTTTATACCCAATTATTTTCCAAAAGTGCTGCCTGTGTCCCTACTATGTACTATGCTAGGCTCAAAGATTGGAAAAGCTAAAAATTTTTTTTTTTTTATAAAATCGCGTTGTGGGAGTGACGAAAAGCCAGAACGCATTCTGAGCCTTAGGCCCTTCGCTGATACAACTACAGCGCGAATTGGCGACGGACGAAAGGACACTCCATCCCGCGCGCGCGCTCCGATTGGCGGTGGGGAGAGAGTGATCAATATAAGTTTTTAAGCTGACAAGGTCACAATCATTAGAATTAATATTTGTTTCGGGATATTTACCATGTATATTTTGTTTCTGTTTTGTTTTTTCTCGTGATCATGGCGTTTGTAACGGTGCCGAAATATCGAGTTCTCAACAAAAAACAAAATATACATGGTAAATATCCCGAAACAAATATTAATTCTAATGAGAGGGATCAAAACCAAAATCCAAGAAGGCGCGACGAAAAATTTCCAACGTGTGCATGGGTAACAGGGTACCTATCGGGTCGGTAATAACGAATATGGTGTCGAAATAGAAACGAAAATTGAAGATGCGGCGCCATCTGAAATCATCTGAAAGTTTTACAACTTTTCGTCGTGGGTGTTTTCATGGTTTTTGGGGTCGCCCATAACGAATATCGTGTCAAAACCAAAATCCAAGATGACGCCGACGACAATTTGACAATTTTCGTCATGGGTTCATAATTGCCAAGTCCCTAAAAGTTAATGACCCCAAAAACCCATGACGAAAAATATGCAAATTTTTATCAGCACCCTTTCGTCCGTCACAAATTCGCTTTTGTGGTTACATCAGCTAAGGCTCAGACCGCGTACTGGCTTTTCTTCACTGTCACAATGCATTGTGGCCGGTTGTAAAAGTGCCACAACACGATCTGAGCTTTGACTTTTCGCTCAATATGTGTTTTCTATCTTTGAGCCTATTAAATACTACCTACTACTATGTCAGTGCTATCATAATTATGTTGTGAAAGAGACGAGGAATAGCACTGCCCCCTTTTCACAACGGAATAATGGTGTCATTGGCACGTCATAGTAGCAAACTGTTAGTTTAGTAAGCAAATAAATGATATTGATGATAAGATATATAAAAGAAATCAGATTGGATCTTTATTATAGTAAACTTTCAAATGCATGACACATCACCTGTGCAGCTAAACACATAAGAAAATTAAAAGGTTTTCATTCTAAACTCTGTCAATTAATTCTAGGCAGTTTGGATCATGGGATAACATGAAAAACCAGCTTGCGGCAGCATCCGTAGGCGTGCAGGGCTCCGGCTGGGGTTGGCTGGGCTACAACAAAACGACAAAGAAGATGCAAATTGCCACCTGCCTTAACCAGGATCCTCTGCAAGCAACCACTGGTAAATATCTAACACTTTATTGTACACCAAGATGAAACAATACAAAAAAAAAACTTCAAAATTAAAAGAAACATACAACAGGCGGCCTTATCGCGCTCTGCGATCTCTTCCAGGCAACCCTGAATGGATAGAGATAGCCTGGACATGACATAGGTTTGCACTTGGTGCAAATTACAATCAAACAAGTATTACTAAGTACAATTAGGGACTAAAAACAAACTACTAAAATAGATACATACATACAAAATAATCTAAATAATTATACAAAAACAAGACAACAATAAAGCCTAAACAAGGACAGGATCACAGAGACAGTTAATGTTCCTTTATACGTTTTTTAATGACAGGCAATGACTGAGCACGTTTTATTGGGTCAGGCAATGCATTCCACAAACGAGCAGCCTGGACAGTTAATGATTCATCCAAGAATGTAGTGGAATGCATTTTAAATCGCAAGTTTTCTGATGACCTAAGAGATTTCGTGTGGGAATCGCAGATAAACTGAAAAAGATCGTTGAGGTAAAGAGGGGTGGAAGGAGTAAAAACCACATTGTACAAAAGAGAAAGAATATGAGCATTCCGGCGAAGGCGAATTGGCAACCACTTGAGCTTTACACGGAATTCGGAAACATGGTCATATTTGCGCAAACCAAATATGAACCTTACACACACATTTTGAAGTCGCTCAAGTTTATCGAGTTGTTCTTGAGTAAGGTCAAGATAACTGGCATCAGCATAATCAAGGATGGGAAGAAGAAGAGATTGTGCAAGCGTAATCTTGGAAGTCGGAAGAAAATTCCGCAGCCTCCTCAAAGTTGCAGCAGATGCAAACAACTTGCGGCTAACTTCCTGCAGTTGAGCAGTCCATGAAAAGTTTTTGTCGATGAAAATCCCCAAATTTTTAACTTTCTCACTGAATGGAATAACTGAACTGTGAAAAAGAACTTTGGGAAGAGTCGTCCAGTCGATCTTTGAAACCATTCTAGAACCGCCCACTACAATAACCTGCGTCTTAATAGGGTTGACCATAAGCCCATACCTCTTGCTCCAATCACAAATGCTAGCCAGATCAAGATTTATGGTTACGATAGGCTCGGACAGCTTTCCGAGGGGTGCCCGCGAGTACAACTGTAGATCGTCTGCATAAAGATGGTAGGAAGAAATAAGTTCATTGGAGATTGAGTTTATAAAAACTGCGAAAAGTAAAGGGGATAAAACGCCTCCCTGTAGTACCCCGGCAGTGGTACTGCACTAGGAAGACAAGTTCTCTCCGATACATATACGTTGCCGGCGCCCGAACATGTACTACGAAACCAGTCAACCACCGATGGAGATATATTAAGAGAGCATAGAATACCAAGCAAAACGTCGAAATCAATAGTATTAAAAGCATTACTGAAATCTAGCAATGCCAAGACCGTCAGATTACTGCTTTCCATGGCTGACCGTATATCGTCCGTAATGTTGAGAAGAGCTGTGGTGGTGCTGTGACCAGGACGGAAGCCAGACTGGAAGGGATTGAGGCGATTGTTTTTGGATAGGAACTTGCTCATTTGATTATGGACTAACCGTTTGGTTATGGATACATTTTTATTTCGGCAATCCGGTAGTTTCGGTTACGGTTATGGAGCTCCATAACATCCCTGATTGTTATTGATGCTTACTGCTACGCGAGATAACGTATTCTTGTGTTTATGGTCACTCTTAACTATAGGTATATACGGTGCCCAAACAAACATCTTCCATGTCAAATCATCCGCGATTTGGGCAAAATATAATATGGAATATTCGAATCATTAAGAGAATATGATCATAAGTAGATAATATGTGCCGTCTTCAAATCTTGATATCATCAGCTCATCTTATATGCGCCAACCCCACCATTGCCTACCCTTAACTTGTGTGTTTCGTTCCAGGTCTCGTGCCTCTATTCGGGATCGACGTGTGGGAACATGCATACTACCTGCAGTACAAAAACGTGAGGGCGGACTACGTAAAGGCAATATTCGACGTCGCCAACTGGGCAGATGTCTCGAAGAGATACGAATCGGCTATAGTATAAACTTAAACAAGTATATAAACTTTTAAAACTATATAACTCAACATTTCAATTTTATTTGGTTGAAACCATCTAGAAAGCTTTAAATTATGTTACTCACATCTGAAAACATTAGATCCATGTGATGCTAAAATAAGATTTAGATACTTTTTGTTTCTATAATGTGTTTTATTTATCGTTTGTCTTCTAAAACCCGATAATAATGACTCGATAGAAGAGAATGACTTTTTGACTCGAATTGTATACTGCGATGCAAACTTATAGCACTGTTTGAAAGTCGACCCTAAACTATAAAGGAAAGGGCAAGAGGATGATCAAACACACGTCTTTTTACGTCGGGGGTTAAAAACACAGGTCTAGCTTAGTTCATCTAGCCCAAAAAGTCGTGAAATCGAATGTAAAACCAAGTTGGATAATTTATTCAGTAGGTACGTAGGTAGAGTAGAGGTAATTACCTATAGTTCTCGCCAAACCTTTTTGGCCGCCCTGAAAGGAATCGTTTTTCAGTTTTTTTTTCAATAACTACAACACTCACTATTTTTTTATGTGGCGCACATACACAGCAAATTACGCACTAATTAAACGTTCCGCTCATATCACTCTAGGAGCCATTTTCTTGCTGGGGTAACATTCTCTAGTAAATCTCATACAAAAACAGCACCGTTTCGTGCCTTGCGCATTGGAAAGCCAACTTCAGGGTGGAAGACTTTCGGCCCAGAAGTTTGGCGAGCACTATACCTTAATAATTAGGTACCTAACAAAGTAATCGATCTTTTCGTATGGCGCTAAGACTTGGACACTGAATGCTGCAAACCACAAACGCATCAACGCATTTGAGATATGGTGCTGGCGAAAGATGCTCCGTATCCTCTGGACAGCATTTCGGACTAATGTCTCCATATTGCGAGAACTCAAAATCTCCTCTCCTCGCGGCTGTCATCCGAGTGTCTGCGCAGAGTTTTATGAATATTTCGGCCACATTGCAAGGAAAGACGGTGGAAACCTCGAGAGGCTCATCGTGACCGGCAAAGTAGATGGGAAAAGGCCTCGTGGACGTAGCCCAATACGTTGGTCTGACCAGTTCCGCACCACTTTTGACTCTACAGTTTACAACGCCCTCCACACCACCAGAGATAGAAACAGATGGAGAAAGATCATTCGAGAGAAGGTCATGCAGATTTGCAGAAGGGAGGTCACGATCCTCAATACTGAGGAATACGACGCAAGGAGGAGGAAAAAAGTAAAGTAGGTACTTAATTGACTTGGTTTTACATTAGAAGAACAGAGTAATATCACCCCCTTAAATAAAACCAAGTCGGAAGTCGGTTAATTGTGTTCGGCTGTTTTCAGTTCTTCACATCCTTGGCTTATTAAGCCCATCTAATAAAAGTACCTACCTACTCCGTGATTATGAAAGAAGTAGGTAAGTTCATGGATTAATGTCAAACGTGGTCTACAAAAATGTTTAAAGAATTCAAGTACAATTACAGGAGTAAGTATTCTTTCTTAGTACCTACCTACTTTTGTCGATACCAAAGAGATCTTCACATCTTCTAATTAAATCTCTTGCCTGGCCCAGTACCTATTATGCCATTCCAACGCAATTTTCTGACGCAGTTCTAAGAAGCCTAAACAGATAACAGGGCATGCGGCGCTGATTAAGGCCTGGACCCCACCAAAGCAGAGATGTGCGAAGAAGTCCAAACCGGAGACGAGAAGAGATGTTTTTCAAGAATTCTCATGGTTGTTTAAAAAACATCTCTCCGCTCGTCTCGTCTCCGCTTTGGTGGAGTCCGGGCCTAAAGGTGGGTCATGGTCTGCGGAGAGAAACCGTATAAACATAGAAAAGGCATAGGAACTATTCGAGAATCCCCACCTGTGAAAATTGTCTTTGCTGCGGGAGAGTATGGAAGTCATTCAAGTACTTGAAACGGAACGTAAATATGGTAACAAAATTTTGATTTCGTGTAACGGATCGTAGATGTCAAACATCTGTCAAGTCAGATGATTGTCAGTCTGCTTTGTTGTAATTTGTGGTGAAAAATAAATAAATAAAAATACTTTTCTGAATCATTGAAAGTAATTAACTTCATTTCCGGGTTCCCGAAGACCTTCCCTTCAGACCTGTGGAGAGGTAAGTTAGCATAAGGTTTTTATTAGCTGTAACTTTGATAAAAAAGAACGGGCGAGTAAGCTCGGGGCAATGTTATTGATTTTTCAGGCTGTAGACGTTACCTACATAGTTCATGTCTTGAAGTAGTGAGAACATAGAGAAAGCAGTTTAATAAATAGTTTATATCTGTGTGCGTTCTGCAACCACGAGAAAGGTACGTTTCGGTTGATATTAAGTTATTATTGCGAAGTCTCTCGAAGGTCGACATTTCAGTGTTTTGAAATCGACCAGCAGATATGCTCAATGGATATCTAGGTTTTACATTTTATTTGCAGCATCTAACATTGTTTGACTAAGTTTCATTCAAGTTTTTTATTGCTTAATTATTATATTCATGATATAGTACTGAATAAGTCTACATACAATATGGATTATATTATCTTTTAAATTACCTATGCTTAATTTGTTTATTTAACTCCTGAATATGTTATTGTTTCATTACCTGCTTTATCAGAGTATTGTATATTATCATGAAGGTCTAAACGGTTAACCGTTTAATTATTATGCATTTTAAAGATAGAATCTTTTTATAAATGTAATTTTATGAGAAACACAAAAATGGAAACTTCGTAATATTTTAATGCAAAAGTTCACTTCTTTTGCTAAGTAGGTAAATATCAGAAGCAAAATATATATTTGCTGATTGGTTCTTTGCCCTCTGAGGGTTATCTTAGGGACGGGTAAAATGGAAATTAAAAAGTTACAAACCTATAACTTAAAATATATGCAATCTAGGTGTAAGATATTCAAAAAGCCAATATGCTTTTAATGCAATCAATAAAATTTAAGGACACTACTTCACCTAATTTTAATAACTTTAAGGTAATTATCAAATGAATTAAAAATTAAAGATATGTTTTATAAAACAAGTATAGCGCATGACACATAAGTTGACCCAAAATGTATTAAAATTTTATTGAAATTAAATGATTTAAATCAAAATGAATCCTTTCTTATATGACCTAACCATTGACAATATGTATGTTGTCAACAGTCATGGAAAAGGGATTTATTTTGGTTTAATTTTAATAAAATGATGATACATTTTGGGTCAACTAATGTGTCACTTAATATACTGGAATGAATGATTAATGAAATCCAAATATAGTATGTTTTACTCTACAAGTGTTAATAGTATTCATAAATAATAATCATTCAATTATTTATGCTATTCTCAGCCTGTAGTAATTTAGATGACTCATAGCTAATACTAAGAGCGGGTTATAGTAAATCCACTGATACATTCTTTAACCAGATGTTTAGAATGATTCATCTTAATTAACTGCGGAAATTGTGAACAAACAAGGATCATCCCATTCTTGCATTATAGTAGACTCATTGGAGCTCAGAAATATTTATTAAAATAATACTCTGTATAACGTGATTTTTAATTTCGTGGACTAAACTGACATTTGGGGGGTTGTCACTTTATCGTCCCATAAAAATAGTGTCGTACCCTAACTATCCTGAGTGATCGAAAGTTAATCGAAAATCGAAGTACATCGAAAATTACGGCTAAAAAATTAAATTCGTTTTGAAACTAGCGGCCCTTATTTAGTTTCTAGTCATTTATGTCAGACTTCATTTTATCGATCGCATTTATTTTATTGTTGATTTCATATTTAACACAATAAAAGTTCATGTACTAAGTGTATGAATACTGTTATATTTAAATATATTACGTTTATATTCATAAAACATTTATTTACACCAATTAGTAAAAATAAATTCAGGAGTCATGACACATCGATTCGATGAATCACTTATGATTGAGCCTTGGCTACAACACTATGCTCCGCGCTTGCAACATTTTAAAAAAATAAGGTCAATAGCAGCTGTCAGTTTAGTCCATGAAATTAAAAATCACAGTATAATTGTCTAATAGTTTTCTTGAATATTATATTGTTTTCAGATGTTATTTATTTTTAAAATAGGCCTGTATATTTTCAGTGGAGGTAAACAATTTAATTTTTAGGGTTCTGTACCCAAAGGGTAAAAACGGGACCCCATTACTAAGACTCCATTGTCCATCTGTCTGTCTGTAACCAGACTGTATCTCATGAACCGTGATAGCTAGGCAGTTGCAATTTTCACAGATGATGTATTTCTGTTGCCCGTATAACAAAAAACAGAATAAAATAAATATTTAAGTTTGGCTCCCATACAACAAACGTGATTGTTTTGCCGGAACCCTTCGTGCGCGAGTCCGACTCGCACTTAGCCGGTTTTTCTAACCATGAACTCTTCTTTTGTCACGTAAACAAAAAATAACAACGATACAGTGTGTTGAATTTTCGCGTGACGTCACGTTTTAGTACACTCTTTACCCGACTGCCGAAGGAGGGTAATGTGTTTATCAGTCTATGTATGTATGTTTGTTCCTATGTGACGTTCCAGAGACCAAACGCGTTGGCCGATTTTGATGATTCTTACGTCAATCGATTCGTTTAAAACCTGCGAGCGACACCGGCTACACTAAAATTGAAAAATGGCGGATTTTGGGCGCCATATTGTGGGGGCCCAAATTTTTTTTTCTTCCTATAACATCGTGTGGGGTTTCAAAATAAATAGTTTTACGAGGCGATTTAAAAAATACATAACACTTATATGTCTCTATGTAACAAATGAAAAAAAAAATTAACTAAAATGTTATAAAGAAAAAAAGTTACTTAAAAAAATCAAAATATCCGACTGCACAGCATGATTTTCTTCTTGTTTACGTCTTTTTAGATCGCTTCGTAAGCAGTCGGGTTTTTTGTTTTTTTTAATAAACTTTTTTTTTTGTAAAAAATGACGTCACAAGCTTGCTTTGATGCGCTTTATCTTTGTCAATTGTTATTGATTTGATCTTCATCAGCCTTTTTAATGTTCCCACTGCTGGGATACAGGCCTCCTCTCAGTGAGAGGGAATGGGCCGTAATCCAAAGCGCGCGCGGGCCCTGTGCGGGTTGGTGGATGTCACATGTCTTAAAATTTTTGACCCTAGGACATGCCGGTTTCTATACGATGTTTTCCTTCACTGATTTAAGCGCCTGCCTGGGTTCGAACCCACGACCTACAACTTGTATGTAAGTCGCGGCCGTTACCACTGGTCCACCACTGCTCTTAAATTTTATTGATTTGATAAAGTAAAAAATATATGTCGTTTATTTTTAACCCCCGACGGAAAAAGAGGGAAAGGTAACTTTGTCGAGAGTGTTCTTAGCTATGTTTGGTGAAAATCGGTTTAGCCGTTCAAAAGTTATGGGCTGTTTTCTGTTTGAAACGGAGTATTTTCGCAAGTTATCGTGTCATAATTACGTGTTCGATAGATTGTTGATCGAAGCGTGTTTAATTATGTAGTTTAAAAAGAATTAAATAAAAAAAAATTGCCGCGGGCTTAGGAAATTTTTAATTTTTACTTGTTTGATAATTAAATGACACATTAAACAGAATATATTGTGGTTTTGACCAAGAATCATCCCTATTGTACTGCACGTCTTTTTGCTGTTTACCAATAACCTAGCCTTAGGGCCGTCACTCCTCAAACGCAATAATTCTGCTTTTGGCTTCGCCGTAGTCGGGTAAAAACAAGGCCTTTCCATTGACGTATGACGAATGCCGTCATTTTAAAGTAGGGATATTGACTTTATGTTTATTGAGATAGGTATATTAAGACATATTTTAATGTGATTCGTAAACATACAAACGACACACTCGCACTCAAAATCGTAAATGCTAAACCCCCAACTGTTCCACAGTGACGTAGCAGGTGTGCCATAATAGTAATAGCAGCTTGTTACGGTCCCACTGCAGGGCTGCCTCTTCTCATACAGAGAAGGACGTCTTCAGCAAGCGTGGTGATCAATACCACGAGCATGCCACCACGATTGCTCAAGACGGCGATTTCTGACTTATCTTCGCTCCCGTCAGCCAGCTACCTTCCTACCCTACCCTATCCCACCTACTCCCCCTACCTACCTATTAGTACCAATTTAGTAGGTAGGTATAGTTTAGTAGTAGGGTAGGGTAGTACCCTACATACCTTTATACCTACCTACCCTACCCTACCTTACCCTACCTTCCCTACCTACATTTTTTTTTAATACAAAAATAGCCTATGTTAGGACATAGGCTATTTTTGTGCCTCAGGATGCCATCTATCCCCTTGCCAAATTTCATTGAATTCCGTTCAGTGGTTTAGGCGTGAAAAAGTAAAAGACAGACAGAGTTACTTCCGAATTTATAAATGGCTGGTTTCCTCACGAAGTTTTTTTTGGACGTTCTCAGCGATATACAAGATAAACTTAGAAAGTACATAATACCATCTTAAAAAAACGTCTTGAAATCGGAGCTTAGCGCAGTATGGCGAAAGAACTAGGTACTGTGTATGTAGGTACTAAAATTGAAGTACGTACAACCGAAATAAATATCAAACCAGGACCTGCTTCTATATGGAAATTACACAATGCATGAATTTAATTACGTGGCAGGCAGGGAGAGGTTTATTGCAAGAAATATGCCAGGTATAGAGATAAGTCGTGTATTAGAATAGGGTGGCCATGGTGTAGTGCAGTCCTGGTCTTAGGTATCGACTGTTAAACCTAAAAACAAAGCCAAGAGCACTTATTCATGACCAAGTTAGTGTGTCATACACTAACTTGGGTATTAGTTTTAGAATATAATAGAACTAGCACTTCGCCCGCGTCTTCGTTCGCGTGATTCGTATTTTATTTATTTATTTTATTTTTAAGCTATTGCATAGCTTCTATCGCGGGCCTTGAGCGCGGGGACCGAATCCAGAAATTCCGTAACGAAAAAAAACCTCACGCTCCCCACTCCGACGGGCAAGGAGGTGTGGCTTGAAGGCCGTGCATCGTCTAACGTCGTTTCAGTTCGGCAGTCTTCGACACGGCGTTGTGTGCGATTAGACGTATTGTACGACTCTACGAAACTTGTTTTTGGTGTATAGATAATGCACATGAATGCCGCGCAGAGAAAGTATATATGATATTATCTATATATATAAAAATGAAACCCGTTTTCCGTTGTCACGGCATCACGCGTGAACGGCTGGATCGATTTCGCTTATTCTTTTTTTGTTGTGTTCGTTATTGTTGGGAGAAGGTTCTTATGTAGGGTAGGGTAGGGTATGTAGGGTAGGGCAGGTAGGGTAGGGTAGGTAGGGCAGGGTAGGTAGGGTAGGGTAGGTAGGGTCGGGTAGGTAGGGTAGGGTAGGTTGGGTAGGGTAGGGTAGGGTAGGGTAGGTAGAGTAGGGTAGGGTAGGGTAGGGTAGGGTAGGGTAGGTAGGGTAGGGTTGATAGGGTAGGGTTGGTAGGGTAGGGTTTTTTTTTTTTTTTTTTTTTTTTTTTTTTTTTTTTTTTTTTTTTTTTTTTTTTTTTGGCGCCTACCTCTCCGCGCATATGGCGGAGTCTGCGAGCTATACGGTTCCCCGGACATAGTCCGAGACCTTTGGGACTCATTTAATCGTAGTTCAATTTTTACACATACATTATTATTTACAAAGATTACATTACTATCAAATATCACATATGAGTTTCTTAAAAAGTACTTATTTTCTACAGACATATAAAGATGTTATTGTATAGTATGGATCTAGCGATACCTAGTTTCTATTTTGTTTATAGATTTGTATCACTCTGTACGCTTCCAATTATATATGATCATATAGAATTTTGAGCATTGCTGTTGTTTATATACTTATTTTTATCAATTGTTAACAATATTTGATAAAGTCGATACTATACTTTTTGTCTGCTATAAGTTTACTAACGTTCTCATGTCTATTTTGTAATTTCTAGGTCTCATATTGACTTATTGTATAGCGTGTTATTAGCAATATCTGGATTCAATTTTGTTTATTGATTATATATTGCTCTGTACGCTTCCCATTATATATATGTATATATAATTTCGAGCATTGATGTTACTATTTATTTCTTTTGACTGTTTTTCCTGCAACATTGAAACAGTATTCTATAAATACAGTGCTATATTTTTTGTCAGATATGAGCCTATTGAGATTCTCTGGTCTAATATCTATCCCTAGCTTCTGTTCGATTTCGAACCTTTCTTGGCCATATACCGGGCAGTCAGTGATTATGTGGATCGCTGTTTCGTCTTCGTCGGGGTCACAAGTGCATGATGGGCTTTCCTTGCACCTGAACCTGTTGGTAGGGTAGGGTAGGTAGGGTAGGGTAGGTAGGGTAGGGTAGGTAGGGTAGGTAGGGTAGGGTAGGTAGGGTAGGGTAGGTAGGGTAGGGTAGGTAGGGTAGGGTAGGTAGGGTAGGGTAGGTAGGGTAGGGTAGGTAGGGTAGGGTAGGTAGGGTAGGGTAGGTAGGGTAGGGTAGGTAGGGTAGGGTAGGTAGGGTAGGGTAGGTAGGGTAGGGTAGGTAGGGTAGGGTAGGTAGGGTAGGGTAGGTAGGGTAGGTAGGGTAGGGTAGGTAGGGTAGGGTAGGTAGGGTAGGGTAGGTAGGGTAGGGTAGGTAGGGTAGGGTAGGTAGGGTAGGTGGCGTAGTGTTGGGTAGATGAATGTTTGGTGTTTTTATGGCAAAACAAAGTTTGCCGGGTCAGCTAGTATCTATATAAATGTACATCGCGCGAAATTCGATAATCACTTCTTAATATTGTTATTTTTTTATAAATGAATATTGTTTTGGTGTGTCATTACACTATTTATACCTAATTATTTATACCTATTATTTATACCTAGATATTTTCGTTTAATAAACAATATTAACTATTTTTATTTATTTAATAATAGAAAAAATTGTTTTCTTATCGGTCACCACGCTCAAAAAGTGTAACTTGAATTAATATCAAAGAAAAAGCAATACTGCATGAATAAAAAAAATAAATAAAAAAAAACATTATAATTGCATAAGTTGATACAAAATGCTATGCAATAGCTTTACCGCGGCAGTCCCCGAGTGCCACACGTCTTTTTTTTATTTTTTTATTTTATAATTTATTATTAATGTACACACAGTAAATACATAAAGACAACACATCAAGACAATAGAGTACAAAGGATCCGATTTATCCTACAGATGACGTTTTAGTTTCGCCCTCTTAAAGGTTGAATTTCCAAAAATCCCTTCTTAGTGCTCCCTTACATCATAAAAAGAAGCTCTGCCTAAATCATCTTTTAGGAGTAGTTTTGAAAAACGAACAATGAAAACCTTTTGCTATTTACTTAGGTTAGTATTTATGCCAAGATTCAAATCTATAAGCCCAACAAATTTCCACCTTTTCACCTCCTTAGCGGTAGAATTTCCAAAAACCAATAAAAGGGTAAATAAATACTTACATGATTTCTTTTTATCACTAAAAGCGTAAATCTTTAATTTCACGTGTCACACTTAAAAGTGTAGAAATTTCACACAAACTTTCAACCCACTTTTTACCTCCTCAGGGGTGGAATTTCCATAAAAACCAATAAATACATGTTTTTTTTTATCAACCAACAGCGTAAATAAAAAATTTCACGTGTCCAACTTATAAACTGTAGAAATTATATACATACTTTCATCCCTTTTTTACCCTGTTACGGGTGGAATTGCCGAAAACCAATAAATACATGAATTATTTTTATCAATCAAGAGCATAAATGTAAAAGATGACGTGCCCAATCTACAAACTGTTGAAATTTCATACATACATTTAACCCCCCTTTTACCCCCGTAAGGGTGGAATTTCCAAACAAATTTCAACTTTATACGTCAAGCGGTTTTCGATATTTCGTGATAGTGCTAAATTATCGCAAACTTAATGTCACAAATTGTCAAGCACGCGTTATCTGCTGTGATTGGTTGAATGATTTTTCAACAGCCAACCACAGCAGATAACCGGCGATAATTCGTCAATTACGTTATCGGGCTGATAACCGAATGTTGAGAAACCGGAGGTTAGACTCCCATTTGGTCCGTTGTGCGTGCAGGCTTCGTCCTAGTGAGAGAGAATGGGCCGTAACACACTACGCGGGTCCAGTGCGGGTTGGTGGATGTCACATATCTTCGATTTTGTGGTTCTAAGTCATGCCGGTTTCCTCATGATGTTTTCCTTTACCGTTTTGGGAACAATGGTGATGAATTAGTTTACACAAAGTAAAGCGTCTGCCTGGGTTCGAACCCAAGACCTAAAACATGTAAGTCGCGGCCGTTACATGTATTCAATATTGTCTGGAATTTGGTATTTAATTTGGTGATATGTGAATACCAGGTTCAACGTACTATAAGATACTTTTTTACAACGGAAAAGCGTCACGGAGTTACCCAGGGGAAAATACAAACAAATTATCAACGAAGATCAACCCGCTACAATCATTCTATGGTTTAGGTAATTAATTAGATTTTTTGTGTTTGGTTCCAACTCAAAATGCTAGACTTAAAGTAAATTTTTAGGGTACCGTACCTATGACTCCGCGATCCGTATGTCCGTCTGTCTGTCCGTCTGTCACCAGGCTGTATCTCATGAACCGTGATAGCTAGGCAGTTGAAATTTTCACTGATGATGTATTTCTGTTGCCGCTATAACAACAAATACTAAAAACAGAATTAAATAAATATTTGGGTGGGGCTCCCATACAACATACGTGATGTTTTTTTGCTGTTTTTTTGCAATAATGGTACGGAACCCTTCGTGCGCGAGTCCGACTCGCACTTGGCCGGTTTTTTGCTTTTCGGTTCCTTATTTCGTCGATAATATTTTTTGTTAAAAGTTTTTTTATTGAAAGGTTTAAATAAAATTTATAACTAAGTAAGTAATTTCAAAAAATTACTTACTTAGTTTTATTTCATGTACATAAAAAAGTCGGTTTTACTAACTTTTATTTTGTCACAATATGCACAGCAGAAATGGGTAAAAGCTTTATAATCCAAGGGCTTTAAATATTTGTTTCACAATAGGTCTATTGTTGACTTATAGCTATTTGAATTTATTCCTGCAACGTTTTGTATAGTACTTTTGTTTAAAATGAGTCACTAAAAAGTAAAACAAAAATAAATTAGTCTTTAAAGGTCTATCCACACATATAAGGGCCGTGCCCGGGACGTGCCTGGGACGTGGACAGACCGTGCCTCGTCAGGGGCTCAAAAAAATATCGGTGGGAACATTTTATATGACATCGTTCACACAAGTCCGTGCACGGGCCCGGGCACGTCCCGTGCACGGACGTGTGTGAACTAGTTCATATAAAATGTTCCCACCGATATTTTTTTGAGTTCCTGACGGGACCCGGACCTGTCACGTCCCGGGCACGCCCCTGATATGTGTGGATAGACCTTAAGTCAAGTGCTTTAGGTCGTCAAAACATTTCTTTAAGTTACAGAGGTCCAATATTCAAATTATTCGTACAATTTAAAGAGGAGATAGATATTTGAAGTAAAAGAGGTTTTGGGTTCTGCGGGGAACGGGATAACATTTTTTTTAAATTTATATTGGTTTTTACCTTATTAAGGTTTAAGTTACCGAGGTTCTACTATTTGCAATCGCGATATACCCGAATACGTAGCCGAAGTTTTTCGTGGTCCTGTAGTTTAACATCCAAGTTAAGCACGTGTAAATCAACAATTTATAAGGCAATAATATTTTTTTGCATACTACTGCACTGTCTAAAACTTATGGCTGGTTTATGGTGCGCCTACTGCTGCGATGGTTTATCGGGATCGGCGCCACACGCGATCCGGCGAAGGTGGTCGGTGAATGCACTCCAGTGACGGGGAGAAGGGGGGCTTATTGAACCCCAAGGCTTTTTGTCTTGATTAGGACAAGGATATTGTAATTTTCAGTCTTCAAACTTGATTTCAAATCTTGCAGGGTGTGTCTGACATAGGGCATGCATTTCGAAATTTCATAGTTTCGAAATTTCGGACCATATTTGCATGTTTATTAATTTCGAAATTGACAGCCCTAATTTCGAAATTTCGTTAAAACCAAACCAGTGATCACCATCAGCACTTATTAAAATACCACATTCTTTGGGCGACTATTCAGGAGTCTCCCTTGAGCCTGTCTTTCCTGAGGTCACTCGGTGGACGGGCAGAGACCCCACTCTGAGCTTCCGGAAACCCGGTGTTCCACCTGCCTTAAATGATACAGGCGGGGTTTCGGCGTGTCTACATCGAGGTGGTTGCCTCCACGATGCCTTCTTCTTCGAAGTGGTATTGGCCTTCTCATGATTCCACTCGGTGGCTATTTCACTCTACTTTCTGTCTCCGCCAGCATATTCCTCACTAAAACTGGCAGAGACAGGTCTCGCCCGATCCTGGCGATTAAGACCCACCGCTCAAGAACATGACCAGTTGCTGGAGTGACCCAAGTGCCCACACAGTTGCACATTAAAGGTCTATCCACACATATCAGGGCCGTGCCCGGGACGTGCACGGGACGTGGACAGACCGTGCCCCGTCAGGGGCTCAAAAAATATCAGTGGGAACATTTTATATGACATCGTTCACACACGTCAGTGCACGGGCCCGGGCACGTCCCGTGCACGGACGTGTGTGAACGAGTTCATATAAAATGTTCCCACCGATATTTTTTTGAGCCCCTGACAGGACCCGGCCCTGTCACGTCCCGGGCACGCCCCTGATATGTGTGGATAGAGCTTTAAGGACCAATGAATGCCACTGATGCTGCTATACTCAGCGTCACCAAGATCGCACCTCTCCTCCCTCTCACTATAGGGATGTTTCCTGGGTAGAAAAATGATAATTCTATTTAGTCCGTCAGTAAGAATATCAAATAATATTGAACACGTATTTTAAGCTACTTCAATCCATAAAAAAAATACAAAAACCGGCCAAGTGCGAGTCAGACTCGCGCACGAAGGGTTCTGTTCTGTACCATTATCGCAAAAAAAAAAGTTAATTCAAAAAATCTAAAAACCCGACTGCCTAAAAAGCGAACTAAAAAGACTTAAACAAGGAGAAAATCATGCTGTGCAGTCGGAGGATACATATTCGCGAGCTGGCTGACGAAACCAGATGTATCCTCCGACTGCACAGCATGATTTTCTCCTTGTTTAAGTCTTTTTAGTTCGCTTTTTAGGCAGTCGGGTTTTTAGATTTTTTGAATTAACTTTTTTTATTTATAACTTTTTAGTTATCTTTTTTTAAGATTTAGGTACATTTAAACATATAAGTGTTATATATTTTTGAAATCACCTCTTCAAACCCTTTATTTTCATACCCCACACGATGGGTTGGGAAGAAAAAAAATTTTTTTTCCTCCGCAATATGGCGACCAAAAGCCGCCATTTTTCTATTTTCCAATTTTAATGTAGCCAGTGACACTCGCGGGGTTAAGACGAATCGATTGACGTATGAATCATCAAAATCGGCCAACGCGTTTGGTCTCTAGAACGCCACATAGGAACAAACATACATACATACATACATACATAGATACATACATACATACATAGACTGATAAACACATTACCCTCCTTCGGCAGTCGGGTAAAAACGGGAAAAATGTCATGTTTGTTGTATGGGAGCCCCACATAAATATTTATTTTATTCTGTCTTTGTATTGTTTTTGTTGTTTAGTATTGTTGTTATATTATTTATATGTTTAGTATTTGTTGTTATAGCGGCAACAGATATACATCATCTGTGAAAATTTCAACTGTCTAGCTATCGCGGTTCATGAGATACAGCCTGGTGACAGACAGACAGACAGACAGAGAGACAGACAGACAGACGGACTGCGGAGTCTCAGTAATAGGGTCCCGTTTTTACCCTTTGAGCACGGTACTCTAAAAATTACCAAGATAAAGCGCATTAAAGATTGGGAGTGGGCTCTTGTGACGTAACTCCTTAGTAAAAATTGTACCAACCTGTGACGTCACACGAAATATCAACGCACTGTATCGTTGTATTTTTTGTTTACGTGGCAAAAGAAAAAATACGTGTCCAATATTTTTAGGTAATCTAACTGACGGACTAGATAAATATTTTTTGTCAATTGTCCTATTCCAGCAAGAAAAACAACCCTAAACTTAGTTTTTAACCGACTTACCAAAAAAGGAGGAGGTTCTATGTTCGACAATATGTATGATTTTTTAATTTTTTTTTAATTTATGTTCACCGATATCTCCGTCAATTGTGGACCGATTCTGAAAATTCTTTTTTTGTTTGAAAGGGTACATTCCGAAATTGGTCCCATTTTCATTTGGTGAACATCTGATTAAGAACTTCGGAGTTATACAACAGAACTCTTCAATAAATAACGGAAAATCTCTCGGGATTGCTGCAATCGCATGTCTGTTTATTTATTGTTTATACCATTTCATTACATAACATCACGCCAGTATGCTCTTAAGGGGTATGCAGATCTCTCATTTCACCGGTTATATTCAAGTTTCATTTTATTCGGGTAATCTATTATAGGTACTTACTTAACTACTTCCCTATTAGGTAGGTACAACTAAAAATGAAAAATAAAAAACTTTTTTACAAAAAAGTAAGTTTTTTTCACTTTCTAGTTTTCTTATTTGGAAGTCGGTAGTATTTTTTTGTTAAAAAAGTTTTAATTTTTCACTTTTTCTTTCAATCCGTTTTTAACCACCGACGAACAAGAGCTAAAGGAAAACGAAAGGCTATGCAGATTTTTTGAATTATAAATTACCAGCTTCTGCCCGTAAAAAGTGAGTTATCATCTCAAGGGAACAAAGTACCGGGATAAAAACTATCCTAAATCCTTCCCAGGGTTTCAAATGTCCATCCATACCAAATTTCATGTAAATCGGTTTAGTAGTTTAAGGGTGACAAGGTAACATACAGACAGGGTTAGTTTCGCATTTATAATATTAGTATAGACTAACCAGTATGGATTTGACTAAAAAACCGACCAAGTGAGAGTCGGACTCGCGCACGAAAGCTTCCGTACCATTATCGCAAAAACGGCAAAAAAAACACGTTTGTTGTATGGGAATTTAATATTTATTTCATTCTGTTTTTAGTATTTGTTGATATAGCGGCAACAGAAATAGATCATCTGTGAAAATTTCAACTGTCTAGCTATCACGGTTCATGAGATACAACCTGGTTACAGACAGACGGACAGTGGAGTCTTAGTAATAGTAGCCGCGTATTACCCTTTGAGTACGGAACTATAAAAAAAAGTTAATTAAAAATATCAAAAAACCCGACCCACAAAATGGCGCCCAAAATCCGCCATTTTTTATTTTCCAATTTTTATGTAGCCAGTGACACTCGCGGGGTTAAGACGAATCGATTGACGTAAGAATCATCAAAATCGGCCAACGCGTTTGGTCTCTAGAACGCCACATAGGAACAAACATACATACATACATACATAGACTGATAAACACATTACCCTCCTTCGGCAGTCGGGTAAATACATTATGTAGGTAACGAAACATTTGCAAAGTAGAATAAGAAAAAATCCCTCTTTTATGAACAACAAGAAAACTATTTTGCTCTACCGTATGTCATTAGATCATTGATCCTAGCAGACATAAGGGCTGGCTATTATTTTCCAAAGGGTTACAGACAGGGCCGCCGGTGAATGAACTAGGAATTAACTTCGGAAATTATTATCTAGCTGAGCTGTACCTACCCATCTCAAGGGGAGATTGACATTTCAATCACTGAAGCTTCCTCGATAGAGAGGGTGGTTTTGCTTCTGTTTTAGGGTACCGTTCTTCAAAACGAAAAAAAAAGAACCCTTATAGGAACACCTCCAGGCGTTTCAGAGAAAAAAGTCTTGACCCAGAGAGACAGACAGTCTCTCTGGGTCAAGACTTTTTTCTCTGGAACGCCTGGAGGTACCTATCAAGTTGAAATTAATATCTTTTACTCAAATCTGCAGTCCCTTGCAACTGTGAAAAAATCGAAAACTTCTAGAACAACGGACTCAAAACATATAGCCGTTTATGTCGTTTACGAATTGCAAGGGAATCAAAACCTTAAGAGTATTGCCCGTTGACTTAGAACCATGAAACATGGCAAGAAGCAATGTCTTATAGCAAAAGTAAAGGAAAAAGTCCGAAAACCGTAAACTTGTACCTAAATAAAAAAATAATATTAAATTATTTAGTTACTGTAGGTAAACTGACCGGGACTTATCTATCTATCTATACTAATCTATACTAATAATAATATTATAAAGAGGAAAGATTTTTTTGTTTGTTTGTTTGTTTGTACCGAATAGGCTCCGAAACTACTGGACCGATTTAAAAAATTATTTCACCAATAGAAAGCTACGTTATTCCTGAGTAACATAGGCTATTTTTTAATCCCGAAAACGGGTCCTGTGGGGTGGCCCACGGGAGCGAAGCCGCGGGGAACAGCTAGTCTATACTAATAATATTATAAAGAGGAAAGATTTTTTTGTTTGTTTGTTTGTTTTTACCGAATAGGCTCCGAAACTACTGGACCGATTTGAAAAATTCTTTCACCAATAGAAAGCTACATTATTCCTGAGTGACATAGGCTATTTTTTTATCCCGAAAACGGGTCCTGTGGGGTGGCCCACGGGAGCGAAGCCGCGGGCAACAGCTAGTATTATATAATAAGATTTTTTTGTTTGTTTGTTTGTTTGTACCGAATAGGCTCCGAAACTACTGGACCGATTTAAAAAATTCTTTCACCAATAGATAGCTACGTTTTTCCTAAGTAACATAGGCTATTATTTTATCCCGAAAACGGGTCCTGTGGAGTGGCCCACGGGAGCGAAGCCGCGCGAAGCATCTAGTACTTATCTAAAGAGGAAAGATTTGTTTGTTTGTTTGTACCGAATAGGCTCCGAAACTACTGGACCGATTTAAAAAAATCTTTCACCAATTGAAAACTACATTATTCCTGAGTGACATAGGCTATTTTTTATCCCGAAAACGGGTCCTGTTGTGTGGCCCACGGGAGCGAAGGCGCGGGGAACATCTAGTTTAACAATATTATAAAGAGGAAAGATTTTTTGTTTGTTTATTTGTACCGAATAGGCTCCGAAACAACTGGACCGAATAAAAAAAAAAATTTCGCTAATAGAAAGCTACATTATTCCTGAGTGACATAGGCTATTTTTTAATCCCGATAACGGGTCCTGTGGGGTGGTCCACGAGAGCGAAGCCGCGGGGAACAGCAATTGTCGATATATGGGGACAACAATTTTCCAATGGCAAAGTTAATTCTGTCCCTCAATCCACTTTATATTTTCGTTAGAGCAATATTCAGCGCTTTCATTGTTTATGAATTTAGTAATGTTACCTAACTATTTTGGCGAATGTAGCTATTTGGACGGAACCCTCGGTGCGCGAGTTTGACTCGCACTGCCGGCCGGTTTTTTCATAAGAGAATCTATGGATAGTTTCATGTTTGCAAGATGAAGAAGGAATCGACTACTGTTTCTTTTTTGTAACGTTTATTTAAACGGTAGAATAATTTCTTGGTTTTCAGGTATCAAAACAAGGTAGATAATTCTTAAACTGTACGTAGATAGCTTCGTTCTATGCGATTTACTCGCCTAATAATTAATTTGATTGTATATACATCAGTGGAAATCGTATTCGATTTCGATTGATGTGAACCACCAATTATACAATTTTTGACTGATTTACATATTGCTCAAAAGAAAAGCTGGATAACAATCATAAATTCATCTCACACAGGACCTCAATTCTTATAATTTTGGTAAATAGAATTTATTCCTACATAATATCAATAGGTATAGTTATCGGCACGAAACTTGGCAAGAGTCGGCAGATGCGCACAAGTCATTTTTTAGGTCTCTTTGGTTACCTAGCGGGACGCGGGGAGCGTTTAGCTCCGTTCCGAGCGCGCGATTGGTTAGTCAGTTGACACAAGGATCGACTGACCAATCGCGTTGCTTCCACGTTCCGTTCGTACTATACGGTGGTTGGTCAGTTCGCGCACTATTCGCAAACTTACCCCCACTACGCCAAAACCTTGCCAAGTTACATGCCGGGGACTATACAGTACAACTATTTTCTTAATGACCCTCGGAAATATTCGTGTCTCGTCAGTAGTCGGATTTCTATCAGTTGCACTTGGTGCAGACTGGACGCTCTCAATCAACTTGGAAGTCTGATAGAAATCTGACGACTGACCAATCTCGAAGTTTGCCGAGAGACATTAAGAAAATATTTGTACTGTACCTTTTTTTTTTTTTTGCGTGGAGTAATGCTCATGCATACTGCACTACCACGGGGAGATAGTGCAGTTATGTGGGACTCTAACCCACTAAAACTCCACGGTGTCCTCCTGTGCCGCTTATGGCGGGAACACGGGCACGCGTTAGCACTCACCGCGAACCCGCCGCGGCTGTCCGTCACCGGACCCTCCTCGGGGGATTACCCCCCATCACCGGCGCACCAGAACACACTGTACGCCGTGACCACCCCAGGGACCAACCAGCACATGGGCGCCAGACGACCCCGTTTATGGCGCCCTTGGTCCCCCTGTGACGGGTCAAGGTCAATGGCCCCGCCACTTACCATTGTTCGGCCGCAGGGGATAGGGAGAGCGGCTAACGCAATACCGTCACTCCTCCTCCCCTGCGCCCCACCGCGTCCGCCATCAGACGGTGGCGACCCCGTCCGGGCCGCGGAAGGTAGGGAGAGCGGCGCACCGCAATACCGGCACTCCTCTCCCGCCGCGGCCTCCAACCTTCAGCCGCGACATCGTATGGGACCTGGAAATCTCCATAAGACATCGCGGCCCGCCTCAGTTGCGTTGTCGCCTGTTCCCAAGCGGCACCGCAACCTACCAGTTGGCCGCTACGTCGTCGGCTTAATCGGCAAAAGCCCTGACGAGCGGCCCCTCCTCGGGTTCCTCTTCGCTTCACCGTGGGTGACCAAGCCACGGTTACTGAGCCCCCCCGCCTCGACAATGCGGGAACCCACCGGGGGGGATTTGTACTGTACCTAAGGACCTAATTAGACGAGTTCTGCTTCGGTAATGTTGATGGGCCTAACAAATGTCTAAAGTTTACACATTATAAGTTTGATGATAACTTCATAACCGATAAAACGGGGTTTTAACAATTTAGCCGGTTTATGGCAATGAAAACTTTGTCTTACAACAATTTAACTTGTGTAATACATAGGTACATGTAGGCATTCTGGTCCTGGGCCCCGGATAAATTTGAAAGAGAGTTACCGCGGCCCTGGTACAAGCAACTGAAGGAACACGGGTGGGTTTTAGTCAGTAAAAGTCTGACACGGCCTTTCGATTCACCCAGAGCGGGAGAAGTCATAGGATGATTTACCGCCCTACAAAAAAAGGTATCCTACTCCTACGCAATCTACTGCTTAAAAATAAAGTTTGATTTAAAACAAAAAAAAAACATTCAGTCAGTTATTATTAACCCCCGACAGAAAAAGGTGGGGTGTTAAGTTTTACGTGTGTAAGCGTGGTTTATAAAAATATTAAAATATCACTTCTGATATTGTCAGTTTTCAAGGCACAGTACAACAATCCCTGCTATAGAAAGAACACTTCTGCGGTCAAAAAGTGCTGCTTCTCATTGCACTTGGTGCAGACCGGACGCTCTCAATCAACTTGGAAGTATGTAGAGTTGTTAATACTCTTTTAACATAATGTAATTTATTTTAAAAATGGAAGTAAAGCTGCTACAGCTGCTGTTTTTTCAGCTCTATATATTTCACACGGAAATCAAAACAAAACAACAATAAAGTACTTAGTTCTGAATTCAAATTATTATACACGATAAATCTTATAATTGATGGACATGGAAATTAACATTCGTTTGTATTCGGAATTGCGATGATTGCCGAGGGACATAAAGAAAATAGTTGTACTCTACATGCTAAAAGAATACTGATATGGTCTATCCACACATATCAGGGCCGTGTCCGGGACGTGCACGGGACGTGGACAGACCGTGCCCCGTCAGGGGCTCATAAAAATATCGGTGGGAACATTTTATATGACATCGTTCACACACGTCCGTGCACGGGCCCGGGCACGCCCCTGATATGTGTGGATAGAGCTTAAGTCTGCAACAAGACTGCATCCTAAATCCTACCATTATAATAAACGTGAATGTTTGCGAGGATGGATGGATGTTTTTAGGGTTTCGTACTGCAAAAGGTAAAAAAGGAACCCATATATGATCACTGTCTTGTCCATCTTAAAAGTAAGGTCTTACAGCACGAATAAAGAGAAAATTCCAATATATAAAAAAGTTGTAAATTAAGGTAGAAACTTGTACTTTTGCGGAAATCTAAATTTGCACATATCTTTAAAACTTAGCCACCAATAAAAATTATACCAATTTTATTATGGCGATATAATGAGTAGGTACGGAACCCTCGGCGCGAAAACTAGTAAACGTCTACATATTTATCTAATTTAAATACATCCCCCAAGGTTTTAAATTATTTACAGGCCGGAGTAGCAAAAAATCCCTATAAAACTAACTTAAAAAACAAATTCGAAATGTGCTTAATTAAATGTACAAGTTAATTAATACAAGCTACAGCCGTTAATTAAAGTTTGACTTGATGAGTGTTGGTCCTGGGGAATATAAGTTGGAAATATAAAATTCGAGCTAGATTTTATATTTCGTGGCCTTTGCAATGCATGTTTTGCGTTTTAATATTTAGTACCTGGGCGACCGAGCTCTGCTCGGGTGAAAATAGAGAAAACGACGTTTTCTAAAAATGAAACCTATCTAGATAGATTTATCGTCCCCGAAACCCCCTGCATACAAAATTTAATGAAAATCGTTGGAGCCGTTTCCGAGATTCAGATTATATATCCAGCAATTATTCTCAGAACCTGTGCGCCTGAATTGTCTCCTATCTTGACGTCAGTCTTATCAGACTGGAAAAGTGCCGAATGCTTGGAAGCAAGCCAACGTACAGCCCGTGCCCAAGAAGGGCAGTCGTGCTGACCCGGCCAACTACAGACCCATCTCTGTAACGTCCATAATCTGTAAGAGTATGGAACGTACTTAATAGTAAGCTCCTGGCATACCTAGAAGCTAACGACAACCTTAGCGACCGCCAATACGGCTTCCGCCGAAATCGGTCCACTGGGGATCTTCTAGCGTATGCCATTCACATCTGGAGTGAGGCCATCGAGAAGCAAAGGGGAAGCGCTTGCCGTCTCCCTCGACATCTCGAAGGCTTTTGATAGGGTCTGGCACGAAAGCCTTATTGGTAATCTGCCTTCATTTGGTCTGCCCGGTGGTCTGTGTGACTGGATTGCAGACTTCCTAAAGGGGTCGTTCCATTCGAGTAGTAATCGATGGCTGCTCTTCGGACCCGGCACCTTTGGGTATGCAGATGACAGCACTGTTGCTGAGAGATACTTGTCCAACGCTCGTGCTACCGGGCCTCAGATCCAATCTCTCCGGAAGGCCATGGTGGAGCGCTTGAACCTGTCCTTGCAGGCAGTCTCCGAATGGGGCGATGCCAATCTGGTCAAGTTCAATGCCGCAAAAACACAGGCGTGTCTTTTCTCCGCGAAAAAGAGCCAATTTCACCCGGCTCCATCTTTCCGAGGTGTAACCGTACCAATAACGGACCATCTTGAGCTTCTTGGCGTAACGTTGACATCGACACTTAATTTTGGCCCATACATTGAGGCAAAGGCTCAACTGGCTGCTAAAAAGTTGGGGCTCCTTGCGAAGGTGAGACGGTACTTCACGCCGGAACAGCTGCTTAAGTTGTATCAAGCGCAAGTTCGATCTTGCATGGAGTACTGTTCTCATCTCTGGGATGGATCTGCCAAGTACCAGCTTGATGCTCTAGAGTGGATCGAAAAACGGGCCAAGAGGCTCATCGGCAATGAGGCACTGATCGAGTCAAAGCTCCAGATCCTTGAACATCGTTGTCGAGTTGCCAGCTTGTCGGTTTTTTATCAGTTGCATTTCGGAGAGTGTGCGATGGAATTGCATGATCTAATTCCGCCTAGCCCGTTTCATCATCGGACTACAAGACGCACGGCGATGCGCCATCGGTACATGGTGGACATCCCACCCATACGCACTAATCGTTTTGGAATACTTTCATTATGCGTACAGCTAAGGAGTGGAATTCCCTGCCGGAGTCTGTGTTTCCAGATAGCTACAACCTCGAGGTCTTTAAGTCAAGAGTGAATACTTCTAGACAAGCGTGTTACACCGTCGACCACATCATCGCTTACCATCAGGTGAGATAGTGGTCAAGCGTGAGCCTATATATAATAAAAAATATATATATATATAGCTTCTGCCAGCGGCTCCGCCCGCTTGAAAGTCGAGGGAACATATTCCTGGGATAAAAAGTATACTATGTGCTATTCCTGACTTTAATCTATCTCTGTACCAAATTTCATCCAGATCCGTTCAGTAGTTTTTGCGTGAAAGAGTAACAAACATACATCCTCACAAACTTTCGCATTTATAATATTATTATATACAAGAATTGCACGTTTAAACGTATTATATGTGCTTTAATAGGGATGATGATGGGTTATGATAAAGCAAATTCTATTTAGTCCGTCGGTTAAATTATAAAAAAATATTGGACACGTTTTTTTTTGCTTTTTCAAATCAATAAAAAAAGAAACAAGATAAAGCGCATCAAAGATCGGGAGTGGGGTCTTGTGACGTAATTCCTCAGTAAAAATTGTACCAAGCCGTGACGTCACACAAAATTTCAACGCACTGTATAGTAGTAATTTTTTGTTTACGTGGCAAAAGAAAAAATACGTGTACAATATTTTTAGGTAATCTAGCTGACGGACTAAATAGATTTTTCTCAAACATGCTTGGAAATTTAAGCATTATTTTGACAACCTTCTTCAAGATAAATCGATATTGCTGTACTGGCCACATAGATGCGAGCAGCGGCCGGCAAAAGTTGTATGAAAATCCATATCTGTCGTGTCTAGCGGCCAAATAAATTTCATAGTAAATTCATATCTGTCGTGTTATTTAAAAATGGAACGATCTTTTACTCCGAATCATGGCAACCAAGGAGGTAACTTATCAAAGGTTTTATTTAAATTTCGAACTGGCTTGCAAATAGAACGCTGTTTATTGAAAAAAAAAACAATAGAACCCTTTAAAGCGGGAACAATTATTGTTGTTCGTCATTGATTTTGACAAAATGAGTTCTACGTACTACTTAGTTTTAATTTCCGCGCATTATTTGAGAAAAGTACTATACAAGCCTTGGCCACAACTAGGCATTGATGGACTTACGTATGTGTGCCTCGGCTTCGCCTCGGCCCAGATTTACACGTTCGTCCATCAATGCCTCTTTTGCTGGCCGCTGCAGTAATGTACTATTTTCAGTCGTCATCCCTATTATCGGCACTATTATGGTGCCCCTGTAATGTGTGGTAAGAGATCCCTGATTTCTTGGTGTCACTACAGCATACATGTCTTATTCCTCCACGCATCTCGTGTAGTATGTATCCACGTTTTAAACATATCCTGTTTCTCATCCATCGTTTCGTTGGACTTAGACAATCATCTAACGATAGGCTCTAAAACCCTTTTTATGGTTCCGTACCCAAAGGGTAAAATCGGGACCCGATTAATTAGATTCCACGATCTGTTTGTCTGTCTGTCCGTCTGTCACCAGGCTGTGTCTCATGAACCGTGAAATTTTCACAGATGATGTATTTTTTTTTTTTTTTTTTTTTTTAATTTATTTATTTAAGGTCGCTGAAACATCTAGGTCATTAGCGACCTCTGTATGTTACATTATATTAACTTATAGTAATTAATCAGTTTTAAATAATCAATAGTGGCTTCTACATTGTTAAGGCATTCTTTTAAGGATTTGGGAAGGTTAGCTTGTAGTCTTTCCGAATTGTACATTGGACATTCAATAAGAAAATGTTTGACGGATAACTCACAGTTGCACCTTGTACATTGCTTTTTATTCACCTTAGTGATAAGGTGAATGTGAGTTATATTACAGTGTCCAATTCTTAACCTATTAAATACAGTTTGGTCTTTCCTATTATTACAGGTATTTTTATTTTTCTCAAAAACTGATTCCCTTATTTCATATAATTTACTATTATTGTTTGTTACCCAACAGTTGTTCCAAAGTCTTTTTATATTTAGTTTAAGGTATTTTTTGAGGTCTTGACTATTGGCGGTTATATAATCGCACTGTTCACCTCTCGTAGCTTCTTTAGCTTCGGCATCTGCTTTTTCGTTCCCGAGAATGCCTTGGTGGCTAGGGATCCAAAATATTTTTATCATGTAATTGTTGTTAATTAGGTTAATTATATTTTCTTTTATTAAATTTACTAGTGGATCTTTGTTGAGCGCATTTGAAACAGCCTCGAGGGATGACATTGAATCAGTAAAAATAATATGTTGCTTTGTGCTTGAGTCTTTACTTATTATTTCTAGACATTTTAGGATAGCAATAGCTTCACATGTAAATATCGATGAGTAATCATGTAGCCTGAATTTGTAGCTGTTGTTTTTAGATACAATGGCACATCCAGTTTTACCATCAAGAACAGATCCGTCTGTATAATACTGTCGGAAGTCAGGATATTTTTCTGTGATTTCATAAAATAGGTTTTTATAAATATAATCAGGGGTAGTGTCTCGGGGGTTGTTATAAGCTAGATCCAAATTAATTGAGAATTCTATTTTATTCCATGGTGGGGTTTGGGGGTGCTTACGCTCAAAAACAAGAGGGACCTTCAATTTAATTTCGTTTAGATATTTTTTAATTCTTAGTCTTAGAGGCAAGGAAAGGGTAGGTCTAAGTTGATATTCAATATCAGACGATTGCGGCGGTTTTAAGATGAACGAATTCTTATTGTTAACTATATGTTTGATGGCGTATGATAGGCATAATTCTTTTCTCCTTATCATTAGAGGCATTTCGTTAGCTTCGACAAGAATACTATTTATTGGGCTAGTTTTGAAGGCCCCTAAACTTAGTCTTAAGCAGGTGTTATGAATACTTTCAAGAATTTTTAATATGGTAGGAGAAGCAGAGTCATAGATAATAGATCCGTAATCTATTTTTTGTAGTAATAGTGCTTTGTAAGTGTTTTTAATGCATTTACTGTCTGAGCCCCAATTAGTGGATGATAAGATTTTAATGACATTCCTTCTGCTATAACATTCGGACTTCAATTTCTTTATGTGTGTTACCCAGTTCATTTTTGAGTCAAAGTTTAAGCCTAGAATTTTAAGTGTATGTACTTCTTTGATTTTATGATTATTAATAGTTAGGTTAATTGTTTCTTTATTTTTTCTATTGGATAGAACCATAGTCTCAGTTTTTGTTCCTGAAAATTTGAATCCAGTGTGTCTACACCATTCGCTTAGTTGGTCCAAGGTATTTTGTAAAAGTTTCTCAGTAGGTTTAATATTATTACCGCTACATAATATTGTCAAATCATCCGCGAACAAATATCCCTTCACTGGTCTTTCTATAACTTCCAGAATACTGTTAATCGATACTAGAAAGAGGATAACACTCAAGACTGACCCCTGTGGTAGTCCATTTTCTGTTTGGAGTGGGTCAGATAAGATGGTGTCGATCTGGACCCGTATAATTCTATTTGCTAGGAAGTTTGTGACAAAAGCAAGGAGATTGCCTTTCAAGTTATACTGTTTTAGAAGTAAAATAACTCTGTGCTTCCACACCATTTCATATGCTTTCTCCAAATCCAGAGCAACTACTAGGACCTTGTTTTTGTTTGCAAAAGAAGTTTGTATGTCGTTTTCTAAATAAGATAAATGATCTAAGGTTGACCTGAACTGCCTAAATCCGAACTGCGATGTTGATATTAATTGATTATATTCTAAATACCATCTCAGTCTATTGCTTATAATTTTTTCTAGCAATTTGCATAGGTTACAAGTAAGAGATATAGGTCTATAATTAGATGGCAAGGTAGCGGTTTTGCCCGGCTTTAAGATAGGTATGACGATGGCCTCTCTCCACTGATCAGGAAAAACTTGATTCGACCAGATGAAGTTATAGATGTCTATAAGACGTTCAAGGGCCAAGGGGGGTAATTTTTTAATCATGGTATTCGATATATTGTCAGGACCCGGGCTTGATGAACCTAATTGATGTATAACTAGCTTAAGTTCGTGTAGGGTAATACTTTCGTTTATAGAGTTACTATTGTCTTGTAGATGATTAATTACGTCGTTAGTCCTCTCTATTTGATTTTTGTATTCTAAGAAGTCCCGATTATAATTACTAGAACTAGAGTTTGCTGCAAAAGTTTTCGCTAATAAATCGGCATTAATTTTAGGGTTACAGCTTAAAACTCCTTCATTATTGTTTAAAATTATTGTTTGTTTGTTTCTTTTATGTCCCTTTATGGAGTTAATTTTTCGCCATATAGTCCCTAACGGTGTGTAGCTATTAATTGATGTAATGAAATTTTCCCAACTTGTTTTTTTGTTTTCTTTGAATAATCTTCTAGTCTTAGCTCTTATTTTTTGATATTCTATTTTCAGTAATTCTAGTTCTTGATTAGGAAGTTCATTGGTTTGGTATTTTCGTTTTTCTTTCGTAAACTTCCTATATGCTTTTTTTGTTTCTTTTAGTGATGTAGCACATTCATCATTCCACCATGGGACTTGTTTCTTTTTTATTTTTCCCGTAGTTTTAGGTATATTTTTTTCGGCTGAACTGATTATTATTTTGTTAAATTCGTCTATTAAATCGTTAACAATTATTCTACTGGACATGTTTAGTTTATCTAAATTTTTAATCTCACATTCTATATCAAGTTGAAAGTTTAACCAATTCACATTTTGATATTTCCAATAACGTGCAGTATTGTGCTCAGTTGAACTGAAATCTATTTGTGATGTGATTATAATAGGAAAGTGGTCACTATCATACAGATCTTCTAGTGCATTCCAGTCGAAATAAGTTGATATACTTCGTGAAGCAAAAGATAAATCGATATTGCTGGTGAGACCGTTTCTAGTATTATAATGTGTAGGTTGTTGAGAATTAAGTAGGATTATATTATCGTCACTGTCCAACCAATTAGCAATTATTTTGCCTCTTAAATCGCAATGATTTGAACCCCAGTAAAAGTGGTGACCGTTTAAATCTCCCATTATAATAAAGGGTGTTGGGAGTTGACTGAGTAAACAATTCAAATCATTCTCACTAAAGGAACAACTGTTTGGTAAATATATGTTACACAATGTGACAGCCAGAGGGAATTTTATTCTAATCGCAATTACTTCTAGTGGACTATTAATATTAATTATTTCAGGTAATGTGTGAGACTTAACATAAGTGGCTACCCCACCACTGGCTATACTGCCATGTGTGCGGTTTTTATAGAAGTTCTCGTAGTTTTTTAACTTCGCACAGTAATTATTTTTAAAGTTAGTTTCTTGTATACAAAAACATAAGGGGTCTATCTCATTAAGTATAAGTTGTATGTATTCAAATCTAGTGTGAAATCCATTAACATTCCACTGAATAATTTTCATAATGGTAGATTGTAATATAACTAAACAAGTTATTATATAATAAGAATAAAGATAAAAAAGGAAAAGAATTTAAATGTTATTTCCTATTTTCGTATCTTGGAGTTTTCTAGTAATTCTAGCACATCTACTTTTGAGATTTCTGTTCATCCTGGGACGGAAAAATAGGCACATCTTAATCAAATCATCGATGTTTTCCGTGTAATCGCTGATCACGTCTTGGATGTTTTGCTTATTGCGAGCTTTATCTAGGAGGCTGATGAACTGGTCCAATGTTATAGGAAAAATGTGCTGGGACTCTCCTACCTCCATCCTAATGTCATTCCAAACCTGTTCCTCAGATCTACTATCCATGGTTTTGGTCTTCTTTTTTATGGACCTAGTTTTAGGTGTCTCATCTTCTATGGAGTTGTTATCAGAGTCATCTATGAAGTCACTTACTGGTGGGCTTTCATTTACAACAATATTGGTGTTATTTTGATCGGGCTTAGATTGGTCGGATGTGGTGCTAGAGAGAAATCGCTTAATGCCTTTATTGTGTTCTAATTGATTGCGACGAAGGTCCATGTTTTGAGCTTGTGGTTTTTCGAATTGAATTGTGGGGTAGTCTGAAATATCTTTATTTACTTGTGTATTATTAGAAGACGGTGTGGAATTTAGGGTTTTATTTTGGGGGCAATATTTTGCAGAATGACCCATTCCATTGCATACAAAACATTTCATAGATTCGTTTGTAATGTAAATCCAGTAATTGGTGTCATCGTAATTAATTTGCATCGATTCAGGTAGTATTTTTTCATCCTCCGGTGACACGTATAGTTGGCGTCGGAAACTCATAATATGTGAAAAACCAGGGTCAGGGATTCCCACTTTCATGAACGAAACAGGCGATAAAATTTTCACATTCATCTGACTAAACTTTTCTTCAATAACGTCGTTTGGGATAATGGGACATACGTTGGATAAAACAATTCGTTTGTTTTTTGTAATCAATGGTCTTATTTCCAGTAGGTGGTCTTTCACTTTAATCTTTTTGACGGTATCAGTAAGTTCATCAGCTGTTTGTTTAGAATCCATGTAAACACATATTCTTGAATTAGCTATGCGTGAAATGAAACGAATTGACGACGGCTTGGTGACTGTGGAGAGGGATAATAGATAATCTCGTATTACGAGTCCATCTATAGAATCTATAACTATAGCTTGATCCTTCTTCGGGTGTGTAGTTTTAGAGGTAACTTTAGCGTAACTTACATTGGGGGTAAGGTTATCCATGGTGGTATGAGGTGCTCCTGTGGCCAGGAGCACCCTTTTTGGTTATTAGATACGTCTAAACTTCACAATAATATAATTTAAAACTAATAAACTCGCGGCGCATTTACGGAATGCGATAACACGCGTGAACCGAACGGCGGCCGCTGGCTCAATGGATGTATTTTTGTTGCCGCTATAACAACAAATACTAAAAACAGAATAAAATAAAAATTTAAGTTGGGCTCCCATACAACGAACGTGATTTTTTTGCGGTATTGGTACGGAACTATTCGTGCGCGAGTCCAAATCGCACTTGGCCAGTTTTCTGTACATATTTTTGACTTCAGCATCCAATATTTTATCTCGTTCCAAGTCTTCGTAATTAGTAGTTTAATATTTTTGGTAGTTGTTCTACAGTCAGTCTTTGTGGCCTATATGGACAATTGCCATAAAAGCTCAACTCGTTATGTTAGTGATATATTTTCGCCATAACATAATTCACAATGACACTATTGTAAAGCAGGTCGCTTTGTCGAGGAAAATAAATGAGTTTTCTCTCATATTCCATTATGTAAGTACGTCGGAGTTGTATCGCATGCCAATACAACGTGAATGTGGCATATTTTCACGGAGCTTATCGCGAAGGAGATAGGTAGAGAAGGTTTTTTCGAACAAAGTGTGTAGGTATATATATAAGCTCGAAAAGCAACATGCAAACTTAGCTGTTCTGCTTTTTAGATTACTTTGGTAAGAAATACAGAAAGAATAATACTACCGCCACCGTACAAACAAAACGTACTTTAAAAAACCGGCCAAGTACCTGCCGGACTTCGGAAATTTAGGGTTCCGTACCTTACCGCAAAATCAAGTTGGTTGTAATAGGAAAACTTAGGAAGTTTCTAAGAAATAATCTTATTTATCAATATATTGGTATTTTTTTGTAAAATATACCTAATAATAAACATTATCACCAAATTTAAAGTTCATAGGTTAATAATTATTCGTAAAACAAAATTTTAAAAAAGCTGATTTTGGTGGCTTCTCATTTATTGATACTTAAAGAGCTCTAAACAATGATATCCCACACTCGATTGGGGGAATGGGGGCGTTTTTGTTTTGAACATGCTCTTTAAAACCTTAAAATAATTCAAAAAATCGGTCCACAATTGACGGAGATATCGGTGAATAAACAAAAAAAACGCAATCATAAAGTCGAACATAGAACCTCCTCCTTTTTGGTAAGTCGGTTAAAAATACGAAAAAGCGCATATTAGCAAAGTTTGGAACTATTGGTTAGCATATTTTAACCATTGGTTGAGTAAACTACGGATCAAAAAACTGGGCCTAAAACGTGCCCAAAGATATAAAACTTCAGCAAAGTAATTTTGATTAGTCACAACATATTATTTTTAGACCTTCTATCTTTCGTGCTCGGTGCTAAAAGCAACAGTATTAATAATTTTACCAACAAGTGCAGTAATGTGTGTAAAATACGCCCCCCTGTGAGTTATGACACTCATTTTATGTTGTTATCTTTTGCGTGTCTGTCTGGGATTCATAGCTACTTACATATAATAGGTGTAAATACTTCAGCTCGGAAAAGGTGACAGACAAAGCATTTATGGCTTTAAAATTGCTTTCAAAGGCGGGATGGTACTGGTTGTGTGCTTTCCCACAGTGTTTAAGAATGGTCTGACTACTCGTATGTACAGCTAGGTAGATAGAAGGGGTCATGAAACGCTTTGCAGAATTTAAAGTCTCTAAAGAAGATGTGAAAATTGAATGAAAGCTAGCTAGCTATTAATTAGTGTCTGGGTTATGTATTTGGGCGTTTGGTAAGCGAATTTGGAAACTGTAATGCTTACCAAAGTCATGTAATTTATTCATATTAAGCATACGAAATGTCAAAATTTAAAGATTATTTAAAATATAAGTAAAAAAGAACAAGCCAAGTGCGAGTCGGACTCGCACACGAAGGGTTCCGTACCATTATCGCAAAACACTGCAAAAATATCAAGTTTGTTGTATGGGAGCCCCCCTTAATTTATTTTATTTTAATTTAATAATTATTATTTTTTGAAGAGAATATACAACTAAATATTCTGTGAATATTTCAAGTGTCTACCTGTTGCCGTTATTAATATCGAGCAAAAAACGGCAAAAATATCACGTTTGTTGTATGGGAGCCCCCCTTAAATATTAATTTTATACTGTTTTTGGTATTTGTTGTTATAGCGGCAACAGGAATACATCATCTGTGAAAATTTCAACTGTCTTACTATCACGGTTCATGAGATACAGCCTGGTGACAGACAGACAGACAGACAGACAGACAGACGGACAGCGAAGTCTCAGTAATAGGGTCCCGTTTTTACCCTTTGGGTACGGAACCCTAAAAAGAACCGGCCGAGTGCGAGTCGTATTCGCGCACCGAGGGTTCCGTACAAACCTCAGCTTAAAGGTATTATAGACCTGATTATTTGATATGAATTTCAATTTAATACCTCTACGCGTTCATGAGGAAAGGGGTAGTATGTTTAAAATTACTAAAAATATTTTTATTAGATGATGTAACTAAAAATTTACGGCTTTCGCAATTTTTCCTTTCTGTGTTATGCTATAAGATGTTGCTTCGTACCAAATTACAAGATTCTGAGTTCACGGGAAGTACCCTGTATGTTTTGATTCCCTTGCGAGTGTCGAAAATTTGCGGAAATTTGCGGCATAAAAGGCTGCATCTTTTGATTGCGTTGGCTTAAAAGTTTGATTTTTCACAACTTTAAGGGACAGTAGACCTGAGTATTTGATATAAATTTCAGCTTGATACCTCCACGCGTTCCTGAGAAAAAGGGTCTTGACAGACAGACGGACGGACAACAAAGTGATCCTATAAGGGATCCGTTTTTTCCTTCGAGGTACGGAACCCTAATAAAACATGTTTTTATTTCATGCTCATTTAATTTATCTAGTAGTAGACACGATTCGATCGACAATCTATTGAACTCGTAATTATGACACAATATCTTGTGAAAACACCCCGATTCAAACAGTAAAACGCCTGAACCGGTGAACACTCCCGATAAAGTCATCTTTCAAAAAAAACCCGGCCAAGTGCGAGTCGGACTCGCACACGTAGGGTTCCGTAAAAACACGTTTGTTGTATGGGAGCCCCCCTTAAATATATATTTTATACTGTTTTTAGTATTTGTTGTTATAGCGGCAACAGAAATACATCATCTGTGAAAATTTCAACTGTCTAGCTATCACGGTTCATGAGATACAGCCTGGTGACAGACGGACAGACAGACAGACAGACGGATCGCGGAGTCTTAGTAATAGGGTCCCGTTTTTACCCTTTGGGTACGGAACCCTAAAAAACACGTAATCAAAATCTGTTCATCCGTTTAGGAGCTATGATGCCACAGACCGATACACAAATACACACATAAATACACACATCGAATTTATGACACCCCTATTTTTCCGTCGGGGAAAATGAATGCCTACTCGAGCATAAATTCATGAAAGATCGAAATGGAACAAAAATCCAGTCAAAACCTAGCATGCAGTATAGTTTATCGAAACGAAATGCACTACAAATTTCGTACAAAGAACTCTCTTGGAAACGAAAACGGATTTAAAAGTTCACCTATTTGTTTTGCCGTAACAAATAGTCTGAAATATTTCAGTCTTTCAGTTCGTAGTTCAGAAATAATTCAAGCAGGATGGAGCAGCAAAATGGAGGCTCGTTGAAAAACCGGGTGCACTTTTAAAACCCGCTTTACGAGGTGCACCACCCCATAAGGAGCCCCCACCGACCGCGACGGCACAGGCACACGTCTGTGTGTTATGTTTTATTGCACTCCGCTTAGCGGGATTCAATTAATATTTTCTCATTTGGCAACACTGGTGAAGGAAATGTATTTCCGTTTGAACAAAGATTTTAATTAAATGTCGAAGTAGATCTTTGTTATATGACTTGTATAATGATTGGGCGCACGGTTGGCGCAGTGGTTGAGCAATTGACTGCTGCGCTGTGTGTCGCGGGTTCGATTCCCGCACGGACCAAAAATTTGTATGACCTACAGATAGTTGTTCCGGCTCTGGGTGTTTGTGTATGTGAGTTTATATGTTTGTAAACGCACCCACGATACAGGAAGAAATTCCTAGTGTGGGGCAATGTTTTAAAAAAAAAAAAAAAAATGATTAATGTTGGAGTTACAAGTTTTTTTTTTTTTGTGGTCTTCATCCTGCGATCGGCTTCACAAGCCCTTAACAGATCTGTTATAGGAGTTAGTGTCAGGAAAGAACTGTTCTCAGTGAGGAAACTGTCTCTTATTAAATTAGGATTTTTTAGCAAAGTCCCATATGTGTTGTCTTTTCAGCCTTCTGTCACTTATAGGTTCACATAATGCTGTTGTTAGGGTGTTGGTATGAGCTTTTATACGGTCTTTGTATGCTTTTGCTCTGTGTTCGACTTCCTCCTTAACGGTTTTCATTTCTGTGTACTCATGCAATTCAGTGGTTCTGATAAACTGAGGTGCATTTGTTATCATATTGAGTGTTTTGTTCTGGAACCGTTGTAAAATATCCACATTAGAGTTCTTTGCTGATCCCCACAGCTCGATGCCATACGTCCAAACCGGCTTGATTATGGTTTTATAAATAAGTATCTTATTTTCCATGGTGACATGTGATCTTCTGCCTTTTTAGGTTTCTGAGCCTTAAATTTATATATAAACTAGCTGACCCGGCAAACTTTGTTTTGCCATAAAAACACCAAACAATCATCTACCCTACCTACCCTACCTACCCTACCTACCCTACCTACCCTACCTACCCTACCTACCCTACCTACCCTACCTACCCTACCTACCCTTCCTACCCTACCTACCCTACCTACCCTACCTACCCTACCTACCCTACCTACCCTACCTACCCTACCTACCCTACCTACCCTACCTACCCTACCTACCCTACCTACCCTACCTACCCTACCTACCCTACCTACCCTACCTACCCTACCTACCCTACCTACCCTACCTACCCTACCTACCCTACCTACCCTACCTACCCTACCTACCCTACCTACCCTACCTACCCTACCTACCCTACCTACCCTACCTACCCTACCTACCCTACCTACCCTACCTACCCTACCTACCCTACCTACCCTACCTACCCTACCTACCCTACCTACCCTACCTACCCTACCTACCCTACCTACCCTACCTACCCTACCTACCCTACCTACCCTACCTACCCTACCTACCCTACCTACCCTACCTACCCTACCTACCCTACCTACCCTACCTACCCTACCTACCCTACCTACCCTACCTACCCTACCTACCCTACCTACCCTACCTACCCTACCTACCCTACCTACCCTACCTACCCTACCTACCCTACCTACCCTACCTACCCTACCTACCCTACCTACCCTACCTACCCTACCTACCCTACCTACCCTACCTACCCTACCTACCCTACCTACCCTACCTACCCTACCTACCCTACCTACCCTACCTACCCTACCTACCCTACCTACCCTACCTACCCTACCTACCCTACCTACCCTACCTACCCTACCTACCCTACCCTACCCTACCCTACCCTACCCTACCCTACCCTACCCTACCTACCCTACCTACCCTACCTACCCTACCTACCCTACCCTAACTACCTACCCTACCCTACCCTACCTACCCTATCTACCCTACCCTACCCTACCCTACCCTACCTACCTACCCTACCCTACCTACCCTACCCTACCTACCCTACCTACCCTACCCTACTGCTCACGGTGTGCCAATTTAATTTAAAATCGGTTATGTAGTTTAGGAATCCATCGCGGACAAACATCGTGACAGGAGATTTGTATATATTAGAAGAAGATAGATAGTAGGAGGTAGGATAATTTCGGTAATGTGCCAGTAACGGATTAATTAATATTAAACAACGTTAAGTGATCAGTAGGCAGACATCTTTGTTTCTCAAGTTAATCCTCTTGTTTCGCTCTGTGGTTATCCGATGTAAAACAATAACATAATCTTAGTCAAAGAAAATAAATGTTTTTATCCAGCTTTATTTAATTTATCCGTTTGAGAGCTTGTATTTGTATTCCATATTGTATTTTATAGTCTGGGATAACGTTTGTTTACTTAACAAATAAAGGAACGCCGCCGGCGGGTGTATGTTTTACTTAGAATTACATAAAACCACAGAGCATGGAATGTCGCGTCGGCAGCTATTAGAAATACCATTCCTAATAACATCCATGTCCGCGCAATTGCTTTGAGCGCATGTTTCTAACGTCACTAGCTTCTGCCAGCGGTTTCGCCCGCGTGAAAAGTGTTTTATTATCCCTAGGGAAGTCAAAAGTAGCATATGTGCTATTCCACACTATAATCTATCTCTGTGCCAAATTTCACCCAGATCCGTTCAGCCGTTCTGGCGTGATTGAGTAACATACGTACATCCATCCAAACTTTCACATTTATTGTATTAGTAAGAAGTAAGATATCCATAGTCAGAATTGTCTCGGACCGTCAATTTGTACGAGTAAACGGTGACAGAAAGAAATACAGTTTTTTTTTTTTTATTTGTAACCCGCACAGGAGAACAGAGATTAAAAAAATAAACAAATTTATAAAAATAACCCCGTGTGTCTATCTCAGCTTGTGCAGCGGTATTTAAAAAAAAACCGGCCAAGTGCGAGTCGGACTCGCACACGAAGAGTTCCGTACTTGGTAAATTGCGATTTACGATTTATGACGTATTAAAAAAAAACTACTTACTAGATCTCGTTCAAACCAATTTTCGGTGGAAGTTTACATGGTAATGTACATCATATATTTTTTTTAAGTTTTATCATTCTCTCATTTTAATACATCTACTTACCAAGTTTCAACAGCATAGTTCTTATAGTTTCAGAAAAAAGTGGCTGTGACATACGGACGGACAGACAGACAGACAGACATGACGAATCCATATGGGTTCTGTTTTTTGTCATTTGGCTACGGAACCCTAACGTTTGTTAGGATTCCGTAGCCAAATGACAAAAAACAGAACCCTAGCCTAGAACAGAATATTAGCGTTGAGTATGTTTATACTCAACGCTAATATTCTGATAGGATCCACTATTGAAGCACTCACAGAAGTCACAGAACACAATAATTATATTCATTAAAATAAATAAAGAATAAAAAAAGTGTTCATACTGGCACGCTTGGTTTGGAAAATTTTGACAATGCTGCCTCTAGTAGTGACTGCTGATAGTCTCGGTAACCTGTGGTTAACTGAATTACAGAAAACCCTTCTCAAAAATGGGATCTGCCGTAATAATATCCAGCCAGGGTAACCTGAATATAAGCTCCTTGCTTTCATTATTTCTTTCCACCCCGTGGCCAATTCTTTTGACAATTTCTTTAGACATTTCAAACTGCTAGGGAACCCTGTTTTATCACGCAGTGGCGCTAGTGTATCTATTGTAAGAAATATTGGAATACAGGCAGAACCTTGAGTGGTGCTACGCTATGACGTCATCTGCTACGAAGTCGGTGCTACGCCGTAGTCATCTTAGCGCTACGCGAGGGGGTGACGCGGGGAAAGACGCCAGTCGAATTGAGCTAACACTACTTACTCGTATACGCCACATTTACCTTAGCCATTGTTTATATTCTTCCTTTTTGTATAGTTGTTTGTTCGATTTCATTAATAAAAAGTTAGAAGTAAATGACCTCAGCACTTATCGTTTCGTTTCCTTCGAGACAAAAAAACTTTTTTACAAAAAAATACTACCGACTTCCAAATAAAAAAACTACAAAGTGAAAAATAACTTTATTTTTGGAAGTCGGTGTCTATAACGCAAAAAAGCCGCCATTTTGCAATTTTTCAATTTTAATGTAGCCAGTGACACTCGCAGGGTTAAGACGAATCGATTGACGTAAGAATCATCAAAATCGGCCAACGCGTTTGTTCTCTAGAACGCCACATAGGAACAATCATACATACATACTTACATACATAGACTGATAAACACATTATCCTTCTTCGGCAGTCGGGTAAAAAGTGGCACGCTTGGTTTTCATACAGATCGAGGGACTTGCGTTATCTAGTTAGATTAATGTCTGTGGCCAAAACAGTATTTATCCGTAAAATTTAGGGAAACTGTAATTCGTAGTTTTGTAGAAACTTAGGTACATTCGTAAGGTTGTCACAAACACTAACTAGGTCATCCGCTGTACAGTTTAGGGCTCTCTAGTTAAATAATATTGCATCTGAATTGTCAATGAGACCATTAGGTGCATTTGAGGTTTTATACAAAGTAGCTTGTTTCGTAGGCTACCGTTTTTGTGCCCACCAGTTGGCGCCACTGGCGAGTAAGGTCCATAAATATAGCAGTTAAATTTTGTTATTAGGCGCACGGCAGCAAAGTATGAATTATAATCATTTCTAATGCCGTAGAAGTGCGATTAAATATAACATCGAATATGCCTATACACGTAGTGAGTAGTTTTTCGCAACCCCTTTTCAAAACCGGAGTATAACATTTTCCAAAACATAAAACTATTACCAGTGGTTGGTAAATAATCTTAATCTGCCATATTTGGAAAATATTGACAACGACAAAAAAGCGGTAAATAATCTCGCGCTAAAATCCGAAAGACGGTGAGATTTGACATTTTGAAAACCTCACTCTACAGCAACGCCCCTAGCGGCAAATTCAAACGCGATAGCCCTCATTCGAAGGATATAGCTGTTTGAATTTCATGCTAAGTTGTTACATTAATAATGTCTGGTAGTAACATTTTAACAACTAGCAAGAGCTAGTTCAAATTACTTCAAAAGTTACTACTAGACATTCAACAACAACTACAAGACAGGCAAGAGCCATCGGCTTCGCCCGTGTAAAATTCGACAGTTTCTATGTCCTATCTAATCTAGACAACGGTCTGCACTGGGTCGTGTTTCATATCCAAATATCAAAATCAAAATCATGTTTATTTTTCTTCCACAAATAACACTTATCAACTAAAAACTTAAAAACGGAAAAAAAATGTTAATGATATGTCACATTGTTATTTGCGGGCGACTGGTGCCTGGACTAAGCCGTTATCTGTATTTCAGGACACCAGAGATTAGAAATATGTTAAGCTGTTAAGGCGAGAATGAAAATATCCAAACATAATATTAGTAGGATAGGACGCAGCTTGCCTACTATGTAACCTTGAAAGATTCACGACCTACCCTTGGCGGATTATTTAAAAATAAGTTCAAAAACTAAAATCCGAACACTGAAAAATCACGCTTTAAAAAGTATGACACAAGAAAATATTCATATCTGTAATTGTTATGTACAAACTATTCGATATATATCGGGTATTAAATAAACAACTTACATATGTAATAAATATTTTATTGTATTTCATACATATTCATAGTGGTGTTCAGAGGATAACCGTGGTCGTAAGCCACCTACCGTAACAAAACAATAATTTCTGCAAAGACCACGGTTATACTCTGAACACCGACAGAGACACCTCATTTTTTAAATTATGATAAGTAGTTATGAGGGATAGATGCAAGGGCGTCGCCAAGGGGGGGCAGGGGGGGGCAGCTGCCCCCCCCTAGAAATTCAAAAAAAAATTGCCAAATGTAAAGAAACCACAGTCCTATGTCTTTCACTTGACTTGCTTGATTGATCATTCCCGTACGTCGCGAATGAATATATATAAACCAAACCCAACAGATCGAACCGTTGTTGATATCCTAAAATAGGCAACAACCTTCTTTCCCTACACGGAAAAGCGTTGAAAATTTTGATCGTTCTTCCGTGCACAACGTGTACGGTAGAGTTGCATAGCTTTACACGTTGGACTCTGAATAGTGCTCGCCAAACTTCTGGGCCGCCCTGAAGTTGGCTTTCCGATGCGCAAGGCACGGATCGGTACTGTTTTTGTATGATTTACTACTGCACAGACATTGCAGCCAACTTCGGGACGGCCAAGAAGTTTGGCGAAAACTATACCGATATTATTACAATCGCTGTAGATGTAAGGCTCGTACTACAAGTGAAAAGCTTCATGTGCTCTCGACTTTACCTACAATTCATACCTTTCTTATTCTCCATAACAACTTGCCCCCCCTCTAGGCCATCGGCTGGCGACGCCCTTGGATAGATGAACATACATCTCTCTCATACAAACATACCGGTTAAAAACATAACCTCCCTTTTGCTTCGCCATAGTCGGGTAAAAAATCTTAATCACTGCAATTAAAATCAATAGTCATATATTCAAATTAGGCTGAGAGCCAACATGTTTTGAATGTCCAAGTTGTATCTAAAGACCAGTCCTCCAAAATGGGCGCCCATCATCACTTCTCAGTGTTGTTCTTACGTCTTTCACCACAAGTCCTTGTACGTCTTAATTAAAAAATATACGTAGTTGGTGGTAAACGAGCTCACTTCATTTTCTTAGTCATTAGACACTCGTGACAAGTCCGCGGCGAGGGTCGTTCGTGGCCATCCCCGTCGTCCCGACACTTGATGCAAATTTAACTACCCAACCGACATTAAGACTTAATTGAACAAGCTTGTTCTAGCAGCAAACATATTATCGCTTTAACATTATTATGTTACCGGCAAAATACTTTAAAGACTGTCCTGTAATTTACAGCTGCATTACTGAATTTTGCAATTTGACCGCAACTTTCAAGCCATTAGCATATTTACTTAAGGGACTTCCACCGCTTTTGTGCCGTAAAATTATTTCGTATTTATTCATGTGCATTATTTTTGAAACAAGGTTTTTTTCGTGTAACTAATAGTTTTGCTTTAAAAGAATAATTAACAACATGATATTTTTTCGCAACTTTTGGATACTCCTCCAAAACGACATGGATGTTTAAAAATATTTTTACACAGAATAATTGATGGCTGGAATTTCTTCATAACTGAAATAGCATATGTAAATCAAATAATATTTTGCAAACAAAACTGTTCAAAAGGAGGTTCAATATTGATATTTTGCATCGAGCGGGCGCACGGCCAGTACTGCGTTAACATTGGGGCGTATATATCACCTTAAGCTAAAATTTGCACATTACTCCCACCAGGGGAGATTCCTGTCTGCATCTTTGCGGACTTAATAAAGATTCTTTCCATTAAAACTGTAATCGAGGCTCCTCAAAAGGTTCCATTGAACAAAGTTCATTTTAATTTAGCTTTGACCCCTCAAAATTATTTATGGTGGAAAAATATCTCGGTTGAAACTCTACCCGGAGATGTTATAATGTTTTGCTTTAACATCGTTAGTATAAAATATTGCAGCTAGTTATATTAAAGCTAAGCGGATTTCTGAGGGATTATGAGATTATTTAATTAATTAGTTCCTGCTCTTTTTAAGTCAAGGTCTACATTGGTGCGTCATATTGTTTTATGTGTGAAGTAGGTCACACGGAATCGATGTTTAAAACTTTTCATACGTTTTTATTTCTTATACTAGGTGTTGCCTGCGACTTCGTCTGCGTAGCATGATAGCATTAGTATTTCGAATAGCCTTTTTTTTTATATCGCGCAATAATATTGTAGGTGTGTGGGCCGCCTTACTTGAGAAATTATTAATTCACCATAAAAACTTCCACCCTTTCCACACCCTAAAGCTCTATCCACACATATCAGGGCCGTGCCAGGGACGTGGACGGACCGTGCCCCGTCAGGGACTCAAAAAAATATCGTTGGGAACATTTTATATGAACTCGTTCACACACGTCCGTGCACGGGACGTGCACGGGCCAGTGACGGAGCCTCAGTGCCTTGGCCGACACCGTGACGTGCACGGGTGTGCCGATATTTTCCCGGCACGTTGTCGATCTACACTGCTCTTGCACAATCGGTCATCACATACTGTATACCGATCTGGGGAGGGGCCACCAGAACCAAATTTCTAGACCTAGAAAGGGCCCAAAGGTCTCTCATCAAAGTTATGTATTTTTTTAAACCCTTTCGATATTCAACAGACAACCTTTACAAGATTAGTAATTTGCTCACTGTTAGGAAATTATAAATATTGAACATAACCATACATCTGCACAAGACCCTCTCATTTGATTCATCAAAACTTGTTAAAAGACGTAAAGACATTGTGGCCCACTCTCCTCGGGTCCGTATGATTTTCGCCAGACGTCAGTATAGTACACAATCAACTTATATTTATAATAAACTAGCTGACCCGGCAAACATTGTTTTGCCATAAAAACACCAAACATCTACTCTACCTTACATACCCTACCCTACCTACATACCTACCCTATCTATGTAGATAAGGCACCAATTTTTTTTTATCATTTTTTTTTCTTAAGAACCTTCTCCTAACAATAACACAACAAAAAAGGAATTAGCGAAATCGGACCAGCCGTTCACGCGTGATGCCGTGACCAAGGGAAATAGGGATTTATTTTTATATGTATAGATTAAACCTCAAATTAAATATTTACCCCATGTTGTGTCACGAATGTAAAAATACCCTAACGGAACGGTTAAAATTTCAAATGTACGATGAAATTGAACTTTTATTTACCAGAGTATGCTAAAGAAGAACCAGTATCCAGTCATAACATACATCAGTTAATCATTTATTAACACACACACACTTACTCACTCCCACACACCCCGCTCATCCAACCTTCCACACATACATACATACACACTAACACTACACATACTTGAACATGCATAATAACAATAATTTTGTTTTCTTTAATTATATCTCAATATTGTAGATGAAACATGAATGGTCGTTTTAAAAAAATATTTTATGTCCCGAAGATATCAATTTAACCACTCTGCTCGACAAGATTTTGACACATGACACACCAGCTGAGTCGACAGGTTATTGCAAATTACGTCATGAAATTCAGGAATTTACTTGAACTTTCAACATTCGAATTTATTCAGAAAAATAAGTTAACGCAGCTATCTTACACAGTAAATTTGAAAAAAATATCTTTATTTACATGTTGCGCTCGGTTAAACCGCGTCAGTCTACTGCAAAATGTGTACAAAATACGAATTACTACACCTTTCCAAACGGTAGACAATTTAGATTTGCTCAAAATATGTACATAAACAACCTTTTCCCTTGCTGAAAAGATGCAAAAGGACAACACAAAGATATACTCATTTTATTTGCGTCCTTATGTTCCTAATTTGTCATACAAAAATTCATAAAAAAACAAGCCAAAATCTGGAAAAAGATTGCATAAAATTTTGATGCAACCTTGCAACATGACATTTCTTTGGTGTTGTTTTTTTTTTTGCTGTCCATTCACGCGTCTCATAATCGATTAAAACTGCATTCAGCCTAATCGATTAAGTGTATTTCGATTATTTAAAATTATTCATTTAAATAAAAAAGTGATTTTCAAAAATGTATTGTTTTAAAATTAAAATTAGTTTATAGGCACAAAATAAAATAACAACTTATAGTAATAACATATAGTAATAACTATACATAAATGCTTTCATAATGTTATCAGAAGAGTAAATTGAAAAAAAAATAGGATTCGTGGCTAATTTCGCGCCGAATTCGCCGAACGTAAAAGAATTCAAAATTCAAATTTGGAATGCAGTCGGTATTCAAAATATTTTATCGGGCACATTTTAATATAAAAGAGAGTTTTACATTGATCATTTCAGACGGTTTTATACAGAATGGCCAGTATAAATATGAGTATGTTTATGTATGACTAGCACTCCGCCCGCGACTATGTTCGCGTGATTTCGTTTATCCTATAAATGATCTTCTTATATGCAGTTAGTAAAGGCAACCAAAAATAAGATATTATTAAAACTATTAAAAACTGGGTATCGTGGATTTGGGTTTGGGGTTGGTGGGTTTATTGGATTGGGACGATTCGTTATTTGACTTAAACAATAATACATTTTAGGTTATCGCCACAAAGTAAAATCCTCCCCTAAAAACTTATCAACCCTTTTTGCCCCGTTGAGGGTCTAGTTTTGAACAACCTAAATATGCTATTCACTCCTTTCTTCTCTTTTTACCCGACTGCCGAAGGAGGGTAATGTGTTTATCAGTCTATGTATGTATGTATGTATGTTTGTTCCTATGTGGCGTTCTAGAGACCAAACGTGTTGGCCGATTTTAATGATTCATACGTCAATCGATTCGTCTTAACCCCGCGAGTGTCACTGGCTACATTAAAATTGGAAAATAGAAAAATGCCAGATTTTGGGCGCCATATTGCGGAGGACAATTTTTTTTTCTTCCATACCCATCGTGTGGGGTATCAAAATAAAGGGCTTTAAGAGGTGATTTCGAAAATATAAAACACATATGTTTAAATGTACCTAAATCTTAAAAACAGATAACTAAAAAGTTATAAATAAAAAAAGTTAATTCAAAAAATCTAAAAACCCGACTGCTTTAAAAGCCAAATAAAAAGACTTAAACAAGGAGAAAATCTTGCTGTGCAGTCGGAGGATATATATTCGCGAGCTAGCTGACGAAAACCAGATGTATGCTCCGACTGCAAAGCAGTCGGGTTTTTAGATTTTTTGAATTACATTTTTTTATTTATCATTTTATGTTAGTCAGATTGCGCAGTGAGTTGCCTCAAAAAAAACTTTAACACCCCTAAACCCAATCTGGGAGGGAGTTTTCAAAATGTTTTATGTAAATTTTGATCATCAACTTTATCCCCAAAGAATTTGATTTTACATACAAACTAAGTTTTACCCTTTTCACTTCCTTTGCGGTTGAATTGCCGCAAAATCGTGCCTTAGTGCTTCCCTAGAAAACCACGTCAAAAACGAAACCCTGTCCAGTAAGATTCTTAGCTTGAGTTAGTTTCGAAAAATGTATAATGACCACCTTTATTGTTTCCTTAGGTTGGTATTTGTGCCAAATTTCAAATTTATTAACCCGGGAAATAAAATTCTTCAAAGCACTTTAACTCCCCAAAATCGTATTTTGGGACTAGATAAGTAAAACTAATAATGAAAACCTTTATGGTTCACTTAGGATGGGTATTTATGTAAATTTTCAAATTTATTAACCAAAGAAATATTTAATATGTGATTTGTGGGGTGTTAAATTATTTTTAAAATATATGATATTTCAAAAATAATTTAACACCCCTTAAATCATCTTTTGGGGGTAGTTTCGAAAAACTAATAATGAAATCCTTTATTGTTTATTTAGGTTGGTATTTGTGCCAAGTTTCATGTTGATTGACCCAAGAAATCAGATTCTTCCATACAAACTTCAACATCCCCTAAATCGTCATTTGGGAGTTTCGAAAAACTAATAATGGCAACCTATATTGTTTACTTAGAATAAGAATTATGGCCGAAGGAATTAGATTTGTCATACAAACTTTCAAACCCCTTTTTACCCCCTTAAATAAATAAATAATAAAAATGTTTATTTTATCTCCACAAATTACATCAAGTACATACATTATACAGCTGACATTAGGGATGCAATTTCCAAAAATCCTTTCTTACTGCACAATTACGTCACTTGAGGACCCTTTCTGCCAAATTTCATGCTTCTAGATGATTTTCAGCTTAGTTGGTTGACAACCATGCTATAACTCGCTTGGAAAGGAACCGCGCAAGAAGATACGCACAAGGTTATTGATATTAATAGTTTTCGGGGAATGCAGATGTAAATACAAACCAAACTTATGTTCTTAAAATGAATAAAAATAAAATTTTAAAAGTATGTATAGAATAACCAATTTTCATAACATTACAACAAACTCGACCGAATTCAAAACCTAACCATACCATACACTCAACTCATTATTCAATATATAATTATAATAATAATACCAGCCTATAATTGTCCCACTGCAAGGCAAAGGCCTCTTCTCATACAGAGAAGGCACGAACATTCATCACTACGCTAGCTCAATTTTTTTTGAGACTATAAGACCATGTTTCTTCATGATGTTTTCATTCACCGTTGTCAACGATTTCTAAAATATACTTAGAAAGTACATTAATGAATTTGAAAATGGAAATCATTGGTATTTGTCCAGATTTGAACCCATGACCTCAGGCAAGGCGAGGCCTTTAGCCACTGGGCCAGTAGGACACTCATTGCAATATAACGAATTATCACAAAATCGTTGGTTCCCCGAAACTAAATTTATCTACACTTGCGTTACAAACTTACATAAAATATACTAGGCACTCTGTATACTTCTGAGACTATCAAACATAAAGACTCAATCATTATTATTTTTATACAAAATAGTTTTGAATAGCGAACGCATTCCGAATTTGAATTTTGAATCGGATAGATAATTCGGCGCGAAATTATCCACGGTTCGATGAAATTGTTTAGTTGGTTGTAGTCAAATAATGTCCAAAAATCTATTAAGATTACTTTAAGAAATAATTAATAGTAATAATTTAAGTACTAATTGTATTTTATGCCTAAAACAGGATTTTTCTATTTTTTAAGAATCGATTTGGGATAATCGCTCATTAATCGAGTGGATAGCATAAATAAAATCGATTGCTAAAATCGTTTTGCCACACAACTATTACATTAAAAAAAAACAATCTACTTGACGAATTGGAAATTTAACAAAAATAAAGTAGTGGTAATGAATTTTACGTATTATTGGACTAGTGTTTGTTAATTACGTTAAAATCAGGGCTTCTTCTTGTTGTTTATTATATTTAGAGACATAATTGTCATATTTGTAATCAATTTTACATGTGGAAGGGTGATATTTGTGTAAAATAAAAATGTAAACAAACACGATTGGCGCCTAACTTCGACTTTGAATAACAAATAACTTCATTACCACTAATTATTTAATTTGAAATATGGATGAATTCGACCAATAATTAAACAATTAGCAAACCTTTACCCCTGTCGTGGAGTTTGGGTGTCCAAAATCTGCATTTTTATGTTTTTTAGCTTCGACCACCACTGTCATCAAAATGGCGATTATCGTATTATTACACTTGTTTTTAACAAATGTAAATTAATAAACTTGCGCACTTAATCTAAAAAAAATATTTGCGCTAACATGTAAGCTTTTTATCCAACTATTTTAATTAAAGCCCCCACATAAGATTCGTTAGGTATCTTAATCAATAATTAAGTTATTAATTAGGATGTCGTATGACGTAAATCTGGGGTCCAAAATGAGCCGCGGCTGAGCCAGCGGAGGTATGCTTGTCAAGCCCCAAAATGTACCCCGTCCGAACTATACGGTTAATAAAACAGTTTATTGTATACGCCACAAACACATAAAACGGTATGTCCTCTTTAAAGAAAATGTGACTAATAAAAAGAAACTCGTAAAACAACACAAAAGAATCTATCGGAAAATAGGCTATCTATACTGTGATTTTTTATTTCGTAGACTAAACTGACAGCTGCCAATAACCTTATTTTTTTTAAATGTTGCTAGCGCAGAGCTAGTGTTGTAGGTAAGGCTCAATCATAAGTGATTCATCGAATCGATGTTACACGACTCCTCAATGTTATTTTACTAATTGTTGTAAATAAATTTTATGAATATAAACGTAATATATTTAAATATACAGTATTCATACACATAGTACATAAACTTTTATTGGGTTAAATATGAAATCAACAATAAAATAAATGCGTACGATAAAATAAAGTCTGACATAAATGAGTAGAATCTAAATAAGAGCCGCTAGTTTCTAAACAATTTTTTTTGCCATGCGGTAGTTTCATTTTCGATCTACTTCGATTTTCGATTAACTTTCGATCACTCAGGATAGTCATGATTCGACACTATCTAAAAGATCTACATATTGTGTCGGTGTTGCTTCAATGCATAACTAATACTAGCTGCTGGGCAAAACTGACAGAATCAGTTTATCAACATAATCAAATCGAATTCGATAACCAAATTGTATCCAACCAAGTCACTGATTATAATCGCGCCGACAATCCGGATCAACCAGACATGTATAATGAAGGTGAAACCCAAAATGACGCAATTACTTAATCGAAGGATGTAGCACGCATCCCTTGTACTGCCAGTCAGGCAGCGGCCTTAGCACAGCGCAGCTTCTCAATGGCAGGGGACGTGAGAGGAGCGCGGGGTGCAGTCGGGGGGGACGCATCGAGCCCCTCGTATATTCCAATAAAGAAGGACAAGACTCTAATAACGCGACCCGAGTAAGCTCCCAAAACGACACCTCAGACTTTCCAACAAGAAGTTTCTTTAAAAGCGACCTTATGTTACAGTTATAAAGTCGAATTTACACCAAACGAAAGCCCACTCAGTAATAAATACGAAAACAGAACCGCACGTCCGGTGAAGTTTTTAAGAGAAGGCGACGTAGGTGGAATATTAGGTGAGTACAAGTAATGGAAATTTGATAACTCGCGTCGAGAAGAATTACACGCCTACCAGGCGCCCAGAGTAATGCGTCGTGAATATAAATAATATGATTAGTACTAAGCACCGCCGACAGCTATTTCGGCAAAAAGTACTATGTTCACTACCCAACAAAAAGCGACTTACTTCGCGTTACGTTTGGCAAACCACGCATGATCAAATATTCTAAGTACATCTCTAAAAGGTATCGATTTTCTGCATTAGGAGTACGTATAAGAGTTTTGGCATTTGCTAACCAGGCACAATAATGTTTTCAAGGCTCAAAGGTGAAATGGAAATCAGTTGGGAATAATAATATAAAAATAAAAATACAGTTTTTATTGTTTCTCATACAATTGTTCTACAGCACAAAATTGAGGCAGACCCGATAAGTTATAAGGATACTTGTAATGGGGTTACCTCGCAACTTCCCGTGGGTCCGGTTTTTACCCGACTGCCGAAGGAGGGTAATGTGTTTATCAGTCTATGTATGTATGTATGTTTGTTCCTACGTGGCGTTCTAGAGACCAAACGCGTTGGCCGATTTTGATGATTCTTACGTCAATCGATTCGTCTTAATCCTGCGAGTGTCACTGGCTTCATTAAAATTGGAAAAAACAAATATGGCGGATTTTGGGCGACATTTTGTGGGGAAAAATTTTTTTTTTTTCTTCCAAACCCATCGTGTGGGGTATCAAAATAAAGGGTTTTAAAAGGCGATTTCAAAAATATATAACACTTATATGTTTAAATGTACCTAATTCTAAAAAAAAAATAACTAAAAAGTTGTAAAGACGTAAACAAGAAGAAAATCATGCTGTGCAGTCGGAGGATACATCTGGTTTTGGTCCGCCAGCTCGCGAATAAGTATAAGTATCCTCCGACTGCACAGCATGATTTTCTTCTTGTTTACGTCTTTTTAGTTTGCTTTTTAAGCAGTCGGGTTTTTTGATTTTTTAAATTAACTTTTTTTTTTATGTCCGACTGAACGTATTCGCCGTATGGTGCCGTATGGTCCCGGCCGTAAAGAATTTCACCATCCCATGTCTTCCCGTGGGTGTCGTAAGAGGCGACTAAGGGACAAACCAGAGAATGGGCAGCAGCGTTCTCGGTGCTTCTATAACAACCATACTGCGATCGCCAACCCGCCTGCCAAGCGTGGCGATTATGGCAAAACCCCCCATGAATAGCACAAATAAAAAATGGCCCCTAGTGCCCGGCAGCCTGCCTACCCTCGACTACGGTAGCGGTCGAGGTTACGGCATGGCAAGGGGTGCCAAGAATCTCCGGACGGGATCCGGGTACCCCAACAAACTTTGCTGGGGGAGGCCTATGTCCAGCAGTGGACGTCTTTCGGCTGAAATGATGAACGTATTTGTAGCAGCGTAGCAGTTTCGTAGCAGTGCTACGAGACGCCTACGCCCGCAGCACACTGCTTTGTTTTACACGATGTTACTAGTACGTCATGAGATGGAATTGTATTTCCGAGTTGAAGGGGAGGAAATTTTCCAGATATAAATAGATATACTAACCTATTATATACACCTGCTTATTTTATTATTACCGTGATTAAGCTTGTCAGTAACGAAGAAGAAGACTGAGAATTATAGTCTTGAATTTATGTTTGTTTGATGTAAAAAGAACTTTAAATTCTTATTAGTGAAAAGGTTGTTAAAAAAATGAAGCCAACTTCCAAAATAAAACACACATTATTTTATTTCGGAGTTCATACTTAGCATTATGGTGTTCCAGTGGCTATCTGTGGTCTCACCAGTTCCAATTCATCAATTGATACTTTCAAAGTGCAAATGATTGCATTGTTGATAAAAATACCAAAATCGAAAAAAGAAAGAAAGAAAGTAAAATTGTTTATTCTGCACAAACTAAACGCACAATACAAAATAAAGAGTGGCATTCACTAAAAGTACAAAAAGCCAAAAGCCTCGTATTCAAAAACGAAAAATTATAAAAGTTTGTCAATTTTGTCTATTGCTTGATAATAATAATATAATAATAATAATAAAAATTCTTTATTTATCTCGACATCAAAATACAGTGACTAATCATAATACGTAACCTTGCATGGAGAAGGGTGTCTGAGATAGGTAAGGCCCTGTGTTACAGATCACCCATTTTACATAAATCATGAAATAATTTGTGTGTGTACTCATTACAAAATCGAAATTTAAGTTTAAAGAAGAATACAATTAAATTAAATTTAAAGAAAATTAAAATCAAAATCAAAGAGAATTAAAATCAATGAGAAATAAAATCAAAATCAAAGAAAATTTAAATATAAAAATTCTGCGAAAAATATTCAAAAGAAGTATCTTATTCACTGAAAAGTATGAATCTACAAACAATAAGTACCTATGTAGCTATAAAAAATGAGTAAAACAAAAATGAAAATGAATAAAAAAAAAAGCAATACACAGTTATCTGTGGGTGAGAGGCCAAAGACAATCGAAAAAAAAACCGGCCAAGTGCGAGTCGGACTCGCACACGAAGGGTTCCGTACCATTATCGCAAAACACTGCATAAATATCACGTTTGTTGTATGGGAGCCCCCCTTTAATATTTACTTGATACTGTTTTTAGTATTTGTTGTTATAGCGGCAACAGAAATACATCATCTGTGAAAATTTCAACTGTGTAGCTATCACGGTTCATGAGATACAGCCTGGTGACAGACAGACAGACAGACAGACGGACCGCGAAGTCTAGTAATAGGGTCCCGTTTTTACCTTTTGGGTACGGAACCCTAAACGAATTGAGAAACTCTTACTTTTTTTGAAGTCGGTTAAAAAGGAATCATTGACTATTTAAAGCGTGGATGGATAATATTATCCACATACAGGCCGTAACAAGTTGTCATCAAGCATCATACGTACTTATCTAGCTGCGTGTATGTACTTACCCGTAATATTTTAAAGTCATGTTCTTACATAGCAAGAGCGGCGGTAAGTCTGGTCAGGAAACTCCTTCTTTTCAAGGTGCTAACATTTTCATTGCATAGTGGGTACTTAGTTCAAACACTCCCTGCCTCCCTCCTATATTTTATTTACCGTTAAACCGGGTCACGTACGCAGTGTGTTGCAGCAACGTGTTCGCTAACAGCTGTAAAACGTTGCAGCAACACTGTTGCACTTTAACAACATTTTGCGCGATTTTCTCATTACATTTTATGGGAGTTTTCTTTGCTGTGGGAAATTCTTTGGGATGTTAGCGTCTTTTCATGCGTTGGTCGGGTAAGTAGTGCCGTTTTGTGTGAACTTATTCATAATTGCTTACCCTTAGGCACAGATAATATAATACTAGCATACAGATACCTCATCCCATACAAAGAAACCGTGCCGACGTAACCAGCGTTTTTCGACTGCTTATTCTGGCAATTTTTTGTACATCGAACGCATTCGGTTCTGTTTCACGGTGTTAGCAGCGACTTGCAAGTAAAAGGGTTTACTAGGTTCGTGAATATTTTTTTCTTTGTATACAGTGCAGGTTTGTTTTCTAGTATTTATTTGTACGTTTTTACAGTTTTTTTTGCACCAAAATGTGTTAAAATGCAAACTTTAACAATCGAGTGGAATGCCTCAGAAATGATCCGTCTAATAATCTTTGAAATGTGAATTAAGAGCCCAATATTCCATAATTTTGTACTTAGGAGAGTTGATTAAACAAGAACATACAATTTTTGTGTTCAATTCCAGAAAATGTTAATTTTACACACATTCAATAACAGTTTGAGGTGCATATCGCGCCATCTAGTGAGATTTATTTGAACCAAATTTTCTTTCTTAGCAATGAGACCACGTGCCTTATGTAAACTTATCTAATTATCTTCCGCGTACCTCAAGCTTACCGTCACTGGGTACATGTATAACAAGTAAAATTAAAAAAAAAAAAAACACCTTATACATTTTTATTGCATGCTACTTAATTCGTCTAGTAGTAGACGCGCTTCGATCTACAATCAGTGTTGAACACGTAATTATGACACGACATCTTCATCTTCTACGGACCGACCTCGGCATACGTTGCTTATCCTTGAAGATTGGCCGTTTATTATTTAGCCATTACTAACCTTAACCTACCTCAAGCCAATTGTTAACCCCCGACAAAAAAGTGGGGTGTTATAAGTTTGATGTGTTTACCTGTGTATCTGTCTGGTGGTATCATGAACCGATTTTGATTTCGTTTTAATTGTTTGAATGGTGACTTTATCGAGAGTGTTCTTAGATAGTTATATTTGATAAAAATCGTTTCAGCCATTCAAAAGTTATTAGCGTTTTACTGTTTGAATCGGGGTATTTTCGCAAGATATCGTGTCATAATTACGTGTTCGATAGAATGTTGCTCAAAGCGGGTCTACTACTAGATAAAATATGTAGTTTAAAAAGTATGAAACGATAGAAAATGTCGGGGTTTTGGCAATTTTTACTTTTTAACCGACTTACCAAAAAGGAGGAGGTTCTATGTTTGACATTATGTTTTTTTTTGTGTATGTTCACGCATATCTCCGTCAATTTTGGACCGATTTTGAAAATTATTTTTTTGTTTGAAAGAGTATGTTTCGAAATTGGTCCCATTTTAATTTGGTGAAGATCTGATGAAGGACTTCGAAGATATACAACAGAACTCTTCAATAAATTACGGCAAATCTCTCGGAATTGCTGCAATCGCATGTCTGTTTATTGTTTACGCCATTTCATAACATAACATCACGCCAGTACGCTCTAAAGGGGTACGCAGATCTCTCATTTCACCGGTAATACTCTAGTTTCATGATATTCGGGTAATCTATTCTGGCGTTATAGGTACCTTACTAAACAACTTGTACAACTAAAAAGTGAAAAATAAAAAGCTTTTTACAAAAAAATACTACCGACTTCCAAATAAAAAGACTACAAAGTGAAAAATAACTTTATTTTTGGAAGTCGGTGTCTATAACGCAAAAAAATGGTACCTACCAAAGATACCGACTTCCAAAAATAAAGTTATGTTTCACTTTGTAGTCTTTTTATTTGGAAGTCGGTAGTATTTTTTTGTAAAAAGCATTTTATTGACAATCGCTATCCGCCCCGCTTTCGATGATAGAATGTCATAAGTAAAAAAAAATTTAAGTCAAACATTTTTTATGTCGTTTTTGTGTCGAATAAACACTTTTTCTTTCTTTTCTTTCTTATAGGGCCTCAGTTCTCAACCCCACAGAATAACCATGATTGTCGACCACAGCAACAGAATAATCCTAGTGTCCTTTCTAGTTTCTAGGGAAAGCTTATTACCTGTACTTTCAATATTAAATCCCCTCTTATCGAAGGTTGTATTAATAAGCCACGGCCAGTACTCGAATAAGGGAAGGTTAAGTAAGTAGCTTTTACCGTTGGGTTTTTGTTGTTATTTTACCGAATTTAATATTCGGGATAATCTTAGCTAATAGGGTTAGAGTAAAGGTCGTTACGCACTACACGTCCGTGTCCGTGATTTGAGTTCCGAGTTCAAAATGTTCTGAATTATGACAGATTATGACGATAGAGTTCGGATGTAGTACGTAAGCTTCCCTACAAGAAGTACTACGGCTACTTTGGAACCGAAATTTCACGGACACGGATCACGGACACGGACGTGTAGTGCGTAACCGCCTTAAGACTATCGTATATAGTTTTTTTTTCACAAACGACAGAAACAAACGGTCTTCTTCTTTTCCTACAATAAGGAAAAAAAGGAAAACCGGTGCTTAGATCGACAGCAGGCGTTACATGGAGCAGGAAAACACACGATCGTGTACTGTGGAAGGGTCTGGGGGAGGCTGCTAGTAAGCAAAATAAACGGGTGCATCTCGTATCATATAAAGTTATTTGGTATATTTTCATTTCAATAACGTTCACAAGATATAATAAACGTGAGTTATACCAACTGTTGATATCATTTCTTTAGATATAATGTTTATATACTCTAAAACTTATTTCGTATAACGTTATTGGATATAACGTTTATTTAATCGAAAATCATTAGGCCTATCGTTTAAAATATATAATATTGGTACCATCTTTATGATTAACACCCCGATTCAAAGGAATCCGACCTGGATGGGTTATATTAGGTTAGAAGGTTCAACACGCCCACGGTCACGGCGTCAACGTGTTCTGGTACGTCGGTGACGGGGGTTACTCCTCAAAGGAGGGTCCGGTGACGGACAGCCGCGGCGGGTTCGTGGATGTATGCTTCCGCGTTCCCGTGTTCCCGCCATAAGCGGCAAAGTAGGACACCGTGGAGTTTTAGTGGGTTAGAGTTCCACATAACTGCGCTATCTCCCGGTGGTAGCGTAGTATGCATGAATGCTCCTCCAAGCAAAAAAAAAAAAAAAAACTGTTAGAAGGTTAAGGCGGGAGCGGAGCGGAGAGCTAGGTCCTCTCTATGTTGGTGAAACATTTGGGTTAGGTTTGGTGTTGGTGAATCATTTGGGGATGACAAATGTAATTAATTGAAATAGAATATCGATTATTATTATTGTTTTAGTTGAATTTAAATTTGCTATTGTGTGTAATTTTACCTTTGATATTGTATATTTTTTTTTTATTTGACGAGAACTGTTTTAACATGGATTATTTTGGATTTGTTATGGTATTTGTTACACAAATAATGATTTTATAATTTTTATTGATTTTAATATTTTTACAGTTTATTTTTTACCCTTGACATTATTTTTTTTTTCTTTGACTGAATTGTAAACGTGACATTAAGGATTATTAACTATTATTATTATTTTTTTATGGATGTGACATATTTATTGATCTTTTATAATTATATGTCGCATCAAGGCTGGCCGATAGATGTAAACCATCGGGAAGTCAGGATGTATTCCCTTAGGTTAAGACATCGTGTGTGGGCAGGTCGTTGGGGTACAATCGTGAAAATGAAATCACACAAATTATTCGATACACTGAGTATATTCAAATAGACACAAGTTACATTCTTGCTTACTAATATTACGGATCGACACTGATTCTACGACGTGTTAGCTCTACGGCTGTCAGTACTCAACTGCCTTCCTCCCCACCACGCAACCGCTTATAAAAAGCATGCCAATGCGTAGTTGTTCTTGCTTTGCCGCCAGATGGCGTGCTTGCGATTTGCTTTGACGTCCGTACTATTGACTAAACCCGACACGGCCATCCTGCGAGACAGGCGTCCTCGTCTGTTCCTCATTGTCAGGTTCTAACAGTGTATCGAATCATGTGGAAATCCTCAATGGATGTCCTCAGCCCTTGGGGGAAACTGAGGGGTCTGTCAGACTCCTACTGACTAAAACCACATGGTGTTCTCTAGGCCGTAATTACTCTTGAGAGGCGAGCGTGGAACACACACGTCGCCTTCTCGGGCCTCTCTCAGGTGACAGATCCCCAAATCTATCACCCGCAGGCATCATCTTCTTGTCCTTGCTCCATGCCATCTCATGTCGTGTTGCGCCACACGTCCTCTTAGTCTACTCCGACCCGCCAGTCTCCCATCATACCAGGGATGTTTTTCTGAAACACAAAATTTCCAAACAGTATTCACTCGTCCAATCCTGACGCATACTCTAGGTGAGTGAGGAAACACTTTGAATCAATCAAAAATGATCATTTAAATGTCTCCTTTCACCTTTGCAAGGAAAGAGTAATTCTATTTCCAATATAAAGAAAATAGTAACTCAATCATCGATTTGGTACCTAAAAGCACCCAATCTTCGTGATTACAAAGTCCAAGTACCACTGATAGTCATTAATCTCAAATTAAATCCAGCAAAAGAAACCACCAAGTATCTTATTCCCGATATTTAGCTATCTTATATCTCTCTTAGCAATCACAATTGCTCTACTCGAACATCTCCACGATGTCTAATCAACTCAACTCTCTGAACTCAGAACCTGTTCACACAGAGATTTAGTCTGTCCTATGTTACGTCAATTCATTATCTACTTCGTCTACTATCTCAATTGGTACTTGAGCTTCGTGTGTCTTACTAACACGATCTACGCAAAGTAATCAAAATTAGAAAACTATCATTATTAAAATTTTCGTAATGAAGGCTTGACGATTCGAACGTCATCAACATTAACATGGTGACCTCACCAAACGCATGACCGCGAGTTTACTTTCTTGTAACCTCATGACTTAATAGGAAGTTTCTGTAAGGTTCCTAACACAAACATGAATTTTCACACCAGACATAGTGTCACACAGACTTACAGGTGCCATACAGGCCTACCGTTGCCACACAGGCCAACAGTTGCCACACAACGCTCGGCTACTCCTGACCAAACTAGATCATTGGGTTCGTGAAAATAGAAATTTTAGAACCCTACTCATTAACTAAATCATTACCCTGGGCCATGTACCACTAGTCGCTCCAAACAAACTTTAAAACTTCTGCTGCAGGAAAAACTGCCAAGCCTACAGAAACCCTCGAGTAAAACCTCCAACGCGGCCCTCTAGCCGACCAGCAACTGTATTGCTCTTACAACGGTCTCCAGACCCCGACCTCCGCCAGAATCCACTGGTACGGTCAAACATAATACGTTCGATAGACTAAATTACTCGACACCTTAAGCTTGCTCATTATCATCAAAATCCTTTTGACATCTACATCGACTGGTACATAACCCGCTGGTATCTTCCTTAACCTTCAGTGTGCATACTTGTAGGTCCTAAGCGTACCTATTTAAAGCTTTCAGTGTATAACGATAACTGTCCTGTCATAATCACCTATCGCGGACTTAATACAGGGTCTACTTAGTTTTCGTACTAGAGATTCCCACACAACACTATTCATTAGAAAAAAAAGGTCAGACGATCAACAAGTTCAACAACTAAACAAAGTAATATAACAATGCTGTTACAGTTTGTTATAATTCAAAGGCAATGTATACTCAACTCATGAAATCCTCATTGTGACTTGTGCACCAACACAAGCCAGAATCGCATCTACCAACGACTCTTTACATATCTGCCGCCACACATGATACAACACATGAGGGGCCTTGTGCACCAACACAAGCCTGAATCGTATCTACCAACGATTCTTTACATATCTGCCGCCACATATGCTACAACACATGAGGGGCTCTGTGCACCAACACAGACAAGAATCGCACCAACGACTCTCAAAAATCTAGCGAATATGTGCTACAACACATGAATCGCTCTGTGCACCAACACAGACAGAAATCGCACCAACGATTCCTTGTAGACCCATCGCCACATGTTACTCATGAGGTGCGGTCTAAGACCCATCGCCACATGTCACTCATGAGGTGCGGTCTAAAGTTTTGAGTATGAGTGTACAAGCCATTCTTAATCAGATTTGGTCTCACTACCACTGTCATCAACTATGACTTCTAATTCTCAAGGAACTTGGTGATCGGGGATCCTTCTCACAAGATTCGCACTTTTTACCCAAAGATCTTGGAACATACCGACTGTTAATATGAGGGGACCAATTAAGCCTGATAATGTCCAATGAAGCCGTGTGAAGGAGCTTCACGAATGAACTCTGATCAAATCTTTAAAATCAAATACCAACAGTAAGTATTTACTATCGCTCACTAACTCAGTTTTTATGCAAGGAAAACGATTGCCAGATCTACTGCTATCATAATATTACTTTGAAAGTTAGCAAGTGAATTCAGATCTGAAGACGGTGGTTGTAAATCGTTACGCAACAAGATCCTTTCTGAGTACAGGTAAATGACCATTACCGTTACTAACTCGATACAATTTCGTTACCCCACGACATTACAGACTCACTTTGCCACTGAAAATTACTAGTTATTCAGTCATTTTGGATATCTCAACTCCTTCATATGGGATATCTCATCCTAAGGTTCGTACTAAACCTAATATTGAAACTAGGAAAGTACTAACTAGCTAATAGGAAACTCATTAGCTACCTGCCCCTTACTAAGTGTGTCTTAATTACCTAGTGATAGTGCTAGATATAACCACGACCAATACAATGGTCAAACATGAAAACTTAAAACTCGAACTAGCATCTCTTCACTAGAGAACCTTCGACCTCCCTATCGAAATAATATGGAAGCGACTCACCGAGTATTCCATTCCAAACTTGCGCGCGCTCCCGACATCACAGCTGTGGTCATAGCGTTCGACTACCACCTGCGAACTGCTAGCCTGCCATCGGTCTTAACCTCTCCGACGTTGACACGTCAACCTTCGCGCTCAGCATCTGAATCGCTAGCCTGCAGCAGAGGCTTCAGGCTGCGACACAATATTGTATCTGAAACATGAAAAACATTACGAGAGTATATGTTCACACGGTTATCGTAACCATACACGGCTTTGATTGAAATTAACCGATGCACTGGTGTACTCGTAGTAACCTAAACTAATCAATCTGCCTAGCCTTTTCCCAACCATATTGGGGTCGGCTTCCAGTCCCATCGGATTCAGCCGAGTACCAGTGTCCCACATGGAGCGACTGCCCATCCGACCTCCACAACCCAGCAACTGGGCAGCATGGCACCCCTTGGCAAGACTGGTGTCAGATCTCAGGCCTCCGACTACCCGTAACGACTGTCAAAGATCTTCAAATGACAGCCGGGACCAACGGCTTTACGTGCTCTCCGAGGCACGGAGGAAACCCGGTATGTTGAAATGGTCACCCATCCACGGACCGACCTCGTCAAGCGTTGCTTAACCTTGATGATCGACCAGTGCGGCTGTTATTATTTAGCCACGAGCTTCTACTCGTAGTAGGTTATTATGGACACCGAATGTGAGTGCAGAGCCTCCGTCCAAAACATGAACCACACATTGCAATGTCCCAAGTGTCCAGGAAGGTATATGGACTTTAGAGAATACAACGAATACCATAGCGGCCACGGCATTTAAGCCTCAACGTGGTCAGGTAGGGTTTACTACGTTCCAGACAGTTTGCCTCTCCGACTCGAAAAGAAGAATACCATGCTTCTTCTCAAACTTAACTCTCACTGCATAAAACTGTCACATTATCAAAACTAATCAAAATATTTCATTTGATACTATCATTATTGCCGGAATCATGTCTTTGGTACGGCAATGCTACTATACATCGTTCTAAAATCCGAACAATAATAGCCAAATAAGGACTATTTACCAGTGATAGTAGAATAATAACTCTTCAGCAAAACTAAAACTTGACCAATGATAACTTAGATGAGATTATGACCTGCCACGGGCTACCCCGACGATCCACTGACTGCCATACCGTACACAAAACCAGAATTTTGAATAATGAACACTCTTGACCATAGTCATAACAAAATGAAAACGACTCACCAGATTGACAAAGATCCGTGTGAATGGACATTTCCACACATCCACATTCTCCTCCTTGACCTGTCCAGCTCCTTGGTTGTCGCTAGCTTCCTTGCAGCTCCGTTCCAGACTGGTTTTTTATTATTCAAGACTGAGGGTAGTCGCAACTGACACCGCGATTTTTTTTTCGCAAGAATGCAACCGCCATTTTCACTGGCATTGTTTTTACGTGTGATCTCATTAGCACGACCGAATCCCAATTCTGATGTCGCATCAAGGCTGGCCGATAGATGTAAACCATCGGGAAGTCAGGATGTATTCCCTTAGGTTAAGACATCGTGTGTGGGCAGGTCGTTGGGGTACAATCGTGAAAATGAAATCACACAAATTATTCGATACACTGAGTATATTCAAATAGACACAAGTTACATTCTTGCTTACTAATATTACGGATCGACACTGATTCTACGACGTGTTAGCTCTACGGCTGTCAGTACTCAACTGCCTTCCTCCCCACCACGCAACCGCTTATAAAAAGCATGCCAATGCGTAGTTGTTCTTGCTTTGCCGCCAGATGGCGTGCTTGCGATTTGCTTTGACGTCCGTACTATTGACTAAACCCGACATATATTTTTTTTTTTTATCTCTGACATTTTATTTTATATTTTTTAATTTTTTTGTTTTTTTATAATAATTATTGAATTTCTATTCTTGACATTCTATTAAATCGTTTATTAATTATATTAATTATTATTGTTATTGAAAGTTATTGTTAATTAGAGGATATTTTTTTTGTTTTTAATTTAATTTTTATCTATTGTAATGTTTTATCTATTGTAATTTCGATACAATGTATTTTGTTACGAAATAAATGACTTATGACTTATGGTTAGAACAGTGACCATTAACGCGCGACGGCGAACGAGTGAATCCTTTTTAACAAATATCTTATTGTTGTTACAGATGTCAGCAGCCTAATAAGGCGTGTTCTTCGCTAAGGTAAGTTTCACCAGCCAAAAGAGATTATAGTACTCCCTAATCTTCAGGGCCGGGCCGCACATAGGCTATCCGATGCATAAGGCACGGGCGCACTGCTATTTTTAACACCCAACGGAAAAAGAGGGGTGTTATAAGTTTGACGTGTGTATTTGTGTATCTGTCTGTTGGATCATAGCTCCTAAACGGAAGAACCGATTCTGATTTTGTTTTTTATGTTTGAAAGGTGACTTTATCGAGGGTGTTCTTAGCTATGTTTGATGAAACTCGGTTCAGCCGTTTTAAAGTTATGGGTGTTTTACTGTTGGAATCGGGGTGTTTTCGCAAGATATCGTGTCATTGTTACGTGTTCAATAGATTGTCGATCAAAGCGTTTCTGCTACTAGATAAATTATGTAGCATGAAATAAAAAGGTGCTGAGGTTAAATTTTAAAATTATACTTTTTTTTTTTTTTTTTTTACTATTTATAGGCCTGTGTTTGACCACAATCTCACCGTGGTCAGTGATGATGTGGCCGATGGTGGTAAGCACACAAAGCCTAGAAGGGAACTGGCTCTCAAGTGCTGCTGTCGGAACACACCGGAAGGTGCTTGGCGACAGATTTTCAACTTGAGGGTGGTTGCCAGCCAGGCGGGTACTACAAAGTACCCTACCACCGTGCTATGGTTTCCTCACGATGTTTTCCTTCACCGAAAGCTCAAGCTACTTGTATGAGGTTTACTAATGCGCAACCATTTAACCAACATTGACGACGAAGATTGATCTACGATCTTCCAATAACCGTCTCCTTCAATGTCCTACTCACTGCACTGACTTCATTCACCGTTCTTTCTTCGTCCAGTCTATTTCTCTGTGGAATACGCTCCCCCAGGAAATCAGGATGGCAACCAACCGACTAACCTTCAAAGTCAAAGTTCGCGAACACATTCGCAAGAAGTTTGCAGCAGTATCGTCACAGCGCTAATTTTTTTTCCAATTATCTATTTCTACTAATTGTTTAGGTATATTCTTATATTTAATTCATTATTTATTATGTAAATTATATTATATTTATGTATTGTATATACATTTGAATCCATTCATAATTGCGATTGCACCTACCACTATTTATCTCTGCATCACCCAAAGGTTGACTGGTAGAAAATGCCTAAGGCATTAAGTCCGCCTCTGTACATTTGTGTGCTTAAAGTATTAAATAAATAAATAAATAAGATTGGTGATTTCTGTACCTACAGAAAAAGATAGGTTTTTAATCTACCGATGATGTGATTGGGCTTATTTCAAAAGAACTCTAAATCCTCTTAGGATATCACCGGGCTATTATTCCTTTTAGGTCTATTAACTTGATTAATGTTTCATTATTTTGAGTGAAGCCTAAGGCTTGTATGGTAATTTTTATGGTAGTTTTTATTGCATCCTCCGTTTGATAGGTACTTCTTTTATGAGATATCGGTGGTTTGCTGATGTGATTGGGCTTCTGAAATCTAAGTATTCGTATTAGCATACTAGCTGTTGCCCACAACTTCGTTCGCGTCAAACCAGTAAAACTAAAAAACCGGCCAAGTGCGAGTCGGACTCGCGCACGAAGGGTTCCGCACCATTATCGCAAAAAACGGCAAAAAAACACGTTTGCTATATTGGTGACAGGTGGACAGACAGACAGACCGACGGACCGCGGAGTCTTAGCAGTAGGGTCCCGTTTTTACCCGACTGCCGAAGGAGGGTAATGTGTTTATCAGTCTATGTATGTATGTATGTATATATGTATGTATGTATGTATGTATGTATGTTTGTTCCTATGTGGCGTTCTAGAGACCAAACGCGTCGGCCGATTTTGATGGTTCTTACGTCAATCGATTCGTCTTAACCCTGCGAGTGTCACTGGCTACATTAAAATTGGAAAAAAGAAAAATGGCGGATTTTGGGCGCCATATTGTGGGGGACCAAAATTTTTTTTTCTTCAGTACCTATCGAGTGGGGTATCAAAATAAAGGGCTTTAAGAGCTGATTTCAAAAATATATAATATTTATATGTTAAAATGTACCTAATTCTAAAAAAAGTTAACTAAAAAGTTATAAATAAAAAAAGTTAATTCAAAAATTCAAAAAACCCGACTGCTTAAAAAGCGAACTAAAAAGATGTAAACAAGAAGAAAATCATGCTGTGCAGTCGGAGGATACATCTGGTTTTGGTCAGCCAGCTCGCGAACATGTATCCTCCGACTGCACAGCATGATTTTCTTCTTGTTTACATCTTTTTAGTTCGCTTTTTAAGCAGTCGGGTTTTTTGAATTTTTGAATTAACTTTTTTTACCCTTTGGGTACGGAACCCTAAAACCCGTTCCCGTCAAAATCGTTTCAGCCGTTTCGGCGATTTGCTGCAACAAAAAGACAGACGAAAATAAAAAAATAAAAAATTTTGTTTTTACACTCGGACACTTAACATTTTATTTATTTTTGTACAATAAAAGATGTAAGTAGATAGATTATTATCTGTAGTCAATGCAGATATATACCTAGATACATTTTATAGTACACCAAAATTGTAGCAAAAGTTATTTGCAAAGCCATTAATAATCGGGGTACCTACAGCTGCGGTCTTATCGCTTACAGCGATATCTACCAGAAAACTTTTTGGATGGACAGGAAGACAATAAATTAGATACGACCAAGGCATCTATTTGCTTATTGTGTAGGTATATTTGTATATATAATTCGAGAGAGTTACCGCGGCCCTGGCACAAGCAACTGAAGGAACACGGGTGGATTTAGTCAGTAAAAGTCTGACACGCCCTGCCGCTTCACCCAGAGCGGGAGAAGGAATTGGATGATTTCCCAAAATAAAAACAAAATAAGGTATTATTCGGGGAATATTATGATCGTCATTGTCAATCGTTGATTGTCCTAAACTTACTTATTGTGAGACTTCTTATTCTTGTATTTTCCATTACGATTTTTCAAGATTTTCGCCCACCTACCGTAGTCTCTTCTAGCACAATGTCAAGCCCAATTGCAAATTGAACATAAAAATTTTATGTTCTTGTTTAATCAACTCTCCTAAGTACAAAAATATTGGAATATTGGGCTCTTAATTCACATTTCAATGATTATTTGAACGGACCATTTAAAATTGGTGATGGATGAAGATGGCGCATTTTTAAATTTCTGAGGCATTCCACTCGATTGTGAAAATTTGCATTGTAACACATTTTGGTGCAAAAAAACTGTAAATACGTGCAAAAAAATACTATAAAGCGAACCGTCACTGTATTTAAAGAATAAAATATTCACGAACCTAGTAAACCCTTTTACTTTCAAGTCGCTGCTAACACCATCTATTGCCGTGAAACGGGATCGAACGCGATTGAAGTACTTACAAAAATAACAAGATTAAGCAGATGAAAAACGCTAGTTACGTCGGCACGGTTTCTTTGTATGGGATGAGGCATCTGTATGCTAGTATTATATTATCTGTGCCTTGGGTGAAGAATGCCCTAATGCGTCACAAGCTACGAGTAAAGCATTTGAAGGAAATTACTGGTTAAGTTACACGCTGCAAATAAATCATAAATGTATATTATAACTTAGTTCTTAGACTGTAACAGCTCCGTAGTTGTCACTATATTAAGGCGTATATATTCCTCAACGTTAACGCGGTACTGGCCGTGCGCCCGCGCCGGCTCGGTGCCAGAATATTAATAATAGATCTCCTTTTGGATAGTTTTGAATGCATTTTTTTTTATTTACATGTTCTTTGTAGGTTAAGAAGAAATTCTAACCATCAATTTAACTGTGTAATATATTTTTAAACATCCAAGTCGTGTTGGAGGCGTATCTAAAAGTAGCAAAAATAATAATAATAATGTTTGTAAAGCAAAACTATTAGTTACTTTCAAACCTTGTAACCTAGCCGTTACTAAGGAGTATGCTTTAGAAAGTAACCGTTTTACGGCACTAAAGCGGAGTAAGGGCCTTAAGAGAATTATTGCCTGTCACATAATGTACTTGTCAGTCTAGTTTGTACTCCAGATTGTGTTAAGGCTAGGTAATGGATTAGTTTATAATACTGTCATGTAACATATTCATGACGTTATAATTAAGACGCAATTAATATTCCGCTTGCTAACCTTCACTACTGCTCTAAAAATGGTAAAGGAAACCGGCATGTCCTAGAATGTCCATGAATTCGAACACTGTGACATCCACCAATACGCACTGGGCCCGCGTGGTGGATTATGGCATATTCCCTCTCAGAGAGGGGACCTGTGTCCCAGCAGTGGAAACATTGAAAGGCTGATGATAATGATAACAAAAAACTATTTTGCAAAAAAAATCTACCGACTTCCAAATAATAAAACTACAAAGTGAAAAATGTCTTTCGTAGGTACCATTTTTTTTGCGATATGGAAACCGACTTCCAAAAATAAAGTTATTTTTCACTTTGTAGTTTTTTATTTGGAAGTCGGTAGTATTTTTTTACAAAAAAGTTTTTTATTTTTCCCTTTTTATTAGTTTTACCTACCTAATTGGCAAGTTGTTTAGTAAGTACCTACACCAGAATAGATTACCCGAATAACATGAAACTTGAACATAACCGGTGAAATGAGAGATCTGCGTACCCCTTTCGAGCGTACTGGCGTGATGTTAAGACAAGACAAGACAAAGATATTTTATTTCAACTAGGCCACAAGCGGCACTTTTGAACGTTACACGTTAAGTTACGTTACGTTATGTAATGTAATGGTATCTTATATATATAAAACCGGCCAAGTGCGAGTCGGACTCGTACACGAAGGGTTCCGTACCATTATCGCAACACACTGCAATAAAATCACGTTTGTTGTATGGGGGGGCTCCCTAATTTATTTTATTTTAATTTAATAATTATTATTTTTTGAAGTGAATATACAACTAAACATTCTGTGAATATTTCAAGCGTCTACCTGTTGCCGTTATTAATATCGAGCAAAAAACAGCAAAAATATCACGTTTGTTGTATGGGAGCCCCCTTAAATATTTATTTTATACTGTTTTTAGTATTTGTTGTTATAGCAGCAACAGCAATACATCATCTGTGAAAATCAGACTAGCTATCACGGTTCATGAGATACAGCCTGGTGACAGACGCACAGACAGACAGACAGACAGACGGATCGCGAAGTCTTAGTAATAGGGTCCCGTTTTTACCCTTTGGGTACGGAACCCTAAAAATGAATCCCTATTTCCCTTGGTCACGGCATCACGCGTGAACGGCTGGACCGATTTCGATAATTATTTTTTTGTTGTGTTTGTTATTGTTAGGAGAAGGTTCTTATGAAAAAAAATTAAGAAAAAGAAATGCTACCTTACCTACATAGGTAGGGTAGGTATGTAAGTAGGGTAGGGTAGATAGGGTAGGGTAGGTAGGGTAGGGTAGAAAGGTAGCGTAGGTAGTGTAGGGTAGGTAGGGTAGATGAATGTTTGGAGTTTTTATGGCAAAACAAAGTTTGCCGGGTCAGCTACTAAACAATAAACAGACATGCGATTGCAGCAATCCTAAAAGATTTGCCGTTATTTATTGAAGAGTTCTGTTGTATATCTCCGAAGTCCTTCATCAGATCTTCACCAAATTAAAATGAGACCAATTTCGGAACATACTCTTCCAAATATTTTTTTTTTTTTTTTTAAATCGATCCACAATTGGAGGGGATACATAAAAAAAAATCTTAAAGTCACATATGCCTTTAAGTACTGATAATAAGAACGTAGGTGGTCTTAGAAAAAATCATTCGAAAACAATTTTATTAACTTTAAATTAAACTCGTAAAAATATATTTAAATTTTTTTAGTTTCCCGCCGGAACTATGAATTTTCTCGTGATCAAGTAGCCTATGTTATTCGTTATTACATCAGCTATCTACCAGTGAAAGTCCCGTCAAAATCGGTCCAGCCGTTTCGGAGATTACCCGGAACAAACAGACAGACAAACAGATAGACAGACAGACAAAAATCTTAAAAATTGCTTATTTGTTGTTAGTACCATATATACTTCCACGTGCATTCAATAAAACGTTGTTATTTTGATATTACATACAGACACTTCAATTTTATTTATTTGTATAGATGTATAGATTACCTGCACCCTAATTTCGTATGTGACCCTGCGAGAAGATGCTAGGTTATTCTAGAATTCAACGAACTTAATTCTCTCTCCGCTCAACAACCCGTATATGCACCTACAACAGCGTGTACTAATTACTTAGAAGCGAGACAAGTACTTAAGTAACAACTTAATCAAATCCAGGCTCTACAAGGGGTGACATTGTTCCATACACCGCCATTGTGTGAGTACCCCGTTACACTGATTACTGAGCCATTATTTGATTACCACTATTGTTTGTTTTTTTTAATTCTCGAGTATTTTTCTAAATCGATTAATTTCATTTGAAACCCTATACGAATACTACTAACAGTAAAAATGCAGTCGTTTATAGATAACTAGCTGTTGCCCGCGGCTTCGCTCCCGTGGACCACCCCACAGGACCCGTTTTTGGGATAAAAAAATAGCCTATGTCACTCAGGAATAATGTAGCTTTCTATTGGTGAAATAATTTTTCAAATAGGTCCAGTAGTTTCGGAGCCTATTCGGTACAAACAAACAAACAAAAAAATCTTTCCTCTTTATAATATTAGTATAGACTAGCTTCTGCCAGCGGCTTCGCCCGCGTGAATGTTGAAAATTATCCCAAGGGAACATGTTCCCGGGGTTAAAAGTAGCCTATGTGTTATACCAGTTCCAGACTATAAATCTATCCCTGTGCCAAACATCCACATCCATCCACAGCCGTTTGAGCGTGAAAAAGTAACAAACACACACACACACACACACACTCACAAACTTTCGCTTTTATAATATGAGTGTGATGTGATATTAGTGGATTGTAGTATATTTTTGTTATAAGCAAAATAAAAAAATTGTAAATCAAATTTTTACTCTTAGAGTTTTGTTCCAATACAATCATTTTATTTGAAAACCACGTACGTATACTACAAGCGGTGAAAATTAAAAATATTTAAGGTTTTTTTAATTTATTTTACTACTACGAAAAAAACTATAAGTACAATCCACTACTAACTTCTAAGAACGATTCTAAGTCGTTGCCAGTGTTTGTAGTACGAGTATTCGTATAGGCTTTCGGCTTGATTTAATCTGAATGACACCCCGTCATTGTTCCATACACCGCCATTGTGTGAGCACCTCGTTATGCTGATTACTGAGCCATTATTTGATTACCGCGATTGTTTCAATCACAATGAGAGACAACCCTGTTAATTTGGTTATGTGTGTATAACTGCTTATTGTATGGCGATACACCATATACGTACCAATTGGTTCATATGTATATTAGTAGATCTATGTAATATATTGCATCCTATTCATTTTCATTTTCAAAGATCTTTATTTATAAATAAAATTTTACAAAAATGCACTTACCCTAAGACACATTAAAACATAGTAACACAGAACACTTTATGAGGCTACAAAATTCACCTTTCAAAGTTTATGGCAATGATTTTAACAGGAGCTAATTATATCATTAACTTTCAACTACATTATTATGGTAACTTATTAACAGTTTTACAAATTATTTAGAACACATAATTTTGCTGCTTGCATGTAGGTATGCCTAAGTAACTAAAAGTATAATTTAGAATAAATATCAGCTGATCGCACGGTAACTGTAGAAGACTAGCAGCCGCGTGACCAGTTAACGATCAGCGGTCGGAACCTCCCTGCCGCCCGCGCTCCGGTGCTACAGCGGCCGGGGCCGGGGCATTGCATTGCATCCTATTGGATGGGACTGTAACATAACGTGCAAAACGTTTGTTGTTACTACAGGCACATCTCTGACTAACCTCAAAGTATTTTGTTTTTTTTTATATTCGACACGCTCGCGTTTGACCACTATCTCGCCTGATGGTAAGCGATGATGTGGTCTACGGTGAAGCACGCTTGCCTAGAAGTAACCTGTTCATTCCGTGGTAGCTATTAGGGAACAAATATTCCGGCAGGGAATACCACTCTTTTAGCTGTGTGCACAATAAAAGTATTAGCAAAACGCTTTGTGCGTATGGCTGGGATGTCAACCATGTACTGATGGCACATGGCCGCACGTCTTGTAGTCCGATGATGGAAAGGGCTTGACGGAATCAAATTGTGCAGTTCCGTCTCGCACTTCCCGAAATGTAATCGATAAAATACTGACAGTCTGGCAACTTGGCGTCGATGTTCGAGGCTCTGGAGCTTTGACGCGGCCAGTGCTTTTATAAAGGGTCTTTCAACAAGGACGGGTCGATGTTAAAATTGAATAAAACAAGATGTGTGTGAGATATTAACGAAATTTATTTTTTATTTAAGAGGCCCATTTATGCCAATTATGGATGGAATATGACATCGTTCAAATGTCCGCCGCGGCTTCGTATGGTGGCACGAATCCGAGAGGTCCAATTTTTAATAACTGCTGCATAGATCGAGCGAGCGCTACAGATCATAGATAAACAATTTCTTTTGGCTTGAATTGAACAATATGGACGTGAACGACATGTGGTTCCAGCTAGATGGCGCTACTTGCCACACAGCGAGCGACACAATCGACATTCTGCATGAACGGTTTGAGGGTAGAGTTAGAGTTCCGCTAGACTTTTTCTTGTGGGGTTTTCTGAAGTCGCAGGTCTATGCCAATAAACCACATTCGACCGTTGCCCTGAAAGCCAACATAACGCAGGCCATCGCTCGGATTCAGCCGGATCTATGCAGCAGATAAAAAGCTCTCTCTCAAACATATCTCAAACATATCTTGTTTTATTTAATTTTAACATCGACCCGTCCTTGTTGAAAGACCCTTTAGTTCCGCAGGCTTAATTATTACGTAAGAAACAGCAATCATCGCGCGATCAAACGCTTTATGTCATAAAAGTCGGCATTATCTATAGTATAGGTTTGGTAGGTCTTACAAAATCGTTTGCTAATCGCTCGCTGTTTCGTCAAATGCAATTATTTGTGAAAAAAAAATACCGCCAAAATATATAAAATTCTGTATTGAAGATCAATTATTGCGCAAAAATCGCTATCGTTTTGACGCGTTTCGATTGGGTTACAAATCAAATCAATTTTTGAAGTCTTGTCCAGATACACACCAAAGAAAGATATACGTATATTCTTATAGCCTAATCTGGGCTTATGATATAACCTTATCGGCTTTTACGATGCAACTTATCCATAATGTCGATTATGTAAGTATATCGGAGCGACTTGAGAAACTGTCTATGAAAAATCGTGTTATATCATCATACTTTACAAGGACCCCTTGTCACCTGATCCTCATCATCATTATGTCAGCCAAAAGACGTCCACTGCTGAACATAGGCCTCCCATAAGCGTCAACACGTTGACCGGTCCCGTTACCTGATCAAATTAGGCGTAATTACCTACGGTTGCCAATGTAACGTGATTTCTTCTTGGGAACAATAAAGCACCAAATACTGGGATATATGTTTGTTTAGGGAAACCCTCGAACACGTCACAAAAAGTAAATATGTTTATAGGAAGCTTATAAGAACTACCTTTTTACCACTGCTTCGCTCCTGCGGCCTGTTTCACAAGGTCCGGGCAGTTCCGGCCGAGATAAATACCTTCAAAGGCAAAGTCAAATTCTTTATTTCAATTAGGCCATTAAGCGGCACTTTTGAACATGAAAGATTTAAATTAAAAAAAGACCGGCCAAGTGCGAGTCAGAATCGCGCACCGAGGGTGGATATCACAATGTCTTCGAATTTTTGGTTCTAGGACATGCCGGTTCCTCACGATGTTTTCCTTCACCGTTTTGAGAGCAGTGGTGATGAAATAATTTACACAAAGTAAAGCGCCTGCCTGGGTTCGAACCCACGACCTAAAACTTGCAAGTCGGAGCCGATACCACTGGGCCACCACTGTTCCCATTCCTGTTTCCATTTACATAGGTACATACATTAATTCATATACGTGAGGACGATGCACCAAGAATAACACAACTATACTACGTATAGGTAGGTATACAGTATTACACGCTTCTTATTCCTAATCACTCTCTCACTGCTGAGAATCGTGTCTCCGTTTGAGGCTGTCAATGACTTTTCTCTGACACGATCAGCACCCTGGTGGAGTGCTTCGCTGAGCGGTATCTCTAGATGCTTCTATATTTGATCCGACCAATTTTTGGGGCTTCAGACAAAGTAACAAGTAACTAAATAAAAGACGTAAACAAGAAGAAAATCATGCTGTGCAGTCGGAGGATACATATTCGCGAGCTGACGGACCAACACCAGATGTATCCTCCGACTGCACAGCATGATTTTCTTCTTGTTTACGTCTTTTTAGTTTGCTTTTTAAGCAGTCGGGTTTTTTGATTTTTTTAATTAACTTTTTTTATTTACAACTTTTTAGTTATTTTTTTTTAGAATTAGGTACATTTAAACATATAAGTGTTATATATTTTTGAAATCACCTCTTAAAATCCTTTATTTTGATACCCCACACGATGGGTTTGGAAGAAAAAAAATATTTTTTTCCCCACAAAATGGCGCCCAAAATCCGCAATTTTTGTTTTTTTTTTCCAATTTTAATGTAGCCAGTGACACTTGCAGGATTAAAACGAATAGATTGACGTAAGTACCATCAAAATCGGCCAACGCGTTTGGTCTCTGGAACGCCACATAGGAACAAACATACATACATACATACATAGACTGATAAACACATTACCCTCCTTCGGCAGTCGGGTAAAAAGTAACTTTGGCCGAAGTAACTCACGTCTTGTTGCAGGCAGGTTGAGGACAGTGGTTGCGCTTTTTCTATTTGTTGCAGTGGATTGTCCATGGTATTTCAAATAGGCGGCGCTAGCACCAAATTTCAAAAGCGTCAATTCTTTGCCTGTCGGACGATTAATAAATAAATGTCTTGTGACGTGCTATATGAAGCTTTCTATAAGTGAAGATATTTTGTACTACCAGAGAATTACCTTCTACAAGCAATTTGTTTTTTTGTTTGAGACGAAATTTATTCTCATAAAGTCATATTTGTTATGTTTGGTTACATACTAATGGATATTTAATACTAATATTCTACCAAATATGTTCTGCTGTCCCCTGTTTCTATATCATAAAATGTATATTCGAAGCATTACTATAGGTGCCTTTCAGCACAACCCTTCGGGATATACTGGCGTAATGTTATTTTGTGTTATGTATTGTTCCTCGTCGCATATCGACTCAGCATCTGCACGGGACCTCGTTTCCCACAACTGGGTCAAGGAATTCCTGATATCCGACGTGGTCCTGCGGTCTTTATGTATGTAAGCTATCTAACTTCAATACGTGGAGATATTGTGTTTGTTACCTAGAATAAATAAGGTAAGGTGTCCTTTTCCTATCTATATTTACTCTATACATACATATACATTATTAATATACATAAAAATAAATAAAATTTAAGTGTCTGTCTTTCGCGGTTAATTTTATCGTATTTTCTATTTGTAGCTAACTGTTCTATGTTTTGTTTAAAAACTGTTGAATAGTGTAATTGGGTTCGGTCGTTCTATATAAATGAAATAATTTAATAAATAAACACACACTCCCAAATAAACGTGACAGGTTTACGTCCAATATCTGCATAACAATGACAATTTAATTTATCACAATTTAAATTTGAAAACCCTTTATTAATATCACCTGTACCAAACACATAACAGAAAATAAATTGGTAACATTAAACGTATATACTGAAGAATTCTCTTGAAGACACTTGACCCAGATCCTGTAAAGATAAATGATATATTAATTACCGGTTACCGAGAGCCTATCTGTCGGGGCTAATTGGGTTCGTGTAACATTGTAAGAAGCTGCTTGTACACCTGCGTTCTTGAAATATGCATGTTTTGCCCTGAATTGCGTAAGGGTTTTGTTTTAGGTGCGGTAAGAAAAAAAATACAACCTAATTGATAACCTCATTCTTTTTTTTAAGTCGGTTAAAAACTTGGTAAATAGAGGATTTTTGGTTTGTAATTAATAACGATTTCGTTTTAGTTTCTATATCCAATCATTTTTCTACTGCTTGACCGGCGAAGACATTCAAAATAACACGTTTCAGCATTGAGTATTAAGGTTCTTTGGCTTGCTGATGTCAATCACTGGTTGTCCTGAAAATTACCCTAAAGTTATAATTTTAGGTACCTAAGTGCAGTGGCGGCTGGTGGACCATATAAGCAGTAGTGCACTTTACCAGCTCACCACGGTATCGAATGCGAAATAGGTAAAAATTCACAGGGGGCCTATGTAAATCGGAAAACCATCTCGCTAGCGACTTCTAATTCGACGCCAACGCCATCTAGTTACGTCGTTGTACAACTTGACCAAAAATTTAACATTTTGTTGACCTGATGGGTGACTATTGATCATTAACAAGTTGTATTATAAATAACAACATTTCGTCTATACTAGGTATTTTTATATTTTATAAATTAAATCGATACGCCGATTTTTTTTCGCAGCGCAATGTTTTATCACCTTTTTTTATTAAAATCTGGTATTGACTGAATAATATTTGTTTCAATGGTGAGCACAGAAAGTGCATTTAACCTGTCCTGAGACATGGTGTTTCTGAGAAACATTTTAATTCACTTTAGTGTCGAAAACTCACACATATTGTCCCACAAATCAGTAAGTATATAAAAAAAAACAATAGAAATTAGAATATAGAAGTAACTAAAAGCCGCGATCAATTGCAAAATTGCAAGCTGCGCACTGTGTCCAAAAAAAAGTAAACAAGCCCCGCGCCCGCTACATTTCCCACCCGCGTAATGTTCGTGAATTTCGTTCGTTTAACTTCGCCCGCTCTCGGTAATCTTCGGCTCGCTGGGACGGCGCACGGGAGTGTCGAATTTTACCGTACATTTTCTATTGAACTATCTCTGTCTCACGCGCCAGGCGTTTTCGCTCGTGTCTCATAGAAGTTGTATGAGCACTCGCCGTGCGCTGTAGTCTAGCGCACGGGGATTATTTTTTTATAGCAATATACGTCTTATTACTTAAGCAAAGAGCTTAAATTGGTTCGTCATAATTTCGTTAATATTGAATAGATCGTTTATCAGATATTATTAAACATTTATATCTTTTTTTCTAAACCTGTTAAAATCTGGCAGTTCAGCGCACGAGTGAACTTAAAGTACAGCCGCCTCTGCCTAAGTGTAGTTCTTAATTGGAAATAATATTTTTTTATCATCATTCATTATTTCAGCCAAAGACGTTCACTTCTACTCATGGGCCTCCCCTAAACGCCATTTCGACGGGTCCTGTATTTATCGCATTCAGTAGATACATGGGGCCTTCACGAAGACACACTTATTGAAAGAACTCTTCTTTCATCATTTTTATGGCATAAATATAAATAAATAGAAAGATAAAAGTACACATATTTCATTAAGGCACACTTGCACGGACACCTTAAGTCAGATTCTCTTGCTTACTCGAGATTAAATTGACAATATTTTATGACAAACTGCAATCTCGTGTTACCTTTCTAATAAAAAAGAAAAATATTATTAAAGAGCTATTATATTGCTCTCTCCTTCTCATAAAATTTTGCTGTGCTTTCAGGATTCATAATTGTTTCTTTTTAACCCCCGACGGTAAAAGAGGGGTGTTATAACTAATAAGTTGGACGTGTGTACCTGTGTGTTTGTGTATCTTTATGTGGCATCATAGCTACTAAATGGATGAACTGATTTTGACTTAGTGTTTTTTGTTTGAAGATGACTTTATCTAGAGTGTTCTTAGCTATGTTTGATAAAAATCGCTTCAGCCGTTCAATTTTGCTTGTATTTATAAGATTCGATGTGATTTGAACTTTGTTACAAAAAAAACCGGCCAAGTGCGAGTCGGACTCGCGCACGAAGGGTTCCGTACCATAATCGCAAAAAACAGCAAAAAAAACACGTTTGTTGTATGGGAGCTCCACTTAAATATTTATTCTGATTTTAGTATTTGTTGTTATAGCGGCAACAGAAATACATCATCTGTGAAAATTTCAACTGTCTAACTATCACGGTTCATGAGATACAGCCTGGTGACAGACAGGCAGACAGACAGACAGACAGACGGACGGACCGCGAAGTCTCAGTAATAGGGTCCCGTTTTTACCCTTTGGGTACGGAACCTTAAAAAACAAACTATCCATCTTCTACCTATTATTATTGACATCAGAAACTTAACCAATCGAGATCCGTCTTATTAATAGTATTTACCGGCCCCGTCCGAGCCGTACGGCTGTTTTACGACCGGACCTTCAGCCTCTGGGGATGTAACTTACCGGACCGGTACTTGGCCGGTTGAGTTACAGCGCACCGATCTGAACGTTTTTAAATAAAACTCGGTACATGACGATTGGTCGTGTGTATGAAGAATTTGCATAGTTAATAGGTGTTAGTTGTGTTAACCCAACTAGTAGACTGACCGATCGCTCAAGTGAATATCTTGCGAAATGTATATCTTGCGAAAATACCCCGATACAAACAGTAAACAGCCCATAACTTTTGAACGGCTGAACCGATTTTCACCAAACATAGCTAAGAACACACATTCCCGATAATGTATCTTTCAAACAAAAAATTAACTTAATCGAAATCGGTGCATCCGTTAAGGAACTATGATGCCTCAGACAGATACACAGGTACATAAAACTTATAACACCCCCCTTTCATCCACTAATTAACCCCTGTTTTTACGTCAGGGGTTAATTAGTGGATGAAAGCTTTATAATTCCGTAAATAAGTTATTGCATCCATAATGTACATACAGGTGGTAAATATATAAATAACAGAAATAACAGGGAATATGCTGTTATTTTTAAGCTATTGCATAGCTTCTATCGCGGGCCTTGAGCGTGGGGACCGAATCCAGAAATTCCGTAACGAAAAAAAACCTCACGCTCCCCACTCCGACGGGCAAGGAGGTGTGGCTTGAAGGCCGTGCATCGTCTAACGTCGTTTCAGTTCGGCAGTCTTCGACACGGCGTTGTGTGCGATTAGACGTATTGTACGACTCTACGAAACTTGTTTTTGGTGTATAGATAATGCACATGAATGCCGCGCAGAGAAAGTATATATGATATTATATCTATATAAATGTACATCGCGCGAAATTCGATAATCACTTCTTAATATTGTTATTTTATTATAAATGAATATTGTTTTGGTGTGTCATTACACTATTTATACCTAATTATTTATACCTATTATTTATACCTAGATATTTTCGTTTAATAAACAATATTAACTTTTTTTATTTATTTAATAATAGAAAAATTTGTTTTCTTATCGGTCACCACGCTCAAAAAGTGTAACTTGAATTAATATCAAAGAAAAAGCAATACTGCATGAATAAAATAAAAAAATTAAAAATAATTATAATTGCATAAGTTGATACAAAATGCTATGCAATAGCTTTACCGCGGCAGTCCCCGAGTGCCACACGTCTTTTTTTTTAATATGTTGAATTTAAACAAATATGAAATGTTTTTCTAAATATCTTGATCAGTTACGATACGAAGTTATAAAGGGTCAAAGTTGAGAAACAAAGCGCCAAGATAAGTCCGACGTGTCATCTGACGTCAGGAGTCTACTCCCTATCTCCGTCAACGAAGTTACGGGCCACGTCCGAAAGTACTCCGAAACTTTGGCGTGAAAAAAAAAAAATGTTAAGGTGAATTTATCGGACGGGTAAAAATAAAAACACATCGGGGGTAGATACAACTGTCAAATTGTGTAGTCATTCATTCTTGGTTCGGGCCCCGAACGAATCATCCGTCCGTAGGTTATACGAAGTAGGTTTGCCCGTAACGACGGCCGAATCTACGGACTTCTTGCTTAGGGAGTAGACCCCCAGATACCATGACGTCCATACAACTGCCATGTTTGTCTTTAAATTGTTATATCTCATTTGTGTTTCGATCAATTTTGATTCTGTTGTCGCTATTAGTATTCTACTTAATTATTAATATCGGCTTAGTGGTCAAATAACAAATACTTTTTTCATGCATATTGTTTAATAAATGTACTATAAGGGTCAAAAGTGCAGTCACACTCTAACAAAACAGAAAAGGCAATCTTTTTGTAGGCAGCAGAAATTCAACTTTTCGCGGTTAGTAGGAATAATCTATACTTTTATTTCTAAACAAAATAATAAACCAGTTGTGGATAGTTTAACTTCTTCTACAAAAACTAGCCATTTGAGTTTTGGGAGAGTATGACTGCACTTTTGACCCTGGACTGTACCCTGTCGGGCACAGCTAAATCACACATCACTCATCACATAATCAGCCTATTAATGTTTCCACTGGTGGGACACAGGCCTCCACTCTGTGAGACGGGATGGGCCATAACCCACCACGCGGACCCAGTGCGGGTTGGTAAATCACATCGGGTACACAAATTACAAGAGAATACCTACCTACGTCTGATGCCAAATAGACTTACAACTTATTACTTGGTGACCCAAATTATAGCTATTAAGCTAACCTTGTTTACGACCTAGGAGGCGAATTGGGTACTATAAACACTATCAGGATAGGATACCTAACTTATTTTGGAGTAAAATAATACATTCGAAAAATTTCAAGGATAGAGTCTTATATTTAAATAGGGACCCGCTCCGGCTTCGCCCGTGAATAATTAAACACAAAAAACTGAAAAACTTGAGCCATGTGTGTTTTAGTATTCTATCACACGGAGCAGCGATGAGAGGTTGATACTCAATCGCCCGGTCCAGGATTTTAGCGTGTGGACTTGTGAGGTTTTTGCCCCATATGCCTAGATGCATTAGCCTGATGGCAGCTAGCGCCGCCTCTTGCTGTATGTACAGGTCCAGGGGAGTTATTTGAAGGACTATCTCCATGGCTGCTGTTGGGGTGGTTCTCATACAGCCGGTGATAGCTGAACAGGCCTGTCGCTGGAACCGTTGGAGTCGGGCAATGGTGGTCGAGAGTTCTGTCCTCGTCCACCAAACCAGAGCGCCATAAGCCAACATTGGCCTGATCACCGCTGTGTATAGCCACAGAGTAATCGTTGGAGACAGCCCCCATGTTTTTCCTAGCATTTTTTTAAACTGATAGAGTGCGATTGTGCATTTATTGAGTTTGTAGTCAAGATGCTTGTTCCAGAGCAATTTGCTATCTAGGATTACCCCCAAGTACTTGACCTCCTCTTTAAGTGTTAATTCTGTGTTGAAAAGTTTTGGAAGCCTATGCGGTCAAAGACTTCGTTTGTTAGTGAACATTATTAGTTCCGTTTTTAAGGGGTTAACCGATAGTTCGTGCTTTGTGCACCAGCTCTCGATTATTTTGAAGGCCTTTCTCATGAGATCACATAAGATGCCCTCAAATTTCCCCGAGATTAAAATTGCTATGTCATTTGCGTATCCTACCGAGTAAAGACTGCTGGCGTTGAGCTGTGCAATGAGCTCATTCACGACTAAATTCCACAGAAGTGGTGACAGCACCCCACTTTGTGGGCAGCCCCAACTTACGATTCCTCGTGTGGTAGTATTTACAGAAAATTGAATAGCACGGTTTTTTAGCATGTTGTTAATCCATTCTACGAGCGTCGGCGCAACACCGTGCTTGGCGAGTGCCTGCCCGATGCTGGTGAATTTAGTTTTGTCGAAAGCACCTTCGATATCAATGAAGGCGCCTAGGGCTGGATTTTTGATTTTGAGAGCATTTCCTACGCGCAAGACTACGCTGTGGAGCGCTGATGATTTGCCTGCACAGTAGGAGGTGCACCTATCTATAGTACAGCCACATTTCGCCAATTACGTTTAACCTCTTGACTGCCGGCAACGCGGATCCACGCGAGGCACGTATGTATTTACGTTTTTCGTTAATTACGGTATTCAACCGGTTAAGTGCCACGTAATAGGGGGTGATCCTATTGCTATCAACCGGGCAAAAATGACATCGTCTTAAAGGCTGAATCGCTGCATGACTTGCAGCATATGCTGGACTACCTAGCTGACTTTTCTGCACGCATCCGTCTCCGGATGAACTTAGACAAAACTCAGGTTATATTCAACCCATACGCCACTCCGGGACCGATCGTTGTCAATGGCAGTGCTCTCAAGGTTGTTTAGGAATACGTTTACCTCGGGCAAACTCTGCAGTTTGGTAAAAACTTTGAGAGAGAGGCTAGCAGAAGAATACAGCTGGGCTGGGTGGCGTTTGGCAAACTTCGTCGAGTCTTCTAGTCGCATGTTCCACAGAGGCTAAAGATCAGAGTCTTCAATCAGTGCGTCCTGCCTGATATGAGTTACGGTGCCGAGACGTGTAAACTCACGGTACGGCTGGCCCATCAGCACAAGGTCGCTCAGCGAGATATGGTGCGGTAGCATGTAGTGATGAGGTGGGGCTAAATCATACCGATAAAAATCAGCACCACGTTAAAATATTGATTGGTGCTCAAATGGGAATACCTTTGGTGCTCAATGCGTAGGTGCAAACGGGAATACTCCCACTTTTTATAGGACTTCAGGATTACAAAACAATAAAGTGTTGTTTTAAAAATTGATGTCTTTTGTTTTTACGTTCCATGACATAAGGTGAATAATCTGCTTTGGTAATGATATTGAATGAAGTTAGCTTTTAGCTAACAAAATTACCTTTCAAATGATATACCACAATCCATAGTCCATTGCATAGAAATTGTAAAACATTGTTTTGTGCAACGCGCGATGAAGTGATTCCAGTTTATTAGCTCGCAAGTGTAGATGGCCAAGAATGTTTGGCCCTAAGCCATTGTAAAACATAAAATATATTCGTCTTTATAGAAGACTAGCTTCTGCCAGCGGCTTCGCCTGCGTGTAAATCGAAAATTATCCCGAGGGAACATATACCCGGGATAAAAAGTCCTATGTGCTATTACTTACTATAATCTATCTCTGTGCTAATTTCATCCAGATCCGTCCAGCCGTTTGACCGAGAAGAACTAACAAATATACAAACACACACTCAAAAACTATCGCCTTTATAATATTAGTGTGATATTTAACAGAATTACTGGCAGGAGCGAACAATTGGTTTGACCTGTTTGTAAGTAGGCGACCCGATAAAAGCTCGCCTCGGCCCGTCGAGTCGGTCGTCCCCTATCTTTATCATGATACTGTTATAGTTTTCTTTAACAGCTTTTGTATAGATGTTACTCTTCTGATGGATTTTGAGGTTAAATATTTGGTCGTCATACTAGACTCATTGCTAAACTTCAATTCACATATATCAGTACTCCAATCCAGACTGAGAAAACTCATTTATGTTTTTAAGAATTTACGGTATGTAGCAGATATTTTAATTTTAACAAAAGTTTATAGGGCCCTCTCTCAATCGCTTCTAACTTACTGCATTTCATGCTGGGGTGGAGCTGCCAAAACCACTCTGCTTCCTCTTGAAATAGCACATCGCGCAATTCTAAAAGTTAGCTCCTTCCGACCCATAGATTACCCAACACATCTTTTGTATCAATCGTGGAACCTACCGACCGTTCGACAACTCTACATCATAACCACAATCCTAAAACAACACTCCCTTACCTGTCTTGACAGGAATACACTTCGTTAGCGTCGTCGAAATGCTGTGGTTCCCCAGTCCTTTCAATTTAAACATTCATTCACAAATAGGTTTTTCTGCTTCACCGGTGCATATCTATACAATAAATTAAATACTACCCTTAATTTCTATGCACTAAGTAAACGTGAATGCAAAATCAAACTACTGAACTTCCTAATTACTTGTGATTACGAAACTACAGAAGAACTTTTTAAAACATTAAGATAAATAGAACTTTTAAACACACCTAACACTACCACACAACACTCACTCAAACATGAGTGTTTGAGTGAGTGTTGTGTTGAGACACAAGCACACCACACAGAACACTCACTTAACACTGTGTCTGTTTGTTGTAAAATGTTGCTTTAAAGTGATATAATTATTATGTTAACGTAACCACTGTTGTATTGTTCATAATGTCTGTAAAGTGAACTGCGTCCTGAAATACAGGCTCGGCCTAGCTCAGGCGCAGTTGCTCATCTTTATTTTTGTGCATATATTTAATAGCTTTAATATTGTAATTATAATGATCAATTTGTACAATTTTTTGGAGAAATAAATATTATTATTATTTATTTATTATTTACTTTGAGATGGTCCATTAAAATCTAATCATTGATCGTCTATATCTTGTTTCTTTATTTGACAAAGTTTTACTAATTACCGATGGGGGAATTTCTTCACTGGATTCACTTCCTCTCGATGACATCCAAAATAAATACCTACCTATATTTATAAAAGTCAATAATATTAAGGCCTTTGCTAGTAGCTCGGCGTGAAGGCAAAATAACATATTTTTACCCGGCTGCAAGGAAAGGGTTATTTCTAAAACGTGTTTATCTATATACATAGACATAGAAGTACGTTAGATAAAAAGGAAGCACCTTCAACGCACTTCGGATATTACAAATTTTAGACTTTAAAACTGAATTTCCTCCGCAGACAATTCGATTGGTTGGGGCAGGAAGCTGCATGAACGTTGTTGGTTCGAAGTAGAAAATGTGGTCTATTACCTTGGCATCCTCCCTAACTGGTTGAAGGTTGAAGTAAACTATTTTGGAACTGATGAAAAAGCCAAAATAGTTTTGTTGCTAATTACAGTTTTTTCAATGTTGCGTAAGTTTGACTTCCACATCACACATCACATCATCAGCCTATTAATGTTCCCACTGCTGGGACACAGGCCTCCTCTCTGTGAGAGGGCATGGGCCGTAATCCACCACGCGGGCCCAGTGCGGGTTGGTGGATGTCCAAGTAGACCTTAAAAGATTTTTAGATTTAAATTTCGTCCATCCTTTTGAATGCTACGAAAGTACAGGCGACGGTTTGCAACTTACAACTTTTTATGTCGAGCAATAATAAATAATAATGCTCTTTATTTCTTAAGAAATAAATTAGTACAGTTAAACTCAAACTGTAACTAAGGCACAACGGCAACCTCCCTCTGCTGATTACACTGCAAAACACTATATTCAGTTAATGAAGTATACATGGACAAAACAATAGACTTAATGAAGAAGGTCAAACGTATGCATATGAATACATTATATCATGTAAGCTGTAAGCTCCAGATACTTATTTGGAGCGCGGCAACGCCTGCTTTCAACTTCATTGCAGTTTCACGAATTTCATATTGCATTTCGCTGCAAGTTTAGTATGTATGCAAACTACCAGGAATCCTATTAATACTGAAACTTTTCAAGCGTAGTTTGTTAAAAATGTTTCATGTCATATTTACGGTTTGTTTACAACTATAATGTAATCCTTGTTCGGTGTAGACTATAGTATTTTTCAATTATGATTATGTTATGTGTTCCTACTTTCCTAGTACCTTTTTTAGTCGTACCTTTCAACCTTGAAAGTAGGCATTACTTATCATTCTAGCTAAAAGTGAATTCGTATGGTAGGACAGATTACCTTTGCTGCAAAAGGGATTAAAATCAGTAACGATAATAGTAAGTGATTTATCTTTATCTTCCTCAATCAAGGTAGATTTTTCCAGATGTTACTTGCAATCCGTATAAACTATTCACAGTGTGTGGTCTATTACATCTTCATACATTTCCGGAACACAATAATATGGATTCGGGCTATATCTTCCCGCTATCGTTGTATCTCATAAAGCTTCAAAGGACGGAGATTTTTCTGTAATTTGTCTTCGCGAAACAACAGAAAAGTAACTTGGAAACTTTTGTAAAATTGTCTTGTCTCTGAATTTCTAAGAGAAAATATCTTTACATGATTCATTCACAGGGGTGGTCCCCAACCTGATTCAACTTCAGAATATTTGTGCAAATCCGTGGTTTTGTCAATAGTGGTTAAGTGCGTCAGGTTCCATCGTCGACTCTGTCTCGGTCACCTCTGACCTAGACTAGAAATAAATTTATTAGAAATAAATCATGCCCATAGAATAGATTAAATAAAAGTGGGAGTCCTACCCACAGAATATAAGATGATGAATGCAAGAAAGAATTAGTATGAAGAATGAAAGTACGAGAGGCATAAAAGATTGACCGGAATGACTGAGGTTGAGCAAAAGCGTCATGGATGACAAGTTTTAATGTAGTACTCCAAAAGGGCTTGAAGCAGACGTCTTCTACGATGTGAAGGTGACTTTGCAGGGAAGACGTCTAATCCCAAGTATTGTAAATAAACAGTGGTAGTTCCCAGACGCTGGTTCATCTTTTAAATCGGATGGTGCGTCACAGGCGCGACGGCCGGGCGCCATGTTGCTCAGAGTAAGTTCTATGAGTGGGCTGCATGTGATCCACTTATTATTATAATTAGTCGTGACCCCTTTATGACTCTACGCATTTATTGTAATTATTTTAGTTTTAATGGCGTGTTGCGTCTTAATATAAAGGCTTAAAATGGTGTCTTGTTGCGAGCTAGCTTGGGTGTAATTTATAAGTACTGTAATGAACCTTAAGAATTTTTCTTCTACAAACTTTAAAGTAAAATTTAAGGCTTGAGGTCATTTATTTTGATTAATCTACCAATTAAAGCGCATAGCACATTTCGCCCGTAAACCTGTCCAGCGTTGCGTTTACTGTGGCGCTTTAGGGACACTCATTTAGGGCGCCCTAATTACTATAAATTGTTAACCATTTTGCTGATTTTACAAACACGAAAGATGATTGCTTTTAACACTGTTAAATTAGCGTTTGGTTTGAATTGACCGTTTACACAAATTCCTAATTACATAAGCTTTTGTATGGTTAGTTAAAGTCATCTTTATGTTTAATTTTGGGTAGTGAGAAGTACGTACATGTTCCGGTTATTAAATTTAAAGGAGTGCGTGAGCTCATATACTCGGGTTTCATAACTGTGATAGACTAATACACAGAAAAAGGGCTGATGCCTTAATAATATAAGGCCAATGTCGCCATTTTTAACCCCCGACGGAAAAAGAGGAGTGTTATAAGTTTGACGTGTGTTGTATCTGTGTATTTGTGTGTCTGTCTGTGGCATCATAGCGCCTAAACGGATGACTCGATTTTGATTTAGTTTTTTTTTGTATGAAAGGTGTCTTTGTCGAGAGTATTCTTAGCTATGTTTAAATAAAATCAAAAGTTATTCGCATTTTTCTCTTTGAATCTAGATTTTACGACAGATTTTTCGGCAGATGTCATTATTACGTGTTTCGATAGATTGCCGATTGAAGCGTGTCTGCTACTAGGTATATTATATGTAGTATAAAAAGCATGAAATAAAAATTTAAATCGGGGGTTTTACAAATTTGTAATTTTATCTTGTTACAAAAACTGTAAGATGGCTTTACATCTATGTAAGGAGAACGCTAATGTCTAATGCAAGGCTAAATGTCAATATAAATTACGTGTGACCAGAGTGCATGTTCCTTATGGAAGTGACGTAATTAAAAGCTGATTATGTACCGTACCTTATTAATGTCGTTAAATAAATAGTTCATGGTCGGGTCGACGAGATTTTTTATTGAATTTATAGCGATCCCGTTCTCGGTTAGATGTTTACATGTACTTAGTTTTAATTCCCTTAGGAAGATTGATTCTGCGAGTTAGTGTTTACTTGGTAGCGTTTTCTAGAAAGCAAACTTATCTCGTTATTGAAAAGTAACATAGGACTGTTATAACGTTCTTGTTTGGTTAACGGTAAGGCCACGTAGTATATTAGAAGTATATACTTACGGAGCAGTAACCTGAAAAACAGTTTTTATTAATGCAGTTTTCACTGCCAGTTGGTTTTCGATTTTAAGTGCTCCTCTGATGTCAATCGACTATGTACTTTGAAGTGAAATATTTAAGGGCTTATAATAATCTTAATTAAAACTCATAGATAGGTACCTACTATTTTTTATATTAGTCTATACTGTTCATACTGTCCCACTGCTGGGACAATGCCTACCCAAAAACCATCTTTTCGTGAGCCACCTCGGACAAGTACATGCAGTAGGCGTCTATGCCGTTTCGCCACTTCTTTCTGGCCAAATCTCATACTATATATAAAAAAAAGTTAATTAATAATATCTAAAACCCGACTGCTTAAGAAGTGAACTAAAAAGACGTAAACAAGAAGAAAATCATGCTGTGCACTCGGAAGATCCATATTCACGAGCTGGCTGACCAAAACCAGATGTATCCTACTGCACAGCATGATTTTCTTCTTGTTTAAGTATTTTTAGTTCGCTTCTTAAGCAGTCGGATAATTTAATTTTTGGAATTAGCTAACAATTTTTGTTTATAACTTTTCAGTTATTTTTTTATCGAATTGCTTTTAAACGTATAAGTGATAAATATTTTTGGAATCGTCTCTTAAAACCCTTTATTTTGATTCCCACACGATGGGTTTGGAACCCATCGTGTGGGTTCCAAACCCATCGTAAAATATTGAACAGCGCCATTTTTCTTGTGTTGAATTTTAATGTAGCCCTAGCCAGTCACAACCGCAAAGTTAAGACGAATCGATTGACGTAAGAATCATTAAAATCGGCCTACGCATTTAGTCTCTAGAACGCCATATATGAACATACATACATACCCTCCTTCAGCAGTCGGGTAAAAAATTACTTTCAGAAACATTTTGTTCAAATGTTTGTAAAAAGTGATATCTGGAGCTCGGATCAAATGTTTTCACAGATACAATAGAACGCTACACACAATCGCTAAGTGTCAGCTACTTTTATGTCGGATAAATGCTCGGTTCTTGTAGGATCAGAAGACCTCGTGGCTAAATAACAGACACACGAAATGATGACGCTTGCCGAGATCGGTCCGTGAATAGGAGATCTTGACATAGTGAGTTTTTCTCCGTGCCTCGGAAAGCACGTTAAACCGTTGGTCCCGGCTGTCATTTGAAGATCTTTGACAGTCGTTACGCGTAGTCAGAAGCTTGAAATCTGAGACTAGTCTAACTAAGGGGTAGTGTGTTACCCAGTTACTGGGTTGTGGAGGTCAGATAGGCAGTCACTTCATGTAAAATACTGGTACTCAGCCTGTTAGACTGGAAGCCGACACCAACATTGTTGGGGTAAGGCTTGGCAGATTGATTCTTGTATTAAATGTCATGGCCAAGCCACAGGAAAATTCTAGTCGCATATTGGTTCCCATAACTGGGGTTTGTTAATAGCTATACTTTTGTTGAGTCGTATCTAGATTTACGTTTTAATCAATTCAGATTCAATAACACAGTTATTGATCGAGCGAGCGCGAAGCGCGATCGAATCTTCTCCGTTTCAGCTTGGACAAAAATTTGTTCGTATGTCCGGATGTCCGCCTGTTCTCTTCTACAAGTCGCATTCCTCGACAGATTCTTGTGAAAATTTGTGAGCAGTTTCGATACTTATATGGCATGTTTTTGTTGTTCTCTTTTATAACGGCGAACCTCTTTTAAAAATATCCAAAACAGACTCGCGAGGTCTTTAGCTAACAGAGTCACTAGCAATATTTAAAGTTGTAATCCTATTATACCACTGGAAAGCTTTTTGCTAATTTTATTGTACTTTATCACGACTTACTTTACCCAAGTAACACAAAAGTGCTGTATAGTTGCTGAATCACTGTCCACAATAGAATCCTAAGCTGAACAAGCCTTCTGAATAAGAGCATTAAAGGCGCTGTTTCAGCTGATATAACTCTGGTTTGGGCACAAATTAAACAGCTGTTAGCTGAATAACTGTAACTATTTGCATTATATCAGCATTATTTGAGCATTATTAAAGGTAACAGTCATCCCAAGAGCTGAATATTGACTGATTATTAGAGTATTTGTTACCTTTTATATAGCACAATGGCCGATTAATAGAGTAATGGTTACCTATTTTTCAGCACAAGGTACACACCAGAATATTTATAATGCTTCTTTGGAATTGAAAATTCACAAGTGGCAAAATTGTGAATAGTTTTCACCCTACTCCTTATTATTTTGATATGTTGTTTCTGTTAAACATTTTGTGGTGAAATAGACAAATATTGTTTTCCGTAACAAAAACTTTGCTTTTTCCTCCTGTGCGTGAAATTCGAAGGGGAAAGAGAGTTTATTGTCAAATAGTATATGAATATAGGTGAAAATTTTCACGCGCTCTCAAAATATCACTGTTTACTTGAAAGTTATAGTGTAAAATAAGTTGATGATATATTATAAAAAAGAAATAATTTTGTTTTGCATTTGTAATTTGACAATAAGCTGTTTGAGTATAAAATCATTAGATTTTCTATTGAAATCCAGTTGTTATTTTCGTTATTTAACAAAGAAAAAATGTTAATATATTATTTTACATAGGTTAGAACCTAAAAAATGGCAGACAAGCAATGTGCACTGTATTAAACACAATTAAGCGGTATGTGCTGTTTAAGTATCCACTGTTGGTACATAAATCAGCAACGAGCTGATACGAGTAGTTCTTGTGTGAACCAAATCAGCCACAGATTCCTGTAAAGCTTGATATTGGGTAACATGTACGCAAATATTGTTGGTAATCATCAGTGAACCACTAAAGTCTCTGCAGGAATTCTAGGGATCCATGGATTTACTTTACAAAATTATACGTCTGTTGTGTCAATCCTTTTATGTTATTTGGTTACCTACATCATCAAGAAACACTCCTCCGATTTTCGTAATATTTTTTTGCAAACTGGGGTGCTGAAAAGATAAGTCTACAAGATCTTATTTAACTGCATTAGTAGATTAATTGCCGAAGCTAGTACACGTATTCAGCTCTAACCGGGATCATAGGTAACGTGTGAGCTAATTTATAGCAGTTTGCTGTAATTTAGCATCATATAAGTTCACCCATAGTGATCATGTGGGCTATATAAGTGCTATTATAAGATTGCGTGTAACAAGCTGATTAACACTACTAAAGTTCAACTATGTGCAGCAAGACGCATTATATCATTGTTAATTTAAGTCACAGACTAACTGATTGCATTATAGTAGCTCACATGTTCTTTCTTAAAATGCAAGCGGTCTAAGGGTACACTTGTGGCCTTCAATTCAGAATATTGCTGAGTTAAAGTCCATAAAAATACTTAATTGCAGCTTACAGTACTAATACTGAACTGCATACCTATATTAACGCTTGCAGCATTACAGTGTTGTCTCCGTGACGCATAAAAGCATTATTATACAGACGATAGCGTAATTTTCAGCTATTGCAGTTCGAGTGTACTGTAATAAGTCTTCATAAATGCTAAAGTTACCGATGTTACCCTTTGTGACATCCTATAATGCAGTTTTGTGCTACTTGGGTAATTACGCAGTAATTAGAGCTTGTAAATCTTAAGTTGTTAAAAACGTTAGTACTTTCAGCTTATAGTACAAAGCAATGCCTTTGCAGGAATTGTTTCTAGCTGAAATATTATTTGTTCACCTGAGGTTGGTAACACCTGCTACTTGCAGGTGTTACCAACAAAAGGGAAAATGGTTTTTTATAAGAGTAAGAAGAGTTTTGAAGTTCGAGGCAAAATTGCCATTGTTCTTTATTTATTTGATTAGGTTCACTATCAATTGTTTACACTTAATAATAACATAAATTATTATTTAAAAAATATTTTTTAAAACAAGCTTTTTTTCGTATTTTTCTCAGTAAACCCTTTCATTTGATACCCAAATCATGACAGTGCACAAAAAATAACTAGTCCACCAACTTGGGCCGTCCGCCATATAAGATTTTGAATGACGTCACTTAGGTAACCATGCATTGCCATCTAAACTAAAAGTGCATGTAAAATTTCATCTTAATCGGTGGAGGATAACTGCTTTAAAATTCAGTTGCAAAATTTGACCCGAACACACTTACATACATACATACATAAATTGCAACTTAATTAAAAGCATGTAAAAATTAAAACCGCCGACACGATATCTTGCGCAAATATCCCGATTCAAGCAGTAAAACGAAAATCTTTAGAACGGCGGAACTGATTTTCATCAAGCTAAGAACACTCCCAATAATATCACCTTTCAAACAACAAAAAAATAGGTTCATCCTTTTAGGAGCTTTGATGCCACAGGCAGATACACAAATATACAAACACACATTTACACACGTCAAACTTATAACACCCCTCTTTTTTCGTCGTGGGTTAAAAACTGCTTGCAATAGTTAAAGCTCAATATGGAACACGATAAACGAATAAACCTTTCCTACAAAAACATCAAGGTTGGCTTGACTCTATAATATAATTAAGTGGATAAGTCCTTTTTTAATGCCACTAGGGAATACAACAGTCGAGTCATTCATCAACATGGGATTGTATAGATAATCCACTCATTACCAAGCTTATCTAATATATATAAATCTCCTGTCACGATGTTTGTCCGCGATGGATTCCTAAACTACGTATCCGATTTTAAATTAAATTGGCACACCGTGAGCAGTCTGGTCCAACTTGAGATATAGGGTAGGGTAGGGTAGGGTAGGGTAGGGTAGGGTAGGGTAGGGTAGGGTAGGGTAGGTAGGGTAGGTAGGGTAGGGTAGGGTAGGTAGGGTAGGGTAGATAGGGTAGGTAGGGTAGGGTAGGGTAGGTAGGGTAGGGTAGGTAGTTAGGGTAGGGTAGGTAGGGTAGGGTAGGGTAGGTAGTTAGGGTAGGTAGGTTAGGGTAGGGTAGGTAGTTAGGGTAGGTAGGGTAGATGAATGTTTGGTGTTTTTATGGCAAAACAAAGTTTGCCGGGTCAGCTAGTAATAATATAAGTTACTAGTGGCCCGCCCCGGCTTTGCATGGTTCATAATAATTTAAATTTGAATTAGTCTATAACCATCTGAAATAATGCATCTTTGAAATGGTCAAATATTTTTCAAATAGGTATAGTAAAAATGTTTGAGTAAACTCAAAAAATTCGGGCTCACTGTTTAATATAGGTTAAGACTAGCTAAAGAGATTGTATGTAGCACTGATGAGAATGTTGAGATGGATGTGCGGAGTGACGAGAATGGATAAAGTGAGAAATGAGTATATTAGAGACAGTTTGAAAGTGGCGCAAGTGACAGAAAAGTGGGAAAGAAACCGTTAGTCTTGTTATGGTCATGTAATGAGGAGGGATGAAACGCCTGTTACTATAAGTCGTAATAATGTTATAAAAGATAAAATTACAAATTAAAGTCGGAGGATACATCTGGTTTTGGTCAGCCAGCTCGCGAATATGTATCCTCCGACTGCACAGCATGATTTTCTTCTTGTTTATGTCTTTTTAGTTCGCTTTTTAAGCAGACGGGCATTTTGATTTTTTGAATTAACTTTTTTTAAACTACATATAATATACCTAGTAGCAGGCACGTTTCAATCGACAATCTATCGAAATACGTAATAATGACACGTTATCTTGCGAAAAAAATCCAGATTCAAAGAGTAAAATACGAATAACTTTTGAACGGCTAAACCGATTTGGTTCAAATATAGCTAAGAACACTCTCGACAAAGTCACCTTTCAAACTAAATCACACCATGCCACAGACAGATACACAGATACACAGCAACACACGTCAAACTTATAACACTCTCTTTTTCCGTCGGGTATTAAAAAATGTTATGAATATAAATGTGGATGGATGGAGAGGGCGGGGACGGCCAAGATGGACTGTGTGAGGAGTGACTTCGAAAAGGGAGTCAGTGATAGTGTGAGAGAGGACAGGATGGTATGGAAGAAGAAAGCGTGTTGCGCCGACCCCAAGTAACATGGGACAAGTGCAGTAAGATGAAGTTAAGACTAGCATTTCCAGCGGCTTCCCGTAGCCTACCCTCAGGAACCACGGATTTTACCGGGTTAACCCGGTAAAATCCGCCACCGCCCGGTATAACCTGAGCTTTCTGAAATAATGTATCTTTTTATCTGTAAAATTTTCGTAATCGGTATCAGTACTTTTAGATATGACTTTCACAAACAATTTAACTACTATAAAATATTTGTTTAGTTTTAGATATTAGATATATGGTAATATTTTAGAACTATGCATTTGTTAGTAAAATTACTATTTATAATATAAAATATATTATTATAATTATTTTATTGTTATTATTTGGCTTTATTTCAAAATGGAAACGTTTTTACCCGACTTCTTGATGCAAAAGAGACTAATTTGTTACTACACAAAACTTCATGAACGCTATATTAGGAAAGGGTTGTAAACCTATTCCCTGATTATTTCTGCGGACACAGTGTCTCTATATCAAAAGCTACTTATAGATTCAAAAAGCGTCCTTCGAGCCGGATATAAACAAACTGCAACCAACTGTGGCGTCTCGCAGTTCAACCTACGGTTGTCTACTGCCTAACCGGACTTTGGACTAGAGTTAAACTTAAGTCTCCACCCAGGGCAGAACTGCATTGGCGGAAGGCCTTCTTTGAAATACTATTGCGTGTTTATAAACCCTGGGGGTTGAGTCAATTGATCGCGTTGATTGGCGGTTACTCGCGACACAGTGGCGCCTTCGCACTGTCTAAAACATTACATTTAACTACATTTCTAGCTTTCTGCTACATTTACCACTTGGGACATTACTTTTATTTGGGACAGCTGTTTTTGTTAACCTTAACATTTGAAGGGGTTGTCCGAATTGGGGTGACCTTTTTACAAATAAAAATGTAAACAACCACATTAAGTTGTCACAGTAATTGGGATTATTATTTGCGCTACGGACTAGCATAGTAAACAGCTTTCCCGAGTATCGAGCGTTGTTGCATCACTGTGCATGCGTTTTATATGTTCTTGCTAGTAATGTGGGGCTTATGTCCCTTGTAATAAATAGAACTTATACATAAAATAAGCAAACACGATCCTTCATAATCCAATTAGTTACGAGAACGGTCGAGTTGCATAATTAATGCATTTCAATAAAATCTTGATAGCGACACCGTGCTGACGTCGAAAGTTGAACGGAAAATAATTATATTGGTTTTTTTGTTATATAAAAACGAAACATTACATATGAACTTGTTGTCCCATTTAACTATGAATTTATCGAGCTATAAATGTCTTAACTTATTGTATCTATTAAGTATTCCGTGCTCAGTTGCGTCCAAGGTGACTTCAATACAGACGATGCCTCGTGAAATATTTTCGTCTTTCGGCAAGTTTATGTAATAGCGAAAATAGCTGAATTTAGTCGTCTGCTACTGCCAATTATATTTATACTAGCTGTCCCCCGCGGCTTCGCTCCCGTCTGGCTGGCTACCTACTTGCCCTACCGTACTCTACCCACCTACCCTACCTACCTACCCTACTCTACCTACCCACCTATCCTACATACCTACTCTACGCTACCTACCCTACCTACCCCAACCTACCCTACCTACTCTACCCTATACCTACCCACCTACCTACTTATCCTACCCACCTACGTACCCTACCTACCAACCAACAATTTTTTTTTTCATCCTTAAAATAACCTATGTCCTTCCTCAGGAAGCCATCTATCTCCTTGCCAAAAATCATTGAATTCTGTTCAGTGGTTTACGCGTGAAAAGGTAACAGACAGAGAGACAGAGTTACTTTCGAATTTATAATGGATGGATTTTTATTCGATTCATTTCTGCGGAGACGTACTCCAGGAAATAAATCCATTTGGTAAATTAAGCTTCAAATTTAGACGTTCCTTTAGAGTAAAACATCCGTTCCAGTGTTTGTAGTCTAGTATATTTTTATTTCTATTCAGATCTGTTTCACTTTATTTCCCTGTTTCATCATTTTCTACATCATTAGTCCTGTAGATAAACCAGACTCTTCAGTTTTCCTTAAAATTGGTTTTGTCCATCTGAAATTCATAACTTGTAATACCGACTGCAACATTTCGTAAAATATTAGAGGTTCCACAGACATCAGTATTCTGAAGCTGTTCGACCTATTTCTGGGACCTCAAAAGCGACGTAGTTTGAAATGAAGCAAATATAAAAGTTCTCGATTTTCTTGAAGTTACTTATCATTTTGGAATTTTAGTTGACGCTACGTTTTACCACAGATAATATAATGTTTTACTAAAGCCTGGTGTACACGGGCAGAGTTAACATTAAAGTATTACGTGTACAGTACTAACAATGCTATTAACTATACCATTGTAGACAGCATTGGTAGAGTACTAAAACTTAATAGAGACCGCGGCAAGCAAGCGGCAAGTTACTCTACCACTTGCCTTCCCACATACTTTACCGCCTACACCAGTTACTCTAATAATAAAATTTAAATTTACGTGTAGACCGTTACTCTGCTAAAACTGGTAGTGTAGGTACATGAAATTGGTTGAATATTAAGCTAGTTGACTCTAGTGTTAAGGTGCCGATTCCCTTGAGTAGCTGATTTTAAAATGAGAATCACGTCTAAACGGCTATTCGTGATTTTTTGGAAAACATATGTTATATTAGACCATTTTCTTAATAATTTGATCTAAGCAAATTTTGAGTTTTATTTGTATAACATAGTGTAATTAATTTGTAAAGTTACGTCTAAAACGAACAAACGACAATCGCACCAAAATCGCTGAGCGTATTTTAATGAAATCAACACCACCTCAAAGACAATTTAAATATCTACATTTTGATCTGAGGCTTTATTTTAAAGTAATAGAATAATAAGGAAAGTACAAAAAACTACTGAATTTTGGGTCGCGCGGGTGTGAAACGAGTGCGCGTTATGTTCCCTCAAGATCGTTGGCGTTAGTCGTCGTCTGAACTCTCCCCGTGTACACCAGACTTAAGAGAGGTTCTATGTAAAGGTCTATAAATATATAAAGGGTACATAGGGATGTAATATTTGCTATGGTATTTTATTTAACCCAAGCGTGCTCAAAAAATACGGGCAGAATGTCTGAATCTTATTTGACGGCATGTCTAGGAAAATATGCTAAACTGGAATAGTGTTCTCTGCCGTGTTAAATATCTATGTACGTGTTCAATGAATACCTATAATAGAAAAGCCTTCTAGAATGATGCATCGAATTTGGTACATGTGTACTAAAAAATACTGCACATATTATGCAGTGTGCACTTAAATGAGCTTGACTTTATGCAGGAGTCAGAAATTATCCCGAAATTGTAAAAAAAAATGTTCCATTCCTTTAACTGCAAGAGGGCCCGGGACGGGATGCTGTTAAAATAATTATACCATAATTCTTTGCATTTTATGGTTTGTTTGCATGGGGATGACGCGGATTTAGCTAACTGGGATGTTTTTACTGATATTTTCTTTTACTTTAGCAAGTAATCCAAGTGTAAAATCTATAATTGAGTAATTTCAATATTTTAACTCTTTATGCCTGAACTGAACCGGGATCGATTGTGGTCAATGGCGGTGCTCTCAAAGTTGTTCGAGAATACGTTTACCTCGGGCAAACTTTGCAGTTTGGTAAGAACAACTTTGAGAAGGAGGCTAGCAGAAGAATACAGCTGGGCTGGGCGGCGTTTGGAAAACTTCGTCGAGTCTTCTCGTCGCGCATCCCGCAAAGCCTGAAGACTAAAGTCTTCAACCAGTGCGTGCTACCTGTTATGACCTACGGTGCCGAGACGTGGACACTCACAATACGGCTGGTTCATTTCAAAGTTGCTCAGCGAGCTATGGAAAGGGCTATGCTCGGAGTCTCTCTAAGGGATCGAATCAGAAATGAGGTGATCCGGCAGAGAACTAAAGTTGTCGACATAGCTCACAGAATAAGTAAGCTGAAGTGGCAATGGGCCGGCCATATAAGTCGTAGAACCGATGACCGTTGGGGTAAACGTGTTCTTGAGTGGAGGCCGCGAACTGGTAAACGTAAGGTAGGACGCCCTCAGGCTAGGTGGAGCGACGACCTTCGCAGGGTGGCTGGTAAGGGGTGCATGTTGAAAGCCTCCACGTGGCGCACCCCGGGCAACGTCGGCTTCAGCTGCCCATCCCCCTAGGGTGGACAGTTGGGGCTGGCGGCTAATTTTCAACACACGAGGAAGGGTCACGGTTCCAATCACATATCATCTTGATGGTTTGTGAAGGGAACCGGGCTAGAGACAGGACGCCTACTCCCCCCTCTGCTTACAGAGGGTAGGTCGAGTGGGCAAAGAGCAGGTGGTAGAAATAGGGACCTCACCCTTTAAAGGAAAACCAAAACAAAAATGGAACAAGACTTTTGCGAAAAACGTCCCCAGGTGGGTCCCGACTGCTCAGTGGTCGGGGAATCCCACCCCGCTTCGGCGGGCTGCCCTCCGTATTCTGGGGTGGGCAACAAACGTCTTCCGTCTGTCTCAGATAAAACCGACAACCACACGCACGAAACACGGACAACGATTTTATTTAATGAAGAGGTGAGTGATGCGGGGTCGGAGTCCGACCCCGAATCTGGCGCAAAAGGCCCACAGAGCTCTGAGCGCGAAGCGGAGGTGGCTGCTGCGAAGAATTTAAGGTTCTTCCGGAAGCGCCCCAAACCGGGGGATGGCCAGGGGTCGTTCTCAGATGACGAGCTGGCCTCGGCCCGGAAGATCCCCACCAGTAGGCGTGGTGGGGGCCGAGACAGAGGAGTGGGGAGGGGACTCACCGCCCAGGAGGCTGCCAATAGAGCCGAGAGGCTTGCCGCGGAGGGGCGCCACCCCGGATCGACCAGCCGCAGGGCTGTCCACTCAGGGTCTTCTGGCGACGAGCTGGACGCCGCTGGTGGCTCCAATTTGGAGCGAGCGGCCAGGTTCGCAGAGGTCGTGGGAGCCGCTATCCGGGATGTGGCCTTGAAGAGGAACAAAGCCTCTAAAGACAAGGCCATATCCACTGCCATGGCCTCCATTATGGCGGCGGCGGAGGCAAATCGCGGTGGGCCTCTTCCGGATGGCATGCCCGAGATGCAGGTGGAGGTCGCCCGCTTGAAAGCCGACATGGAGCTTCTCCAAAAGGAAAACGAGAAGCTCCGAGCGGACCTGGCCGGGCTTCTAGGGGCCGGCCCCCGAGAGATGCCGCAGGAGGGGGCGCAGCATGGGCTACGCAAATACGCCTACGAAATCCAGGCAAAAAAGGTGGAGCGGCTGGACAGGCGGCGAGGGCTCCAGTCGAGGCAGCGAGTCGGCCGCCCCTGTCTCTTACGCCTTCTGACTCTACTGCGGCAGACGCCGAATGGCAAGTGGCCGGGGAGAAGAGGAAGGTGGGCAAGGTAGCAAGGGCGGCTAAAAGAAAAGAGAGACGGAAGCGGCACAAGGAGCGAAGCGTCGCGGCTAGGCTACGCGCCCCGAAGTCCGCAGCTGTAGTGATTACGCTACAGCCGGAAGCGGAAAAAAAGGGCGTGTCCTACCGCGACGTGCTCGCCAAAGCGAGGGCGGCGGTGAACCTGGAGGAGCTCGGCGTCACCGAGGGCATCCGGGTGAGGGTCACCGCAACTGGGGCCCGGATGCTGGAGATCCCCGGTGCCGCCAGCGGCCCGACTGCTGACGCCCTAGCCGCAAGGCTCAGGGCGTTCCTAAATGTGGACGAGGCCCGAGTGTCCAGGCCCACCAAGTGCGCTGATATGCGCATTCTGGGACTGGACGACTCTGTGACGGAGGGAGAGGTGGTGGCCGCCGTCGCTAGGACCGGGGGGTGCTCTGAAGAGCAGGTGAGGTCAGGCACTATACGTCCTGATGTTACGGGGATGCGAGCCGTTACAGTGAGCTGCCCCGTCCCGGCGGCCCTAAAAATAGCCGGAGAGGGCCAAAGGCTCTTGGTGGGCTGGGTTTCCGCGCAGGTGAAACTGCTGAAACCCAGACCTCTGAGGTGCTTCCGCTGCCACGTGGGCAACCATGTGGGAGCTAAATGCACCTCGGAGGTGGACCGCAGCGACCACTGCTTCCGGTGTGGTCAGCCCGGTCACAAGGCTGGCTCGTGCAATGCCACACCGCACTGCGTCGTATGTGCGGCAGTTGGCAAGCCGGCCGATCACCGGGCTGGGAGCAAGACCTGCGCTCCACCTGCCAAGGCCAGGGGCGGGGGCAAGTCCCCTACCACCGCTGTCATAGCCGCAGCCACAGCCACTTCCGCCGCTGCTGCTGCCCCCACAGCCGTCGTCGTCGCCAAAACTACCGCGGCGGGACCCTCACTAGGGGATGGGGAGGGGACTGAAATGGAGTGCCAATAATGGCCCCATTACGCCTCCTCCAGGCGAACATCAACCACTGTGCCGCTGCTCAGGATCTATTGCTCCAGAGCTTGGCGCAGTGGTCGATTAACATCGCCGTGGTCGCTGAGCCGTACTTTGTCCCGCCCAGGGATGACTGGGTGGAGGACCTGAGCGGCTCAGTGACCCTAATTTCGTCGGCCGCCGCTGGCACCCCGTCCCTCGAGAGTGTCAAGAGGGGACAGGGTTGCGTGGCAGCACGGTTCGGGGAGATTGCCGTTGTGGGGGTATACTTCTCCCCGAACCGAACTCTCGCCGAGTTCCACAACTCCCTTGTGGAGTTGAAAACCGTCGTCGTCGGGTACCGCTCCCTCCCTGTGCTCGTCCTCGGGGACTTCAATGCCAAGAATTTGGCTTGGGGTTCCCGGTATACGGACACACGGGGCAGGATGGTGGAGGACTGGGCTCTAGAGACAGGCCTGGTCGTCCTAAACCGGGGTTCTGTCCCCACGTGTGTGCGGATGCAGGGCGAATCGGTGGTGGACATTTCGTTCGCCAGCACCGCTCTGTCACCACGTGTCATCGACTGGCGCGTCATGGAGGAGGTGGAGACCTATTCCGACCACCGGTATATCCGGTTCGACGTCTCCGCCCAGACCTCGAGCGTGCCGGTCCGACAGACCCCGAGTGGTCCGCGGTGGGCGCTGAAGCAGCTGGACCGGGAGCTACTCCTGGAAGCCTCGATCGTGCAGGCCTGGGTGCCATCACCGGACAGGCCTGCTGATATCAACGACGAGGCGGAGTGGTTCCGGGACGCCATGTCCGAGATATGTGACGTGGCAATGCCCCGAGTCCAGCCAGGACCCGCCCGGCGCCAGGTGTACTGGTGGTCGCCGGAACTTACGGCTCTGCGCCAGGCGTGCTGCGCGACGCCGGTATACCAGGCACCGCAGGCTCCGTAACCGCCCCCCGGATACGGAAGCCATTGAGGCGGAGCTATACGAGAGGTACAGAGCGGCGAGGACCGCCCTCCGAGTGGAGATCAAGCGGGCCAAAGGATTGGCTCGCGAGGAGTCGCTGGGGACCTTGAATAGGGACCCGTGGGGACGCCCCTACAAAATGGTGCGGGATAAACTCCGCCCATGGGCTCCCCCGCTGACGCAAAGTCTCCGGCCGCAGCTCGTAGAGGACGTGGTGAGCGCTCTTTTCCCTTTGCGAGGGGAACATACTCCCCCGCCCATGGCTCCGCCTCCTGCGGTGCCCAATGCGGACCACACCGCCGGCGACGACGAAGTTTCGGAGGTGACTGAGGTAGAGCTGAGAGTGGCGGTACGCAGGCTGAATGCCAAAAATACCGCCCCAGGACCCGATGGCTTACCTGGAAAAGCCTGGGTCCTGGCTTTGGAGGCTCTCGGGCCTCGACTTAGGGGGCTCTTTAGCGCATGCTTGGAGAGGGGCCAGTACCCACTTCGTTGGAAGACGGGGAAACTGGTCCTCATTAAGAAGCCGGGGTGCCCTGCGGACTCTCCGTCCGCTTACCGGCCCATCGTGCTGCTCGATGAGGTGGGCAAGCTCTTTGAAAGAGTCATTGCAGACCGCCTCGTCGAGCAGCTGGTGCGAGTGGGGCCGGATCTGGCGGAGAGCCAGTTTGGTTTCCGCAGGGGTCGTTCTACGGTGGACGCCATCATGCGCGTGAGAGCTCTCACGACGGGGGATGCAGTGGCCCGGGGTGGAGTCGTCTTGGCGGTGTCTCTAGACATCGCCAATGCCTTCAACACCATGCCATGGAGCTGCATCAGGGAGGCACTCCAGTATCACCGGATGCCGCCCTACCTCTGTCGCGTGGTCGAGGCCTATCTGGCGGACAGGGCCGTCATCTACCCCGGTCACCAGGGAGAATGGAACCGGCGAGAGATGTCGTGCGGTGTCCCACAGGGATCGGTCGTGGGGCCGCATCTGTGGGACATCGGGTACGACTGGGTGCTGCGCGCTGATCTCCCTAGAGGCGTCAGCGTAGTTTGTTACGCTGACGACACGCTGGTCCTGGCACAAGGGAGGTCGCTCCAGGCGGCGGCTGAAATAGCGACACGCGGGGTTGCGACAATCGTCGAGAGGATCCGGCAATTGGGACTCGAGGTGGCCCTGCACAAGTCCGAGGCCATGTGTTTTCACGGTCCTCGGAACGCGCCACCGCCGGGATCCCAAATAACGGTTGGAGGGGTTCACATCGGCGTCGGGTCGACGATGAAGTACCTGGGACTCGTCCTCGACAGCCGGTGGAATTTCGTGGAGCATTTCCGACGTTTGGCGCCTAGACTGGAGCGGGCGGGGGCTGCCCTCAAGCGGCTGCTACCCAATCTAGGGGGTCCAAACGCCTCCTGCCGGAGGCTCTACGCGGGGGTCTTGCGGTCCATGGCCCTTTACGGGGCACCGGTTTGGGCGTGTTCCCTGAGGCGGCGACCAGCCCGCCGGTTGAACGCGTCCCAAAGGGTCATGGCCATCCGGCTAGTCCGGGGATACCGCACGGTCTCCGGTGAGGCGGCGAGCCTCCTTGCCGGATTGCCGCCATGGGATCTGGAAGCAAAAGTCCTCGCGCAAATATGGGAGTGGCGCGAGGAGGCAAAATGCCGGGGCGAAACCCCGATGCCGCGACAAATCGCGGCTCGGCGGACAGAGCTCCGACAAGATCTCATGGCGACATGGAGAGGGCGATTGTCGCAACCCAGCGCTGGGCACGCCACAATTGCGGCGGTAAGGCCCCTCTTTGAGGAGTGGCTTAAGAGGCGTCACGGCGTCCTCACCTTCCGCCTGACGCAGGTCCTCACCGGACATGGCTGTTTCGGGAGGTTCCTGTTCCGGATAAGGCGGGAGGAAACGCCCGGGTGTCACCATTGTGTGGACCGCCTGGAGGACACGGTGGAGCATACGGTGGAAATCTGCCCAGCTTGGGCGGAGCACCGCCGTGTCCTCATGGAGGCGATCGGCGGTGGCGACCTCTCGCGTCCGGCCCTGGTTCAGGCCATGGTACGGAGCGAGAGGGCATGGGAAGCTGTCTCCTCCTTCTGCGAAACAGTAATGCTCGCAAAGGAGGAGGCGGAACGCGTGAGGGAGACGCAAAGGAGACGCCCTCACGCCCCTAGCCACCGCAGAAGACGCCCCGGGCGTCGGGAGTCGCAAGCCGATTCCCGGCCACCGTAGGCGCGGGCTTGCGGACGGATAGTAATGGGTAGCTCGCCGTCCGATAAGGACCAAGCCCGAGTTTACGGCGCGTAGTGTTCCACGCGCGCCTCAAAGAGATGTCAGCAAAAGGGACGGGGTCCGGTAGGGCCGATGCCTGTCTGGGTCGCGGATAAATTTGAAAGAGAGTTACCGCGGCCCTGGCACAAGCAACTGGAGGAACACGGGTGGGTTTTAGTCAGTAAAAGTCTGACACGCCCTCCCGCTTCACCCAGAGCGGGAGAAGTCATTGGATGATTTCCCACCCAAAAAAAAAAAAAAAAAAAGGGTGGCTGGTAACAGCTGGATGACAGTTGCCGAAAATCGAACCAAATGGCGTGCAATTGGAGAGGCCTATGTCCAGCAGTGGACTGCTATGGGCTGATGATGATGATGATGATGCCTGAACTTTAGGTACCTATCGTTTTTTATCGTAAATTTTGTGTAAATAATCACTGAAATCAATTTTATTACAAAGTTAAATTATGTATCAATCCCGCAGCCTAATTGCGTAAATGAATTCTGCAAGGCAAAGGGTTTACCGCCATCAATCGACTAATCACATAAACGGAAATCCACATCGCGTCTTTCATCTCGCATATGATTAGTCGATTGACGGCGGTCAAACCTTTTGCCTTGCCGAATTAACTTACGCAATTTGGATGCAGGTTACATTTCAAAATGTATGAAAACGTACAAATATTCAATAAAGCACAACAAAGGAAACTGTTTGATATTTGCTGTGAAGCCAATTCTGGAAACTTCCTTTGTCTGAGTTGTTATTGTCTAGTTTTCTAGAAAAAGTGCAAGGAAATCTAATTTTAGATAAGAACAATGTTTCTGTTTGTGCGGAAATAAAAGAAAGGTCGTATTAGATGTCGAATTCGTTTAGATCAGTGGTACCCAACTGTTTTTAACCTGAGACCACTTCGATTTCGTTATTATTAGCAAGGACCGGAAGTCTAGAAGAAAATTTTACTGTGTTAATCTAAATAAACTTTTATAATACATTCAAATATGTAGCACATATTCTTTAAAAATATTATTTGCCATAGAAAACACAAACATTTCTGATTGAAACTTAAAATAGGTAAGCATCAATAGTTATGTTTGAGTTGAAAAGTTTGACATATTAACCTTTCGCGGACCATATTTTTGCTTTTGCGGACCACTGTGATCTGCGGACCATAGGTTGGGAACCCATGGTTTAGATAAAGCTTTTGCTCGTCACAGGGAAACAATAGTTATTTGTGTTACAAGGGGACAAAGTAATATTTTGTTCTTCCAGGGCTTTATTTTGAATTCAGAGCTAAGCGAAGGATTCTAACGTAGAATCCTGAGCTTAGCGAGGAATTCAATATATGCCGCCCGAGAACAAAAATATTTTGTCCCCGAGAGATACACACTATTTTTCATTACTACCTAAGAGAAAAATAAAAAGCTACGAGTACCTACTCGAAACTAGTATTTCCTCTATGGCGAAGCCTAGTGTGAAAAATTTCCGAGTAAAAATAAATTTAAAGAAAGAACTACAGTTTTTTTAAAGCACATTGCCGCCATAACTTAGAACCAGCCAGTAACTTATTCAAACATATGCGTTCGACCTATTTGGTTAACTTCACATACTTATCAACAAAGAGTAAGTATAATACTAACTCCTTACTAACCAATCACAATAATGAGTTTATCACCATAGAGAATTGAATGTTAGTTAGTGATATTTTTTTTTACATTATACCTTCACGCGAGCGCCTCCAAACAAACTAAGCAAATCTATCAAAAGCACGAAGCTGACCAATCAGAAAAGAGAAAGCTCAAACTCCTACGGGCGCAAAATTGGATTTGGCTCCCGCTATCCTCTATAGACAATTGTCGTTTTTCGAATAGATGTGATAAAAAATTATATTTTTCCCTTAATCGTCTTCATCATCAGCCTGCAGCGGTCTACTCCTGGACCAAGGCCTCTTCAATAGTCCGCTATTTATCTCGATTCTAGGAAACTCTTACACTGCTATTACAAGCCACCTTGCGAAGTTTGTCGCTCCACCTAGCATGACGGAATGTTTCTTCAGGTTACGTCAAACTATCTTTAACCCTCGGCTTCACTCCCGTAAAAAGTGTTTTGTCATAACAAGGCAACATACTACTGGGATATAAACTATCCTATGTCCTTCCCAGGGTTTCGAAATATCTCCATACCAAATTATATCTAAATCGGTTCAGCCGTTTAGCCATGAAAAGGTAACAAACAAATAAACAGAGTAAATTTCGCATTTATAATATTATTATGGATGGTTTATAACAATAATCTTATAAGTAAATAGTTTATTTAAATCCATTGAAATGGAAACTACGCTCTAGAGGAACGACGAATTCATTTCTATCGTAATCGTCTTCCCAAGTAACTTCTCGAATGAATTCTGCAGGATGTTATAATGTTATAAGCAATCAGAAATGCAAGAGCGAAGAGTGCCCCATTTGATTGCCCCGAGACCTTCTGGGTTATTTATTGCATTGCTAAGGCAACAGACGTACCTTTTATAACGATCTCATACAACTGTGCTGTTAGATGGTGTTTAGATTGTACCATTAAAACCCATTGTAGTGAAGATTTTTGTAGTGATTAGGTAATCTCGGTGCGTCTCTACAAGAAATAAAAAAGTAAGCATGCTTCACCATCGACCACATCATCGCTTATCATCAGGTGAGATAGTGGTTAAACGAGAGCACATCATAAAAAAAACATAGTATCAACCTCATCATCATTTCAGCCGAAAGGCGTCCACTGTTGGTCATAGGCCTCCCCCGTGCGTCTCGCATCTAGCGGATCCCGCAACCTTCACCAGGTAATCCAACAAGGTAGTCCGGTAGGTAGGTTCACCAGGTAGTGTCAAACTGAAAATGTTAATTTGGTTCGTGTTAAGTTCACTGCCGCGGCTGGTGTTTCCTCAGAAGCGAGGCAAAGCCCATACAAGCCACACCTTCGTTCACACAGAGGTCCGTTTTATCGTATACGTTTTTATTCGGCGCTGAAGTATGTAGTCGTATGAGTGAGTTCACACACATGACAGTATTCCAGATTCAATAAAAATGCCGATCCGACAAAATATATACACCAGTCCGTTTTACAGGTCCGCTTTATCGTATACGTTTTTATTCGGCGCTGAAGTATGTAGTCGAATGAGTGAGTTCACACACATGACAGTATTCCAGATCCAGTAAAAATACCAATCTGTCAAAATATACACCAGTCCGTTTTACAGGTCCGCTTTATCGTATACGTTTTTATTCGGCAATGGCGTAGAGTTTTCTGACACACACAACAGTATTAAAATATTGATCCGTTTTGTTTGAAAGTTGGTGGTACACCAAAGATTGTATGTGTTGGTCTGTGGTGGTAGTACACTGACTAAATGTGAGGTGAATATTACCCCCAGTAGCGACGGATCCGTTAAAACGGTACTGTAAATGCGGTGTGAATTTCACCTCCAGTAGCGACGGATCCGTTAAAATTATCCTGAAAGTACGAATGTTCTTTGTGAACGTACTCTAACATCTAAGTTAGATTTTGAAACTTTTCATACTTATTGATTGCTACAATATTGGTTTTAATTAGATTTAAAGTAAAACAGTATCATAAAGTTGTGTCAAAGTTACATAGTATTTTGTTTTGATTCGTTAATCAATTTTGTGAAGTTTCATAATTGGTTCTTGGAAAGTACTTCGAAGTATGAGGAAATTTAAAGTGTGTTTTGGTGTTGGAATGGCAGCTCTGGATTTCGCAACTTATTGTTCAACTGTTCCTAGTTTATTTATCTGTATTTTAAATTAATCTGTCAGATTTTGAAAATGCACTTTGCAGCTGGTGAAATCCCGTACTCGAGACGACGCTTAACAAACAAAAGAAACATTTTTGTCTCTGACAGTCTAGTTTACGAGTACTAGACATTCTCTCAAAAATAATACGTAGACAGGCGATGTAGACGGGTATAATATTTTCATGTGAAAAAATTTGCAGCAGATTCATAAAAAATTGGACCTCTCGGATTCGTGCCACCATACGAAGCCGCGGCGGACATTTGAACGATGACATATTCCATCCATAATGGCATAAATGGGCCTTTTAAATAAAAATAAATTTCCTTAATATCCAACACACATCTTGTTTTATTCAATTTTAACATCGACCCGTCCTTGTTGAAAGATCCTTTATTTTATCTCTTAGTATTTTACTAAATACACAATTATATACATACACACCTTTCTGTGTTTATACTATTTTATATTATTGATACATTAGTCCGTGAGTGTGTCCGTGGCATCAACAGCGGGCTCTATCAAAATACCAGCGCGGCGTTATCTAGTCCTTTAATTAAATATAGCCTTTAGGAGCCTTTTTGGCCTCGCACTGGGTCTTTTATATTTTGTTAATTTACTTCTTTTTTTTAGGGTTCCGTACCCAAAGGGTATAAACGGAACCCTATTACTAAGACTCCGCGATCCGTCTGTCTGTCTGTCCGTCTGTCACCAGGCTGTATCTCACGAACCGTGATAGCTAGACAGTTTAAATTTTCACAGATGATGTATTTCTGTTGCCGCTATAACAAAAAAAATACTTCTAAGTGGGGCTCCCATACAATAAACGTAATTTTTTTTCCGTTTTTTGCGATAGTGGTACGGAACCCTTCGTGCGCGAGTCCGACTCGCACTTGGCCGGTTTTTTAATTCAAAGCCATCGCTGAATACTTAAAACTGTATGGAAAGTTCGGAATGTTAACTTAATGATATAATGCTAACGACTGTTCAGTTATTTGAGAGCGATCTCTCAATACATCAATACCGCATTTGCATGTGACCCATAAATAAAACCCAAAAAGGTTAAATAATGTTCTTCACACAGAAAAATACCGTCTGAATTCTGAAATTTGAAGTAATTCAAGATGCGTGAGGAGAATACGTGTGGGATGCGAACATTTAGCTCGATTTATAGCCGTTAGCTACGAATTTGTGCCCTCTCCGACCCCTGGCTTGTTTATACCGACCACCTTCGGGATGGCTGGGAAAATGTATGTATACAAAGGCAGTCAACAAAGAAGTTAGATGAAATGTGTTAATATTTAGTGGCGGTGGATTAGTTTTATTCGTTTAGGCGCCGTTTTCATCAGGTTTGGTGACTTTCAAGACATTGATTTTAAACGATTTCATGCCTTCATCATCGTAATCATCATCTGCAGCCTGACTTCGCCCACTGCTGGGCATAGCCCTCTCTTTTATTGTCCAATCCCCACGTTCCATGCTTTAATCTATACTAATATTATAAAGCTGAAGAGTTTTTTTTGTTTGTTTGTTTGAACGCGCTAATCTCAGGAACTACTCGTTGCAATTGAAAAAACATTTTTGTGTTGGATAGTCCATTTATCGAGGAAGTTTATTGGCTGTATAACATCACGCTGCGACCAATAGGAGCGGAGAATAAATGGAAAATGTTGCAAAAACGGGCAAAATTATTCCTTTTTGAGAGCTTCTGTTGCGAGCGCTGCGTAAACGGTTTAAGTTAGGGTAGGTAGGTAGCCAGTTGACGGAAGCGAAGCCGCGTGGGACAGCTAGTATTTTATAAATCAACTAGCTTCTGCCAGCGGCTTCGCCCGCGTGAACATCGAAAACTATCTCAAGGAAACATAGCCTATGAGCTATTCCAGACTATAATCTATCTCTGTGCCAAATATCATCCAGATCCGTCCAGCTGTTTGCGCGTGAAGAAGTAACAAACATACACACTCACAGACTTTCGCCTTTATAATATTAGTGTGATTTCACACAAATTCTCTATGGATAAATCGCGTAAACTTTTGTAATTAGCTCTTTCAAAGCAACGTTTGCAGTGCAGTATAAATCAATGAAACAAATTGAACTGTGCATTTAGAGTAGAAAGCATTTTCATGAAAGCAAACTCGGCCAGACATATCAAATTGAGTTTACCGTGTGGAAGTTGGAACTTAAGCCGCCTTCAGGTAAAATGTAACATACTACTAAAACAGCTTCTTGTGTTATTCTCGAATATTGATAGAACTGAAGTTAAGGGTACACTAGTTGAAAATTCTTCCATACAAACGTAGTCTGCCTTTTACTCCACTGTTTGACGATGTACGTTCAAAATAAAAAATGATATCAATTTGTCTCATCATTATCTAGCGCTGTATGGAAGAAAAAACGTAAAAATAAAATTTACTTGATAGTTATGAGCTTCGAAAGTTCCTTATTTTAACACTATTTTTTACGCATCTTTGGGCGCAAATAAGTACCATAAGAAGAAAGAAAATTGAAAAACGGCCTCATACAGGGATAGATTAGTAGTTCAACAATGCAAATAATTTTATTTTTAACAGATACATTCAGTCGTTTTTTAGGGTTCCGTACCTAAAGGGTAAAACGGGACCCTATTTGAAAGTTAAAGATTACCACCAGATAATAGTGTTGTATCACTAGTTAAAACCACTTTTGAGAACAACAATTCAATCTAGTAATTAGGTTATTATGTGCGCAATTTTTCTAATGCGTGACCAATTGTTTCTTTTTAGGGTTCCGTACCTAAAGGGTAAAAACGGGACCCTATTACTGAGACTCCGCGGTCCGTCTGTCTGTCTGTCTGTCTGTCATCAGGCTGTATCTCATGAACCGTGATAGCTAGACAGTTGAAATTTTCACAGATGATGTATTTCTGTTACCGCTATAACAACAAATACTAAAAACAGTTTAAAATAAATATTTAAGTGGGGCTCCCATACAACAAACGTGATTTTTGTGCCTTTTTTTGCGATAATGGTACGGAACCCTTCGTGCGCGAGTCCAACTCGCACTTGGCCGGTTTTTTCATGATATCCAGACTCCCAAAGGACTGTTTATAAAATTTCGCGCACTCGTTTTCGTTCTAAATCATCATCCATTTCGCTACAAATTTCCAAAAGTGTGTATTCGTACGCGAACTAGCTTCTTACTGCTCATAACAGCATTTATCTGTTCCACACGTGTTGTCGGTTGATATAGCACGCATATTAACCTCGCGCACAAAATAGTTCGTGCCGTCAACTAGTGTACCCTTAAGGGCCGATAATTCTATAAAGGGTGACGAAGGAGAAAACCAACATTCACTTTTAGACTTTTGAACAAGCTATGAACATTTACTTATATGTAGATTGTCTGAGGTTAGGTATTCAAATAAGTTTTAAGTATTGTTTAAGTTTACATAAAATAAGATAGTGTATAAATATATGCAAATAAACTAAGATAGAAAAGTAGTTAAATTGTATGAATATGTAGCGATCAATTCTCGCCAAGAAACTGCAAGGTTAGTGAGTCAAAAACATTTTAAATAAAATGTATGCTAATTTTAACACCAAAAAAAAGAGTTAATATAAATTACGCTAGTTCATAAACGTAAAGCGTACGAACGCAATATATTATTTTTATTTATTATTCTTTCGTAATAATGGCAGACTGGTATATATCTAGCTGTAATGAAAGGGCTCATCTATCATCCCTTACATGTGCTGCCAAGATAATTTAACCGAAGCGATTTTTTCTAAGACTACCCTCCGTAGACCTTTATTATTTTCAGATTTTTCATGTTTCATAACAATTTAGGGTCTGGTTGTATTTTAATACAGACCCAAGTTGGTTGTGGTATCGGCCGCGACTTACAAGTTGTAGGTCGTGGGTTCGAGCCCAGGCTGGCGCTTTACTTTGTGTGAATTATTTCATCACCACTGCTCTCAAAACGGTGAAGGAAAACATCGTGAGGAAACCGGCATGTCCTAGAACCATAAATTCGAAGACATGTGACATCCACCAACCCGCACTGGGCCCGCGTGGTGGATTACGGCCCATTCCCTCTCACAGGGAGGAGGCGTGTGTCCCAGCAGTGGGAACATTAATAGGCTCATGATGTGATTTGATGTATTAAAATATTTATTAATGCCCATGCTATGACTATAAATCCTCTATAAAAGGTAAACAGTAAGATTATTGTCAACAATAAAACAACCAGTGACATAGTTATCATAATATCATCCAAACGAGTGTTATAAAATGTTGTAAAATAATTAAAAAAAAATATATATTTTATTAAAGTAAACATTATGCAACTCCTTTGCTTTTTCAATCCCTTACTACCTCATCAAATAGCCATATTCTCACTACTCAATTCGTGGTATCTTTAAGAATTTCAAAAAAATTACAGTGTCAATGAACACGCGTTTCTCTACCACAGCACCGTAATTTAAAAATGTTTTTTTTTTACAATAAATAATTCTATTAAATATTACCTATTGAACAGGCTTTGGGATGAATTTCCTAGCCCCATCCTTTCCTTTATCTATAAAATTCAAATTCGCCGCCAAAACGCACTCATTCATCTCTGAGTGCAGCAAAGACAATCTATCCACCCCGCCATCTTACGGCGGGCAACAGAACCATTCAGTTAAAAACTCGATTGCAAGCCGGCCGGCTCAAATTCGCGTGCGCGAAGAAAAACTATCATGAAATAGGATTAAGTGGACAAGTGTGGTGATCACCCGACTCCAGGCAGTGTTCCAAGTATCCTGTAAGTACCTTAATACCTCATTATATCCTTTAGCCTGTTTTTGTAGGAAAAATTACCTCAAGCCACGTCCTTGGTTGGACGTAAGCACATTCATATTTTTGGTCGTTTGGACGTAAGCACATTCACCTATACATAGTTTGTTTGTATTAGATACTCAACAATTAAACTTGCCATGAATTAACATAGAGTTCTTACAACACTGTATAACACCTTATTGTTTCAGAGTCTTTTGTACAGGATTCATATCATGGGTGTAGATAAAGTCTTGTATGCAACTGTACATAATTAGGTATTAAAACACTCGTGTGATACTATTATCATTTCGTTTTTCAATACCCCTTATTATACAACAGTTGCATAAATAACTAGTATAAACTTATAAATTACATAACATAACATCACGCTTATGTTCCCCGAAGGAGTTAGCAGAGGTGTATATATTTATTAAACATTTAAGAGGAAATGCGGTCGCAGACATCCGACTGAATCCTAAGTAAAAACTCATAATTAGAGGTTAGGATCTCACCTATTTCTTCCTCCTGTATTGGACGAATTTAAAAGATATTTCATAAATTGAATAAAAAAGATATATGTTGTGCTTCTATGTTTTTCTTTTTACCCGACTGCCGAAGGAGGGTAATGTGTTTATCAGTCTATGTGTGTATGTTTGTTCCTATGTGTCGTTCCAGAGACCAAACGCGTTGGCCGATTTTGATGATTCGTACGTCAATCGATTCGAACCTTGCGAGTGTCACTGGTTACATTAAAATTGGAAAATAGCAAAATGAAGGCTTTTGGGCGTCATATTGTGGGGGCCCAATTGATTTTTTTCTTCCAAACCCATCGTGTGGGGTATCAAAATAAAGGGTTTTTACAGGCGATTACAAAAATATATAACACATCTGATTTTCGTCAGCCAGCTCACGTATATGTATCCTCCGACTACACAGCATGATTTTCTTCTTGTTTACGTCTTTTTAGTTCGCTTTTTAAGCAGCCGGGATTTTCGATTTTTTGAATTAACTTTTTTTTTCATTTGTAGTTGTCAAATTTGTACACTATGCCTCTGTTGACAGCGCAATTTTGAGCATTTTTTGAGGGTTCTAGTGCTTCTAAATATAATGTATTATCAAAAAGGAAAACATAGGGGCCTAATATATAACACATCTGATTTTCGTCAGCCAGCTCACGTATATGTATCCTCCGACTGCACAGTATGATTTTCTTCTTGTTTACGTCTTTTTAGTTCGCTTTTTAAGCAGCCGGGATTTTCGATTTTTTGAATTAACTTTTTTTTCATTTGTAGTTGTCAAATTTGTACACTATGCCTCTGTTGACAGCGCAATTTTGAGCATTTTTTGAGGGTTCTAGTGCTTCTAAATATAATGTATTATCAAAAAGGAAAACATAGGGGCCTAATATATATCTTTATTTTTCAGTTCATGGAATATCTTTTAAATTGGTCCAATTTTGGAGGAGGAAATAGGCTAGAGCCAAACCTCGAATGATGACTTTTTACTTTAATAATGTAATTAAAATTAAGAAAAATGTAAATAAAATGTTTTTACGAGTATGTCATATTTTCTGTAGAAGTCCCTTTGTCTATTGTATTATTCCTGAACAAAAGCTAGCATTTCAATAGTACTATTGAGTGGTAGTAACTGTACTATGGATTCTATGTTATTTCTTATACACGTTGCGTACACGAGTCTACACCGGAAACGAGCATGGACTCAACCTTGAAACGACCGCGACTTTAGACCTTTAAATCGCATCAAGAGAAACTTTAGGAAAAGTCCCCCAATCGCTAATAGATTACCATCAGCCGTCACTCGAAATAATTCGGTAATTAAAATTCCAGGAGATCAGCAATCGAGCTCGGGATCAATGCGGGCGTCGAATTTACATTCGAGGGCCATCAGGTTGATCTCTTGAATACGAGTCTGGACAGTTCTCATTGTTAGTCCTTTATACCCTGAACAGCCTTTTGTTCTGTATGGAGTCGGATTATCCAGCAGGCTTTGCTGATTATGCGGATTAGGGTTACACTGTGGTCTTTGTAGCGTCAGCGATATATCAAAGAATTTTACTGTTACGGTGTACCCGAAATGTCAACAGCTGTGACGCTAGTTTGAGCTAGCTCTGGTAACGTCGGTCGTGTTTGAATTTTTTTCTGTTTTTCTGCAAGGAGAGAGCTATGCTTTTCGCGCGTATTTGGTATGTTTGTAATATTCTCTATTACCTCATATGTTTCAAACCGCAAGACGGATTTATATAATTAAGACGCGAAGCATCTTGACCACCCAAGTATTCTTAGATAGGTGACATTAAAAAAAACCAACATGGCGGATTTGGGCGCCAGATTGTGCGATTCCGAACCCATCGATTACATCATACATATTCGTGAGCTGGCTGCCCACCTGATCCTCCGACTGCACAACATGATTTTCTTCTTGTTCACATATTTTAGTTCGCTTCTTAAGCAGCCGGATTTCTTTATTGTTTTTAGGATAAAAACGGGACCCTATTACTAAGACTCTGCGGTCTGTCTCTCTGTCTGTTTTTTATATCCAGATCTACATTATCATTGTTAGCCTCATATAACAACGCGGGTCGATGGTCAAAACTTTTTCGTGACATTTTTATCTATACATACAAATAAATAAAATTGAAGTGTCTGTATGTAATATCAAAATAACAACGTTTTATTGAATGCACGTGAAAGTATATACGGTACTAACAAGAAATAAGCAATTTTTAAGATTTTTGTCTGTCTGTTTGTTCCGGGTAATCTCCGAAACGGCTGGACCGATTTTGACGGGACTTTCACTGGTAGATAGCTGATGTAATAACGAGTAACATAGGCTACGTTACGTCGATCACGAGAAAATTCATAGTACCGGCGGGAAAATAAAAAAAAAAAATTTTTTACGAGTTTTACGCGGACGAAGTCGCGGACAACAGCTAGTAGGAATATAAATTCTTTAACCTAACTAACCGCGTCCTAAAGCTTGTTTTTTAGAATTTTGCAGAATGTCTTCTTCCAATGTTTGCCAAATAAAAAGGTAACATATGTACGCATCAGTTATATCCGTAGATGTCCTGTCCAGCCTGTCTGTCTGACACCCCGTCTGCTACTAGGCCTTGCCCTTGGGGCTTAGAGGCGAATCGATCACCAGTGTCGTTTGCATGGATATCGGCTCTATTTATTTCGGAGATGGTATTAAATTGGTGGTGGTCCTGGATATATTTAATTGTGTGAATTGTGTCTTTAAAATGACAATGACCTTTGTATCTTTTTTATTCTTGTTAGTAAAATTATTTCACATGAAAACCTCGCGCGACACAAAACCTCCCCTTAGTTTTAAAAATAACTCTCACGTCTGTCGTTCAGCAAAAAAAACCCAGGCAATCAAAGCGCAGAACGTCGCCGCCCCGTCAGTTAAAAAAGTTATGCGCGTTCTAAAATTCATTTCAATTGAATTCTTTTAATTCATTACGTACGTCAATCCGGCGACAGATCCGTCGACCAATCGCGTGCGAGCGATCCGGCGACGCATGCGCGCCCGTGGGCGGCGGGTCGATAGCGCGCGTGACGTCACGAGCGCTGACCAATGGCGCCGACTCGTCGCACGTCAATCGATGTGAACGATTCTGATATTTCCTCGGCTCTATTCTGTTCATACTTACGGTATTATGTATACTGAAATGTGTCTTTGTTTTGAATTTTCACGGCCATTCATTTCCAAATATTTTGATTAATGTAGTGGGTTTTGGTGATCTTTTATGTAGAATCTTTGTTTGACCAAGATCATCTTTATTATTGTTCTTATTTTTCAGGGTTCCTATTCTATTAGCGTAATAACAATTTGTGAATTCGACATCTTATTTTATGTTAGAACGTTCCGTTTTTGAGAATATTTAAATGCTTTCCAATAAAATTTTATGCTTCACAAAAGGTATTGCAATTAGATTCAATTGTAAATAAGAAACCAACATAAAATTTCAAATTACATTAGAATTGGCCTCAACATTGCTTTCAGAATGTATTCTTCCAATGTTACCAACATTCAGCAGACAAGGTGCCTTCGAGAATTATTCAGTTAAAAATTAAATTACTTAGGCATAACGAAATTGTCTTTTAAAACGTATGCTAACAGAGTAAAGGCGCTCAGGAATATTATGGAATGTTCACAAACAGTGCAGATGGATGTTTTTATCTCATGAATTGTAATGTCTCGTATAATAACGGCTCCGGCTCGAGGGTGCTCGGATTCTTTGAGCCTTGAGGCCAGATATTGTCCTGAAAAACCCTTTTACCGACGGAAACATTAAATAAAATTACAATATATAGACAGATAACGCTATATGTATTGGGTAAAAATGGTTAGGGTAACAAGGGTAATCGTAGCCAGAGGCTATCTTGTTTCCTATTACTTTAGAGAGCGTGAGAAAGTTTCCATTTACAAAATCCTTTATTCCGCCATTTTGCGGGTATTAAAGCATCCCGAAGTGATTTAAACCCATCCCCGGCATTATGTATTCTTTTCATGTTTACAAGGTATTCCGAGCTTTCTTCGAATGCAACAACAACGCTGTGTTGGAGAATTTAAAATGAATGTTGCTCTTGCTACAAGTCGAGTGTCTGGCGGTTTCATTCTTTAGAGTATCTTGGTATTGCTGAACTTCTAGATCAATAGTGTTGGGTTGTTTGAATGTATTGAAAATTATATGGTACAAGAAATACTGACCATTTATTACAAGACAAGACCTACAGTACTGTCTTTTCTTTCATTTTCAAAATCCATCCATAGGTTGTCTTGAAAAGATCGCTTTTAGCGATAAGGCCGCCCATTGTGTCACCCAGTGTAATGTTTTCTTCGTCAATACTTTCTGTTACTTATATGGTGTACATAATAAAGAGTATTCTACTCTATTTTATTCTACAAGGGTTGGTAAAAATATTTCTTATATTTGACTCATTAGTGTTTTCATTTTGCCAATGTCTAAAATACCCCAAATTACCGGAGCCATTTCCCACCTGTATAAATATGGATATTGTCGGCGTTTCAGTTTTGAGCTTTTATACAGTTTGAACAAAGTTGGGGAAGCGTACACGGAATTACTAATAGACCAGGGTCGATAATTTTTAAAACCAAAAAAAATAATAGTAGGATGAAACCCATTAGAAAAGGAGGGGAATATTATAAAAATGAAAGGAAAAATAATTTACGGGCGATCTGAGGTCGGGAAGGGGATGGGGGTGAGTTTTTAAGGGTAAAAAACGGTTTTTCTCGATTTCCGGCAAAACTAAAAGTCCTATCGAAAAAAGTCAAATGGCAAAGTTGTAGGTAATAAAAAGATCTAAAACTTTTGTATTTACACTTTTTTCACATAACCTCAAAATTTATGTGAAAAATTCAAAAAACCAAGTTTTTGGTTTTTTATTTTTATCTTTTACAAAAATTTTTCGTTTTTTACGAAATTTGGTGAAAACTTACCTTTTTATGTCCCAAATACGCTGTAATTTATTTGATTAAAAATATTTATTTTTTCACCTTATTTTGAATTAATATCGAAAAAACACCCTAATTTTCAATCGAAAATTCACCCGTCAAAATATCAGCTTTTTTTAAAAAGTTGGTATGTTTTCTGTTCGTTGAAATCTCTACTTTCCGATGGTGAAAAAAAACTATATGTTACCATAGTAAATCTTCTCAGAAAATGCAAAAAACCGAAAAAACTCGAATTCGATTTTTTTTTAATTATTATAAATAATTTTGAGCTATTTATTAAAATTAACACTTTAATTACTCGAAAAACGTTAGATTACATGTAATATTGATAAAAAAAAATTGCAAATAAAAATATACTACTACTATGGCCGATTTTCATATATATTTTTTACATTTCAAATATATTTCAGATATATTCAAAATATATGAAATATATATGAAAAACATATATATATCGGAGGAAGGTAAATGATTAGTAATAAATATCCCTTGTAAACTTATTACTTCAGGTTTGTTTAATTGGCAACATTTAGCTTCTGATCAGTTCTCAGTTCGATTTTATTCGATTGACAACACTTTATTTTTCTTATGTCAAAATACTCGATTTGGATTGGATAATACAAGCAGTAATTTGCCGGAAGAGATTCTCTTAGCCAATAAAAAGCAGGAGTGTCATAGGGGCACTCTGAGTGGGTTCTCCCGCCATATTGGGTCGTGAAGTTAGAAAAGATACGCGCGGACGCGCTGTTTTGGAGTTGAAAAAGAGTTGTGAGAAAAAGGAGTTGAGAAGTAGCCTAAAGTGGCGTGTGTGAACTTGAACAAGTGTTAAGTTGGGAAAAAGCGAAACGATTGGTGGCCGAATCCGCTGCTTTGATAAAATTGGAATAAGAACTATCTCTAAAACGGCAAAAGTTACCTGCTTTGTGCATCGCATACCCACGATATGCCCACAGACCGAGGGTATTATTGAAGATAGCCCTCCTATTTCCGATATCAGAAGTCTAAACAATGCAAGCACAAGGCGATGATGGACCAAATGAGACGAGTAATGGCTGGCGCGCTCTCTTTGGTGCGCGAAAATTAGCATGGAAGTACCTACCTACCTACCTAATGGAGATGTTTTGCAACTTGCCGGCTACTAGAGACAGGAGTATCATGTTGCCCGTTCAACTGTATAGTGTGGCCTATCCTAGACAACATGCGAAGTCGGGTTGCAGATAATGATGAAGTTAATGATGACATCGATGCCCAATCCTGACTAGATACTTGGGAAACGCAACTGTGGTGGTGATGTTCAGGGAAGTATAAACTTAAGTATTCCGACAATAATAAGTACCAATCTAATGCCTTATGAAGTTTAGCCACAATATTGTTTTTCTTGGTTTATAGTGGCTAAAATTTAAAATAAATTGTTATTTTCGTTATGATGCTAAATGAAACTCAGCCAGATTCATACTGTCAGCGGAATTCGCAAGAGATTAAGACCACTTGTGCAAATACAGTGCAAGAGAGCAAACATCCTAAGCTACAACTTGATTCAATAAAACTTTATGCTTGTGGAAATCTTGCTCATAGACATGAATTTTTCAGCCATTCACACAATATGCAACAAATAGCACGGACGTCTGAGCCCTTCAACATGGCTGTGGATACCACAAGACCTGTTGTGACCGGCTGCGTGTAGTGCTACAAGATAAGTGTGGAGCTCAGGTGCCATTTCAAGAAGCAACATACAACCTGCAGTCTACAGCGCTATGAAAGAGGAAATTTAGTGGTTTTATTCATGCCGCTGCGGTGATCAATCAATTTAATATTTTCTGATAGCACCTAGGAGTCTGGACATGTGCATGGTTGGCACTGCTGCCTGACCTTTCCGGGAGTACAGGCTTAAAGGTATGTTACTTTGATCTGCATTCAACTATCTGTGCATTGGCATACATTTGTGGCAGCCGAAGTATGTATTGGATTTGGAAGTACCTAAGTTTTATAATTAATTGTTGCATTAATTGCAATTTATAACTATTGCATTATGTTGTTTAATGGAAATGTTTAATGTAAGTTACATGAAAAGAGTAGAAAAATCAAACAGCGCCATCTATGTAATGGTATTGATACTGTAGGTTTCTTTCAATAATCATCGAAATTGGATTCGGGACCCCATTATGCTGTGATTTACTGCTTGGGGGAGTTTATTGAATACGAGCATGTTGTTTTTTCGTGATCAATTTAAAAACAAACAAATAATTTTTGCATAGACAGAATGAGAAGTCCGTGCATGTCACGCCATCTTTTAAATCTTTGACGGGCTCAAGCTTTGAAATATTTTGTTTCAAGTATTTAATTGCTTTTATTTACCAACAAAATAAACAATGAAACGATTTTTGCAATTTCATCTTTCTAATGTACTTGGAGCATTGGAATGTGAGAACAAAACGGAAAGAAATTAGATTTCATTACATTATTTTATGTTGCATGATGTTAGAACAATATACGGTTTTGTGACCACTAGTGCTGTCACAAGAGTACACACATTTAAGAATAGGTTTTTAGTTTACTCACTACTGATAATCGAGAAGTAAAGATACTAAGCATTTTAGCCATGCATTCTTTATTAATAGGTGTCACTTCAGATTGCCCGTAAATATTATTACCACTGAGTTTGTTGTTGATTTGATCTTCAAGGAAATTTGTGAATATGCTTTTCTTTGAAAATAACGTACATTCTAACTATTCGCGTTGGTATTTTTAATGCAAGTGTGAATCCAGTTATGGAAAGTAAAAAGAAAAATCGTAATAATAGTGTATCTTTTCATATCTTTGGCTGATTGGGATTGTTTTTACAACTAAATTAAAGTATCAGGTAAAAGGGAAAGAAATTTATTTTGTTAACGTTGAATTCAAATATCTTTGTGTAATACATTCGACTATTTTTAAATAATATTTTGGTTCATATCAAAACAGAAAAATCGAATCTCGATATTCTAGGGCGAAATATCGATACGCTGGATTGATTCAGTACTGGATATCGATTGAAAAATTGTTTGTTTATTTTTTGCCTTTAAATCGATTCGTCGATTAATTGATAACAGATCGCCATCCCTTACTCATCTCTATTAGACAGTGACATGAAAGTGTCAACATTCGAAAAAGTCGTACAAGACAAAACATAAACAAATAACTTAATGTGATATGATTTTTAACTTATAAATTACTGGATAAAGACTAGATTATTAATAAGTCGTTACAAGGTGTGAGTCACTGTAAGGATTAAACTTTTAACTTTTGCTTTGTTGCAAAGACATGCAATAACTTTCAGTTAAGAGCTATCTGATAAAGATTATTTTCAAACCGGTGTTTAAGTTTAGTGAAATAGTTTGCTTGTTGACTCGATTTGCAATCTTACAACCTGGAAATATCACGAGGATTAACGTTACTATAGCCTAGACAGTTGGCGTTTAGTTTTGTTGCTACCAACGGTTGAATAAAGGTAAAGTTAATGTCTGTAGTTGTTATAAATCACTATGTAGGGAACTAACCAACTGATAACATGTCATTCTAACGATACCTACAAATAAAAACGATTTAAATTGACTATGGCAAATGAAAATTGCAACTAGACATTAAGATGGCGTCTAGAAGTCGTATTCAGGTATTATGGGATGCCCGAGGGCCAATTACTGTTTGAAGTTGTGGCTGAAGATGAGATAGATGTTCAATTGGCAACATTTTAATTTACATAGAACAGTTTTTCAGTTTCATGGGTCAGAGAGATGACGGAGTCAAGAGTTGATTCGGCATTTAAGTTGAAAGTGTATTCTGTGTAGCAAATGTATTTGCTAAGTTATTGTTGATTGTGGACCATGAATGGGACACTTGGTTTCTATTTGATTTACTTGGTTCATGAGTTTTTGTTTTTTGGAGAAAACTAGGAATGGTTTCCTTGTTCTGTGTTGTTCAACGATGCTTGGCCTCGGTAATCTTGAACATTATTCAGAAGTTTTAATAATTGTAACATCTCTTTAAAGAAAGGTGTGAATTTGTGAATTGTGTGATTGTGTGGTGTCATGTAGGCTAGTACCTACCTTGAATAATAAATGTGGAATAATGAATTAAAATATACTGTCAGTAATGGTTGTGGTGTTCTTACTTGTTGAATGTTCTGTGCTGGTCATTGTGAACATACCTAACATAATTTTGTTTTATTTACTATCTGAGCAAGTTGGATAAGATAATGTTAATGCAGATGTAAACTCGGTGACATGCGGTGCATGATTTCATTTTCATATTTAGTTTGCAAAATTGGTAATGTTTGATGTTGCTAGTTATTATACCAATCGCACTGAGGGTTTGGTATGAAATCATGAACATAAAATGAAGTTCTTGAATATGCTTTTGGCAGGGTTAGAAATCCTGAATATGAGGTTGCCTTTGTATTCAGTACTGAGAATGAAGATTGAAATAACAAATTTGATTTTGATTTAAATGTGCTGTTTATGGTTATTGGAGTTCTGAATGGTGGCAGCTATGTGTTGAATTAAAAGCTTTGGTTCATGATGAGTTAGAGGAAAGCTGAAAGATCAAGTACCCATTGAAGTAACTGAATGTACTGTGTTGAAGACTGATTCAAATCAATCTAGCAATGGTGAGGTCGTGTGTATGGTCAAAGGACTGACTGTACGGTGATGAGTAGTCGCTGCGGTGACTGCTGTAACCGAGGTGGGTTACGAGGTGAGTGGTCAGAGATGACTGCTGTAACCAAGGTGGGTTACGAGGTGAGTGAGTGGTCAGTAAGATGACTGCTGTAACCGAGGTGGGTTACGAGGTGAGTGGTCAAAGATGACTGCTGTAACCAAGGTGGGTTACGAGGTGAGTGGTCAGTAAGATGACTGCTGTAACCGTGGTGGGTTACGAGGCCTGGTCAGGATGACTATGGTTGCAGGGTGGTCACTGGGTTGACCATCAGGAGCTACAGCGATTGCTGTGGGACCAAGAAACATTGCTGGATTTGTCAGGGGGGAACCTGGTCCCTCTGGGGCTTTGGAGTCCTGTTATCTGTCTGGGGAAGCCTGGTCCCTCTGGGGCTTCGGTGACCTGTTGTTTAGTGTATGTGGCATGGGTATCTGGCAGTATTGTTGCTTCGAGAGGACCGGTTGTCTGGGGAAGCCTGGTCCCTCTGGGGCTTTGGTGACCTGTTGTTTTGTGTATGTGGCATGGGTATCTGGCAGTCTTGTTGCCTCGAGAGGACCGGTTGTCTGGGGGAGCCTGGTCCCTCTGGGGCTTCGGTGACCTGTTGTCTGGGGGGAGCCTAGTCCCTCTGGGGCTTCGGTGACCTGTTGTATGTCTGGGGGAGCCTGGTCCCTCTGGGGCCTCGGTGACCTGTTGTTTGGTGTATGCGACATGGTATGTTGTGTTGGGCGTTTGGGTGGTTTCTGGCACACTTAGTGCTTCGAGACCGACTTGGCGTTTGTTGGGAACCTGGTACCTCTGGTGCTTCGGTAACCATTTAGAATGTGTTAATATGGTTGTCTAAATGGTGAGGTGGCTGGTTCGATAGTACGATGATGGTTGTGTACGGTGTATGGTGTGGAGACCTAGATTTACATGGAGAAAACAAATGAACAGTGTGAAAGCTAAGAGAATTCAGTTTTCATGAGTAAAGATGTACTTGAGTTTTGTTGTAGCCTGGTAATATAAGGTGTTGATTGAAGATTGGTTGGATTGGTTTCACGTGGAAGATGTCACGACCACGTTATTTTTTTTATTTGGTCAGGAGCGGCCGAACTTAACCTATTACTTATTTTTTTATCTCCTCTTGGTTTTTGTTTTTTGGTTGAGTAACGATGTTGCTCGTCGCTTTACATCAAACGTGGGACCGTTTGAATGTCAAGATGGCCGTATCGGAGGAAGGTAAATGATTAGTAATAAATATCCCTTGTAAACTTATTACTTCAGGTTTGTTTAATTGGCAACATTTAGCTTCTGATCAGTTCTCAGTTCGATTTTATTCGATTGACAACACTTTATTTTTCTTATGTCAAAATACTCGATTTGGATTGGATAATACAAGCAGTAATTTGCCGGAAGAGATTCTCTTAGCCAATAAAAAGCAGGAGTGTCATAGGGGCACTCTGAGTGGGTTCTCCCGCCATATTGGGTCGTGAAGTTAGAAAAGATACGCGCGGACGCGCTGTTTTGGAGTTGAAAAAGAGTTGTGAGAAAAAGGAGTTGAGAAGTAGCCTAAAGTGGCGTGTGTGAACTTGAACAAGTGTTAAGTTGGGAAAAAGCGAAACGATTGGTGGCCGAATCCGCTGCTTTGATAAAATTGGAATAAGAACTATCTCTAAAACGGCAAAAGTTACCTGCTTTGTGCATCGCATACCCACGATATGCCCACAGACCGAGGGTATTATTGAAGATAGCCCTCCTATTTCCGATATATATTTCATATATTTACGATATATATTTTTTATAGATTTTTAATATATTTTTTATGTATTTTGAAATATATTTTTTTTCATGCTAAATTTGTTTGTGCAAAATTAAGGAGATTATTATTTTTTTATCTTGTATTAAAATATAATTTAATTTCAATCTTTAGGTTATGTTACGTTAAGCATACTATTTTTTAAAGAAAATATTACGATTTTTATGTTTGAGTTGATTGATACACATAAACATAGAGATAGTATTTATCTTCCTATGCAGATTCGAAAAGTTTTTTTTTTTAAGTAAACTTGTCACAATTATCTTCAAGAAACTCAGTGTGCACGTGTATTTTTATAAACGATGTTGTATACTGTACTGTATTTCGAATACTGGTTAGGCTAACGGTTGTAACAGCTGCTACGAAATAGTAGGTATGTATGTAGTAAGACCCAGACCCGCCTAGCCCCTTCCCCACTTCTCCATGAAATACCTTTTGATGGGCTACAATTTTTCGTAGGTCACTCAGGTATATAATTTATCTTAAAATAGTTATAAATAGGCATCTACGCATATAATTTAAAGAAGATTCGACAACTTTCTCCAAATATTGTAGATGTCTTATTAAATATTAATTTTATTAACTTATTTGTTTGTTAATTATAGTAGCATATTTTTATTTGCAATTTTTTTTAATCAATGTAACATGTAATCTAACGTTTTTCGAGTAATTAAAGTGTTAATTTTAATAAATAGCTCAAAATTATTTATAATAATAAAAAAAATCGAATTCGAGTTTTTTGCATTTTCTGAGAAGATTTACTTTTTAGGGTTCCGTACCCAAAGGGTAAAAACGGGACCCTATTACTAAGACTTCGCGATCCGTCTGTCTGTCTGTCTGTCTGTCTGTCTGTCTGTCCGTCTGTCTCCAGGCTGTATCTCATGAACCGTGATAGCTAGACAGTTGAAATTTTCACAGATGATGTATTTCTGTTGCCGCTATAACAACAAATACTAAAAACAGTATAAAATAAATATTAAAGGGGGGCTCCCATACAACAATCGTGATATTTTTGCCATTTTTTGCTCGATATTAATAACGGCAACAGGTAGACGCTTGAAATATTCACACAATGTTTAATTGTATATTTACTTCAAAAAATAATAATTAATAAAATAAAATAAAATAAATTAAGGGGGGCTCCCATACAACAAACGTGATTTTTATGCAGTGTTTTGCGATAATGGTACGGAACCCTTCGTGTGCGAGTCCGACTCGCACTTGGCCGGTTTTTATAAAACGCTGATATTTTGACGGGTGAATTTTCGATTGAAAATTAGGGTGTTTTTTCGATATTAATTCAAAATAAGGTGAAAAAAGAAATATTTTTAATCAAATAAATTACAGCGTATTTGGGACATAAAAAGGTAAGTTTTCACCAAATTTCGTAAAAAAAGATTTTTTTTTGTAAAAAATAAAAATAAAAAACCAAAAACTTGGTTTTTTGAATTTTTCACATAAATTTTGAGGTTATGTGAAAAAAGTGTAAATACAAAAGTTTTAGATCTTTTTATTATCTATAACTTTGCCATTTGACTTTTTTCGATAGGACTTTTAGTTTTGCCGGAAATCGAGAAAAACCGTTTTTTACCCTTAAAAACTCACCCCCATCCCCTTCCCGACCTCAGATCGCCCGTAAATTATTTTTCCTTTCATTTTTATAATATTCCCCTCCTTTTCTAATGGGTTTCATCCTACTATTATTTTTTTTCACTTTTTATTATTTTTAAAGGCTTCTACCCTGGTCTATAACTTTTACGAACGGGTATTGATTTACGGACCGAGTGCAGGCTTTTGATAAGGAAGTACTTAACGTGTTAGCACTTGAAGGCTCAACTCTAGTAGTGTTAACTGGTGAGTGGGCTGCTCTGATCGATTGTAACCTCCTTCGGTGTACTGGTGCTTTGATTCTTTCAAAATTATCAAAAGTCTTCGAAATCTCTATGCTTATTTTTCGCAGAACCAGCGCAGGACTCTCGTCTATGCCATTCACGAAACCAAGAAGTCATTCAGATATCAAATAAGACTCATTTCTGTAAAAGCGTATTGAAATTCTGTAGAAGGATACTTCAAGTTGGACAAACTTGCTTCAGTATCAACGAGATAACTTAAGTCAACCGAAATTCGAAGGAGCCGTATCACTAATTAAATTTTACCGAATTTGGTCGAACCTTAATGGAGAATGTAATTAATGCTAAACCAGCTGCTGAGCTGACGATATCGAGCTATGGATTTGTTTTTCTTTGTCTTAGTACATTTAGCTCAAACAACTGGCGTAGTCTCCTTAGATTTGTTCATATTTATTGGCAGAAAGCTTTATGAAAATCTTGCCCATTTTCTATAAGTGTTATGGCATCCAATTTTCTTAAGATAGCCGATTCGTATATCGATATTTACGTCACAGTGGACATTGTTTTACATAAAGTAATTTTCTATTAAATATTTTCGGTTTTTATATCTTTAGACTGCCTTGCTATCCTTAAGATTTATCAGTCTTCTTTTTGTTATTCTGAATTAGCATAATCAACCTTTTAATGTACCCACTGCTTGGACACAGGCCTCCTCTCTTTGAGTGGGAATGGGCCGTAATCCACCACGAGGGTCCAGTGCGTGTCACAAATCTTCGAATTTTTGGTTCTAAAACATGCCAATTTCCTCACAATGTTTTCCATCACCGTTTGTAGAGCAGTGGTGATGAAATAATTTACACAAAGCAAAGCACCTTCTGAGTCCAAACCCACGATCTACGATACGTAAGTCGGGGCCGTTACCATTGCAGGGCCACCACTGCTCTTGTTCTGAATGGGGCCATCAAAATCCATATTTACTTCGTATGTAAGTACCGCATTTGTCAACGTCAGATTCTTACAGAGTGTAACAATGAAAGATAATTCGATAAGGTCCCTCCCTCATGGTGCCACTATGGATGTAATTTGTCACTGCGTTTTCGTATAAAACCTGATTCGTATCACTAGTTGGCTTCGCCTTGAACCAGTTTCCTGTCAGATATGGCATGCAGACTAACAAATTTTCAGCTAAAATGAGTTCGACTTTTATGCCAACGTTTGTACTGTTTATATTTTTAAAGTTTTGATAAAAAAAAACAATTTATTGATATATTGAATTTAACTTTATTGTAATACGTGTTTGTTATTAACATAATTAATAAGTAGTGTTTTACTAACATCATGTGGATCAAGGTCTGAAATAAAGTCTTTTTTATCATCATCATTAACCACAGCCTGACTTCGCCCACTACTGCGCAAAGGCTTCTCATTTCTCGTGCCAGTCCTCATGCTCCTGTGCCACCCTTATCGAGGTTGCGGTTTGGGTCCCACGGTGGCAACAATGTCGTCTCTTTTTTTTACTGATCGAAAAGTCGATGAAAAGGCCATAATAAATGGCTATCTTCCATCTATTAGATAAATTGACACAGATAAAATTGAGTCTTAAGTAATTTCCATAACGGCACTGATAAATAACAATCTTGCTTGGGAATAATTTGATTTATCGGCACAATGAAAATTAATGGCGGGATTGTGTAAACTGCCAGGATATATTTATTGCCGTTCATCATTTTAAATGTGGTAACAAAACCCAGGAGACATTTCGCAGGAGATTGAATATACATATCACCAAGTAACATTGTTACAACCCTAAATTAAGGACGTTTCACAGAGAATAACATCATCAAATTACGCAACAGCTATAAAAAAATATTAAATATGAATATCTGTGTCCCAGCAGTGGGAACTCTACCTTTTCACACCACGTAACCGATTTTTACAGACTGCCTAAACTGATATTTGTATTATATTTTTTTTTATACAAGCTTTTTTCGTATTCTTCTGAGCAAACCCTTTCATTTGATACCCGTATCATGGCAGGACACAAAAAATAACTAGTCCGCTATGCCGTCCGCCATTTTGGATTTAGAATGACGTCATTAAGCTAACCATGCTTGCATGATGACAATCATCCAAACGAATCGTGTATGCAAAATTTGATTAAGATGAATTAATCGGTGGAGGATAAAACACACTTACATACATACACTGCAAGTTAAATAAAAGCTTGTAAAAATACAGATAGGTAGCCTGAGACCTGGAGATGGACATATGCAATTATCCTGGATATTTGTATGAAGTTTACGCAGACGAAGTCGTCGCAGACAACAGCCACTTCAAATCAAGAACAATAATCGCCCTTGAAACATGGCTTCACCCTTAATTATTCACACACAATTATGTATGCCATTGGCTTAGCATGATCCACTCAGAAACAACAAGGTTTAGCCGTTGATGGCGGTACAGCCGTCTTGATAAATTAATACTCTTCAGCTGTCAGGGCAGCTCTTAGCTTGTCAAGAGGTATTAGCCTTCCCGTTATTGTATTCTCCACTGAACGGCGATGAGGGCCCTCTTTACTGACCTTTGTTGCTAACCTTACTTAAGGCTAAATGAGTTTGGTCCAAATCGATCGTATTGAAGTAAAGAGTTAGATTGTAACGTCAGACTCATTTTGCTTATCAGCGTCAGCGTCTGATGCAATATCGTCGTGACGTTGTAGGTGTATTAATGTATATTAATAATGGTTTTTGGATCTCAGAAATAAACTACCCTTTTTCCTGTGTCGGAAAAAGTCCGGTTGAATAGCTTAGCCATAAGTTAAAAAACGCACTTTCGCTTTTCTTTTATGTCTATTGTTGTTGAACTGTTTTCTTTATCATAGTGTAGATTAAAAAGCTCTTCCATCAAATCCTCATCTTCTTCAAGTTCTTATTCTAAACATTTTATCCTAAAGGGTTATACAATGTTCATCGAATGATGTGTTCGTCCAGCCCAGTTTGATGGATCGGCGTTCGACCATACGACGGAAGATCGATGGGTCTGTAAACCCTGTTACATTAGCTTCGCCTATATGTAGGCTCGTTGGTATATTTGTTTTGATATTGAATTTTGATAAAAGGTTGTGGTTGGATTTCATTTTTGTGCTTTTGTTAACAAGTCTTTTGTTTGACGTCTTGCCAAGTTCGTAATAGTAGTTTATGCAATGGTCATATAACTCCTTAGACAATGACAGTACTTCAATGAGGCCATAAGCGCCAATAAATTAAAAAGTAAAAGTGTGCTATAAAAATTAAAAAGTTATTTTATGATGCATTTGTTTAAATATCGAAGGAAAATGTTGCACTGTAATGGTTTTTTTTTATTTTAACTATCCATGAATATAAAGTACGTGTTTATACAATATTTTTTGAATTCATATTTGGAACATTACGTTGTGAGTCTAGATAAAAGGTATATATAGTAAGTATTGCGTTCTATGCTTGCGATGGTCTTATGTCGTTGGCAAAATATTTAACATTTTGTTAATCTAGTATCAAATTACCGATTTTTTACAAATATAAATCTTAATAGTGCTATTTCTTTTCTTGAATATAAAGCCCAAGATTTATAGATGTGTAAAACTTTAATTACCAAACTCATTCGAGTCAACCTTTGTTGGTCCTTCGGTACGAGTATGTATTATGGAGGACGATCGATCTTACAGTTTGAAAGCGAAGTATGTAATAGGAATTCCTTTCTCAGCTTTTGAAGATTTTAATATTCTGTGTGGGAGGATTTTTTGCTCAGCTGCATTAACATTCAGGGTCTGGTTTAGATCAAAACATTTATGGATTGGACTCCTGTTATGATTTTTATGACGGAGAAGACAGAAAAGATTTTTCCAAACGACAATACAACATGAAGATAGGTAAATTATACATATTATAAGTAAACTGAGGAGTCAGATTTCAGTGCGCTATATTCAGCGGTTCAGAAACAAATCCTGACCTACATCTTTCATGTAAATGTACCACAAACTACAGCACAATATAACGGTATTCAGTGAAACACTGGTGTGGTAATGTGGCAATATTGGCGACGGCAACATGTCAACGTACTCCGGGGTTTTATAGCGCCCCAAATTCAAGTCCCGTAATGTTACAAATGCATTACCTACTCTTAATCTTTACATGCTTGGCCCCTTTCTTTTCTTCTCTTAAAGAGGTTGTCCCCATTCTTAGGTGTTTGACTTACTAAATGAGGTAAGAAGGGGTCTTTATGGGTTTTATTATAGAAACTATTATCCTAAATTTTTACACTATTGCACTTACGGTTGGCTAAAACGTGCATTGAGCAAATCTAAAAGGTGAAATCGATTTACGCAGGTTACTAATGTAAGCGAAGAAGATGATGCTTATATGTATGTCAACATTTTCTTTGACGCTAGTGCGTTATTGAAGTGAGCAAAGTAAAAACAATTTCCAATAGTCTATACTTTTAAATTAAAAGTTTAATAGACAGTGTCCCACGCACTTGTTTGACTAAGAAAAATAGGTTATTACTAGGCGTGTGGGCGTCTAGCTTACCACTCGTCACACTCCAGCGCTTTACTGCGCTTTAGAGTGCTTCAATATGCTTCTAAAATTTAAATTCTGTACGTTATTGCATTACGTGCCTCTAAAGGTGCACTACGGAAACGCATAGAGAGATTGAACGACTGATACAAAGGAATAATCTCGGTTATAGAAAAGATACATTTTCTAAGAATGTTCGAACCATCAAGATTTTATGGGTACTCTTTATTATATTATAGAGAGAATTTGATTAATTTGCTAACAAGATTTATTCCACCTTATCAACCATTTCCGATAAGGTGAAATAAATCTTGTTAGCAAATTAATCGAATTCTCTGCTATGACAAAGTTTAATCTATACTTATATATATATACTAATAGTCTAATATTATATAACTGCAGAGTTTGTTTGTTTGAACGCGTGATGTTAGATAGCCTATGCTATATAACATCACGCTACGACCAATAGGAGCGGAGTATAAATGAAAAATGATGCAAAAACGGGTAAACAAAATCCTTTTTGAGAGCTTCCGTTACGTGCGCTGCGTAAACAGTTTAAGTTACGCAAATATCATGTATGCTGTAATTGTTCCTTTTTAAAAGTTCTAAAAAAAGTCCGCGACAGCTTATGTCTATCTTTTGAGGTTGACTCACTATAACCTTTTTTTATGGTTATCAAATTTGTTCATTTGCGAAGGAGTTTTATCAACATCTATACTAATATTATAAAGCTGAAGAGTTTGTTTGTTTGTAAGGTAGGTAGCGGTAGGTAGATAGATAGCCAGTTGACGGGAGTGAACGCGGGGGTTAGCTAGTGATTTCAATAAAGATGTATTCGTTGCTAGCTAAAAGCTGAATAACTTTAACACAGATAATCGAATTCTTAACTATGTTGATTCTTACAAAAATATAATGTAATATTAATGGTTATTTTACCAAGCAAGAATACATAACAAGTTACACCCACACGATACTCGACTAGCGCCCACTACTCTGTATGGAACAGTAATCTAAAGTTTTGCTAATATTTACTCGGCTTAATATTCTCCCACGGGAAAGACTAACGTTAGTTATTAATAGTTAAGATATGTTAGGAGAGGGCTATGCTCGGAGTTTCCATGCGTGATCGTATCAGAAATGAGGATATCCGCAGGAGAGCGAAAGTTACCGACATAGCCCGAAGAATAAGTGGCAGTGGGCAGAACACAGTGCTCTCAGAACGGACGGTCGATGGCGCCGAAAAACTCTGGAGTGGAGACCGCGAAGCGGCAGACGTTGTGTTGGAAGGTCTCCCACCAGGTGGACCGATGACCAGGTTAAAGAGTCGCACGGGACCGGTCAATGTGTCGAAGCCTGCGGGACCTCTTTCGGCAGAAATTATGATGAGTTAGGATATCCATACTGCATATTAAAATGTTTTTGCTTTGTGGATACAGTCATCATTAGAGACCGAACTATTTATATGTATTTGCATATGAATTTTTATGCTTATATGCATGCATATTTCAAGCTTCTTCTTCTTAGTCATCATCAATGTTTTGTCATCATGTCTTCTTCCTCCATACTTCTTTGTTAGTCCTCAGAAGTCATCCTCTCTCTATAAATAACATTAATCAATCTGCCTAGACATTTCTCAACTATGTTGAGGTCGCCTTCCAGTCCAGATTCAGCTGAGTACCAGTATTCTACATAGAGCGACTGCCTATCTGACCTCCACAACCCAGTAACTGGGTTACACGGTACCCCTTAGGCCTTAGAAAAGTGACATTATATCATCGAATGCGTAGCGATAGCGATTTGAAAAACGTTAAAAATGGATAGATAGGAATGTCAAACGCTATCGAAATGTCGCGTGATCAATCTCTAACATTTTGGCATTTTGACCATCATCATCATTTCAGCCGAAAGACGTCCACTGCTGGACATAGGCCTCCAGGCGTGACATTGACCGATCCCGTGCGTCTCGCATCCAGCGCTTTCCCGCAACCTTAACCAGGTCATAGGTCCACCTAGTGGGAGGCCTTCCAACATCATCATCATCAACCATTGCCATCGCTGACGTCGAATGATACTTGTCTAGAACTTCTTGGCAAGACTAGTTGCAGATATCAGGATTCTGACTACTCCGTATCGACTATCAAACGTCTTTAATTGACAGCCGGGACCAACGGCTGGACGTGCTTTCCGAGGCACGGTGGAAACTCGCAATGTAAAGATGGTCACCCATCCACGGACCAACCTCGGCAATCGTTGCTTAACCTTCAATTTCAACAAGTGCGACTGTTTTTATTTAGCCACAAGCTCCTCCTATAAATATAATAGCTTCCAATAAAATACTAGGGTACAAATGATTTCTTGTCAAATCAGGACCTGAAAATCGCAGCCATATTGGTACCTAGGTCTAACCTTAATCAATAAACATTGTATGTTATGTGAGCATTCCTATAATATTCCTATAAGTTTATCTAGACTCATTTGGATCTCAATTGAGTGGGATACGAGTTTTGCTGGACTAGGTTCAAGATATATATAGAACGCCAGATCAATAATTCCTTACATAGGTTATTACGGCGATCTAAGTTACCAACTGCCTCGACTTATGACCCCGTACCTAGTCTCGCGGTTGCGACTGATGAACTTGGGATCTTGGATTATTTTTAGAGGTCAGGCCAAGTATTATTGAGTCATAAGGATTTTGTCAATTGCAACCCAGAGTTGGCGTTGTGATGGCCTCAAAAAGTGGCATCACACTGCCAACTGTTGGTCCTGTCACTCCTGTGGCTGGTTTCTCCCCGGTTGAGGGAAGAGAAAATGCACCTGTGTTTGCGCACACGCTTGTGCTCTACATGAGATTGGGTGCTATGACTAAACTTGGGTCAGGAGGCCTTTGAGTCTAAGTTTTATCATAATAAACACATAGTTATGTACTCGTATGAGGGTGGAAGTTTACTGTATTCTAGTGACGTATGTTGGCATCACGTGGACTCCCACACGGCGTCGAAACTAGATTAACTTTTAAATGGATTTCGATTTCCCCTTACGCAACGAACTGTGTTTCTTTACTTCGATTGATTAGCCGGTGGCAAGGTTTAAAAACTTTATTTTCTTTCTTTCTTTTATTTTTGAGGCAATAGTTTTTTTTTTTTTTTTTAAATAACGTTGCCCCACACTAGGAATTTCTTCCTGTATCGTGGGTGCGTTTACAAACATATAAACTCACATACACAAACACCCAGAGCCGGAACAACTATCTGTAGGTCATACAAATATTTGTTTCGTGCGGGAATCGAACCCGCGACACGCAGCGCAGCAGTCAATCGCTCAACCACTGCGCCAACCGTGCGCCCAGTTGGATTGTTGAGTATGTCAATATCTCTCATATCTCACTTTCAATATCTATGTACTTCACACGCTAAGAATCTGCGTTCATCTAACAATCTTCTCTTGCTGTGTCCTTCTCATACTTCTGATTTTGTTCATTCTTCCTTTCATATTCAATCAATTCTTCTCTGGAATACGCTTCCTCTCGATATCAGGACGGCCACCAGTCAGTATGCATTTAAGCGGAAGTTGCGTCATTATTTTCTAAACGAATAGCAGAGTAGTCTCAATATGCGCCTTTCTATTAATTTATATATATATATATATATTATTTTATATATAGTATTTATTATAGTACATATTTAAGTATGTTTATTTTAACTATATATTTTTGTACTAATTTTGTGTTGATATTATTATTATTATTTATTATATACTTTATTGTGCACCACTTGTATTATTTAATTTTTATGCACCTGCCATGCTGTCTCTTCACCACCCGTGGTTGACTGGTAGAGAATGCCTCAGGCATTAAGTCCGCCTATGTACTTTTATGCTGCATGAAGTTTTAATAAATAAATAAATAAAATAAATAAATATCATTGTTTATTCTTTACCAATCATCTGTATCTGGCTATTTCCTGCGGTCGTACAGTAATAAGCGGTTTCCATTTAAAATAGAGGCTGACCAAACAATTGGTTTATATTTGAAAGGTTGTATAAATCAGAGCTTTATAAATAATATTGGCCCAGAGCATAGCAGTGGTGGCCCAGTGATAAAGGCCGCGACTTACAAGTTATAGGTCGTGGGTTTGAACCCAGGCAGGTGCTTTACTTTGTCTCAATGATTTCATCTCCGCAGCTCTCAAAACGGTGAAGGAAAACATTGTGAGGAAACCGGCATGTCCCAGAACCAAAAATTCGAAGACATGTGACATCCACCAAACCGCACTGGGCCCGCGTGGTGGATTATTGAGAGGAGGCCTGTGTCCCAGCAGTGGGAACATTAAAATGATGATGATGATGATAATGAAACAGTATTGCTGACCTATTAGTCTCTGTCTTTCAGTTGTCCTCTTGGCGTGCTGAGCACAATATGGCTCGTTTTCAATTTTTGATCAAAAGGTTAAGCAAATATATTTGTGCTAGAATTGCAAATAATATTTTTCAAACGTGCAGTTTAGACGTAGCAACCATCTATTTTTCGTACATTTATTCATTCGGGTTTCCGTTTTTAACCGACTACCAAAAAAGGAGGAGGTTCTATGTTCGACATTATGTATGTTTTTTTTATATGTTTGTTCACCGATATCTCCGTCAATTGTGGACCGATTTTGAAAATTCTTTTTTTGTTTGAAAGATTATATTCCGAAATTGGTTCCATTTTAATTTGGTGAAGATTTAGAACTTCGGAGATATACAACAAAACTCTTCAATAAATAACGGCAAATCTCTCGGGATTGCTGCAATCGCATGTCTGTTTATTGTTTATACTATTTCATAACATAACATCACGCCAGTACGCTCGAAAGGGGTATGCAGATCTCTCATTTCACCGGTTATATTCATTTTTCATGTTATTCGGGTAATCTATTCTGTCGTTATAGGTACTTACTTATCTACTTCCCTATTAGGTAGGTACAAATTACTTCCAAAAATAAAGTTATTTTTCACTTTCTAGTTTTCTTATTTAGAAGTTGGTAGTATTTTTTTGTAAAAAAGCTTTTTTCAACATGTACCGTTTGCAAATGGCTGAATGCTGTATCGTATTCTACAAAAAGTGTCGAACAAAGACGAAATAAAAATCCTTTTCGATGTATCAAAGAAGGTTTTAGGTAGGTCCATTTTTCCACGTACCTACTTCTACTCTAATCAAATGGAATGAGATTTCTAAGCTTTTAAATGCAATGGCGTGGAAAACAACCCGTAACTTGTGGTTACAGTGTATTTATTGCTTTCATTTGGACCCGCAGAAGTGTGTAAAGGAAGTCTGTGAGATTGGGGATGGGGCCGGTGAAAGTTGGGACATCGGATTAGTGTTACGTGTTTACAAACCTGAGCTGCCACTGTCATTGCAAATGTCAACAATTTAGTATAATTTGGCTTGCTAGCTTTTGGATATAGCTGCTCGTGGCTCCGCCCGCGTGGGGTCGTATGAATGCAGTGTTATTCTGAACTACCAATCAGCCATATTATTAAATTAAATTATCTTTATTTCAGACGAAAGTCCATAAATTTTTCAGATATAGTTGGGTTGTTAGTAGTACGCACAAAAATAAAACTTAACAAGGTTAGTAATTTGTTAGTAATCAAAACAAGTTACACAATAATAATAAACGAAGTCTATTTTCTATTTCTGAGCAGGTGTACAGTTGCCCAGTACACAGTAAAAGAAAATCATGTTATGCAGTTATCGGAGGATACATATTCGCGAGCTGGCTGACTAATAAGAGATGTATCCTCCGACTGCACAACATGATTTTCTTCTTGTTTATGTTTTTTTAGTTCGCTTTTTAAGCAGGCGGGTTTTTTGATTTTTTGAACTAACTTATTTTATTTATAACTTTTTAGTTTTTTCGAATTAGGTACATTTGAACATATAAGTGTTATATATTTTTGAAATCTCCTCTAAAAACCCTTCATTTTGATATCCCACTCGATGGGTAAGGAAGAAAAAAAAAATTGCAACCCCCACAATATGGCGCTCAAAATCCGCCATGTTCCGTTTTTTTTAAAGGCACTTAGCTAAGAACACTTGAGCGGTCAAGACCTATCTAACGATGTCTTAATAGGATTAGGACAGTAGGATTAAAAAACTCAATCATAACTTGTGAAATGGAATTGTACTACATATCCCTGCCTTCCCTCTTTGGGGAATACAGACAAGCTTAGCTTAGCTTATTCCGGCGATTTCACTTGTTTCCTATTCCGAGGGAATCATGTTATTTTTGGGATAAAAAGCCTATTGCTTCCCATCATTGAAAGGGTTTTCGTAATCGAATTAGTACCTCCAGAGATTAACAATTTCAGCTCTTTATTATAATATTGGTTAAGATGCATTTTTTTTAATTAACATGGATGTTGTTATGTTATCCTACTACTATTATAAACGTGAAAGTTTGTAAAGATGGATGGATGGATAGATGTTTATTACTTTTTGACGCAAAAACTACTGAACGAATTTTGATTAAACTTTATAGAAATATAGCTTACTAGCTGTTCCGAGCGGCTTCGCTACCGTGGGCCACCCCACAGGACCCGTTTTCGGGATTAACGCTTTCACGCCTTAACTCCTCGCCTGATCATCATGAATTAAGTAGTTCGCAAACACGTTGCCAGGCGTATAGAAAAGGTCATATGGTTTTTTTCTATGTACTATTTCAGAGTATACACTATCTCTGTGCCAAAATTCATCCAGATCCGTTAAGTAGTTTTTGCGTGAATGAGTAACAAACACACTTACACACTCACAAACTTTTGCCTTTATAATATTTGTGTGATGCATTTGTGTGGCAGTGAAGCGGCTCGAGCATACAACCACACACACATGCTTACCCAGTATCCACACATAGCGCCGCGCGCAAAGATGAGTTGAACTATCTATAACAATTTCACACATCAGCATCCACAATAGTCCTTCTATCTGAGGTCTTTATAAAAGCATAACGTGTCAGTTTACATGATCCGCTGGCTTCCTCGCCTGTCGGCACTCCCCTTTGTTACCCCCACCGGATCGCGGCCGAAATCTGTGAAATGTCAGAGTTCACTAACGGCTTTTGTCAATGGACTCGCGTATCATGTAACGCAGCTATTTCAGGCGTATATTACGTAGGTAACCGAAAGGATTGTTGACGCACATTATTTATTTGACGGCTTAATTTAAACTTTTTTCGCGAGCTACCGAAAAACGGTGTTGCGAAAAGTTACACAAAAGAGTTATTTTAAGTTTTATATTTTTAACGAAATTTTCTGAAGGCTTCGGCGAATAATTATTTCTTCGAATAATGCCTTTGTTACGAGCTAAAGACAAAGATATTTTATTTCAACTTGATATCAAAATGATTCTACCGTGCATTCGGAAAGTAGCTTGTTATGGAGAAGAATGCACAAGAAACTCCATACTTAAAGATTTTAAAAAAAAAATTTTTTTTACAATATTTAGTATTAAATTCATACATGTGAGGACAATGCACCCAGAATAGCACTACCCACTATACCACCTACAGACATAAAGTATTAGAAGTACTCACACATGTACTGTGCAGTTATATAATAGATACTAGAAAAACATTAACATCCAAAGCAGTCAAGTTATGACCAATCCCAACTGACGGCGTCCGTTCACGAACATGACGCATGAATTGGCACGATCCAGCTCAACCATCATGAAGGGAACCGGATGATCCAACACACGCGCCACCATCAGAGAGACATTTGAGAGAGCATGACACATATAGATAGCTATAACAATTTCACACATCAGCATTCACAATGGTCCTGAACCTGGTACCGAAAAACGGTGTTGCGAAAAGTTACACAAAAGAGTTATTTTAAGTTTTATATTTTTAACGAAATTTTCTGAAGGCTTCGGCGAATAATTATTTCTTCGAATAATGCCTTTGTTACGAGCTATTCTGTGGCAGTTTCCAATTAAGGTTAGCTCTTTATTCTAAGAAACTTTAGACTGGTAGATGATATTAACATACTTTGTATATTTAAGAACATGGTACGGTAATAAATATTTACCCTTGAAAACTTTCGCAATATGTTAGAACAAACATCTTAATTAAAGTAACATAATTACTTCAAAACATAGTTACAAGTTACAATGCCTTTAAATGTCATAAGGGACATACAAAGTGCGTTATAATTTCAACCGTCAGCGCTGACCGGAGCTTTGAAATTCAAATGTCCATTACATGTCCTTTGAGACATTTGAAATTTCCTCTGTCGAAATTGTAGTACCAAAATGTCCTGATAAAATAAAACTTCATCGTATATTCCGTTAACGTGCCAATTACAAAGTTTTAACGGTCTTGAGAATGGGCTGGGCAAGTAGGCTGAATATCGCCTAGACCTATCGAGAAAGATCTATATGGCGTGAATACAAGACTCTAACTACTACTCGAACTAATCGCTAGAAGAGTCTTGTATTCACGCCTACGAACTTCTGGCATCAAAGTCAAAGTCAAATATATTTATTTCAACTAATAAGCCAATAAGCGGCACTTTTGAACGTCAAACATTATTAAATCTAAATTAAAAATGTACAAGTAATAAAAATTTACTCTAACAAGCTACTTTCCGAATGCACGGTGCATTCGGAAAGTAGCTTGTTATGGAGAAGAACGCACAAGAAACTCCATACTTACTCTTTTTAAATAAAATTGTTGTTTTACAATGTTTACTTATGTACATACATTAATAAATTCATATATGTGAGGACGATGCACCCAAAAATAGCACTACACACTATGCTACGTACAGGTATAAAGTAATAAAAGCACTAACAGGTAAATTCATTAATTTGATATAATATTTATAATATAATATATAATATATATTTATTTCTCCAAAAAATTGTACAAATTGATCATTATAATTAAAATATTAAAGCTATTAAATACAAAAACAATAAATAGGAACATGGTTCTCACATACTTACAAATATTGCAAACATAGGTAAAATAACTAATTCAACAACAACGGAACAGTGTGTGAGTCAAATCTAATAGAAGAGGAAATTATAATTTTCTTACTCCACCGTTTATGATTAATTTCGTTTCGGGATCCAAGACAGTTTAATCGTTTTGCCGGGTCTCGTCCAGCTTCATTGCCTCTTTTTCGGTGGTTGCCACAGTTGATTGTACTTTCTGGAGTTGCACTAGTTGGTGTGTTAGACCTATTAAAAAAAATACGAGTATAAAGCTTAAGGGTACACTAGTCGACGGCACGAACTATTTTGTGCGCGGGGTTAATTTGCATGCTATATCAACCGAAAACACGTGCGGAACAGATAGATGCTTTTATGAGTAGTAAGAAGCTAGTTCGCGTACGAATACACACTTTTGCATTTTTGTAGCGAAATGGATGACGATTTAGAACGAAAACGAGCGCTCGAAATTTTATAAACAGACCTTTGGTAGTCTGGATATCATGAAAAAACGACTAAACGTATCTGTTCAAAATAAAATTATTTGCATTGTTGAACTACTAATCTATCCCTGTATGGAGGCCGTTTTTAAATTTTCCTTCTTCTTAAGGTACTTATTTGCGCCCAAAGATGCATTAAAATTAGTGTTGAAATATGGAACTTTCGAAGCTCATAACTTTCACTTTTTTTGCTTCCATACAGGGCTAGATAATGATGAGACAAATTGATATCTTTTTTTATTTTGACCGTTCATCGTCAAACAGTGGAGAAAAAGCCAAACTACGTTTGTATGAAAGAATTTTCGACTAGTGTACCCTTAATATTGCGAATAATCTGCTGTATACTGATGATGCAACAGGCCTCGCCTACGGCGTAGCATACGTCTACGAGGTGCGTAGATGCGCTACGCGTGTTCGTAGACATATTATAGTCGTAGTAGTTGTTTCGATTTTGTGCATCACAACAACTAATACAATTTTTGAAAATTTTGATGTTACTTCTAAGCTACAATTGTAAAGACGTACATTTTTACAAGCTTTTATTTAACTTGCAATGTATGTATGTATGTGTGTTCGGGTCAAATTCTGCAACTGAATTTTAAAGTAGTTATCCTCCTCTACGCCTGGGGAAGGCCTATGTCCAGCAGTGGACATCTTTCGGCTGAAATGATGATGATGATGATCCTCCACCGATTAAGATGAAATTTTGCATACACGTTTAGTTTGGATGACAATGCAGGGTTAGCATTCTAAATCCAATATGGCGGACGGGCCAAGATGGCGGACTAGTTATTTTTTGTGCACTGCTATGATATGGGTATCAAATGAAAGAATTCGCTGAGAAGATTATGAAAAAAGCTGGTTTAAAATATATATTTTTAATGAATAGTATTGTTTGTATGGTTATCTCTCTCCAAAGCTTATCCAATTTCAAAAACCTTTTTTTTTATAGTAAGCTGTTATAGTTGTCTTCCAACACACTACTTCCAAGTCCCGGGCAAAAACTAGTTACCAATATTTTCATGAACAGATTTCAATACGTTTACACGAAAAAAGCTTTTTTACAAAAAAATAGATAGATAAACTCTTTATTCAGTGCACACAAAAGACACAGCACAACTAGGGATTGCAAAAGCCGGATTTTTTTGAAATTTGGATATACCTTTTCTCGTCCGTTTGAAATCCGGATTATCCGGATAATCCGGTTTTTGAGTTTTTTTATTTTATTTATATGCTCGCGCTTGACTATCTAAGTTTAAGTGTTTTAATAGATTCGATAAAACAAATAAAATAGCACAAATTATTTTAAATGTGCATATTTTATTCGCTCAATTTCGACGCATGACCGAATAAAAGAATGTTCACCGTCGACATCGTTTACCATCAGGTGAGATAATGGTCAAGTGCAGCTGTGAGCTGAAACTTTTTGGCTCAATGAATGGACCAAAATTGAGGGTCGATTCAACGTAACGCCAAGAAGCTCAAGTCGGTCCGTTATCGGCACGGTCACACCTCGGAAAGAAGGAGCCGGGTGGAACTGGCTCCTTTTAGGGGCAAAAAAGACACGCCTGGGTCAGCTTTGAATAGCAGCATTGAACCTGACCAGATTAGCATCGCCCCATTCGGAGAATGCCTTCAAGGACAGATTCAAGCGCCTAACCATGGCCACTCGGAGAGACCGGTTCTGGGGCCCAGTAGCGCGCGCGTCGGACTCCTATCTCTCAGCAACAGTGCAGTCGTCCGCATACCAAAAGGGGCCGTGGTTTTAGCAGATCGTTTATGTGAAGCAAGAACGATGTTGCTGAGAGTACCGACCCCCTCGGCATTAATATCCGGTTGGTTAGACGAGCGGCCATCAATAACCACTCGGATGGCCCGGTCCCTCAGGAAGTCTACAATCTAATCGCAAAGACCATTGGGCACACCGAATGAAAGAAGCTTACCAATAAGGCTTTCATACCAGACCCTGTCAAAAGCCTTCGAGATGTCCAGGGAGACGGCAAGCGCTTCCCAAATGATCGCGTCAAGTGTCTCATTGTTATGGCGCGGTCTTATTTTGTTACAGAACATGCCAGCAGAATAAAAAGCTCTTTCGGTCATTCAGTTTATCTATAGAATAAAAACAAAACCTAAGCCTATCAATTCAAATATTATTCGGATTTGCGCATTAGAATAGTTAATATCGATCTACCAATTACTTAAAACGAAATTTTGCTTGACAAATACAAATATTATCCGTTAAAATTAGTATTGAAATAAATCCGGATAAACCGGATTTGTGCCTTAAAATCCGGATTTAAAAATTTCACGAATATCCGGATATTTCAGTTGTTTTCGAATTTCGAAGAATCCGGATTGCAATCCCTAAGCACAACACACAAAATCACAATATTTTTTAATTTACATGTAGGTATTTGAAATACTACCGACATCCAAATTAAAAAACTACAAAGTGAAAAATAACTTTATTTTTGGAAGTCGGTGTCTTTCGTAGGTACCAATTTTTTGCGTTATGAACACCGACTTCCAAAAATAAAGTTATTTTTCACTTTGTAGTTTTTTAATTTGGAAGTAAAAATACTACCGGTATTTTTTTGTAAAAAAGCTTTTTATTTTTCACTTTTTAGTTGTAGGTACCTAATAGGCAAGTTGTTTAGTAAGGTACCTGTAACGCCAGAATAGATAACCCGAATGTCATGAAACTTGAACATAACCGGTGAAATGAGTGATCTGCGTACCCCTTTAGAGCGTACTGGCGTGATGTTATGTTATGAAATGGTATAAACAATAAACAAACATGCGATTGCAGCAATCCCGAGAGATTTACCGTAATTTATTGAAGAGTTCTGATGTATATCTCCGAAGTTCTTCATCAGAGCTTCACCAAATTAAAATGGGACCAATTTCGGAACATACTCTTTCAAACAAAACAAGAATTTTCTAAATCAGTCCAAAATTGACGGAGATATGACGCGAAAAAAACAAAAAAAAAACGAACAAACATAATGTCGAACATAGAACCTCCTCCTTTTTGGTAAGTCGGTTAAAAATAAAATACAGAAATCATGTTCAATTCAAAGAAGGAAAATACCTTATCAGGGTTTCCTTTTATCACAAACGAAGGTTAAAGCCGGCAAAGATTACTAATGCATCAATTTCTAAGGTCGTGTTTGAACAAATCTGTGATATCGGGAAGTCCTTCAGGCCATCTTCTGGGGAAATGATTTCATCCCGTATAGCCGTCCCATCGTCGGTACGTTGGGGAGGGTTGACAATGGTACTCTAATATAGAGTAATGATCTCTATTTCGTTGAGGCGTACTTTATAATATATAAAAGAAGTGGAGTAAGTCCGCTTAAATACTAAACTGCCGAGCAATGAAAAATTTAATTTTTTCACATATAATTTAAAATATGAACACAATATTTACTTTTTTAGTTGGTAATATTCTGATGCGCTGTTAAATGTACTTCAATATTGCAGACGGCGTCATTAAGCTAGCCTATCCCGTTTAGGAGTAATTTGGTGCTATATCACTGGAACTTTTTCATTGCTCGGCAGGGTATATTGATTTTGAACTGTATGAAATCCTCTAACTTTATTGTAAGAGTTTTTGTATTTTAGTCTTAATAGCAAAGCTAGCAAAGATAGGAAGCGAAAAACAGTGCGTATTTTTTATAACTTGCCGCACACTAGGAACTTCTTCTTGTATCGTGGGTGCGTTTACAAACATTTAAATAAGACACCTAGATCCGAAACAGCTATCTGTAGGTCATACAAATATTTGTACCGTGCGGGAATCGAATCCGCGACACCCAGCGCTGCAGCCGATCGCTCAACCACTACTCCAACCGGCATCATTGAAATTGATGTCTAGCAATCGTACACTTATTTTCACAACAAAAAAGTATTTATTTATCGCAAAAATATCAGTTTCAATAATAACAATAAACATCTCTCTTTTAATTTAAATAACACTTCATTTAACCTCTTTAAAATCATATATACTCTACGTCTTCTAAAAAAAAGTTGGCAACCCTATTGGAGAATGTTGGGTCGTATCGATTGCGCGATGCTGTGACCTTTGTCCCAGCCGTCCTACCCCCACACAGCAGACTTGTATAACCCAATTACATAGTGTTTACTTATCTCTATGTATGCTAAACAAATTATAGTCTACACAAAATGAAAGTATACATTTTATAGTATGAGATCCCACTGCAGTACAACTTTTTTATTTATTTAATCATTAGTGTACACTCATGAATAAATAGACAAGAAGAAGGAACAGAGTTGAAAAAGTTTTTTGAATGATTCTAGACTAGCTTTTTTTTAAACTTACACTAAGAATTTCTCCTATATGGAAGGTGAAATCCGCATATGCAACATCAGCTCTCAGTTAGCCGCCATTCATGAGTTACCTGATTTAGCACGTAAACTGTGGCTAAATTGAGGCTTACTGACGAGAATGCATAAAGTGAGAAATGAGTATGTTAGAGGAAGTTTAAAAGTGGCGCCAGTGACAGAAAAGTTGAAAGGAAACCGTTTGTCCTAATATAGTCATCTGATGAGAAGGGATGAAACGCATGTTACTAAAAGAGTTATGAATATAAATGTGGATGGATGGGGAGAAGGGGACGGCCAAAAAAAAGATGGATGGACTGTGTGAGGAGTGTGATAGCGTAACAGGGGACAGGACGGTATGGTAGAAAAAAACGTGTTGTGCCTACCCCAAGTAACATGGAAAAAAGGCAGGAAGATGATGATGAAGATTTTGCATCACTTTATTATAAACGAGCAGTTACCCGAGGCTTCGCTCCCGTGGGCCACCCCACAGGACCCGTTTTCGGGATTAAAAAATAGCCTATGTTACTCAGGAATAACGTAGCTTTCTATTGGTGAAAGAATTTTTCAAATCGGTCCAGTAGTTTCGGAGCCTATTCGGTACAAACAAACAAACAAACAAACAAAAAAATCTTTCCTCTTTATAATATTATAGTATAGATGACGTTGGATTCACATGAAAAGCTTGTTTACGGGGGTTACCTATCAAACATAAATCTAGCTAAGATAAATTAAGTTTAATCAAAAGTATACTTTTGCAATGGGATCTTGGGCTATACACAAATTACTAACTAGTCTATACGAAATAAAGATGGTAAACATTTTTAGCCTTATTCGGCTTTTAACTTAGCCATATTGAAACAGATATTCCCAAAGTGTTTCGTTTTATTTTCTCGGTGTACAATTATTTTGTTTCAGCACATTCGTTTTGAAAATATTATTCTCTTGTGAGAAATAATAGTTACTTGTTGGTGAATGCTGTGTTTATTAACGAGTAAATGTTTTCTTTTCATTACGTGTTGTTTTCTCTTTTACTTACTTCAGAATTGCTGTCGTAGCAATGTTCCAATTAAGGCGCAGATACCCCTGAGTAGCTGATTTTAAAATGAGAATCACGTCTAAACGGCTGGTTGTAATTTTTTGGAATAAATATATGTTACATAAGACCATTTTCTTAATAATTTGATCTACGAAAATTTTGAGTTTTATTCGTATAACATAGTGTAATTAATTTGTAAAGTTACGTCTAAAACGGACAAAAACACGATAATCGCACCAAAACCGCTGGGCGTATTTTAATGAAATCGACACCATCTCAAAGACAATGTATTATCTACATTTTGAACTGATGTTTTTTTTTAAAGTCATAGAATAATAAGGAAACTATAAAAATCTACCGAATTTTGGGTCACGGCACGGCGCGGGTGTGAAACGAGGGCGCGTTTTGTTCCTTCAAGGTCGTTGGCGACTGTCGTCGCCTTAAGCAAAAGATATGTGACCTGCATCTACCCTTACAGGATAACCTGTAGTTTCATAACGCCCAAAATTACCCAATAAGTGATGACTTTTATTAGCCTCAATCCAGTTTCTATTAATGGATCTAATATAAAGTAATCGGTCGAGAATCACCCTGACGCATCGAGAGAGATCGTTAACGTCTGTGGGGCACATGGCCATTGCCCCCTGGTACAACGCTCCCCAAATCCAAGGGGGACTGACATGTAAAAGTCTTGGGAACTGGATACGTCAAGTATCTTTTTTATTACGAAGAGCACAATTGTCAGTGAATCTACTCATATCGCTGCAAGAATTTTATTTTATTAGTAATTTTATTCGAACTCGTACGAAAGAACCAGACGGTTTGGTATAAAATATGTGATTTAAAAATAACTAAATGAAATTGGGTTAAAGTAAAACTAAACATGTTTTTATATTAAAATAATTGGTTTTGTGCAATAGTTAAGAGAGATGAACTACTTTTTTATTTTATAAATGACTCTCATACATAAAAGAAGCCGTATTCATCGTCACCTATTGATTTATTAAATTCCAAAAATACGAATAGAAAAATGAATTCTTTCTATATTAGCCGAATAAAGAACTAGATTTATCTCTTAAGGAATATCTGGTCGACAACGATATTTTTTACACAAAAGTACATATTTCTTTTCATTATAGACTATTGTCATTCTAAGAGTCCATTTTTTCCTAAACCTCTTTTATTTAATATTTTATTCATAAAGTAAACGAAATTATCTTATCGAGTTCGTTATATATTTTTTGGTATATTATCCTGTTTGGGTGAAGGAACTTGGGTAATCCGTTCCGATTAGCTCCCTGTAAGTGTAAAGTTTAATGCCCGAAAATTTCTCTGAGATGTCATGTTGTGAACTTGTTTGACATAAAACGGGTCGTTGTATACGAGTTCCGGGATGAGAATCGGATGAAATGAAAGCTTGCAAAAAAGGGTGCGGGTTTTTCTCGGTTAGGAAAATATTGGGCACTTGACCATGTTGATAGATATCCTTATTGGGCTTATAAGGGTGTTGATACAATTACTTTATGTTGTGTTCCAATTAAGCTTATATGTATCTTTTTCTATCTGCCTAATCACTAAAGATACCCTCGTTTTTAGGGTTCCGAAGTCAACAAGGAACCCTTATAGTTTCGCTATATCCGTCTGTCCGTCCGCAGCTTAGCTCAGAGACTCTTAGTACTAGAAAGCTATAATTTGGCAAGGATATACATATTAATAACTGCGACAAACTGGTAAAATAAAATCATTTTATATTTTTTTCGGGTAAAGTCGGTATGCTTTTTTTTTCTCGTCTATCCCATGGTGTGGGGTATCGTTGGATAGGCCATTCAAAAATATTACGGGTGTGTTAAAACCATTTTTCGATTCAGAGATCCGTTTGCGTAAAATGAAGCGTTAAATTGAAAATTTTTGTTAGTCATGTGTGTCCCCCCCTCCCCTGCTAGTGAAATGTTTACTTTTGGCTATGTGAAAAAAATCACGGAGTAGTATATATAACGAAATTAAAAGGAAAATTATCACAGCTAAGTAGGCTCAACAAATTTACTAGTAATAGTCGACCAACTTAAAAAATGTACTTGGAACAGTAAAAATTTTGTACAAGTGCCATTGAAAAATTACTTAAATAAACAACTTTCGAGAACGAAATAGTACATACCTTCAATATTTCATTTCATCATTTTTTTAATGCCGAAAGAGAAAGAAACAAGGAGCGTGCGTGGGAGGATCCAGGAACGAACCAACCATTCTCCGTGGCTCTAACGCGCGCTCGTATCGCGATTGACGTACTTCATATAGATTATTTATTGCAGCTTATTTACGTTGGTTGTTTATTCCTATTACTGAATAATTTGATTTTACTTTTTGGTAGTTGAGTAGATTGTTTGAAAATATACTAAAATATTTGTTTTCGGTTGGTAAATATTTGGAGATTTTAACGAAGACAATCTCCGTAACGGCAATACTGCAGTATTCAAATTATTAAGTGATGCTGGTTATAAATCTTTATTAAAAACGCTTGCCTCTACCCGCGGTGGTACACAAATATATATTTTTTTTTCTATCTTCACTTGCGAAATTGGGTTTTTTAACTCTTTCTTCAGTCCTATGTGGGCCAGTTTTTAGACGCTGAAACCGTTTTAATGTTCATGTAACAACAAAAAACCCTCTTCTTAGTCCGCATTATTATGCAACTTCGGAAACCTATTACTGCGCGACACGCACTTAGCCGGTTTTTTATACTTACTCCCGTAATGTATTATTACTTATCTAGGTACATAGTTTACTAAACTAGCCCTTCAGGAGTTATTTATCTTGTAAATAAGAACAAAAACTACCAGGTATGAATTGGATGTACAGGAAAGAACAACATTAATTTAAAAATTTAAAACGCCTTCGAAACATTTTTTTTTCAAGCTACATAATTTATTTAGTAGTAGATACGCTTCGTAATTCTGGCGTGATATCTTGCGGAAACACCCGATTAAGGGTACACTAGTCGAAAATTCTTACAAACGTAGTCTGGCTTTTACTCCACTGTTTGACGATGTACGTTCAAAATAAAAAATGATATCAATTTGACTCATCATTATCTAGCCCTGTATGGAAACAAAAATGAAAAAAAATAAAAATTACTTGAATGTTATGAGCTTCGAAAGTTCCATATTTTAACACTCATTTTAACGCATCTTCGGGCGCAAATAAGTACCATAAGAAGAAGGAAAATTAAAAAACGGCCTCCATACAGGAATAGATTGGTAGTTCAACAATGCAAATAATTTTGAACAGATACATTCAGTTGTTTTTTCATTATATCCAGACTCCCAAAGGTCTGTTTATAAAATTTCGCGCGCTCGTTTTCGTTCTAAATCATCATCCATTTCGCTACAAATTTGCAAAAGTGTGTATTCTTACGCGTACTAGCTTCTTACTGCTCATAACAGCATCTATCTGTTCCGCACGTGTTGTCGGTTGATATAACACGAATTTTAACCCCGCGCACAAAATAGTTCGTGCCGTCGACTAGTGTACCCTTAAACCAGTAAAACGCACATAACATTTGAACGGCTGAACCGATTTTCATCAAACTAAGAACACGCCCGATAATCATGAAATATACCTTCGTCAAATCAACATCGGTTCATCCGTTTAGGAGCTATGATGCCACAGACAGATACACAAATACGCTTATACACAAATATACAAATGACCCTGTTCCTTACGATCATTATTGACCTCACTCCACGTCACCTGCGCTCGAGACTTTGCTCGATAAAATGTTACAAAAACGCTCATTGGTTTCAAATTCAGGTTGTAACAAAACATTGAGCTTCATGTTCGAATTGTGGTTCGAGTAAATTTAAAAACAGCGAATGCTCAATGTTCTGTTACAAATAAAAGCTCTAGTCTATACTCACCTTTATGTTTACAAGTCTGGTCTTAAGGCGGCTGCATACGTAACGTGTTTCAATCCCCGATGGAACAGGTCGACAATTTATGAAAATATCGTTTCATACATAATGTATACGAAAGAGCATACGCCACGGGTGCACGAACGGACTTATTGTTTTGTATAAAACGCCACGTCGCCGTCGTCCCGTCCCGTCCGGGATCAACACGTTATGTATGCAGCCGCCTTAAGACCAGACCTGTAAACATAAAAGTGAGAGACCTTTAACTGTAAAATTTACTATCATTATAAAAACATTATAACAATAATGCCATAACTACATAAGTCAAGAATCTATAGAATACGTTTGTATTACGGTACAACAGAACATTTTCGGGCACAAAAACCGTGTACTTCACTGTTTGATTGGTCACGTACTACAATTTGTTAGTTTTTTGCACATTGAATGGCTGGAAGTGACTAGAGAAACCATCTACACTAATATTATAAATGTGTAAGTGTAATAGATCACTAGATAGACAACAGATCTAGTACAAAGCGGTAGGTCAGTAGGATAGAAAAATACTCAAGAATAGATAATACTTACGTGTAGTTGGTAATTCAGCAATAACACACAGTTTGGACTTCGAACTATTATTTATTTACCATTTCACACTAAGTTACCATCAACTCCATACAATATATCCACTTAGGTCAACAGTACAATCTTTCAAGCCCGCCCAGACTAGCCTGACGAACTGACTCAACGCGCCTCGTGTCCGAACAATCTCCCTCCAATCGACAACTGTCATTAGATGTGACAACATTTGACATTCGAATATTTTCTAGGATAATCAATTTAACAACTTTTAAGTACTATTTGATGTTAAATATAAATAATTTAATTCTTAACAAATAAAAGATGTATTTATCAAAGAAAAACCTAACATAAGTAAGTCTGTTTGTAAGTCACCTTTTCCCGACTAAACAGCTGAACCGATTTAAATGAAATTTAGTATGGAGATATTTTGAGGCCTTAGGAAGGGCATAGTATATTTTTATCCCGGTGGTGTGTTCCCTTGGGATGATATATCACTTTTTACGCGGGCGAAGCCGCTCTGGCAGAAGCTAGTTACTAATAATTATTCGTGCCCGCGCCATGTTCATTGAACACGAGTTTCGGCTACTATAGTCAGAATTTAAATATTTGTATGACCTACATATAGTTGTTCCGGCTCTGGGTGTTTGTGTATGTGAGTTTATATGTTTGTAAACGCACCCACGATACAGGAAGAAATTCCTAGTGTGGGGAAACGAATAAAAAAAAAAAAATTGTCACGAGCCGTGAATTTCTATGCGTAAACGGTAAGAGTCACGGTCATGCTCGGTTTGTATGAAACTTTTGATAATGCCGTATCTATCAGTGGTCGCCGAGGAATCTCTGTAGTCTGTGTTTTTTTATCTATAGGTATAAACTTACATACCTGTACATACATATAATCCCCGGCATGTAAGTTGGCAAGGTTCTGGCGTAGTGGGGGTAAACCACCATTTAGAGAGAACGGAACGTGGACGCGACGCGATTGGTCAATCGATCCTTGTTTCAAATGACCAACCAAACGCGCGGTCGGAACGGTCCTAAAAGTCCCCCGCGTCCCGCTTGGTATCCAAAGAGATCTAAAAAAAAAGTTAATTCAAAAAATCAAAAAACCCGACTGCTTGAAAAGCGAACTAAAAAGACGTAAACAAGGAGAAAATCATGCTGTGCAGTCGGAGGATACGTTCGGTTTTGGGCAGCCAGCTCGCGAATACGCATCCTCCGACTGCACATCATGATTTTCTCCTTGTTTACGTCTTTTTAGTTCGCTTTTCAAGCAGTCGGGTTTTTTGATTTTTTGAATTAACTTTTTTTTTATTTATAACTTTTTAGTTATTTTTTTTCGTATTGGTACATTTAAACATATAAGTGTTGTATATTTTTGAAATCACCTCTTAAAACCCTTTATTTTCATACCCCACACGATGGGTTCGGAAGAAAAAAATATTTTGGGCCCCCACAATATGGCGCCCAAAAGCCGCCATTTTTATATTTTCCAATTTTAATGTAGCCAGTGACACTCGCAGGATTAAGACGAATCGATTGAAGTAAGAACCATCAAAATCGGCCAACGCGTTTGGTATCTAGAACGCCACATAGGAACAAACTATACATACATAGACTGATAAACACATTACCCTCCTTCGGCAGTCGGGTAAAAAGCGACTTGTGCGCATCTAAAGATTCTTGGCATGTTACGTGCCGGCAATTATACAAATAAGTAAAATTGAAGTGTCGGTTTTTAATGTCAAAATAACATCTTTTTAATAAATGCATATAAAATTAGAATAGAATAGAATATACTTTATTGTACACCATAAAAGTTATAAACATTTACAAGAAAAACTTATTTATACGGGTACAAAGGCGGTCTTATAACAAAAACTCAATTTTGTCGTCTGTCTGTTCGTCTGTCTGTTCGTCTGTTTGTTCCGGGTAATCTCCGAAACGGCTGGACCGATATTGACGGGACTTTCACTGAAAGATAACTGATGCGATGCTAAAAAGTAAGTTAGGCTAATTTTATTTTGGAAAAAATATTAGGGTACCGCGTAAAAGAGACCTATTTTTTTTTTAGTTTTACCATTTTGCCCAGGACGGAGTCGTGGGCAACAGCTAGTCATTATAATAAATCGGCACATGATTCAGCGTGTTCTTGCAAACGCGGATCTAATACTGCTCGTTTAGATCCGAACGATAAGTTGCACTACTTTAGTTAAAATGTTGGTTATAACGTTCATTTTGTGAAATTAAGGGCAAAAGGGTTAAGTCAACTTATTTGCATTTCAAACTTGTTTTGGTAATTCGTTATGTTCGTGTTTTGTTCAGGAGTTTGTTGTGACAGCAGCTATTTAGATGTTTTATTGCTAATTTGTTACGGAGTTTCTGACTTAAATTTTGTTGCGATAAAATTAAAACTATTTATTTATTTATTATATGCTTTATTGTACACCTTAAAATACAATTATAAAAAGAAACTTAAAATTAATACAAATACAATGGGCGGGCCTTATCGCATTCCGCGATCTCTTCCAGACAACCTGGTATGGACAGTAATTGTCTGGACATGAAGTGGGGTTGTCATTGGTGTGACAATAACATTGTTAAAATACTATATTATAATAGATACACAGATAAATACATATGCTATGTAATATATACATAAATACATACATACTAAATATAACGGCAAAGCAAGGCAAGGCAAGCAAAACTATATAATTGGAGTTTTCTTTGAGCATTGTAGAGAAAAAGAGCTGATGAGGAGTTTCTGTCTGAAAATCTGAAAAAAATCTACATATCATCACGGAAGGCTTAACCTTGCAAATATTACCGAAGTGTCATTTAAAATCAATCAGCCGGGATGCTGACGTCATCGACATCTTTGATGTGTCGCGACCAGCGTGTTCACAAACAACACCCGACGCCCTTTGACAAGACGATCGGCAGTGTTAAATATTAAAATATTCATGAGATGAGCTCGAGACGTCTGCCCGCCCAAGACATCTCACTAAAGAACTAAAAATAAGGCCCCTTATTAGATAAAAACGTATAAAATATTGTAACTAGACCTTAAAAATTCAGAACGCTGGCTTTAGACATTACAGGTATAAATGCTCCTGGGATTGAAGCGACCATACAATTACCTAAGTCACAGATAATATAATACTAGCATACAGGTGTCTCATCCTATACAAAAAAAACCGTGCCAACGTAACTAGCGTTTTTCTTCTGATTAATCTGATATGTTTTTGTAAATCGAACGCGTTCGGTTCTGTTTCATGGTGATAGATAGATGGTGTTAGCAGCGACTTGCAAGTAAAAGGATTTAGTATGTTCAATTTTTTTTTTAATACGGTGTAGGTACGTTTTATAGTTTTTTTGCACGTTTTTTTGCACCAAAATGTGTTACAATGCAAATTTTAACAATCGAGTGGAAAGCCTCAGAAATTTAAAAATGCGCCATCTATTGGCATTAATTTTAAATGATCCGTTCAAATAATCTTTGAAATGTGAATTAAGAGCCCAATATTCCATAATTTTGACCTTAGGAGAGTTGATTAAACAAGAACATACAAATTTTATGTTCAATACCAGAAAATGTCAATTTTACACACATTCAATAACAGATCGCGCCATCTAGTGAGATTTATTTGAACCAAATTTTCTTTCTTAGCAATGATACCCCGTGCCTAAGTATAATGTGCTGTATTTTATGTCGAAGCAACTTACAATACTCAGAACACGAGCAAAGCCTTATAAATTGTTTATGCGACAGTAATTAAATAATGTAGGGTAATGGGTTGTACGTAGGTATAACACTTTGTCTTGTATCTTAATATAGCTCTGAAGCTAACGTAGCCCACAATTTAATTTCGCTCATAATTTCCTTTGTGAGCTTCCATGTCAGCACTCCACGAGATGAAATTATTACACTTTAATAACGATACACAATACTTTGAATACAACGATGACTAACTAATGTGGGTCTACAGAATAACCCCACTACAGTTACATACGAGTACATCCTTAGGCATTTGTCCCACCGCCGCGCCGGCGATGAAGCGATTAGCTATCGACTATTTCCTCGCTGAAGAAACGAATAAAAGATACAGATCCCGTGTCAATAAAAGAGACATATATATTAATAGTTCAACGCTGACTGTTAACACTGCCGGCGAGTACTCTCTCGACAACACTTTGTCGCAGTGACAAGAGCTAACAAAGATAATACTCGCTCAGCGATACTCGCTCGGCGATGCTCGCTTGGCGGTCAAAACTCACGCCGAGAGACCAACCAACGCGTGCAGGACTGAGGCCTTAGTGCGAGTTTTTTAACTTACTCGTGACAACGTAAACGATCTCTTATGTCAAAATGTATACAAAAAAAGAGGTTTCTCCTTACCGTCACCAGACGGCGCTTATCTAGTTTCAATACAAATTGTCGTTTACGTTTTATGCGATTGAGCGCGAGTAAAAACTCGCACTAAGGCCCCTGTGTCCTTAGTGCGAGTTTTTACTCACGCTCAATCGCGTTAACGTAAACGATCTCTTATGTCAAAATGTATAATATAATAGTACATATGAGATCGTTTACGTTAACGCGATTGAGCGTGAGTAAAAACTCGCACTAAGGCCTCTGTGCCCTTAGTGCGAGTTTTTACTCACGCTCAATCGCGTTAACGTAAACGATCTCTTATGTCAAAATGTATACAAAAAAACAGGTTTTGCCTTGCCGTCACCAGACGGCGCTTATCCAGTTTCAATACAAATTGGCGATAACGTTAACGCGATTGAGCGTGAGTAAAAACTCGCACTAAGGCCTCTGATCGCCCGAGTGAGTGGTGCGGGTAATCGCCCGTCGCACAAACACACTCATAGGTCTCACTCACTCATAGCCAAGCGGTAAAACTGTCAAACTACACACTCGCTTCTCCCTACACGCTATTCCTATCTAGGTTCTAGCTCTACTCGCTGCTCGCTGATCGTCAGCTACAACATAAGTGCCTTAGAAACGTAAACTAAGTCCCACAGGCGAAAGGAACAACTAAATAAGTTCCTAATTGAAGCGGTAAACTCGTTTGTATCTAATTAAAGCCTTATTTGCAAATTTAGCCGACTCCCTACGTTTGCTATAGGTATATTCATGGCACAATCGTGAACTTGTGCCCCTATAGACCTCGTAAGGTCGCAACCTCTATTTGTCTTTGTCAATCTTGCAGAAATGCTACAGGAAAATGTATTGATCCTTCAAAATATAGTCGTGAAGATGTTGTTTCTGAATGTCTCGCTGAATATGGAAGTGTAGGATACATATTGTAGACGAAGTTTTATGTCGGAATCTGCTCGCGTGGGTTTTAACTAGAGATAGATATGTTTGACTTCTAGATGATAAAAATAAAATTCAACTACGTTCTCTTCTGCTAAATAAAGCTGTTTTAAGGGCCTACATACGCTTCAGTGCCGTAAAATGGTAACTTTCTAAAGCATCACACACATCATCAGCCTATTAATGTTCCCACTGCTGGGACACAGGCCTCCTCTCTGTGAGAGGGAATGGGCCGTTATCCACCACGCGGGCCCAGTGCGGGTTGGTGGATATCACATGTCTTCGAATTTTTGGTTCTAGGACATGTCGGTTTCCTCACGATGTTTTCCTTCACCGGTTTGAGAGCAGTGGTGATGAAATAATTTACACAAATTAAAGCGCCTGTCTGGGCTCGAACCCACGACCTACAACTTGTAAGTCGCGGCCGATACCACTGGGCCACCACTGCTCCCGCTGCTCTAAAGCATACTCATTAGTAACGGCTAGGTTAAAAGGTTTAAAAAAAAAACATATTATTGAGTCATATACATAATTTTGAACACAATTTTTTTTTTGTGTAACTAATAGTTTTGTATTAAAAAATAATTTTCAATACAGTTGTTATACATGGCGTACTTTCAGTGGCTATAATTATGATTCGAAAATTAAATCTTACGCATAGGCATCTTTCTGTTACGCGGTCGTGACTTTTGTTTACGAGCTCGATCATTAGTTTTGCAGTTTAGTTTTAAATTTATAAGTCAATTTAAAAAGTTTAGTAGCATAGAGTTTTCATACATAGAATAAAATGGGATAGATTTTATACGAGGAAAAATGAATGATTCCGTACGTTTTAGCATTGAACTCTCAAAAGTCTTTTTAATGGTTGTTTAATATATTTAATTATCAGTTTTAATTTAATTATTTTCACATCAATATTTGTCTAAAATCGAATAGGCTGTATAGACTGTTTTCGTTGTAAAAAATGTCCAGTTGCAAAAACGCGCCTTTAGTTATAAGTCAATTTAAAAAAGTTTAGTAGCAAGGAGTTTTCATACATAGAATAAAATGGAATAGATTTTATACGAGGAAAAATGAATGATTCCGTACGTTTTAGCATTTAATTCTCAAAAGTCTTTTAAATGGTTGTTTAATATATTTAATTACCAGTTTCAATTTAAATATTTTCACATCAACATTTGTCAAAAATCGAATAGGCTGTGTAGGCTGTTTTCGTTGTAAACAAAATATGTCCAGTCGCAAAAACGTGCGAAAATTTTATTTTTTGTGCATTAAAAAATCTAATTCTTTGATTTGTTTTTACTATTTCCCACAACTGTATTGAAAAATATCGTGTGATACACGGGCGTGTAGTTTATTGCAAACTCGTGTCATTAAAAACCCTCACCTTCGGCTCGGGCTTGTTAATGACAGCTCGTTTGCAATAACCTACTTTCCACCCTTGTATCACAATGTACTATAACAACACGATATGTTTTCGCAACTTTTGGAAACTCCTCCAAAACGACTTGGATATTTAAAAATATTTTTACACAGAAAAATTTATGGCTGGCATTTCTTCATAACTAACATAGCATATGTAAATCAAATAATATTTTGCAAACAGAACTGTTCAAAAGGAGATTCAATATTGATATTTTGGCATCGAGCGGCCACGGCCAGTACTGCGTTAACATTGGGGCGTATATATCGCCTTAACTATCTGTTCTCGTCTTATGGGGATTGTGTTCGGGAACAAACTACAAACTTGCTGAGACCACATAGACAGGATGAAGTTTTAGATAGCAAACTGAACTGCTGTAGAACACCTCAATTCTCTGTAGACGGAAAGTTTTCAAGTAGCTGCAGCCATGGTTCGATTAGGTTTACTATTTGTGCACTTTGGGCAAAACAACCGTCTCGGCAGACCACAGTTTGAATTGTTCTGATTTTGTTTAAGCCGCCAATGAATTAAATCGAGTTCTGAAATTCAATTGATACGTGTTTAGTGATTCTAGTGAGGCGCAAGACCGAATGTTTCATAAACTGAAGAAAATTTAAAAATGGAACTTTTCCACGACGGAAAGACGAAGAAAAATATCTTGGAGAACGGTACGTTAGTATTATATAGTGAACGAGGGCGATGCTCGAGGCAGTGGGTTATGTCACAACAGCGTCGCTTGGGCGGAGAAGCCGCCAGCGTAGATATATGGAGCTGCTAGAAAACTGACATTTAATTATTAAGCTTCTTGTATTCAAGAAAACGTAAATCTTTTCTAACCTAATAGGATATCAAGGAATATAGACCAAGCATGTTGTATCAGTGTACCGATTTGCCTGTTGAATAATCTGCTTTATCGTATGTTTTTGAACATATTGTAAATACTTGCAGTATTGCTGATTGACAGAAGCTAAAAATACCGATATTCCCTAATATTTCCGTGTCAATTGACTCTTAACAATATCTGATCTGATTGATTGATTGATTTCGTTATCTTTACTAGCATTATCTCAAACCCCATCCCAAAGGAGCCAAAGAATTATTTGGGAGTCAACAATAGTGATAAGATTTAATATTAATAAAAACGTGCTATCAGGGGACCCCCGTCTGGCACGAAGTTGCTCACAGAAAGAGAAAGAAGAGAGAGAGAGAGCGGTGTGTGTTTATGTATGCTCATAGAGAGATATACAGAGAAAGAGAAAGGCGTATGGAGGGGGTGTAACGCAAACAACTTACGTGACGTTACATTTTCGCCCGAATCACACCTACCGCAAGCTGCATTAGAGCACTTCGTTCCACAAATAACACAATCTTTTGCCTTTATTTATGCTTAAATATAAGTACCTTATTCTAAGTTCTGATCTTCAGTAAGAAGGTTCTTTACTTTGAAAAGTTTCAGATGAATTTACACGACTATTACGTTGGACGTTGTTTTAATTACTTCGCTTCGTAATGGTCTTCCAACATGCGAAGGCGTGACTCCACAATTTTAATCGCATTTTTGTTTTATTGTTTTTAGATTAAATTTTCGTACACAACGCCTGAAAATGTTTATATAGGCAGAGAGATCTACCTACTTATTCTTTATATTAAAATTACCTTTTCTTCATTCATAGTTTTGTTTCATCAAATATTTGTATTATTAAGAAACGTTTTACGATTCTATTTCCCATTGAGGATTGCGGGGTTAGGCGGTACTTCAATTTCATACCAATATTTGTTCCACAAACCCTCAGGGCGGTGCAACGACGCAATCAGACAACGGAAATCTGATGTGGGAGTATATTGATGTAGTATAAGTAAAGATTACAGATCAATAATGTTCTGAATTGGTCTTATAGACAGGTATCAATGAATGTGTCTATTATTTTAAGCGATTAGTAATGTATGATAAAAATACTTAAAGCCAGTACTTACATCCATTTCTAAAATTCAGGCAGAAAATGTTTAACATCACAATATTCTGGGTATCTTTTATTAAAAAGAAACTGCGTAGTTGCCACCTACCTACGCACTTAAATCAAAAACAATGCGTGGTAGTTCATTTCAGATTAAAAACGCAGTTTTTTTTATTAAAGCTTTATTTTTTGAAGTTGCAGTGGGCTTAGTGCGAGTTTTTAACCGCACCTTCTCGATAGCGTTTAAGTAAACGTGTATTTGTACTGAAACTGGATAAGCGCGGTCTGGTGAGTACAATGGAAAACCTCTTTTTTGTATACAAATTGACAGAAGACAACGTTTTAACGCGATCGAGAAGTATTATTAATTCACACTAATGCCTCTGATGTTCATGGTTAGGCTTGATGCACACACTGACGTATTGCAGTTTATTAATGTCGTAGGCAAGAGAAGACCTAGACCAACGCGAGCCTATAGATTATAAAAAAAAAGACCCGTTTATCACTTAATTGGACATTTTAATTGTAGTTTATTAACGTCATTGCAAATTTATATGAGAGAAGAATGTGCGTTAATACAGCTATGGTAGTAATTGTTTCAAGTTTCTTAAACAATAGAGCAGTTTCAAAAATTTTCATTTATGTAATAAACGCGTTCGATAAATAATAAATAAAAAAATGTTAAATGTAAAATGTACGAGAAACAAGGTCAAATAAAATTAAATCTAAGGCTTTTGCGAATCCTAAGCGTATTACGATAGGTTTAAAATCATATCGTATTTAAGTCTGAGCATAAGATTTAGCCGATTTTATTACATATACCTATCTCATAAAATAAAGTTATGAAAATGCTTTATGCTAAAAAAAAAGAACATAACTCTTAAATAAATTTAAGTACTGTTTCAATCATCGTTTGGAGGACCGTTATAAGGTGTAATGAATATTTACGCTGACTAACTAACCGTAATACTAATTTATCATTCATAAAACACTTTGAAATAACGACTTGTTTGTTAATTCATAAGCCCTCCTTTATTATTTTTAAAAAAAGTGCATACTTACATCATACTTTTACAATTTCTTTAAAGGTCTTTCTTCTTCTTTTCAACCGACTTTAAAAAAGGAGGAGGTTCGCGACTGTATGTTGTTCTGTTGTATTTTTGTTACGCGATTACTTCGCCAATTATGGACCGATTTTGCAAATTCTTTTTTTGTTTGTAAGGGTATACTTTCTAGGTAGTACCATTGTCACCAAGTCAGGATTTGATGAGGGGATCCCGTGGAAATCGAGGGAACTCCTCAAATATATATCGATTTTAGTATTTTCATCAACATGGCAAGTATTTGCATTAAGCAAGAATAATTTTTAACCCCCGATGGAAAAAGAGGGGTGTTATAAGTTTGAGGTGTGTTGCTGTGTATCTGTGTATACGTGTGTCTGTCTGTGGCATCGTAGCGTCCAAACGGGTGAACCGATTTTGATTAAGTTTTTTTTGTTTGAAATTATAATTTTGTCGAGAGTGTTCTTAGCTATGTTTGAATAAAATCGGTTCAGCCGTTCAAAAGTTATGGGCGTTTCACTGTTTGCATCGGGGTGTTAACGCAAGATATCGTGTCATAATTACGTGTTCAATAGATTGCCTATCGAAGCGTATCTACTATGTACCAGATAAATTATGTAGCATGAAATAAAAATGTGCCGGGGGTTTTTAAATTTTGTTATATTTATTTTGTCTGTTGTGTATCCCGTTTACGATTTATAAGGTTGTTTTTCATAGGCGTTTTAATTTAGGGCCGTGTATTCTTCAGTAAATGGGTATTGCGTGATTCAACAGCTTAGCCTACGTCAGATTAAGATTGAAGGCTCCCGTTAACCCCGTTCTGACCCTCACATCTTTGGCTCGTTTCTGAGTATTGTTTTCTTATTTCACGTCTAATCTAGTTCGACTTTCTTTATTACCTTCATTAAGAAGATTAACTGTTTCAAAGACCTTAATTGTATAACCGTGATACTGAGGTCCAAAGAAATTCTTGCTCAGAGAAGCATGTATTTTATAACCCCTGACGAAAAAAGGGGTGTTATAAGTTTGACGTGTGTTGCTGTGTATCTGTGTATATGTGTGTCTGTCTGTAGCATCATAGCGCCTAAACGGATTAACCGAATTTGATTTAGTTTTTTTTGTTTGAAAGGTGACTTTGTCGAGAGTGTTCTTAGCTATGTTTGATTAAAATCAGTTTAGCCGTTCAAAAGTTATTCGCATTTTACTCTTTGAATCATTATTAGAATTTTCGATACATTGTCGATTGAAGCGTATCTGCTACTAGGTATATTATATGTAGTTTAAAAAGCATGAAATAAAAATTAAAATCGGGGGTTTTTATAATTTGTTTTTTTACTTTTTTTTTGGATTAATTTATTTGAACTAAAAATAAAACCTAAATGTTCAAACAAAAATAGATTTACTACAATGTGAAGATTTAATAAAGATAAACACAGCTTCTTAAAGGCACAAAGAAAATAAATTGGGAAAGCAGTTTAAATGCCAGTACAATAATGAAAAGAGCCTTGATGCTCCCTGAACAACCACGTAACTAACCCTTTGGTCCATTAAGCCTACATAAAGCGGCATTCTTTTCCTTCTGTTGACATTGAAAATCCGCGGGTAGGCAAGAATTCCCTGCTGAAGGTTCCGTTTGATATACTCGTAAAATAGTCTCACGCGTTGTTGAGTCCACGCATTTGGATTTAACCAACGTTTGCTGGAAAGGTTAACCGTACAATCATGGCATGTTTGTTCCATATTTGAAAAATCATCGTTCTAGGGTTTTATTTTTATACAGAGCTTGCATCAGTTTGAAACCAAATGAGAACTCAAAACAAAATAACTATTGCTAGAGACCAAGACTGGTGACACAAGCATAAACAAAAAAATATATGACGTTCATAAAATTTCTTATCCTTCATGATTTGTTTACACAATTCCGTCGCGACAATCTAGATTGGTCTGGACATTTATCGTCTAGAATCCAACAGTGGTCTTAGTGTCCCAATGAAGAAATTCACAGAAATGACATTTAGTAAAACCAATAACATAAAAAATATAAAAAAGGTTCTCGAAGCGAGGTGACCCGTGGTAAGGATCCCTTCATAAACATCTTTTATGACTGCGTTACGTTGTAATGCGTGCCCAGAAGGCATTCCGCCTAATATGGCAGTAGTTACGTCAATCGATGCCATTTCTATTCATTAATTGTATTGGATAAAAGGTCTGCAAAGTCTTTGTGCTAACCTAAAATTGGTTCAAAGTTAATTGTAATGTGCATTACTTAATCGAAAACATTGTCTATTCCACATTGTAACTTAATTGCAATACTTACCATTACTCCACTTATTTCACCCTCTTTGAGTAAAAATAACATTCTTCTATGCTGTAGTTTTCAAGAATATACCTACGTACGTGCATTCGATGTCGGCGCCTGAAGCAACGATGCGTCATCTTTTTAGAATTTCAGCGTGCATAGTGCGACTTAAAATCGTATCATAGTGCTACTGTGCGTAATAACTTAGTTATTTCTAAGTCTTGATTGGATGTAGGTAGTCTTGGTTTGTAAGCGATTTATTTCAGTTCAGGTCCAGATATCGGTTTGAGTGGAATCGATCCGTTCAATTGCGTCACCGCCCGTTCAGCTCCTCGGTGTAAGTGCGTAGTTTGTCTGGTCCTTTGACCCAAGATTCGCCAACGCAATGATTTATGGTGTCTGCTAGCGTCAGCGGATTCTTTGACGGGGCTCAGGGGGTACTGAATAATTTAGTTTTGGGCGCCTGTTCCCGTATTTTGAGATGGATCATTTCCTGAATTTGTTTTGTTATTGTTTGGCCATTGCGTTAATTAGATCCATTTTATTTTCATTTTTGTAAGGTAATGTTTTCCATGCGTTGAAAAACCGATTATGCTTATAATTTCAAGTTATTCGTAAGGGCTGGTTTGAAGACGGAGCTATTGAGCACAATATTGCTTCATTTTAATTGCTTGCATCAAAATTCAAGACAGGTCACCGATCAAGTTGATCAAGAGTACTGGAATCAAAGCGTACGTGCCTAGAATGATCAGTGACTTCCATTCCAGATTTTGTCGGCCCTTTCCTCTTGTTTGCATTTTCAATTAGATACCTTCTAACCCTTAATGTATTCCGTCAATATAAAATGTTTATTTAAGACGCAATGCCATAATTCATCACGCCCTAAGCTTTTGAGCAAATAGCTTCATATGTGGGAGTGTAGGGGAGGCGAAGATTGCGACGAACCTTAACTAATACGATTGCGTTGCAAAAGGGTTGTTTTCAGTGCCGATGTTTTCTACGAGGGATGAAATAATGTCATATGAGGTGTGGGCATTTTAAATAGGAATAATTGTCAATTGGAACACGCTCGGTCAGCTATCGGGCAGTTGAAATAGTCAGGTTAGTGAGGATTGTGTTATTTGCGGTGTAGGGTGCGCGTAGCGGGGCGCGCATGGCGGCGTTAGATCGAAGGCTGAGCCGCCAGCGCGCATGCGCCGCCGCGGCCTCTCCGGCGACTCGGCGGCGGCGGCGCGCGGCGGCCGCAGTCGCACCGCGGAACCGCACGCGACGCGCCATGTCGGCAGGCGCTGCTACCTGACCGAGCTACCAGCTCTTGGAAAACAAACCTTGTGAAATCGCGTTTCAAATCGTCGCCATCGGTCGCAATCGCACGGGGATTCGGGTAAGTCCGTAGCGGATCCGTTCACGCCTCATGTAATCGCGCCCAGTGCAGTGCCCAAGGTTAAAGGCTTCCGATGTGCTTTTCCCGGATACCGATCTGCGATCTCGGAGGGTTGTAGGTGGCGCTAGTGCGGGCGGTGAGTCATCTCTGCGACACGTTTTTTCATGGCCGCCCCTTCGATCTCGCGTACTTCGTAGCATAGCTGAGGGTTTTGGAAGATGTCGGTTGCAGTGGGTGTTACGTAAGTGCGTTGGTAGTGCAGTGGCCGTGGTGGCCGACGCTTTCGATACGCTCGGTGGGCACTCGACCGCGGCCAATTGCAGCACGCGAGGATCGTTTTCAGGAAAACATTCACCATTTTGTACGCGGCGCTCGCGGGAGCAACTGTGAGTTTAGTGATCAACGTCATGACTCCATACGTTACTGTCCTCAGTACTCCGCCGGGACATTACAGTGAAATCGTTCTGTTGTGCAAGTGAATATAATCGGTTATTTATTATAATTGTTTGTGCTACGTTTTATAATTACATAATCGGATACCCCAAAAGAGTAGGTAACGGTTTTATTTATTTACTAAATTGGAAGAGTATTTTACCTACTGCAATTCTTTACTCAATATTGTATTTAGATGCGTGAATTAATAATGAATGTTTATTTAATATTTATGATTTAAACATAACAAAATATATATCATAATAATTTGTTTTTCTAATAATTGCAATGGAAAATTTATGATTTAAACATAACAAAATATATATCATAATAATTCGTTTTTCTAAAAGTTGCAATGGAAATAGCTTATGTATTCTTGTAAATAAATTGAACGCATATGCTATAATAGTGCGTATCGAACATTACGCACAGTTATTATGTAAAAGTCACTTATCTATAGTCTTTCTTCCAATCTGTATCATTACCCAATCATTAACAAATGTAAATAACCTTGCATTAGTCATACTAACACAATACTCCACTTATTGCCATTGTAGGGCAAAAAACGATCAGCTGAGACGCTCGCGCAATGGTCACAGCGCATGCGCGAGCCGTGACGTTCGGTATTTAAACGGCAGTTAGATTTGAACGTGGAACGCGCAAAAAATAAACCGTAATGGAAGGCATAGAAGCTTGCTGGCCAGTAACATCATCAAGAATATAATGATGTTTTTGGACGCTTGAAAATCGATTAAAGTGTCATTAAATGTCAATTAACTTATGAAAGGTAACTGTAAACATTGGACATGTTTTAGGTAGTAACTTGCTGAAACAAAAATCAATAATACGAATTATAATGGTTTGGCCTAAAGTCAAGATTTCATATTTTTTGTTTATGAAAATTAAACTAAAGAGGAATCTAAAATAAAAGTAAATTTATGATGTAATCATCAATCACAAACCACCATTGTCCATAATCATTTATAGCATAAAACAATTTCGGGCATTTGATAGTACAATTGGTCTTCGATGTATTGTACCAATGTTGCAAAGATAACTTAATTGTACCACCCTGAGTTTCTCTGTATTAAAAAAAAAACACTGCAAATAGAGAAAAACATAAATTCATCATTGAAAAAGATGACATGAGAATCAGATACGCATAGCCAACAAAATCTTGTACATACTTGGCAGTTGGCACCCCTTAATGCAAACAGTTTTGAATCTCGAACGCCATCAGCGGCAACGACTCAATGACGTCACGGAAACATTTCCAGTAGTTCCAGAACGTTGGATAATTGTTATGGCTTGTGAAATCGTCTGGAGGAGTTAGCATTTGCCTTCCAACGACCCTCCCACGCGACAACCTCATTATGCCACTTTTATTCCTTCTTTAAGCAAATACTTCTTGTCATTGTCGTCGACATTTTTATTTTATTCTCAACGTCTGGACCGAATCTTAGGACTATTTAATGCGCAGTTGTCGGTATCTCAAGTAATCGTAATCAACGCTTGTTCGTCTTCGTTCTTTTGATAATCGTTAGCTTTGAGAAAAATTACTTGACTTTGTGTAAAATTACATAATCCTTCATAAAAATATCTGTTGTCTTGGGCAGACTATAATGATTAAAGGATAAGAGGCAATTTTCAACAATCTTATGTAGTATATTTTTAATTAAAGATAGGCGCCCGCTTGACCACTATCTCACCAGATGGTAGACGATGATGTGGTCGACGGTGTAGCACGTTTGCCTCACATCACATCATCACATCATCAGCCTATTAATGTTCCCACTGCTGGGACACAGGCCTCCTCTCTGTGAGAGGGAATGGGCCGTAATCCACCACGCGGGCCCAGTGCGGGTTGGTGGATGTCACATGTCTTCGAATTTTTGGTTCTAGGACATGCCGGTTTCCTCACGATGTTTTCCTTCACCGTTTTGAGAGCAGTGGTGATGAAATAATTTACACAAAGTAAAGCGCCTGCCTGGGCTCGAACCCACGACCTACAACTTGTAAGTCGCGGCCAATACCACTGGGCCACCACTGCTCTAGTCACTGCTCTGCTCTGCTCACGTTTGCCTAGAAGTAACCTATTCACTCTTGACTTAAAGACCCCGAGGTTGCTATCGAGAAATACAGACTTAAAGTCTAAAAAGTCTTATTAGCAATTAGAAAAGAACATTCCCATCTATTCACGCATTCAGTCCAAAACACGTTTCCATAAATTTTGACATTGATTGTCGTTTAGCATAAAATTATGATCATGAATTCAAGATATTGCAACTTGAATTTAAACGTTTTACGTACGAGTATTGGATTTGATCTTTTTTTAAAACATGTGGTTACTAAAAGTCAAAATCTAGCTGTACTGCTTTGTTCTAAGATTGATCTAAAAGATAATATACAGTTATGTTAGTGTTCTACTTTTGAATTTCAATTATATTTTTGGAACCAAGTATTTTGGCCAACACGGTTACGTTTTTATCGTTCGCGTGTTCTTGCTGACCCTTTTTACAACAATGTGAAAGCTAAGTAACTTGATTCCTAATATCGATCGATAAGCTGTTCTATTAGTTTTTATTATTATTAGAGCTATAGTTTTAGTTGTTATTATTGGCCTGCACTTTCCTACTGCAGGGAAAAGGATTTGTTTATTTTCTGCCACTGCTACAGTAGCTTCTATTAAAGCATATTTGAATAGAATAGAATCAAATTCAGTCAATAATGCAGATGCCATTATATTGTAACTTGTAACCGATCGAAGACTGGTTAGAACAAAATTCTTGGGTCGATAACAAGAGGGCGGAGACGTAAGAGTATGTAAGGTTAAATTCAACAGTAAGTGCTTTACAGATAAGGCCTAATTTTGATTGCAAGCTAATTACGAATCGATTATACAGTATCGGATTATATAGATTAGTTATGAAAACAAATTAGAACAAAGGCCGTGCGATTATAATGAAAAAGGCTATTAGCCATTCGTTAATGTAAAACTTCTATCTAACAGCTGATGATAAAAACTTTGTAGTTGCGGTTACGTGCCTAAAGTTTGGCTAATGTAACTATAATAGTTTTGTAAATCTTTGAACCTGCCTTTATTGACCTCAGTGGGACCTTAGGTCAATAGTTATATGACCTACAGTACTATTCAGATAGATGTTATAGAAAATATTTTTAATCACACTAAGCTAACTTAGAAATTTAATATTTTTTTAAGGTTTCATTTTGTGATTTACTTCGTATTATACATTTTCGGCAATTCTTTTGAAAACATGGTCCTTATAAGTCATCAATATATTGCATTTCGAAGAAGAATTGTTTACTTAAGTATAAACTTTCAGTCTTGAGATTCGCGGAGACATGGCTTTTTCCAAGATTTTATGTTTATGGTATATCAACATTAACCCAAACTGATATTTAAACATATTATTACAGACATAGAGCCGCTTTTCGGGTCTATATTCGTATTGCTCTTCTAAACTAAACAACGGATTTTGATGTGGTTTTTAACCATTATTTCAAACATTTATGCCTGCAGGTTTTAAACATACTACATATAATATACCACCCGAAGCAAGAGCGGTTCGCTTGTGTATTTATAAACTAATGAAACGTAATCCTGAGTTCAGCAATTCTGCGGAATGCAACTCTCTTCTCATTCAAACGCATAATCATCATCATCTGCCTGCAGTTGTCCCATGTTACTTGGGGTCGGCGCAAGACGTTTTCTTCTTACATCCCGTCCTGTCCACCGTCCACCTTTTCTTCTTCCGGTCTTCCCCTCCCTCTCCATCTATCCATATTTATATTCACAACTCTTCTAGTAACATCATCCAAACGCATAATACCATCCAAAAAAATGCTTTAAATCTTTCCTCCATATCCTAACGTCAGTCCTTTGTTTCAGTTGTAAATCCGGACCCGTACCGATGCACTAGTGGTTGTGAAGAGCGAGCAAGAAGCCACCACCGCCATGTCTTCGGTAAAGGTGGCCGTGAGGGTTCGCCCCTTCAATTCCCGGGAGATCGCCCGGGACAGCAAATGTATCATTGAGATGTCCGGGAATACTACAGGTAAGAATTACACTGGCCTTCAAAATTACCACACATTTGAAATTACAATTTCTCTTAAACTGTAGAAGTCAGAGTTTTGAAATAAAATCTTATAGATAATTTCATCAACTTTTTGAAACTATAGTTAACGTAACGGTAACGTCTTTAACTTTAAAAATATAGGCAAAATTTAAAAAGGAGAAGAATCAAGAATACTAGTATATGTGCGTCAAGTATGACGGGTAACAAAACAGAGTAAAAAAAACCGGGAAAATATGCGTCACTTCTACGCAAAACGGCCGTCGCTCGGCATGATGCTGACACTCCTGTGCGAGACAGAGCCAAGTACAGCTAGTTAGTTCAAGAAAATAATAACAAAAACCATTGCTTCATGCGGTTAAAATTAAAGCAATCCTCAGTGGTTCAGCTTATCAAACAAGGCAATATCCAATTTTGGTTTTCAATATTTACTATTTTATATACTTACCATCGGGATTCTTCAGGGCTCGACGCTCGGTCCACTTCTAACCACACAAAGCAAAATGTTATCTATCGATCTTGTTGGTCTTTATCAAAACATATGTATGTCGAATGTTGAGTACCATATCGCCCGATTTATGTAGCCAATATAACAATAACATGTATCAGAGCTTAGATAATGCCTGTAATGAGCTTTTTGTGATACAAAACGCCGTCTGGGTTGTTCATAACATGTTGTATATGTTATAGTTTGTACAGATTGTACTGATTGACACGATTGATAGGACTAAAGTGTATATTACGCTTATATTTGTGGCCTGTTTGATGATACTAGTAATTTTCATAACATTGAGTCCGTTCATGATTTCGTGGTGGCCCAATGGCTCCGACCTAGCCTCTCGCGCTTGAGTTCGTGGGTTCCAATCCGGACAAGTACCAATATGACTTTTTCAAATTCATATGTACTTTCTAAGTTCATCTTGGACATCGTTGACAACGGTGATGGAAAACATCTTGAGGAAACCTGGACTTATAGTTAAAATAAGGCTGATATCGCCAACCCGCCTTGAGAAAGCATGGTGATCAATGATCGTGCCTTCTCATTATGAGAAGAGGCCTTTGCCCGTGGGACAATTACAGGCTGGTCTTCTTTATCCTCGTGGATATGTTGTTATATAGTGACAGCAGATACAAGGATAAATAACTATCTATTTGTACCTATAAATATTCACTATTAAAGACGCCTGCCTTTTTTAAATAAATATGGAGTATCCAATTAATAAATAACTTACCTTAAGAATAATACATATTAATTACGTAATAAATAAAAATGTTAATTATTAAATAAAAATATAAATTATAATATTAATAATTAAAAAAATTGTTACTAAATATATAATTAATACGCAGTATATAATTTATAAAACAATAATTATAATTCTTAAATTCAATTCTGTATTAATAAAACAGTATAACTTACTAATACCTAAACTTACCAATAATACAATTTATCACATTAAACACTCACACTTACAAATAAACGCGGAGTAAAGTTATACCAGGTATAACAAAGGAATAACCATACATTTTCATAGGTTTATACTTGGTATAACTTTATTCCGCGTTTATTTGTAAGAGGGTCAGTGTTTTACCTCCTCCATCCTTCTTGATTTATGCTGTGCCCGACAGGGTCCATAATTGTGACTTATACAATAATTTCCCTACCAACTGTATACGTTATGGTACGCAATAAATAATTGAGAATTGAGACAAGTAAGCTTTGTTAATCAAACAGATTACTCTTACCAATTAATACCAGTCAGACAAAGACAATTACAATCTAGCAATCAACATCTTAAATCTTCAGTGGTTTTTATTATCCGAGTCACCTTGAAAGGCTTTTAAATTAGCCGCCGTCCACGCAGCCCATGATAACGAAGATTGACTTTTACATTGCAGTAAAACCCCGCCCTTTGCCCTTAGTTACCCATAAAGTGGTGAAAATAAAGACTGAAGATACCGGCTCTTTGATTGAAACTGATTTACGAGTTGGAGAGGAAAAAGAGAAATTTTATGGACTTGAAAATATTCTTGTTCTTATTTATTTATTTATTTATGTACACACAAAACACTTTACAGAGAAAAGAAGGAATACAGATAGAATAGCACAAAGGTACTGCTTATTTCAATAGAAATTTCTTCCAGCAGACCTGCGACAGGAAAGTTGGATGAGAGACGAAGACACAGTGTGTAGAAAGAAATAAGGAAACTTAAAATATACTATTAAAACTTAACTAATTATAAAATACATACAACATAAAATATAATAATATATAAAATTACAAGATGGTGGAAAGGTAGTGTTCTTTGACCTGTTTCTTGAATAAAGATACATTTTTAGAGTCACGGATTTTAGGTGGAAGCGAGTTCCACAGTCGTACTGCATGAACAGAGAAGGAGTGGGAATAGAAATTAGTATTGTGGGAGGGGAAGTTTAGATGATGCCTTAGGTGGGCAAGGGCAAGGTATATCTTGCAAAAACACCTCGATTCAAATAGTAAAACGCCCATAACTGTAGAACGGTTGAACCGATTTTCACCAAACATAGCTAAGAACACTCTTGATAAAGTTAAATTTCGAACAAAAAAAAACGAAAGCATCGGTTCATCCGTTTACAAGCTATGATGACACAGATAGATACACAAATACACAGCTACACACGTCAAACTTATAACATCCCTCTTTTTCCGTCGGGGGTTAAAAAGGTTATCTCCAGAATGCACAGACTCTTGAAAAATGGGTTTTCCAGACGTATTTCAAAGATAAATCGTTATTGCTTCTAAGTTTCGGCTCAAATCATTTTCAAATTGTTCGCCAAACCCATTAAAGAGTAAAATGGCTGGCCATTATAACTTCATTCAATCTAGTTACACTACGTTAAATTGTAAGAAATATATCACTCAAATTTTACGCTTAATGTGCCCTTAAAATAAATATCTACGCTCCATCTACGTCTGCAAAGAAAATAAAGGTCTTATAAATCTCAATAAAATTCTATGCAAGCTGAATTACAAAAAGTTCTTTGTAAAATGATTTTATTTTTTGAAGAGTAGAAGAATTCGGAGTTTTATATGCGCAGTACTGGGTGTACGCGAAGTACAGTTAGAAGGTCGCGAACGAAACCGTACAAGGCAGCAATGCCAGCAGAAATCAATCGAGCTATTTACTAATAGGGATATATAGGACACTAGTACTTAGGTAAAAGTTAATATCATATTACTAACCTCAAAAATCTATACGTAGCCTATGATAGTAGTATCGCCAAGATTCCTGAGGGCCACAAAATTTTGGCTTCTTTGAGCCCTTCTCCGAATTTTAGCCATATTGAGGTCCGTTGTCCTCTTCAACGAAATTGGGTTAGACCGCCCCAAATTCTTAACATAATAGTGTTTAATTCTGTGGCATTGCCAGAATTTTCATCACTAAAGAACATACGGTCCTTATTAGCAGAATTTCGTTCTTTGTTAAAAAATAACATGTAATTTTCGAGGGCTCTCTGGAAATATCTCGAGGGAAAGCCTCACTCATGTAGTCGTGTGGAGTGCCGTACTTGAACTGTAGCAACTTTTAAATTTATTACCCTGGCCTCACAACATTTAATATGTTCTGTTCATTGGATATTCAACTTTGGAATTTATCTTGTAAAGGTCATTTTGCTTGGACCCGAAGTTAAGAATTTTGCGCCGCTTGTAAATTATTTACGCTGCACAGTAATTTTGTTAGACTTGGAGGAAACTTAGTTTGTTTAAACATTTGTTACTGGAATTTGGGCTTTTATATAAACAGCGCAGTTGATATTAAACAATGAAAGTACTCGTTATTTTTTTTTGAGAAAGCCTTTATCTGAATCTTCCTACAACCTCCTTAAAATATGGTATCTCCTATTACTACCCTCGTTAAAATAAAAGAAAAAATCTTCAGACTTTTGAAGTATTTTCAACTAAAACTTTATGTTTAAAGTGTCGTAAAATAAAATAGTTTTCCAAATCAGTTTCAGTCCACAAATCTAAAGTTACTGAACGATATCGAATTTCAGACGATGAGCGATAAAACGCAATTTTAAGTTCAGTGCACTATTTCATCTAAAGTTTATAGCTCTTTAAAGTTACTTGTCAAAGACATTGGCTGGAGAAGAAAAGTTGTTTGAATTGTTGATCCTCGTTGTGAGATTCATGCCACAATTGCTATGTACGGATATTCATTTTGGTTTTAGAATGAACCTAAATTCCTTCTACATGCCTAATATTGTAACAAGATTATTGCATATAAACTACGACAGACAAAATAAGTTTTAATTTTGAGGATTCAATTTCTTTAGTACTAAGATCTTGACCAATTTTGGCACTCTAAGCCTTCATGTCAATTTCTTTGGCTCTAAAGCTTGCAAAATTATCCTCATTTCTTAATTTGAGCTTGATATTTCTCCCAGCAAAGAGTTGTGGACATCGCTAAACCAATTACTGGTATTAACAGCTCGGCAACGGCCTGAATGTGTCGTCACAGTCGAGGGAACTCCCATTTCTGTGCATTGCGCTCACCTAACGAGCTCGAACCTCGTTAGTGCTACGCTAAACTACCTACATATTTATGTACGTTTCCCTTTCGGTAATGTTTTGCCAAGCGTTCAGATGTACGTTGATGAGTGTCTTCGTTTTGACTTGTTTTGATTCGATGTTTGTTTGTTGTTTATGAACTCATCATCTGTCTACCCTTGTCTTAATTATTTGGAGTCTGACCACCATGTCTTCTTCATCCTTAAACCTCTATCTACTGTTATCTTAGTAGTCACCTTTTTGCTATCGAAATATATTTCCATATCCTAAAGATAATAGATTGAAAATGACACGTCATCTATGGTAAAATTCAACATCTAATCCAAATAAAAGAATCCCGTATGATCATCTACTTTCAAGTTCATTGTCATGTTTCCACAACATGGGTGTTAAAGTGATGCCTCGTAAAGGGCAAGGCGTGACGTCATAACATGCGTCATACTAAGCATTAAGCTCGGCTACCATTAATATGCATTAGCATGGACACTGTAAAAGCTTTCACACCCATCTACCGACAATGTTCATGGCTGTTTCAGAGACAGCGTTTAATATCGGTCATTACTTATGAATTTTCAATAACCGTATTTTGTACGTCTTCTATGTCCCCTGTTTCATGAAGTCGACACATTTTCAACATGACATTGTCTGAGTTCTATTTAATAAAATGCGAATTCAAAGGAACGAAACCACGCAAATACATGACTCATATTGTTACACCAAAAACTACCCTCGTTAGCTTGAGTAATTTCCAAACCCTTCCCAGCCTTGAATTTTGTGGCCAGGTGTTCAAAATCTGAAAATCATTCCGTCCCTACGCCCCATCGTATCCCTATGCGTTTCAATGGCCGATAAAACCCATAATGACCCATAAACCTTGTCCATGGGTTGCTCCATGCCTCTCGTAAATTCACCGCAGTTTCGCTTCCTGCCTCTAAATAATTCGCGTGGTTTCATTTCATTTACTGCAGAATGAATTTGATTAGATGTATATTTGAAGTTAGATTTTTTTGTTTGATTAGTTCGGGAACAACTTTGCCTGACCCTTGTTATAGATCATTGTCTTTATCGGTTTGGGGAAGGACGTCAAGTTTGATATCAGTTTCATTGATTTTAGTCTTGGGACCTTCCAATGTGACCTTTATCGTCATCAAATTAAGACATTCTTAGAAAATGTCCGGTCTCAACCCAAGTAAACAAGCAACCCCATAGATTTTGTGGCTCATTATTCCATAGAGTACGTGTTTTTCGTTTTGATTACATGTACGCAAATAAAACCATAATGTCACATAAAGTTTTATTAAGTTGCCGTTTTCTACGAGTTACGTTCAAAACGTGTCGGAGCCGCGTTGTGGTGGCCCGTGGCGCTCGTTAAAATTTGTTAACTATATATTGCTGAACCCTCATCTGTGGCTATGTGGTCTAAGTTGTTAATGCATTGTGGAACTTTGACTTACTATGAGGAATTGAACGAGTTTTCATCGGCTAGTCTTCTATCTAGTAGTCCTTCCTTATATTCTTCAAAAATAAATGCAATTTTAATTTCACTGACTGTTGCGGTTTCATTTTACTTCTGAGAGAGAACTTCAGTCACTATAAGAGATGTTTGTTGTTATTTCATGTTCTGTTTTTCAACTGTTTCTTTCTTTAGCTTCTCACTCCCAGTTCTGCTTTAAAAGCAACCGAAGTCTTATGAATATACCAACGTTAAAAAAGTTTCAAATGCCAAATTGGAGTATAATATATTAACTACATATAGTTTACGGCACACAGCATGTTATGTTAGCATGCGGCCGCACGCAACCCTGTTATTGGCTAGAATTTATGCTGAACTGAGCATTTGGGTTGAATATTGATCAAGGTCTGAATTGGGTATCATGTTCATGAAAAAAATCGACCGGTGGTTGTTAGAAATATTATAAAATTTCAATAGATACGATTTTGTTATGTATGCTGTCAAAATAAGTCTGCTGATATTTAAGTGATTAATAAACTAGCAACCCATCCCGGCTCTGCACGGGTATATACAAAAACCTTCCTTGTTTACGGCTCGTTCTATTTGTGAAAACCAAATCAGAATACGTATTGAGGGGATCAGACCGGAACAAATCGTTTAGAAGAAGCAGAAATGACGTCGACAGACTTTGTTTTAATGCTATTTAAAGAAGAAAACTAAACATTTACAGAAAAAAATATAGGTAATTTTTCTTCATAAATAATTTAATTCCACTAACACAAAATCCAATCACCTTTAACGAAATTTTAAATTGTTTTTTTTTGAGAGAAAAAATTAAAGGAGCATTTTTCTCTTTGGAAATGACGTGAAATTTCTCTCTGAAGGCTCTTGAGGCATCAAAGCAATTAGTCATCGTTAATTACTTTTCGTCTCAAATTCTCGGGAATGAGCGATCATTTGTGCAGTGAATCTTTTTTTGATGGAGAGAACAAAAGCTTTCCAGTATTTTGTTTTCAGTACAGAATAGGGCTTGAAATATTTGGAGTAAGTGAGTTATTTTCTACTGTTTTTTTCTCAATGTATTTGTGGTCGTCACAGTTAATCTTTTTCTTTTGTACATCTCTATCAGTCGTCATCTCGGTGTTTACTACCTTCTTCGTCATCATCATCATCATTATCATTAGCCTTTTGGTGTTCCCACTGCTGGGACACAGGCCTCCTCTCTGTGAGAGGAAATGGGCTGTAATCCACACCTCGGGCCCAGTACGGGTTGGTGGAAGTCACATGTCTTCGATTTTTTGGTTCTAGGATTTCTAGGTTTTCTCACGATTAGTCACGATGTTTTCCTTCACTGTTCACCCGTTCCGACTTCACCTTCTTAGTCAACTTTTACACAATCCGTCTCCATAGGTCCATGTTTTTATGTTTCTGACTCTTGACCTATACCTACAGCCAAGTTCCTATTTATCACTTTTCTTCTCTCACGATCTTCATTCTTTCTACCCTCCTACTCCTTATTACCATCAAAGCATCCAGAACAGCACGCGGGTTTCAAATTTTCCACATCATGGTTCCACAATCACAACTCTCAATGGTACTTTGACCCTTCGGTTTTTGATGCCTCATTGGCTTTTACAACCATTTTTCATCGCAACGCAATGAAACGTGGTGATTGTTTGGTAGCAAACCTCGTAAAATAAAATGGAACAACCAATTATGGGCCGTTACGCGAAGTTCATGACACTCATGTTTTTTGTTCAGTTCACTGACTTACGACTTACTTTGGGGCTTTGTAGTGATAAATTGTTTATTCTTTAGTCGAAGATTATTGTTTTATTTTACAACAAAACTGCACAATTGTTTCGTTGGATTTTGATCACTTTCTCTAATAAATAACATTTGCATTACTTTGGTTCTTCCTCATGCTCTGAAATTCGTGTTTTCTTGAATGTCATCTTGTCATTAGAGGTTGCCTTAGAATGGAATGAAAAGGACAAGATTGTATTTTACAAGCTTTTATTTAACTTGCAATGCAATATGTTGCAATATGTATGTAAGTGTGTTCGGGTCAAATCTTGTAACTGAATTTAAAAGCAGTTATCCTCCACCGATTAAGATGAAATTTTGCATAGGTACACGTTTAGTTTGAGTGACAATGCATGGATGCTAAGTGACGTCATTCTAAATCCAATATGGCGCACGGCCCAAGACGGCCGACTTGTTATTTTTTGCTGAGTAAAATACGAAAAAAGTTTGTTTAAAAAAAAAATTGACAATATAACATTATTTATTTATATTCATAATATTTTTTAACATGGATAGATCAACGATGAAAAGACAAATCAATACTAGGTACTCTGTCCCAGTTTTCATATATTTTTATGAAAACTGGGACAGAGTACCGAGAGTACAGTTTGGTATGAAAAAAGACAAGAGAGAAAAAGTATGTATTTATAAACATTAATAGATTTGGTCGAATATTCGTTTGGTCTCTAAACGATCTTACTTAGTTATCAGAATACAATTACCAACACATTTCACTTCATTGCTGCTCGAACAATCATTCATACTCTTGTTACTCTTCTACAAACAACATTGTTCTCTACTCACAAGTCACGACATATATCCATACTACGCTATACTTCAGCTTTAGTTGTGACAATCGAACGCTTTGTCTGTGCGACCTTGGAACTTTCGATACGGGTTGGTTTCCGATGGCGGAAGCCTCTCGCCTGTTCCGACAACATGGCCGACTTACCCTTGTTGTGTTAATACCTAAGTATTTACTATTAGTGGTGTTTGTATTACAGGTTGCATGCAATATGACAAACAAACCAACAACAACTAGCGAAATGTCGGAGTGCCATAACTGCACTGTTCAACTCTTAAATTAAATAATGATCAGTTTTGTATGGAAATCCCTTTTTTTTGGGCATTGCCTATATACAGAAGCAGTTTTAAACCCCCGACGGAAAAAGAGGGGTCTTATAAGTTTGACGTGTGTTGCTGTGTATCTGTGTGTATATCTGTGGCATCATAGCGCCTAAACGGATGAACCGATTTTGATTTAGTTTTTTTTTATTGAAAGGTAACTTTCTCGAGAGTGTTCTTAGCTATGTTTGAATAAAATCGGTTAAGCCTTTCAAAAGTTATTCGTTTTTTACTCTTTGAATCTGGATTTTTTCGGTTATATTTCATTATTACGTGTTTCGATAGATTGTCGATTGAAGCGTGTCTGCTACTAGGTATAATAAGTAGTTTAAAAAGCATGAAGTAAAAATTCAAATCGGGGATTTTTTTAATTTGTAATTTTATCTTGTTAAAATTGGATCACACCTTGCCGTAAAATCCTGTTTATGACACCGGATCATTACAGACACCGTAAGTTTGTAACATTAATCAATATTGTGAACAGATAATTTATAATACAATAATTCGCTAGATTAAAATATAACCGTGCCTTATTGAGATCAAAGCAGGGCCTGATTAAGAGTTCTGACCGCCCCAGATGAACTTTCAATAAGCCCCCCAGTCCGTCTTGCCTGTGCTTAGCCCACGAATATGCATAGTTTTTTTTTTTATATTTCAAGTTTTTTCGAGTGTCTTAGTTTTGATGGTCCGATCCCGATTGTGTAACAAGAGATTGTCAGTAAAGAGAGAAGAACTAAGGATGGTAGGCCAAAATTCTTACACATTCGCTCCTTCCGCTCACCGTATACCCATAGTTGAATACAAGGATTTGGCCCTTCCGGTTATGGATTTATGCCAACTCAGAACCAACAAACAAGGCAAACTCTTTGGCACTTATGGCATTTTTTTTTTGATATATTGAAAGCGAAAAGGAGATTATAAGAGCGAGCAAAGCGAACTCGAAAAATTATAGTACCGTGCCTCGGATAGATAGGTTTTTTTCGACAGACAAGAAGACGGGGCGGTAAGCTAGGAAACCTTAGTAGTCCTTGTGTCAAAAAAATATGCTTGGCTGATAGGGCTGGATTGAGCCACCGTTTGCTGTCTCCCGCCATATACTGGAAATCGCCTGATTAGCCTGTGGGTAAATCAGACCCTGGAAAAAAGAGTATAAAATAACACGCGATTTAAAAACTTACGGTGTTTGATATAATCCGGTGACATATGAAACTGGAAACAGACCAGCTCAGCGCTTGACTCACACAAACAAAACGAATGATCTATTTCCTTTCCATAAAACAACGTCATAAAGCAAAGAATAAATAATAATAAAGGCATTGCTCTCAGTTTGATTGCTCACCCCTGGGAACTAGACGGTAAAACAGCTGTATATCTGGAGATAGTATCTCATTGCAATGGTGCATTTGTGACTCATAAAGTAAGGATAGGTTTGCACCGGCGATTTTATGGCGCGTTTGAATTATCCTGTTTGAAATTTTGAATTTGGAATTAAAAGTTTTGTGAATCTGGGCTTTTTAGCTGCGCTGAAACGATGAGGTATTAAGCATTTTACAAGCTTTTAATTAACTTGCAATGTATGTATGTATGTAAGTGTGTTCGGGTCAAATCTTGCAACTGAATTTTAAAGTAGTTATCCTCCACCGATTAAGATGAAATTTTGCATACACGTTTAGTTTGGATGACAATGCATGGTTAAATAAGTGACGTCATTCTAAATCCAATATAGCGGACGGCCCAAGATGGTGGACTAGTTATTTTTTGTGCACTGCCATGATATGGGTATCAAATGAAAGGGTTTGCTGAGAAAAATACGAAAAAAGCTTGTTTTTTTAAAAAAGAATTTAATGATAAAATTATTTCTCTTACTAATAAATATACGCGAGGAAAGTTAAAAAGTTAAAACTCTTATAAACATATACTAGTTGGAGGTAATAAAAGGGTTTTGTTATACAATTCAGAAAACATTGTAAAGCGCAATTGAACTCATTATTTTCTATAGATATGATTTCCTTAACTGTTAGATACGCCCTGGCATCTGGTTTATTCGAAATCGCCTTAATTTTTGAATGGAAATGCAGTGTGTAGTTTAAAAATACTATCTTAATATTTTATTGCCTGCTATACATATGAAACACATATTCTATTTTCATAGAGATACGTCTGGAAACAAAGAGAGTAATAACAATGCTCTATAGTCGATTGCTTTTTCCGTGCCAGCATTAAGTCTGAATGTTTTCCTTGGCACACACTCCGTCTGGTGAATACTTGCAACGATGCAGCTATGTGACTCATAGTTGCAACTCTCTGCCTGAGAGCAGACAGAAGTTGTAATAAAGTAAGGCAGAGAATATACAGTAGCTGTTATATTATAAGGCAGACCCGACAGTAGCTGTTATATTGTAAGGCAGAGACGAGACAGTAGCTGTTATATTGTAAGGCAGAGACGAGACAGTAGCTGTTATATTGTAAGGCAGAGAATATCTATTATAATGGAAGGCCAAGTTAATACAGACAAATAAGCGTGTTTGATTCATAACAGTTGTTTATCCTTACTAATATTATAAATTCGAAAGTATCTCTGTCTATCTGTCTGTTACCTTTTCACGCCTAAACCTCTGAAATGAAGTCAATGAAATTTGACAAATCTCCTTGTAAAATTTCTTCCTTGTCAATTTTTTTCAGATGGCATCCTAAGAAAGGAAATCGGCTAAATTACTTATGAAAAAAAAATTGGTTGGGTAGATAGGGTAGGTAGGTTGGTAGATAGGGTAGGTGGGTAGGTTAGGTAAGTAGGTAGGATAGGTAGGTAGCGTAGGTAGGTAGGTATGGTAGGCTAGTTGTAAATAAATATGTTTGGGTCTTTGAAACATTGCGTTTTATCCGGATTACAAGTAGCATATGACACTCACCGATACTGTAGCTTTCTCTCAGTCGAATATCGTAATCGGATCTGTACTTCCTTTTAACAAAAAATACATCATCATAATTTTAGGCGAAAGATGTCCACTGCTGAACATAAGCCTCCACCAAGTGTCGCCACATTACCAAATCCCGTGCGTCCCCCATACAGCGGATGCCCGCAACCAAGACAAAAATTACCTCTTTATAATATAGTTGCAGAATTACTTTTAATTAAGAACTTCGCAGTCTCCTTGCATGACTTGCAGTTTCTCTGTGTACCAAAATTTTTAATATTTTGGCACACAATACAAAATATCAACTCCAACGCTGCATCTGTGACTCATATATATGTATATAAACCCTGGTGCACAACAGAGGCGGTTAAGCGTTCCTGACTCATACGCCATTTTACGATTCGAATTTATGATGCTAGGGGAGCTATATTAAATTAGGTATTGTGGGGGATGAGTTTGATTTCTTGTGGGTTATGTTATGTGCTATTAGGGATTAGTGTTATGGGCTACAAGATGCATTTATCAAGGTTCATTCATTCTTATTCTTTATTGGACACAAAACATAAAAACAGATACATTTTTAATAGGACAGTTTATGTACAAAGGTAAGCTTAATTCATAATTGGTTTCTTTAACAGCAAACCTCAGTTGCGTAGAGAAATTGCATATGAGTACAGTACATTCAGATGCAAAACAAAAACTTAAAAATACTTTTTAACCCCGAGGGAACAAAAGTTGTGTTATAAGTTTGACGTGTGCACCTGTATGTTTGTGTGTATTTGTGTTTCAGTCTGTGGCATCATAGCTCCTAAATGGATGAACCGATTTTGATTTAGTTTCTTTTTGTATGAAAAGTTCTTAGCTATGTTTGAGGAAAATCGGTTCAACCGTTCAATAGTTATCTCGTGCGTGTTCGATAGATTATTGATCGAAGTGTGTCTAGCACATAGTAGTAAGTATAAAACAAAAAATAAGTATAGGGGATTTGGTTTTTTTTTTTTTCATTTTTGTTTAGGCTATGCTGTCCTATTGCTGGGCTAAGGCATCCCCAAAGTCCTTCCAGACTTACTTCCAAAAACCACTTTAATATTAAAATTCTTACTCATTAAATAAACTAAACAAATAGGTGTACAACACACAATGCAGAAACAAAATACATACTTTATAATAATTAGTAGCTGTTGCCGTTGCTGTAGCCGTTGTTCGTCGTTATATTGCGCCATTATTATAGGTGTGTGAGCCGCTTTACTTGAAAAATTATTAGTTCACCATACAAACTTCTACCCCTCTAAAGGATGATTTCCGGGATGAAAACTATCTTATGTCCTTCCCAGGGTCTCAAACTATCTCCATACCAAATTTCATGTAATCGGTTAAAGGTAATTAAGACTTAAGGTAGATATTTTCACATTTATAATATTAGTATGGATATAACTAAATTCTTTTCATTAAAAAATACATACATTCATCTGGGTGTGGTTTTATGACTTAAAGATAGCAGGCAAGGATTGGTACAATTGGGCAGGATGGTGGAAAATATTGATATTCAGCTGCATTCAGTTAAGATGACGACAGTCGCCAACCTTCTGGGAACAAAACGCGCACATGTTTCACACCCGCGCGACCCAAAAATCAGTAGTTCTAATCCTTATAGTTGTCTACGTCGTCGTTGTCTACGACTTTAAAAAAAGCCTCAGATCAAAATGTAGATAGTTAAATTGTCTTTGAAATGATGACAATTTCATTCAAATACGCCCGGTCGTTTTGGTGCGATTGTCGTTTTTTAGTCCGTGTTAGACATAACTTTACAAATTAATACACTATATTTTACGAATAAAACTCAAAATTTTCTCAGACCAATTTATTAAGATAATGGTCTTATATGACGTATATTTTTTTCCAAAAAATTAGACGTGATTCTCGTTTTAAATCAGCTACTGAGGGGTATCTGCGCCTTAAGACCGAAACCCGACCCGAGCATTGTTGGAAAAAGGCTTAGCAGGTTAATTGAGGCAACTCCTCTTTAAAGTATTTCTTTGTTACTAATAGCTTCCTGAAGAGAATTCAATTTAGATTTCTACTGGCTAGACTAATGGTCTTTCAAGTTATACGCCAGATCCAATTGTCTTTTACTTCAAACTGAGCTCAATTTCACCCAACTCTTAAGTGATCCTAAGTCGGGGCTAAGTGAATAGATAGGCGGTATTGCAACTTTAAGTAGCGCTTTAGAATTAACCCGTTCACCCGTTCAGTCTGTTCTGAACACTAGACAACTTAAACTTGATAGACAATTGCCTACGACATTGAAGGAGGCAAGATTGTTTACAAGTTTGGGTTAAGTTATGTAGAATCTCATTTATATTTAGAGCTGAATATATGAGAAAATGTGGTCATTTATACCGTTGTCTACTGTCTGAATAAACAAGCAGTGTGCTGGATTAGAGTTACCAATTGCCAAAAATAATGAACCTCCATACAAAATTCCATCCCCTGGTTAAACCTTTTGGTTTGGGAATGAATTTTTCAAAACAAATCCGTTCTTAATAGTGTTCACTTTCGTTCTAATAAAAACTCTTGAGCGAAAATTTAATGTTTCTAATATGATTTAGAACCTGCGTTTTTGTCAGTGTATGAATGGTTAAATGGATTTTAGAATAATAATAATAAAGATAGTATTTCGAAAGTTCAAAACTAAATGTAATGGAATTAAAAACACGTTCATATAATCAAAAAAGCTACCGAAAGCAACACAAAGACAAGCATTCAAGGCATTCACAGCAATCCTAGTATAGAAGCTTTTCAAAGCACTCTTTCGCTCGTGTGCACCAGTCCTTACTGAATGCAAGCGACGGCGGCGCCGCGGTGACGACGGTCGATACGTCGCGACGCCTCGGCTACTCACTTTTGTGCGAAATGTGAAATGTATTGGCACCACACGTCCTTGGCAACTTTTTCAGCAGTTTTAACTTTGACAGCGCCTTAAATTCGTTGCAGCAATGACGGTTTTCACTGACTTTTCAAAAAGGAGGTGGTTCTATATTCAACTGTATGTATATTTTTTAAAGTATGTTCGCCGATTTTTTAAATTCTGTATGTGTTTGAAAAGGTAGCTTCCCGTGGTCCCAAATAAATTTTCTGAAGAGCTGATGAATACCTTTGGAGATATACAACAGAACTCTTTCATGTATTATTATGTATACATAATATATATACATTGTACACTGCATTACTCCCCTCTATTATGATCTCTATCACTTAAAGGTTTGCTGGAAGAAAACTCCATTTGGAGTTAAGCTCGCCTTTAAATATAAACTTTGTTATAATTTTGTCTAAATGTATTGTTTTGGTGTACAATCAAGAATTAAGAATCACGACAAATCTCTCGGAATTGCTGCAATCGCATGTCTGTTAGTTGTACATTACTCGAGAACTTGCCTACTAGGTACTAAAAAAAAAGTAAAAAAAAAATTACATCCAACTTTAAAATAAAAACACTATAAAGTTTGTTTGGACGTCGATTGTATTTTTTTTTGTAAAAAGTTTTTTTATCACAGTCCAAGATACATCAGTACGACAATGTGAACTATTAATTGTCTTTGACAGTACCCTTATTTCGTTGCTATAAGGTTGTTTTTCAAAGTTTAAGTGGCTGTACTGTATTGTACTGACGTACGAGCCTGATTGTACTAACAACCGTACATTCTTGTTAACAGACAGAGCGCTTTATTTCAAAGCAATAAGGTTGGTTTTCGTAATTAATTTCTGTGGTACTGATTGGGAGCCCAAGTGTCTCGTCTTTGGTAGACGTAGCTGGTTAATGATGGACTTGAATAGGATTATGAGGCTTGGTGCTAGACATGCACTATTAATGACCCTGTCTTATGTGTCTGGAATGAACCTAGACGAAGACTCACTAGTAACGACTAATTAGGGTTCCGTACCCAAAGGGTAAAAAAGGGACCCTGTTACTAAGACTCCGCGGTCCGTCATAGCTAGACAGTTGATTTTTTTACAGATTACGTATTTCTGTTGCCGCTATGACAACAAATACTAAAAACAGAATAAAATAAATATTTAAGTGGGGCTCCCATACAACAAATGTGATTTTATTGCTGTGTTTTGCGATAATGGTACGGAAACCGTGCGCGAGTCCGACTCGCACTTAGTCGCGTTTTGATTTTCTTCATGACGCACTGTCTCGCGTGATGTTAGGTTTGATTCAAGTAAGCGTACGAATCAATAATTTGTTTCGTACAAAGGAGAATGGCTGTGTTGCCCTTGTAATAGTTATGTAATGTTAAGTTATTGAACAGGGATGTCTATTTTAGAAGCTTTTATTTAACTTGCAATGTATGTATGTATGTAAGTGTGTTCGGGTCAAATCTTGCAACTGAATTTTAAAGCAGTTATCCTCCACCGATTATAACAAAATTTTGCATACACATTTAGTTTGGATGACAATGCATGGTAAGATAAGTGATGTCATTCTAAATCCAATATGGCGGACGGCCCAAGATGGTGGACTAGTTATTTTTTGAGCACTACCATGATATGGGTATCACATGAAAGGGTTTGCTGAGAAGATTACGAAAAAAGTTTGTTCTTAAAAATATATTTTTTAATGAATAAATTATTTCAATGTCACCTGATTTATGTATGTTTGAATCGATATTACATTAAATTAATAATATTAGTAGCCTGATACTGTTACGTGGCAGGGCAAAGGCCTCTTCTCACTCCTCCTCTTCTCTTCGTAGGACATACACAGGCATACCTCGTTAAAAGAAAGTAATTTTATTTTTGTATGAGAGGTATGGACATAATTGTTTAAAAACCTGCTTCAGTTCAGCGCATGAGGAAGTCATAATTTGATATGATTCGATTTCTTTGGATTGCCGGAATATAATCGCTGAGTCTTAGGATCTTCTTGTTTTATTTTGTCAATCATCTTGTTGTTTTTCGTAATCTCAATCCACAACATAGCTACTCCCAACCCTGTTTTTTTGTGCCCCACCTAAATTCAATGTTGCCAGATAATTTAATTATTCTGAACTCTACACACGGTATCCACAACACCCAAAAATAATAATGTTTTTTTTTATTTATTTTTTTTAGTTTTTCGAAATTATATGAATAACACCTTAACAGCTATAACGCCAATGCAATGTTACTAACAGAATACAATTTAAAATACCATTAAAACCGTGGTTACCGTGGTTGACTGGTAGTGAATGCCTCAGGCATTAAGTCCGCCTATGTACTTTTATGTTGCATGAAGTTTTAATAAATAAATAAATAAAATACAAGTAATAATGAAATCAAATATTACAATAAAATAAATCAATTAAAGTACAATCAACTTACAGTAATAAATACAATTAAAATCCAATTAAAAATACAATTTAAAATACCATTAAAATACAATTAAAAAATGTTGTCATCAGCTGACCAAAATTTGTAAGAGAGATATCTATTATTCTTTTTTAAAGAATTCCTTTGAGAAAGTTGTTCATCCAGATTGGGCGGAAGTTATAAAATATGACCACACCGTTCCGTAACACCCTGTATACTGTACCTATCTTATTAAGGATTTATACTTGATAATAAAATGTTTATTTTTTTTGTTACAGTGATAGTAAACCCGAAGGCACCCCCTGGCAGCAAAGATGGCGCTAAAAGCTTCAACTTCGACTTCTCATACTGGTCTCACAATGTAAGTACCTATCTTATTGCCTACGTACCTACTACACGGTCAAAATAACTGTGCACCTCGCTGGATTGCGATCCTACCCCCGCCTACCCGCGCAGGCTCCGCGTTCTCCTCGTGCGCCAATATTGAAAGTCGAACGTCAGAGTGACGTGTCATAGACATGCCTAGTTAAGGTGCAGATTCCCTTGAGTAGCTGATTTTAAAATGCGAATCACGTCTAAACGGCTAGTCATAATGTTTTGGAAAAAATATATGTTACATTAGACCATTTTCTTAATAATTTGATGTAAGAAATTATTTAATTTTATTCGTATAACATAGTGTAATTAATTTGTAAAGTTATGTCTAAAACGGACAAAAACACGACAATCGCGCCAACACCGCTGGGTGTATTTTAATGAAATCGACACCTACAAATACCAATTATCTACATTTTGATCTGAGGGTATTTTTTTTAAACTCGTAGAATAATAAGGAAAGTACAAAAAACTACTAAATTTTGGGTCGCGCGGGTGTGAAACGAGTGCGCGTTTTGTTCCCTCAAGGTCGTTGGCGTTAGTCGTCGTCTTAATTGCAGCATCAGTGGCGTTCATTAGGTTCTCTATAAAGTGTAGTTGTATGGGCACTTGATGCACTCTACCATGTGTGTCATATGCGTCTGACGGTTCTGTAAAAAAAACCCATTTTGAAGACATAAACAACAACAACAATTTGTCTTTTGAATACTACAGTATTGTGACGTGACGGACATAGTCTTCGTGGAAATCTCCAAATATTTACAAATAGAAACCGAAAACAAATATTTTAGTATGAGTATTTTCAAATAAAAGATCGGTTAAGTGCGTGTCGGGCCACACGCAGTAATAGGGTTCCGATTATGCATAATAATGCGGACTAAGAAGAGGGTTTTGTTGTTGTTACATGAACATTAAAACGGTTTCAGCGGCAAACAACGTCTAAAAACGGGCCCAGGGTGATGTTTGTTTTTTTCTATACCTATGCTCGCGTTTGACCACTATCTCGCCTGATGGTAAGCGACGATGTGGTCTACGGTGAAGCACGCTTGCCTAGAAGTAACCTATTCACTCTTGATTTAAACTATAGAAGGACTAACTGGTAACTGAAGAAGGAGTTATAAAATCCAACTTCGCAACTGAAGTTAGAAAAATATTATCTATTTGAGTACCACCGCGGGTGCGAATTGCGAAAGGAGACGATACGAGCGCGCGTTAGAGCCACGGGGGATGGTATGGTTCGTTCCTGGATCCTCGCAAGCACGCTCCTTGTTTATTTCTCTTTCGGATTTATGTATATCTATGCCAAATTATAGCTTCCTAGTACTAAGAGTCTCTGAGCTAAGCTGCGGACGGACAGATGGACACAGCGAAACTAAGGGTTCCTTGTTGACTTCGGAAGCCTATAAACGTCCCATAAAATCTTGTAAATTAAATAAAATTATATCTGAAAAAAAATAAAGTAAAAACAAAATAAAAATCATAATGAAAATCAGATATACCTATCTTATAATCGTAGAGAGATATCCTGTAATGATAGATTTGATAACAAGTAATATTTCAAAATTTAAAAAACCCCCGGCTAATTTTTATGTCGTGCTACATAATTTATCTAGTACATAGTAGATACGCTTCGATCGGCAATCTATTGAATTGCGTGTTCTATGACACGATATCTTGCGAAAACACCTTGATTCAAACAGTAAAACGCCCATAACTTAAAACATAGCTAAGAACACTCTCGACAAAAAGACCTTTAAGTTCAAACAAAAAAAACTAAATCAAAATCGGTTCATCCGTTCAGGCGCTATGATGCCACAGACAGACATACAGATACACATATAAACAGCAACACACGTGAAACTTATAACACCCCTCTTTCTCCATCGGGGGTTAAAAATTAAATAAGTAATTAAAAGAAAATCAGGAACGACCATAATACATAATAATTATCATACCATAGCACCATAATTAGTGTTTATAATGTAGATTAATGAGTGCCATTGCCTTACAGGAAATAAATAACATTCCGGTAAAAACAATCATGAATACGCACTGTTTTCCTTCCTTTCTTATAAATAAAGAATTAATTAATCATTTGTTTGAAATACATGATTGTATTTAAACATTCAACAAATGATCAAATCAAATCTATATTCTCTTGCCTTAGTCTCAATTTATTTGAAGTTGTTGTTACATGGCTTCTTCTATATTTATGTGCTGGATGTAACAACAGGATATAGTCAAATTTTTGAAAGCGCTTCTGCCTACGGAAATCAACAATTCAAGGAAGTCAAATAGAATAATAGAAACCTCCTATATTGGGTTTGATCAGCTGATGATAAAGTTGAACCCAAGTTTGAGGAAATCCAAAAAAAAAAGTTTCTTCATTTTATTTTACCACTTTGTCGGCATTATTAAAATGTATATCCAAATGTAAATCCAATGCAAAAATATAGCTTCCTAATACTAAGAGTCTCTGAGTTAAGCTGCGGACGGACAGACGGACATAGCGAAACTATAAGGGTTCCTTGTTGACTTCGGAACCATAAAAACGTCCCATAAGCATGCAAATTAAATAAAATTTAAATAAGAAATAAAATTAAAGTAAGGGACAAGTAAAAACGAAAAATTTCCAAAATCCCGGCAATTTTTTATTTTTTTACTTTTTATACTACGTCATTTATCTTAACATGCTTCGATCAACAATCTATCGAACGCGTAATTATGACACGATATCTTGCGAAAATACTCCGTTTCAAACAGAAAACAGCCCAAAACTTTTGAACGGCTAAACCGAATTTCACCAAGCATAGCTAAAAACACTCTCGACAAAGTCACCTTTCAAACAAAAAATCAAAATCAAAATCGGTTCATCCGTTTAGGCGCTATGACGCCACAGACAGACACACAGATATACTTATACACAGCAACACACGTCAAACTTATAACACGCCTCTTTTTACGTCGGGGGTCAAAACAAAATAAAAATCATAATGAAAATCAGATATACTTATCTTAATAGTCGTAGAGGGATATCCTGTTATGATAGATTTGATAAAGATGAAATAAATAATTTAAAAAAAGTTAATTAAAAAAATCAAAAAGCCCGACTGCTTACTGCTTGCTGCTTACGTAAAGCGAACTAAAAAGACGTAAACAAGGCGAAAATCATGCTGTGCTGTCGGAGGATACGTTTTACCCAAAGGGTAAAAACAGGACCGTATTACTAAGACACCGCGGTCCGTCTGTCTGTCTGTCACCAAACTGAATCTCATGAACCGTGATAGCTAGACAGTTGAAATTTTCATAGATGTATTTCTGTTGCCGCTATAACAACAAATACTAAAAACAGAATAAAATAAATAAAATTAAGTGGGGCTGCCATACAACAAACGTGAATTTTTGCCGTTTTTTGCGATAATGGTACGGAATCATTCGTGCGCGAGTCCGACTCACACTTGGCCGGTATTTTTTTTTAAGCCGTCTCCTCAATATAACAACTCTCTTTCTAGCCATAACATTCAGCAAATCAAACAAAATATCCTTTAAATTCTTGAAATACACACTCCGTACTTAAATCTAAATATGAATAAAATCGATATATCAGCCATGTACACAGCAACGCTCCAACACGTTGTAGAGGCAATCGCGTAGCCGTTGGATCAATAGTAAGTAGATTGGCTATTGGCTCCCCGCGGCTCGGGTTCCGTTGCACCGGAGCTCCGGAGATGCGATACCACAGTTAATCAAAGTCCGAGATTCTGTTAGCTATTGGTTTTGTAGTACCTACAAATGTACATATTGGGCAATTCTCGTCTATTTAGAATGCAGTTCGTTCGCTGCACCGGCTAGAGAATATGTACCTTTGAACCTTCAAAAGGCGCCTGGGGTTTTGGACAAAATACCAGGGAGTATGGGTTTTTCAGCTCGTAGAAGGGGCGGCTTACCCGAATTACCCGTTAGTTCATTTAACGCTTGATTTAAAAATAAGTTATCTTATACTTATTCTTTGCTTCTCTTATTTGTAAACGCAAATAAATTTAGATGGCTAATTTGGAGTAGTTTAATGTCTCCTTCAAACAAATCCATTGGAGATTATCAGTCCATATCTAAGCTAAATGTGTGTGTTAAGTGAAAAATCCTGTGATGTTCATCGCGTTTGTTTATCAAAAAGAAGTGTAAAGAATAAAAATAAAAACAACTTTTTTACAAAAAAATATTACCGACTTCGAAATAAGACAACTACAAAGTGAAAAATCACTTTATTTTTGGAAGTCTGTGTCATTGGTAGGTACCAATTTAGAGCATTCTGGCGTGATGTTATGTTATGAAATGGTATAAACAATAAACAGACATGCGATTGCAGCAATCCCGAGATGTTTGCCGTTATTTATTGAAGAGTTCTGGTGTATATCTTCGAAGTCCTTAATCAGATCTTCAATAAATTAAAATGGGACCAATTTGGGAACATACTCTTTCAAACTAAAAAAGAATTTTCAAAATCGGTCTACAATTGACGGAGATATCAAACAAAAACAAAAAAAAAATAAGAAACTTAAAGTCGAACATAGAACCTCCTCCTTTTTGGTAAGTCGGTTGAAAATGAATTGTATGTAGACAACGAACACTGATGGCATTATGTAAGTAACATACTGATCAATGGTGAAATATATAGATTAATTATTGATCAGAATTTGAGAATTCCCTACCTATAGGCAGCAGGTTCAATTTAAGAGCTAGTATGATAATGATGAAGCCTTCTACTGTTCCAACAGGCCATTATGGGAATGCAGCACTTTACAGCCCCACCATACTAATCGATCAACTCAGATGTTAACGGCTGCGCGGCTGGTAACGCGATTGTCCGCCGACGTTACTGCTTGTTCGGTTTTGGATGCCGGCCATATTGCTTGCAGGTTATATTGTTATCGGATTTAATAGGTCATTGGATATTGTGTAGATTAATTTTAGGGATTGCCAAATGCCTGTCTCGAACGGGGTTTTTTTTAAATATTTTTGATTTATATTACGTGTCGTGCGATAACATCTGTTAGAAGATAAAATTACAAATTAAAAAAACCCCCGATTTTAATTTTTATGTCATGCTTTTTAAACTACACATAATATACCTAGTAGCAGACACTCTTCAATCAAAATCTATCGAAACACGTAATAATGACTCGATATCCTGCAAAAAAATCCAGATTCAAAGAGTAAAATGCGAATAACTTTTGAACGGCTAAACCGATTTTATTCAAAAATAGCTAAGAACACTCTCGACATAGTCACCCACAAAAAAACTAAATCAAAATCGGTTCATCCGTTTAGGCGCTATGATGCCACAGACAGACACACAGATACACAGAAACACACGTCAAACTTATTTAACCCTTTTTTTTTTCCGTCGGGGTTTAAAAAGACACACAATATAGGTACTAGATTCATAATAATATACCACATATATATATCACACTAATAAATATAAAAGCGAAATTCTGTGAGTGTGTATGTTTGTTACTTCTTTACGCTCAAACGGCTGGACGGATCTGGATGAAATTTGGCACAGAGATAGATTATAGTCTGGAATAACACATAGGAGATACTTTTCATATCGGGCATATGTTCCCTTCGGATAATTTTCGACATTTACGCGGGCGAAGCCGCTGGCAGAAGCTAGTATCAGATAAAATACAAATAAAAAGTGTAAAGCCTGAAGTAAGAAGTTAGCAGGAAAGTGTACCTCACATCTGCGCCAAAAAGGCCCAGTGCAGCAATATAAATGTCAGTTAACTAGTGCCTGACCCTGGTTTTCAACAGGACCTGATGTGAGAGGTGACGGAAGTAAATCAGTTTTATACTGCAAGGTGACGTGTGTATGTATACTTAAATAAAATAAATATGTGCCCGTTTAAAATAGTGAGGAATATGGGCATATTATTCCATACTTCACATGACACAATAAAGTGATTAGGTATTTACCAAATAATAAATACAAAAACAACCATCAGAAATACAGCATCAGAATTGTTGGAAAATTACGCATTTAACCGCAGAAACCACATCCATGTGATAGCCCGGAGATTGCGCTGTTAATTTGTACACAAAACTTGAACTGCGAAAACCATCCTTACTGCTTTGTAATATAGGCGTTGTCAAAGTTGTGGTCGTTACCATTCGGGCGCAATCGGGGCTGCTCGGTTTGTGGTCTCATCGCACATCGACACATGGTTTCGTATTGGCAATAACACTCATAACCGTCGGGGATGATCGCGGTCATTGTTTCATATTGGCAATCATAATTATTGGGGAACGGTGGATGCTTGTGGGATACACACCATGTATTTATGAAGACTAACGGAAAGTTATGATCATATTTTAAAAACATCTTTATATCATAATTCTGCTGGCAAATTATATTGAGGATTGTTTATCTGTGGTGTTATTATTGAGTATCTTATCTGTGGTTGCCAACTCTTCCACAAACTATTATGGTTGTATGTACTCTCTGGTCCTACTGTTCTGCTGATTAAAATGGTGGCCGTATATTTAGTGTTTTATTATCTAAATAAGTATAATAATAAATTACATTATATTATTATGTGAGAACGTTGTAAAAAAACACAGTTCCAACTGATGGCGCTCTTTTACGAATGTGACGCATGGATTTGCACCACTGAAATGTATTTTTCTCAGTTCTAAATTCCAAAAAGGCAACCATGTCAGCATGTATAAATACAAAATAGTCGAATATATTAAACAAAGTTAACGGCAAAAAGCAGCGGTATTTACTTCATTAGCAATTTTAACGAGTGGAGTCAGGGATGGGTTTAATTCATACAAATGTATGCGTCTGAGCAGAGTCTGTCCTCACAGACTCTGCGGTGATAATCTGGTTTATTTACTTAGTTTTACTTGTTCCAAATTGTAACCCAAATTTGGTTAAGTTTTGGCTTAAGATTTAATATTATCTAGTATTCTGGTATTCATAAATGGTTTTTAAAGCGTTTAGGGACTTTAAATATTTTGGAGAAATAATTATTTTGTAGTTTATCTCTCTCTTCAGTCTTCACGGCAATCAATGAAATTGGCTATGGGTGCTCGAACTCTCGCAAAATTAGGTAATAATGTTAGCATCTTTTAACGTAATGGTCCTTTAGACCACTAACCCTAAGTTTCTTTAAATACATTAATTATTGAAGCGAAACAAATTAAATGAATTTAATCAATTCGATTGCCCGTTGAAAATTCAACGAACCACAGCAGTTAAAGCGCGTTGGACAATTTGTCACATTTAGTTTTGTGACAACTTCTTTTTATTTATTTTTTGTATTTATTTTTCTTCTTTTGCACTTCTTTTCTTTTTAATTTATTCTTATTCTTAACTGCGCTGTATTCCCCTAAAGGCTCTACACTACAACCACTAAGGCCCACCCGGCGACACCTTGACGCAAATTTAGAGCCGTTCCACACGGCGCGTTGTGTCAGTGTTGCGTCGACGTAGCGATAGCCCTGTCTCGTCGACGTTTTACATACTAATAACCATAGTGTTCACACGGTGCGCTGCGTCGACGCAACGCACACACGACTAACTCCAGCCCCCGAGACGAAGCGGAAGGATTGCAGTCATTGCGACGCCGCCGGAGCGGCAGCGGTCAGTTGATGTGCATGACTGCGATGTTCGATGTTTTTACAAAATGCTTGCCGCAACTGTCCGTGCCGCTGCGACGACGCAAAACGCAAACGCCTGTGTGGCCGGCAATGTCGTGTGGACTGGCTCTTATTAACTCCGAGTTAGTAGATAACACGGCTTATTATGTATGTCATGTTTGTTATTTAACCTCGTGTTGTCAACCAACTCTGAGAAGTCTTTAGCGCAAATGGGCCTAAGAGTTCTTCTTTTTATTAATTACTAGCTTCTTGCCAGCGGCTTCGCCCGCGTGAATGTCGAATATTATCCCGAAAGAACATATTCCGGGGATGAAATACTTTTCAGGTTACGTCCTATGTGCTATTCTTGACTATAATCTATCTCTGTGCCAAATTTCATCCAGATCCGTCCAGCCGTTTGAGCGTGAAGAAGTAACAAACATACAAACACACTCACAGACTTTCGCCTTTATAATATTTGTGTGATTTGTTTTGTTTTTAACGAACTATTATTAAAATACCTGTTTTTGTTGCAGCCAAGCGACCCGGAGTTCTCCTCGCAAATCATGGTGTACAAAGATATCGGCGAGGAGATGTTGCAACACGCTTTCGACGGTAACGACCATCCTTAATTACTTTCCTTCATACTTTCACCCACTAAACACACTCATAATGATACTTTCTTTTCGCGATTCGCCATATCTGTGCATCTCACATCGGCGTATCTCTATTATCTACTTTTGTTTATATGATTTTGTTAAAAGAGGTTGGAATTCATTTGTTTTTATCCGACTGCGCGACGCAAAGGAAGGTAATGTGTTTATCAGTCTTTGTATTTATGTATGTTTGTTACTATGTGGCGTTCTAGAGACCAAACGCGTAGGCCGATTTTGTTGATTCTTACGGCAATCGATTCTTCTTAATCTTGTGAGTGTCACTGGCTAAAGAAAAATAATAAAAAAAACATAGCCGCTTTTGCGCGCCAGATTGGGGGAATCCCATTTATTTTTCTATCAAACCCATCATGTGGATCAAAATGAAGGGTTTTAAGAGGTGCTTATACAATTATGTAGGTAACACTTATATGTTTAAACGTGATTCGAGAAAGAAAATAATAGGTAACTAAAAAGTTATAAATAACAAAAGTTAATTCAATAATCCGACTGCTTAAGAAGCGAACTAAAAAGAACTAAACAAGAAGAAAATAATGATGTGCTGTTGGGGACACATATTATGGTTTTGGTCAGTCAGGTCGCGATTATATATCCTCCGAATGCACAGTATGATTTTCTTCTTGTTTATGTACTTCTTCATAGTTCGCAACGTAAGCAGTCGAGTTTTTAAATTTCTTTAATATATTTTTTTCTTATTTATGTACACACAAATTACTAAACAGAGAAAATAATGAGTACACATAGAAGAGCACAAAGGTTCTGCTTATTTCAATAGAAATTTCTTCCAGCAGACCTGTTACAGGAAAGTTGGATGATAGACAAAGACACAATGTGTAGAAAGATATAAAGAAACTTAAAATAGACTACTCGTATAATAATCACAAGAATCACAAGAACAAGGCTTCCTCGAAAGTTCCACCAATTAAATCAAAAAACATCAAAATCAAAATATTTTATTTTTATTTTACATAGGCCTACATGGGCACTTATAAAACGTCGACAAAAGGCGCACGGTTCGGGTTGGTCGTTTCCTATGGAGAAGAACCGGCAAGAAACTCCATGGCTTTTCAAAAAAAATATGGTTTGTTTTTACAATATTTCCATGTTACAGCATTACTTAGATATGGGAGGACAACGTAGGCCCGACAATAAAACGTTAGTAACTAAAAATAAAAAGTGAAACGAGATAAAAAGTTATCAAATGTTATCAAGCATCTAGAAATCTAGAAGGCCTACTGTTGCGGACGTAGCGTGATCGCCTTCCCCGAGAAGGGAGGTCGTAAATCTCCCGGATGGCGCGCTGGACGCCCGAAGAACATTGACTCTCAGATTGGATCTGGTAACCTCTTTGGAATGTTGCCTCAGGACTTCTAATCAAGCAGGTGCAGGGATAATAATTGTTTAATTAAATAAAACACTTCAATTATTTAAAACTTGGTACGAATTTAGGGCTCTCAACAAGTAACTACTAATTAAGTTCAAGTGACTTGTTTCTAGTGGCTATGGCCGATGACTACAATTCTATCTTTGGACCGAGGGTGTTTTATACCCTCGGTCGTTACTACTATCGAGAGCCCCGCGATTTTGTGCCGAAAATAATTTTTATTTACCAAAAAAATCCCTTACCCGACAGTGGGTTTTAGGTCAGTACTATCCCTTCCATGGTGCTATCAACGCCTGGATTTCTGTGCACTGTAGCACAGTAACACCCCCTATTGGTGTATCTAATCCATATACATCTATATCCAGGCATTGATAGCGTCCCTAGGCTATATCTATAGAAAAAAGGGGCAAGTTCCCTTATTTTCATGTCGGAAAGTTGTATAACAACATTCCTAGCCCAGAAATGTACTATAGGTTGGGGTGACCTGCTGACAAATTCAGCAAGTCGTCTATGGGCGGCTTAAAAAAGCTTATTTTCGGACGTTTATCGTGGGATATCATCCCTTAAATACACGCTCCTTAACGTTTTAGACAATTTATTCTATTACTTGAATTTCTACTCAGACCATCCAAGCTATCACCACCGAATATGGGTGGCCTGGTGGCTGAAGGAGAGCACTTTACAGTTCTAGTGCCTCCATAAGTATATATATACATTTTGTACATAATGTACCCAAAAAAGTGTTAGTTCGACAGCTAGTCACTCCCTTTGTGTCTAGCTATCTCCTAAACTACTTAACCGATTCTATACTTTTATGGTATTCTATACGTCTATCGGGCCATCGGGAAGTCCCCGAAAATTCCTTATTTTTGGAAGTCTCAGGGGTGTATAGTCCCTGGGAATGCCAAAAAACGGGCCAAAAATCACAAGTCCAGATTACCATGTCTGGATTTGTGCCTAAACTATATGAGCGATTTTCGCTCCAAAGGGATGGCCTGATAGCTAGTCCAACGGGCCATCCGAAAGTACTTCTATAATAAGTACATCTATTTCCTTCAGGGAGTTATTCGACCTGAAGGGTCTACAAATTTCAACAATTTTGTTTGTTTACATTTTTCCGCGCTGAGTATGTCGGAAACTATCCGGGCGATCTTTCTCGTCTAAAGACCGTCTGGAAGCCCCTTCGACGAGCTTTCCAATGGTAGTACTTTTAACAGTACACCTACATATTTTCTAGGTACTTAGGGCACCTAAAAGAATAGTCCCGTCGAAACTCCCATAAACAGCGCGTTTTACACTATATACCGACATGATATCTCAGGTAAATAGGCTTTATATAAAGCAGTACACTAATTCTGAACTGTATATAGGTTTCCCGTCTTGATCTAGGTCCCCCATATACCCTAAAATGACCTAAATGTCCTAAATTCACTTCCTGAGACATCACGTCAATATTCACATATTAATGGTGGAAACTATACATTTTCCACATTATATCATTCCTATGTACTAAAATTATGTCTAATCTATACTAATATTATAAAGCTGAAGAGTTTGTTTGTTTGTTTGTTTGTTTGTTTGAACGCGCTAATCTCAGGAACAACTGGTTGGAATTGAAAAGTTATTTTTGTGTTGGATAGCCCATTTATCGAGGAAGGTTATAGGCTATATAATATCACGCTACGACCAATAGGAGCGGAGCATAAATGAAATATGTAGCAAAAACGGGCAAAATTATTCCTTTTTGAGAGCTTCCGTTGCGTGCGCTGCGTAAACGGTTTAAGTTACGCAACAATCATGTATGTAGGGTAGGTAGGTAGCCACGTGACGGGAGCAAAGCCGCGTGTGACAGCTAGTACATAATATAACCCCTCAAAACATGATTTTAAGCTACCAGAATTTTTGTACGCAAAACGCCAACATATAAAACTACCCGCCGCCATCTGGCGCACCATTCGGAACTAGGCGGGCGCAGCGAACGCACGCATTCACATGAAATTGATTTTACGTTTTAAGTATGAAGACTATAATATTTATATATTTCAATGCTTCTATTCTATTAATCTGGTATTACTAAAACCCAATACGCATAAATAAACGTTAAGGACGTTATATTACTACCTTAAAAATGCGATTTAAAATACCCTTACATACCGAGCTTATAAATAGGACCGACGTGTTTACAACATTTTCATTCCTACTTGGCGCTCGGGCGTGAGCAGACGTATGACTCTAATACATACTTTATTTACAAAACCATTCAATTGGTTGGTGAGTCTCGTCGCGAACACCTACTATGTTCACACATTCACAAAACAATCGGTAAAAGCATCTATACAAAGGTAAAAAATAAATGTATAACAAGACTAAATTTAACATGTGGCACAAATGTAGTTATCAGTGCTGTAACTATTCTTAGCAAAGGGTTATTAAGATGATTGAAAACCATTGTAAAAAGTCCAATTAAAAGAAGAGAAAAAAAAAAGAAAAATGAGATTCAGAATAGTTAGAGACATCCACATATATTAAGATCGGTGGGTCGGTTCTAGAGAGGGAGTCTAAAGTAAAATATTTGGGTCACATGCTGACAGATCGGCTACAGGACGATGAGGGCCTAGAGGGAAAGGAGAGCGTTGGCAGTCCGCTGCAATATGTTGGCTCGCAGATTTGCACGATGTACCACAGATGTACAACTGCTACTTTTCAGAGCCTTCTGTCTGTCTTTTTACACGTGCAGTCTGTGGATCAGCTTTACGCGGCGGGCTTACAACGCCCTGCGTGTTCAGTGCCCTTAGTACGAGTTTTTACTCACGCTCAATCGCGTTAACGTAAACGATCTCTTATGTCAAAATGTATACAAAAATAGAGGTTTCTCTTTACCGTCCCCAGACGGCGCTTATCCAGTTTCCATACAAATTGTCGTTTACGTTAACGCGATTGAGCGTGAGTAAAAACTCGCACTAAGGCCTCAGTACAATGACGCTCTGAGGGCAGTGTTAAGAAGACCCAGGTACTGCAGTGCTTCCGCAATGTTTGCCGATGCTTCTGTCGATGATTTCTTTTCCATCATTAGGAAAAGAACTGCATCGATGATGAGCAGGGTCCGGGGTAGCACCAACACTGTCCTCGAAACGTTAGCGTGCAAAATAAACAGTCCTTTTACTGTGTACTGAAATAGAAAATAGACTTTGGTAATCATTATTAACTTGTTTTGTTTACTAACAAATTATTAACACCTTGTTATGTTTTATTTTTTATGTGTACTACTAACAACCCTACTAACGTTATATCTGAAAAAATTTATGGACTTTCGTCTGAAATAATATTTGTGATTGTGAACCCGATGCTTCAATAGGAAAAACCAATATATTTTGGCAAATTCATCTTCCTGTTTACTATATGCAAAACTGATTTATATAAAAATTGAGCCATACATTTGATAGGAAAACCCTAATCTATTATAATTGGTTTCTACCTTTCAGGCCATTAAGCGATACAGGGGTTCAATGGCTTGATCGGCAGTTAAAAATGTATTAAATCCACAGACTTGTACATACACGGTCGTTTCAATTAAATTGTCGTTTTGTCTCTAAATTATAGTTTCTAGCACCATTATTATTATATATTATACTAGCTGTTACCCGCGGCTTCGCTCTCGTGGACCACCCCACAGGACCCGTTTTCTGGATTAAAAAATAGCCTATGTCACTCAGGAATAATGTAGGTTTCTATTGATGAAAGAATTTTTCAAATCGGTCCAGTGTTTCGGAGCCTATTCGGTACAAACAAACAAACAAAAAAATCTTTCCTCTTTATAATATTAGGTATAGATATATACTCATATGGCAAATGGATCCTCGTAGCCTCGTCATATCAATTTTAAATTTAGTTAATAAGCTGGAATACAATTTGATGTTCCAGTTTTCTGAAACTTGGAATGAAGTCATAGGATTTGGTATTGTGGGCATTGCCCCACAGGATTGGAATGGAAGAAAAAAATATTGGGCCCCTACAATATGACGCCCAAAATCTGCGATTTTTCTATTTTCCAATTTTAATGTAGCCAGTGACTCTCGCAAGGTTAAGATGAATCGATTGACAGAAGAATCATTAAAATCGGCCAACGAGTTTGGTCTCTAGAACGCCACATAGGAACAAACATACATAGACTGATAAACACTACCCGCCTTCGGCAGTCGGGTAAAGACAGCAGCGCGCTATGCCTTGCGCATCTCAAAGCCTATGTTCAGCCTGGTCAAAAAGATTGGGATTACTGTATCTAACGGTGATAGAACCCATAAAGAATGTCCACATTTCAATGAGCCAACATTCCATACAAAACTAGCCAAGCAATTGAAAGGTGAATGCCCTGCTTAAATCTGTTCTAAATCTTTCAACCAAAACAAAAGCGCATCATTCGAAAAAGTGTTGAGGCATTCCAAATTCTACTTTATTTCTAACGTTCTAAGTACTAATACGAATTCTCCCACAGGTTACAACATATGCATATTCGCGTACGGGCAGACAGGTGCGGGCAAGTCCTATACCATGATGGGCACGGGCAAAGAGGGCCAGGAGGGCATCATCCCGCAGATCTGTAAGGATCTCTTCAGACGCATCAGGCAGACCTCCTCCGATGATCTCAAATATTCGGTTAGTATTGCAAAAATGCCTTCGCCGATAAAGAAATACAAACACAGCGTGCTTGTATCGTGTACCGTCGACCACATCATCGCTTGCCTTCAGGTGAGATAGTGGTCAAACGCGAGCCTGTTGTAAATTAAAAAAAAAAGTTGAACCAAGTAGGAGAGCAGTGGCGGCCCAGTGGTATCGGCCGCGACTTACAAGTTGTAGGTCGTGGGTTCGAGCCCAGGCAGGCGCTTTACTTTGTGTAAATTATTTCATCACCACTGCTCTCAAAACGGTAAAGGAAAACATCGTGAGGAAACCGGCATGTCCTAGAACCAAAAATTCGAAGACATGTGACATCCACCAACCCGCACTGGGCCCGCGTGGTAGATTACGGCCAATTCCCTCTCACAGAGAGGAGGCCTGTGTCCCAGCAGTGGGAACATTCTTAGGCTCAATATATGATGTGATGTTAAGTAGGAGTAAAGTCTAGCACAGTAAGGCAAGGAATATATAGGCCAAATAAGCTTTATTATGATTTTACTCATACTTAGCTTAATTTGCAGACGCCATTAACAGTATCTGAATTGACTTTCCAAACTCTTCTTTTAGAGTTTAACAAGTCCTCAGCTTGAATGGAATTCTTCATTAAGAAACCGGGGTTAGTTTCTTGCTGGCTCTTTAATTTGTATCGATAGAAACCGTATTGGTTAGTAACACAGCCAAATAGCGCTAAAAATGGTTTTTAGCCACACCCTTGTACAAAGTGTACTGTATCTGAAATCACAGTAAAACCCATTACGTGGGTGGGTGTACTGTTAAAACAGGTTTAAAGTTGATAGTTACGTAACGGTTCTAGAAATAGGCCAAACACCTTGTCACCCCACCCACCTCCCTTTTCAACCCCCGCGTCAGAATACTGTATGACGTAGTTAGACTGCTTTATTTATTTACTGAGAATTGCCAATGAATTATGTATAACTCTGTACGCGTTGTTGCCTTGAAAGGGTAGGTGGGCTGTATAGTACAGTCTCATATTTCGCCACTTATATTTAACCTCACCTCTACTCAACCCTTCAGCAATACAGGCGTTATGTTCTGAGCTTTTCGTCACTAACCGGGCACAATAGATAGATTCTACGACAGCATAGCTTACTTCATCATCATCATCATATCAGCCGAAAGACGTCCACTGCTGGACATAGGCCTCCCCCAAGTGACGCCACATTCAAAAATTCAAATTCAAAATTCAAAATTGTTTATTTCTTCCACAAGATTACAACAATTAGTTTGTGATTGGAGCCTTCTTTTAAGCAAACAATGCCTGTATTAGAAGACTCCGCTCTTCCATAACAAAAGAATGAAAGATATACCATATTTAACACAGGTAAGTAAACAAAATAAAACAAACAAGATTGGCATAAGCAGCAAGTTTGTATGGTGTGTGTGCGTGTGTGGTGTGTGTGCGTGTGTGTTGTGTACTTGTATGGGTGTTTGTGTGACTGTGTGAGAGTATAGGTTATGTAGTTGATTTCAAAAGTTCTTCCGTTTCGTCATAAGTAAGTGGTTTGATCCATTTCAGTATATTTTTTTTACAATCATAATATTGGTTTTTATATATATGTATTTCTTTATTTATCCTATTATATAACCGAGCAGACCGTGTATTAAATTGCATGGAGGCAACCACTGTTTTTGTTTGGGGGACTTCTGCAACAGCATGTTTTCTTCGCTTTGCTAGTTTAGATGCATCGTAAGGTAGGGTCTTATGCTTTTTCAATATTGTTTGAGTTATATATAATTTTCTCACTGAGAGCAATTCGCTTAGGTTGTAAAGTCTATCTGTGGGATATCTTGTTTTCTTGAAGTACATGATTTTTATCAGGGCCCGTTGTGCTCGCTCTACTTCTATGAATTTAGTTTTTGCTGACCCTCCCCAGAGAGGAATACAGTACGATAAGACAGACTGAGCCAAGGCGACGTATATCTCATTAAGGACATTTCTAGAGGTGTTATTACGACCAATTATATTTTTTGGCACAACATGTCTCAGCGTACCAAACATCCAACACAGTTTTCTGATCCTGTTAGCGACTTGCTCAATATGGGGATACCAGGATAATCTCTGGTCTACTATTACCCCTAAATATTTGGTTTGTCTCAATTTATTTATTTTTGGACAATTACAATTTTTATTATTAAAGTTCTCACAATCGTGTATTTTAATTTTAAAATCATCCGTCGGTTCACTCCGTGCACTAATACTGAAACACACGAAATTAGTTTTACATGTGTTCAAGGTGAGTAAATTCGTTTTTAACCATTTGGCTATCCTAGCCATGCCTATTTCAGCTGTGTACTCAACATCTTGCCAAGACTTACCAGAAAAGACAATAGCTGTATCATCGGCATAAGAGAGAATTTTGGCGTTATTTATATTCAAATTGCATAGATCATTAATATAAATTAAAAATAATGTTGGACCCAATACGCTTCCCTGCGGTACGCCGTAATTTACATCTGCATAGTCACTGGTATACCTTCCAATCCTTACGCTCTGCCTCCTATTACAAAGATAGTTATTGAAAAGAGACAGCGGAGTTCCTCTTATTCCGCAACTCTCTAATTTACTCACCAGGGTTGGAACAGAGACGGTGTCAAACGCTTTTTTTAGGTCTAAGAAGACAGTAACACATTTGTTGCCACTATCCAGAGTATCAGTTACTAGCGATGTTAGGGCGGTCACTGCATCCTCGGTCGATACACCTTGTCTGAACCCATATTGTGTAGGCGACAGTAAGTCATATTTACTTAGATAGTTAATGAGTCTATTATTTAATAGCTTTTCCACGATTTTGGAAATTCGTCGGACATTGATCGGTCCCGTGCGTCTTGCATCCAGCGGATCGACCTGGTTGCAGGCCTTCCAACACAACGTCTTCCGGTTCGCGGTTGCCACTCCAGAACCTTTCTGCCCCATCGGCTATCCGTACTGCGAGCAATGTGCCCTAGGCCCACTGCCACTTAAGTTTGGAATTTTTTCGGATTATGTCGGTAACCCTAGTTCTCTCTCTCTCTTGCGGATCTCGACATTCCTGATTCGATCACGCAAGGAAACTCCGAGCATAATCCTCTCCATTGTCCTTTGGGTGAATGTAAGCTTTCTGATGAGGCCCATTGTGGGCGACCACGTCTCAGAGCCATTTGTCATCACTGGCAACACACACTGGTCATAGACTTTCGTCTTGAGACAGTGAGGTAAGTTGGTCGAGTAGATACCGCTCAACTGTCCGAACCCTGCACAGCCGCTTACTTGGTCAAAATAAAATTTAGCCCAACATTTTATTTCAAATGACAGATGTTTTAAACAGTCCGAAATATGAACGGTTCTTCTCCACAGAGCAAGTAGGATTCAACTGTCATGAATATTCATATTAATTCTAATTATATCGTTAGCAATTCAAATGGAGTTTATTTAAGGTTAATAACACTTCCGAAATACAAGAAGGAAATATTTATCCTTTTAGGTAATTAGTTTCACAAGTAAGAGAAACTGTTGTTCCTGAATAATTAGACCTTCTGTAATTTGTCTTAACTAAACACTGAAAAGGCTAAATCACTGCTAATAGCCGTAGAACCGATGACCGGTGAACGGTGAGGTAGACGTGACCTTGAGTGGAGACCGCGAACTGGCAAACGAAAGGTAGGACACCCTTAGGCTAGGTGGAGCGAAGATCTTGGCAGGGTGGCTGTAGCAGCTGGATGACAGTTGCCGAAAATCGAAGCAAATGGCATGCAACTGGAGAGGCCTATGTCCAGCAGAGGACTGCTGTAAGCTGATGACGATGATGATGCTGCTGACTGCTATGAAAAGTCAAGGGGACAATAAACATTGTTCTAAAAATTCTGTACAGATAGATCACTTTGTGAACGTATTGACGCTTTGGTTTCGCATTCTCGCACCTGTCTTCAATACCCTTAAAAAAGCTGTCATTCATAAACCTAGTAGGGTAAACCAACCTACGGCTGGCACCCCTCCTGTTATTGGTAATTCTGAATTTAAAGGCAAAAAAATAACATAGACTACGCAATGTTGAACTTCTGCGCCAGTAGTAGGATTTTAGATAGCTTTTTATAATTTAGTGAAAATATATGTATGTTGCATCAAGGCTGGCCGATAGATGTAAACCATCGGGAAGTCAGGATGTATTCCTTTAGGTAAGACATCGTGTGTGGGCAGGTCGGTGGGTACAATCGTGAAAATTAATACACAAATTATTCGATACGGTTATTCGGTTATTCAAATAGTCACAACTCAGTTACAATCTTGCTTACTAATATTACGGATCGACACTGATCCTACGACCTCTTAGCTCTAAGGCGGTCAGTACTCAACTGCTATATTCTGCTGTACCCACCACGCAAGCGGTTAGAAAAAGCGCTCCAATGCGTAGTTGTTCATGATTTGCCGCCAGGGGCGTGCTTGTGATTTGTTTTGACGTCCGTACTATTGACTAAACCTACATGTATAATTACTATTTCACTGGATGAAACGACTCTTAAAATAAAGATAAGAATATTTCCTTCGATGTCATTATAATTTTTGTATGCTAGTGCATTTCAATATGATTTTCTGGGCATTTAACTTTTAATATAATTTTTCTATCAAAACAACAGGTGGAAGTATCCTACATGGAGATATACTGCGAGCGGGTCCGCGATCTTCTGAACCCTAAGAACAAAGGAAACCTTCGGGTCCGCGAGCATCCAGCCCTGGGCCCCTACGTGGAGGACCTCAGCAAGCTCGCTGTGACGTCATACCAGGACATATACGACCTCATTGATGAGGGCAACAAGGCTAGGTGAGGATAAGCTTTTTTTTCGTTCATCCATAATATTACGACAAGGTCAAAACTAACTGTGCACTTGGAGCTGTCAATGTTACTCAGGGTGATGATTATTTTGACTGTGTAGTCCTTTTGAGCTTCCAACCTGAGTATCTAGAAAAGTGACGTTTGTCATCGAAAGCGTGTCGATAGCGATTGTCAAAAAAGCAAAATTGTATGAGATTGTCAAGCGATATCGAAAAAACACGTGATCAATCCCTTACATTTTGACATTTCGACTATCACTTACCCTCACATCGAAGGCCACTTGTCTAGAGCCACAAGATTATTTTTGTGACATTCAGAACATTCTGATTTATCCAGTAAATCTGTTTGATGTGATTCTTTATTTAAAAAAAATGTTTTAAGAGTATAATCTGGACGCAAGACTGATCAGCCGTTCAGTAATGCGACCAGACTTAAAGGGTAGGTGTTCTTGCGGTTGTTGCGCTGCTGATAAGGCCCTGTAATTTAAATATCTATGGGCCCTCCCCTCAGCCGGCGCGAGACCTTATAAGTCGTCTGTTTAATTGTTTTTCTATTGTGTCTGTAACTCAGAACATCAGGTTTTACTTGGGAATCAATACTTGATCCATCAACATATTTTGTGTAGGGAGGTAATATAATCTATAATCTTATACTGATCCCGCGGCTCAAGCATGATCTTTGCAAAAGCTCATTGTACTCACCATTCGACTTGTATGTTGACAGGACCGTGGCGGCGACGAACATGAACGAGACATCCTCTCGTTCTCACGCTGTCTTCACCATCTTCTTTACGCAACAGAGGCATGACCAGACCACCAACCTTATGTCGGAGAAGGTAAGAAACAATTTTTTCTATTCACGGCAAGATGGAAATAAGTCCATTTGGTCTTCGGGGTTATGTAACACCTTAGAGAGATCGAAGTTTTTACCCAACTGCCAAAGGATATTGTGTTAACGAATATTTTTATGATATATTTTATGGCTGATAGACGTATTAGCAAGTACCGACCCGTACATGAAGCTTGGTGACCTTTTTATTCCTAAAAGTTCGCGAATAAAGTGTAAAACATGGGCAAAGTAGATAGTAGAGCTGTAAGTTGGTATACGTCGATCAGGGATGTGCCCTAACGGGCGTTGAACGGTGGGTGTTTTCCGGGTTGGTATTTCAAGAGGTAATATGTGCTGATGGTGATGGCCGGGGTGGTTTTAGTGAGGTAAAAGTCCCACACTTCCTGGTCTTTTTCCCCGTAATTTCAGGAGCCTTTTGAAGTTTTCCTCACGATAACGACTCGTAAGTTGAACGTTTAACGTCAAGTGCGAGAAAAATTTGATTAGTCTAAAATTAAAATGTATTTCCCACTTACTTATTAATTTGATTGTGATTGGCTTTTAAACTTAGAAAACGACGAAATAATTCCGAAAATAATAGATAATCTGACCCTATTTTTTTTTGGTCTTCGTAATGGATACCCACCGGCTGGGGAAACGGAGAGTTCTGTCGGACTCCAACCGACTAAAACCCCACAGTTCCTAATGTTTTGATCCTGTTTTTCAGGTTTCCAAAATCTCGCTAGTGGACTTGGCAGGATCCGAGCGAGCGGACTCCACAGGCGCTAAAGGCACGCGCTTGAAAGAAGGCGCGAACATCAACAAATCTCTGACTACCCTCGGAAAAGTCATCTCTGCGCTCGCTGAGATTGTGAGTACATTTGTTTTGTTTTATTGGTGGTAGTAGAGTAGTTCTGTGTTAGTGGACAGTTTTTTGGAAAAACAAAAGTCTTCACTGACAAGTGAAATAAGGGCCAATTTCCGTAATTAAAAACATTTCGAAGAACTGTCCAACGTAGATCAAAATGAATACTGGACTAACTTTAATATTTTACAAGTGATGACATTCTATATAAATTAATTTGAAATGACAGATAAATGACAACTTAACGGATTGGAGTGACAAAATTGATTGTGCCACCCTTTATTTTACTAATGCCGATTTAGTAGTTAACCTCGTGTTAGCAACTAACTCTGAGTTAAGTCTTTGGTTCCACAGGGCCTTAGCGTCGCAAATTATGAGTGTCGTCACTAAATACTGGAAAACCGATTTCAGAGTTATGTGATGGTGCTAGTACTACATAGGATAAACAGCACAATTATAAAAAAATTACAATTTGAAGCTTAAGACATTCTAATTTCAAATTTTCTATAGGGAATTTGAATTTAGAATCTGTTAAGCAGTTGCTAAAGAACTTATTCAAGAGTTTATAAATAAGGCCCTAAGTGCTAGACAACCTATTTGGTTGAAGAATGTTTACTAGAATTTGGCTATTATAACTATGCAGAACTCATGATTGGTATACCCAAAAAGTTTTCTATTTCGTATGCTTTTACATCTGTCACTTTCGTGGTACTTGAGCTGTCAGTTGCTTACGCTGTACATTGTTTTTCACAAATCCAATTAGAAAAATGGTTAAACCTATTAGAAGTGGAGTGCGGGAGTTATTATATTACATGTTATGTAAATTCGAAGATGTGAAAGAACAGCACGATACCTTTCTTAGCCAAAAACGACAATGTTTACAAGTTATCGCAAAGTTGACGTGTACGTCGATCTAATGATCTTGATATTTTGACTTTTAATTTTTGCATAATAGATTATCAAACTAAGAATATTATTTTGAATACTCATACGCCAGTTCATGTTGTTTACAAGAACATCGTGTCAATTTACAAGATTATGAAGCAAAACAACAAACTTTGTGGTTTTGCAGTAATCACTCACAGTGATAAAACTGTATCAAATCGACACTGCATCGTACTAAAGTGACTATTCTTTATCAAGAATGAATCAGAATATAAACAAAATAGTCTATCAAAAACAACAAAAAACAACTATCACAATACTTTTTCGTAGTACAGACGGTGTTTATACCTTCTCCAAAATTAATCAGAATATAAACAAAATAGTCTATCAAAATCAACTATCACAATCCTTTTTCGTAGTACAGACGGTGTTTATACCTTCTCCAAATTTTCGGTTGCACACATTTTTTGAATAATGCGTAGTTATAATAGCCAAACTCTATAGTCGGCACTAGCTATACTAGAATGATAGAATAGCTAATGCCACGATAAGTGACCAGTCAGTTCCAACTGTAACTGATGGAATAACTTTCAACACGGTCGAAATAACTGTGCACATCGACCCCACTCCCGCATACCCGTGCGGCGCCCCGAGTTCGCTTCGTGCGCCAATAGCTAGAGTCGAACGCCGCGAGTGACGTCCCGGCGCCAGATGCACAGTTATTTTAACCGAGTAGTACTGATCAAAGATAAAAATCTTAAATTAGATAAACACATAATGGTGTTGGCTATATTAAAATGGGTGTTGTATTTAGATACCTGTATATACCTACATAGTTTTAAGTCAATAATTTCCAACGGAACGCAAGATTTTTTGAATATTGATTGATTGTTGCTGTATTCTTGATGCTCAACTAAAGTACGGTGTGCACTAGTTGGTTTAATTTGCCAAGTGTATTTTTATAACTAACTTGTATCGTCTATTAAGGGTCTATCCACATATCTCAGAGAAAAACCAAATTCTAGGCTGACGTCTTACTCTGACTTTGACAATTCTCTACGTCTTAAGAGTCAAAGTCGAGTGCGAAAACGAGATAGAGCTATACGCGACGTATAGCGTCATCTCTTTTATCAATCATGCACCTTATCTCTGAACTGTGTGGAGAGAACTTTCCTTTGTATTCAAGTCGGTAATGAAAGTGTACTTGCGCTATTAAACATGTTAGGACCACTTGCATGGAAAACATGACTCAAAGTTATTCGCTAACACGAGGTTAAATTGACACTTTGTCATACAATATTGTCAATTTAAGCTCTTGCTAGCAACTAACTCGGAGTTAAATTGTCGTGCAAGTGAGCCTTAGTGGACCGTGCTTTAAACGTAGAAGTATGCTAAACTAACAAAACATTCACGTTTGTTTTAATGCCCCGTATCTCCGTGGAAATTATAATTAGTCGGTGAGTTTGGTTTCTGTAATAGAATACTAGGAGTGTGTGTGCACATTACTAATATTTTGTTAACCCCGTTTAGCGAGTGATCCTACTGTGTCGTAACTCTAAATCCTCACCCTGCACCCTAATGACGGTTTTCTGAAATTATTTCCACTATACTCTGTCCAAGATGAAGGTACATTTTTTACAAACAATGCACTGACAGCTCAATCTGCTGACAGCAGGGGTGAACATTTTAGGTTCGCTATATTTTAATCTTCTAGTCCTTGGATATTTTATGTTATCAAATTATCTTTCATCAGTACTAACTCAATGAAATCGATGTACAACAGATATATCATTCTCTATCAAACTCGTTTTATTTTTGTTGTAGAGGGTAACCTTAAAAAAATGCTGTTTTACTTTGTTAGTAAACATTGTATCTTCAAAATGGCTAAAACCCTTAAGTATTCTGACATTACTTAAATTGACGCAACGTCATGTTGCTGTCTTAGCTGTTATAAGTTGCGTTTTTAATCGAAATGACCTCTCGCCAAACTGGCTCCAATGGTGGATTGAATTTTCTTGAAAACCCTCATTAAGTAACACACTGGGAATGACAATCCCTGTCATTTTGACAGTTCAATAATATCCGTTGCGTCATTTCTACTGTCAAGCAGACTAGGTTCTAGCGATAGATTCGCACCCTAATTGCGTAACTACACTGGGAATGACAATCCTCTTTCATTTTTGGAATTCAATAATAATAACCATTGCGGCATATCTGCTGTTGTACATTTGGATTGTTCGAACAAACAAAGAGAGGGATTATGTTGTGCTGTCAAAATGATGTTGATGCCATTTTCCTTTTTATTTATTTTCGTTACAACCCAATGGGAACACTCGCTTAAGTCTAAGCTAAATATGCTTGTGCTAGGAGTGGGTTCACTGCACTGTGAGCTTCAAACTCATGGCCTAAAAATTGCCTAACCAACGCCTTAGCCAATCGGCTATTGTTGCTTTAATTCAAAAACACATTTAGAAAATTCAAATTTTGAAACCAAATTTTTTTGATCATTGGTTCACTTGCAATATTTGGCTTTTCGCCTAAGTTCAGATGATCGTGCGATGGTAAGTTCTATGCTTTATGTGCATACAATGAAGGTATAAGCTTTTGTGAAATCTTTTAAGGCCTAAATACGTGCGTCGTCGCACGACTATCTGTACGTGGCCTTATGCTTAAGACTGCTTGATCTAAGTCCAGACACATAACTTAGATCATGCCTTATTTGTATTAAAAGTTATCGGATTATATCTGCTCAAATCTCTCTAATAGTAACAGGTCTGTTAATTATTAAGTCCAAATAGTAAAATATTGTTCAGCTTCAGTAGATGTTTAGAGAGAGATAGATAAACCGGCCGCACTTTGGATGCTTTTGAGTGATAATAATGCGCACGAAATCGCACGAAAGATCTAAGTAGATATTAAAGTGCACGCATACTAGGCAATATGAGTAAGCCGTTTGTATATGCGCCTGAATTTCCGACGCTTTGTGTATATGCGCTAGTATTTCTGACGCCTTGCGTGTAAGCGCCTGTATTTCCGACGTATTCCGTATAAGCGCCTGTATTGCCGACGTATTCCGTATAAGCACCTGTCTTTTCGACGCATTGCGTATAAGCGCATGTATTTGCAAAGCCTTGCGTATAAGCGCCTGTATTTACGTCGTATTGCGTATATACGCCTGTATTGCCGGCGCTTTGCGTTGTCGTGCGTACCATACACACCAAAATTACGTAGCGTTCGTATCCAATTTTCGGCTTGCCGTGCAGCGATATCCTCCGATAGCTTTCCTCAGCTTCGCTACTATCTGTGCTTGAAAACAACTATCGTTCTCCACCAGGCGTCAAAGAGCAAGAAGTCAAAGAAGGCGGACTTCATTCCGTACCGTGACTCCGTGTTAACGTGGCTGCTTCGAGAGAACCTTGGAGGCAACTCCAAGACGGCTATGATAGCCGCCATTTCGCCGGCTGATATCAACTTTGATGAGACCCTCAGTACACTCAGGTAAAAATAAAATAAATTTATTTCGGGCTTTAAAAACCCATAAAGGAATATACTATTTGAATATTATGCATTTCTTTGTGGCGGGAATCGACCTTTAGCCCGTTATCAGAAGACTAAACATTTGTTTACATCAGTGATTTAAAAAAAAACAAATCCAATTCTTTTGCGATAAAAACTTTTAGGTTTCTTTTACACAAGGAAATATAACTTCATACGGGTGTATTTGCCATCTATTATCCTTATTTACGTCAAAAAAAAAGACAAACTCTACTTTTGGCGGTTACACAGAAATCATATAACCGTCGAATTCTTTATCAACATTCACAGTGGCTTCAAAAAGTCCTAAGAATATCATTCTGTCGCTGATATAAGTACGCTTTCAAGATACAAAGACAGCATTGATTTCCGATTGAAAATTCTGCTATAATTAATTCTCTATACATGGTAGAGAGTAGTGGTGGCCTAGTGGTATCGGCCGCGACTTACAAGTTGTAGGTCGTGGGTTCGAGCCCAGGCAGGCGCTTTACTTTGTGTAAATTATTTCATCACCACTGCTCTCAAAACGGTGAAGGAAAACATCGTGAGGAAACCGGCATGTCCTAGAACCTAAAATTCGAAGAAATGTAACATCCACCAACCCGCACTGGGCCCGCGTGGTGGATTACAGCCCATTCCCTCTCACAGATAGGAAGCCTGTGTCACAGCAGTGGGATCATTAATAGGCTGATGATGTGATGTGACACGGTGGCAGTGGGCAGGGCACATTGCTCGCAGAACGGATGGCTGATGGGGCCGAAAAGTTCTGAAGTGGCGACCGTGAAACGCAAGACGTTGCGCTGGAAGGCCTCCCACTAGGTGGACCGATGACCTGGTTGAAGGTTGCGGGAATCCGCTGGATGCGAGACACAAGGGATCGCTCAATGTAGCGATACTTGGTGCAGGCCTATGTCCAGCAGTGGACGTCTTTCGGCTGAAATGATTTTCATGACACGGTGAAACACACAGGATTGATAAAATTTTGAAATTGCTTCTGCCTATGTATTGTACGACTTTCTGAAAATGGATTTTCCATACAAAGTCATCATCATCAACTGAAATAGTACATTGTGATACAAGGGTGGAAAGTTTCGGCTCGGGCTTGGGCGAGGGTTTTTAATGACACGAGTTTGCAATAACCTACACGCCCGTGTATCACACGATATTTTTCAATACAGTTGTGGGAAATAGTAAAAACAAATCAAAGAATTAGATTTGTTAATTCCCAAAAAAATTAAATTTTCGCGCGTTTTTGCAACTGGACATATTTTATTTAGAACGAAAACACAGCCTATTCGATTTTTGACAAATGTTGATGTGAAAATAATTATATTGAAACTGGTAATTAAATATATTAAACAACCATTTACAAGACTTTTGAGAATTAAATGCTAAAACGTACGGAATCATTCATTTTTCCTCGTATAAAATCTATCCGATTTTATTCTATATATGAAAACTCTATGCTACTAAACTTTTTAAATTGACTTATAAATTTAAAACTAAACTGCAAAACTAATGATCGAGCTCGTAAACAAAAGTCACGACCGCGTAACAGAAAGATGCCTATGCATAAGATTTAATTTTCGAATCATAATTATAGCCTCTGAAAGTACGCCATGTTTAACAACTGTATTGAAAAAAAGTTGTATGGGAGATACAATATGTTTTTTGCAGCAGTTTTTAAAATATGATCACATCTTTCCGTTACACCCTGTGTACAACACCACATCACAATCCCTAAACTATTTTATTTTTTATTTAAGTGCCGTTTCCGTGAGTGTGACCGTGTCATCAACAGTGGGCCCTACGAGAATACCAGCGCGGCGTTATTTATTATTTGATTTACTTTTTTGGTCCCGCACGAGGTTCTTTTTAGGGTTCCGTGCCCAAAGTTTAAAAACGGGAGCCTATTACTAAGACTCCACTGTCTGTCTGTCTGTCTGTCACCAGGCTGTATCTCATGAACCGTGATAGCTAGACAGTTGAAATTTTCACAGATGATGTATTTCTGTTGTTGCTATAACAACACAGATACTAAAAATAGATAAAATAAATATTTAAGTGGGGCTCCCATACAACAAACGTGATTTTACCGTTTTTTGAGATAATGGTACGGAACCCTTCGTGCACGAGTCGGACTCGTTTAATTATTGTTTTTGTTTATCTCGTGTCTCTTGTGTCAACAAATTCTTTTTTTTTCTTTCTCTCTAAAAACTCTCTCACCAACAGATACGCCGACCGCGCCAAACAGATCGTCTGCAAGGCCGTGGTCAACGAGGATGCCAACGCCAAGCTCATCAGAGAGCTCAAGGAGGAAATACTCAAGCTACGGGAACTGCTCAAGGCAGAGGGCATCGAGGTTGAAGAAGGTAGGTCTTTGTGTGTACCTGAGTGTGGCCTTGAGTTTTGTTTGAAGGTCGATGGATAAACTGACGTCTTTAGAAACTTCTTGCCTTGTTTCGAACTTTATGGGTATACTAGTGGTATGCCCCGGCTTTGCCTGGGTCATAATAATTTATAGCCTATAACCATCTGCAATAATGTACCTTTCAAATAGGTGTAGTGTTTCCAGTGAAGACTCTACACGTCTGAACACACTCACAAAATTCAGGCTCTCTTTTTATAATATTAGTTAGGGTATCATGCTGTGGACAATTCCAGTCGCTTAGATGGCCTTGAGGCTACCTGCGACTCCATGTTTATCTTAAGTATTAAGTACCTTTCACGGAGAAATCTCAATGCTTAAAAATTATGGCCGGTAGGCAAGCGCTCTGCCAGAAAAGCCTTTGTTGGTTAAATAGTTCTGTAGGTAATGTTGACTTATTCTGATCTTAAAATCGTGTTCTTTAACTTATTCTGATCTTATAATCGAATGTTTTTATTGTTGCAATAGAATTTAAATCTAAAGCAGTTTGTCATATTTTATGTCAGTTTATCTATCGACCATCATAACAGCTTATTCTCGGCTTTCTGAGTGAGTTAGGTTGTTTAGACGTCTTGTGATGATAGACCGTCTTGTGTGATCGTTTCGTAGCGAACAAGCCACGCCAGTAACGATAACCTACACAAATATAACCATTGAATTAAGTCTCATATTCCTGATACTAAAACTTGATTCTGTTTCCAAAACCCTCACGAACTAGGACCAGACGGTAAAGTCCTTTATGAAAAGAAACAAGAGCCCACCAGTAAGTAACAGCGATAATGAGGCTTGCGCATTTTTGCATCTGTACACCCCACCTGTACGCTTGGCCTCCATTTTGAATCGGGGTTGCCAGACACGAAAAAATATGCAAACTTTTTTGATAAAATGATCTGGCAGCCTACACTTTAATGAAAAAAAAAAGCAATTTATTTTGCACCTTGTCCAGCGCTTGTCGCGTTTGTAGGCATAAAATATATAGTATATCACTTCACGAATATACGAATATTATATGAACTATGGTGTGGGTCATACCATAAATATATATGACTATAGATATATAATTGCGCTTATCTATCACTATATTCTATTGGTGTTGGTCTGGAACACTATTGAACATGGTTATATACAGATAGTGTATGTATGTAGTAAATAATACTTGGTGTGCTGATATGTATTGTACTGAGCATTTTATTTATCGTATATAAATTGTATTTATTAATAAAATATTATTATTCTAAAGTGCTCAGTCCCGTATTATGAAAACAATCGATTTTGATCCACCAGATACTTCATTTTGCACCTTAAAACAAAATATTGGAACATATCTATATACTTTCTTGAATTCGACTAAAACTCGCACAACAATCAGTCAAAGGAATTACCGTTACTTATCCAAAATCGATACAACTCCTTCAATTGACTTCAATATGAACACATCTTCAAAATCGATTGTATAATCGGGTGGGTATCAAACCGTCAGTTGGCGGCCATATCACAAACATTGGCATTGGAAGAGTAACTACCCACTTGATTTTGTTGGTCCAAATTTTTACATTGGTCGCCAAACGGTTATTATATTGTGAATATTGCATTGCTACAGTAAAAGCTTCCTAGCTTAAGAAGCCTTGCATGTTTTCCCATTATATTTGTGTCAGAATAGAATAATTTTGGTGTCAAATATTATTTCGTGTAGTATCTATATAATCACTAAAATAATTTTACTGTGGACTTATAATTGTGCAATAGTTTGCACGATGAACCAACGTGATTCGCACATTAATTTGCACTACATCTCACTTAGTGCAATATTAACGTGTTTTATAGATAAATATTAATATAGAAAGTCGTAGATATCGATTTAAAAATCGAAAATATTTAACCAAAAGCATGCTTGAAATTACAAAAATATATTGATTTATTTAATACACATATGGTTTGGTTTCCAATGATTTAAAGTATCCAGCATATCTTGTGTATCCGGCATAACCAAGAGTGTCATTGATTCAATGGTAAAAAAAAATATTAAAAGGTGATTCCAACTCAAAAAAAGACCTAACCCGTCTCTAAATTACAGTCTACTTATGAATAAATTCGCAAATATATAAATAATATTTTATATTAATAAACTAATATATCAATCCTTCTCCAAACTCAACAAATTCTTTTGTCTTTATAAAGCTAACATGCCGTTTCATTATGATTATAACAGGAGAAGAAAACAACTCTTCACCACAACGCAAGAAGAGCGAGGCGGAGGTACTGTCTCCGAAGTTGTCCCGAGCAGCCACGACCATCGCCGAAGAGGCTGTCGACCAGTTACAGGCTTCGGAGAAACTTATTGCTGGTAAGTGTGTATACTGGGTGGACTCCGGGCTTATTCTGGATGCTATCTAGGCTCTAAATAGGCTTGGGAAGCACAACAGGGTAAGACTGTTGTGGGTCCCTGGGCACAAAGGAATCCATGGTAACGAAGTGGCTGATGAACTGGCAATAGAGGGCTCAGCAAATGACTTTGTGGGTCCAGAACCATGTGTAGGCATTTCGACGTGTCTCGTAAAAGCCGCATTTAGGGAGTTTGCAGATCACAGACAACGAACTTATTGGCTGTCTAATACCGGTCTGCAACATTCCAAGAAATTCCTAGGCTCTGCGTTCAAAGCCCGGGAATGCATTTGGAACATGAGCAGGGGGCAAATCCGCTACCTGCTAGGGGCCTTTACTGGGCACTTTGGAACCAACGACATGCTCATGAAGATGGGTCTAACCGCGACACCAATGTGATGTGCAGGTTGTGTGGGGAACATACGGAACGCATGGAGCACCTTCTGTGCACATGCGATGCACTGGCTGGTAAGCGAATGAGTCTACTAGGGGTTGGATATCCAAAACCAGAAGACTATAGGCTCATATCTCCTAGTCTCGTTGTAAAACTCATGAAAACAGTTTTCAACGAGATTAGGGAGGAGTAAGTTATCTAGGGGACAACAATAGATCCCAATGGGTCGAAGTGTCCGAGATATTTCTCGGCCCCTCCATAAGATAAGATAAGTGTGTATACTAGAGAGATAATTTGGAGATTACCAAACGAGGTGGACCCAGCAAAATGAATTTGTTAGGGTGTTGAGGTGATGTTTCAGAACATCACCTCATCACCAGGTATCTGCATACCTCTGGCATAAACTTCAAAACTTCCCCTCTGTCTAAGATAGGCAGAACTTCAGAATAACTTGCAAAACAGCATAAATGGAGATAATAAAATTATATTATTGTAATCTTACCGAGCTGCTAGCTGCTGTAAAATAGCCTGTTGCAGCAATGGCAAGGACTGTAGTCAAATTTAGATCCCCCAATTTAGTAGATACGTTTTCGTTAACCAGCGACAAAAGTAAGAATATCAGCACTTACAAAACCAGTAAGGTTGAAAACCTAAGATTCACCAGGCCAAGACCCATTCCCCAACTCACAGAGAGGAGGCCTATGTCCCGGCTTAAGCCTGATGATGATTTTTCGAGGTCCTCATCTCAACTGAGTGCGGAAGCAAAACATCAAATCGTGTGTGTTGGTGTTACCAACTTTACTTTCAGAATAGTATACTTTTTTTTTTAACAGAATGTAGGTACAAGATACAGCTGCTAAATCATATTAAGATCCTTATACTTTCTACCTTAACTAAGGCATTCAGAACAGTTTTATAAAATAAATTAAGTTAATTTAAAACAATACAGGCATAACGCAAGCATAATACAGGCACAATGTCAAAAATAAAATAAATTTATAAATATACCTACATTATTAATGAACTTTCACCAATTTCTGTTTTTTTTTTATAAAATCACTAGCTTCTGCCAGCGGCAGGGGTTTCGCCTGCGTACATTTTTGCTGGCATAAGAAGCCGCCTATATGTTATTCCAGACTATAATCTATCTATGTGCCAAGTTACATCCAGATCTGTTCAGGCGTTAAGATGTGATTATCTAACAAGCATCTATCCATCCATCCGTCCAAACTACCGCATTTATAATATTAAACATAATACAATAAAATCATTTTCTATCACTAACAGAACTTAACGAAACATGGGAAGAGAAGCTCAAGCGCACGGAACAGATCCGCGTCCAGCGCGAGGCTGTGTTCGCCGAGATGGGTCTCGCGGTGAAGGAGGGCGGCATCACTGTGGGCATCTACTCGCCCAAGAAGACGCCTCATCTCGTGAATCTCAACGAGGATCCCAATCTGTCCGAGTGTCTGATATATTATATCAAGCTTGGTGAGTAAGAAAAAAATATTGTGTAGAGTGTGTGCGGAAAGACAACCGTCATGGCGTAAAATGGAACTTACATTATGATATTTATAAAACACTACTTTTCACTTACTAATTCTATCTCAAAAAGAAGAAAGAAAATACATTTATTTAGCACAGACTAAAATACACACAATATAGGTACTAGATTCATAATAATATACTTCTTTTTGGTCTCGCACGGGATTTTTTATTTTGACTATTGTGTAATTTTTATGCTTATTTCTCGTGTCTCCTGTGCGGGTCACAAATAAATATTTTTCTTTCTTCTTTTTTCTTTTCTTTCAGATAAAATACAAATAAAAAAGTGTAAAGTCTGACGTAAGAACTTAACAGGAAAGTGTGCCTCACGGCTGCGCCAAAAAGACCCAGTTCAGCAAAAATGCCAGACAACTAGTGCCTGACGCTGGTTTAAACTCGACCTGAATAAAAAATATAAAAAAAAAACTAGTATTTTGTTACAAATAATCCTTAGAGGTACTTTTGAATGGTAAAACATAAAAAAGATGAATCTAGTTGCAAATCCGCAAGCGTCAGTAGGTCTCAATAGAGAAGAATTTGCAAGAAACTCCACGGACGCTCTTTTCCAACAGTTTAAGTTGTTTTGGTAACATCATTCTTCTTGGAAAAATACATATATGTGAGAACAAAGTAAAAAGACATGCACGTAAAAGCGTCTGGAGTAACAAACAATTTATAAAAATACAATAACAGGCCGAGGCAGATAAGTTATGACCAATCCCAACTGATGGCACCCGTTCACGATACTGTAATACTACCATCTCTGATTTTAAATAATACTGTACGAAAATAATGTATTTGATCCGTCTTGTATCAGTTTTATCTGATCGTCTATCCGAAGAATATACCCTTAGTGTGTTTGACCTTATTGAAATTTGTTCAAATATGGAACCAAATATGAATTTTCTGTAAGCATTATCTTCTTTTAAGACACTTTACTAGCAAAAAATATCAATAATCTTTCAATGTTCAGGCGTAACCCGCGTGGGTACCCACGAGGCTAACGTCCCGCAAGACATCCAGCTGTCGGGCTCGCACATCCTGAGCGAACACTGCATCTTCGAGAACACTGACGGGGTCATACTGCTCATCCCCCACCGAGACGCGCTCATCTATGTTAATGGACGCGAGGTAAGAAAATACACACCGGGAAAACAGTGGCAGAAACTCGCGATTATCGGTCTTCTTAAAAATGACTTTCAGTTGTAACAGATCCAGCTGAAAAAAATATTAAACGTAAAGACCTCTGGGACCCGACCACAAGCTCTTAAAGTAAGTTTATTTTGAGTGTGTGTTAGGTACTGTCCCTAACACACACTCAAAACTAAGAGAAACTTACTCTAAGAGCTTATGGTCACTCCCCCCTGATCTTTGCAAAATTACCAACGGTGAACCCGTCCGCTAGCGGTCAATTGCGTATCCAAGTAATTTATTTTATTTTAGACAACCGTGGGTTTCATATGGTCTTTTCAATACATGAAACATGGTAAAGGCCTTTGGCTTTGTACAATTTAGGTCCGCCTAACTAACTTAAGTCATGAAGCTAAATAATAAATGTATCTGATAGAAAATAATAGGCTAATATTATAAACTAGACTGTCGTGATATTGATTTTATTGAAAGCCAAACTCATTTATGCCAATTAGGGCCAGTTTCTGAAGTCAACGTCAGATCTCAAATCAGCTGACAATTTGTCACAAATTAACCAGCCGTCAGTTGTCAGTGAGTTTCTCAACACTTCATCATCGAGAAATTACGTAATCGCTTGTTACATTAAATAATCGACATTAATTTATTTCGGTTGGCTACCCTAGCTGGTATTCATTCATGCTATAACGTAATCAGTAACTTTAAATAGTATTTTATCTTGAGAGGCTGGGTTGGTGTAGCCGTCAAGTTAAGCAAACCTTACCAAGGTCGATTTTTGGATGGGTAACCACTTTTTTTTTGGTTTGCTTGTTTTTGGATAGGTGACCCCACCCACACAGGTTAAGCAACACATACCAAGGTTATTCTTTGGATGGGTGACCGCTTTTTTTTGGTTCGTTTGTTTTGGATGGCTGACCCCGCCAGGGTAAGCAACACTTGCCAAGGTCAGTCTTGGGATGGGTGACCACTTTTTTTTGGTTCGCTTGTTTTTGGATGGGTGACCCTGCCAGGGTAAGCAACACTTACCAAGGTCACTGTTTGGATGGGTGACCACTTTTTTTGGGTTCGCTTGTTTTTGGATGGGTGATCTTGTTAGATGTTGTTTAACCTAACGGGGTGACTTTAGGATGGGTGATCAAAAATTTTGTGGCGATGGTCACCCATCCAAAGACTGACCTTGGTTAGTGTTGCTTACCCTGGCGGAGTCACCTATCCATAAACAAGCGATCCAAAAAAAAGTGGTCACCCATCCCAAGACTGACCTTGTTAAGTGTTGCTTACCCTGGCGGAGTCACCTATCCATAAACAAGCGATCCAAAAAAAAGTGGTCACCCATCCCAAGACTGACCTTGTTAAGTGTTGCTTACCCTGGCGCGGTCACCACCCCAGCCGCTTCAAGTTAAACACAAACAGTAAACAAAAAAGTACAGGGTATAGTCAACACTGACCTGGGGATCGAACCTTCCTCACGCGCACTAGCGTGAGGAAGGTTCGATTCCCAGGTCAGTAACAGTTTGTTTTATTTTTATTTATTTAAATAAATACAAAATAACAATTTTTTATAATTGTGTCAAGTTTTTATAATGTTATTAATTTAAAAGTTTGTAATATCCTATTTTTTTTTAAATCTTTGTAATCAACTATAATTGATTTATTTAACATATTTTTTATAACTTAACCCATACCATATTTTTCGCCGACCCCTATTATCTTTTTATCGTAATATAAGCCTTTAAAGTCATAATATTAATTTTAATCCGCGAATAATCGACCAATTTCCAACAATTATAAATTAGGCTCGTTGACAAGAGATTAACATTGAAAAAGGTGCTCAGAAACCCAAAACTGCTGTAACATGTGGTTAATTCGAGATTTTACTCAAATGTGACAAATTGTCAACCACTTGTCACACTTGGATGTTGAGAAACTGAAAGTAGAATTAACAGGCGATTAATCCTCGATTACGTTAACAGCCCGATAATTCTGAGCTGGGAAACCGGCAGTTAGACAATGAAAAGACACTTTTGAATGGCAAGATTTATCGTAATGCTTGCTACCCATACACATGTGAAAGAACGAACAAGAAACTCATATCAAATAAAAGTTTTATATGTGTATTTCTGCAGCCTAATTACGCAAGTGAATTCGGCAAGGCAAAGGATTTGTGATTGGTGGATTGATGGTGGTCAACCATCAATCCACCAATCACAAACGAGATGAAAGATGTGATGTGGATTTCCACCTATGTGATTGGTCGATTGATGGCGGTCAAACTCTGTGCTTTGCCGAAGGGTTATACTTCAAAGAAACAACGGTGTTTAAACACCGTTGACATTAACCAACGTGCCCTTTCACTTCTAATAATATCTTTGTTTCCAGCTCGCTGAACCAGTGATCCTGAAGTCAGGATCCCGAGTGATCCTGGGCAAGAACCACGTATTCCGCTTCACTCATCCAGGACAGCCGCGCGAGGAGCCTGTAGGAGTCAACAAGGAGAACAAGGAAATTAGTGACACTGCCAGCAATGCGGAGAACGACTGTGAGTATCTTCTTCAACGTCGGTACACTCTCGGCTGAGGGCTCCTGGTCATCATGTTGCAGTGAGACTTCTGGCTGCCATGATTCGCCTCACGATGCGACGCCATCCCTCACTGTAGGCTGCTACTCAGGTGCACTCATGCAATGGACCGCCCATCCATCTTGATCTGGTCTGCACAACAACTCCTCACTGTCTTACAAATGAAAGCTGTCCACAACCCACGTACAGATGGCGCCGCGCGCACATATGGGTTCAACCATCTATACAGAAAGTAGACAGGGAGTTTTGTTTGTGCTTGTCCAGTGGCTTATACCACCGCGTATATATGTTATAGTGTTTTTGGACGAACGACGTTCGGTCGTTCTGAAATCAACTTTATTAATACTCTCCACAAAGTTAATATTACAAAAATGATTATTATTTATTGAACATTGGCGCTTGTAGTTTACTCCTATTCATGCTCGAGTAACTCAGACCGTGTAGAAGAGCGTTTATTTTTTTACCCCCATAAATTTTTGGAATATAAATGGAATAGAAATTCAATGAATTGGGGGAGGATTTTGCCCAGGAGTGGGCAATAAAAAAAACATTAGGCTATACAAAAGCCTGGTGTTTTACCAGGCTTTTTTACTTATAACTAACCTTTAAATTTCTCTCCGCAGCTGGCAGTACCGACGCTGATGGCAAGAACGTGGATTGGGACTACGCCCAGTGCGAACTGCTAGAGAAGCAGGGCATCGATTTGAAGGCTGAGATGCAGAAAAGATTGCTGGCTCTCGAGGAGCAGTTCCGCAGGGAGAAGGAACATGCGGACCAGCAGTTTGAGGAGCAGCGGAAGGTGAGAATCAACCTGATTAAAACCACTTCTGACTAACATAAGGAGATTCTTTCTTACTTCAAATCAATGTTCAATGATACATAAATAAATACTTTGATTTAATTTGGCAAGAACGGTACATTACGTCCCTGAATAAACTAAGCACAAAAGCTGACCACCGTCCTAGTTAGTTTTTTTTTAATTCCAATATTCTGAATATTACACATAACATCACTATATCTTTATTTACTCGAAGTGTTGGACAGAGGTAACTTCCTCGTTGTTATCCTTTCCAAAAACGTATTTAAGTTATGCATCTCCCAAAGCAGACCTTTTTTCTGATAAATCAATCTACTAGAAATTGTCATTAAACGATTGTGCCGTGGTTGTAAACAAACAAATGCTTGTTGCAGAACTACGAAGCCCGTATCGACGCGCTACAGCGCCAGGTGGAGGAGCAGAGCGTCACCATGTCTATGTACAGCTCCTACACGCCTGAGGACTTCCATAACGATGAGGACATATTCGGTGAGTGTTTCATTAGCTTTTACAGAACATTACATAACAAATGGTAAGACATTCGTTTCAAAGTTCCCACATTTTTTATCTCGCTTGTAGCAGCACTTAAGCCGCCACATACAAACTAATGACCTGATGTCACACAAATCCTACATCGCGCAAGCAGAGTTTTCGACTTGATCAGTCCGAAAGAACATCATATGCAGAACAGATGGAACCGGAAGACGATACGTTGGAAGGCCTCCCACTAGGTGGACCGATGACCTGGTTAAGGTTGCGGGAAGGCGCTGGATGCGAGACGCACGGGACCGGTCAATGTGGCGACGCCTGGGGGAGGTCTATGTCCAGCAGTGGACGTCTTTCGGCTGAAATGATGCTGATGATGATCAGTCCGATGACAACCGTCGTCGCGCAGTTGCCCGGACAGACACAACACCCGTCTGGTCGGAGAATCCTCCCTTTTCAACGGGATTATGCGAGACTTTCCACCCTCTTCCACCTACATAATTATAAGAGTATCATCCTAATTTAAGCCTTATACTAGTGCATATTAAAGTCAAAGTACAGGTGCAAGTGATTTTCAATGACTTCATGAACTAATCTCGAGCAAGAGCAAAACGATAGCGATTTTTGCGCAATAATTGCTCTTCCATACAGAAGTTTTAGAGTTTTTGGCGGTTTTTTTTTTAATAATTGCATTTGACAAACAGCGAGCGATTAGCAAACGATTGTGTAGGACCTACCATACCTACACTGCAGGTAATTTCGACTTTTATGACATAAAGCGTTTGATCGCTATCGTTTTGCTCTTGCAAAAGATACGTAATAAGCCTGCGGATATCTTATATCTTAAATTATATTTTATTTTTGTAGTGAACCCGCTGTTCGAGACGGAGTGCTGGTCGGCTCGCGAGGTGGGTCTGGCCGCGTGGGCCTTCCGCAAGTGGAAGTACCATCAGTTCACCTCCTTGAGAGACGACCTCTGGGGCAACGCCATCTTCCTCAAGGTACGTTCGACACATAGTTATTTTTTCTATTTTATAATATGTTTTGCCTAGTTGTGTTCTTCACGTCTGGCGAAGAATAACGAGAAGAGTCGATCTTCGAAAATTGTGATTAGACTCGGTAGAGATGTTATATCCAGCATTAGCACCTTATAATATAAACCTATAGATGGTTTTCCAATATTCCTCTATGAACAATAGCAGTTGTAGCCATAGGTAATTAAGTACTTCAAAACAAACGAATTTGCAGGCACAGAGTATTGTTATTAAGATCAAAATCCTTTGTACACAAAAGTTGCACAACATTGTTACAACAACAGTTTCTGTATCAAAAATATGTTTCATTCACGTACTGCAGGCCATTTTGCTAAATTCATCATAACATTGATGCTGCTGCATATAAACCAGATCGTAACCATTATAAATGTAGATCCCAGACGCCCCAGATATTACTCAAAAACTGTAGAATTGAGTACTGTAATCAAATTTTAAACTTGTGAATAGAGCCACACTCGAGGAGGGGACCAGCTACTACACTATTATTTTAACTAATTAGATGTTAAATATTATTAAATGCCTTATTATTTATCAATATTCTGTAAATCTATACAAATAAATAAAATCAAATCATACCTTTATAAAAAGTGAGTAATGTTTTGCGTACTCTTAGCACTTGGTACCAGTAAACTAGCCGGCGGCCCAACCTAGCAAGTATGCGTACGTACAAAGAACATACTAACCACGCATATAAATCTAACTAGATGTCGCGATTGTATGTACTTCGCGTGTCAAAAAATGGAGTAATTTGAGCTTTTCATTTAGCATTATCGGCACCGGAAATCCACCGAAATCTAGAAAAATGCCTTTTATGCCATATTGAGCTGTAAAGACTGTATAGAAAAAGTTGGCCGAGGCATTGGAAATGTTTTCATTCATTGGTAAGTAAATTTGTTTTTAAATTGTGTGTGAAAATGTGGCACGCTTAGTTTTCATACAGATTAAGGGACTTGCGTTGTCTAGTTAGAATGATGTCTGTAATACTAAAACTTAACTAAAACGATTGATTATGAACTCTGCATCGTCTGGGGCGTCTGGGATCTTGGTAATTTAGGCCTTATACACTTTTTAAATATTTCACTTACCTTTTACTTATTCCGAACAGGAAGCCAACGCAATCTCAGTAGAACTGCGCAAGAAAGTCCAGTTCCAGTTCACCCTTCTAACGGACACCCCCTACTCCCCCCTGCCTGCGGAACTCGCCCCTCGCGACGATGCCGACGACGAGTACCGCCCCTCGGCCCCTACTGTTGTGGCTGTGGAGGTCACTGACACTAAGAATGGGGCTACACACTATTGGACTCTGGAGAAGTTACGGTAAGTGGGGGGTGATGATGGGGAATAGACAGGAGTAGGGCCAGTTCAAGATTAGAATAGACTTTTGTGTGTAAGGCCTTAGCTAGAATGATAATCGTGAACTACCCAGTTTGTTTTTTATCAGTAGTTTACTCAACCAATGGTTTAAAATTTCGGTAAAATACTTTTTTTTTTCAGTTGTCACCTCCTTACAAATGGTTAAATAAGTTGAAGAATGAATTATTTGTTTGGCAAAACATTTATGGAAAATACGTTTTGTTTACTACTGAACAAACTGGGCCTTAGTTTCGTGTACTTAGAATTTAACATTTTGATAGGCAGGGATATAAATATTCTAAACATAACTTGAGAGATCCTTCTCTCATATTTTGTGAGTTTGGAGAATAGATTTGAGGCACTACCATCCACATATTCTTTTTTTTAAAGAAAAAGTTGTCACCTGTTTTGGGTTATTTTAAAAATGTAGATTACCATATGATTTAGGTTATCCAAGAAATATTTAGGTAGCACCCGGTATCTGGAAAAGTCAAAGCTAAAAAGTATTTTTTTTGTTATTTCAATCGTGCTATTAAGTGGCACTTTTGAACGTAAACCTACAAGTTTACAAGCAATAATAATTGATTCTACCGTCCGTTCGTGTTATCGACGCATCACAAATACGGTAGTTTCCTGGGTATAAAAATCATAGTCCGTCAGTGAGATTATCAAATAATATTGGACACGTATTTTTGCTTTACCAAATCAATAAAAACTAACAAAGTTAGTCTATGATTGTTATACGTCATTTATTTTCACGTCTTATATACTAAATATGTATCTATTTATTATATGGCATATATATGTATCTATTTGTGTTTTTATTAAGTATTATTGTATCATTATATTCATTGTTAATATTGTTACACCCCTGACAACCCCATGTCATGTCCAGGCAATCACTGTCCATTCCAGGTTGCCTGGTAGAGATCGCGGAATGCGATAAGGCCGCCCGTTGTATATTTTTAGTTTTAAGTTTCTTTTGTTACTGTATTTCTTGTGTACAATAAAGAATACATAAAGTTAAAGTACACCAAAGTTCAGGAGTGGGGGCTTGTGACGTCACAAAGGCAGTATAAAGTGTATTAGCGGCGTGACGTTTCGCGATATTTCAACGCATTATATCGTCGTCACTTTATTTGTACGCGACAAAACAAAAAATACGTGTCCAATATTTTTTATTAATCTACCTGACTGACAAAAAACAAATTATCAGTAAACTACCCTATTGAACGAAAGTAACGTGATGATGTTGGCTAACGTGCGCTTAACAATTATTTAAATTAAGAAACTGGGCCTAGGTCTTCTACAATCATTTATGTATTTATTATTATTTTGAGTATTGAGTATTTTAAATTTTGTTTCATTTAATTTCCCATTATGAAATCTTCTATGTATACTCTGACTTCACATTCATTATTTCGTTAATTTTGTTGCATTTTGTTTTTTGGTGTTTACGTCCGAATATTTTCAAGAGTTGAATATAAAACCTTTTTGCTCGTGCCGTGTTGAGTATTTCCTTTATATACTTAATTGTATATACGGTTGGTTATATATCTGTACTATAGACATTGTATATAATAGTGGGTATGTGGGTAAGTACAATTTCTTATAATAGGACTAAATGTATAGTTGCAATGTCTATTCTATTTCTATTAGCGCTTGTTTTATTTGCCGCTTTATTATTTTGATTTCTCATTTTAACGTGCTATTTATATAATTATAATGTTACAATAGATTCCCTCATTTTACGAAACCATTACGTAAGCAAATGGAAAGAATTCATTACATAGTCATATCATACATTTTGCTTAGTCATAGCAAACAAAACTCAACCTTATTTTTTATCCTATCACCTTATATAATAAGAAAATCGCGTGATGAAGTTCTGATCATTTGCTCGATCAAAATGAGAGGGCATGCCTACTCCTTACGAGATAAGCGTAGAAGGTCCGATATTTTCTTATTTTAAAATATAGAAAAATGTGTTAGAATTGTCTAGTTTTTATTGTTTAGATTTCAAAAATATAATATTTTAAGGAGAGCTCCATGAGGATTTGGTCCTCGCATACGAGAGGCATATCCTCTCAACACCCCAGATAGGTCGGGTAGGGCAGCGGCGGGCTTCATGGCTGTATTGTCCGTAGCCATCGGCTGGAGCTCATGCGTCAGATATACAACATGAACGAGAGCGCATGCGCGGAGGACGAGGCGGCTCCGCCAATGGTGCTGGCCCCGCCGCCACTGCCGGCCATTCCCGGCCACACGCTGGGCCAGGCTGGCGCGGCCCCGCCCGCCGACATACTGCACTGTATATCCGCGTGTGCACAGCAGACGCGACTCTCGCTAGCCAACCTGCTGCCCTCCAGGTTTGTGAACGCTGACCTGCGCCTCGCTTAAGCCCCTTATTTACGTCGAGATTCCTTCTAGCGATTTAGCTGTGTTAACTGATCAAAGTCAGTCAAAAAATAATAGTTTTTTTTTAATATTTAACAGATACAATACATTGAAATCTAAACTTCTTCTTGCCCTATACGACATTTGGCTTGGTTGTCCAGTTAAATCGCTAAATTCAATCAAGATGTACGGGGCTTCAAAGACAGACATACCAGGGACGCAGAGCTTAGGGCTGACTAGGCTGTGCACGAAGGCTGCCTGTGTCAAAGCAGTGTTGTTGCACTGAGGACTTAAGTGTGCCATGCGCACTGACAGCTTGCTACATGTACATACACACAAGCAGATGAACTGTGGCAGTAGAATTGAAGATTGTGTAATTTTAGACTTAAATTACATTATTTATAAGGCTTACAAAGCTTTCCACTTATAATAAGTGTATTTGATAAAATAGTTTCTGCAGTGAATGCATGTCACGATTGCTTTGCTCATTGACATAAGGTTCAAATTCGAATGATTTATGCATGTGAACTGCGGCAACTATTTTCCTGATATGTTGATAGCTTTTGTGTTATCATCGCGAAAGTAGTTATTGCAAAAATTTCGTGATACCACGCTTCTCATATAGCTTGGATTCAATATCACGTATTCTGAAAGATAGTGTTACATGAATATGATTCACCCTATTATTTAGTTGCTAGAGTAGCGTTATTTATTTATTTTTACTTCAATTAAAATGGTTGAAAACCAATTATAATGAATTCATGGATTGATAATGAATATATACGAGAGTGGCTTCAAACTTCCAAACTCTTAACTTCCAAATAAATTGTAAATAACGCTAATCTGGTCTACTGCTCGGTAAAAATAACTGTGCACCTGGCGCTGTGAAATCCGTCTGACGTTAGTGACGTTCGTTGTCACTATTGGCGCCTGGGGAGAACGCGGGACGCCGCGCGGTTTGTTATTCGGGCGGGACCCGGTCGCATTCCAGCGAGGTGCACAATTATTTTTACCCTGTAGTAAATATTAAACGTAAGTATTAAATTATGTAAATTTTAAATGCAGAATCATATTGGATATTCCTCTGTGTAATTATATTTGTTTTAAAAACATGAATACGTTCCGCCTTTGTATGTAAGAAAACAACAAAGAAAACAAGTGGAAATATTGTAAAAACAAACCATTTTTTTTAAAAGAGTAACCGTGGAGTTTCTTGCCGGTTCTTCTCCACAGGAAACGACTAACCCGAACCGTGCACCTTTTGTCGACGTTTTATAAGTGCCCATGTAGGCCTATGTGAAATAAAAAACATTTGATTTTTTTGATTTTGAATCATCATGTAGATGTGACCTTATTAAATGTAAAAAATATTTACTTTGCGATTAAAATTAAAATAGTAAGAATCGTACAATACGGTTTACTTAACTGTGCACCTAGCGCTGTGACGTCATATCACTATGACGTTCGACTTTCGCTATTGGCGCATGAGGCGAACGCGGGTCGCCGCGCGGGTAGGCGGGCATGCGGTCGCATTCCAGCGAGTTGCACATATAAGTTAACCGTGTTTTAATGTGCCAAATTCAGTTGAATTGAAGATTTGTATACGGTCTTATTTTAATCGCAAATTATATGTAACCTGTGCTTAAAACCTGTGAACGTATAGAATAAACCTGCACATTCTTGATACCTCCACAGTAATACAGGATGTAACGAAACGGTGTGATTATATTTTTTAAACTGGTTCCATGTTCCAACCATGTATAAGATACGATTTAATTCAATTCAATAACAATTCATATTGCTTTCGAATATAATCCAGCATGAAACATTAACATTATCAGCATTATTAGATGTAGGTACAAATATATAAGAATACATGCAATTATATTTCAGTTAGAAAATATTATTTGAGTGTTTTAAGTGGGCGTGGATCGCCAAAACCGAAACTATGAGGCATAAAGTCAAAGTCAAAGTCAAATATATTTATTTCAACTAGGCCAATAAGCGGCACTTTTGAACGTCAAACATTATTAAATCTAAATTAAAAATGTTTGAGTAATAAAAACTGACAATACCGTGCATTCGGAAAGTAGCTTGTTATGGAGAAGAACGCATAAGAAACTCCATACTTACTCTTTTTAAAAAAAATGTGTTTTACAATGTTTACTTATGTACATACATTAATAAATTCATATATGTGAGGACGATGCACCCAAAAATAGCACTACACACTATACTACGTACAGGTATAAAGTAATAAAAGCACTAACAGGTAAATTCATTAATTTGATAAATAGGAACATGGTTCTCACATACTTACAAATATTGCAAACATAGGTAAAATACCTAATTTAACAACAACGGAACGGCAAACACTCAAACGAAGCCGATTTTGATGAAAACTAAAACTGCATCATTAATTTTTGTAAAATCAATATGCCTAGCTAGGAATCGAACCCGTTGATTTAGAAAAAAACTGTATTATTACACCATTCGATAGTATCGCAAATAAGCATCAAATTCAGGGAAGTAATGATGTATGGCAAACTTAAGGAGAAGGCTCAGTTTTAACAATTATTCTAAACAAAAAAAAATGTTTCTCCCATATGATCGCATTTTTCTGTTACGCCCTGTATAGCACTAGGTATTGTGATTTCTTCTGTATACTATTATTTTGCGAACCAATGAAAAACACGTTATTTCAAAGCAGTTTTAATCAGCTTGCTATGTGCTAACGCCTATAAATGTACCTATGTATAACTTGTATTGCATGTATATGTATATTAAAATAAGTTGTTTCAAAAATGGATCCCTTTCTTGACATTATTCGAGACTAGTATACTTTTACAATATGGAAATCCTAAATACCTTGTACACCCACTCCACATCATTAACTAGTTGGTTATTTTGAACTGTAATAGTGGACAATTAGAGTTCATAATGGCGTACCACCATCAGCTGCTACACAGCGAGTATCTTAGTGTATTACGTAGACTACATCTCCTCTTTATTGCATAGGTACCTATATAGAGATCACCAATAATATATTATGCTTATGTTTAGTAATATCTAGTTAAGAAACTTTCAACTTTAACTCTACTAACAAAATAATAACCATATTAATTATTTAGCATAAAAGTTACCTCCCAAAAGTTAGACAACGTCACACAACTCTCACTCTTACCACCAATTACATAAAGACTAAATTACCGTGTTTATTCGCCAGACAAAGGTTGGAGCTTATGCGCGAGATGTACCACAATGAGGCCGAGTTGTCTCCCACATCGCCGGATCACAACATTGAGTCTGTTACCGGTGGAGATCCCTTCTACGACAGATTCCCGTGGTTCCGTCTAGTTGGACGGTAAGTCATATCTTTCTAGCAAAAATATTGCAAAAGTTTTAAAATAGCTACTACAGAAACGCATCAAAATAGACTTTCTTATCTTATGGCGAGTCAAAATATCCATTTAAGAGTGGTAACCGCTTTTTTATTCGACTGTACATGGTCTCCTTAATAAACTAAGCTTGCTGGTGGAAAACAGTATCATGTTCTTATAAAAACTTCGTTTATGACCAACTAAGACTTGCGATATGCTAAAAAAACTGGCCAAGTGCGAGTCGGACCCGCGCAGGAAGGGTTCCGTACCATTATCGCAAGAAACGGCAAAAACATCACGTTTGTTGTATGGGAGCCCTACTTAAATATAAATTTTTCTGTTTTTAGTATTTTTTGTAATAGCGGCAACAGAAATACATCATCTGTGAATCAGACAGACGGATCGTGGAGTCTTAGTAATAGGGTCCCGTTTTACCCTTTGGGTACAGAACCCTAAAAAAGAATCTATAAATCATTGATTACAATCCCGAAGAGTTAGTCGCTGCCCTGTTTTTTTAGAAACCAATCGAATCCGGCGGTCGATGCGACGGAGCCTAGGGAAGGCTCATGTCTAAAATGATGATGCAAATGAATCACATTCATGAATTCTTGGCATCGTCTCGTGTTACTGTTTTTCAATACTCCTGTTATAACAATTCGCTACAGTCTGTTTATCTAAACGGTTTCATATTCACAGGAGCTTCGTATACCTATCGAACCTGCTGTACCCGGTTCCGCTCATTCACAAGGTGGCCATTGTGAACGAGAAAGGAGACGTCAAGGGTTACCTGCGGGTGGCCGTGCAAGCTGTTATCGACGCTGAGAAGAGTAAGTACAGCTGTCGTCTATGACAAGAGATAAGAAATATTTTTGGTCTTGAGGACCAAAAACTAAAGTAACTAAACTAGAAACAATAGTTTTGTTCTAATGAAAAAAAATATTATAATTAAAAAAATCAAAATACCCGACTGCTTAAAAAGCGAACTAAAAAGACGTAAACAAGAAGAAAATCATGCTGTGCAGTCGGAGGATACATATTCGCGAGCTGGCTGACCAAAACCAGATGTATCCTCCGACTGCACAGCATGATTTTCTTCTTGTTTACGTCTTTTTAGTTCGCTTTTTAAGCAGTCGGGTATTTTGATTTTTTTAATTAACTTTTTTATTTATAACTTTTTAGTTAAAATTTTTTTCGAATTAGGTACATTTAAATATATAAGTGTTATATATTTTTGAAATCGCCTCAAAAAATCCTTTATTTTTGATACCCCACACGATGGGTTTGGAAGAAAAAATAAAATTGGCCCCCCACAATATGGCGCCCAAAAGCCGCCATTTTTCTATTTTCCAATTTTAATGTAGCCTATGACACTCGCAAGGTTAAGACGAATCGATTGACGTATGAATCATCAAAATCGGTCAACGCGTTTGGTCTCTGGAACGCCACATAGGAACAAACATACATACATACATACATACATACATACATACATACATACATACATACATACATACATACATACATACATACATAGACTGATAAACACATTACCCTCCTTCGGCAGTCGGGTAAAAAGAACATTGAAGGGACCGTTCAAATACCGCCTGTATAGCCAATAATTGTTATAATCATAAATATTTGCTCGTAGGTCCTTGTTACTTAAAATGTGTACTTAAACGTAGTACGTTTTTTAGTGAAGTCGAGATAAAAGGTTTTAGCTGTACATGATTTTATCAAATCATTGGACGAAAAAATACATGGCGTTAACAGAACATATATTTTAGTCTCATTAAAAAGCAAGCATCGTGCCATTTTTTAAATTTTTAACTGTATTCTTTGATATTAAGCCCGAATGTATGTTGTAAATTTTGTGTTTGAAACTTTTATAACTTAATCGAAATACAAAAAGTTTTCCCTTCAATTTTAATTTAAAATATCTCGATGTTTTTGAGCGACCGATTAGTGGATTCTTAATTCAAATTTTCTATGGAGAATTTCTATTTAGAACCTGATACGCAGATACAAAACAGTGCCGATTTTTTTAAATAAAATAAGGTTGCTAATTATATTAGATTTCATAAAAATGTCTTATAAAAAAGACTTCACCTGTCCTCTTTCTTGCTCATTCTTGTTTCCACATGCCTAAAAGCCTGAGAAACTCCCGCCCAAACCCCTTCTATAATTCTCCTTTCCTATTCTTACACTTCAAACGATTTTGTAGACAACGCAGAATTCGCAGCGGGCGTGAAGCAGTCGGCTAAGATCTCGTTCGACGACGATGTGGCGCCGGCACGGCGAGCCAAGCTGTCTGCTGTCGACAAGAATAATGCGATCAATCTCGACGAGCGCATCACTGATGTGCCTGACTCCAATATTAAGATTGAAGGTGAGTTTATTCAAGTATCTGCGAGCCAAGACAAAAGTAGTATATGAAACTGTTGCATAATAAGGGGTATTAAAACATGAGGTTATTAAAAGTATCACACGAATAGTATAGTTTATAGCATCGAGTCTGGTTTTGCTTTGTAAAAAAACGAGTCGGACTCGCGCACGAAGGGTTCCGTACCATTATCAAAAAACAGCAAAATAATCACGTTTATGGATGGTAGCCCACTTAAATGATTATTTTATTCTGTTTTTAATATTTGTTGTTATAGTGGCAAAAGAAATACATCATCTGTGAAAATTTCAACTGTCTAGCTATCATGGTTCATGAGATACAGCCTGGTGACAAACGGACAGACAGACGTACGGTCAGACAGACCTCGGAGTCTTAGTAATAGGGTCCCGTTTTTACCCTTTGGGTACGGAACCCTAAAAATGGTGAAAGAAATAAAGGTTATGCGAGTATTTAGTTATTCCTACTTGGGGCCGATTTCACCACAGTTGATACCGCTGAGAAACTACCAATCAGAACGCTGTATTTGCATAAACTGAGTTGGTGAAATCGGCCCTTACTCGTGAAGGAAGACTTTAATCCGACTATCATGTTTATGAATTTAAAATCTCACTTAAAAATTAAATTTAAAATATCAAAATGCATTTTATTTATTTATATGAACTTCACATTACAATAGTTCTACATAGGCGGACTTAGCATTCTTTCGCAGTCAATCTTTTGCACCTCGAGTTTGAAACATCAATTAATATGTGTTCCAATATAATTCAGATGTGTGGTGAAGTTCCTCCTAGAATATTCTAATAATAACCCCTTTTCCTAACAGAACTGGCAATGGGTGAATGTGACGCTGACAGCGGTCGCGGAGACAGTTCCCTCGCCTCCGAGCTGAAGGAGGAAGAACTTCCTGAACACCTGACCCTCGGCAAAGAGTTCACCTTCCGAGTCACCGTGCTACAGGCACATAGTGTGACTACAGACTATGCTGACGTCTTCTGCCAGTTCAAGTGAGTCTTATAGCCTTGAAAATAGAGCTCAAAACGGTTTGGCATGTTCGTAGCCATTAAGACAGTTCCCTCGCCTCCGAGCTTTTGACCATCTGCAAAGAGTTCAGCATCCGAGGCATCGTACTGCAAACTCATAGCGTGTCTACTGACTATGCTGATGTCATCTGCCAGTTCAAGTGAATTCTATAGCTTTATGAATAAGGTATATAATGGAATGACGTTCTCATAGCTATAAGATTTAAAGTAGGTTGGCTACTGTAGGCGGAGTTTCTGAACACCTGACTCTTGACAAAGGTTCACCTTGCGAGTTACTGTGCTTGAAGCAAGTTTTTTGCCAGTTTAAGTGAATTTTGTAGGAATAAGGTTCATTATTGCATATTTGACTATATGTATATGTTTAGAAAACGTGAGATAAAAAAATGTGTTTTGTTTCAGTTTCCTACACCGCAACGAAGATGCATTCTCGACAGAGCCAGTCAAAAATGCAGGAAAGAACACACCGCTGGGATTCTACCATGTGCAAAATGTAAGAACCCCTTTTTATTTCTCTTTCTTTTTTATTTCGTTCCACTGCTGGACAAAGTCCTGCCTTCTCTCTTTTCAAGTTGTCTAACTCTTCTTCCAAGTACGAGTACAAAATAAAATATTATATAATTATGTAGTAGTTTGCTGGTGTTTTGCACTTATTGTGTAGTTGTCATAAAATTTTAAGTGAATAAAGGCTTTTTGATACTCTAATAACTAATCCATCTTTAACATAAAATTTTCTTTCTTTTAAGCCTCATAATAATAATTATTTGGTCCTGCTGGTCCTTCGAGCCGGATGCTATTTATTTTAGTCCAAGCGGTATTTTCTAACCCAAGTTATTTTGTTGCCAGATCACAGTCCCGGTAACAAAATCCTTCGTGGAGTACATAAAGACGCAGCCGATCGTGTTCGAAGTGTTTGGCCACTACCAACAACATCCTCTCCACAAGGTAAGCGCAATTGTACGTAACATTCTATTATTAAAGTGTTTTTTTTTGCGTGTGCATGATTGGTTAGGTTTTAAAAGCTACAGATTTTTCAACTATCGACTGTAAAAACTTTTATAGAAACTGTACCTACTCATGAATGTGAAAAAAATTTAATCTTGGGGACAACATTGAAATGTACACGATCGGTTTCACAAATATTTTTAATTTTTGATTTATTTCGCGTTGTATGATAATACTTACCTTGTATTTGTATGTTGGTTAGTATGAATGGGTTATATCTTGCAACTGGATTTTAAAACAGTTATTCCCAACCAATTAAGCTGAATTTTTGGATGGCAATACACGGTTAGCTAAGTAACATCATTCTAAAACCATCATGGCGGACTCTCAAAGATGGCGGGCCTAATATTTTAATACACCCCCATGATATAGATTTCAAATGAAGGTACTTGCTTAAAGAAAAAGGAAAAAAAGGTGGTTTTAAAGAAGTTTTTTGATGATTTTTGTTATTAATCCCACTTCTTCCTCAGGATGCCAAGCAAGACGGACCAGTGGGTGGGCGCACGCCCCCTCGCCGCATGCTGCCACCCTCCATCCCCATTTCCGCCCCCGTGCGCTCGCCCAAGTGGGGCGCGGCGGCGGTGGCGGCGCCGTGCTGCTCGTCGCACCTGCACTCCAAGCACGACCTGCTCGTGTGGTTCGAGATCTGCGAGTTGGCGCCCAATGGGGAATATGTGCCGGCGGTGAGTGTCACTGTAGCTATACAATGAGATTTGAAGTAACGCTTTACCTAATCATCATATCAGCCGAAAGACGTCCACTGCTGAACATAGGACTCCCCCAAGTGCCACCATATCGACAGCCATAAAATTAATCTGCCAATAAAGAAAAAAGCCGAATAGGGCTGAGCCAGACATACAACTAAAACTCTGACCAAACCAGCACGAATTGCGCGCGAAATTCAGGACAAAGTTTACCCTCACCGAATATGGCCACTATATAAATTGTACATTGGTGTTCAAATTGACGCAAATATCTGCGTGACTTCAAAATCATAAAAACAATCAAAACGCGTTGTCGCGTCCGCATCCCGCACGGTATAGTCAACTCAGTTTGAATTGTTATTACATCAAACCTCGAACTAAAAAAACGGTCCACAATTGACGGAGAAATCGGTGAATAACAAACATACATACGGTCGACAAAAAACCCCATTTTTGGGATGTCGATTAAAAACAACAGACAGTGAAAAAAAATGTCCGTTTGGATCAGCACCTTTCACAATATCAACCAAAGATAAATTACCTCCTGCATTTTAATACCAACTTTTAAGCTCACCTCTTCATCCTCAGGTGGTGGAACACTCCGACGAGCTGCCCTGCCGTGGCCTGTTCCTCCTCCACCAGGGCATACAGCGCCGCATCCGCATCACCATCCTGCACGAGCCCTCGCAGGACCTGCAGTGGACCGACGTCAGGGAGCTTGTTGTCGGTATGTTGATGATTGCAAGACCTTGAGATTTTCAGCTTTAAGGAGACTTTTACATCCAATATTGTCCCACGGCTGAGCAAATGATTCCCTCATAGCCTTCCATTATTCACGGTGTGGTTCACGAGGATTGTGGTTATGAGGAAGTCTGAAAAAAAATAAAGGACCTTATCTTCATATTTTAGTGTTAATTTTAAGACTAATCATGTCAAAGATATATACATACATACATAAACTCACGCCTTTTTCTATGGGGGTAGGCAGAAACTACAGAACGCCACCTGCTACGATCCTTACATACTTCTTTTGCTTCACTAACATTCATACATCTAGTCATATAAAGATTAGTTTTAAGATTCAACAATGAGAGTGTATGTTAGTGTTGAGAACGATCAGTTATTGAATGCAGGAATTGCATCCCTCGGAGAAGCCTATTTTCCAAACCTTTGTAGCAATTGAGAATAATTAAACAAGTTTTGAGATAAGTTCTAAGAACAGTAACTGAGGGGCATAAAAAGTTGTTCTAAATTCAATTTGTAAGTTAAAAAAAAAAACAAAACCAATTCAGTGAAAACGAAAAACTATCGCTGATTCGTTCCATTTCGCACCAAATTCCCAAATACTTTCACAACAAGTAAACATTTGTCACGATAGTATGTGATGTCGCAGGCCGCATCCGCAACTCCCCCGAGGCGAATGAAGACACGACAGACGGTGATGAAGATGGAGCCTTATCCCTCGGACTGTTCCCTGGAGAGAGGCCTACGCTTGACGACAGGGCTGTATTCAGGTAAGACAAACGTTTTCACATTACGTCTTCAAAACAGTTTGGATTTTGGCTGGCATTAAGAATTTTAGAAGTAAAAAGTGGATAAATTACCAGAAGTCAAAAAAGTTAAAATAAAGGTCTATTTTAACTATGTCATGTTCAAATATGTTTTTGCAATTAATTTCACTTAACAAATATCGATTTATTGTAGCGTGAATAAGATTGATTTCAGAATGATAGTTGCATTTAATTTTGTTAACATTTCTGGAAGCTAAATTCTTCTTCTTTTCGGGTAGATGGTGATTTAAACCTTAGACAGTTTGGGCCGAAATAAAGAAATAAACCTTAGACAGTTTGGGTCGAAATAAATAAATAAACCTTAGACAGTTTGGGCCGAAATAAATAATTAAACCATATACAGTTTGGGCCGAAATAAATAAATAAACCATAGACAGTTTGGGCCGAAATAAATAAATAAACCATAGACAGTTTGGGCCGAAATAAATAAATAAACCATAGACAGTTTGGGCCGAAATAAAGAAATAAACCTTAGATAGTTTGAGCCCAGTAGGTGGCCCAGTTATAGCCGCATCAGTGGTGCCCCTGTTGCAGCATGACCCACTTGATAGAGTGCTCCAAGTGCGCATACACCTGCACTTTGGAGAACTTGATGAACGCCACTGATGCGTAAGCTAAATTACAAACACTGGTTATAAGAATTGGACAAAGTTTAGTGAAAAACTACTTCAAAATTAAGTATTTGATTACGCCTCAAAATAATCTTATTTCGATAATATTAGGTTCGAAGCAGCTTGGGACAGCAGCCTGCACGGATCTCCGCTACTCAACAGGGTCAGCGCAAACGGAGAAGTCGTGTACATCACACTCAGTGCTTACTTGGAGGTCAGTGCATGAATCAAAATCGTCCCAAATACAGCATTCTTGATATAAAAAATTGATTCATTTGGGGTCTTATTTTAAAGGGGAAAATGTCACCTTAATACAAAAAGGGGACCTAAAGTCATCATCTGTCTAATTTATTTATATCTGCATTGCGGTCGGCTTCCAGTCTAACTGGTTTCGGCTGAATACATAAATCCTAGTGGTCAAGCGCGAGCTTATCATTATCACTACATATTATAAAATAAAGTCCCTCGCCGCGTTTGTATGCGATTAACTCAAAAACTACTAAACAGATTTTCATGCGGTTTCCACCAATATAATGAATTTGTGTATAATTTGTCACGGGCGAAGCCGGGGCGGGTCGCTAGACTATAATAAAAAAAAAAAAAAACAGTATTTTACATATATGGGCGTGCCTGTCTGACCCTTTATAAATCAGTTATTGATTAAAACGATCAAAACATTTATTTATAAATAATTCAATAAATGTTTTGCGTAGCAAGTTCAACTGCGTAAAAAAATTGTTTTAACGCGTTATGATTATACTACCGGGATAAGAGGTATTTTAACTCCTTGTCGAGATCACAGTTTTAATGGTATATTTTTTGCGTCAGGTGGACAACTGCAGCCGCCCTGCCATCATCACCAAAGACCTATCGCTGGTGGTGGTGGGTCGCGAAGCTCGCACGGGACGTTCGCTGCGCCGCGCGCTGTTCGGCTCGCGAGCCGCGCGCGCAGACCACATCACTGGCGTCTACGAGCTTAGTCTGCACCGAGCGCTGGAGCCAGGTACTGTAGTGTTCCAGTACATCATCACGAGGACCTTGATCCAAAAACTCGGTGCTGTAGGAAGTGCTTAAATTTTAAGAGACTGTGTACAGTGTAGCGTCAAACCTTAGATAAAGTACCTATAGATTTAGCCATAAAATGAGCGTGATTGATAGAGCGAGATCGCTAGTTGGCAGCCCCATGTAAATAATGAGGACAAAAGATTATTTTTTGTCTTTGTCACCATGGCCGGTTTCTGTTGTTTGTCAAACTCTAATGTTATGACAGACAGGTTTGACAAACAAACTCGGTTTTGTTTGATTTTCTGTGATTTCGTGGTATTAAGTGTTTATTGAGACAAGGAATTGGGTTATTTATAGATAATAAGTGTCAGTGCGATGGTGGGTTGTAGTGTTCTTGTTATTGTTGTAACAGCAGAAATAACTATTGTTGTTTCATGTGCGGCCACGCCATTGCTACATCTGTAGGCACTTTATCTAAGCGTCAAACAGAAGCCATCAAGTATCTCTGTCCACATCAATACTACCTGCCAATTTTCATGTTTGCATGTATCTGATTAGTCAACCTTTTTTTAATTATTTCATTAAAGTGACAGAGTTTTAAACCTCCCGAATATCTAGTCTGACCTTAGCCATGGTAAGATCAGGTCGGCGGGCTTATTACGTAAGGAACAGCTAGCAACAATAATTGTACAATTATCGCGCGATCAATATAATGACCTGGCTACTGAGGCCTTTAAGTCGTCTTTTTTTTACAGTAACTTTTAACAGAAGCTGTTATACCATGCGTAAAACGAAATGATCGCGATCACCTTGCGATAAATGCATATTTTATTTACCAGATTTTTATTGTTAGCAGTGCTGTCGTAAAATTATTATGGTGTGGCTATCGCTCATACATAATGCGGATTCGCGATTGAAAAGCAATGATTTCGCAAAAATAAGACTGCTAATTTTTTGACGTAGAGCGATAATCGCGCGATGATTGTACAATCTCTGCGCAATTATTGCTGATTGCTGTTTCATACGTAATAAGCCTGCGGGTTCTTTAAGACCATAATATGTATTGACTAATCTTCAGTATATTGTTATCTAGGAGTACAACGTCGCCAGCGCCGTGTGCTGGACACGAGCGGCACATACGTGCGCGGAGAGGAGAACCTGCACGGGTGGAGGCCGCGCGGTGACTCACTCATATTTGATCACCAGGTACGTTCTGTTATATTATAATCTTTATCATTCATTCATTAGAGAATTCTACTTGATTGTGTTATCCCTAAAATCAATAAAAGCTGTAAAACATGTTTAACTAAATTGAAATGAACTAAAAAAGATTTTCTTCTTAAGTTTAGGAAAAATTAGGAAATCGAAACGCATCGTGTCTCAAGGCAACTAAATATTTACTTTGCAAAATTACCTCTACAAGGAACAGCTCAAACGTGAGGGTGAATATAAAAAATTGGCCCTTTTTATTTAGTTTGACCTGTCCATAATCAAATTATGCAAGTTTTTTTTTCCACTTCCCGTTGTTCAATTGAAATGAAATTTTGCTCACACGTTTGTTTCTTGAAACAATGCATTTTTAAACGAGTTAAAAAAAAATAAGTACTTAATTGTTTTTACAAGCTTTTAATTAACTTGCAATGTATGTATTTAAGTGTGTTCGGGTCAAATCTTTAATTTAATTTTAAACCAGTTATCCTCCACCGATTAAGATGAAATTTTGCATACACGTTTAGTTTGGATAAAAAGCATGGATAGATAAGTGACGTCATTCTAAATCCTATATGGCGGACGACCCAAGATGGACTCGTTATTTTTTGTGCACTGCCATGATATGGGTATCAAATGAAAGGGTTTGCTAAGAAGAATAAGAAAAAAGCATGATAAAAAAAACAAAGAATAAATTATTATAAAAAAAATTGTCTTATCCACAGTGGGAGCTAGAGAAGATGACCCGCCTGGAACAAGTGGGTCGCACGCGCCACCTGCTGGCTCTGCGCGAGCGTCTGCGACACGGACACGAGAACACTGTGGCGCCCAACGACTTCACCAAGACCGAGAAGGTAAGCAACACTAATAAAATGCGGAGTAACCACGTTCTAAGCTGCAAAAATAAAAACAAAACAGACCCCTGAGGGACTCCTCACCGCTGTTAAATCTGGAACTTGAATTCAACAAGCATTCATAATTGTTATTCCGGAAAAATAAAAAAAAATAATCATAAGCAACCCACCTCTACCACCTGATTTTTGAATCGGCATATAACTGTGGAATTAATTTGACAGGTTTTGTAAATAAATTATGTCTCAACGCCATAGTTTATTCTTCATATAAAAAATATCTGATTATCAAATTGGGCCTTAAAGTAAATAAGTTCTGATGGCGACGGCCACTAATATACTTGCCAAGAATATTAAGTACAATTTGAAAAAGCGCGGCAAAATTAAGCGTTTTTTTTAATATTTTTGGGTGGTTTATCGACAGGTATGCGCATAAATGTTTATTTAGGGTATAAAAATACCAAGGTTAAAAACATGCACAGGGATATTTCAAAACAGGATAATCTTAGAATCAGAGATAGAAAAAAAAACTATAACACAGTAAGCCACCTAGCGGCCGAAATTGGCAGTAATATTCCCTATTCGAGCACGTAATACAATCAATATCGTATATACAGGAGGTATGCAACATGGCAGCTAAGGCGGCCGCCGAATGCGCTCGCGACGACTCGCTGTACGAACCCTGGGACATGACGTCACGCGAGAAGGAACTCTCCACCAAGTACATCAAACTTATACAAGGTACGGTCTTTATCATGTTTACTTGTGATAAGGGTCGGTTAGACGTCTGAATACCCACTGCAAATTACTGTGCCAGTAATTTGTACTTGTTAGGCCCAATAGCATGCATAACTTAACTCAGAGTTAGTTTAACCTCGTGTTAGCAACTAACTCTGAGTTAAGCTTTCGTGCAAGTGGGCCTTAGGGTTACACTAGTTTTCACTAATAAACAAATATAACCATTTTGTGCGTTGAGATAAAATCAAACTTTCGTGAGGTATAATTTGTTTGGTGGTGAATAACCTTACTTCACTTCACCTGGTATACACTGGCCTTATATTACAAAGCAAAGTTAAAAATATAGGTGTTCTCACGTGTCCAGGAAGGATAGGAGCCTCCGGCAAGGAGGTGGAGGCGGCTGCATCCCCCGCCACCCCGGTGGACGAGGGCGTGTCCGCGGACATCTCCACGCCCAGCCTGCTCTCCTCCATACACAGCGCTAGCAGCTTCGAGTGAGTATCCCTCATAATCTTTTCAGCCGAAAGACGTCCACTACTAAACATAGGCCTCCCCCAAGTGTAACCACATCGACCAGTCTCGTGCGTCTCTCATCCACCGATTGTCTGCAACCTTCACCAGGTCATCGGTCCACCTTGTTGGAGGCCTTCCAGCGCAATATTTTTCGGTCGTCACTCCAGAACTTTTCGGCCCCATTGACCATTAGCTCGTATTTAAAATAAAAAAACCTATGCATATCGGTCGGTCGAATTGCATCGCTTGGCGTCCAGGGACAGATGTGTACAAGTTATATACAACTGTCCCTTACACACACTCAAAATAACCTTACTCTAAGAGCTTGTGGTCATCCCTCCGAACAATCGTTTAGAAAAATCGCTTGTCAGTGTGATATAAATCGAATCAGCAAGGTCGCTAAGTAAGAGGGTAAACTAAACGGTGTTTGTAGCAATAAACCCATTTTCCTTGGTGTTTGTATTTTATTCTCTACAAACTTACAAAGTATAACTTAAGAAAAAAGTATTAACTATACACTTAAAATCATGGTTAGATACAAACTTGGTTAAAATTATATTAGTAATATAATAATTAATTCAAAAAATCAAAAAACCCGACTGCTTAAAAAGCGAACTAAAAAGACATAAACAAGAAGAAAATCATGTTGTGCAGTCGGAGGATACATATTCGCGAGCTGGCTGGCTAATACGAGATGTATCCTCCGACTGCACAACATGATTTTCTTCTTGTTTATGTCTTTTTAGTTCGCTTTTTAAGCAGTCGGGTTTTTTGATTTTTTGAATTAACTTTTTTTATTTATAACTTTTTAGTTAACATATTTTTTCGAATTAGGTACATTTAAACATATAAGTGTCAAACATTTAAGGTAATATTTTTGAAATCTCCTCTAAAAACCCTTCATTTTGATACCCCACTCGATGGGTAAGGAAGAAAAAAAAAATTGCAGCCCCCACAATATGGCGCCCAAAATCCGCCATGTTCCTTTTTTTTTAAAGGCACTTACCTAAGAACACTTGGGCGGTTAAGACCTATCTAACGATGTCTTAATTATAAAAATCCGCCAAGTAGTTTGAAAGTTATGAGGTAATAAAGAATATTACATACAAACAAACATACAAACAAACAAACATACAAGATACGCGCGAAACACATAACCCTTTCCTTGCAGCCGGGTAAAAATCAGAACTTAATATTTATGTGTTAGAATTTCTGCTGTCTGTAATTTTCGTGTAAAGATCGCCTTTAGATTTTTTTGAAATATATTTTATTACTTACCTCTCTTTCCAGACTATGCTCCCCGGAGCGTGGTTTACTCGAAAAGTCGATGTCCGGCTGGGCGGGGTCCCACGGGGCCGCACTGGGAGCCCTGGGCGGGCTGGGGTCGCTGGGCCCCGGCGCGCTGGGCCCCGCGCTGTACGTGCCCGACTGCGAGGAGGTGCGCGTGTCCGCGGCTGTAGCGCGCAGGGGACACCTCAATGTGCTGCAGCACGGCACCCATGGGTGGAAGAAGCGTTGGCTGGTATGTTCATACTGTAGCTTTTTTATGAGGTTCAGTGTTTGTAGTGATTCTTCTGATGTTGGAAAATAGGATCTATATGAAAATTGTTCTGAAATCTAGATGCCAGAAGTCATAATTCCAAATATCAATCTTGAAAAAAATTACAAAAAAACGACATCCAAATAAAAATGAGAAAAATAAATACTAAGTAGGTTTTATCAAAACCAAAAATCATTGATTCTAATTAGGCTCAGAAACAGCACTTTTTGAATGTTAAAATTGATAGTTCTTTAGAGCACGCCGTCTTCACCACTTCCTAATTATTTCAGCTCGGAAGAAGTAACGCAACAAACTCGAATCTTTTTTAAAAGCTTTTTTTTCTTTCACCTGTAATCAAATCTTGCAGGATAAATTTGACTCACTGCCCAGTATTGGATTGAGCTAAAATTTTGCACACACGTTGCTTTCTCGTGACAATGCAATTTTTAATATAAAAAATTGTTAATAAATATCTTTTTTTAATATTAAAGCTTGTTTTTATCTATACATTCTTATTCGCAGGTGGTCCGACGGCCCTACGTGTTCATATACCGCGACGAGCGCGACCCCATCGAGCGCGCCGTCATCAACCTCGCCAACGCGCACGTGGAGTACTCCGAGGACCAGGAGCAGATGGTCCGCATGCCCAACACCTTCAGGTATACCCTCGAATTCGATCCTATTCAACCTGCATATTGATACAGAGTCGAAGTGACAATCTGAAAACTTACATAACAGATTGGCTTTGACTCTGTTTCAACATGCCTAATGTGTTTACGGGCTGTTAAAAAAGTGTTCTTTTACCGCCACATACTAATTACAAAAATTAAAATTGATGTTACAAAAATTCTGCATGGTGCAAGCAAATATCTACGCTACCAGCATAGTTATAAACAACGGCCCGATATTAACTATCGAACATTTGTCCACCAAACACAACACATATCTGGTTGGAGGATTACCAATTCCACGCGGGCGGAGCCGCGGGTAGCAGCTAGTACAATGTAGTCACGTCACCTTTAAGACATTAATAATAATAATTAGTAATAATTTTTATTTATTACAACAAAGAAACATTTTGCACAAAGAGATAATTATGATATACTTATTACAAAATTTTGGTGGCAATGGGCCCCAAACTAGGCACTTAGGCCTGTATCTTGGAGGCCCAGAAATTGAGAGTAGACAAATTGGGTGTTCAATGTTACACAACACAAAGTTACTAATAGGTCATAAATTGAAATAATGATACAAGAAAATAAAATAATAATAACAGGCGAAACAAATAATAACATTAACAGTTATAATGAAATAAATAACATTAGTCAAATACAATATTCATCTTATGTAAAATTAACAGAATCAAGTAACAAATTAAAATTTAAAATAAGTTTATGATTTTATTAATTTCATAGATAAATTAAAATTGAAAAAAAATAAGTCAAAATCAAAAATATCATTCAGTGATCAACAAATCAGTAATAAGATGAGTAAGCATCAATCAATCAAACATAGGAGTAAGTGGAAGGATGAGGAGAGAGTGCAGAGTTATGGTTAATTGTAATACTAACCTTAGACATAAACTAACTTGAAATTTAAATGTATCAGTATATATAATTGTTGGTAGGCCAAATAAATAAATAAAATAATTGTTCATTAGTATCCATTTTGAAATTATTTTTATACATTCTCGTTACAGCGTTGTAAGCAAGGAACGCGGCTACTTACTGCAAACACTCGGCGATAAGGAAGTACACGACTGGCTGTATGCCATCAACCCATTGCTTGCTGGACAAATCAGGTGAGTTAACCAACTTTGACACTTCACTACCCCTTCATTCATATTTAGAACATGCATGACAGAACGTAGTACGACAGTTACCTTGAATTTACTTCATAAAACCTTACAATTACCAAATAATCATATTCTGCTTATCTCTTCATTTTTGGGCTAAGACTCCAAGCCATACTGCCACTGAGGCAAAAGCACCAACCCCTACAGCCAAAGGTAAAACCTTTACTGTCAACTTTTAGGCATAGGTACTCCACCTATACAGCCACTTTTTTTAAGCAAAGGTATTAAGCCTATTCAGCCAGTAGTGTCAAAAATCCCTTTTGTATGTAAGTGGGGGAAGGGCCTCACTATGTGTTTACGACGATGACTGGTCGCACGACCGGTCGCAATTTTGGCAGCGGAAGCTATGTCCTAGAAGGAAGTTTGGCCGCACAACTGGCCAAATCCGACAAGTTTTGTAGCTAAAGCTTCTTGATTTGGGCTTTTAATGCACGACTGGTCATCTGACCAGTTAAGCGGCCAAACTTTCTTCCCGGCGGGAGGTTTGGCCGCACAACCGGCGTTTTGCGGCGAATCTTTTTTGGAGCTTTTGCCGTGTGGTTGGGCTGTATGACTAGCCAGCTGACCAGTTTTGCGACCAAACTTTCTTCTTGCCCGGTCGTGCGACAAGTTTAGTCGTGGTCGCGTAGTGTGTGCGGTCCCTCCACTGGGTCGGGCCTGTCAATATACACGCGTGAAGTTGTGTGCTACCAGGTCGCGGTCAGCCCGGCGCGGCGACAAGGCGGGCGGCGCGGCGGCACCATGAGACAGCCTCATCATGGAGTCTATCCTCGTTTTTTAAGTGCGTCTCCCACGGGGCGCTCGCTCACAAAGCCTTGCAGAGGTATTGAAACGGCTCATACGTTCGGTTTGTGGAATTAAACTGGGGTTAAGTGAGAATGTTATGAACAAAGGCAGCTATTTAAATGTAAGATTGAAGGTGATGTGGAGACTTCTGAGTCATTGTAAATTGAATGGAACAGAGTGTGATACAAATGACCAAGGATTGGAAATTTTCATCTTATTAATAAAACATCTATTCGTGTTTTAGTCGAGAAACGTGCAGAAATAATATTACTATTATTACCAATTGTAATATTATTTTTGATAGCAGAAGTAAAATCAAATTACTTTGGTTCAGAAGTGTTCAAAAAATTGTGATATCTTTCTGCATATCCTGTATAGAAAAGTTAAAATTCAGGCTGACTACGCTAGCGGATAGTTAGGGTAGTACAAAAGAAGTACCATAAAAGTACTTTTAGGCTGATTTTAACAGCGTTATGTATCATCTTAGATCGCACTGTGCGAACAGTTGCACTATTATATGTCGTATGAAATATATGATATGCATGAAGATTGGAATAAGGTGTTTTTAACAACAATTTTAGCTGCATTAACAATAAAGCTAGGTATTGTGAAAGATCTCTTATGTGGTTAATAATAAAGGTTTAATTCCAACGACCGAGTGTACTAATCGTAAAAAAAAGGAATATATCCGTGGCTGGTTTGGTGGGGCATAGACATTCTATAAAGTCACTGGGCGCTCAACGAAGAGCTTTTGTTTACTGTGGTCCATATAAAATATATAGAATTTAGTGAGATAGTTTATTTCGTATTCAAAGTGGCCAAAATCATACCGAAGGTTGTAAATAGTGATGTACCAAATTCGATAAAAGATTGAACAACAAGACTTGGTGCATTATAGCCATCACTATTTAATAAGAGATAATTTTCATACTTTTCATACGAAGTTAACTATTTCTATAAATTATATTTCTGTTCCGTCAACACTGGGACCACAAGATATTACGAATAAAAGCCAGAGGACATGCAAATGAATCAATTATTTTAGCATATCTAAGTTTTATTATCAGTATTATATGAAGCAGCTGCATTTAATGCGATATACGATATATACGTAAATAGATATATATGTATATTTTATTTGTTATATTTGCTAATTGGATGAACGAACCAGTCTTTGGCTCCGACTTTGGACTTACATATTTCTGATTAGAACAACAAAGTGTCTTTGTAAATTATACAATAATGATGTAGCTTAATTCCTATTTATATTACAAAGTAATATTATATTCTTGAAAAGAGATTTTATTATTTTAACCAAAAATATTCAAGTGCCAAATTAAGCCAACAACTGGTCTATAAATCCTGAAGTTTAGAATTTTATAGTTTAGTACGATGCGAGGGTCGAACGAGACGGGACCAAACCGGTGCACTGATCATAACAGGAACGGGGTAAAGATAATATTTACATGATAGAAATACGTACGGTATATTATGTACGTCTAGTTGAGATTACGAGCTGTTTCAATGTCTTCAAGGCCTATTTAAAGCTCTTTTTTTATCTCTCTTGTAATGGCAACTTTGGACCACGATACTGACATAGCTCCTTTAAAATATATAGTCAAATACATCTTAAGAGTATAATACCTACCAGCATTTATGTAACCTACCTATCGTGGTCCATCGGCCAACTTGTAGAACATATTAATGCGTATGTCTACGTACAACTTCTGTGCAATAAAAACAATAATATGTGTTGCGCACAAATAATATCGGCGATGTGTGATAGACTCCATTTTGTAACATGACTATACCTAAGAATTTAAAGAAAAAAAAACATTGTATTTGTGAAAAGACAAATTACTGAACTATATAAATTTTCTTCTAATGTTGGATACATTATGTATGTAATTTACCTTGTATATACGTATGACCCGAACGGTAGTATAAAATTATATTTTGAGGCTCAAAAGGCCGTGGTGGCGGTAGTCCGGACTCGTGTGACGTCATACGTAATCGTTTCACGTTTTAGTATCGATTGTAAATACATTAAATATTTGTAGTTAAACGTAGACTATGCATTATAAATCATTTACGCTACAGTATGTAGTTGGTAATATCATTTAACTTGATATTGTTTTGTGTAACGATGTTTTCTTTAAAATTCTTTATATGGGATGTATAAAGTAGGTTAATGTGATGTTACTCAGGTTTATCTCGATGATTTCTCGATTAGCGTTGATTCTGTTCGGAGTGATCCGTACAATCCGTAAGTTCTAGTCATATGCCGTGTAGAGTACGTGTCTGTACCGTCGTACGTGATCGAGTAGCCCCATGCTGTACTGCGAATAATCACAAAGTAGTTTGTTAATACGTGTTTCAGTGTTACGTTGTCCTTACCTGTCCCCCCCCTGTCCCCTTCGTCTCACAGTCCATAGTCCGCATATATTTATACGAATCGACATCAACATCATCGTAGGTAGAAAATGATTGTGACTGTAGTTTTATATGGATGATCTTTTATAGGCTTTACTTTTATCTCAACCACTGTTGTAAGTCCGAGCAATTGTTTAATCTCGTTACCGCTTCGATAAATGTGAAATAAATATAATAATTGTCACTACACTATCGCTTGTAGGTGACTATTTTTCATTCGAAATCGAGCATACATAGCTAATCAAACTTGTAAGCTTAAGACTTTGTAAATATTTTACTTCGTTTGGTACTTACATGGGTTACAGAAAATTATTAAAAAAAATAGCTTTCTCCTGTTAAAAGTCCAGTCACACCGGCTTACACACTAAACTGTAGTCAAACTATTCGGCTAACACTAGAGAATATCCTGATAATAATTTAGCATATAATAACCTAGCTGTAAGAACAAAAGTATTATCCAAAATTTAGACATGCTGTGTGTTATAGGTAATATTTCTTGAAATTGAAATTAATACAATTGTCGTCGAGATTATGATTATGTACCGTTTCAGTTTGTATAGCACAACGTCAAAATGTTGCTAAATTATTTTTCGTTCGTGTACTGGTTCCAATACTTTGGCGATGTGCTTTATTGAAACACGAAACGCTCTTAAAAATATAAGAATCTAACAGATTACTATGTCCAAGTACTTCTTCACCAAAATTAATATTTGTGTAACTTCTTCAATAGGTGTGTTGTTGTAATGGATGAACGAGATCTCAAGCTGAATGACATGTTTGTTAATACCTTTCTTTTCTAGTCATTTTTTTTTTGTATTTACATTACATTCCAAAGTTTGTATATTACTTATTTCCTTTTTTTGAAATAAATAGGGTAATGTATTTTTGCATAGCAAAATGGTGTTTACGTAGAGAATAGCGAGCAGTATGATAGAACCACGGGTGTATTGAGGCGGCTGTAAACATATATAATAGGGATGTTTCCTGGGTAGAAAAATGATAATTCTATTTAGTCCGTCAGTGAGATTATCAAATAATATTGAACACGTATTTTTTGTTTTACCAAATCAATAAAAAATATAAAGTAAAAGCGCATCAAAATTCAGGAGTGGGGGCTTGTGACGTCACTAAGGCAGTATAAAGTTTACTAGCGGCGTGACGTCACACGCCGCCATATTGCAACGCATTATATCGTCGTCACTTAATGATTACGTGTCAAAATAAATGTAATCTACCTGACGGACAAAAAACTAATTTTCAGAACTACCCTATTTATAGTTTTTATTTCCTTTGACGTTTCGTTTGCTGTTTCGCGTTTAGTTGTTATATTATTGTAATTCTATGGAAACTAAACATTTTAAATTAGAGATGCAGCGGTCGCTGGATTATATTTTTTTATAGAGTGTACTGTTTAAGCTATACTGCTATTTTTATAGGACTAGCTGTTGTTTTGATTACGTTTGTTTGTTTCTCAACTAATTTATTTGGTGTGCGTCGTTGTTTTGGTGCGCGGGGTGCGGGGCGTCGGCTGTGACGTCACGGCGCCCTTGTGATTACGATAGTGATTGTTGATTGTTGGGCGAGAATGATATTGAAATCAAATTATATATTCTATATAATTTATGAATTTCATTCAATTTATGAAAATAAGAACAATGTAATGATTGGTAATATTACTCATTGCTCTAAATGTACTATCAAAATATATTATACACAGTGTTAAAGGTCATAAATAAAATGCTTTGAAAATTTCCAAATAGTTGTTTTCTTTATCCTACCCTACACCTTACACCAAACACATAAACATCTTAAAAATGATCTGAGAACAAGCTCACTATAGATCTGAATATTTGAGTTCTGGGTTCGATTCCTAAGATAGCCAAGTATACTTTAATAGACTACACAGGGTGTAAAACAACTCTTAACAAAACCGAAATCTATGCATGCATAGTGAGTCACTAGATGGCGTGATATGCATCGATTTGTTATCGAAATTGTCAAAAATTTTGGGTTTCTAGAATTGATCATAAAAATTTTATGTTCTTGTTTATCGAACTGTCTTAATCACAAAATTTCGGAATATTGGTAATAATAAAATATATAGACCTATCCATTTTGAGAGTTTAAAATTAATAACCATGTCGACAATAACTACCTATATCATGTCGGCCTCTCAGAATGGATGTAGGAATTGCTCCTGCGGTACTAAGGAGCTACTTCTTATAGATATGGCCATTAGCCAACAGGTTCGGCGTTCCCGAAAGGATCTGTCGACATGTTGGATAGATTATAAGAAGGCCTATGATTCGGTGCCTCATACAGACTCATGAGGGTGCTAGAATTGTATGAAAATAGATACAACTCTACGCACCTTCCAGGATCCACTTCGCTATCCAGGATGTCAAAATATTCAGAGGAATATATCAATCAATAGCTGCGTTAGTTTATGGAGTTACATCATGGCATTTGTTCAAAAAGTTCCGTAATTTCAAAAACTTTGTGTTCCTCAACGCAATATTCGCAAACTTCCTGTTCGTTGCAGTGCATTTGAATTGGGCATGGGAGGATTATAATGTGCTTTATTATAGAAACTGAATGGTTTGTGACTAATTTTGTAGCGGTTTACTCAAAAACAGTGTACAACCACTGGTTGTTGGTGTTGTGTCAACAGTTTTACGAAGACATTGTAAATATTTAATATTTTTAATGGACGTATTCAAAGGAAATATCTTAAAAGCACGCTCTTTGCCTGGGGTGTATCTTTGATGACAACTGTTATTTTATGGTGTATATTTATTTATTTAACACAAATTAAAGTGGACCCATTTTCTTTGCCTTACAAAGATGGTGATAAAATATCAGAAAGACGGATGACCACCAAGCATGAAGGAATTGAACTTTCTGATTGCCACCCAACAGCCATATAATTGTTACAATCAGACTGGCAACACGGTTTTATAAATTTTTACTGGTAATTATAATGACACGCATACTATTAATGTGAAAAATGTATCACTGAAATCCAGAGGTGTAGCTATCCCCGGACTACAGGGGCCTGCAGCCTTATTGCGTAATGTATTCGGCAAGGAAAAGGGCAAAGAGTATGTATGAACAATCGACCAATCACATGCGAGATAAAAGACGCGATGTGGATTTCCGTCTATGTGATTTGCGATTGTTCATACTCTTTGCACTTTGTCTTGCCGAATTCATTACGCAATAAGGCTGCTGGACTTGTGTTAGCAAATATTTGTAAGTTATCCATAAATTCTAACTCAAGTTCTTTCAATTAAAACTGGATAAAAAACCTTAGGACTTATATGTGACAAGATCAAATTTCTCAGTACTCCTCAGCTAGACAGCACTTATCCCTGTCCAACATTCTCAATCTCCTCACCCTTCCACTTCTATGTTTCAACTTCTGATTTTCAACTTTACTGATTGATTTTAATATTAATTAGAATTTTGGAGATTTAGAATTTTGGAGAGACACAGGGTTTCCCTAGTACTCGTCTAGAACCCATGTGCTGGTTTGGTCCCTGGGGTGGTCACGGCGCACAGTGTGTTCTGGTGCGCCGTTGATGGGGGGTACTCACCAGAGGAGGGTCCGGTGACGGACAGCCGCAGCGGGTTCGCGGTGAGTGCTAACGCGTGCCCGTGTTCCCGCCATAAGCGGCACATGACGACACCGTGGAGTTTCAGTGGGTTGGAGTCCCACATAACTGCGCTATCTCCCCGTGGTAGTGCAGTATGCATGAGCATTTCACCACGATAAAAAAAAACAGTGTTTCCCTAGTACAGACTATAGTCTCTCCCAAAGGAGCTTTTAATAACTGTGTGATTTTAATTGTAAGTTTTTGATTTAAGTAAAATAAGATACTTATCATATTATAATTTATTTTTATATAATTTTTGGAAAGTTGCTGAAGTCATTATGATTGCGAAGCCTGGGAAACCACCCCATGAAGCATCATCTTATAGACCCATTTCCCTGCTGCCAGTATTATCGAAATTGTTTGAAAAGCTCCTATTAAAACGGCTAAAACCAATTATAGAAAAAAAAAGACCTTATTCCGAACCATCAATTTGGTTTCAGGGAAAAACATTCAACCATCGACCAGGTACACAGAATAACAAACATCATCGAAAAAACGCTCGAAAATAAGCAAGTCTGCGCCACCGTATTTCTAGATGTCGCACAAGCTTTCGACAAAGTTTGGCATGAGGGTCTGATATACAAACTCAGACGCATGCTCCCCGAATTTTCAGATATTCTAGAGTCATATATAAGCAACAGAATGTTCAGGATAAGGCAAGAGGACGCATATTCTGAGCTAAAAACTATTAAGGCCGGAGTACCACAAGGAAGTGTGTTAGGCCCAATCCTGTACTTGGTATACACATGTGATATCCCAGAGCTGGAAAACAACACCATAGCGACCTTTGCTGATGATACTGCTATTATGGCTATTGGCTCAAACCACAAAGAAGCAGTAGAAAAAGTTCAACTAGCTGTGAACAAAGTTTACGACTGGACACAAAAGTGGAAGATCAAACTGAATGAGCCAAAATCGATTCACACTGACTTCACTAATAAACACCGCGATTACCACCCAGTCTATATAAACGGCATGCAAGTGCCTTATGCGAATACAGCCAAATACCTTGGCATAACTCTTGACGCCAAATTGCGTTGGAAATCCCACGTTAAAAAGAAAAGACAGGAACTCGATATACGGTACAAAAATATGTATTGGTTACTCGGAAGGAAATCCTGTCTATCAATACACAACGAAATGATAATATACAAGCATATTCTTATGCCAATTTGGACGTATGGTATCCAACTATGGGGCTGTACTAAACAAAGCAATGTTAAAATTATACAACAATTCCAAAATAAAGTACTCAGAGATGCTGTTAATGCACCATGGTACATCAGAAATGATGACCTTCACCGCGACCTTAAAATGAATCTCGTCACCACCGTTATTCAAAACTTTGCTGAAGCCCACGAACACAGACTTCATCGACATGTGAATGTGGAAGCAATCCAGCTGCTAGATAACACGGACATAGTGCGTAGGCTAAAGATAACTAAACCATTTGAGTTAGTGTAGTAAAAGTGTGTTATAAGTGAAAAAATAATAGCAAACAATATTGTGCTATACATGTAACACGTGAACTAAGTGTTTTTAACGTATCAGACTCTAAGAAAGTGCTACCGAACTGTATAAAAGTGCAAATTGACACTATTCTTAGTCATAACATTATACAATATAATAATAAGTTAGAGTTAAATTGCTTATTAGTCTATTAAGGCTAGATTGTAATTTATTATTAAGAACCGTAGTTTTTATTAATATAGAAAAAAAAATAAAAAAAAAAATATAATTTTTGTGTGGTACACTGTACAATTAATTGAAACATTGTGCTGTGTCTCATAGAACATTAAATCTGCCTATCCTGAAAACCTGGGTCACCAAGATACACACTGTACCTAGTCTGGGGGCCCAAGGCCACTTCTGCCGAGTTATTTAGTTTATTTTATTATCCATTGTGTATTTTTTCTCATTAATAACTTGTGTGTGTCAATCAAACAATTAAATTATTATTATTAGAATATCGAAAAACTAGTCGCTTTAGCTGAACTGTTTAGCTAATGGTTGATTAAAAAAATAACTTCGCCTAAAAAGGCGAGAAAAATATATATTTGAATTGTTCGTTTAGCTTGGCGCCTACAAACATTAATTTTATGTACATAATTAATTAGATTTCATAGATATGTTATGAACTGTATTTTATTCAATTAGAAAAGTTAAAAACTTAGAAGCACGTTTTTAGTTTGTTATTACCTCTACCTACCTAGATAGTTGTTAGACATTATTGTATGAACTACTAATAAAATTAAAACTAGGTACTTCTGTTGTGTTATTAAAAACCAACATAACTAATACTAGGTATTAAATAAGAATGTGTGTTTTTTATAAAAGTTAGTACAGCTAGAAGTGTTTTAAATAGTTTAAATAAACATTATGGAAAACTAGAATATATTCTTATACATATCTAAAGAAGTATGTATATACATACATAGATAATGTGTAATCAACAAGAAAATAAAAGCCTTTTTTATTGCATGCATGCTTTTTTAGGGTTCCGTACCCAAAGGGTAAAACGGAACCTTTATTACTAAGACTCCGCGGTCCGTCTGTCTGTCACCAGGCTGTATCTCATGAACCGTGATAGCTAGACAGTTGAAATTTTCACAGATGATGTATTTCTATTGCCGCTACAACAAATACTAAAAAGAGAGAAAAAACAAAACAAACGTGATTTTTTTGCCGATTTTTTGCGATATTGGTACTCGTACTTGGCCGGATTTTTGTTTATTTTGTAAACAATCTTTACCCTCCATTTGGGTTTCGCCGCAGTTGGGTTGATGCCACCCCCCGTGGATTTTGATACAGGGCCCGCCTAGGCATTGCCACAGATCACGCATTGCTTTGATTGCTACGCATTGCTTAAACGTTATATTGATTATTTTCACAAACATTATGATAAATGCAACAACTTTCAGATAATGCCACCACATATGCGTAGCGCTGATTATCAAAATTTATGAGATAGGTAGGTACCTATTGTAACTTGTTTAAAATCTTACTTCTTACTTACATACCTCCATCCAAAGGTTGTCTTGAAAAGATCGCTTTTAGCGATAAGGCCGCCCATTGTGTCACCCAGTGTAATGTTTTCTTCGTCTATACTTTCTGTAACTTATATTTTTGGTAAGTTTTTATTTTCCACTTTATAGTTTTGGTAGGTACCTCAAATTACCAATGAAAATCGTTTATAGCCAAAGTAATAGTTGTAGTATCTCATGGCGATTCCAATAATCCCAAATACGACTAGGATACACTGTTTTATTTCGGAGTTCCAGTGCGTACCTTCCGGCTTCATCATCAGATCCGTTCGATGGTACTATTTAAATCAGTTACATTTATCTATATGTGTTTGATTCAACATAGTCGGTTTAATATTTGAGATATCTTATACCTGTGAAATACTTATCATTAAGGAGTTGCAGTGGCCATCTGTGGTCTTCTTCACCAGTTCCACTTCACCAAATGATACTTTCTGAGTGCAACTGATTGCAGTGTTGATGAAAATACAAAAATCGCTATATGTATGCTTATAATATTTGAGGAGTTCCGCTTTCCATGGGATCCCATCATCAGATCCTGACCTGATGACCATGAGACCACCTAGGAAGTATACCCTTTCAGACAATTTTTTTTTTTAAATCGATCTAGTGTCCAGACGTGTTTGAGTAATCGGGGAACATAAATAAAAAAAATAAGAAACTACCTAGAAGGGTTCCTTGTTGACTACGGAACCCCTAAAAAATATTCCGACGAATTGAGAACCTCCTCCTTTTTTATTTTTACTCTTACTTTTTAAATGGTTCCGCGAAACTCAAACTCGGCCATCATTCCATGTCGAAGTCTCTCACCATGGGATGTCCTCAGGGTTCGGTTATTGGTTCGCCTTTATGGAATTTAGGCTTTGATGATTTCCTCGCGATTCCTCTTCCAAGCGGCTGTTCATTAACCGGTTACGCGGACGACGCTCTTCTGCTCATTCAATCAAGTACTCGAGCTGGACTCGAGAACTTGGCTGACATTTGCCTACGATTGGTATCTCAGTGGGGCGATCGAAACCGCCTGACCTTTGCTCCGCACAAAACTTATCAACTCATTTTGAAGGGTAATCTTAAATCGTGTCCTACTATTAAATTTAATAACGTTCCCGTAAAGAGGAAGCAGTCCGTGTGCTATCTTGGTCTCGTGTTAGAGAGGAATTTTGCATTTATAGATCATATTAAAATAGTCGGTGAACAAGCAAAAAAAAATTTCTATGCCTTAACGAGAATATCTAAATCTACGTGGGGTCTGTCTTTTTTAACTTTAAAAACTATTTATGGGGCTTCTTACTTGGGTTGTATTTGCTACGGGGCGCCAGTTTGGGCTGATAGGGCCACCATAGGGGCGGTGCGACGTAAGTTGCTTCAGAGTCAGCGTTTGGCTTTGATATTCTTATGCAAAGCGTACAGGACGGTTAGTACTGAGGCCTTACCGGTACTTGCTGGCGTACTTCCGGTCGACCTTGAAGTGCAGCGACGTGCTGCAATGTACTATTCCGCACGAGAGACCACGGACGCGAACTTTTTAACGCGGAGTGATCGTGAGAAAATCTCTAGATTATTTAAACCACCTTTGACGTCTGGGAGGAACTTTTATCCGAATGGCAATGTAGGTGGGATAATTCCATCAAGGGCCGACATCTCCACCAATTCTTTCCATCCGTTCGCGTTCGGCTGGCCAGGACGTGGCTGGAGGTGGATCACTGTGTTGCCCAATTTCTCACAGGGCATGGTAACTTTAAAAGTAAACTGTTTTCCTTCAAGCTCGTTGCCTCGCCTTTATGTCAGTGTTCTACATCTGACTGCGAATATGTACAATCTGCACATCATATCTTATGGGAGTGTATTCTTTGGCAGAATGAACGTAATATTATGTTGAATAATGTAGAGGCTACCTCAGGAGTTGTTTACTATACGGACCTTGTGGAAACTAGAACAAATTTCCGTGCATTCAAGCGTTTTTGCCATACCTATTATTGGAATCAAACATAGCAGCTCACAATGTTAGGACCCATTAATTATTAATTCTTATTTTTATCCGTGGTGCTAGGCAACTGGGCTTATCCCAGTTGTAAACGACCCTTTATGCCTAGTGGCCTTGTTTGTTCTGTCTCCTGCTTGATATGGAGGGAAGTGGAAATTTATGTTTTTTTCCTACTCCTCCGTTATTCTTTTCTGATTAATTTCGTTGCGGGATCCAAGACAGTTAAATTCATTCTCCGGGACTTCGTCGAGCTTCATTGCCTCGGCGCTTTTCTGGTGGTCGCCACTGTTGATTCTGGCTTTCAGGAGTTGCAGTGGTTTGGGAATAGTGCGGTGGGTTTGTCCCAAAAAAAAAAAAAAAACCTCCTAATTTTGAACTCTGTTAAAAAGAGAAATAAATAAGGCACCAGTTTACCTGCTAAACCTGCAGCCTTATTGCGTAATAAATTGGGCAAGGCAAAGGGCAAAGAGTAGGTAAGCAAAATCAACCAATCACAAAGACGGAAATCCACATCGCGTCTTTCATCTCGCACGTGATTGGTCGATTAATCATACCCTTTGCCTCGCCCTATTTTAACCGACTTCCCAAAAAGGAGGAGGTTCTATGTTCGACTTTATGTTTGTAAATTATTATTTTTTTCATTCGTACACTAATGATTGCTGCATCTTCTTTTTTATTAACTTGGTAGGAATTACGATATGGAGATGGAGTTACTTTGTTACGTACATTTTTAGACTGATGGTTCGCTTCGACTCCGACTCAGTATGGTTTGACCTTTATAACTGGAATAATGAAGATCAAGCCCTGTTGTCTAACACCACAAATGAAGCTATATCACCTGCATCCTAATTGCGTAAGTGAATTCTGCAAAGCAAACAAGTTGGAACCTTCCCAAAAACGACTTTTCGTATTGCATATTACACTCTGAAACGGAAAGGTTATGCTCCTTTCATTACCAATATTTTGACGTAAAATTGATTGTAAAAGAATGAATGAAAACGGCAGAATCGAGATAAAATTTCACTATTGGTATTGTATAATGCAAATGTCATATATCTTCAACTCCGTAGTATCTCTAAGTAGTCTGTGTTCAACTCAAAGGTGGATTTGGAAAGCTAATGCTAGTTTTCCAAATTAGTTTCGCAATACCGAAAAAGTTGAAAGAAATGATTCTGATGCTTTGAAAGAATCGACTTGTTTCCTTTGCAGAATTCACTTCCGAAATTAGGCTGCTGTTCGCCTTATTCTCTTCTTTTATCTATACTAAAGGGTGAGTGGCAAAAATATAAGTAGAAAAACGTTGTCATAACTTAAATTATATATTTAGTATCACATAATTATAATCATGATACAAAATGGAAATAGCTTATAAAACAATACATAGTTTCCATTATGACCCTTATATTCTGTACATGAAATCATAATGGATTGGTAAATAAGGAATGTTTTCATATTTTACAATACATTTTGAGATACAATAATAAGAAGGGAATATCATATTTACTGTTTCGACTAGTTTGTTTAATAAATAATTCGAACAAGTCAAAAATAACAATATAGTTATTGATTACAAACTTATTTTTTTATTTAAAATGAAAATATTATCAGACCTTAGGTTTACATAAAATATATAATAAGATACAATTAAAGATTGCAAAAATGATTGTTATTTATTGATAAAAATCCATTGCAGTCTTTTAGCATTTCTTTCATTGACTGAGAAGATTACAGCAGGATATAAAATCAGAACTAAGATAATTTGAAGTATCGATTTAATGAGTTGCTTTGCAGTAGTGACGATGCGCCCATATTCACCGAATAGGGCACAAATTATTGTCGCAGATATTTAGAATATTCTTCTTTAGGTCGCCTAGTTTTATTTTGCAATGTACTACCCTCGAAGCGAAAGAAAATGTTACGAGTATTAATCCGAAGCGTCATTAGCATATTGCTCGCTGGCTAATATTTTCACCATGCTATGGGTACTTTATTCTTATATTATGGTTCGTGAGCTCAATGCAACAGAAAACAAGCTATATGGATATGGCAATAGAAAAAAACAGTTCAACCAAATTTATTTACTTTGATTGAAAGTCAGAAATGAACGTTATGGCCGGCCAAAATATTGTATGTGACTAAATAAGCATAGACTGAAGATATTGCTTTATTTTTTTTAGTATTCAGTACCTTGTCAATTTCTCATGACTTAACGCAAGTACAAGCGAATGGTACACAGTACAACTGCTATTTGGTTCACCAAGTGAGCCCACTTCAGAGTTCATCACAAGTCAACTTGGAGTCGCTTCATGAGAACGGGTTGTAGTTGCTGTCATAATCATCTTCTTCATTGAAAGGATTCGTTGGTTCCGTAGCCTCTTCCGCAAAGGGGTTCTTAGCTTCATCATACGTTTCTTCTTCAAAAGGATTTTTGTTTGAACCATTGCTTATGGCAGCGGAAATATTATGGTGAACGACAGGTGATACTCCAGTACTTCTAGGTTTGTCTTCGAATCGTTTTTTAGCGGTAATGGGTGATGAGTATGGAGATAGTTTGTGGACTGGCTCGAGTTTGTTCAGGTTTGCCTCGAGGCTGGAGCTGTATCGCTGTTGCTCGATTAGCCTCATCCTACCCTCTGGGACGGGAACGACGGTGGTACCTTTTGGTGCAACTTGTTTTACTGTGTTTGATACGAATACTGGAAATAAAAATAATAGTTCTTTAGTACTGGTAACAAAATTGAATTAAAAATGGAAATTGACGAGTATCATGTTTTTAATGGCAAGTTCGTTAGATTTAAGATAAGCGAATTTTAATTAATGGCATCGATGGATAATATTATGGGCAAACAAATTTTAAATATTATTCATTATTTCGTTTCTACTTGTATTATCGTCAAACGTGAAATAATCCTGTTGGTGAAATTTTTATATTACATTTAAGAATTTAAATATAGAAATAATGTTTTGATAAGGATCTTTATCAGATGCTTAAAATATTTTTCTACATAGCAACTGGATTGTGGCCAGCAGGAGACAAAAAATATCTATTTAGTCCATCAAACGTATTTTTTCTTTTGCCACATAAACAAAAAATTACGCCGACACAGTGCGTTGAAATATCGTCTGTCGTCACGGTGTGCTATATACTGACAAAATGACGTCACAAGCCCCCACTCCTGAGCTTTGACGCGCTTTATCTTTGTCAATTTTTATTTATTTGATAAAGTAAAAACTACGTGTCCAATATTATTTGATAATCTCACTGATGGATTTTTCTACCCAGAAAACATCCCTATTCTGGTATTCAACTGCATCTGGTTACATTTGAAGCCAATCTCAACTTAGTTCGGAAAATAGTACGCAATATTTTTTATTTTTTTTTGTTTTTCTCTGGACCTTAGGGTCCCGGTCCTTTGAAAGGCGTGCGAGGAGCCAAAGCCAACTCGTATGGCCCCGTTAGGAATGTATTAGGAAATGTAACACCAACCGACGATTATCCCTGTATGCACTACGCAACTGCACCCAAGGACAATACCCGGTTGGCGCATGCCAATTTTATTATTATGAAAGTATTTTATTTTTATTGCGCCTACACTGTCCCACAGCTGGGCAAAGGCCGCCCGCAAATAATTCCAGAAAGTTAAAATAGATTACAGAATTCATCATCTATATCCAAAACACATTTTAAGTATAGAATTGCTGTTAATAGATAGAAATCAGTTTATATTTTATATAGAATCTTTATTTATCTTGGGTCTTCGATCAATAATATACTAGATAAACAACCCCATTCAAAACTTCTCTTTAAAACTGACGCCAATTGTGTTTAGGTAATTCTAGTTGAAATCAATATACATTAATGCAAATTCAACCTTAAACTGCAGTTGCATTAACAATCGCTGTTCAACATATATCAAAACAAATTTAGTCGTAGTTACACGCTTGTTTTAAAGTCTAACCCTCTTACTAATAAACGCGAAATAAAGTTATACAAGTATAAACCTATGAAAATGTATGGTTATTCCGTTGCTATTCCTGGTATAACTTTATACCGCGTTTATTTGTAAGAGGGTAAATTACAAAGTGCCAGAACAGTCGATGTTTGTTACAATAGTTGGCGCGTTGTCGGCGCAAACGTTGACCAAACAATCACAATTTTTGGTATTTGATTCATATTGACTATTTAATTCGGTTTTTACTTTATGAAAAACACTTAATGATATAAACTTACTGAAAAAAAAGATATTCCTTCCAAAATCATGGTGTTACGGTGGTTAATTGCACAATTTTTGAACGCATATTGCGGCAGTTTTTACGTTTTTTTGGCTATGATTCATACTAATTTGAATATACCATATATTTCGGCCCGTTTTTGAAGCGCTGACCGGGCATCTAGTGTATTATTGATCGAAGTCTTGGATAGAGTATTTTCCTTAGTACTTCGAGAATTAACAATTATATAATTTTTACTTTATACTAACGCCTGACTGAATTGCGAATTTTAAATTAAGAAGTAATGCCTTTTACAAGTTTTCATGTTCTAATAGAACTTTACAAGTTCTTAACTCCAAGTTCTTAGGTCAGAAAAAGGGTGTAGTAAGACTTCTCTATACTTTATTTTGACTATAGTTTAACTTACTCTGCTTGCTCTGTCCCTCCGCTTGCCTCAGTTTGGCCTCAGCGCCGGGTCCGTACGGCTGCGCTGCGGGCGCCGGCGCAGCTGGTGCCGGCTGAACGGGCCCAGCCGGTGCGGGGGGCTCGACCACGCCGCTTTCTGTGACCACGGTCAGCTTGTTGAACAGGCCGCGGCCGTAGTACTCTGAGACGACTGCGTAACTGGAAAAATAAAAAAAATATGTTCATTTACCTATCTAAGAGAAGAGCAGTGCTGGGCCAGCGGTAACGGCCGCGAATTACAAATTGTAGGTCGTGGTTTCGAACCCAGGCAGTCGCTTTACTTTGTGTAAATTATTTCATCAACACTGCTCTCAAAACGGTGAAGGAAAACATCTTGAGGAAACCGCCATATCCTAGAACCAAAAATTCGAAGACATGTGACATCCACCAACCCGCCCTGAGCCTGCGTGGTGGATTACGGCCCATTCCGTCTCACTAAGAGGAGGCCTGTGTCCTAGCAGTGGGCACATTAATAGGCTGATGATGGTTATGATGAACCTATCTAAAGGCGTCGATTACTAGTATAGAATTAATAGATTTTATTTGTTGATTATAGGAGCTATGTCAAAGATTTAAAAAAAAAAAGCCCTTGAAGATTATTCCTGTTCTCTGATATCGGCAACAAGAATGATGTAAAAATAGTTTACGCCTGTTTTGTTTTGGGTCCGCAATGTAGGCTTTAATTAATTAATGTATCACACTCAGGAAATCTAATATAATGCTACCCATAATAATGTGAAGACATCGCTGCTAGTCTAATTTGGTATTTATACAAATTTATTCCCCTTAGAAGAGATCATTTTACCTATTAAATCTACTAAATAAATAGAGGACATAATAAAGAGAAATGAGAGTTTTAGAATAACCTGAAGTAAAAATCCGAGAGTCTTCTTATAAAGATGTTGTCCAAAGCATTCAACAATGACCATTGTCGTTTCGACCGGTGTCAAGTGTATTTATAAAACACGGCTAAATGCAACACTAGCCGGAATGAGGTTCGAATCCGTTCGAAGGATGGCTTGCTTACCAAAACATGTCAGACTGAAATGTTCATGAGGTACTGTGATAAGACAATGGTTTATTACTGATACAACGCTCTATATTTTAACAAAATATTAAGACTATAGCTAAGACTATGTGGAATGGAGGAGTGTTGGAGGGTCTCAAATGTCCCTAGATGACATGAGCAACGCCACCAACTCTGCAATAAACGTGGTCACTTATTGGGCTCAAACAGTTTGATTCAATGTACCATCGACATGAAAAGAATTAGAATGCTATAGAGCATTATTCAGCCGCATAGCATTTCTAAACAAAAAAAAAACAAGCCAAGGCTATTTTCAATAAAAAGAAGTCCGTAGTGATGTCCTGTAGTGTGGTGATTCTTTATACAAAATATACGAAAGAGATTTTTACATTACGTTGTATTGCAGTTCAGCCTGCCCACAATTGTGCGTAGCGTTTTTATCCGACTGCCGAAGGAGGGTAATGTGTTTATCAGTCTATGTATGTATGTACGTATGTATGTATGTATGTATGTTTGTTCCTATGTGGCGTTCCAGAGACCAAACGCGTTGACCGATTTTAATGATTCATACGTCAATCGATTCGTCTTAACCTTGCGAGTGTCATAGGCTACATTGAAATTGGAAAATAGAAAAATGGCGGCTTTTGGGCGCCATATTGTGGGGGGGCAATTTTATTTTTTCTTCCTAACCCATCGTGGGGGTATCAAAATAAAGGGTTTTAAGAGGTGATTTCAAAAATATATAACACTTATATGTTTAAATGTACCGAAATCTAAAAAAAATAACTAAAAAGTTATAAATAAAAAAAGTAAATTGGAAAAATCAAAAGACCCGACTGCTTAAAAGGCGAACTAAAAGGACGTAAACAAGAAGAAAATCATGCTGTGCAGTCGGAGGATACATCTGGTTTTGGTCAGCCAGCTCGCGAATATGTATCGTCCGACTGCAAAGCATGAGGGTCTTTTGATTTTTACCCGACTGCCGAAGGAGGGTAATGTGTTTATCAGTCTATGTATGTATGTATGTTTGTTCCTATGTGGCGTTCTAGAGACCAAACGCGTTGGCTGATTTTGATGATTCTTACGTCAATCGATTTGTCTTAATCCTGAGAGTGTCACTGGCTACATTAAAATTGGAAAAAAACAAAAATGGCGGATTTTGGACGCCATTTTGTGGGGGGAAAAATTTTTTTTTTCTTCCAAACCCATCGTGTGGGGTATCAAAATAAAGGGTTTTAAGAGACGATTTCAAAAATATATAACACTTATATGTTTAAATGTACCTAATTCTAAAAAAAAATAACTAAAAAATGTAAATAAAAAAGTTTATTAGAAAAATCAAAAAACCAGACTGCTTAAAAAGCAAACTAAAAAGACGTAAACAAGAAGAAAATCATGCTGTGCAGTCGGAGGATACATCTGGTTTTGGTCCGCCAGCTCGCGAATATGTATCCTCCTATGTTTACGTCTTTTTAGTTTGCTTTTTAAGCAGTCGGGTTTTTTGATTTTTTTAATAAACTTTTTTATTTAAATTTACTTTTTATTGCTCAAGATTGTCCTATTGTAAACCAAAAGCCCTTTATACCTCCTACTTGTATTTAATTTCTTACGCTCTTACAAATAAACGCGGAATAAAGTTATACTAGGTATAACAAAGGAATAACCATACATTTTCATAGGTTTATACTTGGTATAACTTTATTCCGCGTTTATTTGTAAGAGGGTTAAGTTTTTAGAACCTTTTTTATTGACCGAATGAATGAGATTATTTTAATTGGTAATATATAAATCAGAGCAGTGGTGGCCCAGTGGTAACGGCCCCGACTTACGTGTCGCAGGTCGTGGGTTCGAATCCAGACAGGTGCGCTTGTCTACTACTTTACTTTGTGTAAATTATTTCATCACCACTGCTCTAAAAACGGTGAAGGATAACATCGTGAGGAAACCGGCATGTCCTAACTAAAAAACTCGAAGACATGTGACATCCACCAAAACGCACTGGGGCCACGTGGTGGATTATGGCCCATTCCCTCTCTCACAGAGAGAAGTCCTGTGTCCCAGCAGTGGGAACGTTAAAAGGCTAATCATGATTTAAATCAGACGGTAGAGAAGGAACGAGCATTCATTAGAAAACTTGCTCAATGTTGACGATAGCAGTCTATTACAAGGATTTTTTTATGAAGTTATTTTACAGAAGTTAGATTCAGATTCAGATAACTTATTTGCTCAAACATGTGTGTACATACAATTATATGAAACAAAATGCATGCAAGGTGATATAAGTACATGGAGATGTACTAACATGTACTTATATAATAACTTACTTAACCATATTGTCATGGTGAGCAAATATTAATACAAACTTGGAATTAAATAATAACAACATTCCGTAACATTGACAATGTCGACATAAATAAATAAATAAACTTTGATTGAATGATTACATAATTAGTACGTACGGAAATAGATAGGAGTTACATACAAAATTGTCAAATATTAAATTATTAAAAAAAAAAAATATAATGAGAACGTAGGTCCAAAAATATTCAATAACAAAAAAAAAACCGGCTAAGTGCGAGTCGGACTCGCGCACGAAGGGTTCCGTACCATTATCGCAAAAAAACGGCAAAAAAAACACGTTTGTTGTATGGGAGCCCCACTTAAATATTTATTTTATTCTGTTATTTGTTGTTATAGCGGCAACAGAAATACATCATCTGTGAAAATTTCAACTGTCTAGCTTGCCCGTTTTTACCCTTTGGGTACGGAACCCTAAAAACAAAATCAACGATCGTTAGTCCACGATATCAAAGATTCCTAACCAATCACAAGCCAAATCAACATCAACCAGGTTGGAAACCTGAAACTCTATCCTAGAAACCGATAGATTTAACCTACAATCCCTCGTACCATTTTCAAATACATTTAGCTGTTAATGTCAATATTTAGTTAGGTGTGGAACCAAGTCTATGAATGCCTACTAAATTGTCAATGCATTATGCTGTTAAATACAGCTGTATGTTTAAATAACAATAATTATGTTTTTATGGCGATGTTAACTGTGAACGATAACAATTTTTTATAACAGCATATTTGAGTGAAGGAAAATGGTTGATTTTTTGCTAGGCTTTAATAAATCAAACCATTGCAGAATGGCTTTAATTTAATCGAGGTCGATAAAATATGCTTAAGATATCATTCAGCCTTTTTACCCGACTGCCGAAGGAGGGTAATGTGTTTGTCAGTCTATGTATGTATGTATGTAAGTATGTATGTATGTATGGATGTATGTATGTATGTTTGTTCCTATGTGGTTCCTAGAGACCAAACGCGTGGGCCGATTTTGATGGTTCTTACGTCAATCGATTTGTCTTAACCCCGCAAGTGTCACTGGCTACATGAAAATTGGAAAATAGGAATATGGCGGTTTTTGGGCGTCATATTGTGGAGGCCCAAATTTATTTTTTCTTCCAAACCATGGTTTTGGTCAGCCAGCTCGCGAAGATGTATCCTCGCATGATTTTCTCCTTGTTTAAGTGTTTTTAGTTCGCTTTTCAAGCAGTCGGGTTTTTTGATTTTTTTAATTAGGTAACTTTTTTTTAATGTTCCCACTGCTGGGAAACAGGCCTCCTCTATGTGAGAAGCAATGGGCCGTAATCCACCAAGCGGGCCCAAAGCGGGTTGGTGGATGTCACATTGTATTCGATTTTTTGTTTCTAGAACATGCCGATTTACTCACGATGTTTTCCTTCACCGTTTTGAGAGCAGTGCCGGTGAAATAATTTACACAAAGTAAAGCGCCTGCTTGGGTTTGAACCCACGACCTACAACTTATAAGTCGGGGCCGATACCACTAAGTCACCATTGCTCTTAAGATATAACAATACTTTAATAGCATATTATTTTTGTTAATATATAACGTTAGAATTTACTATCAAGTGACGATTTAACTAAAGCACAGGCCAATTAAAATGGTAGTGATAAAACCGTAGTAAATCTTATCGATAGCATATCGGGTCGTATTAACAAAAACACACCATTTTTACCATGACTGGTAAACACTATGCAATTTTCAATTTCAAAATATACTTATCAGAAACTATTTCGTACCGAAAACACTATAACAACTATTTTACATATTTTCAACAATTGTATTAATTACTAGTAGAATTACAAGAGATGCAGTTGTTTTTTAGGGTTCCGTACCCAAAAGGTAAAAACGGCAGCGTAATTGCGTAAGTGAATTCTGCAAAGCAAACAAGTTGGAACCTTCCCAAAAACGACTTTTCGTATTGCATATTACACTCTGAAACGGAAAGGTTATGCTCCTTTCATTACCAATATTTTGACGTGGAATTGATTGTAAAAGAATGAATGAAAGCAGAAGTGTCGAGATAAAACTTCACTATTGATATTGTGTAATGCAAATGTCATATATCTTCAACTCCGTAGTATCTCTAAGTAGTCTGTGTTCAACTCAAAGGAGGATTTGGAAAGCTAACGCTAGTTTTCCAAATTAGTTCCGCAATACCGAAAAAGTTGAAATAAATGATTCTTTGAAATAATCGACTTGTTTCCTTTGCAGAATTTACTTACGCAATTAGGCTGCGGGACCCTAATACTAAGACTCCACGATCCGTATGTCTGTCTGTCCGTCTGTCACCAGGCTGTATATCATGAACCGTGATAGCTATACAGTTGAAATTATCACAGATGATGTATTTCTGTTGCCGCTATAACAACTAATACTAAAAACAGAATAAAATAAACATTTAAGTAGGGCTCTCATACAATAAACGTGATTTTTTTGCCGTTTTTTGCGATAATGGTACGGAACCCGTCTTGCGCGAGTCCGACTCGCAATTGGCCAGTTTTTGATTAAAATTACTTTAATATATTGCTTAGTTTACAGCTTGATATTAAATCACATTTATCAGGCTTCCTTTTTTTTAACATTCTAAACAAAATAAGATTCAGGGCGGTTACACACTACACGTCCGTTTCAGTGATTTGAGTTCCAAGTTCAAAATGTTCTGAATTATGACGGATAGAGTTCGGATGTAGTGCGTAAGCTTCCCTACAAGAAGTACTACGGCTACTTCGGAACCGAAATTTCACAGACACGGATTGGAGTGCGTAAACTTTTCCCAATTATTTTGTGATCGACTTCGAGTCTAACTGGATACGAGTATTTTTCATGGAGCCTGATAAACAGAAGATGAAACTATATTTACAATTAGCTTCTGCCAGCGACTACGCCCGCTTGAAATCTATCCCAAGGGAATACAGGGATGAAAAGCCTATGTGCTATTCTAGACTATAATCTATCTCGGTTCCGAATTTCATTCAGACCTGTTCATCCGTTCAGGCGTGATTGAGTAACAAACAAACATCCATCCATCAAAATTTTCGCATTTATTATATAGTAAGATAAAAGAACCTCACTCACCCATACCTATCTTCCGTATTGTTAGGAAAACACCAAGAAAATGGCGCAATGGTGATAGATTTGATAATCGATAAATACATGTTTTAAATTGTACACTTTTACACTATGTTCCACGTTATCAATTAAAATTGTAGTGAATTAAATACGATTGCGCTGATAAGAGGACACGATTGCGCGCGCGCACACAACCGACTGGCTTACTTCGACAAATGTCACGTCAGGTGTAGATACATTGATTAGGTACGTTTTACTGTACATATATTTTTCAGTTATTTCTTTGAAAAACAAGGTTTCCTAATAAAAATATTTTATATTTAAAAATTGCATTGCCACGAGAAACAAACGTGTTTGCAAAATTTCAGCTCAATCGGACACTGGGCGTCAAATTTACCTTGCAGCATTTGATTACTGACGCCGGTAGGCTTATTACGTATATTTTGCAAGAGCAAAACGTTAGCGATCAAACGCTTTATGGCATAAAATTCGGCATTACCTGCAGTGTAGGTATGGTAGGTCCTACACAATCATTTGCTAATCGCTCACTGTTTGTCAAATGCACTTATTTAAAAAAAACCGCCGAAAACTCTAAAACTTTTGTATTGAAAAGCAATTATTGCGCAAAAATCACTATCGTTTTGCTCTTGCAAAAGATACGTAATAAGCCTGCGGGACAGGTGAAAATAAATAAAAGCTTGTAATATATCAAGATCGGTCCCGTGCGTCTCGCAACCAGCGGATCCCCGCAACCTTCACCAGGTCATCGGTCCACCTGGTGGGAGGCCTTCCAACGCAACGTCTTCCGGTTCGCGGTCGCCACTCCAGAACCTTTCTGCCCCATCGGCCATCCGTTCTGCGAGCAATGCGCCCTGCCCACTGCCACTTAAGTTTGGCAATTCTTCGGGCTATGTCGGTAACCCTGGTTCTCTTGCGGATCCCTACATTTCTGATTCGATCACGCAAGGAAACTCCGAGCATAGCCCTCTCCTTTGCCCTTTGGGTGACTGTAAGTTTACTGATGAGGCCCATTGTGAGCGACCACGTCTCAGAGCCATATGTCATCAATGTCACAGTATAAATATACAAACAGTATGGAACCTACAAACGCTCGAAACGGCACAATCACACAAATATGCGCACCGACGAGCGAGACCCTTAAGCAGCGTCCGCGGTGCTGTCAGTAGAGCGAGCTGCTTAGGGGTCTCGTCGATACGCATGTTTGTGTCAGTGTGCTGTTTCGAGCGTTTGTAGGTAGTTTCCGTACTGTTCCTCCATATTTATACTGTGTCAATGTGGCGACGCTTGGGGGCGGCCTATGTCCAGCAGTAATAATAATAATAATAAATAAATTTATTCAGATTAATAAAAGCATGTTAACATAAATCAATTGGATCATTTGAGGGTTACAATTAGTTAACAAAACAGATAGGTGTTGCAACCAGCGCCCTTGCTAAGTTATAAAATAACTCGTATTAAGGGCAGTGGTACAAGCCCATACACAATAATTTAATATTTTAATAAATTGCAGGTAGAGCAAGCGTTTGTTGAAATAAAGTTAACAAGCAGAGTTTACAAATAAAAATAAATTAAATTAAATCAAAAAAATTAAATTAGATTAAATCAAATCAAAAATAAAATAAAATAAACAAAAATTATTAAATACATAGAATTGTTTAATTTTGCATCAGAGTCAAAAGTGTGTGTGGTGAGTGTGTGTTAGTGTGCGTATTGTGATTGTGTGCAAGATGTGATGTGTTATGTTTTCGGTGGAAAGTTTAACTAGGGATTATTCTCGGAAATAAGCAGGCGTTCTGTATCGGCATAATTAGTTGCTAGGAGAAAGTTTGTTATGGCTTTCTTTAAGGACAAGGCCGAAAGAGAGTAAATTTTTAATTTCTTATTAAGTCTGTTATATAATTGTGGCCCTTGGAAGCAAAAGAAACGTTTGGTAAAAGAGTACTTACATCTGTAGTGCTGACAAACATTATCCCTACGTCTTTTGGTGATTATAGCGTAAGGGGTATTTTTATGTTGTATTTGGACTGTACTAAGGATAAAAAGTTGTCTGACAGAAAGTACCCTGCAACACTTATACAATTCTTCCGTTGGAAAAAGTATCGGACGAAAAGTACTGACCTTTAACACGGCTCTTTGAGCTCTCTCCAATCTCAACATTATGGTCTTAGGGGCACCACCCCAGGCCGAAACACAATATGATAAGAGCGATTGGCAAAGGGCCAGGTAGACCCTTTTGACAATCGCTGCTTCTGCCACATGTCTAAGAGTCTTAAATACGAATATTAGCTTTCTAATCCTTCCAGTCAGTAGATCTATGTGGGCCGAGAAGCTCAAATTGGCATCAAGAGTCACTCCGAGGTATTTGACTGTGGAGGTACGTGTGAGTTTGGGGCAAGAACAGGCGACGGTTTTTGGACAGTCGTTTGGGTGAGCGATTAGGGAGTATGCATTTGGTGGTTGCGCAGACTGGCGTAGCGTAAAGCAGATAATTTCAGTTTTATCTGTGTTGAGGGTAAGGTGGTTACTATGAAGCCAACTTAAGACACGATCTAGTCCCCTCTGCGCCGCATCAAAAACTTCATGCCAGGTATCGCCAATAAAAGTGAGTGCAGTGTCGTGTCGTCAGCAAAGGCCGTGATTTTTCCATTTTGGAGAAGAAGATTACACAGCTGATTGACATAAACTAGGAAGAGTGTGGGTCCAACCACCCAATCCCTGAGGAACGCCAAAAGTAACAGGAAGATCACCACTCAGGTAATTTCCAATTTTTACGCACTGAGTCCTATCACTGTAATCCGCAAATATTTTTAGTGGTTGGCCTCGAATTCCCAGTTCCTCCAGCTTCAATACCAAGTTGGGAACAGAAACTGTGTCGAAGGCTTTTTTCAGATCCAGGAAAACCGTCACTACTTTCTTTTTTGCATCTATATTCTTGGCAATATGACCCGTAAGCTCTAGAACAGCATCACTTGTCGATTTATTTCGTCAGAAGCCAAATTGATTGGGAGATAAAAGCATTTTTTCTTCAAGATATTGAATAAGCCTCTTGTTTATAATGCGCTCTAGGATTTTAGAGATTGAAGGTAGGATAGCAATCGGTCGGCAGTTGTTAACACAGTTTCTATTCCCTGCCTTGTGTATAGGATGAACAATAGCTTTTTTCAAGTTCAGGGGGAATACACCGGTGCTGAGGCAAAGGTTAAACAAGTATGTCAACAGCGACAAGCAGCCTCTTATAACGCTTAAGAAACGCGGTGGAGATGGTGTCCCATCCAGATGCAGCATCAGTTTTTAGAGACATGAGCAGCGATTCAACCTCGTTTTCGTCAGTTTCAATCATTACAAACGAGTGTAATGGCGCAGCTGTGGCATTAGTGACAGGTGGTGGGCCTCCGATATCACCGGCGTGAGTAAAAGCGTTCGCAAGATTTTGGCCTATATTAACAAAAAACTCGTTAACATTGTCTACCGAGTGTTGCGGAGAGATAGAAGAGACAAGTAAGCCTGTGGAGGGATTTGTTGGGGATTCGGTGTTCGTAACTCTCTTTATAATTTGCCAAATCTTTTTGCTATCATTTCCAGCTTTGCTCAATTCCGCCCTATCGTAATCCCGCCTAAGTTTTTTAATAATCTTAGTACAGTAGTTCCTATATCTTTTGGAAGTGGACGTCTTTCAGTTGATATGATGATGATGAATATATCAAGTCTAAATTAATACTGCAAAGACGTAAAATATTTTGTGTATTTATACGTTTTGAAAAGGTTATCTTTGATAGGCTAAACTTACTACACCATACCTATTTTTTCGTGACAAAACACACGAAAGTACCTACCGCACGAAAAATGTAATTTTATAAAACTTTAACATAAATTTAAACAATTTAGAGATGAAAATAAAACTTATTTTTAAACAAGCTTTTTAGCTTACCGTACATTTTCATCCAACCCAAATGTGTATGCAAAATTTCTTCATAATCGATTGAGGATAACTGCTTTAAAATTCAGTTGCAAGACTTGACCGGAACCACGGAGCACGTAATACATACATTGCAAGGTAAAAAAAAGCTTATAAAAAAGAAAGGCTAGTCAGACTAGTATTTAAAAACTTACCTAAAGAAATCCATTATATATCTGCCCATTGAAATCCTATTTACACGTTTTAATTATATCGATATACATTTTTACCATCGTTCATTAGAACGAAAACGAAACATTAATAACGAACGAAAACACAAAACGAACACGAAATATTAATTTAAATGATAAAAATCATTAGAATTTTTAATCCGATCATGATTATTGTGAAAATTTCCATTTCTACAAAATTTTAAAAAATTTGCTTATTATACTTTCCGAGTCACTAACAATTCCCTTACTATGCTTAATACTAACTAAGTTTGTATAACCAGCCAGGGGCCCAGGGTTATATACCCAACTAAAACAACACGGTGACATCAGTCAATTGTTGTGAAAGAATAGGAATTTTTTGTAAAACAATTTGTTTTGACAACAAACAGAACATTCGAAATATTATTTGATATTTCCACATACCACAAATTCGCCTCACGGAGGCGTCATCTAATACCACTCTGTAACTTTCCCACTGCTGGACATAGGCCTAGTCTCATACACAGAAGGCACGAGAATTAACCGCCACTCTTGCTTAAGATGGGTTGGCGATTTCTGCATAAATAAGTATTCATTAAAAATGTTTTAAAACAAGCTTTTTGGTCAAAGGTACTACATTTTATATCACTTTTCAATACAAATCCAATGAGCCCAAACACGATGGCCAAGGTTGGGGAGTTGGTATAGCCACCTGCCGGATCCATCATGAGACCAGCTCCATAGCACCATAAGTTTTCAATGTATCCAAAGTTACATAAGTACTGTGCCACGAAAGATGAGTTTTGACAAACGACGTACCGCGCCTCCCGCGCTCTGTTCGCCGCCCCGATGACGCCCGGTCCTTTCCCGCCCTCAAACCTCATACCGCTAAAGAGACCTATAAATCATCTACTGTCATGACACCGCAAGTCAAACCACGTGGTGTGTCAAGTCTCACCTTTCGTGGCAAGCACTGTACGTCAAGTTTCAGCTTAATCGGATGGCAGGAAGTGCTTGAAAAATCGATTAGGTACTAGTTGCCGGATAGACGTACGAAAACAAGGTAACAAAAACCAAAAACTTATAAAAAAAGCTTGTAATAAAAATTAAATGCTGTCAGTTGGTAAGCGCATCATTTGAGACTTGCACTGACTTGCAGGAACGATTGGTCTAACTTTAATTTTAAAATATTCGTCGTAGTCCGTATAAGGTTTTTAGGAGAAAAAAAAAACATTGAAAAATTCTCAGAAATTTTGTAAAAGTGGAACTGCTTTTTCCATGGGATTTTTGCATTAACTCAGCAATTTGGACAGGACATCAACGGGAAGAAAAATTCGTGTTGCGCCGACCCAAGTCAAAATGAGACAAGGGCAGGTAGATGATGAATTTGGACAAGACATCGTCGGTATCGAGAGACAGGTGCTATGGGTTTGATAAAGTCACGGCACTCACTGCCACGATTGGTTTGTATGGGAAGTGTTGATAATACTACCCTGCTCTGTGGGGTTTTGACTTTGGAATGTAACAGAAATGTAATTTACAGAACTAAATATGCCTTTGTGTTGAAACAATACACACAACAAAAATTCTTCCTATTATTCGGGCCCTTATAGTCTTTGCAAATGGTGCTTCTAAAAGCTGATGTTACGAATTGCGCAATACTCAATCATTTATTTAACACGTAAAATTTAACAAGCCCCCAATACATTATTATTTCAGGATTTTAAATTAAATAATTAATCTAGTAGTAGACACGCTTCGATCGACAGTCTATCGAACACGTAATTATGACACGATATCTTGCAAAATACCCCGATTCAAACAATAAAACGCCCATAACTTTTGGACGGCTGAACCGATTTTCGTCAAACAGCTAACAACACCCGATAAAGTCACCATTCAAACAAAAGGAAACTCAAAATCTGTTCATCCGATTAGAAGCTATGATGCCAAAGACAGATACACAAACACACATGTACACATGTCAAACTTATAACACCTCTCTTTTTACGTCGGGTATAAATCACTAGTGGCTGGTACTCGTATTCAGATGGATGCAGCTAGACTGGAAGAGCTAGGTAGATTAGTAGTACACTCAAGTTCATGATGGACGTTGTTGGGAACAGTGTAGTAAGAGTGAAGATGCTTTAAACTAGATTATTTTATCAAGATTAACTCAAGTGGATCACTCTCTCACAGATAGGAGGCCTGTGTCCCAACACTGGGAATATTAAAAGGCTGTTGATGAAGATAATGGCTCACTTGTTGGCTCGAACATAATAAAGAAAAATTTCATTAAAAAAAAACTGCCATTTCTAGTGGCCGAGAAATGTTTAGCAACTGTTGTCTAATATGCGGAGGTACTTGTTTGTAAATGAACTATTTCCTTTATTACTCTAACAGCAGCTTCGAATTACGCGAGTTTTGTTTCAATTACGGGTCATGTTCTTGCAGTCTTGTGAGTAGCGTCTCGAATACGTATTACAGTGAGTTTTAATGACGTATCCCGTGTCTCTCTCGAGAAACGTAGAATGTAAACCCAGATTGATAAACGTTACTTAGCACGAGCTTTGATTTAGAAATATTCATTTTTAGGGTTCCGTACCCAAAGGGTAAAAACAGGACCCTATTACTGAGACTCCGCGATCCGTCTGTCTGTCTGTCCGTCTGTCACCAGGCTGTATCTCGTGAACCGTGATAGATAGACAGATGAAATTTTCACAGAAGATGTATTTCTGTTGCCGCTATTACAACAAATACTAAAAACAGAATAAAATAAATATTTAAGTGGAACTCCCATACAAAAAACGTGTTTTTTTGCCGTTTTTTGCGATAATGGTACGGAACCCTTTGTTCGCGAGTCCGACTCGCACTTGGCAGGTTCTATTTTTCTACTACCTTGTCTATTATGTAACACATTGCCTAAGAAATTCATTTCGAAATATGAACATTTATACACAAGATTATAAAATAAAAAAAAAAAATACAAAATTACATAATAACAGGTACGAAATTACTTTTGTATGGAGTTTTGTTTCTGGCAGAATGATACTGAACCTGTTACCTCTCGAAAAAGCGCGCGTTGATTGTGTGTATATAGTATGTGGTTTTTAGTCTAGTTTCTAATAAATTGATGTTGGAACTTATTTGCATTTAATTAAGTAAGCTCATCAGGTAGTGGAAAAAAAACTTTTTAACAAAAAATCAAACCGACTGCAGTGTTTTTTTTTGGAAGTCGGATTGATTTTTTGTTAAAAAGATTTTTATTTATCTATTTTTAGTTTTGATAGGTACCTCCAAATGCCATAAAATTCATATATAGCCAAAGTACATCTCATGACGATTCCAATAAGCCCAAACACGACTAGGATAAATTATTTTATTTCGGAGTTCTAGTGCCTCTACCTGCCGGCTTCATCATCAGATCAGTTCGATGGTACCATTTTCATCAGTACTATTTATTTATAAGTATTTGCTACATCATAATCGTTAATCTATTCAAGATATATTCGAGATATCTTATACCCCATGATATACTTAGCATTAAGGAGTTCTATTGGCCATCTGTGGTCTTCTTCACCTGTTCCACTTCACCAAATTATACTTTCTGAGTGCAAATGATTGCATTGTTGATAAAAATACCAAAATGACTATATGTATGCCTATAATATTTGAGGAGTTCCCTCGATTTCTCCAAGATCCCATTATCAGATCCTGACCTGATGACTATGGGAATTTTCTAAATCGGTCCAGGCGTCTTTGAGTAATCGGGAAACAAACATAAAATCAAGTCAATCAAAAAAAGAATCGTTCGTGTCTCGCATAAAAAGGCTTTATTTTAAAACTCAAAGCTTTCGAAATTGGCTACATCGCTCGTGTTAAAATCTTGACTTTTTATGCTCTACACGAAATGTACTATTCTCTATCTTGAGCATTTCGTTTTTACGGAACATGTTCTTGTGTGATCATGCATGTAACGTCTTTGCGACGTGTCTCTGGACTCACAGCGTCACCTCCCAAATGTCAGTTAAAATTAACAATCAGTCAGTCAATAGCAGACGAAATTAAAAATCTGAATATAAATGACAAGTTTTAGAGCTGTCAAATGTAAAATTACAGGCTGGCAGGAATATAAATTAAATATCTAGCGACACAAAGAAGAAGAATGCGGTGTAGTACTTACGGGTCATGTTCGTTATGCAGTCTAGCGTGTAAGGCCTCTGCAACGTGTGGCTGTGAGTCCGGGCGACGTCGTGCACTCGCACACACCAGGCACTCGTTTTCTAGCTCAGCGTACGTTGTGAAACAGCTGGGAACAAAATGAGAATTAATATTTTTCCTCACATTTATTGATGGTAACATTAAAATAGGTATTTTTTTGCGATTTATAGTCCTTTTAGTAGGTAATTAGCGGCTCCAGCGGCTTGTTGCAGACGGCACAGCGCGAGGACTGGAACACGACGGGCTGGCTCTGCTCTGCAGCACACTCGTATCTCATAGCTCACCTCTGGTGGAAGGAGTGCTGACACAAGAAGTGCATGGTGGGCAGTTCCAGCGGCTTGTTGCAGACGGCACAGCGCGAGGACTGGAACACGACGGGCTGGCTCTGCTCTGCAGCACACTCTTATCTCATAGCTCACCTCTGGTGGAAGGAGTGCTGACACAAGAAGTGCATGGTGGGCAGTTCCAGCGGCTTGTTGCAGACGGCACAGCGCGAGGACTGGAACACGACGGGCTGGCTCTGCTCTGCAGCACACTCTTATCTCATAGCTCACCTCTGGTGGAAGGAGTGCTGACACAAGAAGTGCATGGTGGGCAGTTCCAGCGGCTTGTTGCAGACGGCACAGCGCGAGGACTGGAACACGACGGGCTGGCTCTGCTCTGCAGCACACTCTTATCTCATAGCTCACCTCTGGTGGAAGGAGTGCTGACACAAGAAGTGCATGGTGGGCAGTTCCAGCGGCTTGTTGCAGACGGCACAGCGCGAGGACTGGAACACGACGGGCTGGCTCTGCTCTGCAGCACACTCTTATCTCATAGCTCACCTCTGGTGGAAGGAGTGCTGACACAAGAAGTGCATGGTGGGCAGTTCCAGCGGCTTGTTGCAGACGGCACAGCGCGAGGACTGGAACACGACGGGCTGGCTCTGCTCTGCAGCACACTCTTATCTCATAGCTCACCTCTGGTGGAAGGAGTGCTGACACATGAAGTGCATGGTGGGCAGTTCCAGCGGCTTGTTGCAGACGGCACAGCGCGAGGACTGGAACACGACGGGCTGGCTCTGCTCTGCAGCACACTCTTATCTCATAGCTCACCTCTGGTGGAAGGAGTGCTGACACAAGAAGTGCATGGTGGGCAGTTCCAGCGGCTTGTTGCAGACGGCACAGCGCGAGGACTGGAACACGACGGGCTGGCTCTGCTCTGCAGCACACTCTTATCTCATAGCTCACCTCTGGTGGAAGGAGTGCTGACACAAGAAGTGCATGGTGGGCAGTTCCAGCGGCTTGTTGCAGACGGCACAGCGCGAGGACTGGAACACGACGGGCTGGCTCTGCTCTGCAGCACACTCTTATCTCATAGCTCACCTCTGGTGGAAGGAGTGCTGACACAAGAAGTGCATGGTGGGCAGTTCCAGCGGCTTGTTGCAGACGGCACAGCGCGAGGACTGGAACACGACGGGCTGGCTCTGCTCTGCAGCACACTCTTATCTCATAGCTCACCTCTGGTGGAAGGAGTGCTGACACAAGAAGTGCATGGTGGGCAGTTCCAGCGGCTTGTTGCAGACGGCACAGCGCGAGGACTGGAACACGACGGGCTGGCTCTGCTCTGCAGCACACTCTTATCTCATAGCTCACCTCTGGTGGAAGGAGTGCTGACACAAGAAGTGCATGGTGGGCAGTTCCAGCGGCTTGTTGCAGACGGCACAGCGCGAGGACTGGAACACGACGGGCTGGCTCTGCTCTGCAGCACACTCTTATCTCATAGCTCACCTCGGGTGGAAGGAGTGCTGACACAAGAAGTGCATGGTGGGCAGTTCCAGCGGCTTGTTGCAGACGGCACAGCGCGAGGACTGGAACACGACGGGCTGGCTCTGCTCTGCAGCACACTCTTATCTCATAGCTCACCTCTGGTGGAAGGAGTGCTGACACAAGAAGTGCATGGTGGGCAGTTCCAGCGGCTTGTTGCAGACGGCACAGCGCGAGGACTGGAACACGACGGGCTGGCTCTGCTCTGCAGCACACTCTTATCTCATAGCTCACCTCTGGTGGAAGGAGTGCTGACACAAGAAGTGCATGGTGGGCAGTTCCAGCGGCTTGTTGCAGACGGCACAGCGCGAGGACTGGAACACGACGGGCTGGCTCTGCTCTGCAGCACACTCTTATCTCATAGCTCACCTCTGGTGGAAGGAGTGCTGACACAAGAAGTGCATGGTGGGCAGTTCCAGCGGCTTGTTGCAGACGGCACAGCGCGAGGACTGGAACACGACGGGCTGGCTCTGCTCTGCAGCACACTCTTATCTCATAGCTCACCTCTGGTGGAAGGAGTGCTGACACAAGAAGTGCATGGTGGGCAGTTCCAGCGGCTTGTTGCAGACGGCACAGCGCGAGGACTGGAACACGACGGGCTGGCTCTGCTCTGCAGCACACTCTTATCTCATAGCTCACCTCTGGTGGAAGGAGTGCTGACACAAGAAGTGCATGGTGGGCAGTTCCAGCGGCTTGTTGCAGACGGCACAGCGCGAGGACTGGAACACGACGGGCTGGCTCTGCTCTGCAGCACACTCTTATCTCATAGCTCACCTCTGGTGGAAGGAGTGCTGACACAAGAAGTGCATGGTGGGCAGTTCCAGCGGCTTGTTGCAGACGGCACAGCGCGAGGACTGGAACACGACGGGCTGGCTCTGCTCTGCAGCACACTCTTATCTCATAGCTCACCTCTGGTGGAAGGAGTGCTGACACAAGAAGTGCATGGTGGGCAGTTCCAGCGGCTTGTTGCAGACGGCACAGCGCGAGGACTGGAACACGACGGGCTGGCTCTGCTCTGCAGCACACTCTTATCTCATAGCTCACCTCTGGTGGAAGGAGTGCTGACACAAGAAGTGCATGGTGGGCAGTTCCAGCGGCTTGTTGCAGACGGCACAGCGCGAGGACTGGAACACGACGGGCTGGCTCTGCTCTGCAGCACACTCTTATCTCATAGCTCACCTCTGGTGGAAGGAGTGCTGACACAAGAAGTGCATGGTGGGCAGTTCCAGCGGCTTGTTGCAGACGGCACAGCGCGAGGACTGGAACACGACGGGCTGGCTCTGCTCTGCAGCACACTCTTATCTCATAGCTCACCTCTGGTGGAAGGAGTGCTGACACAAGAAGTGCATGGTGGGCAGTTCCAGCGGCTTGTTGCAGACGGCACAGCGCGAGGACTGGAACACGACGGGCTGGCTCTGCTCTGCAGCACACTCTTATCTCATAGCTCACCTCTGGTGGAAGGAGTGCTGACACAAGAAGTGCATGGTGGGCAGTTCCAGCGGCTTGTTGCAGACGGCACAGCGCGAGGACTGGAACACGACGGGCTGGCTCTGCAGCACGGTGGTCTGTTCTCTCATGCGCTCGCTTTCAGTTCGGTACTTGGATGCCAGTTGCTGTTCTCGTGTTATTACTTCATTCTCGGATTTTAGGACGTCTGTGAGGTACCTGGTAAAATGAAATTCTTTGTGAATAATACTACTCAACAAATGCATAACAGTCGGTTTTTTATGTCCAATTCTACGAGTTGTAACAGAAAATTAACCATCCACAACACAGTTACGGTTTCTAATGATAAAGCAGTGTAATTATGTGTATTATTATTGTGTATTAGTCTATTTTTATATCTATACTATCTATACCAATATTATAAAGAGGAAAGATTTGTATTTTTGTATGTAACAAATAAACTTTAAAACTACTGAACCGATTTCAAAAATACTTTCACCGTTGGAAAGCCACACTATTGCCGGGTGACATAGGCTACTTTTTATAGGAGAACTACGCGGGTGATACTGCGAGGCGTCCGCTAGTCATTAATAAAATTATTCATTAAAAAACTTTTTTTTAAACAAGTTTTTTTCATATTCTTCTCAGCAAACTCTTTTGATACCCATATAATGGCAGTGCACAAAAATACTAGTGCGCCATCTTGGACCGTCCACCATATTGGATTTAGAATGACGTCATGCATTGTCATCAAAACTAAATGTGTATGCAAAATTTCGTCTTAATCGGTGGAGGATAACTGCTTTAAATTTCAGTTGCAAGATTTGACCCGAACATACATACATACATTGCAAGTTAATTATAAGCATGTAATAAAGAGGGTGGTGTATACTTACTTTCTAACATCTCCTAACGTGTAAGTAGGTGTGCTAGCGAGGCAATCGATGACTAGAATAGGTGACAGTAACTTTTCGTTTGCTGTGGACAAATTTACATCAATGAAAATGCATAATTATTATTATTGCATTATTTGTAAAATGATAATGACCTAGAGAAAAGGTTTTACTATGTTGTCGAGGAAAATCATAGGTATCATTACCTTGGATAGGTTAACGTATGGAGAAAAGCTTCAGGACGGAGAGACAAGAGTCGTCGTCGTTTGGAGAAAAGCTATGGAGAATAAAGAGAATTTAGAATTCAAGAATGCCTACGATCCAGGGGGTACACACGACTTCTTGCTGCTTACTAGTAGTGACACAAACGGTGCCTGGCTCGCCCTGGGAACGCGGTTTTCGACCTCGGTTACTTCTGACCTATAGGTTACTTCCGGTTGACCTAGCATTGTCAATTTTGGTTAAAAGTAAGGTCTAACAGCAAAGGTAAAGGAAACATTCCGAAAAATAAAAAAAAGTTTAAAATTATGGTAAATTTGGTAATTTAAGTTTTCGCGAAAATCTAAATTCGCTTATATCTTTATAGTGTTTACTCAGGACCTTGATTTTTATACACCTAATAGGGACTATAGACCTCAGTCACAGAATAAATAATAGTACAAGTACAGAAGAGTCACTTCGTGCAACAATTCATTGAAATAGAGACTCCTGCTAGTAAGCAACAAAGTGCAATTCAGCTCGCATAAGCACTCAGTGCCTAACGTGATATTCACTCTTCTAACGCGTATCTCCGTCGCTGTCTGGCGCTGTTTGACTCGGCTCGTAAGGGTTGTCGACTTGCCGTTTTCGCTTACATCCACTATCTACCTACTTGACCGCGTAATCTTTCTTATGTTTGATGCCTATGATTACACGGTCAAGTAGGTAGATAGACAATGAATATTATAGACCGTCATTTTGTTAGGTACTTAACAAATGAAAACTAGGTTACCTAAACTTCATTTACTATAACAATAGACATTTAAATAAGCCCATTTTACAGCCCGGTCAATCGTTTTTGACTTCTATTGCGTTAGTGATACGACAAATGGAAGCTGTAGTAAACAGTTGGTTTTGGTAACAGATTTGTGCTTTTTATATCATCCTTATGTGTACGAGATAGAACACAAAATCGGTTGAACGGACTGTAAAACGAGTTGTAAAGACGTCTAATGTAATTTCAAATTGAGTATAGGTACCTACCTCTTTGTTTACTCTTTAGTGATATTTTTTGTTACTTTATTTAAAGTTGGCTTGAAGAACTCTTAGGAAATATTTTTTGTTTATTGGTTAGGTATAAGTAAGTACCTAGTTTTATTATTTATTTATTATATACTTTATTGTACACCACTTAAATAATTACAGAAACAAAACATTATAAAGATAAGTGTACAATGGGCGGTCTTATCGCACAGGGCAATCGTATACAAACGTTAACGTTAACAAGTGCGTACACTTACTCAGGCTATTGGTAAATTCTTAGGCTAAGTAGGTAACTACTTACTTAGGCAATTATAATTTATTTTAAACTGGATCTAAAGCGTTTATTTTTATGTTAACAAAATGGTAACTATTCAATAAAAAAAGAAATCAAATTATATTTGTGAACAACACGAAAATCTAAAATATCTAAGTAGGTAGGTACCTAATTATTAGTATTTCACACACCTATTCATTCGTTTAGGAACACCAAAATGCTTAAATTTTTATACAAAACTCGTACTCATTATGCACCTACTACCGATAGTTACAGAGTATTTATGTAATGATTTAAATAGGTACAACCAAATAGCTTACCTTTCAAAATCTTTCGGTACTTTAAAAAACTTAATATCGATTCATTGTTCTTTGCTTTATTTAAACACCCGTAAACACAACAATATCTTTTAAAGGCCTTAGAAGTACGTTTAGAAGTCATCATTGTTTGCTGCATAAATCACAGAATTAATAACATGGCTAACGTGCGAGCCGAGCGGTAAGCGGCAACCTAATGCGTTATTCCCTCTGGAAGATACCGCCGGCCGATCGTACCTAAACTGCGGAGTGACACCCCCCTGCCTCAGTATCTGGTATTTTAAACTTGCTAAGTCCACCCGTTCCTGAGAAAATCGGTGGTGACACACGGACAGACGGACAAGAAAATGATCTTATAAGGGTTCCTTTTTTACCTTTTGAGGTACGGAACCCTAAAAATATTGGACACGTATTTTTCTTTTGCCACGTAAACAAAAAATTACGACGATACAGTGCGTTGAAATATCGTGTGACGTCACGGTGTGCTACACTTTATACTGACAATGTGACGTCACTAGGCCCCACTCCTGAACTTTGATGCGGTTTATCTTTGTCAATTTTTATTTTTGGGGGTTAAACTTGCAAAAAAAAAAAACATCACGTGATTATTGGAGGGCCCCGTAGCGTACTGACCAATGTCATCAACTAGTATGTCTACTATGCAGGATGTAACAAAAGGGTGAGATTATATTTTAAAAACTGCTAGTGCCTGTATAAATGAGCAACATTCTCCAAGGAAGGAAGTCATAGGCAATTCCCATAAAAAATGGATTTGTATGAAACACAGTTTTTTTTGAGAATAGGATATGACTTCCTTGAAGAAAGTTGTTCATTTGGGTAAAAGCAGTTATAAATATGATCATACCTTTCCGTTAAACCTCGTATGTTGTGGCTCGCACTCACCGATAACATTAAGCAGCTCGGGCAGGCAGTGCGCGGGCGGCGGCGCCCACAGCACGTCCAGCCACACGCGCGGGCACTGCTCCCCTCGCCGTATAGTGTGGTGCTGGCTCGCACTCACCGATAACATTAAGCAGCTCGGGCAGGCAGTGCGCGGGCGGCGGCGCCCACAGCACGTCCAGCCACACGCGCGGGCACTGCTCCCCTCGCCGTATAGTGTGGTGCTGGCTCGCACTCACCGATAACATTAAGCAGCTCGGGCAGGCAGTGCGCGGGCGGCGGCGCCCACAGCACGTCCAGCCACACGCGCGGGCACTGCTCCCCTCGCCGTATAGTGTGGTGCTGGCTCGCACTCACCGATAACATTAAGCAGCTCGGGCAGGCAGTGCGCGGGCGGCGGCGCCCACAGCACGTCCAGCCACACGCGCGGGCACTGCTCCCCTCGCCGTATAGTGTGGTGCTGGCTCGCACTCACCGATAACATTAAGCAGCTCGGGCAGGCAGTGCGCGGGCGGCGGCGCCCACAGCACGTCCAGCCACACGCGCGGGCACTGCTCCCCTCGCCGTATAGTGTGGTGCTGGCTCGCACTCACCGATAACATTAAGCAGCTCGGGCAGGCAGTGCGCGGGCGGCGGCGCCCACAGCACGTCCAGCCACACGCGCGGGCACTGCTCCCCTCGCCGTATAGTGTGGTGCTGGCTCGCACTCACCGATAACATTAAGCAGCTCGGGCAGGCAGTGCGCGGGCGGCGGCGCCCACAGCACGTCCAGCCACACGCGCGGGCACTGCTCCCCTCGCCGTATAGTGTGGTGCTGGCTCGCACTCACCGATAACATTAAGCAGCTCGGGCAGGCAGTGCGCGGGCGGCGGCGCCCACAGCACGTCCAGCCACACGCGCGGGCACTGCTCCCCTCGCCGTATAGTGTGGTGCTGGCTCGCACTCACCGATAACATTAAGCAGCTCGGGCAGGCAGTGCGCGGGCGGCGGCGCCCACAGCACGTCCAGCCACACGCGCGGGCACTGCTCCCCTCGCCGTATAGTGTGGTGCTGGCTCGCACTCACCGATAACATTAAGCAGCTCGGGCAGGCAGTGCGCGGGCGGCGGCGCCCACAGCACGTCCAGCCACACGCGCGGGCACTGCTCCCCTCGCCGTATAGTGTGGTGCTGGCTCGCACTCACCGATAACATTAAGCAGCTCGGGCAGGCAGTGCGCGGGCGGCGGCGCCCACAGCACGTCCAGCCACACGCGCGGGCACTGCTCCCCTCGCCGTATAGTGTGGTGCTGGCTCGCACTCACCGATAACATTAAGCAGCTCGGGCAGGCAGTGCGCGGGCGGCGGCGCCCACAGCACGTCCAGCCACACGCGCGGGCACTGCTCCCCTCGCCGTATAGTGTGGTGCTGGCTCGCACTCACCGATAACATTAAGCAGCTCGGGCAGGCAGTGCGCGGGCGGCGGCGCCCACAGCACGTCCAGCCACACGCGCGGGCACTGCTCCCCTCGCCGCCTGCACACTGCTAGCGCTGCCTCCGCGTCGCCGCTGCGCAGGTGCAGTGCTACCTGGGCCTGCCAACTGAGAAAAAAGACTACCCGTTTAGTGACAAAGATCATCGGGTACGAACCCGAGTGGGTCGCTGTAGCAATAACCTAGTCAGATGAGGGTACTTCGATCTCAGCCAAAATGCTATCTACAAATGCATATTTCTCTACGCAACTGAGGTTTGCTGTTAGAGAACCCAACTATGGGTTAAGCTCGCCTTTGTACAGTCAAGGATCAAAAGTGCAGTCATACTCTCCCAAAACTCAAATGGCTAGTTTTTGTAGAAGTTAAATTATCCACAACTGATTTAATATTTTGTGTAGAAATTAAAGTACAGATTATTCCTACTAACCGCGAAAAGTTGAAATTCTGCTGCCTACAAAAAAATTGCCTTTTCTGTTTTGGTAGAGTGTGACTGCACTTTTGATCCTTATAGTACATAAACTAGTTAGTCCTATTGTATTTGTATGTTTTGTGTACAATAAAGAATAAGAACCTTCGACAGGCCAGTTCTAAGGCAAATGACGTAGCCAGAATAATGGTCGGAAGCACATATAAATTATGAACTCGGAATCATCAATACGAAGACGATAATGCATAGATGAAGATGATAATGCTAACATGCTACTTTTAGCATCAGAATTTTAGCAACTTCATGCTGCATCGCGTTTTAGTCACTCTGCGTTTGGTCCCGACATCAAAACAGCCCATTTCAGAGACTTGCTTCGATAATGTACCGCGGTTGATTGTCACACACTTCGTTCAAGCAGCTTTAATATTAAAATGATAGAGAATGGGACCGAGTTCCGCTAATTTAGACTAAACCGTTGATGCTTAAATTATTCAGAATGTGACCCTCGAGGCTTACTCTCAGTGTTCTTTAGGTTAATGTGAACGTTTCCTCACGCACCGGACATTTTCCGTTGAGTTTTAATTGTCCGGTACGTGAACAAACCAGCGGGGCGAGCACGGCCTACTGTGACAGGCTTGAGTACATATTTTTATCACAGTTTGGGAGCAAAACCGTGATAAAATGCGTGACTCAAGCCCATCATAAAGGCCGTGCTCGCCCGGATGTAGCGGTATTTATGCTGCCACATACGAGCATACAAAGTAATGACATGACGGCGCGTTTAGTACATATACAAAAACCGTTGGGGAGTTGCCTAGACCACACGTAACACCCGTCTGGCCGGATGGTCCTCCCGTTTTAATGGAGGTTTGCGGAACTTTCCACCCCGTTCCACATTCCTCCAAATAACTTGGCAGTAAGCTAAATAATAGTGAGGGACGAGCATCTGTATCGGTCCGTTGTTAAAAACAGATACCTTTTGCCCTTAACAAGAGCCCCCAGACTCAGGTTGTTTAGTAATAACATATTAGAGTACTCACAGCTTGTTCTCCTCGTACAGATACAGCACGCCCGCTTGGAAGCCCAGCATCTGACAGATGATCAGCGTCTGATCCTTGTCGTAGTTAGCGTCAGGGTTCTTTAGTAAGCGGAGGACTTTTTCTTCGTATTCTTTCTTCTCGCTTTCCGGAGATTTTGCCCTGTAACAATTAAAATTGAATATTTAAAAACCACTGACACATTATTATTTCATGCTACATAATTTGTCTAATTATAGACACGCTTCGATCAAGAATCTATTGAAAACGTAAAATTATGACACGATAATTTGCGAAAACACCCCGATTCAAACAGATTTTCATCAAAAACATAGCTAAGAACACTCTCGATAAAGTTACCTTTCAAACAAAAACGAAATAAGAAATCTGTTCATCCGTTTAGGAACTATGATACCACAGACAGATACACAAATGCACATATACATAAACACACAGGTACACACGTCAAACTTATAACAACCCTCTTTTTCTGTCGAGTGTTAAAAAGAAATATAGTATGCTAGAGAATCGGATATTTTAAATATGCTGTCAAAATGAACACTTACCAAACATGAATATAATGTTCGATCAGCGCATCGAACACCAGTTTGGAGCAGTCCTTCTGCTTCTGTATCATGTGCTCGAGGAACTCGATGAGTCTCTCGGAGTTGCTCAGGAACATGGGGATGTAGTCGTCGGGCAGCGCGCTCTCTGGCTCCCCCCTGGTGCCGCCCGACAGAGAGGCCTCGTCGACCAGAGGCTTGCTTCGGGGCTTGTAGTCTGTGCACAGTACTGTGAGCAAACGGAACAGTATGGATATAAGAATCAAACTGAAAGATATAGTTTGCCATAGTGTACTCATACTAATAGTACATAGGTCTCCCCTAAGGTTCGCCACATTGACCGATCCTGTGCGTCTCGCATCCAGCGGATTCCGGAAACGTTAACTAGGTCATCGGTCCACCTAGTGGGAGGCCTTCCAACGTAACGTCTTCCGGATGTATGATATAATTGTCAATAAATACTAATAGTGAGCAGTGGTGGCCCAGCAAAAACGACCGCGACTTACAAGCTTAGCAAGCTTTACTCTGTATAAATTATTTCATCACCACTGCTCTCAAAAAACCGAAATGTTCTAGAACCAAAAGCCCCGGTGGTGGATTAAGGCCCATTACCTCTCTCAAAGAGAGGAGACCTATGTCCCAGCAGTGGGAATATTAAAAAAGGCTGATGATGATGCTAATAGTAAATGTATCGCTTCGAGGAGCCCGTGGCTACGTAATAACAGCTGCAGGGTTCGATTTTCAAGGTTAAATAACGCTTGCCCAGGTTGGACTGTGGATGGGTGACCATCCAATACATAACTAGACTCGTCCGTGCCTCAGAAAGCACGTTAAACTGTTGGTCCCGGCTGTCATTTGTAGTTTGACCATTGTTATGGGGTAGGCCTGAAAATCTTACACGAATCTTGCCAAGGGGAATCATGCTACCCAGTTACTTGGTTGGGAGGTCAGATAGGTAGTCATCATCATTATTATCATTTCAGCTGAAAGACGTCCACTGCTGGACATAGGCCTCCCCCAAGCGTCGCTACACTTACCGATACCGTGCGTCTCGCATCCAGCGCACACCCGCAACCTTAACCAGGTCATCGGTCCACCTAGTGGGAAGCCTTCCAACGCATCGTTTTCCGGTTAACGGTCGTTCCAGAACGTTTCAGCCCATCGGCCATCCGTTCTGCGAACAATGTGCCCTGCCCACTGCCACTTATGTTTGGCAATTCTTCTGGCTATGTCGGTAACTTTGGCTCTCCTGCGGATATCCTCATTTCTGTTGCGATCACGCAAGGAAACTCCGAGCATAGCCTCCATTGCCCTTTGGGTGACTTTTAGCTTTATGATAAGGCCCATTGTGAGCGACCACGTCTCGGTCCCATAGGTGATCACTGGCAACTAGACTAGACTTTAGTCTTGAGACACTGCGGTAAATTGGAGATAGGTAGTAGCTCTATGTAAAATACTGCTAATCAGCTGAATCCGGCAACCAATCCTATGGCGAGGTAAATTGATTGACTCATAATAAAATCTACTCACACTTCAAAAACTTGGTGCTCTCTTCGGGCTCATGCTGTATCAGCCGGTGCCCGTACTGCCTCATGAACTGATCGGCCTCCTCGAACTCCAGCTCCACGATATAGTCCAGTGCCTTGCGGTAGTCCTTCTTGTCTTCGAGCATCATCTTCAGGTACCAGTCGTGGCGCTTGTGGTTCGCGGCGAGGGATAACGCGTCGTCTACGCTTACTTGGCGCATCACCTAACAACATTTGGAACTTAATATCACGCCTGAATTTTCCAGAGGGGTAGACTGTGATGTATGGTAGACCCAAATGTCGGTATATTGAACTAAAGTTTAAATATGTATTAGGATCTGGGCACTAACAAAGAAATGTGCCTTATTTATAATACCAATCTCATGTTTAAAAACCGATTTGACGATGAAACTCAAGACACAGGGCCCTAAGTTCAGTAGACGCGGTTAGTACCAACAGACCATTTATTAGTAGAGCTTTTTAATATACAATCAAAGTATTCATATTTCGAAATATGACAAGGCTATGATGGTTGAGCAGAGTGGTGCCAATCCATGCGTCATGTTCGTGAACGGGCACCATCAGTTGAGGTCATAACTTAGCTGCCTAGGTCTGTTTTTAATTACATACTTATTGTATTTTTGAATTGTTTGTTTTACTCTAGTAGCTTTTACGTGCACGTCTTTTTACATCGTTCTCACATATATGTATTTTTCCAACAAGAATGTTGTAACCAAATACTGATGAGTTAAAACTGATGGAAAAGAGTTTTCGTGGAGTTTCTTGCACATTCTTCTCCATAGAGTCCTACTGACGCTTGCGAATGTGCAACTAGATCCATATATTTTATTTCAACTAGGTTTAGTTGAAATAAAATATTTGATTTTGCTATTTTTTTTTGTAATTTTCATGTAACTATTATTAGTATCAGACAAATATTTAACAGTTACAAATATTTTAGACTCCTGCTAGTATTTTAGGCGTTCCCATTAAACCGCCTCTGGCAAATTCTACTAAGTTATTAAAAATCCAAACAAAAACCTACCTTAATGGCAACATTAACATCAAAATCAATGATTTTATCTTTAGAATTGATGAACTCCTTCAGCTTCCCTTGTTGATCATGCTGGTCTATCTTCATATAACAAGTGAGGAGCAAAGTGGTATGGTCTTCAGTGGCGCAGCCCTTCTTCTTATGAAGTTCTTCCAAGTATTGTACTAAAGATTCCAAGTGCCGAGATTCCAAGTACTTTCTGATAACGTATGAGGTTTCTAACCAGCCAATAGTTTTCACGTATTGGTCGATAGCGCCTTTTAAGTCACCCTGAAAAGGAGGAATTGTTTATGAAGGATAAGAAATGAATTATTCTGCTGATACTCATCTATAGAAATATTATAAAGAGGAGATTTTTTTGTTTGTTTGTTTGTACCGAATAGGCTCCGAAACTACTGGACCGATTTTAAAATTCTTTCAACTTTTGAAAGCTACATTATTCCCGAGTAACATAGGCTTTAATTTATTTTGAAAACAATTAGAGATCCTTATGTAACCCAAAGTAGCAAAATGTTGCCTATAAAATTCATTATTTGGCGTGCACTGAGAAAACTATTGATGATACATAAAATTATTTATTATTTATTTATTATAAACTTTATTGTACACCACAAAATAAAAACATAAAGGACAAACATTTTCAAACAAAGTGTACAATGGGCGGTCTTATCGCACAGGGCAATCTCTTACAGACAACCTTTGGATGGACTGAACGATAGGAGAAGAATTAAGGGCAGTCAGTGTACAATAGATCATAAATAATATAACTTACTTATACATAAAAACATAAAATACATACATACTATACTACATATCTAATATACTAATAAATATTGAATATATGACAGGGAAAGGAAAAGACTAAAAAATTATAGTGAAAGGTAATGCTCCTTTACCATTTTCTTAAATGTTGGCAGTGTTTGTGCGCGTCTTATTTCTATAGGTAATACATTCCACAATCGAACTGCTTGAATCGTAAAAGATTTGTCAAAGAAGGAAGTGGAATGCATACGAACAGTCAATTTTAAATTCTCCGATGATCTCAAGGACCTAGAATGGGTGTCACAGAGGAACTGAAAACGTTCTTTAAGATAAAAAGGAGTAAAAGGATTAAAGAACACATTATAAAGCAAAGAGAGTATGTGGGCATTCCGGCGAAGGCGAATAGGAAGCCATTTGAGCTTAGTACGAAATTCAGAAACGTGATCATTTTTGCGCAAGCCAAATATAAATCTAATACAGAGATTTTGAAGTCGCTCAAGCTTATCCAATTGGTCTTGGGTGAGATCAAGATAGCTGGCATCAGCATAGTCCAGGATAGGGAGAAGAAGAGATTGTGCTATCGCAATTTCAGTGGCGATGGGAAGAAAATTACTGCTTATTATGTACTGCATGATTAAAGTACTCATTATGATTATTACCTACATAAAAAACTTCGAGAGGATATGTCTTACTATCATAGTTAAGTCACAATAACAGCTTTTGTGTTGGTTACATTCATATTGTAGTATTAATTCATATTCAAATAAATAGTTTAACAAATTGGTAGGTAGGTAGGGGGGGTAAGGTAGATAGGGTAGGTTATGTAGGGTAGGGTAGGTAGGTGGGTAGGTAGGTTGATCGGTAGGGCAGGTGAGTAGATTGGTAGGTAGGTAAGATAGGTGGGTATGTAGGTAGGCGGTAGGTAGATGCATAGCCAGTTGACGGGAGCGAAGCCATGGGGGTCAGCTACTAATCTAGATGATCAACAGTATTCCTGTATAGATAAAATGCATACTGGATATTAATTAATTATTCTTGTGTCGTGTATGCCAATAATTAAGGGTTTCGTACTTCAAGATAGATCAAAACTAAAATCGTTTCTCCAATTGCTTGAATGATTTTTGAATGTTGAATTTTGATAATATAATTGTTATTATTTGCCATGTTAAATGGCCAAAGTAACACGCGTATTCCGAGATTTTAACTTGCTTCGTTTAATAAGTTACAGCCCTATGAAGGAAACAGCTGGTGTAGACTTAACCGCTATCTGAGCACGGAACCCAAAGATATTATTACTTTAAATAATTTATCGAATATTTTTTTTAAAGCTGGCTTTTTTGTATTCTTCTCAGCAAACCCTTTCATTTGATACCTATTTCATGGCAGTGCACAAAAAATAACTAGTCCATCATCTTAGGCCGTCCGCCATATTGGGTTTAGAATGACGTCACTATTATATGGTATCTCCATGCATTGTCATCCAAACTAAACGTGTATGCAAAATTTCATCTTAATTGGTGGAGGATAACTGCTTTAAAATTTAGTTGCAAGATTTGACCCGAACACACATACATGCATACATACATTGCAAGTTAATTAAAAGTAAGTAAGTAAGTAAGTAAATCATTTATTTGCGTAAAACATGGTATACATTGATGTTAATATTATTACAGTAGCTCAACATGTTTCGCTAAGATATAACATAGCATGCAAAAATTTATATTTTAACAAAAGGAATCAACATCTCACATCCATAAAATCTTTTAAACTGTAAAAATTACATTCAATAAGCCACTTGTGTAATTCTATCTTAAACTTTCTCGAGTTCAATATTTTAAAGCGACTTGGTATTTTGTTATAAATACGTACGCACATTGCAAGGCAGCTTTTGTTGTATTTCGCAAGTCTTGGCAAATCACTTAATACCAGTTCATGAGGATCTCGTCTGCTTCTGGGATTTACATCATTTGCTAATTTAAATAAATGTTTGTTGTTAACTACAAATATACATACCTCATTTATATACAGACATGGTAGAGGTAGCACACCAAACCTCTTGAACATTGGTCTACATGAGTCATCAGGTTTAATACCACTTATTGCTCTGATGCACTTTTTTTGTGCGATAAATGCTCTATTCATATTGGTACCATTACCCCACATTACGAGACCATATCGCAGTATCGACTCAACATAAGCGTAGTATGACATAATTGCTGTTTTTATGTTAGTTACGTTTTTAACTTGCTTCAGTGCGTAAACAAATTTATTGATTCGAGTGCTTACATTATCTACATGTTCTTTCCAGTTAAAATCTTTGTCTATTATTACGCCTAAAAACCTTGTATGGGTTGCCTCTTTGATTTTATTAATATTAAGTTTTATATTGTTTTTATTATTATTTGATTGATTAAATTGAATGTAAACTGATTTATCTAAATTTATTTTAAAATTATTCATATCAAGCCAAAGCAGTAATTTGTCTATTGTATTATTTATGTCAAACTCATGGTCAGTCTTGTTTTTCTTTTTATCTGATGTCACTATGATTGATATATCGTCGGCAAATAAAATGCATTTATGTTTGGTTATTTTTATGATGTCATTAATATATAAAAGAAACAATATTGGACCAAGCACACTTCCTTGCGGAACGCCACATTTATTTTGCTTATATTCTGATGAGTATGGTATCATATCTCTATTACTGTTAATTTTACTAATAATGACACGTTGCTGTCTATTGCCTAAATAGGATGATATCCATTCAAGTGCAGGTCCTCTAATCCCAATAGTCTCTAGTTTATCCAACAATATGCTGTGCGACACAAAATCGAAGGCTTTTGATAAATCAAAAAATAGTCCCGTAGTCAGATGATTATTATTAATATTTGAAAGTACTGCCTTCGTAAGAGAGTAAATAGCTAATGATGTAGATTTCTTTTTTTGAAATCCATACTGTTCAGTACTTATTATTTGGAATTTATTGCAAAATTCTATTAGCCTTTTAAACATACATTTCTCATAAATTTTTGAAAAAATAGGTATCAATGTAATTGGACGGTAATTACTAATATCACATTTATCTCCTTTTTTAAATAACGGCTTAATAATTGATAATTTTAACCTATCGGGAAATGTTCCTGCTGCAAAAGACATGTTTATTAAATGGGTTAAAATACTAGTCAATTCATTACAGCAAGGTTTTATGATTTTAGTACTAATTTCGTCATAGCCCTCTGATCTAGTGTTGGACAGGGACATTATTTCAAGGCGCACTTCGTTTTCTGACATTGGTTTAAGAAACATTGAGTTGACATATCCATTTAGCCTATAATTTTGAACAGCTGGATCTTGCGGTGACGTTTGCGTCAAATTCACGTAATAATTATTGAATGTAGAAGCTATTTCTACAGGGTCTGTAACTACAATACCATTTAATTTTATTGCATCTATATTATCTTTAGAGGTGGTATTTTTATTTATTTCATTTTTGATGACAGTCCAAGTGGCTTTACATTTGTTATCTTGTGTTTCAATATATTTTATGTTCGCATTCTTTTTTGAGCTGTAAATACATTTTTTAAGCATATAGGAATATCTTTTATATATTAAAAGCTTGTAAAATAGAGACTTACCCGCTATCTGGGCACGGAACCCAAAGATATTATTATTTTAAATAATATATCGAATATATTTTTTTAAAGCTGGCTTTTTTGTATTCTTCTCAGCAAACCCTTTCATTTGATACCCATATCATGGCAGTGCACAAAAAATAACTAGTCCATCATCTTAGGCCGTCCGCCATATTGGATTTAGAATGACGTCACTTATCTAACCATGCATTGTCATCCAAACTAAACGTGTATGCAAAATTTCATCTTAATCGGTGGAGGATAACTGCTTTAAAATTCAGTTGCAAGATTTGACCCAAACACACTTACATACATGCATACATACATTGCTAGTTAATTAAAAGCTTGTAAAATAGAGAATTAATGACATACCTTACTATACAAATGATCACCATACTGCTTATAAATCTCCGTCAACCCGGCATCATCATAATGCTGACTGCTCGCTATCCTAATTGCAACATCATACAAATTCTTCTTAAAAAGCAGCGTCAACTTGGACTGCAGATCCTTCTCCTCCAAATAGATCATCTCCTTATTCTTCGTTAGTATATAAAACGACCCCCATTCAGTTAAAACTGCATCAATTTCTTCAAAAGTCTTGGAGAAAACGATGAATTTGTTCTGTATGTCTAGAATGGTTATGTGGTGTGACTTCGGTGCTGCTGCAGTGCTGGTGGAAGCTGCCGATTTGTTGGGGGTCTCGTTGGTAGTGATGACCAGGTAGCTTCGGAACCAGTCCAGTCGGACCTTCTCGCCTTCGAGGGCGTAGCACGGACCCCGGCCTTCAGTCGTGTAGCAGTATAGAGCCTGGTAAGCAAAAAAGATCAAATCAAACATTTGTTTGTAAACACAGTTGTAAAGAGGTATTGTAAAAAAATACACAGTCAGGATGATGCTCCAGTGAGTCGGGATGAAGATGTCTCAGTGCGTCTGGATGATGCTGTAGGCTCCAGTTTGTAGGAGTGATGATGCAGGTTGAGGGTGATTACCAGAAATGCGCGTCTGCTGCATGCTGGTAGTCAAGATACCCTCGTAGATGCCGTGGGTACTGGCTGGCTGATGACTCGCTGCTCGAAAGCTGAAAGCTGCTCGAGGAAGTGATGATGACGTCACGATGAAATAGCTCAGCACGAAGGCTGCCCTGACGTTCATTTTTGAGGGTCACCAGTTTGGAGGGATGTGGAACAGTGTAAAGTCTCACAAACCTCCATAGAAAAGGGAGGATCCTCCGACCAGACGGGTGTTGTGTTTGGACCGGAAAACTGCCCAACTATTGTACTCGTTCAAATCGCGCCGACAACTTTGCTTGCGCGATGCAGGATTTGTGTTAGTAAGTGGCGGCGTTGGTGCCGCTAGCACGCAGCACATTGCATCCAGAGTGATACATTGCTCAGAGCCCAGCCAGATCACCATCATACCAGTCACTGCACTAACATATAATATGTTACACACTTACGTCGTTGTTAGCCACAGTGAGTCGATGGTTGTCGGCTAGCACGCAGCACGCAGGCGCGGCGCCCATCGCGTCCAGAGTGACACATCGCTCAGAGCCCAGCCAGATCACCATCACGCACGCGCGGGATACAACGAACAACTTGTCTGCTCCCCTGATCAATGAAAACATAGTATCAATAAATGGATGGTTAATAAATATTCTTCCAAAATAATGTTATAAAAAAACATTGTTATATTCTTTGTTTTAATCCAACCTAGTCTATTCCCAACCATATCGGGGTCGACATCCAGTCTAACCGGAAACAGTCGAATACCAGCATTTTACTTGGAGCTACTGCCTGTCTGAGCTCCAGAACCCAGTAACTGGGCAACACGATACTCCTTGGCCAGGATTTGTAGGAGCTGAACGTAATGAGCCGAATATGAAAATTATCTTACTGACATAAAGCTTAATCTATCTCCATAGTCGCTCACAATCGGCCTTATCAGAAAGTTTAAAGTCACCCTTAGGGCAATGGAGAGGGCTGTGCTCGCAGTTTCCTTGCGTGATCGAATCAGAAATGAAGAAATCCGCAAGAGAATCAAGGTTACCGACATAGCCCGAAGAATTGCCAAACTTAAGTGGCAATGGGCAATGCGCATTGCTCGCAGCACGGATGTCATTGGGGCCGAAAAGTTTTAGAGTGGCCACCGCGTAACAGCAGACGCAGCGTTGGAAGGCCTCCCTCTAGGTGAAACGACGACCTGGTCAAGGCTGCGGGCGTCCAGTGGATGCGAAACGCACAGGACCGGTCAATGTGGCGACGCTTGGGGGAGGCCTATGTCCAGCAGTGGACGTCTTTCGGCTAATATGATGATGATGATGATCTCAGAGTGTCATGGGGTACTTTTTATCCCGGAAACGTACGGTTCCTGTGGGCCATGGGAGTGAAGCCGATGGAAAAAAGGTAGTTCAAAACTTTGAATAAAATATAATAATGTACAAGGTCGCGCTATACGGATAGGATAGATGGACCCCCTTTTGCCGCACTTAAGACTCCCATTTATTCCGTTGAGCGCGCACGCCTCCTCTCTGCGAGAGGGAATGGGCCGTAATCCACCACGCGGGCCCAGTGCGGATTGGTGGATGTCACATGTATTCTTGGTTCTAAGACCAGCCGGTTTCCACACGATGCTTGCACTTTGCTTTCACCGCTTTGAAAGCAGTGGTGAACTGGTGATGAAATAATTTACACAAAGTAAAGCGCCTGCCTGGGTTCGAACCCACGACCTTCAATTTCAATTTATTTATTCAAAATTTGTTTACACTGTAACATTTAAAAATGTTACAATACATGCCTAGGGACAGAGTGACAGATAATGTTTATATATATATTTTCTTTAAGTTGTTTTTTTTTACCATCAACTTATAAGTCGCGGCCCTCATCGCCGCTACAGAGTGGCATCTTTTTAAAAAATAATTTTACCCGCGACGTAGTTTGCGGTACTTATTTAACACTAGCTTCTGCCAGCGGCTTCACTCGCGTGAAAAGCTTTTTTTTATCCCAAGGGAACATTATACCGGGATGAAAAGTCGAGAGACTATAATCTGTCTCTGTGCCAAATTTCTTCCAGATTTGTTTAGCCGTTTTGGCGTGTTTGAGTAACAAACATACATCCCAAACTTTCACATTTATAATAGATACATACATAAACTCACGCCTTTTTCCCATGGGTGTAGGCAGAAACTACAGAACGCCACCTGCTACGATCCTTACATACTTCTTTTGCTTCACTCACATTCATACATCTAGGCATGCGTTCCTTGCGAAGTATGTGTGGTGTAACTTTAAATGATGGATTGAAGAATGAGGTAATAAGATAACGGTTGGTTTCGACGGTGTAAAAAACTGGCCAAGTGCGAGTCGGAAAGTCGCGCACGAAGGGTTCCGTACCATTATCGCAAAAAACGGCAAAAATATCATGTTTGTTGTATGGGAGCCCCACTTAAATATTTTTTTTATTATGTTTTTAGTATTTGCTGTTATAGCGGCAACAGAAATACATCATCTGTGAAAATTTCAACTGTCTAGCTATCACGGATCATGAGCCTACACAGCCTGGTGACAGACGGGCAGACAGACAGACGGATCGCGGTGTCTTAGTAATAGGGTCCCGTTTTTAAACTTTGGGTACGGAACCCTAAAAAGATGTAGTGTATTTATAATATTAATAAATTTTATTTTACTTATTCTATAAAATACCTAATATATTTTATTATTATTTTTGTAATCAGCACTTTAGAGATTTTTCCTCTTAAGTTTGTTTACAAATAGATTGTTTTAGATTAGATAATACAATAACGAGCTACCATGTTTGGTTTATTAAATAACATGATGCCATATAAGGAAACTACCAAGGATTCTACCATGCACTTATAAATAAAAGGAAAATATGCATTATGTATTGCATTTTATAATTAAATTTATTAATAAACAATTCAATTTTCTTGTTGTTGATTACCCAAAAACACACACAACAGCAAATTAAATAATAGGGAGGATGACTAAAATAGTAGTTTATGCAATGGTCTTATAATAGGGGTTATTGAACCACGAGCGTAGGTTTATCACATGAGGCGAAGCCGAATGTGATGATTATATTACGCGAGTGTTTTAATACCTAATTATATGCCGTTGCATACACTACTTTATCTTCACTCATACAGTTGCAATAAAACAAAAGTGGAAACGGAAAAATATTTGGTATGGCGGACAATTTAGATTCTCATTGCGCATGACTGCGCAGAGGGCGCCTCCTTAGACAATGACGGTACTTCAATGAGCCCTTAAGCGCCAATAAATTAAAAAGTAAAAGTGTGCTATAAAAATTAAAAAGTTATTTTATGATGCAGTTGTTTAAAAATCGAAGGAAAATGCTGCACTGTAATGGTATTTTTTTTTAAATTTTACCTATGCATGAATATAAAGTATCTGTTTATACAATATTTTTTGAATTCATATTTGGAACATTACGTTGTGAGTGTAGATAAATTATATTATTGTCTCTCAGGTAGATTAATAATAGTAGTTTATGCAATGGCCTTATAATAGGGGTTATTAAAACACGAGCGTAGGTTTATCAAATGAGGCGAAGCCGAATTTGATAATAATATTACGCGAGTGTTTTAATACCTAATTATATGCCGTTGCATACACTACTTTATCTTCACTCATACAGTTGAAATGAAACAAAAGTGGAAAGGGAAAAATATTTGGTATGGCGGGCAATTTAGAAACTCATTGCGCAGCGCGCGCATCCACAGACAATGAAACTTCTTTACTACAGCCCATACGCGCCAGAAAATTAAAAAGTAAAAGTGTGCTATAAAAATTAAAAAGTTATTTTATGATGCAGTTGCTTGAAAGTCGAAGGAAAATGTTGAACTGTAATGGTTTTTTTTTTTTAATTTTACCTATCCACGAATATAAAGTACGTGTTTATACAATATTTTTTGAATTCGTATTTGGAACATTACGTAGTGAGTGTAGATAAAAGCAATTTTTATTTTCAGACACGTATATTTTCTACTAGCTGTTGCCCGCGACTGCATCTGCGTAGCGTTAGTAATTTGAATAGCCTTTTTTTTATATCGCGCCTTAATATTATAGGTGTGTGGGCCGCTTTACTTGAGAAATGATTAGTTCACCATACAAACTTCTACCTCCCTGTTCACCCCTTAAGGTCTATCCACACACATCAGGGCCGTGCCCGGGACGTGGATGGACGAACCGTGCCCCGTCAGGGGCTCAAAAAAATATCGGTGTGTACATTTTATATGAACTCGTTCACACACGTCCGTGCACGGGCCAGTGACGGAGCTTCAATGCCTGGGCCCGGCCCTGTCACATCCCGGGCACGGCCCTGATAAGGGTGGATAGACCTTTAAAGGATGATTGCCGGGATAAAACTATTCTATGTCCTTTCCAGGGTCTCAAACTATCTCCATACCAAATTTCATCAAAATCGGTTCAGCGGTTTAAGCGTGAAACGATAACAGACAGACATGCAGACAGACAGAGTTACTTTCGTATTAGTACACAGTTTTAGTAAACTTTTTACTCAAAAGTGACGTCACAAGCCCCCAATCCTGACCTTTAATGCGCATTGTCTTTGTATTTTTTTATAGATAAAAGCAAATAATACGTGCCCAATATTATTTGATTATCTCACATTTTTCTACCCAGGAATCACTCCTTAATAGGAATGATAACTGGGTAGAAAAATGAACGTCGTTTTAAGGTTTTGACTATAATTAGTCAAAATCTTAAAATCTTCTGGGTTCTAATAAGAAAGCAATGGGCATCGCGTTAGGTCTAGCAGCAACAGCTTACTAAGCGTGTTCGCGGACAGGTGGGACTCTCCACTGCTGCGCCGATGGACACGCTTGCACACTGCCCTGTGTGTAGTGGAGAATTCCTCCTCTGCAAACTTAATGTATTGTTTTTCTGTGTTGTCACTCGTATTTTATTATTTATAACCGTTTATTGTGTGCTGTAACTGTTTTATTTTATGTTATTTTTTTGTCGTTGTATTGTTTATTGTGTGTAGGTATTGTTTAATGCTTTTTGTAAATTTCGTTTTATTGTCATTTGTACCTTTGGACGAAAGGCACAAACGTTTCATTTATTTATTTATATGTATTACGACGGAATGTAAAGGCCCTGTTATATGTGACTATGTTCAATTTATTGCAATTATTAATGTTTAAAAGCCTATTGGCTACAGCATCTGAACGGGGACTGTTCAAAATTGTTTAAAACGACATTTTAGGGTTAAAGGATTTTGACTGTAAATTATTTATGAGTAACTACAGTAAAAAACGTTTAAAACGACAATGAAGGGACCATTAAAATGCTGTTGTTATAGCCCATAGTAATCGTTCTTGTAACTGGACCTTTACATTCCATAGTAATACCCAGTACATCGTTTTAGGCGAAGTCGCTATAAACAGTGTTGACTGTACATACATAAAAGAGGGGTTACTACAGGTTGTGATAAGGGCAGGAACATGGTGACTTACTTGAAAGCTAGTCCAGTAATAGGGCTAGTTCCTGACTCCGGCAAGGTTCTCATCTTCCCGCTGCGCTGTCGAGCGATAACACCACGGAACAATGACACTGAACCATCTAGGAAACCAACGGCCAGGAGACTCTGGAAATGATTTTTTTTATTTTATAATATGATCGCACAAACTAGCTGTGTCTTGTTTTGCTTGCCCAATAACATACAAAAATAGGTGTTATTGTGATTGCAACCAACCAGTCCCCATACCCTGACGTGTCAAAATTGTCATAGTTCGACTGTAAACAAGGGGACAGATGTAATACAAGTCATATACATATATCCCTTACGCACACTCAAAATAACCTTGCTCTAAGAGCTTATGGTTAATGGCTCCCTGATCTTGTTTTTATTTGCTATTTTCACTTGAGGCAACCAAAAAGCATTTTATACAAGTTTGTTCATATGTTGATATCTGTTTAATTGCATAATTAGCTATGTTCAATGTTCCCACAGCTGGGACACAGGCTTCTACTCTGTGAGAGGAAGTGGGCTGTAATCCAGCAGGCCTCATTACAAGGGATTCAAACAAACAACCGAGTAAGGAAGCCTCCTCCGGCTCAAGCCCATTGCCAACCATGGTAGAATATGTCATTAGAACCGGTATAATGTGGGTGAATTTTCAGATCTTGAGTGAAAACCGCGAAGTGGTAAATGTAAGGTAGGACACCCTCAGGTTAGGTGGAGCTACGATCTACGCAGGGTGTCTGGAGGCAGTTGGATGAGAGTTGCCGAAAATGGCGTGGTAGGCTGATGATGAATGTGAGTGTGGAAACTCACCTTATTTTCGTGAACGGCGAGCGCAGTAGCGGGCGTGGGTCGCATGTGCGAGGGCACGGCGCGCGACACTCTGGCGCACGTCGGGTTGCCGTGCCGGTCGCTGCGGGACCAGTCCCACACCTTGATCAAAGGGTTCACGCCGGCTTCGTCATCCTGGAAATAGTTTCATTTGTTAAACTCAGCATGGTTATTTATTATAATATTACTTGGTAAGGCTAGCTAATTACATTACATTAATAGGTTGTATTAGGCAATTAGTTGTTATAGGTTGTCAAAAGGTCGGAACCTACGGACAGTCTTACTAAGGGGGGGTATTGCAAAACCCATGAACTTGGTTCTGGAGATCATATAGGTAGATGCTCCATCTAAAATATGAGAATTCAACTGCATCTGGTTAAACAGGACCACAACATAATTGGGAAAAGCTAGACAAATGTTGATCAGTTTTGCTAATGTAACAAACATTCACAATAATTATTTAATTCATTCACAAACAATTCAATAACATTATGTCGGATATAAGGTACATAATTACAAGAATTGCAGTAAAATTAAAACTTGTAGGTTAATTAAATTATTGAAAAAATCTTGTTAATTGATTTAAAATATGTTAGTAAGACGGGAGAGTGTCATAACAGACAATGTTCCTAAAAAAACGATACTTACACCAATGGTAACAAGATAAGGGTCATGTGGCAGCTGCTGAGCCAGCGACACAGTCAGCTCGTAAGCCTTGAATGAGGTGACCTCCCAAGAGCGGGATATGAGGTGGGCCCAGCCCGTGACGTCACACAGCACCACATGTCCATTGCCGCTGGTTGTTGCCGTTACATGTGTATCCTGAAAATTTAAAGTTGAATAGAACTTTTTGTTAAAAGACAATATCAATGATGAAACAATAAAATGAAAAAGAAACAAATTAATATTCTTTCTTTACATATAAAATATTCACGAGCTGGCTGACCAAAACCAGATGTATCCTCCGACTGCACAGCATGACTTTCTTCTTGTTTACGGCTTTTTAATTCGCTTTTTAAGCAGTTGGGTTTTTTTATTTATAACTTTTTCCTGTGACTAACCCATTACGCTTAATATAGTCTAGGATCATCTAAATGATGTATACCAAAATTTATATGGGCACATATCACCATCGGTCATAAAGAGCTTTATTGAAAGATTCAGGAGTATTCACGATTTGTTTTTGTTCAATTCTTTCATGTAATTCAAATAAGTACAAACAGCACGAAGCAACATTGATTGAAATTTAAATTGCTGTGCAGTGACATCAAGGAGGTATAAAATAGCCAAAACACTTACTTGCAAACATTCAGCTACTTTTCCGCTGTCCACATTCTTGTGAATGTCGAAAAATGAAAACTTTCGCCACTGAAAATCAAGTACATTTGTTGAAGTAAATATAGGATTTAGGGGCTTCATATTTAAATTCATTATGGTTTGCTGATATTCTGCACAAGGGTAATTTTCACTTATAAAAATATACTTATATAGGTACTATTTTTACAGTATTTTTTGTTTATTCCAACAAAAGATACAGAGCAACCAGACAACCATTCGTTTCGTTTGTTTGAATATCAATGTTCTTTTAATTACCTCCAAAAAAGCCATTATTATCGTATTTATAGTTCACGCACTGATCATGTTATCGATATAATCACTAAAATTAACAATTTACAGCTTTTTCCTCATGCAAGATATAAATTGGACACAATATTTTTACAATAATCATTTGCTGACGGCTGAGGCTGAAGCAATATCTCTCTCTGTTACACGTACTTTTATTGAGGTTTACTTATAAAAAAAGAAGGACAGACATATGATAATTTCATAAGAATGACAGTGACCAAACAAATCAGATTATAAGAAAAATTAAAATTTTATTCGTGGAATAGAGCGAGAAACACCCTCTCTGAGTCATGTCAGCTGTCGTCTGTCAATGTCAAAAATAAAGTTGTCAGCTGAATAACGATCAATTCTACCACCAGCGCATCGACTTAACGAAGTTTTATTTTCTGTGTACATAGCTTTACACGGACCACGGATTTGTGGGCGGAGTTAGTCCGGCCGTACCATAGCCGAGCGTGTGTAGAGTGGTCCGTCGAACATTATTATTATTAATTGAGTCCGTCTCGGTCAGCTTGTTTTCCCATCGGATATGGTCTGCTCCGTACCAAATCCGGACTAGAGGTGAGACGTATATACTGGAATAGGTTTTTGGAATAGGTTTCTGGCCGGACGTGTAAAGACTTATTCCGTGCGCACCACATAAACGCGTCTCGAGTATTTAAGCGTATGGCGTTTGACACGTAGTCACGTACTGCCATACTCTCGTCTACCAACAGTCTCGGTCAGCTCCGGTGACATTCGGAGACTTTCGGTTCCGCACTCAAAATTGGTGAGTCAATTTATTTGTTTCGCGTTATTAAACCTAATGTCTATACCAATAAAATCACTGTTACTTTGGTAGGCAGAGTTGAAAATATTTAGCAATGCTTGTTTTTTAAATCAGTACGTCACAGGAACGGTACCTTTGGTGTAAAGAAAATTTCAATAAGATTTTATCTAAGTATTTTTGTGCAAGTTATCGTAGATTAATAAGTTATATTTAAGAAACATTGATGTGTTACTTGTTTTGAATTTTAGATAGATAATTTAGTCAAGCCAAGAAAACAAAATGTAGTGTAGTGTGTGTGTATGTGTGTGTCTCTCTCCACTAATCCCAGTCAATAGTTAGTGTACAGAAGCGTGTACAATTTTAAAATGTAGAAAAGATACGAATACGAATAGTCTAGTCTTAAATACGTTAATAATCCATAAACCGAAAATACTCCATTACATTACTCCGACTAGCGACTACTCGATCTCGATATTACGAAGACTCGCTAGCTATGGAAACGTCAATAAACTAGAGACGCCTAAATACTCGTGGACCTAGTTTTTGGAATAAGTATTAAGGCGGACGCGTACTTCCAAGACTCAGTACGCTTTTTACCTAGTACGTCTCACCTCTAATCCGGACGTGTGTAGGGTTGTCGGCTGGTTTGGCCCTGAAATTAATTCCTTTATCGTGGGTGCGTTTACAAACATATAAACTCACATACACAACACCCAGAGCCGGCACAACTATCTGTAGATCATACAAATATTTGTTCCATGCGGGAATCAAACCCACGACACGCAGCGCAGCAGTCAATCGCTCAACCACTGCTTGATGCAAAAATTGTTAATAAATCGTTTTAAAGTCGTCACAATCTAAGAAGTCCGTTGACGTTTCTAATTCTACATGCCGCGATAACTTTCTACGTAATTGGGTTGTTGATCTTCGCGAGCTGGCTGACCAAAACCAGACGTATCCTCCGACTGCACAGCATGATTTTCTCCTTGTTTACGTCTTTTTAGTTCGCTTTTCAAGCAGTCGGGTTTTTTGATTTTATTAACTTTTTTTATTTATAACTTTTTAGTTAATTTTTTTTCGAATTAGGTACATTTAAACATATAAGTGTTACATATTTTTGAAATCACCTCTTAAAATCCTGTATTTTGATGCCCCACACGATAGGTTTGGAAGAAAAAAAAAATTCGGGCCCCCACAATATGGCGCCCAAGAACCGCCATTTTCCTATTTTCCAATTTTCATGTAGCCAGTGACACTTGCGGGGTTAAAACGAATCGATTGACGTAAGAACCATCAAAATCGGCCCACGCGTTTGGTCTCTAGAACGCCACATAGGAACAAACATACATACATACATACATACATACATACTTACATACATACATACATACATACATACTTACATACATACATAGACTGATAAACACATTACCCTCCTTCGGCAGTCGGGTAAAAATATACGTTTTTTTTAATGTATTTTGAAACTTTACTTATCATAAATTATATTGTCGTTGCAGAAATATCTTAAATATTCTTTTTCAATTTATTATAAGCAATTGAAAATCGATAAAATAAAAAGAACAACCTGTCTACAAACGGGCCATGATTGGTCGCCATGTTGGTGACGTCATAACGTTCAAGGAATTTCACGATAATGCAGTGTCAACTGCACGTAAATTGACTAAAAATATCCGAAAATTAGTACAAAAATATTATTAATCAACAAATTTTATTTAGTCATGTGTGATAAAGGATTAATAAAGGCTAATGTCGATAATATACCCACCTGATGGACGATTTGGAAGTTTTGAGCATAAATAAAGTAGTCGTAATGAATATTACGTGTTAGTGGACCGGTGTTAGATATTGTTGTTTACAAGGTACATTTAGAAACATAATTGTCATAACGTAATCGTTTTTACATATGGGTAGGTGATATTGGTGTAAAATAAAAAGTAAGTAAACAAACACGATTGGCGCGAAACTTCGACTTTGGATAGTAAAAAATTTCATTAGTTACCACTAAATATGATACACATAAACATAACATTTTCGTTAATTAATACCCATTTTTTACATATCCCCTAATAATATTAAACACTAATATCTATATTACATAATATTTACAAACACTAAAAAGATTGTAGAACAGAAACGTGAAAATATTATTTTTGTAGATTTTCCTTACACCAATTCGTTAACTTTGCTCGAAATTTCCCTTAAAAATTTACTTTTCTCAGTCTATAATTATCAAAGTAAGAAATTAATACGGATCTAATACAAAATTAAAACAAGATAACAATATAATTAACACATTATAATTGGAATCTAGTTAGACATAGAACATTTCCCATTTTTTTATTTTTTTAGATTGCTATGTACTTGGCTATTGCGCGAAACACATACAATGGCGCTCTTTTTGTAGTGTTCGTACATAATGATACGAAGCAAGCACTATAACTTTTAAGGTTCAATATGTATGATCAATATATTCGATATTCATCAATAAAATGACGATAATAACAAGAATTAACAAGATTGAATCGGTTAAAAGTCAAAACACTGTATAGCACTGTATTGTGTGCCACAATGAGTATAAATGAACGTTGTGACGTCACACGGGCTCGGGTTCGTTCGGAAAACTGTCGGGGTGTTTTCGGTACTAGATTCAAAAAAAAATTTCGATTGGATTTTACTTTGTAAATAAAATGAAAAAAAAAAAACTAAAAATAGTTTTGTATGAAAACTTATATAATGATATTTCCATTTCTTACAAAAAAAAATGGTTCAACAAACCAATTGGAAAATCAAATTCATAATCCTAATTAATTACTTTATTGTTACCCATACACTATAACGCTTTCGGAATTCTTATGGACATACATGTTTACAATAAACAACTTCGGAAATGGGGTAAATGTAACAAATGATCCATCATCTCGTTTTAGAATGAATCGTGTCATCATTAAATAGCAAAATTTGCAGCATTACAAGGGACAATCGGTTTCGTTAGTAATGCATGAAATAATAGTTATGCCACTAAAAATAGCACAACATGCATATTTTTACCCTAAATTTGGATCTAAAAGCCCTTAGTTGGTAAGCCTGCGTGAAGCAACCACCGTCCGGGCGGTCCGGCGAAGCAGGTTCCAGCATGTGTGCAGTCCTCGCCAAACTTCTTGGCCGCTCTGAAGTTGGCTACAATGGCTGCGCAGTAGTAAATCGCATACAAAACAGTACCGTTTCAACTTCAGGGCGGCCCAGAACTTTGGTGAAGACTATATGCGAGAACGGATTTGTGGGCGGAGTTAGTCCGGCCGGACCAAATCCGGACGTGTGTTAGCACTAATACGGAGTCTCAAAGATAAACCACTATGAAATAAGAAAGTTACAAATGTTTGGAGTCGTCTTGCCGATATACTGAAAAAGCCAGTCAAAAAGTTAAAGCCAGCAAAAAAATATATTGACGACTTTACTTATCGTAATGCTCTTGTTTCAATTTGCTTATATTTCAAATAAAAGTTGATAAACCAAACGCGATAGTCAAAACAAGCGTGGTGTCTACCATGCTTGCTTGTACGTAGCATGCTGACGCATTCTTAAGCATGTAAACGCCTTCTAAATGTGAGCCTGCATTTACAGTATTGGGGCTTGTGGACGCTGGCCGAGGTATGGCAAGCACAAGGGCGGAAGGGTCCGGGTGGCTCTTCTCGCCCGGGGCCTACTACGAATGCACTTCACCACTGACAATCGTCTCTCACAAACAGGGGCGCATCGTGAATTTTTCTGGCCCTGGGCTAACACACTTGACGGCCTACCACTAATCCATAGACGGTATAAACTATCAAATTAAACAAACTAATTGACTCTTTGTCCAAAAACGTGTTCCTATTTTTCTGAAAGTGCTCGTACTTTGTGCGGGAGCTTTTAAAGGAGAAGAGTAGGTGGTGGCAAAAAGGTGTGACACCAGCACTTTAGTTCTATCGTCTGAGAATTTCGACTACTGCAGCCTTTTTACGTAAGTGAATACAGCAACGCAACGCGGTTTGACCGCTACCAATCGAACAATCTCACAGACAGAAATCCACATCGCGTCATTCATCTCGCATAAGATTGGTCGATTTGATTGCAGTCAAAACCATCGCCTTGCCGAATTCACTTGCGCAATTCGGCTGCTGGTCATCTTACATACCCATACCCATGCCCATACCCATTCCCATTCCCATTCCCATTCCCATTCCCATTCCCATTCCCATTCCCATTCCCATTCCCATTCCCATTCCCATTCCCATTCCCATTCCCATTCCCATTCCCATTCCCATTCCCATTCCCATTCCCATTCCCATACCCATACCCATGGCCATGCCCATGCCCATGCCCATGCCCATGCCCATGCCCATACCCATTCCCATTCCCATTCCCATACCCATACCCATACCCATGCCCATGCCCATGCCCATGCCCATGCCCATGCCCATGCCCATGCCCATGCCCATGCCCATGCCCATGCCCATGCCCATACCCATTCCCATTCCCATTCCCATTCCCATTCCCATACCCATACCCATGGCCATGCCCATGCCCATGCCCATGCCCATGCCCATACCCATTCCCATTCCCATTCCCATTCCCATTCCCATACCCATACCCATGGCCATGCCCATGCCCATGCCCATGCCCACGCCCATACCCATTCCCATTCCCATTCCCATTCCCATTCCCATACCCATGGCCATGCCCATGCCCATGCCCATTCCCATTCCCATTCCCATTCCCATTCCCATACCCATACCCATGGCCATGCCCATGCCCATGGCCATGGCCATGCCCATGCCCATGCCCATGCACATTACCATGCCCATGCCCATGCCCATGCACATGCACATGCACATGCACATGCACATGCACATGCACATGCACATGCACATGCACATGCACATTCCCATGCACATTCCCATACCCATAACCATACCCATACCCATACCCATACCCATACCCATACCCATACCCATACCCATACCCATACCCATACCCATACCCATACCCATACCCATACCCATACCCATACCCATACCCATACCCATACCCATACCCATACCCATACCCATACCCATACCCATACCCATACCCATACCCATACCCATACCCATACCCATACCCATGCCCATGCCCATATACCCATACCGTATATCGTATATTAGTAGGTAAGTGTCTTGTTACTATAATAATATTAAGGTTGTGGGTACTCAATAAAAATCAGTCTTGGTCAACCCATTCATACCCATAACTCATAGTCGTTCATTTACAACATGGTGGCAGCGATGCTGAATAAATTATAGAAATTAACACCCAATATCAGTCAGAATCAGTTTGTTTTCAAAAAGACAGTAGAAATTCAAATTCAATTTATTGCATTCATAATGTACATACAGGTGTTAAATATAGGTTACATAAACAATTATGGACCCTGTCGGGCACAGCAACATTCTAGATACAGTCAGTGTCTAGGAAAGCGGAATAGCGCTTAATATTTTTGCATAATAACATATCAGTTGTGTTTCCTATGTTTTTATTTGGTATAATGTACCTACTAATATGTGTATTTTTTTCAATTTTTATGTCATTCTTGTTATGTACTATTATCGTCTATTATTACCTAATTATTAATTTATTCACCTAAATTGAATTAAAATTAGTATATTTGAAATGCATAGTTTATATTAAATAAAATTATTATTAATGCTTATTATGTCTATTTATTAATGTCATTTTACATAACGAGTTATCTTTATTTTTAATTGAATTTATACGTCAAATGTTTTTTTAAATTTGTTTTTATTTGGTTTAATGTACCTACTAATATGTGTATTTTTTTCAATTTTTATGTCATTCTTGTTATGTACTATTATCGTCTATTATTACCTAATTATTAATTTATTCACCTAAATTGAATTAAAATTAGTATATTTGAAATGCATAGTTTATATTAAATAAAATTATTATTAATGCTTATTATGTCTATTTATTAATGTCATTTTACATAACGAGTTATCTTTATTTTTAATTGAATTTATACGTCAAATGTTTTTTTAAATTTGTTTTTATTTGGTTTAATGTACCTACTAATATGTCTATATTTTTCTATTTTTATGTCATGCCATGTCATGTACTATTATTATCTATTTATTAATTAATTCACCTTAATTGATTTAAAATTAGTATATTTGAAATGCATAGTTAATATTTAATAAAATTATTATATGTCCTTATTATATTTTGAGTCAAATGAGTGATCTTTATTTTTTATTGAATTTATCCGTCAAATATTCGTCAATTGTGTAATAACTTTTATTAATTAAGAATTGTTTTAATTTATTTATAAATATATTGTTTTTATTTACTTGATTTATATTTTCCGATAATTTATTATATATTTTTATCGACATAGCGTACGGACTGAGTGCAATTTAAGGCGAGAGGAGGGAGATCTAGTCTGTTTCTGTGGCGCAACGAATAATTTGTTTGCATGTCTTCCCGTGTGTTATAAGTATCTGGGTATTTGCGGACTAGTTTACATAATTCTAAAATATAAATATTGACTGGTATTTATATTTTAGAATTATGTAAACTATATATAATAGGTAAGGATTTTGTATTTCTGAAAATAAGGCTTGCAACTGTCTGTTTGTTCGATGTTAGTTATTATTCTTACTATTACCCCATAAGATAACGCCATAGCTAAACCAAGCGTGGGCATACGCGTAGTATATCACTAATGCGGTTTGCAGGCTGGTAGATTATTTAATTTTAATTTCACGGAGGGCATATGAAAACTTTGATATTTTCGATTTAACTTTAAATTGTAAGTAAGTGCCATGTTCCTATTTATCAAGTGAAGGAACAAGTTTACTTGTTAGTGCTTGTAATACTTTATACATATATGTAGTATAGTAGTGCTGGGTGCATCGTCCTCACGTATATGAATATATTAATGTACCTATGTACTAATATGTAAATATTGTAAAACACTTATTTTATTAAAAAAATAGTTGCTTGCTTTGCTGTTGACTCACAGATACAGTGATACACAGGTGTATCTGTGAGTCTGTCTGTGCCACAGACAGACTCATAGCGCCAAAACGGAAGAACCGATTTTGATTTGTTGTTTGAAAGGTGACTTTGTCGAGAGTGTTCTAAGCTATGTTTGAATAAAATCGGTTTAGCCGTTCATATCTTATTTGCATTTTACTCTTTGAATCTGGAGTTTTTCGCAAGACCTATGTAGTTTCTTGTGCGTTCTTCTCTCCATAACAAGCAAATTTTACAGTTTGCAGCTATTTTAGCACGGTAGAATAAATTTTTGATACTTGTAAATTTTAAATGTTGACGTTCAAAAGTGCCGCTTAATGGTCTAGTTAGAATAAATATATTTGACTTTGACTTTAAATAAAATGCGTAAATTATTGGCAAAATTATTTATTCATCACAACATCTTGTTTCGTTTGATAAGCAACCGATGTGGTCTGGCATGTAACCGATGTTGTTTGGTATGTAACCGGTGTGGTTCGATATTTAACTGATGTGGTTTGGTATTTACCCGTTGTGGTTTGGTATGTAACCGGATTCAATAGTTTGTCATACATTTTGGCTCTTTTTTCAATGTCAACCACTGGATCAATGTTTACTTGCAAATATGTAAACAAGCGCCTCCGTTCTAAATTGTCCACAGTATACGATAGAGATGTTAGGCCATCCAATAAATACAGCGGAGATGGGGTTGGCAAAACTTCAGACCTGCGGAAAAATAATATTTAAAATAAGAACTCCTAGCAAAAACAAAACAAAAATTAAAGGATATAATTTTTTTTTAAATCCTTGCTCCACACCGAATTCCTTCAGTGCGAGCTTCCACAAACATTTAAAATCACATACACAAACAGCCGGAACTCGGAACAACTATCTGTAGGCCATACTGTAGTATGGCCTACAGATAGTAGCAGTGCAGTGCCCCCAACAAGTTGAGAAAACAAAGGCACAGCCGTACCATCCTTTTCCCGAAAGCATTCATGACATTCGAACCCCCTGTAACTTCGTTGTGGATAACTTGTGTTTTTTACATGCTTCATTGTGGATAACTTGTGTTTTTTACGCGAGACTTGTGTTTTTTACATGTTAAGTTTTTGATGGGATTTATTTTGACCGTGTAGTACAAATATTTGTTCCGTGCCCACCAACCATGACAAAATGCGTAATTAAAGAGTTACTACTTACTTAGTCCACAAACCTAAACCTTTTCTTATACTTTTGTATTTGCCAACAAGAGGTAAACTGATTTCAACGTAATAGTTTGAGGCATTAATTCTGAAAACAAAAGTGGAGACGTTATTATTATTTATTTACAAGACAACTATCGCAACGTCCGCAATAGTTATTTTTTGCTGGTTACACATAATAATATGGCAATTGGCAACCCTGGGAAACGGTGTTCGGGGAAATATCTTGTTCTTCCTCGGGAACTGTAGAATATACTACCCATAGTGAGTAGGTAACTACAGACCGTTCACTATAACTTGTCCCTTGCCGTCATGTAGCAGTAGCTTCTGTCGACAGCTACAGTTGCCTCTGTCGACAGTTGAAGGTCGCTCTGTCGACAGCAAAGTGCTGTTTGATGTCTTAGTTTTAATATTGAAACTAATAATATCTCGTAGTAACAGTTCTACCAATCGCGTCACGGGACAAGATATAATGAACGCACTGTAGGCAAGAGGTTTTCTACTCCGCTGGTTATGCCAGAAAACTTTTACTGTTACTGTACTTTTACCTGTTATTCAAGTCGTAATAATCTGCATCATTTCCCCAGTAGGCATTAGAAAATCCGTTAAATTTGAGGAATTGCTCCGGTGTGAAGGCGATTGCTCCACCAAGTAAGGGGAGATATGGTGCTCTGGGAAATAAGAAAACCATTGCAGTAACTGACGCTTTCGTACCAATTCACCGTTCATAATCATAGCCTACCTATTATCTAAATATATAGAATGAGATTCATAACAACATGGCTTCTCAGACTAAGATATTACTTAAAGGTATATCAGTAAATTTATTGTTTCAATGGGTATGAGTAAGAGTGACGGGGGTCGAATAGCATCATTCTTTTTACGAAACAGTGATACTTACAATGGCTACAGCTATTATTACAGAACCTGTTTGGTGTGGTTATTGCTTAATTGTAGCATCGGTTGTTTTGTGTGCATCGAGTTTCTTACATAACTTAATACTAATACCTATTCTAGTCCACAACAGAACCGCCTTTAGCGCTTACAACTCAGATTATTAGATGTTGGAATTTGGACACAGAATTCATACTTCACAGGTCTCTCAACGAACACGGCCAGCTGCCTCGGATACCAGCTGCATCGGTACAGGTTCCGTGAATCCACAGGCACTATGTGAGGTTCATGGAAGATGATGCAGTGGAACCCATTCTTGCGATACCGACTGGCTTCCGTAAAGCCAACGTTCAGGAGCTTGCCGCGGTTGAACGCTTGGCTCTTGTTAGCTAGGGTAAAGATTGATAACTATTATTTCTTCAGATAAATATGACTGAAAGTGGGTTGGGACCTAATTGGCGAAGAGCCTCTATGATTTGCTACTAATTTAGTCCTATAGTTATCCTTCAGTAATAGATGTTTCTTAGTAGACGTTTTTACTTCGTTTAAACCCAGTAAAGCTGATCTTTATAAGTTTCTCATGAAAAAACCTGTTAAATATTTACCTAGGTTATGCTCGTATTATAATTTATCTGTGCCACAAAGTGCGTAAGCGGCGGCGCACCGCAGACAGAGTGTCCACTACGAACAAAGCGCCATTTTGCACGCACAGGATTCTACAGGGCAGTATTGGACAGAACTCCGTCGCGGCTGTCACGAGTGCTAGCGCAGGCGTTTGTCACGTCACAGACTTTTGGAAGAAGTTCAAAATATATATTTTGTCATGTATCTAAAGAAAATGCGAATTTTCTACACATTTAAATATAATAGTCGTGTATGTAAACAAGGTTGCAATCGGCGAAATCTACCATTGGGCTTTTATTCTTTTAAACACTAGAGGTCCATTTTAAATTACAAATAAACAATTTATTTATTTTATTATTTGAAAATAATAAAATAAATCTCATCATCATCATCTCATCTTGAAAGATGGCAAGTTAAAAATTAAATATCTAAGGTAATGATATATTATTTTAAGTCCATAGACGAAATAGCACATTGTAGCTAGGCTATGAAACTTATCATCCTTCTAGATCTCAACTCTTCTTCATGAAACTTGGCGCATTTTTCACGTTTATGTTTTTGTCGAGCTTGGTGTCTTTTCACATTTTTATGTTTTTATTGAGATCATTATTTTTTATTATTGATAGACTCGCGCTTTGCCACTAGCACTACCTCACCTGATTTTAAGCGATGATGTGGTCGACGGTGTAGTATGCTTGCCTAGAAGTACCTAACCTATTCACACTTGACTTAAAGACCCCGAGGTTGTAGCTATCGGGAAACACAGACTCCGGCAGGGAATTCCACTCCTTAGCTGTGTTTGCATAATAAAATTATTCCCAAAACGTTTGGTGCTTAAGGGTGATATCTTTTGTCTGGTGATCAAGTACTACTGGGTTCAATTCTCGGGTTAGGCTTATCCATCAAGAAATTCAAGAATGTTTCAGAAGCAGCCCGGACTCTAGACTTTTGCTGGGTTGATAACAATATGTTCGAGCCCTATCTATAGCTATACTTCTTCTATACTAATATTATAAAGAGGAAAGATTTGTATTTTTGTATGTAACGAATAAACTTAAAAATGGCTGAACCGATTTCAAAGATTCTTTCACCGTTGGGAAGCTACAGTATCCCCGGGTCACATAGGCTACTTTTTCCCACGGGGACGGGAACTATGCGGGTATGCATGCAGATGTGGTAGTTTATGTATTGTCCGAAAAACAGAATACACTCACTTTGTTCCACCACGAAGATTTGGTAATCCAATTGTTGTTTTATCAGGAATGGATGTAATGTATTCATGAACGTATTGAGGTAGTGTTTGCAGCCTCTGCGTTTGAAATAGAAAAACCGTTAAATTTAAAAGATGGCCGCCTTATTAAATAAGAACAGCTATACACACAGCTATCTACAGAACTCGTTAATAATAATATTTTATTGCTTCCAACTAAAATAATAACTTGCTGGGGAGCTGCAATATACTACGAGAGACTCAAAAAGATTCAAATACTGTGCCTTGTAAGTTCTGGACAGGGAAAGGTGAAATATTCAGAAAGGAATAAAGGAGGAGTAGGAAAACAAAAACATAATTTCCACTTCCCTCCAAATCAAGCAGGAGACAAACAAGGCCAATAAGCACAAAGGGTCGTTTACAGTTGCCTAACCACGGATAAAAATTAATATTAATGGGTCCTAACATAGTGAGCTTTATATTTGATTCCAGTAATAGGTACCTATGGCAAAAACGCTTGAACGAACGGCAATTTGTTCTAGTTTTCACAAGGTACCTATCAGATTATTTACAATATTACCTGTAAGCTATAATAATAGCGACGCTTTGAAGAGATTTGCAGTTTGTGGGTTGGTACCTACCACCCATCTTCACTTCATCCAACTTAGCTTTAATAGAGTAATGGAAGTTCGTCGAGATTAGTGATCGATCTTCTAGTTCAGGACCTAGTGGAATAACAGTAGTTAGGTAGGTACCTATAATAAACGGGGAGTGTACCTAGCGTGGCATCCTGCTATGTACGTACATACAGGCAGCGCCAGCCATAGCCTTAGATAAAGTACCTATAGATTAAGCACTGGCGTGGCCGCACATGAGACAACAATAGTTAGTTCTGCACAAAAACATCAGGTCATTCATCTCGCATGTGATTGGTCGATTTGGTCGGTTGGATAGAGTTTAACTTCTTTGCGCACTTACGCAATACGGCTGCTGGTGTTACAACAAGAACAAGAACACTACAACCCACCATCGCACTGACACTTATTATCTATAAATAACCCAAATTCCTTGTCTCAATTAACACATAATACCATGAAATCACAGAAAATCAAACAAAACCGAGTTTGTTTGTCAAACCTGCCATTGTATTATAGTTTGACAAACAACAGAAACCGGCCACGGTGACAAAGACAAAAAATAATCTTTTGTCCTTATTATTTACATGGAGCTGCCAATTAGCCATCTCGATCTATCAATCAAGCTCATTTTAAGGCTTAATCTATAGGTACTTTATCTAAGGCCATAGCCCTTGATCAGTGTAGAGCGAGATTGTCTTTCATCGCGTTTGGTCGACGCTTTCACTTAACGTAAATTTTACTTTAATTTTAATTTCAAATGAGTTTTGATTTTCAAAAATCATATGTCAATGCAAATATCAACACTTATTGAATTTAAATTAAATATCTCTAATGAGTATACTTCTGCTTCTTTGGCTTTTTTGTCACACTTTGGGCCGGAGCTGCATACGGGGAGATTTTTATTTTGGCCCCGATAACACGAGTTCGACACGACGCTGGGTTCACATGGGCAGATCCATGATTTAGAGGGGGCGGGGGGCTCATTGACAGTGCCAGATTAAGTCAGTGTGGGGGGCCTGTAGCAAATTCTGCTAGTGTATTGGTTTCAGGTTCAATAGAGTACCTAGTTTTACAAAAAAACTTTTTAACAAAAAAACAAAGCGACTTCCAAAAAATCACTGCATAACGAAAAATAACTTTCTTTTCCGAAGTCGGTGTCGAAACACGGAAAACAATAGGTAACAAAGACACCGACTTCGGAAAAGAAAGTTATTTTTCGTTTTGCAGTGTTTTTTTGGAAGTCGGTTTTTTTTTTATTAAAAAGTTTTTTATTTATTTCTTTTTAGTTTTGATAGGTACTTCCAATTGCCATAAAATTCATATATAGCCAAAGTGTATCTCTTGACGATTCCAATAAGCCCTAGTACTATACACGACTAGTATACATTGTTTTATTTCGGAGTACCAGTGCCTACCTGCCGGCTTCATCATCAGATCAGTTCGATGGTACCATTTTCATCAGCACTATGAATTTATAAGTATTTGCTTCATCATAGTCGTTAAACTATTCGAGATATCTTATAACCCATGACATACTTAGCATTAAGGAAATCTATTGGCCATCTGTGGTCTTATTCTCCAGTTTCTCTTCACCAAATGTTACTTTCTGAGTGCAGATAATTGCATTGTTGATAAAAATACCAAAATCGCTATGTGTATGCCTATAATATTTGAGGAGTTCCCTCGATTTCTCCAAGATCCCATCATCAGATCCTGATCTGATGACTAAGGGACCAACTGGAAAGTTTCAAACAACCCTTTCACTTCGTTTGTTTGAAACCCTTTCAAACAAACGAAGAATTTTCCAAATCGGATCAGGCTTCTTACAGTAATCGGGGAACATACATAAAAAAAAACATAAAAGATTCCGACGAATTGAGAACCTCTTCCTTTTTTTGAAGTCGGTTAAAAATAGTTTTTATCGATGTAACACTAGTCGTAGCAATATTACTGTTCCTTACCACATAAGTGATTTTAACCAAACTAAGATCTTGTGAGATTTCCTTACCCACGCCAGGAGGCAGTTCAGGACAGTTCTCTATTTCTTGCTCAGCAATGGTTTTAGGATTTTTAGACAAACTATTAGTTAACGCAGATTGGGTGGTTGATTCTGGTTCGCCATCGCTGTTACGTCGATTGTTATAAGAGCTTAACGTTTCATTCTTATCTAAATTTACCACGTCAGACCAGAGCTTTGGCTTTTTCCAAAAACCCAAAGCCCGACGTGGCGGTTTTTCGGTCGCGGCTTTCCTTGTACTGCAATCAATATTACATTGCTTAATTATAAGTTGCTTACTACTTCTATATAATCTTCGTGCCTAATTATAGATATTCAGACAAAAAAAAATTAAGCAGTCTTGCTAATACTAGAAAAGTTTGATGATTGTATTGATAGGTAGTATCCCACTGCTGGAACACACGCATCTGTCTATTTTAGGGGTGGGCTAGAGTTTGCCGACGCGGACTTGATTGGTTCTACAACTTGCCGAATTCAGTATTAATTTACTTTAATTTTTTTATTTTTTTTTTATTTACTTTTTATTTATTGTTTTACTTATGTGCTTACTGATCCCAGTCGTACCTAAAACATAACCGAGAAATGGTTTAAGATTCATTCAACAGCTCAGCAAAATATTTTTTTTCGGTAGATATGTATGTAGCTATCTAATTATGTGCTTATATAGGTATTTTATTTACCTTATATCTGTGTAGGATGTGCTTTGACGAGCCGCGTTATAAACTCTAACGAACAAATAATTCGATATATTTAGGCCAACTGCAGCAAACATGAATATCAATATCAAACGAAAAGAATAATTCGCCATAATTTGAACTTGTATATCTACTACAGTTAAACGGGTTAGTAAAAATCTTTAAAAATATAAAATTTCCAAAAAAGCGTTTACAAAAATGTCGTTTTAATTTTGTGACTTCTGCCTATATTTTGAAGGCGGTTACAGATTAAAGAAATTATCCAGAAACTCTTGGATGTTTCCTGGCCTAAGATCACACCTAAGATCCTGGCCAAAGTTCATAAAATTATATAAAAAAGCAATAGGTACGTCAAAAATTTAATGTCATTTTGGGATCAACGCGAATGTTGTTCGCGTAACATTTTTTGCAAAATTTATATTGAAAGATGCCGAAATACTATAGATTTAGAGCGACGACTCCGACTCGGAAACCAAAGCGGAGCAAGGAAAAAGAAAAGGAGAGAGAAATAGAAAAGTGAGTCCAATAATCTATAAACATTAGCTTGTATATTCTTTAAACAACAACCTAAAATATGTGAGGTGAGTAAAGGCTGAAATTTCACTCAATGGAATGCAGCAGCCGTAGTGTACATTAAAAGCTGTAAGTAGGTTATGATAGCTATTTCTCGTGATGACACATGACCTCATGAGCGTCGCCAAGAGGTGAGGGGAGAAGGGGGGAAAGGGCCAGTTGCCTCACACTAGTGATTCAAAAACGTGTAGTCACAAATAAATAAAAAGTCCTAATTCATATCTAATGTGATCTCCTAAAAGAGACAAAAACCTTCTTTCTCAAAACGAAAATTTTGATCGATCAGTCTCTGGAGACTCAAAACCTGGTTATGAAGCATTATGGGGAAAAATCGCCTCAAAGGCTGCCCATGATGATTGTGCACAGACAAGATTTTCATAATAAAGTGGTCGAGAAGTTTACCAAATTACCCCGAAGATTGTGTTTTAATTGACTTAATCAAAAACACGATCTTGCTCGACTACTTTATTAATACAGTCTTGTAATTGTCAATGGACCATTTGATTGTCTCCAAATTCTTTATATTCTAATGAAATATATAATTCTATCTTTGTTTACAAGTTTTATTTATTGTACAGTCAAGAGTTCATGAAGCTTTATATATTTGATGTTGTTCTGTTTATTTCAAACGGCGCCTACGGCCTTCGCGTATTGACTCAAACTAGCAGTGTAAGACCGCGTTCGTTCAGAGTTGCAGACGACAAGCGCCCGCTAAGCGCACGCCACGCGTATCACCCACGTCTAGCTTGCATTGAAATTTGTTGCATTTAATTTGAGTCCTATGACACATCATTAGATCTCAAATTGCGTAGGGTCGGTGCAGCGCGTGTGCGGGGTGAGCGCGGGGTTTGAACGGGGCAAGGGCGAGGCGGGCGCGTGGCATGTGCGGTTAGACTTCTATAAATGCAATTTGAGATCTATTCTTGTTAGCGTGTCGATAGCAAATATAGTTTCTAAATATTATGTTTGGCCCAGACTTCTGCCACGGCATTACCAACCGGTGACGCAGCCTTAAGGTCTTCATATACACAGGTTAGGGATAGGCCAGACCTCGCAAGCTGAAAGGTGAACCATGGTCTGCGGGGAGACGCCGCACAAACACTGAAGGTTGTCTTTGGTGCGGCCGGCCTGCGTGCGGAGTCTATTAAGATTTTTCCAGGTCAGCCATGGCAACGCGTGCCCAGGCGGGCGACTCCGATGGCTCGATGAAGTAGTCAGAAGGCTTGAGCTTCTCCCGCCAAAGATCGCATCTCTCCAAGGTGGCGTTGCCATCAGATGGACTCACACAGCCAAGGAAGCTTTTTCGGCTTTTCAGCCTTAGACGCACCGAGCCGTGCCCGTGCATTAGGTGGCGTGGGTCGTTTTCTAGTTTCGCCCTCTCTTTGTGGCCTGCTATAGTTCTGCGAATTTCCGGGGCGCAATCGCAATAAGTGGGTACAGCATTCGCAAAGGAGTCGGTTTAAGGAAACCAGTGGCAAATCCGGCACGATTGAGATCTATTGATGTGTCATAACACTTAAATTATATAGGTACAACAAATATCAAAGCGAGTTAGACGCGGGTGCTAACTGCTGACTCGCGTGGCGTGCGCTTAGCGGGCGCGTGACGTCTGTACACGCTCTAAAGCTTCATGTGCTTTTGATTGTATTTAATACGCGTTCATATTTTCCCATCGTCCATAGATCAACCTACCTCCCCCTACCCCCCCCCCCCCCTCCGGGCCACCGGCTGCCCGCCCTTGGGTGCTATGACCATTCCAGACTCTTACTTAAGAGTAAAGAACTGGGTTGTCTATAAGAGATTGCCCTGTGCCATAAGACCGCCCATTGTACACTTATCTTTATGAATACCCTTTTATACATAACTACGTCACTTTTCGTAACGACTCATTGAGTCAGAATATACTCTTAAAAGCTAATTACAGCATTTTTTCTTTCCAGGTCCAAGTTTGAAGCTGAAAGAAATTGGTTGGACTTGACACTAGCGTGCACACCAGCGCCATCTTGGTATTTACGCCGCACGTCTTGGCGCGAAAGTCCGCCATTGATGGGCTTGCCGCGACAGCTGGCCGCCGGCCTCCGAGCATCGCTCCAGCTAAGCAACCGACCCATTTTTGTGTTCAAAATCCCAGCAGTTCGTTCCCAGGATGTTCTGCGTCCATTTTGAAATTCTAACAATGATAAGAGTAAATTTTTCCACTTTTTTTTTCAACTTGTAAACTGTGATTCGTGAACGCATTTTTTTTAGTCAATTAAGAGTTGTGTGCTCCTAGTATTTTTTTTTCGTGTGACAGTTATCTTCTCTATTTTGTGATGGTTATTACATTGATTACTCGTTTAAACCACAAAATATATCTTTCATTTTGCTTTGCCTATTAACAACTATCCTCTGGCCAAGATCAAGGTACAATATTTACTAACAATGTATGGCAGCTCAATCAGCGACATCAGAGGTGAACATTTTAGTCTAATCTATTCTTCTAGTCCACGTCTTTATATATTTTATGTTCTCAAACTATCTTTCATCTGTACTTATTATAAATCGATGTACAACAGATAAAACATTCTATCGAATTTGTTTAATTTTTGTTATTGATTAGGGGTGTCCTAAAAATGCTATGTTACTTTGTTAATAAACATTGTATCTCCAAAATGGCTGTAGTATCCCTTTATCGTCATAATTAGCGAATCAATAGTAAAGCAATGGCGTCACGCCTGATTCAGGCGTCGTGACAGTTGAGGGGTAGCTCTCGACAAGTTTACACGACTGCATTGGAGTATTTGTAAATAAGGCAAGACTAAGCCCCCTTACGCACTAGCGGTTGGTCGCCTAGGTAGGCGGTTAATTTGAGTGGCCAGCCGTCTGACGCGGTTGGAATAGCGGATGACCGCCAACGGCGTTCGCCGCAAACTAAACCGCCCATGGCCCGGGTAGTGCGTATAAGATGGCGACCAGCTGCTGTCAACCGCCGTGGTTGAAATTTAGTGGCGGTTATGTGCGTAGATACCACGCGGTTGCATTATAAAATGGAAAAGCGGCTAGCCGCACTGTTAGTCGCCACCGCGGCTAACCGCTAGTGTGTTAGGGAGCTAAATGAAATCAAACAACACACATTATATAAAACAAACCATATTTATTTAAAACAATTTTGACAAAAGAAAAACTAATATATATCACTTTTCTTTAAGTAACTCATGGTCTAAGCTATAGTCATCTAATGTAGACAGGTATTATATGACCTTTGTTGTCTAAGCGGAGTATACACTAGAAACCTATGTTGCTTAGGTACAAGAAATTATTTTATACACGCGAGAACAGTACAACTATTTTCTTAATGTCCCTCGGCAAACTTCGTGTTTCGTCAGTCGTCGGAATTCTATCAGTTGCCTTTTGCACTTGGTGCAGACCGGACGCTCTCAATCAACTTGGAAGTATATAGAGTTGTTAATACTCTTTAAACTTAATTTATACTGTTCGCCAAACTTCTGGGCCACCCTGAAGTTGGCTTCCCGATGCGCAAGGCAAAAAACAGTGCTGTTATTGTATGAGATTTACTATTGCGCAGCCATTGTAGCTAACTTCAGGCCGGCCAAGAATTTTGACGATAACTAATTTATTTTAACAATTGGGAGGAAAACTGTTAAGCCGATGATTGCCGAGGGATATTAAGAAAATAATTGTACTGTACTGAAATTTAAAAGCGAATATTAATAGTTTACATTAATAGCTTAACATTTTATTATTGTGATGTCAATAGGCCTGGTTTTTCTCGCGCACATTCAGTACAAGTAGTAAGCATATAAATTCTATTTGTTATCATAAAAATAGCATGAGTATTAACTTCCAATCTGCTAATTGAATTACTAAAGAAAACCTAAGACTGAGAGTTAAATAAGTAAGTTATGTAGGTACGTAAGGAAAGTATCGTTTTTAAAATATACCTTAGCTAAATTTAGTAAAAATAAAAATCGTTTTTTAGAGAATGTTGAGAATTATATTGAAAATACGTAAATGACAAAAGCGTTTCAGTTAAAAATTAATATACAAATTAAAAAGCAAAAATAAAATAGTGAAATTATAGACTTAAAGGTAAGGAAACTAGGTATATCGTTTCAATTATTCAGTTGTCGTTAGGCCTAACGGAAGATAAGCCATTGCTCAGTTGTAACATGGCCCATTTTTGCTTAGCAATATAACGTAATAGAATAACAACAGAAGAAAATAAAAGTGAACATATACATTTATAAATTATTCAACATTTCATAAGGTTTTGACTTTGAGCAATGTACTGTATCAGAGCAATGGTTATATCTTTCGCTCAGAAACAGATGTATCACAATGTATCCCTTAAAACTAATTTAAGAAAGTTAAATTACATAGAAAAAGAAATGCAATGAGGGCCCGCACATAATATATAGTAAAATTACGTCATTGGAGCTGGCAACATTATGAGAAAATGGCGCATTATTTGACAGCGCATTCATACTCGCCGGGCCATATCGTGATTTGAACTTGGCTAATCGAAGACTATATAAAAAGAGAATAAATAATATTGAATCGTTGTTTTTGGCATCAATTTGTGTTTTCGAGTACTATACTTCATAAAAGATGGCTTGATCTCTGCGACATATGTCAAACTGACGTATACGTTATTGTTAGCTGTTAAGCGCTATTGTTACTGTATTGATATTGACAGCTGTCGCAGAGATCAAGCTATCTTTTATGAAGTATAAGTGATCAATATTACCGCGTTTGGACCTACATTCACCCATTAATATCTACTGGTAATGAAAACTTGTAAGAAAACGAGCAAAGTATGTCATCTGATGGCAGCATTATATCATATTACACTTAATCATTTTAATAAGTATTTGACATTTTATGAAAGGCATTTAAAATGCTTTACATTCAAATTATAATGAAATTTTAAGGGTATAGGTAGTTGAACAGTAATTTAAGAGATAAATGAACTATCTTACATAGGTACGTTAGAGATAGTTGAACAAAACATTGAACATTAAGGACATAAATTGCTATTTATAAGTTTTCTACCTATCTAACTACAAAAAGCTATTTACAATTTTATTTATTTCGTATGTAAGTACATAATTATTAGTTTATAATAAAATATTTATACACCATGTGGAATATTGTTTAGCACTTGAGTGCCTAGATCTAGTCAGTATTTTATTGATATTTCATAAAAAATAGTTTTGGAGATTCTTACATTAATAAAATAAAAAAATAAATAATACAGCGGTCTGCATGTTATAAAACTTAATATTGTGACCTTAAAATTACAATGAGTATGCTTAATAAATATAAAAGTATTAATAAAATAATCATTTTCGACTTTAAAAACCAGATCATAGGTATTGAAAAAAATATTATATTTTTTTTTAAAAGTATTTTTATATAATTATGTTTGATGCTTAGGCCGCAAATTCTTCATAAAAAAGTTATAATTACCTTTTAGTTCCTTTAGTAACCGATCTACGTGTATTTCTAACGCATGCTGACGAGAATATTTTTATTTGAGTACTACCATTATTTAATATAATATCAGTGTTAAATGTACCTTAATAATGAACGCGCTCAGCGCAACCATAACACTAATTTTGGATTGTATGTACTATATTGTCATTCTGTACTTTAAATATTACAATAAAATGGCCGTCTGTACATTATAATATTATCTACAATTACCATAAATTTACATTTTATACATTGCATTTTTTTTTAATTCCTGGTATACTATTAAATTGTTCTTAATTTTACATGATATTATAGTCAGTGATGATCAATAAAAGTCAAAATCATATAGTAAGAGACGAAATTAGGTACAAGAAACAATATTATTAAAAAATCTACGAGTGATTCATTAATATAGACAATAGACATCATACAATTAAAAATATTAAAGATTCTTAGCAGATACATCTATAAGTATAGAAAATAACTGTTTGATTCATCTAAATTACATAATTTCTCAAATCATATAAAGCTTAGATACTAATTAATCAATACAGACATTTATTAAATATTTAACAGGTAGATAAAAGGCCTATTTTTAGAGTATGCACCTATATTCTATATTGTATAGTGCTGACAAATCTCTAGTGTTGCCATATATAAAAAATGGGGTCATAGTACAAGTCGAGTGGAATGATTAGACAAAATTTGACCAGCAGTCGACACCTATACTAAACAGTTTAATATTTATAACATCATAATAATTGTCGCAAAATTACAATTGACTAATGACAAGAGTTACGAGTACATAACGTTCTTCCCACACATTCCATAAAAATCGTACAAAAAATCACCCAGTAGTTATCACACATTTCTACCATACACATTCATTATTCTCCACTGGCAACACTAGTGAACTGTCATTCGGTAATGCGAAAGAGATCAACAACATTGGGTAACGATCGTATTTTTTTTAGAAGCGTCTCTGCACTGAACTTATGTTACCGATCCTCGCCAAACAGGAGCTTGGCGAAGTATGTCCATCAGCTACTTTCATCTATATTGGCTAGGATGTGCGTATACAAATGGTATTGCATCACTTGCACTATTTCGTATTGGAGGGTAGATAGACCATCCCTGCCAAAAGTTTTGCCTTTCTGTGACAGCAGCTGATACCTGAAAATTAGTGAAACGAAAATCAATGTTTGTTATGGTGTTAGATTAATAATTATTTTGATTTTGTGATATGTAGTCAACATTTATTTTGATCAATACGTGAATTGGTTCAAATGCAGGTTTGCAAATCGTGAATTGGTTCAAATGCAGGTTTGCAATTCGTGAATTGGTTCAAATGCAGGTTTGCAGGACAAAACAGGAATTTCTAACTTTAACCAAGCCCAAACCTTCGACGCAATTAATAAAAAAAAAATCTTTATTCTAAGGACTTTAAGCGTGTAATATAAAGTTCAAAATACAATAACTGACTTGAAAATAAGGAGAAGTCGTTTCGTAAGATGGTTTAATATAATTTTAGAGTGTTACAGATAACAGAGGCCTTAGTGCGAGTATTTACTCTCGCTCAATCGCATTGACGTTTACGTTAGTAAACGTCAATTTGTATTGAAACTGGTTTAGCGCCTTCTGGGGACGATATGGAGAAACCTCTTTTTTCCACTACCTTGTCTATTATTAGTATATATTATCTATACACATCGCCTAAGAAATTTGTTTCGAAATATGAACATAGACACAAGATTATAAAATATAAAATTTAAAAAAAAACTAAATTACATAATAACAGTTGCGAAACGAGTTTTGTATGGAGTTTTGTAACTGGCAGAATGATACTGAACCTGTTACCACTCGAAAAAGCGCGCGTAGATTGTGTGTATATAGTCTGAACGTTTCTAATAAATAACCACTTATTTGCATTTAATTAAGTAAGCATATCAGGTAGTGGAAAAATAATCGTTCGTGTCTCGCATAAAAAGGCTTAATTTTAACTCACTCGTGTTAAAATCTCGACTTTTTATGCTAGACACGAAATTTATTATTTTTGAACACATTTTGACCTAAGAGATCGTTTATCACTTTATAATTTTTTTGTCATAAACACATAGAACAATATTAGAATAGAATAGATTTTTCTTTAATTGATTATTATCCATGACTCACAAATGGTAAGTAAAACTTACGACTATTTTAGTACCAATGTAGTGGGTGTATAGTTTAGTAGTATAATGCTTACCTCTTTGGATTTGGCGTTGATCTCTTATGTTCTAGACTAGCGTAGCGAGCGATGGACATCTTGTATCTTGCTATATGATAGTTCTTTTTGAGTAATCTGTAAGAAGACCAAGAAATTCTGTTAACAAACCAATAAAAATTAGCTATTACGATAGGCAAATCGTCATTTCGTGTGATTGTAGAAAGCGAAAATGTAAAAAAATACTAGAATCTGGCAGTAGCTCTTAGATCTAAATTGTTTACAAAACGTTATAAACTCGACGAAATGAAGAGAACAGGTGGCTTTTATTGTTTTTCAAGTGTTAATTATTGCACACATTGTGTCTTTGATTAATAGCGATTGAAAAATTACAAAATTGTATGGGATTGTAGCGATATCAATATGTTACGTGATTAATCACACATTTTGGCATTTCGACCTTATATTACGTCAAACATTTAAATGTAATAGTAAAAATAATTGATTTTTCGAACGGACAATAAACTCCACAATTACCTACTCTTTTTAAAAAAAAAGTGTTTTACAAGTATTTGGTTACATCATTCTTGTTGAAAAATTATATATATGTGAGAAGTATATAAAAAGACGTGCACGTAAAAGCGTCTAGAGTAAAACAAACAATAAAAAAATACAATAAATACGTAGTTAAAAACAGGCCGAGGCAGCTAAGTAATGACCAATCCCAACTGATGGTGCCCGTTCACGAACATGACACATGGATCGGCACCACTCAGCTCAACCATCATGAAGGGAACCGAATGATCCAACATTGCCATCACTGATAGAATAACACTTTATCTTAAGCCTCAGTTTCCTCAGAGATAAAACTGTTGATCAATCGACATGCTAATATGAAATGCTTACCTATAGTACATATCATCGTCTTCGCCGCCCCAGCCCCAGTACTTGTTGGAGAATCCATTGACCGTGTGGATCTGCTCCAAAGTCATGGCTGAGACTCCGCCGAATATAGCGCTGTATGGTAACCTGGAACAGTTAGGGAATTTTATTGATACACTGAGATTTTAGATAAAAATCAAGAAAGAAAAAAAAACACCACAGCACACACAATCACAATAAAATAAAAAACCGGCCAAGTGCGAGTCGAACACGAAGGGTTCCGTACCATTATCGCAAAACACTGCATAAAAATCACGTTTGTTGTATGGGAGCCCCCCTTAATTTATTTTATTTTAATTTATTAATTATTATTTTTTGAAGTAAATATACAACTAAACATTCTGTGAATATTTCAAGCGTCTACCTGTAGCCGTTATTAATATCGAGCAAAAAACGGCTAAAATATCACGTTTGTTGTATGGGAGCCCCCTTTAATATTTACTTTATACTGTTTTTAGTATTTGTTGATATAGCGGCAACAAAAATACATCATCTGGGAAAATTTCAACTGTCTAGCTATCACAGTTCATGAGATACAGCCTAGAGACAGACGGACAGACGGATCGCGAAGTCTTAGTAATAGGGTCCCGTTTTTACCCTTTGGGTACGGAACCCTAAAAAGTGACAATCTTATAAGCAACTAGCTGTTGCCCGCGGCTTCGCTCCCGTGGACCACCCCACAGGACCCGTTTTCGGGATAAAAAAATAGCCTATGTCACTCAGGAATAATGTAGCTTTCTATTGGTGAAAGAATTTTTCAAATCGGCCCAGTAGTTTTGGAGCTTATGCGGTACAAACAAACAAAAAAATCTTTCCTCTTTATAATATTAGTATAGATAACATAGTGCGTGCCTCACGGCAGCTTCAAATAGGCCAGCAGTGTTGCCAGAAAATAGGTCAAAATGCGAAGAAAATCTATTGAGCAGCCTAGTTATTTAGCACATTTTAAAAAGCTGAAATTGTCGTAATACTCTTAATATAGATATGACGCCAATCTAACTTTCTGCTATATATGGCTAAAGAAATTTTTAAGTACGTATATTCCTTTCGCCTAATTTTTCGGACGTTCTAACATGTTTGGAACTACACTCATTGGCACAATTGGCCACCCTTGTAAAGTGACCTGTTTGTCACGTTGTACGTTTTTGAGTACTCGAGCTTAATTATTGTAAGGTGTTGGACCTTACAATCATAAACACTTTTTTGTGCCAATGAGTGTAGTTCCAAACATGTTAAACGTCCGAACACGATGAAAAAAGTGCTGACTTACTTGAATTTAAACCTATCTATAGAAGCGGACATGTGCCTGGGCTGCCGCGTGCAGGAGTACAGGTTCCTGGTGTCCAGCGGCAGCAGGTCGATGTCGTGGAAGATGAAGCACTGGAACCCGCCCGGCTCCAGCTTCTGACTCTCCATGAAACCCACGTTCATCAGCTTGGCACGGTTGAACTGTTTTGTACCTGGAAACAGTGATTGAAAGCTATTAGCTATGTTACTTAACAATTTTTTTTTTGTTGTTGGAGACCAGCACGCTTGCTTGCATCTAATGGTAGGTGTCACCGCTGCGTATGGAGATCTGCAACTGCAATGCCAGAGGCATCGCAAATGGTCACCGTTTCAAAATTTTGGGGTCCAAAAACCCGGACATGTCCGAAAAATCTGGTCAGATGTCTACCCTAATAGCAGATGTAGGTCATAAATTGTCAGAAACAGCTTGATCTACGAAATGTATCATGTAGCATAAGCTGGCATAATTTATGGAAAAAATTGCAATTGAAAAAAAAGCGTTACCTGTTTGTTCAACAACGTAGATCCCGTATTCAATTTGTTGCTTCATCAAGAACGGGTGCATGTGATTTAGGAAAATGGCTAAATGCTGTTGGCGATCTCTGGAAATAAATTAAATAATTATTTTATTAACCATTCGTCATTAGTGGGCCACTTTTCCACCTTTCTAGCATCCTGGATAATTGCTTAAATATCTGACCACCAACACAAAAACTCTGCATCATCATTCAGTCAAAAGACGGAGGTGGACTGACTGCTGCATAAAACCTGGCCACTTATGCGCTTATTAAAGCCCAAAGCCGAACTCAATACGTCCACTAAATGGTTTGTGGGTCTACCGGTCCGTCTACGTTGCGCAGAAAAAAAAGATAAAATGTTTATCATACCTGTATGGCACAATAATAGCGACTTTGTGTTTGGCAGTGCAGTTGGGGGGGGTATACCGGCCGCCCCACTGCACCTCGGGGAACTTCTTCTCCACCTCATCCAGTTCCATATCGGTTGTGTTGGCTGGTACGGGACCTGTGGAGTTATCAGTGGCGAACTTATTATAAGTTTAGAATATTTGTATAACCTGTTCGGTGTTCTTCCAGTAAGAAATAGAACTTCTCCAAGTAAAAATGTTTAGACGTTCCCAAGTTAAATAAACACAGCGAGATTTTAGCGTAAAATGTATCAGAAAACCAATTACTTTATCGTTACGTTAATAAAAATTTACTTGAGCAAACAATTTGCTCTAGCTCTTGGCTAATGAAGATACTTCTGGCTGTGGATATTTTTCAAGGAAAGCCGGAACGAATCAAGTTATGTGCCTCTGATATATACAGTCATGGAACCTTGAACTTACCTAAGTCACTCGCACTCTCACACATCGGCAGGGTCACTGGAGCGGCATCACTCTTGTTCACGTCTTCACTCCCATTTTTCATTCCATCCAATAACTTTGTGATCAGCGTAGAAGTAGGAGTGGGTTCATTTTGTGCAGAATTGTTCACATCTTCTATTGACTTCGTTTTCGTGATATTAAAATCGACGCGTTGTGCCACGTTGTTTGCAACCGTGAGGTTTGCAGTTATGTTCTGATTTACAGTTTCCGTATAGCCTTCGGCATAATTCATATTTATAGGGTCCGTTAAGGGGGAATTAATTCTTTTCAAAGAAGCTGGTGTTTTCTCGGCGTTTCTGGAAAAGATAAGAATGAGTTATGTAAACTATACCACTCACTAAGAACTAAATATTTTCAGTAATAGAAATTGTGGCCGCAAGACTTTTTGCCCGCGATCCCCCACATAATCAGGCCGAATGATCGGGTCCATACGCAAAGGTTCAACGAAAATGGCAAGAATCTCTGCTGTCATTGTCTGGAAGTATTCTCCTGGCGTTCTATAGGATCATATCATTATCTGATGACGTAATTACATAAGGTAAACCTTGGGGATCGGACATTACTATCATAATTTCAATGGCTGAGTTTTTACACTCGCCTTAGGATAAATAAATAAAATGTATCTATTCATGATCTAAGGACTAGATTACATTGGAATCCAAGGTTAAGTGAGACATATTATAAATACTTCATCTATTTAGTGGGCAGTACTGTTCTTCTAGGTATAAGGACTAGATTAGTTATAAACTGAAAGTTTTATTTTATGGCAAAAGCAACCACAATATATTTATTTCTTACCGGAGTGTAGGCTGCGTGGCGTTATACAGCGGGGTGTAGAGATAGGTCCGGAGAGGAGACGCGTCCAGGATGGAGCCGAACAGGAACTCCACGGCCGCGAGGGCCAGCACGAGTAGCAATAGCAGGCGAAGGGCGCGAGACGCCCGCCCGCCGCCCGCGCTCGCGCCGCCGCCCATCAACGCATTCGGTGCTGGACACTGAGCATAGATCCCTGCAGGACAAAAAATAACGTGTAAAGTTTTCTACAGAGAACTTGAAATTAGAAGCCCCTAAACAGTATAAACGGATTTAAAAAAACAATAAGGGCGGATACATAGTATATCCGATCTGAGTCCTTGATTTGAGTTCAGAGTTATATCCGAATTGAAAATGTTTTGAATAATGACAAATAGAGTTCGGATGTAGTGCGTTAGCTACCCTACAAGAAATACTACGGCTACTTAGGAACCGAAATTTCTCAGATTCGGATCGGATGCAGTGCATAACCGCTAGGGTGTAAGTGAGGACAGTTTTGAATTTAGAATCTTACGAAGCGTTCCTATTTTGGTTTTTGAGTGTACATAACATCATTTGGGAATACCCCGAAGAGTCTAAGCTGATGCACCTTATAGCACATCCACATGCGAGCCTCCCCGAGCGGCGTTAACAGCTCGTGTGCCCGTAATTACCGAAATAGAAACGCCATTGTGTCTCGCGTGGATCCACGTCTTAAACTCACGAAAGGTAAAATATACCGTATTGCGATTTCAAACGCCTGGCGCACCCTGACAGCTAGCATCCGGTAATTCAGGGTCTAGCTGACTAATCCTTTCACCATGATGACTCAAACACAATCCACATTTATAGTAATGTTTTTAACTGACTTTCCAGAAAAGGAGGAGGTTCTATATTCGACTTAATGTTTTTTTTTTGTGTATGTTCATCGATTTCTCCGTCAATTGTGGATCGATTTTGAAAATTCTTTATTTTTTCCCCAAATTGGTCCCATTTTAATTTAGTGAAAATCTGATGAAGAACTTCGAAGATATACAACAGAACTCTTCAATAAATGACGTCAAATCGCCAGGGTTTGCTGCAATCGCATGTCTGTTTAGTGTTTATACCATTTCATAACATAACATCACGCCAGTACGCTCTAAGGGGTACGCAGATGTGTACAGTTCACCTTGGTACATACTCATTTCACCAGTTATTTTCAAGTTTTATGATATTCGGGTAATCTTTTCTGGCATTATAGGTACCTTACTAAAGACTACTATTCTTACTTTGCCTATTAGGGACAGAAAGTTACTTTTCACTTTGTAGTGTTTTTATTTGGAAGTCGGTAGTATTTTTTTGTCAAAATGTTTTTTTTTGTCGCATTTAAGACGACGACTAATGCCAACGACCTTGAGGGAACAAAACGCGCACTCGTTTTACACCCGCGCGATCAAAAATTTAGTTGCTTTTTTGTACTTTCCTTATTATGCCATGACTTTAAAAAAAAAACCTCAGATCAAAATGTAGATAATTAAATTGTCTTTGAGATGGTGTCGATTACATTAAAATATGCCCAGTAGTTTTGGTGCGATTGTCGTGTTTTGGTCCATTTTAGACATAACTTTACAAATTAATTACATTATGTTATACGAATAAAACTCAAAATTTATTAGATCAAATTATTAAGAAAATGGTCTAATGTAACATATATTTTTTCCAAAAAATTACAACAAGCCGTTTAGACGTGATTCTCATTTTAAAATCAGCTACTCAGGGGTATCTGCGCCTTAATAGGGGACGACCCAATTGCCATGAACCGGGCACAAGTCCAGACTCCGGGCTACTACAAAGACTTTCCAGATGGAAAAAACCAATACCACTTTCCCCGACACGGCGGGCATCGAACTTCAGCTTCATGTTCATCAGTAGGCCATTTCAAGGTTTAAGGTTGCTCTAGTCGAGGGCACGAACTATTATGTGCGCGGGGTTAAAATGCATGCTATCTCATCCGACAACACGTGCGAAAGAGATAGATGCTCTGATAATCAGTAAGAAGTTAGTTCGTGTACGAATACACACTTTTGCAAATTTGTAGCGAAATGGATGATGATTTAGGACGACAACGAGCGCGCGAAATTTTATAAACAGACATTTGGGAATATGGATATCATTAGAAAACAACTAAATGTATCTGTTCAAAATAAAATTATTTGCATTGTTGAACTACTAATATATCCCTGTATGGTGACTGTTTAGCAGTTTTGCTTCTTCTTATGGTATTTATTTGCGCCGAAAGAAGCGTTGAAAATAGTGTTGAAATATTGCAAATTTCGACGCTCATAACTTTCAAATATATATATTTCTTTACGTTTTTGTTTCCATAGAGGGCTAGATAAATTATGAGACAAATTGTTATAATTTTTGTTTTCAATGTAAACCGTCAAACAGTGGGAAAAACGCCAGACTACGTTTGTATCGATTAGGGCTACCTTAAAATTAAAATCCTCGTTAAGTTCTTAAGTATTTTTAAGTAGGTTACGTGGGTTTTAAACCACGCTATTAAAACAGCGAAAGGCGGGAGCGTGAAGGTAAATTCTAACCAAGATTTGATTAAATTAACAAGCTTAATTTTAATAATTGATAATTAACTTTATTCGTTCTACGAAGATGTTTAACTTGTAACAATGTTTGTTCTGCTCTTGTAAAATAAAACAACCCTTCGAGGATTAACAAGGGGAACGTAATTATATTTAATTTGAAGTGATTTTAATTACTAATTATTTTACAAAGCGTATACTTTCATTAAAATAATTATTTTTGGTTATAAAGGTTATAATTTTTCTTCATACTTGAAAACTGGCTCTTATTACTCTACTTTTAGGTTCACAATGCAGTACCTATTATATTAGACTCATGTCTGTTTTTTTTTCATACAAAACATTGTGGTCATAAATAATATAAACTAATTATCCATGCATTGTTGCCACTTATGGTTTAACTAGCTTCTGCCAGCGGCTTCGCCCGCGTGTATGTCGAAAATTATCCCAAGGGAACAGCTTCCCGGTATAAAAAGTGTGTGTAAAACCCTATGTGTTATTCCAGACTATAATCTATGTCTGTGCCAAATTTCATCCAAATCCGCGCAGCCGTTTGAGCGTGAAGAAGTAACAAACATACACACTCACAGACTTTCGCCTTTATAATATTTAAATAAATGGATACGGTAACATATGAAATATCTTAACACAATTAAAATTAAATACTGTTTAATCTATATTTATGAACCTATATTGTAACAAGTCCAATTGTCCACATGTTCGTAGAAAAATTACCCTCTTTATGAGCTCCACCACAGTCATGTAAAAGATAAATTATGACTTGTATGATACACTAACGATCGTCCATTGAGATAAATCTGACAGTTTTAGTCAGAGCTACCTACATCAATGCAAATAAAACAAGATCCCAATCTCAGTAAACATCCTCCCTTGAGGTATTTATTACTGCCTTGGGAAGGTCGTACAGACGTACACCCAGTTAATTTACTTGTCGACTGTACTTGACAGCTAACGTCACGGCTGTCAGATGACGTCACACATTTTAACACACGTACGAGAAACCGGGAAAAGGGTCCTGGGGCGATTTTTAACGCGGTAGGTACGGATTTTCCCCTGGAAAATCTGATACGCATAAAATCGGTCCACTAACTCGTGAAACGGAAAATTCCGTTTCAAAAAAACTTATCTATTGGTATAGCCGTTTCGTTTTAGCGTGTCAATAGAGGTGGATCATAATTTCGACAAAAAAAGAAAATATAGTTATTCTGGATCTAAGTTTACCGAGATTTGAAATAAGTTGAAACCCAGCGTCACGCATCTACTACTTCTACTAATAAACTGCCGAGCAATGAAAAAGTTCCACCCACAAAATGCCGACAAACACCTTAATTTAATTTTTTCACATTTAATTTAAAATTTGAACACAATATTTACGTTTTTAGTTGGTAATATTCTGATTCGCTGTTAAATGTACTTCAATATTGCAGACGGCGTCATTAAGCTAGCCTTTCCCGTTTAGGAGTTATTTGGTGCTATGTCACTGGAACTTTTTCATTGCTCGTTAGTTTATATTATTCTAGTTGTCTGGTACTTTGCTGAACTGGACCTATTTTGCACAGCTGAAATCTTTTTTTCATGTTGTTGTTTATTTTTAACCCCCGACGGAAAAAGAGGGGTGTTATAAGTTTGACGTGTGTACCTGTGTATCTGTCTGTGGCATCATAACTCCTAAACGGATGAACTGAATTTGATTTTGTTTTTTGTTTGAAAGGTGTCTTTATCGAGAGTGTTCTTAGCTATGTTTGGTGAAAATCGGTTCAGCCGTTCTAAATTTATGGGCGTTTTACTGTTTGAATCGGGGTGTTTAAGCAGAAACGATACAATATTAGTCTTCGGGTTCCAACACTACGAAGAGATACTAGGGAAAGGGCAATGACCGCTATTGCCACGTTGAAACGGAACGACTATAACAAAAAAATAAACTTAAAAAAATACCAAGTATCTATCAATGAGACGTCATGTTTTCAAAAGTTTTCGTTAACCTAAATGAATGCAAAAACTATCGAATAAAAAAACATTGAAGCTTCTACTTGCGTTTAACCACGGCCATTATTATTGACTCAAACCCAATGTAATTAATGTTCGTATCCCCTAAATTAACGTTCCGATAACATCCCTATAATCCTAAATTACTTCCCACTATCGCCGATGGTTATAAATCAATTGTTCTTTAGAAGGAAAATGTTCCTTTATTTTTCCGGTAAATCCATTATCCAAGTATTACAAAATTCCACCGGGTTTTCTATACCTCCGTCAGGTTTGGGTAATGGTAACATTTTTAACAAAAACCGGTAAACTGGATTGAAGGACAAAATTAACTATTCCGCTGGCAAACTGCTGTCCTGTTGTATATCTTCGAAGTTCTTCATCAGATCTTCACCAAATTAAAATGGGACCAATTTCGAAACATACTTTTACAAACAAAAAAAGAATTTTGAAAATTGGTCCATAATTGACGGAGATATGCGTGAGCATACACAAAAAAATAAAAACATAATGTCGAACATAGAACCTCCTCCTTTTTGGTAAAAAAACGTCACTCATCTAATCTGGCATAGGATTCTGCTTATCTTCATAGACAGATGATTATTAAATCCGCGACGATATCTATCTCTTGACGTGGACTTTGCTTTTCATGTCTTTTTAGCTAGACAGATCCTTTTTACGACGCCCACGGAAAAAAGATATTTATCGCAACTATTTATCACAGGGCCGTAGTCTAAGCCCGGTCCGATGTTCCATACATAATCTCGGGTTTAATACATAAGTTCGTGGGTGTATTCTATGTCTACAGTTCAAAAAAATACTATGTAAAACTACAAGTGTTCATGCAGGAGCTACAGGGTAGGTTTGAAAAACCGGCCAAGTGCGAGTCGGATTCGCGCACGAAGGGTTCCGTACCGTTATCGCAAAAACGGCAAAATATCACATTGTTGGATGGGAGCCCCAATGAAATATTTATTTTATTCCGTTTTGTAGTATTTGTTGTTATAGTAGACCAGGGTAGAAGCCTTTAAAAATAATAAAAAGTGAAAAAAAATAATAGTAGGATGAAACCCATTAGAAAAGGAGGGCTATATTATAAAAATGAAAGGAAAAATAATTTACGGGCGATCTGAGGTCGGGAAGGGGATGGGGGTGAGTTTTTAAGGGTAAAAAACGGGTTTTCTCGATTTCCGGCAAAACTAAAAGTCCTATCGAAAAAAGTCAAATGACAAAGTTGTAGGTAATAAAAAGATATAAAACTTTTGTATTTACACTTTTTTCACATAACCTCAAAATTTATGTGAAATTTCAAAAAACCAAGTTTTTGGTTTTTTATTTTTATCTTTTACAAAAAAATTTTTTTTTTAACGAAATTTGGTGAAAACTTACCTTTTTATGTCCCAAATACGCTGTAATTTATTTGATTAAAAATATTTATTTTTTCACCTTATTTTGAATCAATATCGAAAAAACACAATAATTTTCAATCGAAAATTCACCCGTCAAAATATCAGCTTTTTGTAAAACGTTGGTATGTTTTCTGTTCGTTGAAATCTCTACTTTCCGATGGTGAAAAAAAAAATATGTTACCATAGTAAATCTTCTCAGAAAATGCAAAAAATCGAAAATAACTCGAATTCGAATATTTTTTTAAATTATTTTGAGCTATTTATTAAAATTAACACTTTAATTACTCGAAAAACGTTAGACTACATGTTACATTGATTAAAAAAAAATTGCAAATAAAAATATACTATTAACAAACAAATAAGTTAATAAAATTAATATTTAATAAGATATCTACAATATTTGGAGAAAGTTGTCGAATCTTCTTTAAATTATATGCGTAGATGCCTATTTATAACTATTTTAAGATAAATTATATACTTTAGTGGCCTACGAAAAATTGTAGCCCATCAAAAGGTATTTCATGGAGAAGTGGGGAAGGGGCTAGGCGGGTCTGGGTCTTACTACATACACACCTACTATTTCGTAGCAGCTGTTACAACCGTTAGCCTAACCAGTATTCGAAATACAGTACAGTATACAACATCGTTTATAAAAATACACGTGCACGCTGAGTTTCTTGAAGATAATTGTGACAAGTTTACTAAAAAAAAAAAACTTTTCGTATCTGCATAGGAAGGTAAATACTATCTCTATTTTTATGTGTATCAATCAACTCAAACATAAAAATCGTAATATTTTCTTTAATAAATAGTATGCTTAACGTAACATATACTGTACTGTATTTCGAATACTGGTTAGGTTAACGGTTGTAACAGCTGATACGAAATAGTAGGTATGTATGTAGTAAGACCCAGACCCGCCTAGCCCCTTCCCCACTTCTGCATGAAATACCTTTTGATGGGCTACAATTTTTCGTAGGTCACTCAAGTATATAATTTATCTTAAAATAGTTATAAATAGGCATCTACGCATATAATTTAAAGAAGATTCGACAACTTTCTCCAAATATTGTAGATATCTTATTAAATATTAATTTTATTAACTTATTTGTTTGTTAATTATAGTAGTATATTTTTATTTGCAATTTTTTTTTAATCAATGTAACATGTAATCTAACGTTTTTCGAGTAATTAAAGTGTTAATTTTAATAAATAGCTCAAAATAATTTTATTTTTTTTTTCGAATTCGAGTTATTTTCGATTTTTTGCATTTTCTGAGAAGATTTACTATGGTAACATATTTTTTTTTTCACCATCGGAAAGTAGAGATTTCAACGAACAGAAAACATACCAACTTTTTAAAAAAAGCTGATATTTTGGCGGGTGAATTTTCGATTGAAAATTAGGGTGTTTTTTCGATATTAATTCAAAATAAGGTGAAAAAATAAATATTTTTAATCAAATAAATTACAGCGTATTTGGGACATACGGTAAGTTTTCACCAAATTTCGTTAAAAAAAAAAATTATGTAAAAGATAAAAATAAAAAACCAAAAACTTGGTTTTTTGTATTTTTCACATAAATTTTGAGGTTATGTGAAAAAAGTGTAAATACAAAAGTTTTAGATCTTTTCATTACCTACAACTTTGCCATTTGACTTTTTTCGATAGGACTTTTAGTTTTGCCGGAAATCGAGAAAAACCGTTTTTTACACTTAAAAACTCACCCCCATCCCCTTCCCGACCTCAGATCGCCCGTAAATTATTTTTCCTTTCATTTTTATGATATTCCCCTCCTTTTCTAATGGGTTTCATCCTACTATTATTTTTTTTGGTTTTAAAAATTATCGACCCTGGTCTATAGTGGCAACAGAAATACACCATCTGTGAAAATTTAAACTGTCTAGCTATCACGGTTCATGAGATACAGCCTGGTGACAGACGGACGGACAGACAGACAGACAGACGGACCGCGGAGTCTTAGTAATAGTGTCCCGTTTTTACCCTTTGGGTACCCTAAAAACGACTTTGGATCTATTGCAGCACGGATCATTGTGGAAATACCTTTAATAAGTATTAAACTTAAATATACTCTGAGTGCCAGATAGTACTCCATTATTAACGAAAGTAAACAAACAACCCACACAAAAAATAATTAAAAGGTCTAGCACAACGCGTCGAGGGGAACATTTTACATTTTTTTGCATTTCCCAACGGTCCGCGGACGAATCCGATTTGGAGGCAGCGAACCAACAAAATAAAAATTCGCTGACTGTATCTATTCGTATGTCTATGTAGGTAGCCGAAAATATTTTTTTAAATTAAGTTCCTAATTTATTTTTGTACATGTTCGGAACGGAAGGTTTGAGGTAAACAAAGGTTCAGTTTAACAGGGCATGAAATGTTTTTAAAGTGACATTTTGGGTATGTTTATCCTGATATCATTTTGAGCTGTGAATAGCTGTCTCTTTTTACCCGACTGTCCCAAAAGGAGAATAATGTTGTTCCCTGCTTAATTATTTATTTTGCAGAAACGAATTATTGCAACAAAATGCTACTAAAATATTTCTATTTCACTGTTGTTTTAAAAGTGGTCGAATCCTTTTTATTCGTAACCTGAACATAATTACAAGTAACTTACATTATATACATATTAATGATGACCAGCGACCTGCCCCGGCTTCACACGTAACAAATTATATACAAAAACCTGACTCGTTTATCGCTCTTTGTATTAATAAAAATAGTATCAAAATTAATTGCGTGGTTTAGAAGAAGTTAGCGGATAAACAGAAATGACATCGGCGCGATATGCAACGATTTGTTATTGAATTGTATGTAAAATTAATATTTTCTGGAATTGAACATAAAACTTGTATGTTCTTGTTTAACCAACTCTCCTAAGCACTAAATTATGGAATATTGGGCTCTTAATTCACATTTCAAAGATTATTTGAACGGATCATTTAAAATTGATGTCAATAGATGGCGCGGTTTTAAATTTCTGAGGCTTGCCACTCGATTGTTTAAATTTGTATTATAACACATTTTGGTGAAATGAAACTGTAAAAATGTGCAAAAAATACTAAAAATGAATACGTCCCTGTATTTAAAGATAAAAATATTCACGAACCGAATAAACCCTTTTCCGTGCAAGTCGCTGCTAAGACCATCTGCTATCTATTGCCGTGGAACGGAACCGAACGCGATAGATGCACAAAAAATAAACAGATAATCAGATGAAAAACGCTAGTTACGTCGGCACGGTTTCTTTGTATGGGATGAGACAACTATAAGCTAGTATTATACACTAACGAGCAATGAAAAAGTTCAGTGACATAGCACCAAATTACTCCTAAACGGGAAAGGCTAGCTTAATGACGCCCTCTGCAATATTGAAGTACATTTAACAGCGCATCAGAATATTACCAACTACAAATATAAATATTGTGTTCAAATTTTGAATTAAATGTGAAAAAATTAAATTAAGGTGTTTGTCGGCATTTTGTGGGTGGAACTTTTTCATTGATCGGCAGTTTATTATCTGTGGCTTAGTATAGTCCTCGCCAAACTTCTGGACCACCCTGAAGATGGCTTTCCGATGCGCAAGACACTGTTTTTGTATGAGGTTTACTACTGCGCAGCCATTGTAGCCAACTTCAGGGCAGCCAAGAAGTTTGCGAGGACTATAATTGATTTTCATTGAGGCAGTTATACCTATTTTAGCAGCACGATATTATCAGTGCATATTGACCTATTCTGTTACCTACTACTAACTAATTCATTTATAGAAATTTTCTACGGCATACCAACCTCGGAGGAAGTGATGAACAGAGAAGGCGCCCGGTGGAATCGTCCCATTCTTTTCACTGCCTACTGGTTTGTTGCGCCATTACAACCGTCCTATCTGAAACAAAGAAATATCATTTGTTAATACAACAAGTAAAAATAAAAAAATCCAAAAACCCCGGCATTTTTTTTTCTTACTTTTTAAACTACATAATTTATCTTGTAGTAGACACGCTTCGATCAAAAATCTATCGAACACGTAATTATGACACGATATCTTGCGAAAATACTCCGTTTCAAACAGAAAACAGACCATAACTTTTGAACGGCCAAACCGATTTTCACCAAATATAACCAAGAACACTCTCGACCAAGTAAGTCACCTTTCAAACAAAAAGTCTAAATCAAAATCGGTTCATCCGTTTTGGAGCTATGATGCCACAGACAGAAACACAGATACACAGCTGTTCCGTACCGTTCTTTGTATCAAGAGTAAATACTGCCCCCACTGTAGGGAAAATAAAATAATAATTTCAAGGGATTTTTCTGGGCTTTTCTTCACCTCACATCGACTATAATTTCATCAATTATGTATTGATTTATTGCAAATTGAGTGGATTTGAGCGGAACCGCCATTTTGGCTCTTAATCATTGGCCGAGCCCTCCGATTGGTGGACAACACCGCAGCGCCACATCTTCTTGCGTGTTTTTTCACTGAACTAATGGACTAGCGCGCGAAAGGGTGTCTTCCGAACCCTCGCCGGCTATTAAGTGAAATTCCTAGTTTTCCTCTCGCTCATCAAGTATTCTAGTGCTCCGGATAAGAGAAGTGAGTGATCAGCACCTGTGGAACTGTGCGTTAATTGCTGGATTCAAAACCTTCGCTGTCTGCACGTCGACCGAGCCCACGGTGCGCAAGGCTCGTGTGCGGGAGTTGAAAAGGTGAGTTCTCATTCGAATCCACACATGAATGCTTTCTTCAATACATAATTTTGATCCATTCGATCCGGATTTCTCATATTTTCTTAACTGTGAGGTTTTTTCATTAATTACCTTGTTAACGCATTTGATTTACGTCGCCACGCGGCTATCAATATGGCGGCAATCCAACAAGATCTTTTCGAGCGAGAAATGATACTGGATGATCTTCAACGCACATTACAGTGCATAGATACGGATGAACAACAGTTTAAATCTAGATCTAAAGATTTAACTGTACAACAGCGCAAGTTTTACAAACTTCAAGCTAAGATAGAAAAATCCCTCATCAAATCTAATACTTTTGAGAAAGAGGAACAACTTAAGATTCGTAACAGTTTTGATGATTGTTATTATGCTATTGTGGGACATTTAGATAAAATCAAAGAAGATGAAAAAGAATATAAACGTAGGTTGTCGTCATACGAATCCCCGAATAGGTCCGTTGTGCACGTGCCACCGCCAAATAATAACTGTGCAAGTCGATTACCTATACTCCCAATGCCTACCTTTTCAGGAGAAATTACAGATTGGCCTCCGTTCTACGATTTATTTAGATCATTAGTACACAGCAGAAATACCTACTCGGACACGGAGAAATTTCGCTATTTGTTACTTGCTTTGAAAAATGAACCCTACAATCTTATTAAATCTATTCCAATAACTGACGAGAACTATAGTGTCGCTCTAGCTATGTTACTTTCTCGGTATGATAACGAACGAGCCATCGCTTCTATACATCTAGAAAAAATATTAGATATAGAACCTTGTCATGCCGACAAAACTGACGCAATAGTTCAGGGTCTGAGAAATTTACTCAACACTTATCATGAAAATATCAAGGCCTTAGAGGTGATGCAGTTTCCTACAAATGAGTGGAGTTTCATGTTAGTGACGATTTTATTACGTAAAATTCCGTCAATACTACGCAGACGCTTCGAATTGTCTTTATTAAAACCATCTAAGATACCTAAGATTAGTGACTTGATAAATTTCTTGGAACGTGAGTTATCCGCAAGTGAATTCACTTATCCAGGCAAACCCGTTCATAGTTTAGAGAAAGTGGGTACTTCGAGAACTCGGGCTCCGCCTAACGCGCGTCATGCGCTCGCGTCCAGTGTCCCGGCGGTATCAGAATCAAAAACAAACCATTCACAGTCCAACCTTCCAAACAATAAAAAGATTTCTTGTATTAATTGTGGTGCTCAACATACGTTGACTAAATGTGCGAATTTTCTAAACCTATCTCCACATGAGAGGTATTCTTTCATAAAAAACAAAAATGTTTGTTACAATTGTTTAAGCGTAGGACATGATGTAAAACAATGCAAATCCAATTTTGTATGTCGTGCGTGTCATAAAAGACACCATAGTTTAATTCATTTTAATCAATCGTCACTTATCAATGAAGTAGATTCGAACACAAACGCGTGCGCTGTCTCACCTCCCGTGAACCAAACGACAGAGACAGCAGTGCTGACCGCTGTGAATCAGGCGTCGCGTGATCACGCGCCCGCTTCACAATCCATTGCGCCGTCCGTACGTACGAATACGGTGCTCTTATGTACAGCGCTTATCAATGTACACGTAGGCTCGCAAAAACACACCGTTCGATGTATTATAGATACCGGTAGTCAAGCGACTTTTATTACCGAGTCTTGTGTGCAGCGGTTAGGATTGCAACGTAGGCATGCGCGCGTTCCTGTGTTCGGTATCGGTGGAAGTGACCCCGTATATCCAAAGGGTGTCGTATCGTGCTGTATTACACCTACTCATACTGATCAACCTTCTATTTCCGTGGATGCATTGATTTTACCAACTCTCATGTCACATATGCCTTGTGTAACATTACCATTTAGGGATTGGCCACACATAAAACATTTACACTTGGCAGATCCCAAATTTTATCTTCCACAAGCGGTGGAAATGCTTCTGGGTGCGGATATTCTATCCCAAGTGGTATTAGGTCACGTGATCGCGGGTCCCTCCGGGTCCCCATTAGCGTTAAATAGTATCTTTGGTTATTTATTGATGGGAGATGTTTCTTACAACCAAAATACGCCTTCTCTTCAAGTGTGTTTCAGTAGTTCAAGCTCATCCTCCGATGACGTCATGAATCTGAAACGGTTCTGGGAATTAGAGTCTCTTCCAGAAAAGAGAGTTTCCAGCCCTGACGAAGCTTTATGTGAGTCTATCTTCGTAGATTCACACACTCGCGACGAAATTGGGCGATATATAGTTTCACTTCCGTTTAAACCGGATGCACCTGCCCTCGGCGAATCACGAGATACGGCGGTCTCCAGGTTGAAGAAATTAGAGTATAGGTTAGAACGTAATCCACAACTTAAGGTTGATTATCACGCATGCCTCCAGGAATATTTGGATCTTGGTCACATGGAACCCGTGGATTCCGCTTCTATAAAAACCTATTACATTCCGCACCACTCCGTGGTCAAAGAGTCCAGTGAGACAACTCGTACTCGTGTTGTGTTTGATGCGAGTTGCAAAACTTCCAATGGCATTTCACTTAATGATATTTTATTAACTGGGCCAAAGTTGCACCAGGATATCATTGATGTTTTGTTGGGTTTTCGTATTCATGCCATTGCTGTCACTGCTGATATTAAGCAGATGTACAGAAACATTTTGTTACAAAAATCGGATTGGGATTATCAGCGTATTGTGTGGCGACAATCTCCAACCGAACCTTTGCGTGATTATCGGCTGCGAACCGTTACTTTTGGGGTCAGTTCATCACCGTACTTAGCTCTTCGTACTATTCAACAGCTTGCGGATGACGAAGCCGCTCAATTTCCGTTGGGTTCTAAGGTCCTCCGAGACCAAGTTTTCGTAGACGACGTAGTCACCGGGACATGTGACGTCACACATGCTCTGGCTTTACAGCGGGAATTAGTAGGTATTTGTTCAGCGGCTGGTTTCGAACTACGAAAGTGGCAGAGCAATTCGCCAGCGTTACTCGCTGCATTACAGACATCAGAGGCTCATGGCGAGCGGCCCGATAATGTTTCATTTGCTTCAATAGAAAATGATAAGCAAACAAAGGTTTTGGGACTCCAATGGAACCCAAAATCAGATACATTTTCTTTCAGTGTACAAGTAACTTTAGATAAAGTTACAAAACGGTCCATATTATCCCATATAGCTAAAATTTATGATCCTATGGGGTGGTTATCTCCTATAACCATTTACGCAAAACATCTGATTCAATTGTTATGGATTTCAGGTGTTAACTGGGATGAGTCACCTCCCATAGACATAATAAATTCTTGGTCTAATTTCATCAAGGAATTATCATTACTATCAAAGTTTAAAATTCCACGTTTTGTGTTTCCAAACACAAGTTCAATTCAGATTCATGGATTTTCGGACGCATCCGAGCGGGCGTACGCTGCGTGTGTGTATGTCCGTGTGACTGATAGTAGTGAGAACGTCAAGACATTTCTTTTACTGGCGAAAACACGTGTAGCACCGCTCAAACCGGTTCTCACTATTCCGCGCCTCGAGTTGTGTGCAGCTGTTTTGTTATCACAACTAATTGATAGGATTATGAAGGTGTATGTAGACCGCGTAAATTGCAATCAAGTTTATGCGTGGTCCGATTCTCAGATCGTGTTAGCGTGGCTTCGCTCGCCACCACACGAATGGAAAACATTCGTCTCCAATCGTTTAAGTGAGATTTTGTCACGGCTTCCTGCCGATTGCTGGAGACATGTTCCATCTGCTGATAATCCAGCCGATGCACCTTCGCGAGGAATTCTTCCTGCTAGTTTTATCGAAAATCATATGTGGCTCCAGGGGCCCTGGTGGTTATCCCGCGATTCAAAGTGTTGGCCAATTCCTAAAATGGTACCAACAGTTACCGAGGAAAAACGTAATTCGTCCCTATCATTATTAACACACTCGTCTATCGCGACTCCAGCGCCTCCGGATGCTGCGGACTACATTGAAAGGTTTTCTACTTTAGGTAAACTTGTTCGAGTCACAGCACTCCTATTTCGATTTTATAATAGATGCAAGAAGGTTCAAATTCAGTATCCAACCTACATAACTGTTCCCGAATTTAATTTTTGCTTAGATCGACTTATTCATTTAGTTCAACATTCGTCTTTTCCCGAAGACATTAAAAATATTTTAATTGGAAAATATCCTTCACTTAAATTACGTAGGTTGAAACCTTTCATTGATAAACAAAATAATTTGCGTGTAGGTGGGCGAATTCATAAGTCTCTGTTGCCATTTGTTTCCAAACATCAATTAATTCTGCCCAAACGGCATCATCTTACTAATCTAATTATTGATCATGTCCACGTGACTCACTTGCACTTAGGTCCACAAGCCGTACAGTACATTTTGTTACAAAAGTACTGGATCTTGTCTAGTCGCGACGCGATACGTATGCGCATACATCGCTGCGTGCGTTGTTTCCGTGCGCGTCCCGCGCACCTCCAGCCATGTATGGGTCCGTTACCAGCTGCTCGAGTGCGTCCCGAGCGACCTTTTCTCAAGACATCAGTTGATTACGCGGGTCCCTTTTACGTTCGGGCAAATAAGGTCCGCAATGCTAAAATTGTGAAATGCTACGTTTCCGTTTTCGTGTGCATGTCCGTCAAGGCCATTCACCTCGAACTCGTATCTGAGTTATCAACTGATGCCTTTTTAGCGGCTTTGCGACGCTTCACGTCCCGTAGAGGTTTGTGCACCGATATCTATTCTGATTGTGGAAAAAACTTCGTGGGTTGTAATAACTACCTACAAGACTTGTATAAGGTTTTACGTGAAGATTCTGTTCAAGCTGCTTTAAACCGTATGACGTTAGAGCAAGGTATCACTTGGCACTTTCAACCACCATATGCGTCACACTTTGGTGGTCTTTTCGAATCTGGGGTCAAAAGCTTTAAGCACCATCTCCATCGTGTACTTGGTACCCAGACTCAAACTTATGATGAGATGCATACCCTTATTTGCCAAATAGAAGCGGTTTTAAATTCGCGCCCACTCTGTGTGTTGAGCGCTGACCCGTTAGATCCTTTACCCCTAACTCCCTCTCATTTTTTAATAGGAGGTCCTTTGACGGCCCTACCTGATGTTTCGTTATCTGAAGACTCGCCAAACCGTCTCACTAGATGGCGTAGGGTACAACAGTGCGTACAGCATTTTTGGAGGCGTTGGAGTCGTGAATACTTACATGAGATTCAACAACGAAATAAGTGGTTTCAAGATCGCGGATCTCAACTCCGAGAGGGTATGATTGTTGTAGTGCGTGATGATAAATTGCCACCGTTACTTTGGCGACTGGCTCGTGTACACGCGCTTCATCCGGGGTCGGACAATGTTACGCGCGTCGTAACCCTTCAGATGGGCAATTGCTTTGTTAAACGGGCAGTAGTTAAAATATGTCCTCTACCGTTAGAATAAGTTTTTCTAATTATTACTGTTACGAATCTTAGTTAAGTACCTACCTGTTAAGTATTGATAGTAAGTATACATTAGTCTTTAGTAAACTTTCATTGCTCTTAGAAGCTATTTCATTTAAGTAAACATTTCATCCCTTTTAAGTTAGGTTAAAAGAATTACATTCTTTTAAGGCGAGCGGCATGTTCCGTACCGTTCTTTGTATCAAGAGTAAATACTGCCCCCACTGTAGGGAAAATAAAATAATAATTTCAAGGGATTTTTCTGGGCTTTTCTTCACCTCACATCGACTATAATTTCATCAATTATGTATTGATTTATTGCAAATTGAGTGGATTTGAGCGGAACCGCCATTTTGGCTCTTAATCATTGGCCGAGCCCTCCGATTGGTGGACAACACCGCAGCGCCACATCTTCTTGCGTGTTTTTTCACTGAACTAATGGACTAGCGCGCGAAAGGGTGTCTTCCGAACCCTCGCCGGCTATTAAGTGAAATTCCTAGTTTTCCTCTCGCTCATCAAGTATTCTAGTGCTCCGGATAAGAGAAGTGAGTGATCAGCACCTGTGGAACTGTGCGTTAATTGCTGGATTCAAAACCTTCGCTGTCTGCACGTCGACCGAGCCCACGGTGCGCAAGGCTCGTGTGCGGGAGTTGAAAAGGTGAGTTCTCATTCGAATCCACACATGAATGCTTTCTTCAATACAACAGCAACACACGTCAAACTTATAACATCCCTCTTTTTCCTTCCGGTGTTAAAAATAATGATCAATGCTACATCGGTTCGTTACAACTGGCGTAATAATATGTCCGCAGGTACACACTTCACAAGTACGACATTTCGACAACAATAGTGAACTCCTGCCTCCCCTTTCGGGACGCAGGTGTGATGTATTCATCATTGACTGTCTATGGAAAAATAACGTGAGGGATCCTGAGGAAAAACAAAGTGACATTCATTCAACAAAAAAAGTTTTTATTTTTTTTTGACAAATATTTTCTAAATAGGTATCTGTAGTCAATCCCTTAACATTTTGACTTTGACTCCCTAAAATCGCAATCCCTCACTTTTCTAGCGTGCCAGAGGAAAACGCTGATGTCTCAGTATGATAAGATGCCTTCGCCAAAGTTACGACAAGATATAATCTCACTACAGAAGCGAGATCATATCATGTCATAACTTTCAATTGCATTTAGTTACATATATTATTATTATTATTTCGTTTAATTATTTTTCTACAAACCATTTACCTACATTTTTTTTAATTTCTTCAAAAACAAATCATAAAAAATCATTTAAAAATATAAAAACATGGTTTTCCGTCGGTGTCAGGAGCAAGATCCAAGCTACCGGTGGTAAGGGCTCCAGAGACAGGAACCGCCTCACAATGCGAGCCGTATCGAAGAGTACTGCTTTCTGTATCAAGCCCTTGATCGAACCGCATATTATTATTATTATATTTATCATATATATTTTATTTTATTATTATTAGTGTCATTGGATTTGTAATAAATAACACTTAACCTGAATTATCGCTGAATGTATTATTTCTTATAGTTTTATTGAACTCTTGTTTATGATGGAATCCAATCTCGGCTCGGTGTACTATCGACTGCACATCAAAGTCAACACTTACTCTTTGAGCTGGCCTAGCTTAGTACAGGCTATCAATAGAATAAGAGGCCAGCTTATACCGTCTTTGTTGTCAATGATGGCAGTCTACTGTACCGAGCGAAATAAAAACATCTAGATATTTGGTTTTATGGTTCTTTTTAAGATTTTTGTTTGTGTATCGAAATAAAAGTATCCACTCTAGTGTTTATGAGATGTTTATGGTAACTCTTGGCAGGATTTATGTCGATGATTTCAATCCATTTTGCTGTTTTTAGTATAATCTATTTTTGAGTTCATGGTAAAGACCTTCACATTTACATTATTTAACATGTTATTTTTATAAAATAACACCTTTATAATATGACAATAAACATATCTAGTAGGGCAGGCAGGATTTTGAGTTCAATATATTTATGAAAAAACTCCTAATGCATAATCTCCTCGTTTTTTGAAGTTGGTTAAAGATTACGTTAAGCGTTTGACGTTAAATTGTGTTTGTTTAGAGGATATAACTGATACCTCACGAACCTCCAATAATAAACATAAGAGCATTAAGAACAAAGAGGTCAGTACAATACTTTACGTATTTTAAATTAGCGCAATTATTTCTGATGAATAAAAGCAACGGTATGGAACGTGCGTCCCCGCTTTAATGACGTTATTTGGCGCGTTGGGTAAGCAGACATAGATATTCTGCTGACGTTACCAGTGATGCTGTTTTATCGTAGGACTTCTAATGAGTATGGACAGGACACTTTTACTGCAGCATCTACATTTTAACATTATAAGTAGATATCTATTTTATTTACCCACGTCCGTGTGTCACACAAATTTCTCGATACTCCAAGCTAACAACTCCCGTAATCAAGCAGCAGCGTCTGTCCGCAATAGTACAGTCCCGAATACTCACTTTCTTCGGACACGTTTCAAGGCGTGACAGTGAGTCCATAGACTGGTTAGTCGTCCAAGGAAAATTGGAAGGCATTAGACCGCGTGGTAGGTCACCCATGCGTTGGACCGACCAGATCAAGTCTGCTGTGCGCGGTCCCGTGCACAAATGTACCCGGATGACTTCGAATCGGGAAAGGTGGCGAGACATTGTGAGACGCATTACATCTGCCGCATATACTACCAATACTTCATGACGACCACGACCGCTCTGTCAAGAGCGTTACGACTAAGAAGAGTGTGTCACTAGCGGGGTGCCAACTGGAAAACAGTGCTGGGAGTCCGACGCCCAGCAAATAAATTGTCAAACAAAAACAACGGCCAAGTGCGAGTCGGTCTCGCGCACGAAGGGTTCCGTACCATTATCGCAAAAAACGGCTTAAACATCACGTTTGTTGCATCCGTTTTTACCCTTTGGGTACGGAACCCTAAAAAGATGAATCTAGTTGCAAATTCGCAAGCGTCAGTAGGTCTCTATGCAGAATAATGTGCATGAAACTCCACGGACACGCATTTTCATAAATTTTAATTACAAATATTTGGTTACATCACTCTTGTAGGAATAATACATATGTGTGAATACGATGTAAAGACTATCCGTAACGATTGTCCAAAGGTCCATAAATAAAATAATAAACAGGTATCAAAGTTATGTTATGTAGTTTACCGTAACTCAATCAAATACATTAATAAACTCGCATTAAGCTTATCTGTGAGCTTAATGCGAGTTTTTTAACGTAATATGATACCGTTGGTGGTACTATGAACAACATCAAAAAATATTGTTGATGGACACCGCTATCCAATGATGACCCACAACAATTTTAACAGGAAACCAGAAAAAACATAAAAAATAACAACCAACTAAGTATGGGTTGACATGACTGGCACCGAAAAGGTTAAAAAAAACTCCAAAAACAAAACATTTTCTCAGCAAACAATTGATTTCCGGTGAAACACGTGACGGAACCCGAAAAATGTTACACACTACCCGGAACCATCCGAGACTACCCGGAAAGGCAAAAATTCACGCGAAAGGGTTCAGCATCATTTACGGGACAAAGGGTCAGAAAATCCAGAGTTTTATTTATTTTTAGGTAGGGTTCCCAGCGAATTTATCAATGAAAATGTCCGTGTGTGATGTTTAACGGTTTTATGTTGTGTAACTAATTACAATTTTGCAGTAGGCATGACAACTTTATTCGAATACTTACTTTTCGTTTTAATAGAGGCCGTAAAATTACCAAAAAAAAAACAATAACTTTCTTCAACTTCGATAACATAAATTAATTTATCCGAGCGGAAATTTCTACAGATCTGTAACAGTTTTACATGCTGTAAAACAAACCGTTAATCAAATAAACTGCCGAGTAATGAAAAAGTTCCACCCACAAAATGCCGACAAACGCCTTAATTTAATTTTTTCACATTTAATTTAAAATTTGAACACAATATTTACGTTTTTAGTTGGTAATATTCTGATGCGCTGTTAAATGTACTTCAATATTGCAGACGGCGTCATTAAAGGGTACACTAGTCGACGGCACGAACTATTTTGTGCGCGGGGTTAAAATGCGTGCTATATCAACCGACAACACGTGCGGAACAGATAGATGCTGTTATGAGCAGTAAGAAGCTAGTACGCGTACGAATACACACTTTTGCAAATTTGTAGCGAAATGGATGATGATTTAGAACGAAAACGAGCGCGCGAAATTTTATAAACAGACCTTTGGGAGTCTGGATATCATGAAAAAACGACTGATTGTATCTGATCAAAATAAAATTATTTGCATTGTTGAACTACTAATCTATCCCTGTATGGAGGCCGTTTTTCAATTTTCCTTCTTCTTATGGTACTTATTTGTGCCCAAAGATGCGTTAAAATTAGTGTTAAAACTAGGAACTTTCGAAGCTCATAGCTTTCAAGTAAATTTTATTTTTACTTTTTTGCTTCCATACAGGGCTAGATAATGATGAGACAAATTGACATAATTTCTTATTTTGAACGTACATCGTCAAACAGTGGAGTAAAAGCCAGACTACGTTTGTATGGAAGAATTTTCGACTAGTGTACCCTTAAGCTAGCCTTTCCCGTTTAGGAGTAATTTGGTGCTATGTCACTGTAACTTCTTCATTGCTCGCGAGTGTATCAAGATACAACGAGAAATAACAATGTTGTTTTGATTCAACCTCTTTCATTTGACTTCTTTTCGGGCTTTTCGATGTACCTAAATCACATATATATTTTCCTAAATTGTACCAAAACAATATACAATTTATGTATACAGGCCTACATGGGATCAAATTAATAGAAATTCCTTTACAATGAAATGTGAGAATTTTTACCAAGCTACGGCGAGGCCAAAAGGAGGGGTTATTGTTAAACTACCTACGTACTTAAGTAGCTAAAGACAAGTGTTTTCAACCGTGTAGAGTACCAGTAATGAGATATCAGTAAAAAGGGTTGGCGGGGAAACCTTTTGTTGTCAAAGTAATTATTATGTTAATCAAAGACCTTTTAACGGATAGGACAGACTTTTTCATTTCGTAATTTGGGTTTAGTGAAGATAATGCCTGAATTTTAATTATATTAAAGGTAGGATGTATTACTAATTTTATTTTGTTGTTCAACCCTTCAGACCGAGACACAGCAACACTGTTCGGCAGCAGAAATTGTTATAAGTAGTTGTCCGGATTCGTGAATGAATGTACAGTGACAATAAGGTTTAGTTTAATCTTGCAAATTACAAATTACTACAAAAAGCCATTATTAACAATTTTATTTTGTTGTCCTTTTTAGGGTTTTATAACCAAATGTTATAGGATAATAAGAGTCTTGAGTGCAGACCGCGAACTGGTAAACGTAAGGTGGGACGGCCTTAGGCTAGGTGGAGCGACGGTCTTCGCAGGAAAGCTGGTAGCAGCTGGATAAGAGTTGTCGAAAATCGAAGCAAATGGCGTGCAATTGGAGAGGCCTATGTCCAGTAGTGGACTGCTATAGGCTGATGATGATAACGAACCAAAGGTTGCCAACCCTCCAAACCAAGACACAGCAACAATGCTCGGTAGCAGAAATTGGTACAAACGTACAGATTCGAGAATATGTACAACGATAAAATGGTTTAGTTTTATCTTGCGTTTTACTAATTATTACAAAGAGCCATATTACAACGGCATTATAACCAAAAGAAGAAAGAAAAATATTTACACCCAGTAAAAACATGACCCTCCATCTGAGGGATTGGTCTAAAACATATAAACACTGTGTTGTATATTTTTTGTCTGTTATGGCCATGATAAAGGCCAGAATATACTGTATAAACTCAAATCCAACCACAGATTATACTAGAAAATACACATAATATACCAAAATGACGTACAAAGTAAATATTGACCACAAACCAGCAGTCAAGTGCTTGCGGTCACAAACTCGCGCGCTGCGGTTTATAACGCAAATATCATATTTTAATCTACTTTGCTTGGTTGACGTGTAATAGGATTATGTATTACCAATATGTTTTACGTATAGATTATTTTTAAATGTACATATGTTTAGGGTTCCGTACCCAAAGGGTAAAAACGGGACCCTATTACTGAGACTTCGCTGTCCGTCTGTCTGTCTGTCTGTCACCAGGCTGTATCTCATGAACCGTGATAGTTAGACAGTTGAAATTTTCACAGATGATGTATTCCTGTTGCCGCTATAACAACAAATACTAAAAACAGTATAAAATTAATATTTAAGGGGGGCTCCCAAACAACAAACGTGATATTTTTGCCGTTTTTTGCTCGATATTAATAACGGCAGAAGGTCGACGCTTGAAATATTCACAGAATATTTAGTTGTATATTCTCTTCAAAAAATAATAATTATTAAATTAAAATAAAATAAATTAAGGGCGCAAAACACTGCAAAAAAATCACGTTTGTTGTATGGGAGCCCCCCATACAACAAACGTGTTTTTTTTTGCAGTGTTTTGCGATAATGGTACGGAACCCTTCGTGTGCGAGTCCGACTCGCACTTGGCCGGTTTTATTAATTTAACCGCCATAGTAGAAGACGTTTTAATAAGAAGCTTTGATTTAAACAGTACTCCGAATATTTGATTGCAGAGCAATGGTGGGTCGTCCGTACGCAAAATACGCGCTTGGTCGTGGAGTTGCGGAAACCATCCCGTTTTAACATAATGGTGGGTCGTGAGTTCGAAACCAGGCAGGCGCATTACTTTGTGTAAATTATTTCATCACCCTTGCTTTCAAAACGGTGAAGGAAAACATCGTGAGGAAACCGGCATGTCCTAGAACCAAAAAAATGAAGCCATGTGACATCCATCAACCTGCACTAGGCCCGCGTGGTGGACAAGGCCCATTCCCTCTAACAGAGAGGAGGCCTGTGTCCCAGCAGTGGGAACATTTAAAGGCTGATGAAGATGATGATCATGACGTATATTTTGAGTCTGAGTTTGTGACCGGTTAGTGATAAGAATCGTCCCCTTATCTGAGATTTAAACGTAGCTGACAAATTTACATGAACTAAAGGGTCATTCAACAAGGACGGGTCGATGTTAAAATTGAATAAAACAAGATGTGTGTGAGATATTAACGAAATTTATTTTTTATTTAAAAGGCCCATTTATGCCATTATGGATGGAATATGACATCGTTCAAATGTCCGCTGCGGCTTCGTATGGTGGCACGAATCCGAGAGGTCCAATTTTTAATGACTCTGCTGCATAGATCGAGCGAGCGCTACAGATCAATGATAAACAATTTCTTTTGGCTTGAATTGAACAATATGAACGTGAACGACATGTGGTTCCAGCAAGATGGCGCTACTTGCCACACAGCGAACTATACGTAGGTACCTCAGTGCTTAAACATTCGGAGGATACAGGCCTAATGGTAAGTGTTGTGTTAATATACGTCACGATTTAAGTTTTTATTTCATAAGAAAGCATAATATCAGGGACCTTTGTTTTGTCTATCGACAGGAAAAATGCAGTAGGTATGCATGGCTTCTATAGAAATCTAAAAACACTAACGAGCTATGAAAAAGTTCCAGTGACAAAGCACCAAATTACTCCTAAACGGGAAAGGCTAGCTAATGACGCCGTCTGCAATATTGAAGTACATTTAACAGCGCATCAGAATATTACCAACTAAAAACGTAAATATTGTGTTCAAATTTTAAATTAAATGTGAAAAAATTGAATTAAGGTGTTTGTCGGCATTTTGTAGGTGGAACTTTTTCATTGCTCGGCAGTTTATTTAAAAACCCGATGGTGTAATTAGCTATAGTTTCTCGATAATATTTGTGTCTTTGTTTCCTATACTTTAAAAGTATAGCAAAAATATACGACCTTGAAACACATAAAATACGACCTAATCCATATTATAATTCGACTTACCCACTTCCAAAAGATATGACTAACGCTAAATCAAAATCGGCAATTTTGTGGGGCCAGACTCCCCATAAATAATCCCCTGGGGGTTAAATCCTGGGAGGGACAGGTGATAAGTCATGAGGGATGGTGTGTGACGTCACCGTCCCCCAGAAAAGGGTTGAAAGGGTGCATAAAGTGGTATTGATACTTATTTAATAGAGCCTTTTGATCGAGGCCGATAAATTGACAGAATGGTTTGTTCTTGAAGATTGATGTTAGTTTAGTAGCCGGGAAGGTTTGCAAAAAACCGGCCAAGTGCGAGTCGGACTCGCGCACGAAGGGTTCCGTACCATTATCGCAAAAAACGGCAGAAAAATCACGTTTGTTGTATGGGAGCCCCCCTTAAATAATTTTATTTTAATTTAATAATTATTATTTTTTGAAGAGAATATACAACTAAACATTCTGTGAATATTTCAAGCGTCTACCTGTTGCCGTTATTAATATTGAGCAAAAATCGGCAAAAATATCACGTTTGTTGTATGGGGGCTCCCATACAACAAACGTGATATTTTTGCCCCTTAAATATTTATTTTATACTGTTTTTAGTATTTGTTGTTATAGCGGCAACAGAAATACATCATCTGTGAAAATTACAACTGTCTAACTATCACGGTTCATGAGATACAGCCTGGTGACAGACGGACAGACAGACAGACAGACAGACGGATCGCGAAGTCTTAGTAATAGGGTCCCGTTTTTACCCTTTGGGTACGGAACCCTAAAAAAGATATTTTTGAAATCCCAGCTAAAACGAAGAGTTTTGCTGGTTATAGAGTAGTAAGATAGCGGCTATAAAGCACTTCTGAATGTAGTTATGCTGTTCGAAAGCCATACAAAATGTAGCGAATCTTTGCCGACGTTATTAAAAATTTTGTTGCTAAAGATTTTGGGTGGGAAATCACCCAATGACTTCTCCCGCTCTGGTTGAAGCGGGAGGTCGTGCCAGACTTTTACTGACTAAAACCCACCCGTGTTCCTTCAGTTGCTTGAGCCAGGGCCGCGGTAACTCTTTTTCAAATTTATCCGCGACCCAGACAGGCATCGGCCCTCGCGGACCCCGTCGGTTCTGCTGACATCTCTTTGAGGCGCGCGTGGAACACAACGCGCCGTCGACTCCGGCTTGGTCCTTATCGAACGGCGAGCTACCCATTACTCGCCGTCCGCAGGCCCGCGCCTACGGTGGCCGGGAATCGGCTTACGATCGGCGCCCAGGGCGTCTCCTGCGGTGGCTAGGGGCGTGAGGGCGTCTCCGTTGCGTCTCCCTCACGCGTTCCACCTCCTCCTTTGCAAGCATTACTGCTTCGCAGAAGGTGGTGACAGCTTCCCATGCCCTCTCGCTCCTTAACATGGCCTGAACCAGGGCTGGACACGAGAAGTTATGGGTATCTAGCGAAGAGATATTAACTAGCTAACTCATATTAGTTATTAGTAGGATCAACAAACGCTACTGGAAGATAAAGCTCAAAAAATATATTTTCTCCAATAGATATTGATACCTAACACGTCTGCGGAGTTTCGTCAGCTAATTTTATTTGACTCAGCATATTACACTAGCTTGGGATAAAAAGTATCAAACGTCCTTTTCCAAGGACTAATCTGTCTCTATACCCTATATTTATCAAAATCCGTTCTGTAGTTTTTGCGTGAAAGAATAACAAACATTCATCCATCCTCAGAAACTTTCGCGTTTTTAATGGTATGGAATACTACAGGAATTACCCGACCCAAGAAAATAAGAACAGATTCAATTAAAGATACACCAAAATAACAAGACTTAGGTACTCAATCAGACGCCATTTACAAGCATTTACTTGCAATGTATATAATATGAGTATGTAAGTGTGTTCGGGTCAAATCTTGCAACTGAATTTTAAAGCAGTTATCCTCCACCGATTAAGATGAAATTTCGCATACACGTTTAGTTTGGATGACAATGCATGGTTAGATAAGTGACGTCATTCTAAAACCAATATGGCAGACGGCCCAACATGGCGGACTAGTTATTTTTTGTGCACTGCCATGATATGGGTATCAAATGAAAGAATCTCTTCTTATAAACAAATACGATAAAAGCTTGTTTAAAAAAATATTTTTTAATTAATATATTTTTTCTTGTAAGTTAGCCAATAGCGCGCAATAGAGGACATTTTCCAATAACACAAATAATACCAACGGTAACTCTTTTTAAGTTGACAGACTGCTAAATAACTGTTGCGATAAGTTTCTTTCGAAACTAGTTATTAGTTTGAAGCAGAAAATCGTGAAAAGTGCAATAAACCCTGGGCACGGATATTTATCGCTTCGTGTTTATTTGGAGTTTGTTTTCTAGTTCAATGTGGGTAGTTATCAATTTTATACTGAAAAACTTATACATGAAGTATTTAATGCAATTAAATACTGGTAGTTTAATTAATTATATGCTGTGTGCTACTGTATCTAGTCTACTAAAAAATATGTACTTGTAAAGTAAATAGGTACCCAAATAATGTACAGTTCAATTTTTACAAAATATTTCTTCACATGTATTTTTTTTTCTATACATATAATATACATTTAGTATAAGTAAAAATATATCGAAACTCATAAATGATTTTTCACACAAGAAAGGAATAAATCCAGAAATCTTCAATCAGAATCAAGAAATATTTTTCGTACGCTACGAAGCGTCGACCTCCAATCGTAGCACAGTGCGAGCTACGCCGTAGCAAGTGCTACGATACTAGCTACGGTGTAGATATGCTACGAGGAACTCATGAAAGTTGAGAGAGGGCAAACGTAACGTAAATATACTCATTTATACCGAATGGAATAGATTCCAGGCATGCAAACACCAACTAAATATGTAATTATGTTATTTTTAACCCTCGACGGAAAAAGAGGGGTGTTATAAGTTTGACGTGTGTTGCTGTGTATCTGTATGTTTGTGTATATGTGTGCCTGTGTATGTGTGTGTATGTGTGTGTCTGTCTGTGGCATCATAGCTCCTGAACGGATGAACCGATTTTGATTTAGATTCTTTTTGTTTGAAATATGATTAAACTGATAAAACCTCAACAAGAACAAAAAAAAAACTAAAAATAAGCCTCGTATTCGCGTCGGGGAACCGCCAAAGTTTACATCAGTTTATTTTATTTTTCTTTTTAGAGGTTTTTATGTCGGTGTTTTTCAAATATTAATTTAGTAGAGTTGAGAAAGGGCAAACGTAACGTAAATATACTCATTTATACCGAATGGAAAAGATTCCGGGCATGCAAACACCAACTAAATTTGTAATTATGTTCTGTTAAACCCTCGACGGAAAAAGAGGGGTGTTATAAGTTTGACGTGTGTTGCTGTGTATCTGTATGTTTGTGTATCTGTGTGCCTGTGTATGTGTGTGTCTGTCTGTGGCATCATAGCTCGTGAACGGATGAACCGATTTTGATTTAGATTCTTTTTGTTAGCGCCTTATTTACTTTTAATTCTGTTCTTAACAGGCTTTGTATCTGGAGTATCTTTACACATAAGTATATATGGAAATGGGAGGTATTCTGTTACAGATATTTCTATATTAAAAAGAAAGTTTCTACAATGAACTTGAACTTCGTTGTTTATTTTTTTAAATTGAACCTCTTTCCTAAACTTTTTCAGCCAAAAACGTTCTAGTTCAATCTAAAGTACCAATATTTCTCTGTATACGTTCCAGACCACGGCTATAAAAGAGAACAATGGCTGCCTGTTACCTGGAACAGGCCGGAGTCGTTCCGTTACAGTTATTTACGAGTCGTAGACGTGGCAGGTTTGGGTTTCTTATGTTTACGTTACTTATGTTTAACCTATGTTTCGCTCAGGAGTTCGTTTTGTTGTTGTTTTGGGAAAAAACCGGCCAAGAGCGAGTCAGACTCGCACACCAAGGGTTCCGTAACATTATCACAAAACACTGCAAAAAAATCACGTTTTTTGTATGGGAGCCCCCCTTAATTAATTTTGTTTTAATTTAATAATAATTATTTTTGAAGTGCAACAACTAAACATTCTGTGAATATTTCAAGCGTCTACCTGTTGCCGTTATTAATATCGAGCATAAAACGGCAAAAATATCACGTTTGTTGTATGGGAGCCCCCCTTAAATATTTATTTTACACTGTTTTTAGTATTTGTTGTTAAAGCGGCAACATAAATACATCATCTGTGAAAATTTCAACTGTCTAGCTATCACGGTGCATAAGATACAGCTTGGTGACAGACGGACAGACAGACAGACAGACGGATCGCGAAGTCTTAGTAATAGGGTCCCGTTTTTACCTCTTGGGTACGGAACCCTAAAAATTAAAAGCAAACACAAGGTCAGGAATGTAATTGTGCTTACAAGTCGTGTGTCGGATGGGACTAAAATTACGAACTTCAATGCAAACTTTCTTCATGTTAGACTCCTTTTCAACACTTAAAGTTTGTAAGTTTGGATGTAGGAGATAATCTCTAAAACTACTCATCCGAATCCCAAAAATCTTTTACTAATTGAACCGCTTAGATAGTATCATAGGCTATTTTAATCTCGGTGAAAAGCACAGTTTCAGGGGGATAGGCCGCGGAAGCGACGCCACGGGCAATAGCCAGTCTCACTTATATTATAAATCCAAATTTGGATATGTTGATGTGTGTATGTTTGTTACTCAATCACGCCAGAACGGCTGAATGGATCTGGATGAGATTTGGCACAGATATAGATTATAGTCAGGAATAGCGCATAGGAAACCTGCTGGCAGAAGCTAATAGAGTATAAATTTTGTATGCTTCTAGACCAAGCCATTTTAGTTGTGCATCAAGTTATTTATTAAGTAGAATTTGAATGTTGACAGTTGTTGTTGTTGTTTGACAGTTTGAAATAAAAAGTAGAAATCTTGCGTACTTCCAAGAACTTGCAAACATAATCCATTTCGGTTCAAAAACTATCTCACATAGAACTCGTACCTAAGTACCTTATAGTTACTTACTTATAGTGTTGCACTTCCATTATGTACTTACAAACAACATCTATTCCATCCATCCATTATTTACTTAGTACAAACTTAGTCTACCAAGCAAAAGAAGCTTACAGCGCTACCTATGCGAATGCTTCAACATACACTCGCGAGCAATGAAAAAGTTCCAGTGACATAGCACTAAATTACTCCTAAACGGGAAAGGCTAGCTTAATGACACCGTCTGAAATATTGAAGTACATTTAACAGCGCATCAGAATGTTACCAACTAAAAACGTAAATATTGTGTTCAAATTTTAAATTAAATGTGAAAATATTAAATTAAGGTGTTTGTCGGCATTTTGTGGGTGGAACTTTTTCATTGCTCGGCAGTTTATTATGCACCAATAGGAGGGAGGTCCCTCTTCCTCCTCCTCACAAGCGTTAGGCAGAGGGACCACTGTACCTAATGCGGTTTGTTCCCACTAGTTCTACGGTAGAACTAATGTTTTTTTTTTTTCCCACTAGTTCTACGATTTTAGGTATAACAAAGTTTAGTCTCACAGGAAAAGTCCGGTTAAGTAGTAGGTCATCATTTGGTTGAATTGCGAAAATTATTATGTCCTTTATTAAATCTTATTATCTAATAATAATAATAAATTATTGTTTTTTTTTTTTTTTTTCGGTTTACCTCTCACTTGTAATTTCTTCCTGCGTCGTGGGTGCGTTTACAAACATATAAAATCACATACACAACACCCAGAGCCGGAACAAATATCTGTAAGTCATACAAATATTTGTTCCGTGCGGGAATCGAACCCACGACACGCAGCGCAACAGTCAATCGCTCAACCACTGCGCCAACCGTGCGCCCAAATTCCAATTGGACGACTCTTGTTTTGCCTATTTGGTTGTAACTTTGTTACTTGATTTGTTTGATGACATAAATTTTTTGGTTAACTTTAATCTGGACAAGCAGACAGTGTCATCTCTCATAAAAAATATATTAGCCCTTAAAGGTTTTCTTCTGAAGAGGGAGTTTTCGTTTAAAGTGGGTACTCGTCCCAAACCTCTTCAATTAATTTTAAAGTAAAGATCCTTGAATTACTTAAAAAACCGGACAAGTGCGAGTCGGCCTCGCACACTAAGGGTTCCGTACCATTATTGCAAAAAACGGCAAAAAAGTCACGTTTGTTATATGGGAGCCTTACTTAAATATTTATTTTATTATGTTTTTAGTTTTATTTTTGTTATAGCGGCAACTGAAATACATCATCTGTGAAAATTTCAACTGTCTAGCTATTACGATTCATGAGATATAGCCTGGTGACAGACAGACATACAGATGGACAGTGGAGTCTTAGTAATAGGGTTCCGTACCCAAAGGGTAAAAACGCTGGGTCCTAAATAATCCAGCTAGTTCTCAACTGGCTTTTCTTTATACATATTTTCGCATTTCAATATTCAACATTTCTAATGGCTTTCTTAGCCTAGCATAATTACGACACAACAAAACACTCTGTATTCTCGCAGGACTGCATAGAATATTAAAAAAGTATTCTTCCTGCCGTTCCCTATCTCTCCCGTTCCCAATGCGACGTAATTAAAATTATACATAACCGTACAAATGAAAAATTATATCGAATAGCTTTTTGTTTGAGCTGATATTCGATTAAATATGCCCGTTTTAATGAATACATTTTCTCCGTCTATGACTTTTGCCAATAGAGCATATAAAGTACGGTATCCTAATTGCGTAACTGTTATGACAGCATTAAACAAGCATGTTCCCTTTCAATTTGACAACTTAACAGTATTCATTGAGTGTTTTACGCTGTCGAGTAGACGGATTTTTGAAGCAATGATTGAAAGCAAAGCATACGTGCGCCATTCTTTCAAGTTACGCAATTAGGGTGTGGTCATCTGTCTAACTTTTGCCAATTATGGTAGGGTTGCCTTCAAATCTAACCGAATGCATCTGATATATATCTTAATATATATATTTCTTGTGTGCGTGTGTATGTGACTGAACTCCTCCTAAACGACTGGACCGATTTTGATGCAATTTTTTGTGTGTGTTCGTGGAGATTCGAGAATGGTTTAGATTTACAAAAAAAAAAAAAAAAAAAGGAAAATTAGGGTAGGGTAGGGTAGGTAGTATATATATATATATTCACTTTTTATAAAACATTATGTGATTGGTAATTGCGGTGGCGCTTGTGGATTCCACTGTATGGTAAACATTAACTCGTAAATAATATAGGCCCCTTAATGGAAACAAATCGGTAAATACAAACAAACAAAACAATTTTCGGAAGTCAACATACAATTACTGAGTTGCCGACATATTATCAATGATACACAAATACCATTGACTCTTCGTCAATATCATTATTTAAAACGGTTTAGTATCATCAATACGATAAAGGCCTATAGTTTTAAAACTTTTACCGTCCCAAACTAAAGCATTTATTTACTTTTCACCTACAAACACTGCCTACGGCATTAAGTCCGCTTCTGCACCTTAGTGTGCACATCATCACATCACATCACATCATCAGCCTATTAATATTCCCACTGCTGGGACACAAGCCTCCTCTCTGCGAGAGGGGATGGGCCGTAATCCACCACGCCGGCCCAGTGCGGGTTGGTGGATCACACATGTCTTCGAATTTTTGGTTCTAGGACATGGCGGTTTCCTCACGATGCTCTGCTTCACAGTTTTTGAGAGCAGTGGTGATAATTGCACAAAGTAAAGCGCCTGCCGGGGTTCGAACCCACGACCGGACTTGTAAGTCGCGGCCGATACCACTGGGCCACCACTGCTCTCACTGCACCTTAGTGTGCACGAAGTATTAAATAAATAAATGACCACTCACTTACATGTTTTTTTTTTAATATCAAAGAATTTTTACGCTAATCTAATATCATCACTTTATTCTATGTCTTATTTATGCGAGTTATTCCGGGGATATTATCTACTATCCAGTAAATAAATAGAATATACCTCTTACTGAGATATTTTATCTCAATCAGATAAGTAGGTTCTTACCGTATCACAAAAAGATAACTTCTATTAGTTAAAAAAAGATTTTCTGAGTTGAGAATCAGTTTACCTTATTTCTCTTCCCCATATCCTTCTCAAATCAACCCTTCGATGCCCACTACCCAATTTAATTGAAAACCAAATCACAACCCTACAGGAGAGGATAACCCAGTACCCAAATTAAATTAACGTAACAATTTAATATTCCGAGCCGTTGCGCGAAAGGAATTTCATTACCCGACTGAAAAAGTCGAAAGTGTTGAAAAAATCCACTCGGGTTAAAAAATTAAACATAAGAGGGAGGAAAAATTAAAATGACATTTCAATAGCAGTGAAGGAGCTCGTCCGGGGAAGTACTGCCACCGTACTTTTTCTGCTTCAAAGTGACATTTTCAGGACGGTGTTAGCAAATATTTATGAAACTGCGAGTGAAAATTTTATTTAAAAACAAGGTGGCATTGGTTATAATTTTGGGAATGCACAAAAAAAATATTGTAATGTAACTGTAGACAGCGTTTCTGTTTTCCAGTTTGAAGGTTATGGTTTAGTTACAGGTAGATGAGTTGGCTTTGTCCCTGGTAAGGCAACGCACCAGCAATATACTTCTGATATTGCTGATATATACGAAACTGAAATAACAACAACACAGCTGATGCTCAGTGTAAACACACAATAGCGGCTGCTAGCGTAGATACTGCGTGTCTAGTCAGCGCGCGCTCGTACGCCTTCGGTTTTCTCCGTGCGCCTCCGCCTCTCTCCTCGGCGTCTGCCTTTTGTGTGGATTTTCGATTATACTATCCTGCATGCAGCACGCTGTGCTTCGCACAATATATCACGCAAAAAGGATTATTTATATGAATGTAAAAGGGTAATTAAACGTTAAAATTATAAATATTTTTGCATATTCTCAAAATTGACGGCAAGTTTATTTGATTGAAAAAAGTTTTAGTTTCCTAGGTGATCGGGAAGTGCCTCAAAAATCACTGCAAAAAGGTGTGGTTTTTGTCACTGTTACACATTTTTCGATCTTGCTCGCAAACAAATCAGAACTATAACGTGCGATAAGGAACTCTGTTCCAAAAACTATATTCTCTATGTCAGAACATTCTGTAGGAGGTTTCCAAGAAAGTTTTGAAAGCCAAGGTTATACAGCCCGCTTTACGTAAGCTTCGTGAGGAAGAATCCCTATAACATAGCTTTGCGAGGCTAATAGCCCAATATCCCAATATCTGGCTATAACCGGATATTTAATGCTATAGAAAGAAAGCTGTTTGAAGTGTATTTGATAGACAATGTCGAGATAAAGATGTTATTTGCGTTATTGACTGTATAGGTAGGTATAGGTAACTGGATTTTAGAAAAGATTTTAGTTTTTGGTGGTGTTCGTTTAAGGTTCATACTCATTATAGTCCGACTTTCGTAGAAGGAAGGTTAGGTTTAGGAAGATTAGGGTTAACTGGTAGAAATTGCCTAAGTTCTGCCCCTGTACGTTTCTGTGAATAAAGTGTTCAATAAATAAATAAAGGTTTTAATAAGACTATGTTCCCATAAGCCATTCCGTGCTGCAGATTGCCGATAATATTGTTAATACATGTATGAACATTAATGTTTTTTGTATTGTGATGGCGCAGTGGTAACGGCCGCGACTTACAAATTGTATGTCATGAGTTCGAACCCAGACAGATGTTTTATTTTGTGTAAATTATTTCATCACCACTGCTCTCAAATCGGTGAAGGAAAACATCGTGAGGAAACCGGCATGTCTTAGAACCAAAAATTTGAACACATGTGACATCGTTCAACCCGCACTGGGCCCGCGTGGTGGATTACGGGCCATTCCCTCTCACAGAGACCTATCCTATCCCATTTAAGAGGATTTTATTTTTTACTTTATAATCAAAACAATCAATCCAGACAAAAAACCTCACAGAACCCATTAAACCTCTATTACACTTTACCATAATCGAGATATCGTTTACCGATAAATCGATTACTGTCCGGTACATTTAGCCGATTTTTCAGCAACACCCGTCGAGTAATGAATCGTTAAGGCGAGTGCGAATGGCAGCCTTTGACGGGGTACAACATTAATCAGTGACGTACTGTGAGGGCTAAGGAAGTGATACGGGTTCCTATCACATCCGATACGGTTCCTACATAAATTCTTTGGACGTGAAGTGTGGTTATTTGTTGAGGTAGATTCGGTTTTCTATTGTTTTCGTTTTATTGAGGCTATTCTTGGTTTCCATCGGATCTTTATCTTCTTATTTATTACAATAAATGGCCGTTATTGTTAGAATACATCTTAACACAATATACAGGATGAATTTCAATCCTTTGGCGGTTTTACAGAGGTAAAAGTACTCTTGATTTAGGATAACTTTTAGGTCCAACCCTGTCTCGAAAAAAATCAACTGTTCCGTAGATTTTGTCCAGTTATGCATATAAGAATGTACAGAATAGCTGTTCTTTTCCACGTTAGGCGATTGCGAATGTCAGCCTTTGACGGTGTACAAATTTAATCAGTGACTAAGACAGACAGACAGGGCTAAGAAAGTGATACGGGTTACTATCACATCCGATACGGTTCCTACATAAATTCTTTGAACGCGAAGTGTGGTTATTTGTTAAGGGTGGCTTCGCTTTTATATTATTTCTAATCTTGAGGCTTATTGTTTGATTCTATTATCGGATATCGATGTCCTTTTTTACCCGACTGCCGAAGGAGGGTAATGTGTTTATCAGTCTATGTATGTATGCATGTATGTATGTTTGTTCCTATGTGGCGTTCTAGAGACCAAACGCGTGGGCCGATTTTGATGGATCTTACGTCAATCGATTCGTCTTAACCCCGCGAGTGTCACTGGCTACATTAAAATTGTAAAATAGGAAAATGGCGGTTCTTGGGCGCCATATTGTGGGGCCCCAAATATTTTATTTCTACCAAACCTATCGTGTGGGGTATCAAAATAAAGGGTTTTAAGTGGTGATATCAAAAATGTATAACACGTATATGTTTAAATGTACCTAATACGAAAAAAAATATGTTATAAATAAAAAAAGTAAATTAACATCTGGTTTTGGTCAGCTAGCTCGCGAATATGTATCCTCCGACTGCACAGCATTATTTTCTCCTTGTTTACTTCTTTTTAGTTCGCTTTTCAAGCAGTCGGGTTTTTTGATATTTTTAATTAACTTTTTTGTCTCTTAGTGGTAATTAATGTTACTAGATACCTTAACTCAATAGTACCTGATGATGTATCAAAGTTCAGAAGTCTCCCAAATATTTTCTTTGAGCAATTTCTTTCGAATCAATGTTTTTGCGAAAAGAAGTCCTTGTGAACTTCTCATTGAGTATACAACAATCGACTACAACATACTTTTACCAGCAATCTGTTAAAGCACACAATGGAACTGCTGAAATAGGATTGGCAATAGACTTACTTTTATTACCATTTGCGGCAATAACGTCTTATTGAATATAATTCAGCCGCTGGCCGGATAACCCCGGGTACGCCTACCTTTTTATATTCATGTCGGAATTATACGGGAATCATTCAAAGCCAGGGTTGTCCCGGTTATCAGGGCCATGTTTGGATTGCGTTCCAAGCATTACGACATGAGTTTGTTGGGTAAGGCCCTTTAGTTTTATTTGTCTTTTGAACTGGTACGGGTTTGATTCAGAGCCCGACAAGGCATTATCAATCAGTTGAATTAGCAACTGGAACAGAGTTTGAATGGCCTGCTAGATAAGTTAACTGGATCTTCTAAGGATATAGAAAACGGTCTAGAAGTAGGAACATACTGTGTCATAAGCACCAGTTTGCACATATTTTCTTTGATAAAAAAACTTAATAGACTGATTGCAACGAGACTTATTTAACAACTTTCTGCAATCAGCAAACTCAGTAAGTGATATTTTTCTCGAAAACTAAAAACATCTCGTCTTTTTCTTCGTCGAAAGAAAGAAAGAAAAAGGGTAATTTTGCGCTCATTCCATCGCAGTTGGATAGTTAAATGAAAATTTGTTTTTTGTCCGTCAGGTAGATTAATAAAAAATATTGGAAACGTGTTTTTTCTTTTGACTCGCAAAAATAAAGTGACGACGATATAATGCGTTGAAATATCTTGTGACGTCACGCCGCTAGTACCGCCTTAGTGACGTCACAAGCCCCCACTCCTGAACGTTGATGCGCTTTAACTTTATTAACTTTATTTTTTATTGATTTGGTAAAGCAAAAAATACTAGTCCAATCTTATTTGATAATCTCACTGAAGGAGTAAATGGAATTATCATTTTTCTACCCAGGAAACATCCCTAATATGAGCATCAGCAGACTGCATTATTATTTTATAAAGTAATTAAATAACAAACAATTATTTGAAGCAGACAGAACCGCAAGCATTTACCGTAGTTTAATTGCTGGACACACAATGGAAGCTCGCTCACATCCGCCGCTCACGTTTCTTCTTAATGAATAATTAGAAATAACTTGCCACATTTTCCGATATACCTGCATTGCATACATTACTGTGGATCTGGTTTCTATTCGATTTATTCAAGAGATTAATTAAATTGCTAAATCTTTTGTAGGAACAGTACCTATTGCAAATGAAAGAATTTAAGTTTAAAATTAGTTCTAGTCTACTAAACTAAATTACCGACTAGAACTAATTTTAAAGTTCTAGTCGATAATTTAGTTTTTAGTTAACTGCCTCGTTGGTCTAGTGGTTGCAAACGCTACTGCTGAGCGTAAGGTTCTAGGTTCGATTCCCGGGTCGGAATAGACTCGCACGCTATTACATGGATGTCGTGGTGGCCCAGTGGCTAAGTCCTCGCCTCTCGTGCTTGAGGTGGTGGGTTCAAATCCGGGCAAGTATCAATGTGACTTTTTCAATTCATATATACTTTTTTAGTTTATTTTGGACATCGCTGACAACGGCGAAGAAAACATTGGGAGGAAACCTGGACTTACAGTTTAGTATTTGTAAGTTTGTGCTCCATCCCCCATTGGTGTAATTGCTTCAAGGCGTTCCAGTGCGAGGATAAACACAAAAAAAAATAAAAAAAAAAAAAAAATGATAAATAAAATAATGAATAAAAAAATAAAAAAAATGAATAAATAAATAAATGGAGCTAAATAAATAAAGAAGTCAAAGACTGGCTAAATGCTGGTTTACTATTATGCTGGCACTTGGGATATTTGGCATAATATTTGCGAAATGTTGGCAATATAAAACGAACCTTACCTCTATTGAAATAAACTTCATTTTGTAATAGAGATTTGGAGCAAATATTTGTACAAATACGCCAAGTATAGTACCAGCATTAGGCGTTTGTTCCCACTAGTTCTACTGAACAGTTCTACGGTAGAACTAATGGGCATTTTTTTTTCCACTAGTTCTACGATTTTAGGTATAACAAAATAGTAGAACTATTGGGATTTTTTATTCCCACTTGTTCTACTGAACAGTTCGACGGTAGAACTAATGGGATATTTTGTTCTCACTAGTACTAGGTTTTACCGGTACATTGAGGTGATGAAGTGTTTGTACAAAAACGCCACCATGTCAGTCCGTCTTTAGGATCTGACCTCAAAACCAATCCTTCTCTGGCGCGGCGTCAGACAGGGAGACGTTATTTCTCCGTAACTGTTCACTGCTGCGCTGGAGGATGTCTTCAAGGTTCTGGACTGGAGGGGGCTCGACATCAACGTTTATGGCGAGTACATCACTCACCTTCCGTTTGCCGACGACATATTGGTTATGGCTGATACCATGGAGAGCCTCAGTACAATGCTCGATGACCTCAGTAGAGCTTTCGAAAGAGAAACCCCTCCAGCCAGGCACAAAGATTAACCTAAGCGACCACGCTGAGGGCTATCTCCTATGGGCTACGAACCTCAGCTCAGGGCATCGCCGGGGGGACAACTAGGCCTGGATCTTGATTATGTGATTGTACCATCCTTTCGGAAAATACCTACGTGGAAAAGAACGGCAGGCTTATTACGTATCTTTTGCAAGAGCAAAACGACAGCGATTTTTCCGCAATAATTGCTCTTCCATACAGAAGTTTTAAAGTTGTTGGCGGTTTTGTTTTTAATAAGTGCATTTGACAAACGATTGTGTAGAACCTACCATACCTACACTGCAGGTAATTCCGACTTTTATGACATAAATCGTTTGATCGCTATCGTTTTGCTCTTGCAAAAGATACGTAATAAGCCTGCGGACAAGAAGTCGTCCAAAATCAGCATGGTTACATAAATGCACCGAATGCTTTCGAAGCTTGCAAAAATAATCCAGGCTCATCACATACTTTTAGAAGCATATCACGAAACTAAAAGTTTGTATGTTGAACTTCAGCTTTTGATATAAAACTCACTGAAGCATGACTTTTCAAGTAACCTCCGCGAAAGTTAGATGCAGACGGATTTCATACGAATGCCAGTATACGATGTAATTAGCACTTTCAAGCTAAAAAAAGAGTTCAGAATTTTAAGTATAACATGGAAAATATAAAATGGAGAATGAACTGAAAAATATCGTTAACATTTACATTTGAAAGGCAAACATTTTTTCTATGGCCTAAAATATGACTAACGGGTTTGTTTTACATAACAAAAGGAACGAATTTAAAACAATATGTATTTAAAACGAATATATGTGAAAGCACTCGAAGTTACATAATAACAAAGAATTAACATCACGCCAGTAGACTCTGAAAGGTTACGTTGAAAAAATTAATAGGCATTTAGGGACGTGCTTTAAAACAATAAAACGAAAAATTGTCAAAAAGAATACATTTTCTCTACACAGTACGGTAAATTCAGACAAATTCTCTTTGCTCACAATTTTACCCCACACACACAAATGTTTCTTTTACACAAATCTGAAACATTAAATGGCCAGCCCACCCCGATTGTTTACGGCCAGCAATCCGTATATCTTTCGGACCGTATCTTTTTTCTTTTACTGTTATCTTTTAGATTTTATCTTTATTAGGGCTGGGAAAGAATAGATGACGAATTTAGCTGTGAAATATAAAAGGTAATTGAGATGCAATAAGAATTACATTTTCTTTTGTGTGTTGTAGTTTGTTTTTTCTTTGAGCAAAAAGCTTTGTTCTGTAGTGTTGTCTTTGCTTTTGCTCATTTGTGTATTTATTCAACGTAACAGTTGTGACGGCGCGTTCTTTTGAGTGAGAAAATGTTTAAAATATATTCTTTGTGTTCTTAGAAAAGAAGTATAGTTTAAGAAAAATAAAAATAAATTACTTTCAGAATAATTTAATTGGTAAGTCTTTACGTTTCTGATTTTTAATAATGTTCACATGACTAGTATAACGCGATAACTTGGTATGAAATACAATAAACGAAATAGAAAAGAAAACCAGAGAGTATACAGAGTTTACAACCTGTATAAGTACTCTAAATTGTTTGGCATGTTCTGAAGATTCAGGAATATTTTAAGTAGGTCTTCTTTCTTCTAAGCTGAGTAACTATACCCAAGAAATCCTTAGCCATTTCGTAAAAAATAACGATTTTCCAAACCAAATTAGCATAATTTCTATTGTGGGGCATCTAGTCGATGCCCGACAATAGAAATATGACTTCAATGTAGCAAGTTGTTAATTTCCATGGAAAGAAGAAGTTTATAAATATGGCGGCACCTTTCTGCTACAGCTTGAAGAGCCCCTCCATCTGTATGAAAACCAAGCGTGCCACTTTTTCATACACAATTTCTGGGTTGCCTGGAAGAGATCGCAGAACGCGATAAGGCCGCCTGTTGTATATTTGTTTTTATTTTATGGTTTTTGTATTGTTTTTACCTTGGTGTACAATAAAGTATGTATAAATAAATAAAAACATATTTACTTACAAATGAAAGAAAACATTTCAAATGGTTCGGCCAATTTTTTCTATACAGTCTTTACAGCTCAATATGGCATAATTAGGCATTTTTCTAGATTTCGGCGGATTTCCGAAGCCGATAATGCTAAAAGAAAAACTCAAAGTACGATCATTGATCATAATTTGACTCCGTTTTTAGAGTTCCGTACCCAAAAGGTAAAAACGGAACCCTATTACTAAGACTCCATGGTCTGTCTGTCTGTCACCAGGCTGTATCTCGTGAACCGTGATAGCTTGACAGTTGAAATTTACACAGATGATGTATTTCTGTTGCCGCTATAACAAAAAATACTAAAAACAGAATAAAATAAATAATTAAGTGGGGCTCCCATACAACAAACGTGATTTTTTTGCCGTTTCTTGCGATAATGGTGCGGAACCCTTCGTGCGCGAGTCCGACTCGCACTTGGCCAGTTTTTTGACACGCGTAGTACATACAATCGCGTCATATTTTACATAATTTGCAAACACGGTTGTTGAAGCTGGTAGTACCACAATATGTTAAAAATAAGTACCGCGACAATTATATAGGTCTATTCAAACATTGTAAAGTGTTACCTGTTCTAGCTCGCGCTGAGTACCTGTTCCTCATAGAACATTTTGATAACACTGATATTCAGGTTCCAGTAAGATATGATGTGAATACTCGACAAGCAAAAACAAAATCTTTTCAAGTGCCACGCAAAAATAATTTTTATGGTAGACGCACTGCATCTGTCATAATACCTAATTTATTAAACCAAATACCCTTAGGCATTAGAGACTCAATGAGCAGTAAAAATGTGAAGCGCAAGCTTAAACAACACTACATCGACTTGATTACACCTTAATTTAATAATAGCGCGTTGATCAAATTTCAGACCATGGCATGCTGAGACAGACTCCAGGGGTCTAATGGTGTGCTTTGTGAAATCTTAAGGACAACTTGTTTTTATAAATAAATAAATAAAAAAATAAATAATCTAGTTAGATTTATATCTGTGGGTGTACATATTCCTAACCTTTCGAGCAATACAGGCTTGATTATGTGGTATTCAATAAAAATCCGATATAGCTAAAAACTGACGTCATAAGAAAGGCGATTGAAGCCTGATTTATAGAATTCAGCAATATCATAAGGGTTTAGTGTCGAATAACCTTTTTATGGAGTCCCTGGGGATCCTGTCCACGGCCTCGTGAAAATGAAAGAAAAGGAAAGTACCTACTTTGGTATAGAGTATTGATACGGGAATTTTCCGGATCATGTATTTTAATTTAGAGCTTTTTAACCACGGTCTTTGTGTTTTTAGAAGATGGTTTTCTTTTAGGGAATAAAAGAGAGATATTATGATGAGTTTGTTTTACTAAATAGTGTAAAACAAAGTCAGTCTTTACCTATATCTATTTCTTCGCTTCATCATCATCTTCCTGCCCTGATCCCATGTTATAGTGCAAGCCAAACTTCTGGGCCGCTGAAGTTGGCTTTCCAATGCGCAAGACACGAAACGGTGCTGTTTTTGTATGAAATTTACTACTGCGCAGCCATTGTAGTCAACTTCAGGGCGGCCAAGAAGTTTGGCGAAAACTATACTTGGGATCGGCGCAACGCGTTCTCCCATACTTGAGTAAGTGTTTCTTTGATATGTAGAATTATATTTCTGTTTTTATTTTTTTTGTATTTAATAGGCGTTGAGACATATTTTTTTTTATTTTAAAACTCGCTGTTTATTTTTTTGTATTTATTAGGCGTTGAGACATATTTTTTTTATTTTAAAACTCGCTGATATGTATATTATGCAAATTTTTATATGTGTGAAAACTTTAAAATTGGCCGTTTTTTGCATGTTGTTTCTGCGTATTAATTGTATTAGCTGTAAGTTTTCCTAACAATAATAAAATAATATTAAAATAAAATACCGTCCTGTCAACCGTCACGCTATCACTGACTCCCTTTTCTTTCATATTCACCTCACAAAGTCCATCCATCTTTTCTTTGGCCTTCCTCTCCCTCTTCATCCATCCAAATTTATATTCATAACTCTTTTAGTAACATGCGTTTCATCCCTCCTCATCACATGACCATACCAGGATTCCATTTACAGTTTTTAATTTAGATGTTGTGCTTCGAACAGAACTCAATCACTGGTTACAGCTGGCACTCAGTAACGCAGAGTCCAGCTGGCCAATCTTCTCACCACGATAATGCCCCGAAGGCCATTACCAGAGCCAATACAATCGGAATACCTAAATTCTAAATAGTGTAAAACGAAGTTAGTCTCTGCCTATATCTATTTCTCCGCTTAATTCTTCTAAATTACTTAACGGATTTTGATACGGGTTTCACCAACCTAAATAGCTAAAACCGAGGAATATTTGCCTATATCGCTGGTCCCGTGTGAAGCCATGGCGGGTCGCTAGTTAAAGACAACTTTATGCTGTATTTATTCTGGTTGATGTAAATAATCAAGACAAGATTGTTAAATATCCATAATGAATTACGCTTTGTCTAACGCCTAAAGTTAAAATGTAATCAAAAACCCGACTGCCCAAGAAGCGAACTAAAAAGATGTAAACAAGAAGAAAATCATGCTGTGCAGTACTACCACTTGTATGTATAAAAGAATTTTAACATACAAGTGGTATATATTTTTGTAACTCCCTCTTAAATGCCTTCATTTTGATACCCCACACGAAGGGAAAAGAAGAAAAATAAAATGGACCCACACAATATGGCGCCCAAAATTCGAAATGTTTGTTTTTTTTTAACGTCACTTTTCTAAGAAAACTTGGGCGGTGAAGACGTATCTACGATGTCTTCATTATATAAATCCGTCTAGTGATTTAAAAGAAATGAGGAAATAAAGAATGTTACATACATACAAGAAACGCGAAAAACATAACCCTTTCATTGCAGTTGGGTAAAAAAGACATTGTCTTTTCTCAACTTCATTTTGTATTTAATTATACCTACAAAAGTAAGTATGCCATATTCTATTCACATTAAAATATTTCAACAAGAGAGTTTTCGTTTTAAAACTCACGGAATTTCGTGTAGTTAGACAGGAGAATTCTAAGTATTTTCAGACTACATTTCCACTTATGAAGCCGGTATTCCGTGGAGTATTTCGTTTTGGTCATTAAAATTATATAGAAGTACATTCTTTGTAGATAAAAGATAATAAAAATTAAAGAGTTTTGTTAAATAATTTCAGTCATATATTATTTCAATTTTATTTTATTTTACATTTCTAGATACAAGTCCTAGTATTTCAAATATTTTAGTTTGATTTGAGGACTAGCATGTCTCCGCAGTTTACAATGAAACGTTATCGCGGGTGATTATGTTAGTGGATATGATTTCTATATCTCCGGAACCGTTAAATAGTTTTCATTGCCATCATCATCATCACCATCATGCCATCAGCCTCTTCTCTGTGAGAGAGAATGGTTTCATCGTCATAAATTATTTAAATTTTACATACCTAGATACAAATCAAATATTTAGAAAATGCTAGGATTTGAGGAGCATTTCTCCACAGCTTCGTTTCCGTTCCCGTGGGCTAAAGGAACCGTGACTTTTTCTAATGATACTCAGATATATACTAGCTGTTGCCCGCGACTTCGTCCGCGTCAAACTCGTAAAAATATATTTTTATTTTTATAGTTTCCCGCCGGAACTATGAATTTTCTCGTGATCAAACGTAGCCTATGTTACTCGTTATTGCATCAGCTATCTACCAGTGAAAGTCCCGTCTAAATCGGTTCAGCCGTTTCGGAGATCACCCGGAACAAACAGACAGATAGACAGACAGACAAAAATCTTAAAAATTGCTTATTTGTTGTTAGTACCGTATATACATTCACGTGCATTCAATAAAACGTTGTTATTTTGATATTACATACAGACACTTCAATTTTATTTATTTGTATAGATTTCTGCTACTAAACTTTTCGTAATCGTTTCAACTTATAATTTTACAACGTACAACTACAAAATTATAACTAAGAAAGCTAACAATTGCATCTGTTAATAATATTAATTAAGATACTTAGATAACAAACGCAAGAAACAGAAGGAAGTTACTAAAATCGAAGAAATAAAATCGATACTTGTATGTGTCAATCATTTGGCTATCAGTGAACCATCCAGACGTTCGGTCAACACTGAATTACAATTCGGTCAGTCGGTCAATTGGCCAGAAAAAACTGGTCATATGGGTCATTCAGAGATTGAATGAGTTAATTGGTGTTTGATCACTGATTCACTACTATTGGGAGAGTAATTTAGAATCGTTACTAAAAAAGAAATACGTGTCAATTCGCATACCTAGGTAATTCTTTTTTATGTGAATATACGTTTTAACAACCGAAGGAAAAAGAGGGGTGTTATCAATTTGACATTGTGTATCTGTGTGTTTGTGTATTTGTGTCATCATAGCTCCTAAACGGATGAACCGATTTTGATTTAGTCGAGAGTGTACATAACTATGTTTGATGAAAATTCGTTAAAAAGTTATGCGCATTATATTTACTCTTTGAATCGGGGTATTTTCACAAGATATCGTGTTATAATTACGTGTTTCTATGGATTGTCGATCGAAGCGTGTTTATTTAGATAAATTATGTAGTTTAAAGAGGTATTTGTGTAGGGGATTTTTAAATTTTTATTTGTTACTAGCTGTACCCCGCGGCTTCGCTCCCGTGAACCATCACACAGGACCCGTTTTCGGGATTAAAAATAGCCTATGTCACTCAGGAATAATGTATCTTTCTATTGGTGAAAGATTTTTTTAAATCGGTCCAGTAGTTACGGAGCATATTCGGTACAAACAAAAAAAAATCTTTCCTCTTTATAATATTATTATATACTAGCTGTTGCCCGTGGTTTCGCTCCCGTGGGCCACCCCACAGGACCCGTTTTCGGGATTAAAAAATAGCCTATGTTACTCAGAATTAACGTAGCTTTCTATTCGTGAAAGAATTTTTGAAATCGGTCCAGTAGTTTCGGAGCCTATTCGGTACAAACAAACAAACAAACAAAAAAATCTTTCCTCTTTATAATATTAGTATAGATAAGTTAACTCTTATTTTACTCGAATGTATCAAGCAGCAGAATAAGTTGATACCTACTTCATCCATATCATTATCTGCGAAATCTTTGCACAACTTTGTTGAGGTCGGCTACCAGTCTTTCGGATGTAGCTGAATACCTTACATGTCCTAATCATCAGCCTTTTAATGTTCCCACTGTTGGGACACAGGCCTCCTCTCTGTGAGACAGAACCTTAAATATAGCGACTGCTTATATATCAACACATTACCCAGCTACTGGGTAAACCGATGCCCCTTGATAAGACTGTTGGCAGATTCCGCCCAGGCCTAATTCAGGCCCGTTTCTTCATCGGACTACCAGATGTACGGCGATGCGCCATCGGTACGTGGTGGACATCCCACCCATACGCACTAAACGTTTTGAGAATACTTTTATTGTGCGTACAGCTAAGGAGTGCAATTCCCTGCCGGAGTCTGTGTTTCCCGATAGCTATAATCTAGGGGTCTTTAAGTCAAGAGTGAATAGGTTACTTTTAGGCAAGCGTGATCTATCGTCGACCACATCATTGCTTACCATCAGGTGAGATAGTGGTCAAGCGCAAGAATATAAGAGATAAAAAAACCGGCCAAGTGCGAGTCGGACTCGCACACGAAGGGTTCCGTACCATTATCGCAAAACACTGCAAAAAAATCACGTTTGTTGTATGGGAGCCCCCCTTAATTTATTTTATTTTAATTTAATAATTATTATTTTTTGTAGATAATATACAACTAAACATTCTGTGAATATTTCAAGCGTCTACCTGTTGCCGTTATTAATATCGAGCAAAAAACGTCAAAAATATCACGTTTGTTCTATGGGAGCCCCCCTTAAATATTTATTTTATACTGTTTTTAGTATTTGTTGTTATAGCGGCAACAGAAATACATCATCTGTGAAAATTTCAACTGTTTAGCTACCATGGTTCATGAGATACAGCCTGGTGACAGACGGACAGACAGACAGACAGACAGACAGACGGATCGCGAAGTCTTAGTAATAGGGTCCCGTTTTTACCCTTTGGGTACGGAACCCTAAAAAAAAGATTTCGGGCTACTCGAAACTACCCACAAAAAGATATGTTTTACTAGAACATCCACATTTCGTCAGAAATTATGTTTATGTTCAATGTAATAGTGGGCGAGTTCATTATTACATTCTCAATGGGAGAATAAATCAATTATCAAAGCCATATTTCAGGCATTTTCATTCTTAATGGAAAAATAAAACAATTATCTACTCCATATTCAAAGACATGTGACATATATCAAACCGCACTGGGCCCGCGTGGTGGATTACGGCCCATTCCCTCTCAGAGAGAGGAGGCCAGTGTCTCAGCACCATATTAAAAATGATGATGATGATATTTCAGAAGTTATACCGGAATATTTTGTAAAAGGACTTGAATAATTTTTCCTGATGAGGCGCGAACCTTAAGTACATATAAAAACCGGCCAAGTGCGAGTCGGACTCGCGCACTAAGGGTTCCGTACCATTATCGCAAAAAACGGCAAAAATATCACGTTTGTTGTATGGGAGCCCTACTTAAATATTTATTTTATTCTGTTTTTAGTATTTGTTGTTATAGCGGCAACAGAAAACTGAAAAATTTCAACTATGTAGCTATCACGGTTCATGAGATACAGCCTGGTGACAGACAGACAGACAGACAGACGGGACCGCGAAGAATAGAAAAGTATAATCGGCATATAAATAAACTGTTAGTAGGTAATTCACAGCCACAGGCACCGAAGGACGGGTCAAAGTAGGTACAGAGCTCACACCTACGCCTCCTTATTCATAATGGAAGGTCAAAAAAGGATCAAAGGCAAAGGAAGCACCCGAAAGAAGGCTAACGAACAAATAAGATCACGGCCATCCAAGAATAATAGCAATCAAAGATCTCGAAGGGACAGGAGCAAATAAAGTGAGATTCGTTGATCAAATCAAGGCATTTACGAGAAAATCTACGAGAATGTAATCTACCAAATCGAAGAATTCGATTTAAAATAGGATAAAATCAAGTCTGTATTCTTGGAAAGGTAAGGTGTATCTGTAGTACTCCTACAATTCGCTAATAAGTAATGTTAAGCCTGAATTCCTTACCTAATAGAGGGCTGCCATCAATCGAGCACCAATCGGGATCCAAGCCCCACTTTGCTACTGCTCAACCCGGGCATCCAACCCAGAATCTCAAACTCAACAGTAGCGCTTACGACCACTAGACCTTCGGTCGAATCAGGTTTTACTTCATCGAAATATGTTTTCGTAAAACAAAAGTTATTTTTCTACCTGCCACGTTAATTAATTTATGTTGCTAACAGAGAACTTAACACTTCAAAAGAAATGAGTATACGGCTGCCCGGTTTTTTTATGGACGAATATTTTCGCGCGGCGCTGAAATGAGGACAATTCTGCAAATATTGCGTTTCGTTATATCTCTGGGTGGCAACGTTTTATTAGCTTTTTAAGGACAATATTGAACTGATACGAGTGAGAGTATTTAATGAAGGAATGTATCTTATTTCCCCCTTCAGTCGTTTGCTGACTGCGATGCGTCATGATGTTTCCGACTCAACTTTATGACTACCTATCTTCCCCCCATTTATCTGTCTGTTACTTACTTTTATGGTATCTAGGTAATATTGGAGACATCTCGTATTTTAAGAGTGCTTTAGTCATATCGATATGATATAAAAACTCAAGTAAAATGGATTGATGGAAATGCTTTAAAAAATCGCTAAATAAAAAGAAATAAAAGCTATGATCTATAAAATATGTAACTGTATTATCAAATCGAATATACATAATGTACGATTAAAGAATATAGGTAGGTATTCCCTGAAAGTGTTGTGGGTCGTTTAATCCGAAACAAATAAAATGGAATATATTGTTTATTAAATATTCGACTTTATTGCTAAACGTATTTCATTTCTGAAATCAATCTGCGAAACGTAGCGAACTTACAGATTTTGATATATATTTATTATAGTATTATTCAGGCTCTGAATATTTTAGTATCGTATTTATATGATTCGATTTTGTTTCGATTGGCACTAGATATATTCTTACTTTTATAGCATTATTTGGGAAGAGTTAGGTTTTAAATATTGCCTGTAATAAAATCGAAATGATGCTTTAAAATGTCTCGAGGTAGGTTCAATTTTCTAATGCTTCTACATTTTTACAACTCTAGTTTTTATTTAGGTCGTAATTTTCGTATAGTGCATAATAAAGATGTCTAGAAGCGCTATCATCGGCTAGACCGAAAGCTTAAGTATAGAATTAGGAATATTGAAAAAGCTTCAACCAATTTCATTCTATCTATATAGGTCATTTACTGATTCACTACAGTCACTTAAGTACCTACAGGTAGTAAAGTATATTTAGGACATATATTAAATGAAATAAATACCCAGAGAACTCAATTAGAAACAAAAATAGCTTTGACAAAGTATAAAAATTTACTGTCAGCAAAGCGTTAAAAGTATAAATCATTGTCATTCAACTTTCATTTAGGTTAATGTCCACTGTTTACGTCTAGAAATAACTTAATTTCACTAATGCCTGCTATTAGGACCCATAAAAAATATAAACTGGATATATTTCGCACTTAAGGCGACTCCAATTTCTCGAAGTCGAAATTGGAACATTCGAGATTGCCCTCTATAGTTCGGAATCGTACCTGGGTTCCGTGGTCGGACGATTGCCTTTACGACATTACCCACCTACCTTCGTTCTTTTGTTTTTCTTAATTCCGATTGGAAAAGCAAATTCCTATTTCCAAAGAGGTTAGCGAAGATTTGCGGTGTTGTGGATAATAGAATAGTGTGCCAATCAGTTTCGATAAGAAAATCTGCTCGCTAGAAATAGCTGGAGAAAATTCTAAGTAATAAGGCAATAAGATTTCGTGTTCATGTGATTGTAATGGAAATGAAATTCGTTTATCTACGGCGATTTCTTTGAAAGGTTAATTTAAAAATTGTTTCACTGGTAGAAAACTATACTATTGCTATTGAGTGTTTTAGGCTACATTTTAAACCGATAGATATAAATACAAGGAACTTCGTTTTCCGCACTAAGGGTGAGGACAAACAAGCGTAAAATGAGTCGCGGAATTTACGCTACATTCAGTTTCATACTAAAGTACTGTTTGTACCACACGGCAACGCAAAATGAGTTGTCTTCTGACTCACGCGCATTATTTCAAGTGAATTGCGCTCGGGGTGAGGGAGGGGAGCGAGGCAAGCGTCAGTCCCGTATATACGTTGGATAGCAACTGACGTATCGTCCGTCGGTCTGGCAGCCTAACCGGATTTCAGTTGAACGTGAATTGCGGTACTCAAAGTACGCGAAACACGTCTCACAAAAAAAAGCTCGTTTGGCCTCGGCCTTCGACTCACATTAGGTCCTTTTGCGTGGGGGTCCTGGCTAACATAGCCTGCCTAACTTCGTTTATAAACACAGAAGTCTCCTGGGGGCTTCACAGGCTGCTGCGCAGTGACCTCACCGTTTTTACCAAGAAAAAGAAACACGACTTCTGTGGGATAGACCATATCGAAGAGAGTGACAGTAAAATAATGAATGTAGATAAGATTTGTAGCAAGTAGGTCCTATTTCTTGTTACAACGAAAAACAAAAGAACACATTTCAAAACTTCTAAAAACAAGCTGAATAAATCTGTAAAGTTCAGACGCACGTCTAGCAGACGTACAATTGTTTAGATGAATAATAGTCTGACGTCAGACAAAGATATTTGTCAGGAGGGTGCGAGGACATCAGTCTTACGTAATCTGTCCCTGGGGGTGTATCTGACATTTTGAGGAGTAGATTCTCTCTGATACAGGAAAACCGATGCTTAATGATCCATATCTAAAGGTATCAATTTTTTTTCAAAGCTGCCGTCTATTCTTCAATGCTAGCACACGAGTTCAAAAAATGGAATTACTATAAGCCATGGAAGTAGTAATTACTACCGGGTAGTAGGTACTTGCTACTTCCATGCTCACTCAACAAAGTGACACTATAGAACAAAAACCGGCCAAGGGCGAGTCGGAATCGCACACGAAGGGTTCCGTACCATTATCGCAAAACACTGCAAAAAAATCACGTTTTTTGTATGGGAGCCCCCCTTAATTTATTTTATTTTAATTTAATAATAATTATTTTTTGAAGTAAATATACAACTAAACATTCTGTGAATATTTCAAGCGTCTACCTGTTGCCGTTATTAATATCGAGCAAAATACGGCAAAAATATCACGTTTGTTGTATGGGAGCCCCCCTTTAATATTTATTTTATACTGTTTTTAGTATTTGTTGTTATAGCGGCAACAGAAATACATCATCTGTGAAAATTTCAACTGTCTAGCTATCACGGTTCATGAGATACAGCCTGGAGACAGACGGACAGACAGACAGACAGACAGACAGACAGACAGACAGACAGACAGACGGATCGCGAAGTCTTAGTAATAGGGTCCCGTTTTTACCCTTTGGGTACGGAACCCTAAAAAGGATTGGCGACATGACATTTCGGTAGCGCATGTCACTCCTATTCATTAGGCAGTACTAGACAGTTACCGGTGATAAAATGTCACTTTGTCTACGCTCTTATTAATAGTTTTAGTCGGGTATGAACTTTGCTAATTGGTTTCAAAATCTATTAAAAATTCCTTCTTTTTAATCACTGTTTTCATAACTACTTTATACAATTCAGTTGCTATATGAAATTCCTCAGCATACTATCACTTGCTCCAACTGAACTAATATAGGCCATTGTGTGAAGGGCCAGCCTAAACAAGGCACTCCTCTATATCGCATGTTTGTCCACGGTGTAAGCGCGTCGTATAACGATGTTAATTTATTGGACCATAGACTATAGAAGTGCGAGGTCAATCGAACCAGCTTGTTCGCACAATTAATTAATTTAGTCTGTGGTAATACAAAGAAAGCTTTTAATATAATGAATCAGATTTGGAAGACAGTATTTGGAATCTTGGAGAAATAATTTGTTTTTCAATACAGTTGTTAAACATGGCGTACTTTCAGAGGCTAAATTATGATACAAAAATTAAATCTTTTGCGTATGCATCTTTCTGTTACGCGGTCGTGACTTTTTTTACGAGCTCGGTCATTATTTTTGCAGTCGAGTTTTAAATGTATAAGTCAATTTAAATAAGTTTAGTAGCAAGGAGTTTTCATACATAGAATAAAATGGGATAAGATTTTATACGAGGAAAAATGAATAAGTCCATACGTCTTAGCATTGAATTCTCAAAAGTCTTTTAAATGGTTGTTTAATATATTTACTTACCAGTTTTAATTTAATTATTTTCACATAAAAATATGTCAAAAGTCGAATAGGCTGTATAGGCTGTTTTCGTTGTTTAAAAATATGTCCAGTTGCAAAAACGCGCCGTTTTCTGAATATTTTAATTTTTGTGTGACAAATTGTTTTTTTTTGTTAATATGAGTTCAAGTACAAGTGATGAAATGGAATTAACTCCATCCGATATCAAGATGAAATTTCACTCCCAAAATCTCGACAAATATACATGGCGACTTACGATAATTTTTTTTTATGGAAAAAACAAATCTAATTCTTTGATTTGTTTTTACTATTTTCCACAATTGTATTTAAAAACGTCGTGTGATACACGGGTGTGTAGGTTATTGCAAACTAGCTGACATTAACTAACTGACTGACTCAACTACACCAAGCGATCGCTGGATGTCCTGCGCGTGCAATATAATAATGCTTTTAGGATGTTGTTGCGACTGCCCCGTTTCTGCAGCGCGTCGGCAATGTTTGCTGAGACCCACACAGATGGTTTCCAAGCCATAATGCGCAAAAAAACTGCGTCGCTGCTGTGCAGAGTGCGGAGTAGTCGCAACTATATCCTGAGAGCTGTGGCTGAGAGTTATACTCCTGATATCCGACATTTCGTGCGGAGGGTGATTAGATAGGAAACATGTGTTCCTGGCTGGTCATCCTCAGCACGCAGTGTTTATAATATAGACTTTAAACTTTAAATGATACTAACATTAGAATATAAGCTTTTTGTAATATTAATCCAATATGGATCACTGTTGTCCGAATTAAATGAATTTGAATTAACAAGACCGAGCCGAAGGCGAGGGTTTTTATTGACACGAGTTTGCAATAACCTATTTTCCACCCTTGTATCACAATGTACTATATCCTTAGTTCAAAGTAGGGAACGAAAAATTACAATTTAAATTATTGTTCCAATAAGGCACACTTGCACCAAAAAATTAAGTCCGAGTTAGTTGTTAACACGAGGTTAAATTGACAATATGTCATACATAATAGACCCTGGTTATATCTACTAAGTCGGAGTTAGTGAGATAACCTAGCGTGACGCAAGCGCGCTTAAAAATGGTAATTGGTAGGTAGTTGGCATCTGTCTACGGTTAGAACTAAAAGCACGGCAGAAAAAGAGGAAAAGTCAAAAAGAAAAGTTAATGAAAGAAAATACCAGGATAAAAAATATTATAAAAACAAAAAACCCGACTGCTAATAAATAATTAACTGAAAAGAGAAAAACAATTACTAGGTATAATTTATACATTAAATATAGATGTTTATGATTATTTATTTTGCTATCAAAGTTACGCTTATCTTGAATTTGTGCCAAAATAGTAACATAAAAGTGTTAAGATATATATTTTAAAAATGGACATACATACATACGCTCGAAATACATTACCCTCCCGCAGTCGGATAAAAACTAAAATGAGATAAATATCTCGAACCCTTGAACCCCACCAAAACACAGCATTAATAACAGCATAATATCCTCCATAAAGCTAAATGAGACGAAAACTCTTCGCTTTCATAAATAACGGTAACAAATTCTTATTGTGATGGGTATATTATGCAAGAGCACTGGACTGGCATCTAATATGACATACGTTACGCTATGATGGGGCTCATCACCATGGGAAAATATTATATTTATATATATGCGCAAGAGAACCAGTGTTACCGATATAGCCCGAAAAATTGCCAAACTTAAGTGACAGTGGGCAGGGCACATTGCTCGCAGCACGGATTGCCGATGGGGCAGAAAAGTACTGGAATGGCAACCGCGAACCAGAAGATGTTGTAAGGCCTCCCACCAGGTGGACCGATGACGGCTGGATGCGGGACGCACGGGACCGGTCATTTTGGCGACGCTTGGGGGAGGCCTATGTCCAGCAGTGGACGTCTTTCGGCTGATATGATGATGATGATGATGAAGAGTAAGTATAGGAAATCAATAAGCAGAATGTTAAATTATATCGATCACACTAAAATTGACTTCTGAATGTTTGCCGAATGACATCAAGTGACGCCATCGCGCCGTGGGAGACCTGAGGAAGATGACGAGACGAAATACATTGTTTGGTGAGGAATTAGCCCACAAAATTAAACAGCTGTGAGAAGTCCCAGGAGTAGAGGGTGGCCTTTGCCCCGCAGTCGATTAGTATGGTCTGATATAATAATAAAAACAATGATGAAGACACATCATAGATCACTGTAGCTAAAACATCGAAGTGAACACATGCAGAACCCAAATACGTGCGCGTTAGTAAATGTGTTGTTTCCGATATCAATAAAATCTTTCATAACACAAGTGGCAATAAATAAGGAATGGTAAGTACCTATGTATGTTTTCAAGTTATCACGAATGCTCCAAGTTTTTATGACGCTGAAATATGAAAGCTATTTCGAAGTCTTTGCAAATATACTTTTCCAGTTAGAAATATTGGAATACATTTGTAGTTTTATTCAAAGTTGGAAATATCCTTTAATAGCTTCCAGTTCAGTAGACGATTTAACAAGAGACCCCCCACACATATTTATATCAAGCTACATAAATTATCTAGTAATAGACTCGCTTCGATCGACAATCTATTGATCTCGTAATTATTATGACGATATCTTGCGAAAACAGCCCGATTCAAACAGTAAAGCGGCCCATAACTTTGAACGGCTGAATTGATTTTCATTAAACATAGCTAAGAACACTCTCAATAAAATCACCTATCAAAAAAACAATATCGGTTCATCCGTTTAGGAGCTATGATGCTACAGACATAAACAAACATACAGGCACACACGTCAAACTTACAACACCCCTCTTTTTCAGTCGGGGTTAAAAAGGGCATAGTTTTAACGTTCGTCAGTTTTTCGAAACCTGTAAACGTATTCCATAACTGAATTTAAAAGAATGGCATGCAAACAATTCGGAAGCAGCGACATCGAAAAGCAATCGACCGAATACTGCCGCCGGCTGTCCTTTGACCAGTTCCAACTGCGAAGCACTGCATGCCGACGAGCAGACTCGATAATTAAACATTTTTTCCTTTTCAAAGACCCATCTATCTGCATGTGTAGACGGGGACTCGAGTCACCAGCCTTTGAATTTTAAAGTGTGGTAACACGAAAATTTCGTTCAGAGAGCCTTTATTACAGCGTAGAACAGAAATGGAAAAAGGTCAATCAGGGTAGAACACCAGGCTTTTCTCTAATCCAAGCCTGTCTGCACCGAGAATTTATCAGGGATTAGGTCACAGTAGCGTAAAGGTAACGTTTACTTATTCCGCCCGTATAGCTCCCTAATTGTACGGATTAAATAATTGCTTAGCTGTACATGGCCGGACTCTAAAGTGCTTGCTAAGCACAAATTGTATGGACGTAACAAAAAAATTGTTTTAATTGTGTTTTATTTTTCAACAATTCTGGAACGTTTTTCGTTTATACAGCGAATATATAATGAGCTGGCTTTTTTATTCTTGCCGAATACAATTAATCTTTTCCGCTGATCAAACTACGGCCTTAATCTAAATATTCCATTAGAATTGAACCATACAAACGGTAGAATACATTTATCAAAATTGAGCGAGTATTTTCGGAAACTCTCGCCGCATGGTATTGTGGCGGCTTGGTGGATTAGATTGATATCTGTTCATTTCTGTTTTGATTTATTTAGACCCCAAACCGAGCTACTCGACACCTGTAATCAACACGGCAATGAGAGTTTCGGTGTTGCCATTTCACGGAGATTGATTTATTGAATTCAATGTAGATTTTTACGATTTTATATCTATGACCTCTATGCTAATCAATCGATAAATCACATCTGTCTGGGTAACAGCAAACAAATTGATCGCACTAAACGAAATCACTTCAAACTTTCTTCAATCAGCGCTAAACGAAACTATCATCCAACAAAAACTGTTCCAAAACTTGTAACAACATTTACAAATGCTTTTAGTTAAATTCAGACCTTCGCTGGAAACCTTTCACTACAAAATAGCATTGATAAGTGAAGTACATAATAATAGAAACGGGTTCAGATGTGTAATCACAACAGGAGGGTATCCTTCGGGCGCTGTTGACGGACAATTTATATAAAACTACCCTCCCTACCTGAATTTAGCGGAAAATTTATTTTATCGAACGTCAGCCCTTAATCGAATTTTGGATTTAAATTATGGAAAGCTGTTTTGGGAATTCGTGTAGGGAATATGTAAGCTTTTTCAAGTAAAGAAACAAATTAAAATTTAGTTGTTCCACGAGCGTCAGAATTTTGTAAGAATATACCAAAAATGAGAAAGTCCCAGTAGGGCGGTCCAACACGCGTCGAGTGTTGACACATGTATAAGATACTTTTTTATACACGGGAACCGAATTTAGAATGTGTATAACACAAAATTAATTATCTTATTTCTATTTATCTCCAAAGACAACGAGGCCTAGCAAGTCATTACATTATTCGATCAGCTGAGGTTTGACGAGTCAATCTGATTCCGTGTCCCGAAGGCTCTAGGTTCGTGACGCATGACGGAGTGGATGTGGCCGGACGACGTCTACGTAATTTCCCTTGACAATGGATTCAGGCTGTCCGATATAAATTATAGGCGGGTCATGTCCCTGCTGGGCGCCAATAAGCCTCCATAATGATAATTTGCAATATTACCTCGTCAAATTTCCTCTGCAGTGTTTGTTAACTAGAAACTATGTAGTAGCTATTTAAATATAGTTGTATCTCTCTATATTCTGCAAATGCTTTACACAAACAAAAGTCCCACGCTGGGCGCCATTATTTAAATGTGTTGCGCATATAAATTCCGCTGACTTGTTCCTAGTTAGTACAACAACAACGCAATAAAATGAAACGTTAGCCGTTCATGACTTATAACACACACCACATGTTCTTATGACAGCCATTAGGGGGTCGAAGTGTCATGTCCTCTTTATTACAGTCGCTCAAACAATCAGCTAGTGACACCTTCATATAAAGCCGTACAAAGAAATAGATGACATACCCTCATTTCTTGGAACGCTACGAGTTTCATTCGTATTTTCTCAACCTTAAGATTCCGTACATATTTATTAGACGCTAATGAAAATGGACCGTGTAGGCTCCGGCCATGAATACTTAAAAAGGTTAAGTAGGTTTGCAAGAAGGTTTTTTATGATAATAAGGTAGGTAGGCTCGTTGACGTGTGATCGATTGGCAGTCTATCTCTGAAGTGATTGGATGAGTCGCTGATAGAAAATTGGTTTCACGTTCAAGTTTATTTTAAAAAAGAGAGGGGATAAAACGTGTTTTAGAAAATACTGATAGGTTTTGCTCGGCTTGTTTGCGGATATTTTTTGTTCATAGCTTTTGTGTTGGTGCGTCAATATTTACACCATCGTGTCCCTACAGACGTAAAAAGTTACGCCATCAAATCCCACTTTTATCACTCACAAGACGCGAAGACGAAACTATCTAGCTCCATTTAAACGCAACTATGTATCGTAAATGAAGAGAGATCCTTCCTAAAGTGTACACGAAATCTCTTAAATATAGCCGTAAAAGTAAGCTCTAGAAGTAAACTTCGCACTTAATGTCTCATTTATCAAAAAGGGTAAATAAAACTTTGTAAATATTTAAATATAAATTGCAGTAAGTAGCTAAGTTAGGCTATAACAGTGAAATAAAAGTGAGCCATATAAAATAAATGTACTTCGTTCGGAGAACATCGCTAGCTCAGGATTTACTGAAATGAGGTTTCTTACTTTATACTGTAGAAAGGCAATTATTGGATCCCCGAGATTTCAAAGAGGTCTATTTTTAGCGGTTTCTTTAGATTCAAAGTATCTTTTATTTTGGAGTCTGCCCATTAGGAATTTGTAAGGATTTGCATTGGTTTCAATTTTGATTATAGTTTTGTATACGGTATGCTATTTCTGTAAGAGAATCTTTACAGCCTGTATTATCTTCAATGTCAATTTGTTTGTTTGGAGCGTTTTTACTGACCGTATATTATCTTAACCTTCGTGTAAATTCGTGCTTAATGTTTTATTTCTCGGATGACGTTATCACCGTCAAAAAGTTTAATTGCCCAGCAGCAACTCCGAGGGCAAGAACAGTGGGACTCAAGGGGCGAGAGACAAAAAATTATGTGCAAACTTTTAAATGGCGTCGTTCCAAACGGCCCCCATGGGAATTTGTACTGATACACAAATTAGCTTGTTTCCAATGTTGTTCGAAAAACGAATGCGAATGTCGCTGGTTTTCGACAGCATTGGCTGAAAATAGCAGTTGACATCAAACGAAAATGGAACGATGAATTTAATTTTAAATTCGAAGAGAAACCGTTACATTTGAATCTGGAAATAGCTTTTGGACTTGGAATACCCACCCGTTTTTTAATACAATTATGTCTGCTTGTATAAAAATCGTGTTCTAGAGAAAGTTCTGGTGAATCCTCTGCTAACATTAAACATTGTAATACAATACAAAGTAAAATAAGCAAGCAACGTGTAACTAGGGTTTAATAAAAGAGATGCAGCTGGGACCGGCTAGCCATAACGACTAGTTTGTGGCACAATTAACTCAGAGATAGGTGTTACGAGCAAACGGCCGTAGAGCCAGGATAAACGGCCTTTGAGAACCGTTGTTAGTTATTACTGTAATAATTTCAGTAGTGCAATTGTTTTATGATTAAGAGCTGTACTGTCTCTGTATTTTGCGATTACACCTCGACAATGAAACAGCTTATACAAATGATTTATAAAGACTAAATAAACTGGATATAACATTTCATAAGAAGGAATAATAAAAAGCCTGTTAAAATAAGGTTTTCTTTTCGAAATGGGAAATTCAGACAGGATACAAATATTAATATATTGTAAACATAATTATCCAAATATATAGAATAAATTTTCATGCTGCCAGAAAAGGCGATATCCGGAGCCACAATAGACAGATCTCAAAATATTTCCAAGGCTTTCCAATTGAAAAGTACATAATAATAAAAATATCAACAACCTTACACCAATGATCGATGTTTTCAGACAATTACGTATTCGAAGGCACGATCTCCATTCACACGAGTTGAAAAGAGCTCGGCGCAATATGGCGATATTGCTCAAGTGTTGGATCAGACGTGTAGGAAGCCTTGGCAACCACTTATTTCAATAATATGAAAGGCTTTAGAAGATGCTATTTATATTCTAGATATTTATACTATATTTTTTTATTTACTAATACATAACATACTATATATGCTGCATTAATACGAGGAGTGTACAAATGGGATAAAAAAAAACAAAAAACCCGACTGCTTGAAAAGCGAACTAAAAAGACGTAAACAAGGAGAAAATCATGCTGTACTGTCGGAGGATACATCTTCGCGAGCTGGCTGACCAAAACCAGACGTATCCTCCGACTGCACAGTATGATTTTCTCCTTGTTTACGTCTTTTTAGTTCGCTTTTCAAGCAGTCGGGTTTTTTGAATTTTTTAATTAACTTTTTTTATTTATATCTTTTTAGTTCATTATTTTTTCGAATTAGGTACATTTAAACATATAAGTGTTATATATTTTTGAAATCACCTCTTATAATCCTTTATTTTGATACCCCACACGAAAGGTTTGGAAGAAAAAAAGCGCCATTTTTCTATTTTCCAATTTTCATGTAGCCAGTGACACTCGCGGGGTTAAGACGAATCGATTGTCGTAAGAACCATCAAAATCGGCCCACGCGTTTGGTCTCTAGAACGCCACATAGGAACAAACATACATACATACATACTTAAATGCATACATACATACATACTTAAATATATACATAGACTGATAAACACATTACACTCCTTCGGCAGTCGGGTAAAAAGGGGGCGGGAAAGATCCAATTGGCCATCAAACAATTCGTCAGTATTGCAGTCAACGGCAAAGTGCACAAAACACTGGCAATTAGCCACCTCCTAATAGCTTGACGCGATTCGATTTGTATCACATCGATTGGTTATTTAAATTGCAAGTACCTTCACATTGACGCAATGCGATGCCATTCGACCGATTTGTACTTGAAAATACGTGTACGCGAAACCCGACCGATGTCGCCTACCTACGCAATTTCCTTTGAATGAAACTATTCTAGAACTGCGTATAAAGGTGGTCGTAATTTTGAGAGCAGTTTACAAGTTGATATAAATAAACCGAAGTCTGTAATTCGTCTGGATTTTCGGATCGAAGTCGTAAATGGGAGTAGATATTACATAAATCAATCGTGACAGCTTCCTATTGCGACGTTGCCAAATTTTTAAAACTAAAGCATGATAAGTAGCTGATACTCTCACAAAATGAAAACAAACATGGAGTTTTCCCAGACTGAGAGTAGCTCGGAATAGAAATGACTCAATAACTGAACACTGGCCACAAAGAAACTGTCTATATTGTAAACACTACGTATGCCGACATATTGGAATTTATAGTGTCTGAAAAGCAGTATTGGCCTGAATAAAAGATTTTTAACAAAAATATTAGACTACCCTCCAGAAAGTTAGATACTTTCTACCTAGGAATTGGCTGCTTATTTTGAGAAGATATTTAATAATAATTTATGTTGTGTTTCATTAGAGCTAAGGGTAAAAAAATGGCCGTAGAACTTTGTAAGAGCTTTCCCAAGTTTAATGAAGGAGGTTTTAATCTACCAGTAAATTTCAAATTTCGAAACTTTTGCCGAGAAGGAAACGGTTTTTATTGAAAAGCGGCTGTGAATGCAAATTGACCCAAATCATTTGAATGGTCTATTAGCCTTCTTTGGTAAAGTTACGAGAGTTTTTGACTAATAATGTATTTAAATTGTTTCAAACTAATATTATAAAAAGGTAAAATTGTTTATTGGAAGTGGGTAATAATTTGAACCGAAATAACTAACACCCAAATATTATATTATATTTTAAACAGTTCAAAAACTTTTTATATTTTTTGCATTGCAAAACGAACACTAACTATTGCTAATATATATGAATATTTACTCTAAACCCTCTAACCCACGTGAGCAATGAAAAAAATACAAAATCTGAAATTTTGATAATCCCATGATGTGTGTTGTCTCTCGAAAATGAAAAGCCGTTTATAACGCTCAGTTGAATGATTAAAGCTTCGGCACACGACAAAAGGGGTTTAATTAAAACTAACTAAGCGTGCAGGTATCTATATGACACGATATTGTTATAAACTGGCGCGAAAGTTTGGCGCGTTAAATTGTCACTTTTGACAGCCGCCATATTGGTATTTCAAATAATGTTGCAAGTGTATAAAATGCTACGTATTAAGAAAGTTATGTGCTATTGATAACCTATTGCACAAACGAAGCAAAACCTACGTTATTTACTTAGATATTGGTATTATTAATAAATTAGGTAGCGACTGCAGACGTTATGGGTGTATATAAAATAAACGATCAAACTTATTTTTACTAAACATCTTTATTGAGAATTGAGTCCTTTTAATTGTCCACTTGGTCATATTTTATATACTTCAAGAATAATTCAATTTAAGTTATAGCTTTCTCAACTTTGCGAAAATAAAATGTCTACAAGGTGAAAATCATTCATAATCGTTAAAACTTTTGTACTTTGTAAAATACATTCTAGTATCATTCAAAATTCATGTCGAAGTTTAACAACTTTTTAGTTTGATATTCATTGAAAGTCAAGCATAGATACCGATGTAGGTAACATATGTGACACCTGAGGTCGCTTGAGGTAACGAACTTTTACAACACATACACAGGCTGGCAGAAAATACTTTTTTTTTTTTTTTTTTTTTTTTTTTATACTTCTAGCTGCTTTTAAAGAGAGAATGATGTAAATTATGAATAGTTCTGAAATATTTTAGAAAACTATTGGTTTAAATAAAATATTGCCTGGGCACTGCGTTGTTTCAATAAGTACTCCAGTTCCTAATAGGTAAGCACTTAAGTTTCTCACAATAGTTATTATTAAACTGAAAGTATTATCGCAAATAATGTAGGTAGGGTAATACAAATAATAAAACTCACTTACTGACATACTAATCAATACTTCTATTTATCTCCACACGAACCTTACCTGTAATAAGAAATAGCCATAAATTAGTAAAGAAATGATATAAAACCTATCTCAATCTGACGTTATTTATTAGCCTATATAAAAGTTATATCCCTTTTCGTATAAGTTACGTCTGGCAACATAGCTTCGCGGCTGGTAACATCGCTTCTCGGGTGGTAACACCGCTTCTCGATTGTCAACCCACAGGTAAGGGTTCAGGAAATTACGTAAAGTATTAAAAATAATGAAAGTTTACGAGGGTTCTAATGGCTTTTATAACTCGCCGTTAAAGTAAGTTATGGGTTTTGTACTTACAGTGGATTTAATGTCATAGTTTAGTTTAGTTATCCTTGATAGTTTAAAACTCAAATTAATGTTTAAACCGCACTGGCCAGCTTTAAATTGTAAAAGAGGAAGACAGAAACAGGGAGAGATAAATTCAGTTTCTTTCTTGCCTCGGACGTGTTATTAGGGTTCCGTACCCATCGGGTTGTAACGGGACCTTATTACTAAGACCCCACTTTCCGTCTGTCTGTCTGTCACCAGGCTGTATCTCATAAACCGTGATAACTAAACAGTTGAAAATTTTACAGTTCATGTATTTCTGTTGCCGCTATAACAACAAATGCTAAAAACAGAATAAATTAAATATTAAGGGCGCGGCGAAGCATGAATTGTCCATACAAACGTAATACCTAAATCATTTGTAAGTTGAGCATATTTCCACTAAATTATGCTAATATTCGGATTCAGACAGTATTTATCTAGGTTCCTACGTCTTTTTTTTTTCAAAATACTTACCTAAAATGAAGTTTAAGCGAATTCCATTTCGTACATTTTTACAGCGCAATTGACATGTTTTCTTATTGATTTTTCTATCTTAAAAAAAACAATATCTATAAAATTGTCAACGCTATAACATAGCTCATATTATCAAGAAACAAATTATCGAAAAAAAAATAAAAACACATTAAGTTTTCATTCATCATTTTTGGTATTACGGAACACATAAAAATAATCATACATTTTCAATAGCTAGTATTGCTGTCGCGTCGAGCACGTCATGTCAATGTGTGTGTAGTCGTGCTTCATACGGTTGAGTAGGTATCGCTCGTACGGCTTTTGTTCGGGGCACTTCGGGGTTGTTTACTGTTTGTTGTATTGTATATTTTTTACCCGACTGCCGAAGGAGGGTAATGTGTTTATCAGTCTATTTATCTGTGTATGTATGTAAGTATGTATGTATGTAAGTACGTATGTATGTATGTAAGTATGTATGTATGTAAGTATGTATGTATGTATGTATGTTTGTTCCTATGTGGCGTTCTAGAAACCAAACGCGTGAGCCGATTTTGATGGTTCTTACGTCAATCGATTCGCCTTAACCCCGCGAGTGTCACTGGCTACATAAAAATTGGCAAATAGGAAAATAGCGGTTCTTGGGCGCCATATTGTGGGGGCCCAAATTTTTTTTTTCTTCCACCTCTATCGTGTGGGGTATCAAAATAAAGGATTTTAAGAGGTGATTTCAAAAATATATAACACTTATATGTTTAAATGTACCTGATTCGAAAAAAAAAATAACCAAAAAGTTATAAATAAAAAAAGTTAATTAAAAAAATCAAAAAACCCGACTGCTTGAAAAGCGAACTAAAAAGACGTAAACAAGGAGAAAATCATGCTGTGCAGTCGGAGGATACGTCTGGTTTTGGTCAGCCAGCTCGCGAAGATGTTCGCGAAGATGTGTCGGGTTTTTTTATTTTTTTAATTAACTTTTTTTTTTGCGGTTTGTTGTCAGTGTTAGACGATTACTTTACTGTGCTGCTCGTGCGTATTTATTTATTTTTTAAGTACTTATTGTAATATTTCTGACACTATTGACCTAAGCTATGAACTTGGATTTAGATTTGCCTTGTGATTTGAACTTGATATTGAGTAATCTACTTTCTTACGAACTTTGCGTTGTTTACGGACTTTATTATTTACGATTTGGTTTGGTTTCTCACAGTAAGTTATATCCCAATGATATAATACAATAAGTTACTATTTTTACCAGATACAAGGACAATTGCAAATAACAAACCGCAAATACTGTATTTTTATAATATGGACGCCTAAAGGACTGGCATATGAAAAAATTGAAAAAGACAACGAATTTTGGAATTCAATAGTCTTAAAATTAGAAGAGTTTTATTTTAAATGTATATTGCCTGAATTAATAGATCCCCGTTTACCTAGAAATCTGCCTATCAGAGACAGAATATAAACTTTTTTTTTCTTTACCTACGTAATGTACAATTATTACAATGTACAATTGTACATATAAACTAAAAAGCATGCGTAAAAATGTTTTCTGATTATCATTATTGTATTTTTGTATTTCGTTCAGTCGATAATATTTATGGTCACCCTACACGACTTTATCACGTTTTGATTTATATTTTTTAAATAGATGAATGATCTATAAAGTAAAACATAACTAAATAAATGTTTATACGAAATTCTTGTTTTTATTTTGAATATTCTTAGATCAGAGCGCTGTTATTTGTCTATACCTACTTATGCGTAAATAGGCATAAATTATTGGAATATTTGTCTGGTACTAATACTTTGCCTAAGTAACATTTGTATTATTTTACTTGCATTCATTATTTATTATAACAATACATATTTGAGGTTTCGTAAAAGGCATAGTTACCTACATAAATAAGACAAAAGAATGCCGGCGCAGTTCGCGTTGGCCGGCTTGCCGGCTTTCGAGTCGTTATGAATGGAAGCCTATCTACTCGCACACACACAGCTGCGCACGGCGCACCGCGTGTGTGTGCAAAGCGAGATAGCAATACTCTGAACGAATTCTTCACTCGTCTCGAATTGCATTTGCGAGCTCCGTTCGCCGCGCTCTTAAGTGGAGCTCCTACGTGCGCGAGTCCGACTCGCACTTGGCCAGTTTTTTTTATTACTGGCAATGTTTAAGAAAAGGAGATTTGATGGATTTGTTGCTTTATCTCTGGAGATTCAATACTCCCCGATATTTTGCTTCATTTCATTCGTTTCCAAATGAAACGGAACAGTAATTTCTTTTGAGCTTCAACATTCCCCATTCCTTTCAAAAACAAATTCTTAATATCGGATGACTTCATAAAAGGGTCTAAACTTTTACCTCTGATTGCTTGTCATAGAATATTAAAGTTTATTTCTTTGACTTTAAGATTTAATGTTAATTAAACGTCAAACAAATCTGAAGTCGTACCTATAGTGGTAACATTTTAGTAAAGTTATTTTGGACTTTTTGGTAACATTGAATTCCTTTTGCTATTTAATAAGTTACTTGTCTCAACTAATAATAAAAAGACGTAAAATCGTGTTGTTGGATGGCTGTTTGTTACTCTTTCACGCAAAAACTACTGAACAGATTTTGATGAAACTTTACAGAAATATAGCTTATACATCAGAATAACACATTGGCAATACTTTATAAAGATATTGGGAGAAGTACTAATACCATGCGGGCGGAACCACGGGCCGCATCTAGTATCTTTATATTTTTGTAAGGTAATCTCTGGCAGTACTGCTTTGATTACGAAAATTCTTTGAACGATAGAAACATGCATTATTGCTCAGTGACATAAGCTCGAGAAATACCTCACGAGACTCTCCACTGTCCACCGGGATAAATAGCATCATTTATTTATTTATCCATTTACACATACAATTATTTCTGCAGGTAGAACCCACGTTAATAAAAGTAGTAATACAATGCAACACTCAGAGACGCCCTCGAAAACTGAGTACACACCTACTCACGTCCACGATTGACAGGTCCCAATTAAATAACGGCTCCAGGTGCCAGCACAAATTACATAGAGGACAATACACTAACTGTCACCCTCTGTCTTAATTCAGGCCAAGGTCTACCTGTGTTCCAAATTCTTTCTGCTTTTGAGAAATGATTGATTAACAAATATCATACATATTTTGACATGAAGAAGGAAAATAATGAGTTGCAAGTAGGGTAGAATTATCTCTGTCATTCAAACAGTCTCTTTACAAAGCTCGACGTAACTTCAGCTTCAATCGTTCCCACCGCTGGGACTCTGCCACGCGGGCCATGTGCGGGTTGGTAGATTTCACATGTCTATCTTCACTATTTTAAGAGCAGTGGTGTTAGGGTAGATGGACCCTTTTCCCGGATATAGACTCCGATTTGGTCCGTTGTGCATGTAATCCACTACGCGGACGCTTTGCGGGTTGGTGAATGTCACATGTCTTCGAAATTCCATAAAGGCGGATAACCGAACCCTGAGGACATCCCATGGCTCCAGACTTCGACATGGAAAGATGGCCGAGTTTGAGTTTCGCGGAACCATTTAAAAAGTAAGAGTAAACTAGACTTTTCATTTTAAGTAATAGCATTGAATTTTTGGTTCTGAGATGCCGGTTTCCTCGCGAGGTTTTCCTTCACCGTTTTTAAGAGCAGTGGTGATTACATAATTAACACTTAGTAAAGAGCCTGCCTAGTTTCGAACCAACGACGTACGACACGTAAATCGCTTTACCACTGGACCACGGTTCTCCACTGGGTAATGTAATTAATATTGAATTTGTTACAACTCTTATTTAATTAGAGTGTTGCGTGTTAGTAATTGGGATGTTCGCATTAATTTCGCTCGTTAGTCAAACAAGGTCAGTAGCCTACGAAATTGTGTGACACGAATGATGGCTTCCTACACGAAAGAATGTCGCCTTTTATTATAATTAATTGATCTATCTACTAAAATGTAGCCTCGGAATTATTTCTTTGCTGAGAGCAAAATGTACAAGTGGGCAGTACTATCCCACTGCAGGGCAAATATCTCTTCTTAAGTAAAGTCACCGCTAGATAACAATAAAATAAAAGTCGTTAACAGGTGTCTACCAATATATTCCAATATTTTAAAACGATACGAGTTAAATGAAAAGGCAGTTACAAAACAAACGTATAATGATATAATATCACATAAACGCGTGGATTACATGATTTAAACGGATAAAATGGTTCTACGTCTATTGAGACCAAAATTATCAAAATACCTTAAAATCATGTTTTCAAGTTACGTTATTATACCTTTTGGTACAAGTCGGATCGATGACATTATTTTTTTTGTTATCTGGCGGAGACTAGATGGATTATGTATGTATCGCTAAGTAGTATTCTAGATATAGTTTCTTTTTTTAGGGTTTCGTACCCAAAGGGTAAAACGGGACCCAATTACTAAGACTCCGCGGTCCGTCTGTCTGTCTGTCACCAGGCTGTATCTCGTGAACCGTGATAGCTAGACAGCTGAAATTTTCACAGATGATGTATTTCTGTTGCCGCTATAACAAAAAACACTAAAAACAGAATAAAATAAATTATTTAAGTGGGGCTCTCATACAACAAACGTGATTTTTTGCCGTTTTTTGCGACTATGGTACGGAACCCTTCGTGCGCGAGTCCGACTCGCACTTGGTCAGTTTTTACTCAAATAAATATGGCAAGTAGTGGTCCGCCCAATTTGCTTACAAAAACCTAACCTAATAAAAAGCTAATAAAATTTCTATACAAATAATCAGCACAAAATAATTACATTTTCAATAATTCTAACTGAATTTTCATCAGCAATAAGTGAGGATGATAAATTACTGAATTATGATTAAATTTAAATTGGTTTACCTACATTAAAAATTCAAGACGGTGAAAAAATTTACATAGGGCAAATTATCTAATTAGATTTAGAATTCAGATTAATTGAGTTAGAACCGGTTGAGGAATGAGGAACGTCTCCTGAGATTGGGGAGGCCTTAGATTATGTAAAGTAACAGATATAGCGTACGGAACAAGAGAGCGCAACCACCAATACAAATACAAATTGAAAAACTAATACAATCTCGCGTTAGTACGAAACTACGCGTCGCACTGCTTACACGTCACAAGTCATTTCTTATTTTATGTGTAAAAATGCCGTCTTGTATCTTTAAACATTGCAAAATCTGTTCACAATAACAAAAAAAAGAAGATGGAATATCTTCCCATAGGTAACTTTTGATTATTTTATAGTTTTGCTATTGATTTACCCACTAATATTTACGGCTCACTCGGAACACAAAATATCGGCAGTAATTGGTTGGTGTTGCCAGTTTACATCAAAATAAGTTTCCTTGAATTAGGGAAATGTACATGAGGCGTAGGAAGATCGATTAATTTATACAGGAAAATTTTGTAACTAGTGTGCAATTGTTTTTAGTGGTTCAGTATCAGTAATGGAACACATTTCCATTGATTGTTCAATACCTTTTTTATATCCGATTAGAAATCTATAAAATATGGACACAATCTATACGTATAAATATAATTCATTGAACCAGTGACACGCGGTGGGGTTGCGACAGGGGCGCGGGGTACCCGGGAAGGGGGATAAGTGATCGTATTGAACCTTCGCTTACCATTTTTGCGTTCATTTTTGTTTAGCCGAAATCTTTGGAGCCTTGATTTCTTTAATTTTTTCACATATTCCTTACAAAATTTAGCTTAATAGATAGGGTTTCCCATAATTAAAAAGTTTCTAGAACAAAAACAGGAAAAAATGCGGTTTGTTTACTTTTTAATTATAATGATTAGCGATTATCTCGTAAACGCGTGAACCAATTTAGATGATTCAAACAGATATAATGGTTCTACGCCAAGAACTTTTATTTGACACCAACATCATCAAAATATCTCAACAAACAAAAAAACACATTTTCAAGTTTCTCGCGTAATTATTCAACATGTATGATATCGCTTATCAATTCTTTAAAAAACTATCTTTATCAACTTGTATGGTAAAATTATAGTAATAAATATTTTGAATTATGTATGTCTTTAAATTATTTTTATATAGAAATTTCACAAATGCGTTATTTTTCAGTAGTTTATTAATAATCATTAAGTGAATTTTAAATAACTTTAATTCTATTAAAATTTATTTGATAACCATTATTCTGTCCAAATACTACAAGTAATTACTGTAAGTAACAATTTGTAACATTAATATTTTTGAGAACAATCGAAAAAAATGTGGGAGTTTTTTCCCAACATCTGGCATCCTTATACGCACACAGATGTACGTGTCTCTACAGTGCCGCTCTTCGCTGTCACGCACACTAATATATAGCGCGGCACCGCTCTCTTGTTCCGTACGCTATATCTGTTACTTTACATAATCTAAGGGGGAGGCCATAGAGCTCGGAACCGCCAATCCGGCGGCAGCTACTACAGACGCCATAAATAATAGAATCCGTGTCCCGCCCATAGATTTAAATAGTATCTAAAGATAAGGCCGTTCCAACGATTACTTTTACGCGTTCACTATATAAGAAACACGCCATTTTTAATGTCTCGCGCACACGATTGCTCCCGAAGATAGCCGACCACGTGGCGAGTTCGCTTCGGTTTAGCATGCCCAAATTTTTGCGTGAGAAAAAGGCTCGGTCCACCCTGGCAGCCAATGGTGCCCACGGAATTGCACTGGGTTTCGGCTGTCATAACCATAGCCAGAACTGTCATGGGCCGTCAATTTCTATGAAGAAACGTTGCCACTGACTGACACGGTTTGTATGGAAAGTTTTGACAAAGCCAGCTCTTGTAGTGGCCGCCGAGATGTCTCGGTGCTCTGTGGAGGATGTTAAGTTATTCATTTGTTTTGAAACTAGGTTAATCTGGTAACAAGTGTAAGTGGGTTGTTTGGGGTTTTCATTAAAAGAGGACCAAGTGTAGGGGTTCAAGATTTTGTGGCGAAGAAGCGAGTCCACAGTTCTACACACACTGAGAGAAACTGAAGAGAGATTCTAGAAAATTGCATTTTACTAACGGAAGCTTCGCGACAGCGAATTGATAAATGTCAAAAATGTCTGGTATTGGCAAGCGCTATCGATATGTCACGTGATTTGATCTTACATTCTGGCATTTCGATTTTCATTATCGCTGAGAGAAATACTCTTTATTTATAGCCTCCACACTGCTGGTACCCATAACAAAAGTACAGCAAGATATTAAGTGAGCACCCGAAATGTCATTGTCACTGACGTTCGACTCTCGCTATTGGCGCACGAGGCGAACGCGGGGCGCCGCGCGGGTAGGCGGAAGTGGGGTCGTTCGGGTAAATTCAGGGATATTTCGGGTGCTAATTTATCTTGACCGAGCTATATACAAGTTTTAAGTTATACAAATATCTACTAAATCTTACTAGTTATTTTCTAATATATTTTTGTACATGGCGTATTACGTTGTTTAATTTTATTGTCAGTGTTTGTACAGCATTTTTAGATCGATAAAACAAATTATTATTGTTAAACTTTGCTAACCGTAGTGAACCTGGGTTCAATTGCCAGTTTTATCAGCAGGATAGGAGATAGCTACTTAGTACCAGTAGATTTATGGCTGTATAGAATCACCTCCTTTTAAACATGCCTCCTACCTATTTAAAGGATACAAGTTTGATATTGTTATATTTTAAAGATGAATTAATATTTCTTCGTTTTAGATATTTTACACCGCGGTTTTACTTTAGGGAAATGCCGCATAAAGCCACTGCATATTCCTGCCCACTTTATAAAAATCTCATCACCAACTCCTAATGTACCCTGTACCACACTCAAGCACTTACACAAGTTAGCCCAAACTTCATCTTCCATCACTCCGTTTACATATAATAATTCCATCAAGGTGCTCAAGGTACCAACTAATGCAGAATTGGACATTGAAGCAAGACTACCATACAATTCTCGTTACTCTGTGGAACAACTAATTCTCATGGCCAGTTCCTATTATTGAAATTGTAGTAGCCAGGTGTTATACTAAGTGAAAAGGTACTTAGGTAGACCGAAACTTGTTCACGATAACGCATTGCAGGTGGATCTGTCCCGGTTGTAGAATGAATACTGGAAGAGCTATGCTTATTTTGTAGCTTAAATGTTCATTTGTTTTAGTCTTTGTATTTGAGATTTTGTTTGTAGATTCATAGCCGGTTCCTGCCAGGCAAGCAAGGCATCTGTGATATACACGCATTTTATCACGGTTTTTGTTCCCAAATTTTGATAAAAATGTGTGACTCAAGCCTGTCACAGTAGGCCGTGCTCGCCCTGCTAATTTAAGTATTTGAGGTTAAGAACGAGTTGAGTACTTGTCAAACTACACGTTAGCCTAAAAACCTATCAAAATTTGACACTAATGTAAGATTTGACACGTTCCTAACCTCAAATACATCAGAAACCGGCCATCAGAGTTAAGATGGCGAAGGCAATAAAACATTTGGGAAGAAAGAAAGAAAATATATTTATTTGGCATAAACTTAAAGGAACGTTTTCTAGACCAACAAAACAAAAATAAATAAACCAAAAGAATAAAAACGAAAACGAAAAAGTTGCCTGACGCTAGTTTTCAACTGAACATTTACTTCGTGTTTAGGATACGCGAAACGTATGTTGGATTGAAACAATATTTTTTAAATGCTTATTTCTTCCACCTTATGGGCGTGCTAGACAATTTGGTGCCAGTAAACAACCTCTAGGTCGGGGATGGCGAACCTATGGCACGCGTGCATGTGGTGGCACACGGCAAAATATTTTGAGCACGCTAAAATGAGGTAATTTAGCATCTAAGTAATTTGCAACAGCAGAAATGACACCAACTCCTACTTTAATTTAAATACAACATAAAACTGTAAATAAATATTAGGATTGCTGTAAGAATTTCTATGTGCAAATAAATAATTGATTAATTCATAGCATTTAGAGTTTTATTTTTTGTCAATTAAGACAAAGTCAAAAATTTTTGGTGGCACATAATTGTCAAAAAAAAAAAAAAAATTGCACTTTTCTAATAAAGGTTCGCCATCCCTGCTCTAGGCACTCCAGTATTACCTACCAGTAATACCAAATTATCTACATAACATATCTAATATCTTTATTTCTTTCCTTAATCATTCTTTTCAATCCTCCCCTTTTCACTGCAACGCAATCTTTTTCATCTTACATCTAATGCCTCCACAAGGGAGTCAGCCGTTGCTCTATTAACTCCAGCTGCCGTATACTGTTCTCTGAGGAGATCTTATGCGGTCTTATAAGGAATTAATGTAATCACTTTGCCGACATGCTCGCTAAATGCAGTGGCGAACTGGCTGGTATAATATTAATTTGATACTGCAGTTCGGTGGGGAGGGTATTGACTGTTTATTATTTAGGACTGGCCTTTGTCAGTGGCTTTGCGCGCGGGTATGTCAAATAAACCATTTGGGCACATACTTCCGGGATAAAAAAGCGTACCTTTTTGTGCTATAGGTGGGTAATATTCAAAAGGCACCTGGACTAATTACGTTGCGGGATCCAAGACAGTTAAATTCATTCTCCGGGACTACGTCGAGCTTCATTGTCTCGGCGCTTTTCTGGTGGTCGCCACTGTTGATTCTGGCTTTCAGGAGTTGCAGCGGTTTGGGAATAGTGCGGTGAGATTGTCCCAAAAAAAGGCACCTGGACTCTTGTGGAAAACATCAAGGAGTGTGGGCTTTTTACCTCAATAAAACCACAGCTTCTTTTCTTATTGTTTGTTTGTTAAATCATCCAATGACTTCTCCCACTCTGGGTGAAGCGGGAGGGCGTGTCAGACTTTAACTGACTAAAAACCACCCGTGTTCCTTCAGTTGCTTGAGCCAGCACCGGTAACTCTATTTCAAATTTATCCGCGACCAATAAAACCACCCTTATGATCACCTTCAGCGCTTAGAAGCGGCTCCGTGACCTCTTAAAAGACCACTCCGGAACGCCCTCTGTACAGCACCTTTCAGTTCACATCCCTGAGTAACTAGTAGTTAATGATAGTAAGCAAAGTACTATTTCTTAAGCCAGGTCATGGCCTATAAGAGTGAATTTTTTTTTTATCGGAATCCGTTAAGTCGTTCAGGTGTGATTGATTAACAAACATTTAGTCCTAATAGATATTTAAAAAATAGGGTAGTAGGAAGTAGGATAAGATGGCTTGTCCCAAGTGTTCTATATTGACCAATTCTTCGTTAGCAGCTCGAAGAGAGTATTTGTATCCGATGGAATTGGTCTAAAATTAATCTTGATAATGTAATAGCGTGGTTTTCCTTTATCAGAAAAAAAAAACATTAACACAACCACGGGGTCCCAGTGCTAACAAAGAAAATTTGGTTCAAACAAATGTCACTAGATGGCGCTATATGCATCGATTTGTTATGGAATTGTGTATAACATTAACATTTTCTAGAATTGATCATAAAAATTGTATGTTCTTTTTTAATCAACTCTCCTAAGCATAAAATTATGAAATATTGGGTTCTTAATTCACATTTCACAGAGTATTTGAACATATCATTTAAAACAATAAAACTGTAAAAACGTGCAAAAAAATACTATAAAAGAAATCGTCACTGTATTTAAAGAAAAAATAGTCACAAACCGAGAAAACCCTTTTACTTGCAAGTCGCTGCTAACACCATCTATAGTCGTGTAACGGAACTGAACGCGATCGAAGTACTTATAAAAATAATCATCTTAATCAGACGAAAAACGCTAAGTACGTCGACGTAAACGTAAATAAACGTTGCCCCACACTAGGAATTTCTTCCTTTATCGTGGGTGCGTTTACAAACATACAAACAAACTCACATACACAACACCCAGAGCCGGAACAACTATCTGTAGGTCATACAAATTTTTGTTCCGTGCGGAAATCGAACCCGCGACACGCAACGCAGCATTCAATCGCTCTACCACTGCGCCAACCGTGCGCCTAATGTATGGGGTGAGGCATCTATATGCTAGTTTTATATTATCTGTGACACAACGTAAATCTATATTTTATATTGTACTTAAGTGTTTAACAACAGCACACCTCACACAATACTTAATATTTCATAAAAAGAAAGTTTTTCCTTTGAAAAAAATCCTTCTCATTTAATAAAGCTCCAGATATAAGGGTTCCAAAAGGGAACCTAAATATGGCTTCAGAAATCCATTGAAATAACGCTAAGAATCGGCTCTCGAATCCTCTCGATGTCGGAAAAACATGTTTTCTCAAATGTGTCAGCACTCAGTACTTTTACTTTGAGGCAACGGTTCTAAGAGGAGGGAGGCGTTACGTCCTCGATACTTCAATGGTTCCTTTTAGCCCACGATTATGTCTAAAAATATCGTATTTTTTGGCATAAGATGAAGCTTTTGATAGTACCTATATTGAAGAAGCAGAATAATTAATAAAGGGTGATTTGCATAAAATACACAGTCGTGTATTTTATGCAAAGTTACATAGTCATAGTTTTCATTTTGTTACATAGTCATGTATGATACTTATTCTGAAGAATTTAATTACTTAACTGTACTATGAATGGTAAATTATGTGTTTCAGTAAGGTATCTGTAAGTACTGTATAATCAGATTCGCAAAAAAAGCTTCTGATCTGATTGAAAACAGTAAGTACACATGTTTTTTTAAATAAACGCCCACGCTTTCTTTTCAAACTGTACAGATTTCAGTACTTTTGCAAAACAGTCTAAAAATAAAGATTTACTACTCTAGTTGAGCTCATCGGTTTCAATATCAATTTTATTGCAAAACAATAAAAATATTATAAAACTCATCTGAGCCGTATATAAAGGCGATATACCTTTGTACGGGGATTAGTTTTGGCGCCAATCCAGCGCGAGTGTCCCAGGTGTGTCCGTGTATGCAATCCGCCATATTTGAATGTCCCGAATACGTAATTATAGTCCAAAATTTGTTACATTTTGGACTCTAAGCACGATTCAGGTGATTCTGTTTATTTGTTTGGTAAATCAAGTCTGATAGACTTATTTTAATTGAATGTCAGAGGTTTAACAGCATTTATTTTATGTCATTTGTAATAAAAACAATCAGAGGAGGCTCTTTTTTAGTCATCAGGGATCTGCCTTAACAGGCTTTTCATAGAGGGGATTCCAGGGTAGTGTTTTAAGAGGTAAAAATACATACTCTTTGGTCTTTTTCCCCATACGTGCAGGCGCCTTTTAAAAGGTTTCCCCCCGACAACAAAAAAACAGAGGTAAGGTTAAGATTGCCTACAGTATTACGGCCATTGGGCCCTCTCACTAGTGTAGCCATGAAATCATATTACGTACACGATTGTGTTACCCCTTCACTACTGAATAATAGCCAATGAGTTATTCGCTGCCCGCCGTCGGAGCGTGCGTCACTCAGCCGCACAAGAGAGGTCCATCAGAGTAATTAGTAATCTGTCAATGGCTGGACGTGGGATCGTGTCCGAAGCGAAGCGTACCTTGTTGCCGTTCTACATTCAAACAACGCTCGGTTTCCTCTCACAGCACTACGAAATAGTTCCAATTTAATCTGCCCGAAACTGTAAGCCGATTCCCGCGCAAAAGCAACTATTTCGCACGTTTCGAAATCCAGTTTATGGCTGAATACAGCGACCGATACGCATTATCAGCAAGTTTCGATTGCCGTAATATTTCCACAAAGCATTGCCCGTATTTAAGCCGCTTAGCTCAATTTATGGTGCTCGACATTACATTTGCTAATGTCCCAAAATGCTTCAGTGGATGTGCGGCCTAATTACATTGATGTTAAATGATTTAGAACGTTCCAAATAATTCGAGCTACACATTGGCGTGAAAGAGCAACAATGGAAATTAAATCAGACTCAATAGACCATAACATTATTGCTGTTTTACTGTTAAGTTTGTCATCTAGGGCTGCCACATTTTTAGGCATCATATTTGTAAATAAGTAGTCAAATTGTATCAATACCAAAATATGTCGTCACGGCATCATCTACTCTATGAATACCAACACTAACTACTATAGGAGTAATAATTTTCATCTAAACGCTGCTGAGCAATAGAAGACAGTCCAATCAAATGAAAAGCACGGAATGTAAGACCCAGGAGCATGAAATAGGTACAAAAGGAATCCACCAATGTTCTTGTAAAAGGATATTGATTCAGCGATGAATTTATAAGTCTATGGACATCTTAAAAATGTCGTCTGTTACTGGGCAGGCTGCCAACCTTGCTAAGTAGTTCAAGATGACTGGGAAGGCTTTCTGCAGACTTGTCCCAACTCATTAATGCACCTCCTCGGAGACGTTATTAAGTCTAGACTATATTTTTGTTGCCAAATTAAAAATTGTGTTTGTCAAAAGGGAGTTTTTTGGTTGCACAGCATAAATTTAAGTACAGTCTTGTCAGTTGCTACGCAATTAAATTATATTCGATGTTGGTATCTAGTATTAATCACATTAAACGAGGTGCATAAAAAAATACTCAAAGACCTACCCTGGCCTACCTATATGTATGACAGGCAGCCTTTAAGTGGGTCAATATCGTTAGTGAACTGAAAACCTTTAGTAAACAAGCTGTTGTGCAACAAAATAACGTGAAGGGCTTTTTACAAAAAAGAAAGTCTAGCCAAATAGGTCACCGATTTACATAATGGATTAAAATATTGTCAGTAACCCAGACTTCCAACATTCAGAAACATAAAGAATCACATTCATTCATTGCATTCAGCCTTTGGCATAGTGCCTAAACCGTTGTCCTAATTGGCACGGACAACGCTATGCGACTCAATCGCTCAATTCACGGAAACTAGGACAAAAATTGATGAACTCAATCAGGACACAGATTAAATGGACTGTAAACTTTTCAATTTATCAGGTTGTTGGAAAGGTTTTATGTTAAAATTTTCATAAAATTCGGCGTTGATCGCTTCTGTTAAAAGTCCTTCCTATTAATTAAAATTAAAGGGAAGCGAGGGGAAGAACTGTGGAACGCAAATTCCAATTTGCCTTTGTGGATTTTGGATTAAGTGAAGTGAAGACTACAGTGACAAAAGTATGAATTTTAACCGACAAAGTTTCAACGTACAACGCAAAATATCAGAAAATACGTCTGCTGTCTACAAAAATGTTTTTCCATATCCCATACGATAACAAGAAGTGCCATTCACAACTTGGGAAAAACAAAAGTTGATAAACATCGGTGCAAATATTTTCGTGGCAAAGTAACCCGGATTACTATTCAATTTGACGTCAAAGCATTATCGGATAAAAGAGCCGCCTGTAATTTGGTATGCGGATATTTTGATCCGAAATTTTCCTAATTTTTTCTCCGATTAAGTCGATGGGCTGTCTTTAAGTGTTATCTTTCCTTACAGTCGGATACCGGTGAAGATATTAGTGGAATGAACGGTTATTGAGTATTCCATTACACAAAGTACGTGAGTATTTTTTTCATAGTATGAAATGAAGAAAAATACTGTGTGAAAAAGGTCATTCCGCTCGATTAGGCAAAATCAACTAAGGGGAGTATGTTTTTCTGGGATCGTAGGTCGAGCGGGACTGTGAAAACAATCAAATAACACACACATTTCTCACCAAGAGATTTAAAGCTCGCTCACTTAAAAAAACACAATCACATGATGACTGTGCCGTAGTAACAGAATGTTTTCGTATTCCATATTGTTTTAATAACTTGTTTTTTTTTGTTTTGACTTTTGACTTAACAATTACCTGGGTAATTGACTTTTGTAAGTGATGAGTTTGCACGAAAAATATAACGAGAACTACCTTTGTTCTTTGTTGTAACTTAATTAATCCTAATATTTGGAATGTAGGTTAGTTAAGTTATACAGTTCAACTCATATGTGCGCGCAGTGCCATGTATGCGTGCGCTTGTAATTATACAGCTTTAATTTGTGTAGCCGAGCATACAAAGTTTATCCACACATAGAGAGAGAGATGAGTTACCCACACCGCACGCACAGATAAATTACCCACACATAGCGCCGCGTGCACAGGTGAGTTACCCACACATAGCGCCGCGTGCACAGGTGAGTTACCTACACATAGCGCCGCGTGCACAGGTGAGTTACCTACACATAGCGCCGCGTGCACAGGTGAGTTACCCACACATAGCGCCGCGCGCACAGTTGATTTGAACTATCATTAGCAGTTTTAACATGTTTTAATGTGACTCTTTTTAGGGTACCCAAGGGGTAAAAACGGGACCCTATTATATTATATATTACTAAGACTCTGCGGTCCGTCTGATTGTCTGTCACCAGGCTGTATCTCATGAACCCTGATAGCTAGACAGTTGAAATTTTCACAGATGATGTATTTCTGTTGCCGCTATAACAACAAATACAAAAAACTCTATAAAATAAATATTTAAGTGGGGCTCCCATACAACAAACGTGATTTTTCTGTCATTTTTTTGCGATAATGGTACGGAACCCTTCGTGCACGAGTCCGACTCGCACTTAGCTGGTTTTTTCTTTTGATACATAAATCTAACTCTAAAACGAGTATCCCTTTTATGAAAGCATTACTCTTTTCTCAATTGCTTTTTCAGGTTATTTTTATGGAAAATGTTCCTCTCACGACACAATCCACTTTACGGTGATGGTCGCAGTTTCAAAGTTGATAAAACTTTTGGAATTGCTTAGCAAGTCGATAAAGACGAAGAATGATCGGTTGACGATACCTGAGTTTGATCGTTGAGGTTAAGGGCATATTTTTTTCTTTTAATACGACATTGCTTGCACATATTTTCTGAATTTTAGTAGACCAATAAAATTATTCAAACTTTTTGGTGGCGCCATCTCTTGTAATTTATGTCATAAACCTATGATAGAGTACGTTGACAAGGAATTTGGAATTACAGGGGCGATATCCCTCCCCTTTTATCCTGCTCCATTATGTACGAGTTAAGACGAGAGCGAATTAAGACGACGACTAACGCCAACGACCTTGAGGGAACAAAACGCGCACTCATTTCACTCCCGCGCCACCTAAAATTTCGTAGTTTTTTGTACTTTCCTTATTATTCTGTGACTTTAAAAAATAAAGTCTCGGATCAAAATGTAGATAATTAAACTGTCTTTGAGATGGTGTTGATTTCATTATAATACGTCCAGCAGTTTTGGTGCGATTGTCGTGTTTTTGTCCGTGTTAGACATAACTTTACAAATTAATTACACTATGTTATACAAATAAAACTCAAAATTTGCTCAGATCAAATTATTAAGAAAATGGTCTAATATGTCATATATTTTTTCCAAAAAATTACGACTATCCATTTAGACGTGACTCTCATTTTAAAATCAGCTACTCAAGGGAATCGGCGCCTTAAACCTTGACCATGAAAGGACTTCGTATTTTCACCGCCAGCTCTTCATGCCACATGGCTGAAGACTGATGCATTCTATTTAGGATTACAGAGAACTTCATAAACTGTGTCTATTAACCCACTCCACGGAAATGAGAATTGTAGTAGTGTCGTGTGCCGCCATTGCCGCCATTTTGAAGTAAGAAGATTTTACCAGCTTGCTGGTGCACGTAAGCTAGCTTCGATCATCAGATAAAGCGTACTATTCACTCATTCCTATACTAAAGATCGCCTATTTTCAATCCATGAATAATTACCCGTCTTTTTCAACGACTATTTGTCAGACCCTTCAAATACAGTCCAATGCCTATAATAGGCACTAAGTTTGATTAGGTTTGTCAAACCGCTGTATCACTAATAATATGAAAGAGGTAAAGTTGTTTGTTTGCAGCAGATACTCTATAGAAGTTCTGATCAAATTAAGAAAATTATTTAACTAATGGAAAGCAACACCGTGTTTTCGCGAAAAAATGCACAGTTCTTTTGCGATAGCTTACGGGGGCAAAGCTTAGCTCATTATTTAAATTTGCAGAAAACCTCCCTGCAGGCCACCAACTTCCATGGCCCACCTGGAAATCTTTAAACTGACTCCGAAGCCAAGTGAGTCACTGCAGGCACATCTTAGATGTGGGTACTCCAATGACCCGCAGTGCGATTGCGGAGCCACGTCCGAAAAAATGCATCACCTCCTATCGTGCTCTCTGTGCAACAACATCTGCACCCTGAAGGATCTTTGAGAGACAAATGAAAACGCTGTTGCCGTGGCTGAATTCTGGTCAAAATGTATATAATTGAGGAATCATTGCTTAACATCAGGCGAGATAGTGGTCAAACGTGAGCCTATAGATAAAAAAAAAAAACATCGTACGACGAAGAAGAACTTAATCTTTGAAGTTTCTAGCAATCGAAGCTCTGGTTATGTCAGTCAATCAATTATATCAGAATAATAGCTTACCTAGATTGGACAAAAGTTAATCAGGTTTCAGGAAGAGGTAAACAGCGCAAATTATCTTGCAAAAGCTTTACCCAAGGGTGAAAGAAGATAATGTATTTTAATTTATTTTTGTATGTTTATTTGAACGTTTCTTTAACTAAGCTTTTTACAGTATTTTTAGAAAACGATCACATTATTATGTTTAAATTTTAAATCAACCTTCAGCGTATACATACTTATATATGAAAAATAATAATATATTATTAAGAACCAGAAGCAAAACACATAAAAGAAACAATCTTTTAATCCTTGGAATTAAAATATGCAAAAATAGTAAAAGAAACGTAACATAAAATTCAATATGTCAAGCCACGATAATTGTCATGTAGCACGTCCTTCTTGGTCAAGGTGCCAGCAGCAAAAGAGAGCGAGGACACGCTATGCATCTCCTTCTATAAACTCCACCGTCCGCAATTCGCAAAGGCTGGCATGGCATTAGCAGTTTCTATGGCACCAGCTCGCCTACCAGCTAACAATTTTTCAGAGCGAAGGGTGGCAAATGAGGTTGATCCAATTATTTGCCTATTGTGTATATTCATTCACTGTCGGAATTAACCAAATTATTCTGCGTAAACTCTAATTTACTGGAATCCACTGCTGCTTTCATCAAGTGAATTACAGGTATAGATGAATTATGGGCCAATGTAATTTGTATTATTTTATTTTGATTGAAATTCAGCTAATTGGACTGAGATCCTTAAAAAACGGCCTGTCTGTGCTAAAGGCGGTTAGAGACCATAGAAATTAGGAGAGGTATATTTTCAAATTTGGATTGCATATACCCGCGTTCCAAAATTAAACACTGCGTAATCTAATTAAATTATATTTGGAGACAGAAAAAGATAATCAAAGAAAGAATCGACATCTCACCTTAAATAAAGCTATCCTTGTAACACGAACTCTAACGTGTTCCCATAAAAATCGAAGTGATCAGTACACCACATACACATGTACGAGTGTAGGAAATAGCACGTGTCGTAAATGAGTCTCGTAAACCAAACGAGGGTATAAACCTGCCAATGAGCTCAGGGAACTCGGTTCTCTGACTTGACAGACGAATTAGGTACGAAAATTGTAATTTGAAGACCGGAGCTTGGGACCTTGGTTAATTTGGTATACATTGCAGTCTTTTAGAGTGTCAGACCTTAAGTTTAAAGGTTCTAACTGTTTTAAGTGTCTATTAGATGGTTATTACGTGCTAGCTTAAGGTACAGATACCCCTGAGTAGCTGATTTTAAAATGAGGATCACGTCTAAAAGGCTAGTAGTAATTAAAAAAAAAATATATATGTTAAATTAGAACATTTTCTTAATAATTTGATCTAAGAAAATTTTGAGTTTTATTCTTATAACATAGTTTATTAATTTGTAAAGTTATGTCTAAAACGGACAAAAACACGACAATCGCACCAAAACCGCGGGGCGTATTTTAATGAAAACGACACCATCTCAAAGACAATTTAATTATCTACATTAATCTGGGGCTTTTTTTTAAAGTCATAGAATAATAAGAAAAGTACAAAAAACTACAAAATTTTGGGTCGCGCGGGTGTGAAACGAGTGCGCGTTTTGTTCCCTCAAGGGCGTTGGCTTTCAGAGTAAAGAAGTCTCTCTGGAAATAATCGGGGTAATCTTGTGACTCTACGGAAATGATCAAACGAAGGGACTTAATTGACGGGGTTATTGTAAAACGCACAATCAATTGTGATTACCTTTTAACATATTTTATTGCGTCATTTAAGCTTTTGGCAGACGAATTTTAGCTCACATGGAATAGCAATGAATTCTGAATTTTCTTCAAATCCTTCGGATTGTGAATGAAAATGTTTTACGCAATTTTGGTGCTGCTACATGTTCCGTATATGTACAAATTTGATTTAATGCATTTCCCATTTCAGTGTCTTTTAAATACAAGAGATTATAATATTATCTCGTCAGTACAACAAATAATATTGAGGTTCCAAAAACATATTAATCTTTATTATAAGAATTGTGAGAAGAGATAATGAGTTGGTAATTTGATCATGAATACCCCAGGGGAGGATTGGAAAATAATTATGAAGATAATTAAGTTTGGGGTGGATTTTCCATTTAGCTCCCCTATGTAGGTAAACTTGGTTATAGAATGTAGGTAACTTTGGTTGACACCATTTTTAAATTAGTAGATATGATGTAAAATTTATTGTTTGTTAAAATATTTTTAAAAGGTAATCTTAGGCTTTACTGAATAAATCAATTATGTTTTACCTGTTTGAATTTATATCAAACTAACATGTTTACATAATAATATTATTTTATTTTTCTGGGATAATATGGCTTGTTACGGAAATGTAATAGCGAAACTGCGTGAAAAAGCTGATTAAATTTCATGTTGGGACTTTAAAAAAATATTATCGCCATCCATAATTCAATCAAATCCTCCGAGGCCAGATAAAGCCCTTTTATTTTAATAGATTGATGTGATCACCTGTCAAAATGGCCACCACAAAATGGCGCCGGTTCGTTTAAATTGAGAACAATAGAAATCTATTCATCCAGCGCGAGTCCTACGCAATTTCCAGTCCAGTTGAAACAAAAACCATTTGCTTTGTGACTTTTATCGCTGTTAATTAAAGCTCAGTGAATCGAGACTCAATGTATGCGCAGTTAATTGTATTTTATTCATTGACTTATGCGAATCTCTTGTTTTTTTGACGCCATAATTCACAGTTTGGTCATCTATACTTCATATTATAAAGAGGTAAGATTTGTATTTTTGTACTAGCTGATCCGGCAAACTTTGTTTTGCCGTAAAAACACCAAACATTCATCTACCCTACCTACCATAACCTACCTACCCTATGTACCCTACCCTACCCTACCTACATATCTACTCTACCAATGTAGGTAACGAACCAATTTTTTTTCCTCAATTTTTTTTCATAAGATCCTTCTCCTGACAATAACATACACAACAAAAAAGAATTAGCGAAATCGGTTCAGCTGTTCTCGAGATTTGCGCTTAGCAACACATTTAGCGATTCATTTTTAGGATTCCGTACCCAAAGGGTAAAAACGGGACCCTATTACTGAGACTGCGCGGTCCGTCTGTCTGTCTGTCTGTCACCAGACTGTATCTCATGAACCGTGATAGCTAGACTGTTGAAATTTTCATAGATGATGTATTGCTGTTGCCGCTATAACAACAAATACTAAAAACAGAATAAAATAAATATTTAAGTGGGGCTCCCATACAACAAACGTGATTTTTTTGCCGTTTTTTGCGATTATGGTACGGAACCCTTCGTGCGCGAGTCCGACTCGCACTTGGCCGGTTTTTATATTATAGATGTAAAGAATAAACTTAAAAACTACTAGACCGATTACAAAAATTCTTTCACCGTTGGAAAGCGTCACTATCCCAGGGTGACAGGCTACTTTTTATCCCTGTATTCCCACGGGAACGAGAACTACGCGGGTGAAACCGCGAGGCGTCCGCTAGTATTATATACTCAGGTCATATAAGGCCAAATCGAACTTGCCACGCGTACGGCTATCTTCGGGAGTGGTCGTGTGCGCGAGAAATTACAAAATATCCGCTTAAAAGACGTGAACATGAATAAAAACATGCTGTGCAGTCAGTCGGAGGATACTTAATCGCGAGCTGTCTGACCAAAACCATAGGTATATATCCTCCGACTTAATACCCCACAAGATGGGTACAATGTGGCATGCAAAATCATTTTTAGGGTTCCGTACCCAAAGGGTATAAACGGGACACTCGCAAGGTTAAGACGAATCGATTGACGTAAGTACCTCTATAAGGTTACGAGTATTATTCAGTTCTTTCTCATGTCAATGTGTTAATTGAAGTTAACTGAATCGAACAAGTATGACAAATTAATTATGTTTTACTAATAAATCGAATATTATTATTAATTGTATTGCTGCGCAAGCGTTAACTTCGTGATTGCTTCGGCCATAATATATTAATGTTGTGTTTTATTGTTCCGTTTATTATTTTCCGAGGTATCCCTGAGGGAGGGAGGATGGGGAGTGAATAGAAATCGGCTGGTTATCATTTGGAGCACGTTGTGGACGTTGATTGAGTGCTCAGGATTATTTGGAAGCGATGGGGTTATTGTTCGAGCAAGCTTTTATTATCACTAGTTTTTCCTTACTATTTCATACATAGGTATGTACAGGATGGGCCAGGAAACAGACCCCAACTATCGCCCTGTTTCGTTTAATCCTCAACTTTTGGCCCACTATGAAGTAAAAAGGTGTTTTATTTCTTTACGGCGAGCTTACGCTACTTACTTGTTCTCTCCTTTGCATCCAATGAAGCGGTAATTCGAAACAACTTTAGCAAATCAGTCAAACCCCTAGTTTCTAGAAAGAAAATTGTCTCAAAATTACAATGATAAATCTCAAAAAAATCTCCAGCACACGTAAGCTGTTGTACCTAATTGGCTGTTGACAATTTACTCAACCAATCACAGCAGTTAACCTGCGCGATAATTGGCAATAAACACAGGAAGAAACAGGCACAGATAATACAACACCACAACAGTATAAATAGGACATAGACAATGACATAAACGCATCATAGATAATATTTTACGATGACAAATGACCCGCCATGATCATCAAACAAGCTTGTTTAGCTGTTAATACCCAAACATGTCCGTGTATTTAATTTATTGTTCGTAACTGAACTGATTTAGTACGCATGTTAAGCGTGTAATATTTAGTTTACTAACATGATAATAAATAATGGAATAGGGTTGGCTTGTAGAAAGAAAAATGTCACTACACTACATATTATAAAATACAAGTCCCTCGCCGCGTCTGTACGCGATAAACTCAAAAACTACTGAACGTATTTTCATGCAGTTTTCACCAATATCTTTATATAATAAGAAACAGGCACAAATAATACAACACCACAGCAGTATAGATAGGACATAGACACATACATAGACATAGGAAGGTTATTTTATACAGGCGACGGGTGTCGGGTGATGGGTGTCGATATCTGATGAAAATACAAATAAAATTTAAGTAATAATTTTAGGGAACTACACTCTTAACGGCGATTGGTTCTATATTCAGTATCATCATCATCATATCAGCCGAAAGACTTCCACTGCTATAGGCCTCCCCCAAACGTCGCCACACTGATCGGTCCCGTGCGCCCCGCATCCAGCGGAACCCGCAACCTTCACCAGGTCATCGGTCCACCTGGTGGGAGGCCTTCCAACGCAACTACTGCCGGTTCGCGGTCGCCTTTCCAGAACTTTTTTGCGCCATCGGCCATCCGTTCTGCGAGCAATGTGCCCTGCCCACTGCCATTTAAGTTTGGCAATTCTTCGGGTTGTGGTGCATCGACACATTACATGTCGCATGCACAGCAAATATGATAATGGTCAAATAAATAATTATATATGCAGTTGTGTACAAGTGCTCACCGAAACCAGTTGTTTTATTTACATGACTCATAACACCCAACAACACGTACATAGAAGGTACGCTTACATCTGGTGACCCCGATTTGAATTAACACGCGCCGCGATTTAAAGTGATTTCCTCGTGTCGTGGTAACTGCACTGCACAACCTTACCAGCCTTCCACAAACGGATCTCACTGGTTTTGGTTTTCAAGAGGCATATGGTTACCGAAGACATGAGCACAAGTGGAAATTGTGGTGTGATACCAGCATGCGGAGCGACGGACAACAGTCAGGCCGAAGTCGCAGCATTAGGAATATCCTCGAAGATCCCGGATTTTTGGATAGAGATGCCCAGGGTGTGGTTCGCGCAGTTTGAGACAATGATGGCTCCCCAAAAACAGGGTGACGAAGTAAAATACGGAGTCGTACTGTCCAAGCTCCACAAAGACGCAGTAAGTCAAGTGGCCGACATAATAATGTCACCCCCCGCCACTAATAAATATGGTGCTATTAAAGAAAGACTCCTAGCCGTGTACGAAGAATCAGAGGAGCGGCAATTTCAAAAGCTGGTCAGTGAAGTGGAATTAGGCGACCAAAAACCGTCGCAACTGTAGAGACGAATGAGGGAATTGGCACGTAAGAGTCAGGTGGCCGAAAAAACCCTCCATGGTTTGTGGATATCAAGACTCCCTGATCACGTTCGAGCAGTGTTAACGGTCAGTCAAGATCAGAAACTCGACAACCTCGCCGCCATAGCAGACAAGATATTGGAAGGACGATCAGGCGAAGTGTCGGAAATATCAAGCGGACAAACACAGCTTATGGTTGAGTTAGTCAACCAAATGAGTAAGCTAACCATAGAAATAGCAGCCTTAAAATCCAATGCAAATAATAGTAGACACCGTAGTTACAGGCGCAACCGAAGCCAGCCGCGCACAAGATCCCACTCCAGGACGAGGATTACACCCGACAGTCCCAACTGGTTATGTAGGTATCATCATCGGTACAGGAATCGAGCCCGGAACTGTGAAAATCCATGCAATTGGAAGAAACCGTCGGAAAACTAAATTCAGCGTTGACAGAGGCGGTCGTCAGCGCTATCATACCGTCAAACCGCCTTTGCGTTACCGACCGAAAAAGTGGGTATCGTTTTTTGGTAGATACAGGCGCTAATATTTCAGCCATACCTAGAAGAGGGAATCGTTTAAAAGCTGACGACACATATAAAATATACGCTGCAAACGGTACACAAATAAAAACATATGGCGACAAAACGCTGACGTTGAATCTGAATATGAGACGCCCGTACCGTTGGACTTTCATCGTAGCTGACATTACGCAACCAATACTTGGAGCCGATTTTCTAGAAAGAAACAACATTTTGGTGGATGTTCGGAATAAACGTTTGATTGATGGTACAACTGGACTTCAGAGTAACGCTAAGTTAATGAAGTCAAGCACGCCTACACTTCGGACCGTAAATTTAACCGAAGACTACGCAGACATTTTAGCAGATTTCCCGAACATTTTGAAACCTCTCGATACAGAGTCACGACCGAAGCACGACGTTGTTCACCAAATCATCACCAATGGACATCCTGTTTACTCCAAGTCAAGACCTTTGCCAGCGGACAAATACCTAAGAGTGAAGAAGGAGATAGAACTCATGCTAGAGACAGGGTTATGCAGGCCTTCCAAGAGTCCGTGGGCAAGTCCTTTGCACGTGACATCGAAGAAAAACGGCGAGTTGCGACTATGTGGTGACTACAGGAGATTGAACGCGATCACGGTACCGGACAGATACCCAATTCCGAGACTACTAGACTTCACATACCTACTACCAGGAACCAGTATTTATTCAACGATCGATTTAAAAAGAGCTTACAATCAGATTCCAGTACAAGACGTAGAAAAGACTGCAGTAATAACCCCGTTCGGTTTATTCGAATTTCCAAGAATGCCGTTTGGACTACGAAACGCAGGGCAAACTTTTGTCAGATTCCTAAACACAGTCTTAGCAGGACTTGACTTCGTATTCGTATATATAGACGATATACTAGTGGCGTCATCTTCAACCAGCGAACACCGTCGACATTTACAAGAAACGTTCAAACGGTTAGACGAACATGGCATTGCAATAAATCAAGCCAAATGCATACTGGGCAAACAGCAAGTAGAGTTCCTCGGATATCAGATCTCAAAAGATGGTATCAAACCATTACCAGACAAGGTTGAAGCAATAACCAAATACCCTATACCAAAAACCGTACAAGATTTGCGAAGATTTTTAGGCATGATCAACTTCTACCGGAACAATATACCACAAGCAGCCAAACACCAAGCTCGGTTAAACAAATACCTCGTTGGATCGAAGAAAAATGACAAAACCGAAATACAATGGACTCCAGAGGCATTAGAAGCATTCGATCAATGTAAAGCAAGTCTAAGCGACGCCGTTACACTGTCTTCACCAACAACGCATTGCCCGCTATCACTAATGACAGACGCATCTCAAACGTGCGTGGGCGCCGTTTTACAACAGTATGAAAACGGAAACTGGAAGCCACTCTCCTTTTTCTCAAAGGGACTGAGTGAAACGCAGTCAAAGTACAGCACGTATGATCGGGAATTGCTAGCCATTTACATGGCAGTAACGCATTTTCAACCTTATGTCGAGGGAAGAGAGTTGATAGTTTACACCGATCATAAGCCGTTATGTCATGCTTTCACTACAAAACAAACCTGCACAAGTAAAACGATAGCCCCAAGACGGCTACGTCACCTCGAGTTCATCGCACAGTTCACGACAGACATACGTCACCTATCCGGTAACATGAACCCGGTGGCCGACGCGTTATCGCGACTCGAGCAAATAGATTGCCCCACACCTGTGGAATGGACTGAGTTAGCAGATATGCAACGCAATGACACTGAACTCACTCAGCTGTTAAAAAATTACAACCTTAACTGGAAAACAACGACATTATCAGGAACAAGACAACTACTCTGCGAAAATTCAAAACCAAGTTTACGACCGTATGTGCCGAAATCACTTCGAAAACAAGTATTCGACACCATGCACAACATAACACATCCCGGAATAAGATTATCGAAGAAAATGATCTCCGAGCACTATTTCTGGCCACGCATGAATACTGACGTCGGCATTTGGGCAAAAACATGCCAGGCATGCCAGAAAAGCAAGACACATAGGCACAACTCGGCCCCAATCGGAATTTTCCCACCCACAGCACGATTAGACCACGTGCACGTAGACATTGTCGGACCACTACCAGAATCCAACGGAAACAGATACATCGTGACAATGATCGACAGAGAAACGAGATGGCCGGAAGCTGTACCAGTAGCAGAGATAACAGCAAAAGTTGTAGCGGAAGTTCTCATAAGCACCTGGATAGCGAGATTCGGATGCCCAAACACCATAACAACGGACCAGGGACGACAGTTCGAGTCAGACTTATTTATCACTCTGACCAAGTCACTCGGTATTAAGAAGACCAGAACCACCAGTTATCATCCACAGTCAAATGGTTTGGTTGAACGCTGGCATAGATCAATGAAAACCGCGCTAGTCGCGCGCGGAAATACAACGAACTGGTCAAGCGAACTACCCATAGTGCTACTAGGATTACGAGCAGCACTACGACTGAAAGAGAATACAAGTCCAGCACAGATGTTATACGGAACTAACATACGTCTGCCAGGAATGTTTATCGAGCCGAAAACGCAAGTAACATCACCAGAGACTTTTGCACAGACACTCCAGAGGACAATGGCAAAGCTAAGCCCGTTTAGCAACAACCAACATGCCAGCAGTCACAAATCGTTCATACATCCAGACATGAAAAGCTGCGAATACGTATACGTCAGAACGGATGCTGTGAAGAAACCACTGACCCCAGCCTACGAAGGCCCATATAAAGTGTTAGAGAAGCAAGAGAAACATTTCAAGATTCAATTGCCGAAGAAAACATCAATAGTAACGGTGGACAGATTAAAACCAGCATACATTTTAATGGACGGAAAGGTAAATGAACCTTTAGAACGCCAGAAAAGTAGCAGTAGCGAAGTGAACGACGACAAAAATGTTGAGCCAGCAGAAATTAATAAGACCGCACCAAACACAACACGCTCAGGCCGCGTCATACATCCGGTGGTACGATTTACAATACCGCCAGATCAACAAAGAAAAACACGGAATAAAGCAAAGCATAATTTCGTCAACACAAACCACCAAACTACCGCAGCAGCAACACGCTGGTGAAGCAAGATCAAGACAATTGCAATATTCGGAAACATGGGCAGCTGGGGCTCCAAGGAAGAGATCGTGGTGGCACAAACTGCCGCTGGGTCACTATGGGGGGCATTTTCATCATCGCCGTTGCAGTGCTACTGTACTGCATGTACAGAAAGTGTAGGAAGAGGTTCTACAAGAACGTGACACGGCACGTCGACGCCAGGCAAACGCAACCAGCTCAGATTCCAACGGTCTCCATGCGTTGCTGTCAGCACCCAAACGGAGGACAGGGACCACAAAACGTTTAATACAGCAGCAATCGGGAAAAAGGAAAACAGAAGAAAAGTGTAACCGCGTAGTATTAAGTTCGATATTTTTTTTTTTTTGTTCGTGTATGGCTATATTTCGTGTAGAAAGAATACTTCTTTTGTCTTATTTTTTATTTAAACTCTTTAATTATTTTTATGTAAGTGTACTCGATTTTTTTTATTTGTTTTTAAAGGGGGAAATAATGTGGTGCATCGACACATTACATGTCGCATGCACAGCAAATATGATAATGGTCAAATAAATAATTATATATGCAGTTGTGTACAAGTGCTCACCGAAACCAGTTGTTTTATTTACATGACTCATAACACCCAACAACACGTACATAGAAGGTACGCTTACAGGGTTATGTCGGTAACCCAACAAGGGAAACTCATGCGGATCTCTACATTTCTGATTGGATGACGCAAGGAAACTCTGGGCATTCAGTAATGCCAGAAAAAAAAGCATCTTATTCCAACGAAAACGTATACCTATCTACTTTAAATGGCAAACATGACAATCTAAATTTAGTTCCTCCGTCACCTAGGTGAGATAGTGGACAAGCGCGAGCCAAAATTTATAAAAAAAAAATCCCTTGAACCACCAGGGCTACCACTAAAGTCGAAATTTTACAATCAACCGTCCTAAATAAAACAACCTTTAATGCTTAGCCAATAGGGTGCACAATAAACCGTTCACTTATGAAATTTGTTTGTTTGGGGTTAAAAAGGGTGGCGAGGTTTTAGAAGATTTATTAAGTTAAGCGGTATCGGAGCTCCCTGAGTAATTGCTGCGGAATTCCGTGCTGATAAAAGACAATTTTGTGGCAACCCTATAAGCTGCAGGCTAAGATAGCATTTGTAGACATTTTGTTAGAAGTCGAGGGTTTGAAAATTAAACGAGAACATAATTGCAATGTCTTGTTGAAATTATTTTGCGGAAATACAGTTTGTAAGGGGAATAGAGAATTCTAAGAAGTGTAGGTATAACAAACAAACATTAGTACTATTGCAGTGTCTCGTTGAAATAATGGGTGAAATACTGAATTATGTTTCTTTAGAATAGTGCAAATGTATTCTAAGAATTGTAATATTAATACATATCAAGATAATTGTAATATCAATAAAAAAATCATCAATAAAATTGCAAAGTCTCCTTTAAGATATTTTGCAGAAATACAATTTATTCGTGAGAGATTTCTTTAATGTGTGAAAGAATACGAAAAAAATGCAATATAACAAGTAGACACATAAGTTCCCGGAAACCTTTTATCAAAAGAAAGACTAGTTAACAAGTTCCAACTTTGTTCTCTTTACCAGAAAAACATTCATTGTAGTGAAATTTTATGAAAATGCACAGGGGAAATTCTGTGTTATATAAAATGATTGGATGCGCAGTGTTAATTCATTTGCTCACAGTAGATTGCATAATGAGCTAGAAGATCATCTACCAGTCAACAAAGAATGTTGAAGAGATAACAAGGCAGTTGCTTTGATTTAAACGTGGAAACCAAAAAATAAAAAGATAATAAGTAGCTGAATGTGCTAGTTAAAACTTTTTACTGTATCAAAATGTATTTGTACTTAAACAATCAGTTTCACCATCCGTTTCATATAACCCACTTCTTACTTATTTCCTACCAAACAATGTTAATTCTTACATAAGATAAATATCTGCACTATAATAATTCATGTAATCCTATCCCTAAGCAGAAGTTTGAGAAAACACAATTACCAGAAGTGGACAGCAAATAAACAAAGAGAGAAATAGTAAATATAGTAGGACGATAAATAAAACTGATTACATACAAGAGGAAAATAAATAATATGCCTTATAGCTGATGTCATTTGCAAAAGTACCCTTCTAACTATAGGTATAGATCGAAGGGAAACGTCCGAGAGGTCGAAGTCCAATCAGATGGTCAGACCAAGTCCGCACATTGCTAAATACCAGGTTGCACGATGCTCTCCACGACGCCAAAGACAGAAGCAGATGGCGCAAGTTGGTGAAGGAGAAGTTGTTTCCACAAAGACCGGGGAATCACGACCCTCAATAATGAGGAACACGGAGCAAGGAGGGGGGGAACTATAGGACTGGGAACACTTCCCGCATCTCAGACGATCAATAGGCCAAATGGATGGACCTAATGGTTCCCATCACGTGGCATGAGGCATAGCGGCAGGCCCAAACGGAGATGGCGGGACGAGCTGGACTCTACGATGAAGAATGGTCATAAGTAGCCTTACAGAGAAGAGGGAAGAGAGTAGAAATACCTTCCTTCCTATCTTACACGTTCTTCACATGCTCGGAATCTGCGTTCTTCCAATAATCTCCTCTTGCTTTGCCAGGACGGCCACAAGTCGGTTTGCATTCAAGCGGAAATTGCGGATTTATTTTCAGCACAACTAAGAAGAGTCATCTCACTTTCTTATTTTCTGTTACTTCATAAATATATATTTTATATATGTATATATTACTAGCTGACCCGGCAAACTTTGTTTTGCCATAAAAAAACACCAAACATTCATCTACCTTACCTACCCTAACAACCCTACACTACCTACCCTACCCTAACTACCCTACACTACCTACCCTACCCTACCCTACCTACGCTACCTACTGTAACGGGATATTTTCTTGGGAACAATAAAGCACCATATACTGAGAACGATGTTTATTAAATGTAACCCTTGAACACGTTACCAAAGTAAATAAATTTAAAAAGGGTCGCTGGTTGCAGTTGGCTGGTCAACTTTTCCTCGTACCAAAATATTTCCCAACTAATTTATAGTTGAGGGTGGAAGAACAAAAAATAAAAATAATAATAAAACGGAAGGGCCAGAAAGCCCGTCTCCTGAACCGTCGCGTAGCCAGCCAACTCCACACCGCAACAGCCTGCCTCGAGCAGATAGCCTCAGCCAGGCAATCAGCCCCAACCAGACAATCAGCCCCAACCAGACACCTCCTGAAGTTACAGAATAAAAACTTCTTAGCACAAAAACTCAAATTAAACACAAAGGGTTTTGAGTATATAGAACAGACAGGTCGCTAAAACACTGAAAGCAACATCCTATACACCGGGCTTTACATAGGCGAACACAATGGGTGAGCCGTCCGGCACTCTTCATGATTAAACACACAGAATTTAGGGTTAGACGGAGCAGACAATTCGCTACACATGGAAGGTATTATCTTACACACAGGCTTTACATAAGTGAACACAATGGATGAGCCGTCCCGCACTCTTCATGATTAAACACACAGATTTTATTGTTATACAGATCAGACAAATCGTTGGGATACGGGGAATATTATCTTAAATACCGGGCTTTACATAGGCTAACATAATGGATGGCCCTCCTGAGTATATGGAAATCATGCCTAAGGTGTATGTAAATAGGTATAATTGTATGGAGCTTGTCAACAAACACCCACAAAGGATAGGCCAGCCCAAATAATATAAATGTATCGGCCGCCCTAAGAAACCGAATACCAACTGACAGAGCCTTTAGGAAGTCAAACACGTACCTTTCGGAGGAAGTAAACCCGTAGGGTAGATAGGTCGGCCCAATTTCGACCCCACGCCACGTTGTTCTGAAAGAAACCAGCAAGTCAGCACACAGAACTCACAACGAAATACGATGGGGTCAATCCCCTGAGCAAGGCGACTTACCGTGAGGGATTATGAGCCCAGCTTGGGAACACAATCACGCCGGGTATCACACCACGACGGTTACATGCAGCTTCCAGGCCGCGTATCCACAATCACGCACGCGGTCACCGGCGATTTTTGGCTTCACGTATTCCGATCAATCACGACAGGCACATACAGGAAACGCTCTGCCGCACAGAGGCCGACGCCCACGCGATAATTCCAGCCCACTCGCAATCTCCAGGCTCTGCTCAAGCCGGTCAGCCCAAGAAAAAGAACCCTCTACGCAGTTCGCCCTTCGCCAAGAAAAAACTCTCTCACCGGGTGCGCTCTCATACCATCATTCTCGAACCGAAAACCTAAAACACCGAATCCCATAAACTGTTTCCTAAAATTTCCGTTTTCGAAGAATTTACGCGGAACAATTTTCCTTCAAAGAAATACACTATCCCAGACCTACGCCTCACCCTACAACTTTCCAAAACCCGACTTAAAATCAGACTACAATAAAACACTATCAATCCCTGACAGCCCGGATGAGAATTTTGAACGCACCCCGCTCCCGCGTTTCGTTCAGGAAATCCGATCGTTCTCGAATCTTCTGAACTCAAAGGCTACCATCATTCACATAAGCAATTCCTTGAGGCACGCCAACGGAAGCGGGACAACGTCTTCACAATCCCAAAACCAAACTCGAATCCTACCCGTGTGCTAGTCCAAAGAAATAATTAAGCCAATCTTAGCGGAGACGGGCGCGTTTCCGAACGAAAACGCAGTACGTCCAAATGACAGCTGCAGTCCGTCAAAACAAACAAAGAATACAGCTTCGGTGCAAGGATATCAAGTGATTCTAAGTTATTTTGGTGAAATGAGAGTGTTTATAGGGAACTCGACGTCCCAGGGTGCGGTTCCAAAGTGGTTCCACCACCCAGCGGCAGTTTTAAGGCGAATGAGCAATACAAATACGGCGGAAAGAGGTAACTAATTTTCTTTTGACAAAACTTTTATCTACCACAAAAAAAGTGTTACACTACCGTACCCTACCCTACCTATCCTACCTACCCTACCCTACCTACCCTACCCTACATACCCTACCCTACCTACCATAAAAATTAAAAAAAAATATTTAAGGGTGAACAACCCTTATCACTTAGGGGTATGAAAAATAGATGTTAGCCGATTCTCAGACCTACTCAATATGCTCACAAAATTTCATGAGAATCGGTCAAGCCGTTTCGGAGGAGTACGGGAACGAACATTGTGACACGAGAATTTTATATATAAGATATTTCAATATATATGTACGTGTATTTTACCTATTTTAGTATGTTAATAACAACTTCTTTTCTTTTTAAATTGTTTAAACAATGCACCTGCCTTGATATCTCTTCACCAGCCTTGGTTGACTGGTAGAGAATGCCTAAGGCATTAAGTCCGCCATTGTACCTTTTTTGTGCATGAAGTCTAAATAAATACAGCCTTATGATAAAATCCAAAGAGGAAAATGAATGGATGGAGATGAATGAATGAACAAAGAGAGATAGATAAGTATGAGTCAGCCGGGATAAGTAATTGACTGAAAAAGTCTTACGCAATGTAGGTCCATTTTCTACTCCACAAAATCCAAAACAAAAATACAAGTGACAGTTCAGAACCGATGTAACAGTACTGGGTTGATAAAAGTTCAATATCTGGAGATCTATTCCACCCACTTTTATTGGACATTGTATATTGCTGCCTCGGGAAATTGAATGCAATTTTAAAGCCAATATGAACGTAGTATATAAGCAGAAGTACCGAGATAGTGTGCAATATGGACGCTCGAGCGAATGCGAATGTAACGGAATATTTCAAGTGGATCAGTACTGGTAGTTTTGAGACACACTTAATACTGATATACAAACGGATGCACCGCTTAGACAGGAAACCGATCTCTTGGAAAAATACTGCCTTATGACTATTCGAATAATAACTGTTAAAAAAAGTTAAAAATAGACGTAACCGAGAAGAAAATCATGATTTGCAGTCGGAGGATACATCTCGTATTCGTCAGCCAGCTCGCGAATATGTATCCTCCGACTGCATAACATGATTTTCTTCTTGGTTACGTCTTTTTAGTTCGCTTTTTAAGCAGGCGGGTTTTTTGATTTTTTGAATTATTTTTTTTTATTTGTCACTTTTTAGTTAACATATTTTTTTCGAATTAGGTACATTTAAACATATAAGTGTTACATATTTTTGAAATCTCCTCTTAAAACCCTTCATTTTGATACCCAACTCGATGGGTATTTATTTATATTTTTTTAAAGGCACTTAGCTAAGAACACTTGGGCGGTCAAGACCTATCTAACGATGTCTTAATTATAAAAATGCGCCAAGTAGTTTGAAAGATATGAGGTAATAAAGAATATTACATACATACAAACATACAAACATACAAGATACGCGCGAAAAACATAACCCTTTCCTTGCAGCCGGGTAAAAACAACAGTGATGCATTGTAGGACAACGGTTTTTCTTTTCAAATATTGACGCTGTACAGAATAGTTTGTGGTACTGTATCTACTTTCCAAATCAATAAACACTTTGTGATGCAGAGGGTTTTGTCTGAAATTAGGTTTGGTTTCCAGATGGATAAATATTATGCCTTTAAAAAAAGTGGACTTTCTGTCTGTTTATCACATAGGGAAGCACTGCAGTTAGATTTGATTAGAAGCAACAAGGACATGAGTGCGTTGTAAATTAACACTCAACAGCTTAATCAAATTGTTTCGCGTATGGCTATAATTTATTCAAACAATTAAAAGGGTTTAGTTTAGAATGTTTCAGAAGAGGCATTCCTACAGCATTGTAGTGAGCAGGGCACATTGATCGCAGAGCGAATAGCCGATGAAGCCGAAAGATTCTAGACTGATGACCGCGTAGCGTAAGGCTTACCTAACGTTGTAATGCTTCTCACAAGAAAAACGGATGACTGCCTTGGAAATGCTCTGGATGATAGAAACGCAGTAGTGCTTAAGTTTACAGCAGAGGACTTATTTCGAATTAAATGAAGATTTTGATTGCTACAATCACAGCGCGGGATTCATGATTTTAGTGAGATGTCATTGGAAGAAAAGAGGACGCAGCGCTGTGGTCTAATTTTGATAAAATATTTTTTTATAAACATTTAAAAATAATGACCTCCAATTCAACAGAGAGCAGTGGTGGCCTAGTGGTATTGGTCGTGACTTACAAGTTGTAGGTCGTGGGTTCGAACCCAGGCAGGCGCTTTAATTTGTGTAAATTATTTCATCACTATTGCTCTAAAAACCGGTGAAGAAAAACATCGTGAGGAAACCGACACGTCCTAGAAACAAAAATTCGAAGACATGTGACATCTACCAACCCGCACTGGGCCAGCGTGGTGGATTACGGCCCATGGCCCATCCCTTCTCACAGAGAGGAGGTCTGTGTCCCAGCAGTGGGAACATTAATAGGTGATGATGATGAATTCAACATAACTACAGCAATATTTACGGTGAGATTGTGGTCAAACACAGGCCTATACATAGTAAAAAAAAAAAAAAAAAATATTTACTTGAACAACAAAGAGCGTTCTCTGTATACCAATAAAACATCAATTGTTCCCCAACAATTAAATCCATAAAATAAAATCCGCAGTTAACTTCATAAAGCGGTGGTTCCCTATTTATAACCCCAAAACGAACAATTCATATAAAGCGAAATCACCAATTAAAATGTGGGTAGTATATATATGATAAAGGAAATAAAGCCTCAATTCGGGGAGTTTGGTATTTAAAATGTGGCAACATTTCATCATTGACAAAGGTCGCGGGCGGTCGTTCGCGTTAATTTATGTGTCGGTGTTGCCATAAATTGCAGTGTTTTGGTTTGCTTTAATTACCAGTCGTGTCGCCCCCGAATAACGGATCTTGGTACGGTTGTAATTAATTAACTAATTACTGGAACGACGCCCGGCCCATAACTTTTGTCTAAACAATTGACTATTATTTTGTAGGTTTTGGTCCTAAGCAATTAAGATTCAGGTAGGTATTTGTTTTGTTAATTATAATATGTCAATAGATGATTTAGCTCCTGATTCCTGTACAAATATCGAAGGTTAGTACTTCATCTGTAGTTCTGTCCTCTTTTTTTTAGGATGAATTAATATTAAAAGAAAAAAAAATTAAAAAAAAACCTATGTCCTCTGTGTCTCTGTTTAGGATGAATTAATATTTGTGAAAAAAGAATGTTACTAACTTTCTTTTTTTAGTAGAATTCCTACCGAATATATCGTATAAAACTATGCCATAATAATTCGCAACAAAATAACGAGCAATTTATTTTTACAGCTTTTAATCCCCATCAGAATTCAAACAAACATTTTTAAAACGTCATGTCATCAAATTCCACAGATTAAAATCTACATCAGCGTTTCATTGACGCAGATTGACGCAAACAATCACTTCGATTTTCGAACACTCGTCAAATGCCGCTCAATATTTCGGCTTCAATTTATTAATCGGCCAGTTTCAAACCAGCGATCAAACACTGAATTTGAATTGAGAATTGGAGATAGTTTTCTAGTTGTGGAAAAACCAACACTATGCCTTATATGACAAAGTTCAAATTCCATTGCAACCACTAGTCTAGGGATTTAGAGGTCTCTAAACCATTAATTCTTTTTAATTTTGATTTGTTTTATAATCTGATTATGATTATGATAAGTGATGGATTGAAATTACCTTGAACTAGCTTCTGCCAGCGGCTTCGCCCGCGTGATTAGTGTTTTCTTATCCCAAGGAAACATTATACCGGGATGAAAATGTAACCTATGTGCTATGTCAGACGAACTAGATGATATTTTGCGCAGATCTATCTCTGTACAAAATTTCAACCAGATCCGTTCAGCCGTTCTGGCGTGACAACAAACATCGATGCAACCATACAAACTTTCACAATTATAATATTACTAGCTGACCCGGCAAACTTTGTTTTGCCATAAAAACACCAAACATTCATCTACCCTACCTACCCTACACTGCCTACCCTACCCTACCTACCCTACCCTACCTACCCTACTTACCCTACCTACCATACCCTACCCTATCTACCCTACCCTACCTACCCTACCCTACCCTACATACCCTACCTACCCTACCCTACCTACTCTACCTACCCTACCCTACCTACCCTACCCTTACCTACCTACCTACCCTACCCTACCTACCCTACCCTACCTACATACCTACCCTACCCTACCTACCCTACTTACCCTACCCTACCCTAAACGGGATAAAAAGTATATATATATCCTTCTCCTGGTTCTTAGCTACTTCCCTACCAATTTTCAGCCAAATCGGTTCAGCTGTTCTTGAGTTATAAAGTGTGTAACTAACACGACTTTCTTTTATATATATAGATTATTTACCTATAGTATTCAAATAAAGCGATCAAACACCAATCCGTGAGTCCATCGGTTTCAAATATATTGTTTAGGACTTCAAGGCTATTCCGAACTCCATCGATCACGTCCGAACGGTTCCGATTCCGCAGGTGATCCATTAGAACAGTCAATACATCGAGTATAATAATGGCACAGGAAATGGCGGGAAATGTACGACGATATTCCGATACAGTTTCGTAATTACTTGTATACTGTGTTTCAATAATTGAATTAATTAGGTACACTTAATTTATATTATGTAGGTCCATACTATAAAGTAATCCCAAAGTTTATAATAAGTTAAATATAATTGTGAAAGTCTGTATGTTTGGTTGTTTGTTATCTACTCAATCACGCCTCAACGGCTGAGCGGATTTTGATAAAAGGAACATAGACAGTAAGAACACAGACCTCCACGGTCGTAGGATACTTTTTGTCCCAATAGTGGGTCCCGAAGTATAATTTAGGCTTTGCTTCTTGAAAGTTACAAATAAATTATGGCTTATTATAAAACGAACGGATATTCAAGATATGTATGTAATCTTTACTATTTTTGCGATGGGTAGGTACCGTTGCGATATAGTCAAGGACCAAATAAATAAAAATAACGGATCTTTAAAGGTTCTATAAAATAAATCCGATAGAGAAAGTTTTATGCCAATCCGTTATTACGATTTATTCGAGCTCAAAAACAGAAGGGACGAACAGATTTCCCTTTATTAGTATTAGAAAACAATTTATTTTGATCGATAGCCATGAAAGAGGATAGCGTTGACCTTTAGAATTTTATTTGCTAGATATTTGGCTGTTGTAAAAACTCTAACACAGAACAATACATCTGTCAATTTACAATAATGAATGATCTAATTCAAATGGAACTGCAAATAATATTGATATAGTAACAGCCGAATTTTGTGGGCTTTTCGTGTTCTTCGATAAAACCGCCAAGAAAATAGAAAATGTATAACTGGTAGTCATTGTATTGGTTTCGTAACTAATTGACATATCTTGTACCAAATTACTGTTTATGTTACCCAATTACTGTTGTTGTACAGGTCAAATGGACAGTCGCTCCAATGTAAAATACTGGTATTCAGGTACATATTATCTGGTTAGACTAGGGGCAAACTCTGGTTAGACTGGGAGCAAACTCTGGTTAGACTGCGAGCAAACTCTGACTTAACTGCGAAAAGGCTAGGTTGTATTGATTACACAATATGTACAACATTTCCTTTATACTATTCTCCTTACACAGAAAAGGGACATATAACCAAACTTTCTCACTATGTCAAGGATATTTATGTCCCACATTATAGCCCAAACTATTCTCAATATCAGAAGTTGAGAAGTCGGCGACAGACGCTCTCAAGGTTTTCATAAAACTTAGCAACTTCTAAACAGATGATCGGGCTGTGGGCCTTGATATGCTTAGGGTTTTTGTACGTTGGATAGTAACAATTAGCTAAGAAACTTTTGATAAAGGCCTAAAAGACGGGAAAAATGGCGCGAAATAGGCTTCCCGTGTCCGAAGGGTCACCACCTCGATCAATTTCGTCCTTCTAGAATCTGGTGAAATAATTTGGTCTCAGATAAAATGTAAACGGTTTTTCAATGATGTTCTAAAGATGATGATGATGAAGCAGAAACCGTACTGCTGGATTCCCCCAAGTGTCACCACCTCGATCAATTCTGTCCTTCTCGCATCTGGTGAAACAATTTGGTGTCAGATAAAATGTAAACAATTTTTCAATGATGTTTTAAAAAGATACAGAGCTCTATCAGAAACCAGAACCAAGAACTCCAAATCAAAACCAAAGACAACTTCAAGATGGAAGTTTCACATCCAGAATTCAAAACTATTGAGTTCCGTCAATGCTACGGGTAGGTGGTGACAAGACCTTTATCTCAGCTCGTTTTCATACCACCGACAGTTTTCAGAGCAAGTTTCGTTGGCAGCCAGCCAGATCGTGGTCCACAATAATTATACTTGTTCGAAAGCACTGCGGCTGTACGTTATCGGGATTTGCACTGAATTCCCAATAGTTTACAAGGCTTTGTTGGAGTTTAAGACGTGCAACTAAACCTTTGAGGAAGGTAACAATGCTGACGTGAGTGGAAACGCCGGGACGGGACGCCCTAGAAGGACTTATATAGACCTTATTGGTGATGTTCTTCAGAAAGGCCAAGTGTAGGCGTACTACTGGCGTGCTTGTATGACCAGACTAGCTCCCACGGCTCCGCCCGCGTTTGGTTTGTACTTCTTCCTGATTATAGCCTATGTTCTAAGTTAGGGGGTTTATTTTCCGCACTTAGTCCCTCAGGTGGACCATTGTGCGTGGGCCATGGCGGTCTTTTGGTGGTTATTCCAACCAGCCCACCTCCCGCCAGAAGTTAATTAGGGATCCTGGTCTTCTCACAACACCTGTGTAGGATTATAGCCTATGTATTATTCAGATGTATAATAAGGTATTCTTAAGAACCAGAAGCAGTTATTTTAGAAGAATTAAATGAATAATAAACCAAGTAAATTGTATACCCCTCCACTCGGTTTATGGAGGAGGGTAGGATGAATAATGTAACACTATTATTACTGTAAAATTTCATCAAAATCAATAGTGTTTGCGTGAAAGAGTAACAATACATCCATCCTCACAAACTTTTACATAGTAGGATCTATAAAAGTATGCATTGATGAATGAGAATTGATGACTTTGAATGCTTGTAGATCAAACAGTGAAACAGGAAATATAAAATGAATGCATTATGCTGTGTGGAAGCCATCTTGCCATATATTCTTGTCTTAGTTTAGTTTTCAAAATCTACTACCACTGTTCTTGTTGTTGTAATGTAATGGTTGTATGTCGTTTTGTGGCAATATTTTTTTTTTACTATCTTTCTTTCAATTGTAATGGATTGAAAGCAACGTATTTCAATTTTCTAAATTGACTTTGTGTGTGTTTACTCGGAAACTGGTGTATGTTTGGCCATCAAGTTCAGTGTGGCGACTGAACTGAAGTTATCGTTTCATATTTACCAAGTCGACACTGCCATGCATTTGGCAAATTAAACTTTTCATTCACTGTACTGATGAGACATACGAAAACATAGGTCTTTTCGTGTTCTTTTTTTATTTTTTATCAGCGTGTATATTCTAATTCAGGCTATTATCTACACGTGTTCCGAATTTCATCCACATCCGTGTACCCGTTGAGGCGTGAGCGTGAAAGATTAACACACATCCAAACATTGGGACTAGATTAGGATCAGTAGGAAATATGATTCCAAAGAAATCATGGCCTCGGTAATAGTCATAATAAAAATGTACTCCGGTAATTCAATATAATTCTTTTGTAGTGATATAAAATGTAAAAATCCGGCCAAGTGCGAGTCGGACTCGCGCACGAAATACCATAATCGCAAAAAACCGGCCAAGTGCGAGTCGGACTCGCGCACGAAGGGTTCCGTACCATAATCGCAAAAAAACGGCAAAAAAATCACGTTTGTTGTATGGGAGCCCCACTTAAATATTTATATTATTATGTTTTTAGTATTTGTTGTTATAGCGGCAACAGAAATACATCATCTGTGAAAATTTCAACTGTCTAGCTATCACGGTTCATGAGATACAGCCTGGTGACATACAGACAGACAGACAAACGGACCGCGGAGTCTTAGTAATAGGGTCCCGTTTTTACCCTTTGGGTACGGAACCCTAAAAACAGCAAAAATATAATGTTTGTTGTATGGGGGCCCTACTTAAATATTTATTTTGTTCTGTTTTTAGTATTTGTTGTTATAGCGGCAACAGAAATACATCATCTGTGAAAATTTCAACTGTCTAGCTATCACGGTTCATGAGATACAGCCTGGTGACAGACAGACAGACAGACGGACCGCGGAGTCTCAGTAATAGTGTCCCGTTTTTACCCTTGTATACGAAACCCTAAAAAAGTATATTAATGTTATAATCTAAACGAGACATGGCGTGGTTTGGAAAACGAGTAACCGCACGTCATAAAAGATATATCAAAGTCGTTAAGAACATAACCACATTTTGGTTGCGATCTTAAGATCTTGTTCAAAACAACCGCAGAGTACAAATCACGGGTTTATTTACGAGTTTATGACTTGTCTGGCTACACACTTTCGGTAATAAACCTTATTTTATACTCGGTTAAAGAATTTTGATTAGGTAATTTTACTTTTGTTGTTAAAATTCGTTTTATGAGGCCAATAATAACAGTTTTACTATAAGTATATTGTCAGAGCCAAATGGACAGAGATCGTGAGACGAGTGACAAGAACACCAGTGTGACCAAGACCACTCTGTGAAGACTACAATAGCGAAACGACGAAGAAGATTGTATCACCCGTTCTAGATGGAAAACAGTATCCTAGGCTTAAGGCAAATAAATATGGGGTTTATATACCGCAGCGGCAACTGCAAACCCATCAAACTTTAGGGAATAATTCTATCAGAATACCCAACAGACCAGCACACATGGTACAATTTGAGCATTAAGACTTACTGGGTATAACTAAACTAACCCATATTGCTTTTGTTCGTATAATTTCCTTACCTATAAGAATACCCTTGAAGGAGAAATATCCTTTGAGATGAAGGGAATTGCCAAACTTAAGTGGCAGTGGGCAGGGCACATTGCTCGCAGAACGGATGGCCGATGGGGCAGAAAGGTTCTGGAGTGGCGACCGCGAACCTTAAGACGTTGTGTTGAAAGGCCTCCCATCAGGTGGACTGATGACCTGGTGAAGGTTGCGGGGATCCGCGAATTGCGAGACGCACGGGACCGGTCAATGTGGCGACGGTTGGGGGAGTCAATCGGCTGATATGATGATGATGATGATGCAATTTTGGTAACATTATTATGCATAAACATCGTTGATGCCCTTTGTATCTGAACTGAAAGCCGTATAAGCAAATGCTGACATGTGAATTCTTGAGATTTGATCGAAAACATCACAATCCAATTAGAGTAGGTAGACACGCGTGACAAATCTGTTTAACACTTCGGGAATACAGACATCATTTTGTGTTGTTTGACAAGACATTGAATGTGACAAGAGCCTTAATTGAATAGGCGTCCGACCCCATAGCTGTTCTGTCGAGTAAGCTGAACTCTAAACTGAGTATAAACGCATTGCCATTTGCCAATTCAGCAATCCCAAGTTACATCACAGACTGCGGAACATTGCGAGCTCTATGCAAATTCGTCTGCATCAGAGTTCAGACCGCCCAGCGATGGCCGCGTCCGGTTATGTGCCCACTTCATAATTTTTACCTTTTAAGAAATCATAAGGATAAAAGCAATATTTCTAACGTTATTATAATACAAAGACGTCTCAATTAGATGACTCCGGTTTCAGAAAGCCGCAATATCAAAAAACGGGTCCGTATTTGCTGTTGCTATTGGGTTATTAAGTTATCATAAATTCAAAATCAGATCAGGTCAGCCAAGCAATATGATAAAATCTGTAATTGGCTTCCCACTCCATAGCAGTTCTGTGGAGTTCATCATCATGATGAAGAAGACGGGCGGATATAGCTTCACCAGAAGTTTGCCACAAAGTATCCTGCCACATCGAGGACAAATAGGAACGGGACAGTCGGCACCCCTATATGAGCACCAACTCCAACCTCAACAGCTGGTCAACTTGTATCAAGCGCAAGTTCGATCATGCATGGAGTACTGTTCTCACCTCTGGAACGGATCTGCCAAATACCAGCTTCATGTACTAGAGTCAATCGAAAAGCGGGCGGGCAATGAGGCACTGGTCAAGTCAAAGCTCCAGAGCCTTGAATATCGTCGCCGAGTTGCCAGCTTATCGGTTTTTTATCGGGTATATTTCGGGGATTGTGCGATGGAATTGCATGATCTAATTCCGCCCAGCCCGTTCCATCATCGGACTACAAGACGTACGGCGATGCGTCATCGGTACATGGTGGACATACCACCCATACGCACAAAACGTTTTGAGGACACTTTTATTATGCGTACAGCTAAGGCGTGGAATTCCCTGCCGGAGTCTGTGTTTCCCGATAGTTACATTCAAGGAGTCTTTAAAGGCAAACGTTCTTCACCATCGATCACATCATCGCTTACCATCATATGCGATAGTGGTCAAGCGCGAGCCTATAGGACAAAATCAGGCGCTCAGGTTTGAGCGCCTGAAGTGTCGGAAGAGCTTCCTGAGTTTTTTTTTTTATTTTTTTTATTTTTTCTGTGTTTCCTCTCGCAGTTCAGTCAAAGTGACCGGTAACTGCTTAACCGGGCTTTCCCACGGAGACTAAGCTAAATAGCCTCCAGCTAGGCAAAAATTTCTAAACCTAAGCGACAACGCTGAGGGCTACCCCAGTTGGGGTCGAACCTCGGCTCAGGGCGTCGCTGGGGGGACAACTAAGGCTGGATCTTAATAAAGTGATTCTACCATCCGTTCGGAATAAGCCTACGTGGAGAAGAACGGACAAGAAACTCCAATTAACTATCTAGAATTTAACTATTGCACAGCGCGTTATGCGGGCTGGCTTGTCGATCTTGACTGGGACGTCGCGACGGGCCTCGGCGGCGAGGACGGAACGAAGGCGGTCTGTGTATTCGAATTGTGCTGGTCTCTTTTTTGCTCTCTTGGAGCAGGGTAGGCACAAGACCTCCTTATCTATGCTTCATGCACGACCACCTGTACCATTCAGGATTTGAACGTGGCGACTGACGGAGCTGTCTGAGTAACTACAACTGGGCCGTTTGCCAATTCAGTTATTCTAAGTTAAATTACAGACTGCGGCATTCCGGCAACTTTACAAGTTCGTCTGCATCAGGGTGTCCGGCCAAAATGCCGGGTCCGATTATGTTCCGGCTCCGTCAATGGTAACACTTCCGATTGCTTCGACGGGTGTCAAAGGATGGTGGTAGCGACCTCGGATAATAGACACCAGGAAATAAATGCAGGCGCTTCGCGAAAAGGCAAGCTATATTTTGGCTTTTTTTTAAAGAAAATGAGGTTCGTTGCTTGACTTTCCTCTTATAAGGGACAAAGAAAAAAAAGTAAAACGGTCAGAAGATTTTGTTCTAAATAAGTAAACGGTTAAATAAATGGCATAATAATAATACCAGCAAGTTACTGTCTCACTGCAGAGCAAAGGTAACTTAAGTCCAGGGGGATGACCATAAGCTCTTAGAACAATATTATTTTGAGTGTGCGTAAGAGACAGACGTATACATATATGACTTGTATACATCTCTCCCTCTTTCCTCGCACCATGATAGTTCTGATACGTCATGATACGAGGGCAGGTTTCCACAAGATGTTTTCATTCACCTTGATCAGCAATGTAAGCTAATATAAAAGTAAAAATTAATTAAAAACGTTACCGCATTTGAACCCACGACCTCAAGCAGAAGAGGCGATGTCTTAGCCACTGGGCCACCACGACAATAAAAAATAAATAAAAACAATCCATAATTAAAACTATTGGTAACGGAGTGCCTATTGAAACAACGCAGTGTTCGACACTGCGTTGTTTCAATAGGCACTCCGTTCACTTAGAGTATGTAAGATAAGAAATTAAGTTTATATACTAAATATTGTAGAATATATTTGTACGCCTCACTAGGCAAAACATGTCAGTACCAAAAAAAAAAAAAGAACATCCTGCATGCCTCCTGTATGTGAACTCATGTTTAGACAAATAAATTATCTTTATCTGTAACACAATCTATTATTAAAATGAAATGAAATTGAATAAATTGAAATTATTACTATCGCAGATAATGTAAGTAAGGTAATAAAATCACTTACTGACACGGTAATAAATACTCTAATATCGCCAAAAATACACGAATCTTACCTGTAATAAGAAAAGCCATAATTAGTAAAGAAATTATACCATAAAAATCTGACGTAATTTATTACTACTTAACCAGGAGGTGACCATAAGCTCTTAGAGTAAGGTTATTTTGAGTGTGCGCAAGGGGCAGATATATACAAGTCATATACATCTTACACACACTCAAAATAACCTTACTCTAAGAGCTTGTGGTTACCCCCCAGAAAAGTCCTAGATTTGTAAAAATATGGAACTTTCCCCAAGCATGACTAATTCTGTTAGCTTTTAGTATCTTCAATTCATCATTTGTTCTGGAAGAAATATAGAATTTTCATTTTCGATGACTCATATTCTGTCAGCCAGAAAAAGTTTTCTAACGAAATAATCGCCATATTTTATCTTACGACAGAAACCAACAAATTACGCTTACTCAGCAAATATTTATTTGAGAGCTAGATAGACTTGGCTAGGTACACAAAAATTATGTAATTTAATTCGTGTATTTTCTATTGGCAATATGCCAAAGCTCTGCGGATTTCACAGCAGTTATTAGTCTAAGCTTCCAATGCAGGAACATTGGTTGGAGGGCTGTTATGTCATCTAATCTGGGCACAATATGCTATTGTGTTCGATGTCGGTTGTAAGACAATTTGTAGTTGGATTTAAGGCTTTGTAGGATTGGTATAGTGCTGGCCAAACTTCTGGGCCGCCCTGAAGTTGGCTTGTCGATGCCCAAGGCAGGAAACGGTGTTGTTTTTGTATGAAATTCACTACTGCGCAGCCATTGTAGCCAACTTCAGGGCGGCCAAGAAGTTTGGCGAGTACTATACCTGTCCAGACACCTGCACTTATCATTAGTTCACTGGGCCCCTGAGGTACTGTCACCTATTTCAGGGGTCAGGGTTTTACTCGTTTTGTAATTTTATTCATGCTAATAAACAAATTATTTACTTTTGAGGACCTATTGGACGCCACTGACGTTGCTATAAACTCGGAAATCTACTGGCATAAAATTTTATCTGAGAACTTAACCAACGCCTCGAAAAAAGATGATTGGTAGAGTAAGTCTTTAAAGAGCCAAGCAAGAGCAATAATGCCATACCTAATTGTGATAAGTACCAGGGAAAAACAAAGATATGTATTCTGGAGACAACAAGTCGGAAGATACATCCTAACCATACACAGTAAAGGTTTTGAGACTTAGTTTTTTTTTTTAGGGTTCGAACCAAAATGGTAATAAGGAACCTTTATGGTCGACTAAGTCTGTCTGTCCGTATTTTACTCGTAGGAGAAGTTGCCTTCATAAGTTTTGTGATGTTATGTAACACAGACGCGCCTCAGAACTTTTCGCTTTATGAACGAGAAAACACTCGTCTAGAATTCTAAAAATAGCTCGGGAATTTATCTATTCTATCCCAGACCGCATTTATGACAGTTTATGTCTGATCTTGATATTATCAAGGTCTATCATCATCATCATCATCATATCAGCCGAAAGACGTCCACTGCTGGACATAGGCTTCCCCCAAGCGTCGCCACATTGACCGGTCCCGTGCGTCTCGCAACCAGCGGATCCCCGCAACCTTCACCAGGACATCGGTCCACCTGGTGGGAGGCCTTCCAACGCAACGTCTTCCGGTTCGCGGTCGCCACTCCAGAACCTTTCTGCCCCATCGGCCATCCGTTCTGCGAGCAATGTGCCCAGCCCACTGCCACTTAAGTTTGGCAATTCTTCAAGGTCTAAGTAAGTCATAAATATAAAGTTACACAATCACGAAAAATCCACGAAATTTCCGTGCGTTCAAGCTTTTTTGCCATACCTATTATTGGAATCAAATATAACAGCTCACAATGTTAGGACCCATTAATATTAATGCTAATTTTTATCCGTGGTGCTAGGGCAACTGGGCTTATCCCAGTTGTAGACGACCGTTTGTGCGTATTGGCCTTGTTTGTTCTATCTCCTGCTTGTTATGGAGAGAAGTGGAAATTTCTATATTTTTCCTACTATAGGGTAGTTACTTCTACTAGTTACCCTTCCTACTTCCTTTATTCTTTTCTGATTAATTTCGTTGCGGGATCCAAGATAGTTAAATTCATTCTCCGGGACTTCGTCGAGCTTCATTGCCCCGGCGCTTTCTCGTGGTCGCCACTTTTGATAATGGCTTTCAGGAGTTGCTGTGGTTTGGGAATAGTGCGCCGGAATTGTTTGAACAAAGCATGAAAAATATTACGAAATAAAGGAAAACCAGTAACTGATTTGTGGAGGGCAGATAGACAGCTCTCAATGTAATTGCGCAGTATCCGGTTAGATTGGAAGCCAACACCAATATATTGGGAAAGAGACACGTAGATAAAGATCTTGTCTATTTATTATGTGTGTGTACATTAATGGTTAAATAAAAATAAATAAATAAATTACTATGGCAGGGCAAATCTAATGGAAAAGCTTCCGAAGCTTAAATTTTCCTAAAAAGTATAATTTTTGCCGTGAAAAAAAATACAACAGCAAAGAACACCTACATATACCAATTTATGCAAAAAAATACACCAGAGATTAGCTCGGCTGCAGCGCGCGCTTGCCAACGATGACGTCACAACTGCATACATTGCGATCCCGCACGAACTCGCGCGATTCGCGTCGGTGCACCGCGATTCGCTGTGGACGTTCCCAGTAGGGATGTAACTCAGGCCATTTACCAGAAGCCATGGTGGGAAAAGAAAGGAAAAAAGTTTGATTCACATTTTTGCAAATAATATCGAATTATTTGTAATCAGAGGGTAAAGTATATTTCACAAAAACAGTTATAATAATTATCTAATTAAATTGTTCAGTTCCAAAACCTCATAGTTTCTTTGGTTTAATTTTTATGTACCTATAACTTTGGAAGTTTTGCTATACTCTAATATGGTCTACCAAGGCTCTTAGCTTTAAAAAAGGTTTTGTTAACCTTTTTCCTACCTGCGCAGGCAAATAAACAAAACAGAATATGAATAATTATGAGTTTTTAGGCTTTGTTGCCTTTTAAGCGTTTTCTTAGAGGCTCATAAAATAATCAGACTTCACAACTGCGGCTTTTAGCGGCAGTGACATTTCAGGAAGAACGTTTGTTACTCCAATGTTACACGGTTCGAAGTGACAAGAACACGCAGGGACAGATGCGGAGGCACGAATTCTTGTAAAAGCCACAGATAATATAATACTAGCATACAGATACCTCATCCCATACAAAGAAACCGTGCCGACGTAACTTATAGCGTTTTTCGACTGCTTATTCTGGCAATTTTTTGTACATCGAACGCATTCGGTTCTGTTTCACGGTGATAGATAGATGGTGTTAGCAGCGACTTGCAAGTAAAAGGGTTTACTAGGTTCGTGAATGTTTTTTTTCTTTAAATACAGTGAAGGTTTGTTTTCTAGTATTTATTTGCACGTTTTTACAGTTTTTTTGCACCAAAATGTGTTAAAATGCAAACTTTAACAATCGAGTGGAATGCCTCAGAAATTAAAAAATGCGCCATCTATTGACATCAATTTTAAATGATCTGTCTAATAATCTTTTAAATGTGAATTAAGAGCCCAATATTCCATAATTTTGTACTTAGGAGAGTTGATTGAACAAGAACATAAAATATTTGTGTTCAATTCCAGAAAATGTTAATTTTACGAACATTCAATAACAGATAGGTGGATACCGAGGTGCATATCGCGCCATCTAGTGAGATGTATTTGAACCAAATTTTCTTTCTTAGCAATGAGACCCCGTGCAAAAGCGAAGGCGATGTTTCGTTACATCCCTAGTTCCCCGTGTTATAATAACTAGACCGCTTTGAGTATGGGACCCATTAACATTAATATTTTGTGTGTTTTGCATCCGTGTTCATTTAACTTTATTATTAAGTGCTTTCGCCTTGAGTAGAGTCAGTAAAACGAGGCGTTAGGATTGTGTTGAGCTTATTACTCTGCAGTTCAAATATTAGTAGATTTAAACTACACGACTCACAGAACTATCAACATTAAACAAATAGGTAAATGCGTACTGAGGAGTGAACCAATATAATAGTAGTTTATGAAATTGTTGCATAATAAGGGGTATTAAAACATAAGTGTGTGTTACAGTATCTCACAAATATTTTAATACCTTGTTATGTGCAGTTTAATACACTTACTACTTTATCTACCCTCATACATTGGGATTGAACCTTCTAAATAAAAGAAAAAGTCAAAAGAGTAAGAAAAATTCAGTACAGCAAAACGTATGAATGGCGCCAAAACCCAGCACATCACCGCATTAACCGCGCATTCGCTAAAGCGGGCGTTGCCACAGACAAGTAAAAAATGGGAATCAAAACTTTTTATACTTAATAGGTACTATAAAAATCATTTCCCTCCCGCAGCCGGATAAAAATGGCGCGCCCCGCATAAGCTTTATTTACATTACAAAAAAATAATTGATGGAAACTCCTTGGCGATATTAACTTCTTGGATCTGCCCTGTGTCGTAATAGAAAAAAAAATGTTTTATATCATTATTTTGTTAGAAAAAAAGTGTGATAATAAGATTCTATTTTTAAATTTCGGTATTGTGTTTATAAAGTATGTCAATATAAACTCGTTCTGAAGTTTATAATTCGAATATTACGATATGAGAGTATATAAAGCCTATTACGAAACAGGTGAATATTTCGTTGGATGGGGAAACGAAAATAATTGTAAGTAGCAAGAGTTGAATCAGATGACACTGTTCATTAGTTTTATTTACTTTTTTGTCATTAGGATTATTTACATCATCACTTGAACTCCTTATAGAGTGTGAATTTTAATTTTTATCCTTGGCAATACTTCAAGGATAGAAAGCACCCACCCTCTCATGATTCCTCCCATTACACTCAGTGCAATAAGCCATAGAACGGCTATGTTTGATAAGAGTGCATTTCGTATAGGACCTAGAATATATAACAAACTACCGAAGTAAAAATAATCAAATAATTTTAATTTATCTAAAAACCAATTAAAAAAGTATTTAATTCAAAAAACTTATTATTCTGTTAATGATTATTTAAATAAGACAAAAAAATTAATAATTAAGTTGAGTAATTGCCCAATAATAGAATTATATATAATGTATAGATGATGCAATTATTAATTAATAAAGTAATATTTTATTCATTTTATTGTAATATTTTGCACACCTGCCATGGTAGGATATGGTCTAAAGAACTTTTTCAACACACTTGCTTACACCACTGAAATTAGAGCCACTTTAGGCTCTAATTTCACCGCAATGAGGCACATAATGATGCAACCTGTAATCAAACAGTGACTTTTTCATTGCTATTATTCACAAGTGAGTTATAGAGTTTTTTTTTAATTTTTGTGGTTGAGTTGCTTTGATCTTAAAAAAGTTTCGATACAAAAAAGATCGTGAAATTCCTCATTTTGTACGCTTAAACGCTATCCGCTAAAAGCCAAAAAAGAAGAAACCTCATTCTTTTAGTCTATGGCCGATCGCCATTGTTCATAGCCATATTCCTAGTTCCTTCCTCAATGTCATTGTTAGACGCACGCATAGGAAAACTGATTAATTTTGCCCGGAATTGCGTAAATTTTTTAAGTATTATTTTCTTCACAAGTTTGTTGAAAAACGTCGTATGATACACGTGTGTATTGATGATTACCGTCCTCCGCTCTCTTAAGACCCTCACCTAACGGCTCGGGTCTCAATGGCGCCTCAGCGGTAATCACCAACATTACACACTTGTACCATAATGTACTATTATAAAAATGTTACCCTGGAAACTACCCATATTTCGCAAATAAATGATTTGATTTGATGAACTTCAGTATGAATTCTGCAACCTATAAAGCTTTCAGATTTCAAATGTACATTCACAAATCTACACGCCTTCATCTAAATCAACATTCCCCGGAATTCCAATCCTTCTCTATCATAGCAGACAAAGTTCTATTACTAAAACCAATTCGATAATAATTATAATTGATTCAGCAATTCCGACTAGAGCGCAGTTATTATGAACAGTACAATCAAACCGGGGCTAACTCTGAAGAGTTTGGTACACAGAGCACGGAACGACGTGCCGCCAGACTAGAGACGCCATTGCTAATACTATTCGTGGCCGCGCAATTTCAATGAGCTTGGTTTTGGCTGTTATAGCCCTATGGCTATTTAGAATAGGGTATTTTGACTGATATTTTTAAATTACATTTTTCAGTCTAGGGAAAAGATAAGACACAGGATACAAAATACTTAAAAAATAGCAAATTTGTGACGTTATGAAATCAGTGACAAACAGAGACAGCAAAACTTGCCGCTGTCGTCATAAGCTAGTAACGCTATAGTGACTTCGCGTCATCCCGTACAAAAAAAGTTTTACGTGACATGGTTTTGTGAATGTTTGTCCTGTACGTATTTTGTGGTGTACAATAAAGTACGGTATATACGATATAATTAAAAAAACGTGTGACGTCTCCATTTTTCCACCGATTTTATATATTTTCACAAAAATCGTGACATCTTTTATATTTTTATGGCAGTCAAATATCCAATTGTCACGGGCGGCCATTTCTATGAGTAAACGGCACCCACACTCACGGCACGATTGGTTTGTATGGAAAAAAAAATACATTGCTTTATCCAGCAGTGCTCGCAGAGGCGTCTCGTTGGTCTATGGCTTAGAAACAGTATTGATAGCTAACTTCGAAACTACCGCAGAACTATAATATTGTGGATAGTAAAATACCGGCCGATTTAATTAATGTTGCCTCAATTATTTGTGTAGGTTTTGGAGCAATTTGGTTAATATTGTAAATACCTAGTTGTCTGGTATCTGGCTAACCTTGTCTGAATTACTTGCTAACATGGCAGTGCTACTTATAAATCTATTCTTTTAGTTCTCATAGATTTTATCTTAATAGCTATATCGTTCTTACTTGTTAGGTATTAGATATAACGAAAATAAGTTTTTAACAATAGAACTGCCTAATTATGCTTTCAATCAAACTTTTGGAATAGGCAGAGTTCTATCTGTTCTTCATAATAACTCCACACTACAATCATAGAGACAAAAAGCTTATTAACCTATTTATTCTAGTAAATGAAGCCATTAAGTAATATTTATCGTTACCTTCATAAAATAATATGCCTTGAAATAATCTATTAAGGTTCCCCTAGTCGACGGCACGAACTATTTTGCGCCCGGGCTTAAAATGAATACTATCTCATCCGACAACACGTGTAAAAGAGAAAGATGCTGTGATGAGCAGTAATAAGCCAGTTCGCGTACGAATTAGCGCTTTTGCAAGTTTGTAGGGAAATGGATGATGATTTAGGACGAAAATGAGCGCGCGAAATGTTATAAACAGACCTTTGGGAATCTAGATATCCTGATAAATCGACTAAATTAAATTATTTGCATTGTTAAATTATTTGTATTGTTGAACTACTAATCTATCCCTGTATGGAGGCCGGTTTTCAATTTTCCTTCTTCTTATAGTATTTATTTCCGCCCAAAGATGCGTTTAAATTAGTGTTAAAATATAGAACTTTCGACGCTCATTACTTTCAAATATATATATTTTTTAACTTTTCATACAGGACTAGATAATGATGAGACAAGTTGATATTATTTTTGTTTTGAACGTACATCGTCAAACAGTGGAGTAATCGCGAGACTACGTTTGTATGGAAGAATGATCGACTAGTGTAACCTTAATACAATATGAAAGTCAAAATGTTTGGATGTTTAGATGGTTCCTCTTCGTGTCGCTGGCACGACAGTCGTTCAAATTTGTTTGTCCCAGACCTTATCCACTTCCACTTGTTTAGATGTTTGTTCAACGGCTAAATTGATTTAGCACGGGAAACCATGTTCAACATTAGGATGTAAAAAACTACTTTTTACAAGCTTTTATTTAACTTGCAATGTATTTATGTATTTATGTGTTCGGGTCAAATCTTGCAACTGAATTTTAAAACAGTTATCCTCCACCGATTAAGATGAAGTCTTGCATACACGTTTAATATGGTTGATATTGCATGGTTAGCTAAGTGACGTCATTCTAAATCCAAAATGGCGGACGGCCTATGATGGCGTACTAGTATTTTTTTGTGCACTGCCGTGTTGTGGATATCAATTGAAAGGGTTTGCTGAGAAGAATACGCAAAAAGGTTGTAAAAAAAAAAAACATTTCATTAACGTTCCTGTGGCGTAATTTAAGATATATACGCGCGGGCGAAGATGTTAACAAAAGCTAGTCATACATAGATCGGCAAAACGTTTCATATAAATTCTGATATGGTCTTATCCAAGGTTTAAGACTGCATAATAATATTTTATCGGAGCACTTTGGCGACAATTTTATAGTTTCCCAAAGTGCTAGTAATAAAATCGATCCCGTCTAAGTACTGTATACTGTTTTTAGGGTCTACGCCTACGAATTCAGTATTATCAGATATTGTGGACTGTGAAAACGAAATAGACCGATGTATATAAATAACTAACTTCTGCCAGCGGCTTCGCCCGCGTCAATGTCGAAAATTATCCCAAGGGAACATATTCCCAAGGATAGAAAGTATCTTATGTGTTATTGGAGACTATAATCTATCCCTGTGCCAAATTTCATCCAGATCCGTCCAGCCGTTTGAGCGTGAAGAAGTAACAAACATACACACTCACAGACTTTCGCCTTTATAATATTAAGTGTGATAGTTTACTTTATTTATTGTATTTAATTTAAATATTTTATTTCGTTTTAGCTAGACAATAGTGGTCATTGCCTTTTCTTATATCTTAGGATACCTTAGGCTCTCAAAACGTCACGATAACGATTGAAAAAATGACAAAAATGTTTTGTTTTGATTGCCAAGCGCTATGGAAATGTCACGCGATCAATCCCTTTCATTAACCGGAAAGGAAAAGTAGGAGGTTCTGTGTTACACCGCATGTATTTTTTACATGCCATTACGACTGCCGAAGGAGGGTATTGTTTTTATCAGTATAAATATGTATGTTTGTTCGTATGTGGCATTCCAGAGACCAAACGCATTGGCGACGAATGACGCAACGACCGATTTTGGTGATTCTTACGTCAATCGATTCTTCTTAACCATGCGGGTGTCACTGGCTACATTAAAATTGGAAGGTAGAAAAATGGCGGCTTTTGGGCGCAATATTGTGTCGGAGGTAACATTTGGTTTTGGTCAGCCAGCTTGCGAATATGTATCCTCCGACTGCACAGCATGATTTTCTTCTTGTTTACGTCTTTTTAGTTCGCTTTTTAAGCAGTCGGGTGTTTTGTTTTTTTTATTAATTTTAATGTATGTTCACCGATTTCTCCGACAATAGTGGACCGATTTTGAAAATTCTTTTTAGTTTGATAGATATTTTGTGTTTAATTGTCACCAAGTCAAAATCTGATGATGGAAATCGAGGGAACTCCTCAAATATTAAAGGCATTATACATATAGCGAGATTGGTATTTTCATCAAGAATGCAATCATTTGCACTCAGAAAGTATCATTTGATGAAGTAGAACTGATGGAAAAGACCACAGATGGCCAATGAAACTTCTTAATGATAAGTAACGTCGCGGGTATAAGATATCTTGAATAGTTACCCGACTATGATGAAGCAAATACTTATAAATAAAACTACTGATAAAAATGGTAACATCGAACTGATCTGATGATGAAGCCGAAAGGTAGGCACTGGAACTCCGTAATAAAACAATGTATCCTAGTTGTGTTTGGGCTTATTAGGATTGTCTAGAGATGTACTTTGGCTACCAATGATTTTCATGGAAATTTGAGGTACCCAAACTAAACAGAAAAAATAAAAAACTTTATAACAAAAAATTTAAACCGACTTCCAAAAAAATAAACCTAAAAAGTGAAGTATCGGAAAACGAAAAACAATAGATAGGTACCAAAGACACCGACTTCGGAAAATAAATTTATTTTTCGCTTTGTTGTGTTTCTTTTTAACCCCCGACGGAAAAAGAGGGGTGTTATAAATTAGACGTGTGTTGCTACGTGTTTATCTGTGTATATGTGTATCTGTGTGTCTGTCTGTGGCATCACAGCGTCCAAACGGGTGAACCGATTTAGATTTAGTTTTTTTTTGTTTGAAAGGTGATTTTGTCGAGTGTGTTCTTAGCTATGTTTGAATAAAATCGGTTCAGCCGTCCAAAAGTTATAGGCTTGTGTTTTCGAAAGATATCGTGTCATAATTACGTGTTCAATAGATTGCCGATCGAAGCGTATCTACTATGTACTAGATAAATTATGTAGCATGATATAAAAATTTTGTCGGGGGTTTTTTAAATTTGAAATTTTACTTGTTGGAAGTCGGATATATATATATATATTTTTAAGTTTTTTGCCATTTCTACATCGCCATCGCTGACACCGAATGACACTTGTTTAGAAGCCTCTGAACAATAAACTATCCATCGTATTTTCAGTACTAAAACATGTCGAGCATCACGACATATTAGTAAGACCACAGATAATATAATACTAGCATACAGATACCTCATCCCATACAAAGAAACCGTGCCGACGTAACTAGCGTTTTTCGTCTGATTAATCTGGTATTTTTTTGTACATCGAACGCATTCGGTTCTGTTTCACGGTGATAGATAGATGGTGTTAGCAGCGACTTGCAAGTAAAAGGGTTTACTAGGTTCGTGAATGTTTTTTCTTTAAATACAGTGAAGGTTTGTTTTCTAGTATTTATTTGCACGTTTTTACAGTTTTTTTTTGCACCATAATGTGTTAAAATACAAACTTTAACAAACGAGTGTAATGCATCAGAAATTTAAAAATGCGCCATATATTGGCATCAATTTTAAATGATCCGCCTAATAATCGTTGAAATGTGAATTAAGAGCCCAATATTCCATAATTTTGTACTTAGGAGAGTTGATTAAACAAGAACATACAATTTTTGTGTTCAATTCCAGAAAATTATAATTTTACACACATTCAATAACAGATGAAGGTGCATATCGCGAAATCTAGTGAGTTTTATTTGAACCAAATTTTCTATCTTAGCAATGAGACCCCGTGGTAAGACACAACAAGACTATCAGTTTCACCATTAATACCATTACTAGCCCCTAGTTCTACCAATAACGGCCACTAATCGGTCATCCATTACTAATCCCAGATTTAAGCCAGTATGTCGTAACCACTAACTGGAAATTGGATAATGCTTCCCATACACTTAATATGATCCCCTTAATCGCCTATTACGACACAAAAAGGTACACATGCCTAAGCACATAAGGTAGGTACGGACAACAAAAGAGATAAGGAAACAGGATGCTAACTATGAGGGCTTTTGTAAATCAAGTCATGCATGTGCTCGCTTTTGTCATGATACTACAACAACTGAAGAGACTAAAGAGGTGAAGTTTGTGATGTTGTGAGTTTGTGACGTTGTAGGTGGTAATCTCTGGATCTACTGAACCGATTTTGAAAATTCTTTCACCAGTAGAAAGCTACATTATGCCTGAGTGTCATAGGTTATAATATGATTTAAAAAAAAATAGAGATCCTTATGAAAATTGCAATAATGGAACCCAAAGTAGCAAAATGTTGCCGGTAAAATTCATTCTTTGACGTGCGCTGTGAAAGCTATTGATGATACATACAAATTATTAGGTAGGTAGGTAGGGTAGGGTAGATAGGGTAGGTAAGGTAGGTAGGGTAGGCAGGGTAGGCAGAGTAGGCAGGGATGGCAGGGTAGGCAGGGTAGGCATGATAGACTGGGTAGGAAGGTACAGGGTAGGCAGGGTAAGCTGGGTAGGCAAGGTAGGCAGGGTTGGTAGGGTAGGCAGGGTAGGCAGCGTAGGCAGGGTAGGCAGGGTTGGCAGGGTAGCCAGATGACGGAAGCGAAGCCCCGGGGGTCAGCTAGTAATATTATAAAGAGGTAAAGTTTGTGACGTTGTAGGGGGTTATCTCTGGATCTACTGAACCGATTTTAAAAATTCTACAACCAGTAGAAAGCTACATTATTCCTGAGTGTCATAGGCTACAAATTATTTAAAAAAAAATAGAGATCCTTATGAAAATTGCAATAATGTAACCCAAAGTAGCAAAATGTTGCCTGTAAAATTCATTCTTTGGCGTGCGCTGAAAAACTATTGATGATACATAAAAATTATAGGTAGGTAGGTACGGAAGGCATAAAACTGTCTTGAATCGTCATTTATCGTGATCCTCAATTTTTTTACGAATGAATAACTTTAAATAGTTTCTTAATCGGATTACAAAGAGATTTTAAGGAAATGGCAATTACCGTTATTGCCATACTGCTTAAAAATAGCTAAAGTCTTTGTTAGCGTCTGTGTGAAAAATTCAATGAGGGTTTTTAGGTAAATTCACTCCACCAGTTAGTGCCACTTTGGCGAGACATCTGTTCTTTCGAAATCACAACTTATGACTTAAACATGACGTTGACATCAATTTAACTAATGTCAGAAAACATAAGGGTTTTGACATGTGTCTGGTACCTGATGTCTCAGTGCTGCCACCTAGTGAGCATCATTTCAGAAAAACCACCTAATTAGGATAATGTACACAAGTTTTTTCCCCCTTATAAAAATTTCGAGACTGTTCAGCGATTGATTAGCACATTCTTTGTTTAAATTTCTATAGAAAGTTGTTTACTTAACCGTTTTTGGGACTGTACCTACATACGTAAATATCTTTGTAGCGGAAAATCGGTAATTACGAAACTAGTTCCGAATTTGAATAACAATGGGTACCTAACTATAATGTGATTTTTTATTTCGTGGACTAAACTGACATTTGGGGGGTTGTCACTTTACTGTTACATTAAAATAGTGTCGTAACCTAACTATCCTGAGTGATCGAAAGTTAATCGAAAATAGAAGTAGATCGAAAATGAAACTATTTCACGGCATAAAAAAATAATTTGTTTAGAAACTAGCGGCCCATATTTAGTTTCTACTCATTTATGTCCGACTTAATTTTATCGATAGCATTTATTTTATTGTTGATTTCACATTTAACACAATAAAAGTTCATGTACTATGTGTATGAATACTGTTATATTTAAATATATTACGTTTATATTAATAAAACATTTATTTACACCAATTAGTAAAAATAAATTCAGGAGTCATGTCACATCGATTCGATGAATCACTTATGATAGAGCCTTACCTACAACACTATGCTCCGCGCTTGCAACATTTAAAAAAAATTAAGGTCAATAGCAACTGTCAGTTTAGTCCACGAAATTAAAAATCACAGTATAGGTACGTCGACTGCCAAGTTTCTAAACATTTGACGTTATTACTTCTCGGAACTTATCTCGTAAATGAGACCGTTAATACTCTATTTTCATTGCTTCTTAAAACCATATGCGAAAGATAATATTATTAAGAGACGTTTAATAAAGTTTTATGGCAACCTCTAATTTAATTGGTTTGGCAAAACTTTATACATCGATAGATAATAGAGCAATTTAGAGAATAGAAATATTAGAAAATTTTGCTAAACCCTTAAAGATGTAAAACGTTTTTATCCGTAATTACGTTCATACAAGGTGACTTTTAATATTTGTCAATATTTCAGGGGAGGAAACCATGGATATGAACGAAATGAGTTTTTTTGCTACCAATAAAACCAAAGCTCAAATCACGAGATCAAACCTGAAATCGCGACAAAATCAGCTGTTCCTTAGATTTTGTCGGAACCGCAGATTCTTTTTTCACATTTCAGAGTGGAGCCTATAGTAAAGGTTGTTTTAATTCATGAATACTTTCGTTACTTTCTTTCCTACTTACTAATACTTTTTCTGGGCACTTTTGACAGCGATGTGGACGAATATTTTGCGTATCATAGGCGGGCAGGGGTCATAACCCCTGCCCGCCTATGATACGCATTCGTAGTTTTATTTTATTTTTATTTAACTGTATATATAGGAGCAGTGGTGGCCCAGTGGTATCAGCCGCGACTTACGATTTGTAGGTTGTGGGTTCGAGCCCAGGAAGGCGCTTTACTTTGTGTAAATTATTTCATCACCACTGCTCTCAAAACGGTGAAGGAAAACATCGTGAGGAAACCGGCATGTCCTAGAACCAAAAATTCGAAGACATGTGACATCCACCAACCCGCACTGGGCCCGCGTGGTGGATTACGGCCCATTCCCTCTCACAGAGAGGAGGCCTGTGTCCAGCAGTGGGAACATTAATAGGCTGATGATGTGTGATGATGTGATAGGTAGTTATTGTTAATTAAGTATTTAACACTATGTAAATTTTAACAAAAACTCAATTAAAGGATATTTACTCTCTTTGAATACTGTCACTTCCTAAAATATTGCTAATGAATTAAAAATCACGCTGTATTGAAAACTATCTAGAAAATACCAACATCATAAAGCAGTATATTAAAAAATAAAAACTCATTGATCAAACCTCAAAAAAAAAAAGAAAATTTCTCAAAAGGATTTCAATCCACTCTCGAGCACATGGCCACAAAGAAAAAGTAATTTATCAACCCACATAAGTGTTTATAAGAGAGGTTCGGGAAAAGAGGCTTACATTAAAAAAAAAGTCCTTCCAAGACAAAGTTTTGAGGGCTTGAAACTGGTGCCTTCTTCTTTGTACTTAAAGGGATATTTTCTTTGAGAAGTTGTCAAAACGTTTTCTTTAAAGAAATAGAAGTGTTGTAAAAATAAAAACCGGCCAAGTGCGTGTAGGACTTCGCATATTTTGGGTTCCGCATGATATCACGTCTGTATTCGCGAAAGGGTTAAGCAGTAATGCTAATTAAGCAGACCCACATTTTGCTAATTATGTTTTAATCATGGTAAGCTGATAGTCATCAATCTCGCAAATCCAGAATCTGGGGGGTGACCATAAGCACTTAGAATAAGGTTATTTTGAGATCGCGTAAGTGACAGATGTATACAAGTCATATACATCTGTCACTTACACACACTCAAAATAACCTTACTCTAAGAGCTTATGGTCACCCCCCAGGGCTGCTTTTTCTGCAGATAGTTTCTAACCACAAGACTGACGAAGCTACCAAATTTTATCTTTTTTTTTTTTTTTTTACTTTGTATAGGCCTGTGTTTGACCACAATCTCACCGTGGTCAGTGATGATGTGGCCGATGGTGGTAAGCACACAAAGCCTAGAAGGGAACTGGCTCTCAAGTGCTGCTGTCGGAACACACCGGAAGGTGCTTGGCGACAGATTTTCAACTTGAGGGTGGTTGCCAGCCAGGCGGGTACTACAAAGTACCCTACCACCGTGCTATGGTTTCCTCACGATGTTTTCCTTCACCGAAAGCTCAAGCTCATTGTAGGATTCGAACCCGCGACCTTCGTCTCGGTATCCGACGTCACTACCACTGAGCTATCATCGCCTTTAAAATCTACAAAAATGTGTCTACATATTTTCTTTACATAACCAGCTGCCTTATTGCGTAATGAATTCGGCAAAGCAAAAATCGACCCATCACATAGACGGCTTTCATCTCGCATGTGATTGGTCGATTTTTAGGGTTCCGTACCCAAAGGGTAAAAACGGGACCCTATTACTAAGACTTCGCGATCCGTCTGTCTGTCTGTCTGTCTCCAGGCTGTATCTCATGAACCGTGATAGCTAGACAGTTGAAATTTTCACAGATGATGTATTTCTGTTGCCGCTATAACAACAAATACTAAAAACTCCCATACAACAAACGTGATATTTTTGCCGTTTTTTGCTCGATATTAATAACGGCAACAGGTAGACGCTTGAAATATTCACAGAATTAGTTGTATATTTACATCATAAAATAATAAATTAAAATAAAATAAATTAAGGGGGGCTCCCATACAACAAACGTGATTTTTATGCAGTGTTTTGTGATAATGGTACGGAACCCTTCGTGTGCGATTCCGACTCGCACTTGGCCGGTTTTTCATACTCATTTACCATTTTAATTAAAAAATTAAAATTTCTTTTGAAAAAAGAACTATATCAGATAAATGAAGCGCACGGTTGGCGCAGTGGTTGAGCGATTGACTGCTGCGCTGCGTGTCGCGGGTTCGATTCCCGCACGGAACAAAAATATTTGTATGACCTACAGATAGTTGTTTCGGCTCTGGGTGTATGTGTATGTGAGTTTATATGTTTGTAAACGCACCCACGATACATGAAGAAATTCCTAATGTGGGGCAACATTTTTCAAAAAAAAAAAGAAAAAAAAAAGAAGGTCAAAACAAAAAGTAATGCCAAATCAAAATAGAGTAAATTACATTAGTTACAAAAATTAAATGAAAAAATAAAATTAATAATAATCAATATTATTTTTGTTTCAAGGCCTTGCCGAATTCATTACGCAATAAGGCTTCAGAACACCCTGAAAAATATGAAATAAGAAACATCGCGTCACCACTTCATCATGCTCTGTAAGTACAGAATCAAGTTGAAGTTCTAGCTAGTTCAGTTAGTTTGTTGACTTTTGACACTACGTTTGCTTTGTCGAGGACAAGTTTGAAGCACTTGGAGGGATAATTAGCAGGACGAGTGTGATTGTATTTGCTGATGTCCCGGAGTCATGGCTTGTTGGTTTTATGCGGTTTGGTGGCTTTAGAGTCCTTGGACGGCTTTATAAAGTTCTTGATCGGGTTAATGAAGTTTTATACCCATTGATTCAACCTCGACTCAGCCTGTTCCACTCCACTCAACCTTCCGTAATTTTACTGTCAATTTTACGACAAAAATGGCGCCGTAATACTGTGTAAAAAGTATTTATTAGTATTATATAGTATGAGATAATCAGTGAGCTTATCGTTCACCCAAATTGTCAGTGATTACCTAATGTCGTCGACTTGAGTCATACCGTAAGTCGAGTATAGGAAGTTTTTCTTGAATATCAGTGGAAGCTGTTATAACAATATTAACAATACACTTATAACTCTCTTTCTTTATAAAAACGGCGACTGAATTTCCAAACAGCACAGACTTTGAGCCAGCTCACCTATGACAAACTGCCACCCCGCATCGATAACTAGTGGAACGATAACGCTAGCCCAACTATGTAGCCGAACAACAAACAAAACAGTCTCTATAGGCAATCCAGTAACCCACACAAAAGGCCCGAAAAAAATGGTCAGCGCAAAATCTGCACATATAGCCAAAAAAGCGCTGCACACTTTGTTCTACTCACTGGACGCAAAAGGGATTACAGCGCAGCGTCAAAGCGAGACACTATCGACGTCGCCCTAGAAATAAAATGCCACTATCTGATATTTCACCGATTTTAGTTTTTTGATGCCATTGCAAATAATAATCTTTTCGTTTTCAATTATATTTATAATAATCGGATATTATTCTCCAATTAGCTATATTTAAAAACCAAATTTTGATATGATTTAAGTCATTAATATAAATTAACAATAATTAAAATGAAAAATATTATTATAAATCAGCTTTTAATGGACGAACAAAATACGAAATGTAATATCGCTTGTCAAAACATATCCAATAAGCCCAAATACGATGTGTTATCTTGTCTGGTTGAGGAGCTGCTGTGGCCATTTTTTAGCTCTATTTATTTATTTATCACAATTACTCTCAGCACTTACAGTTTGACCCAACACGTGCAGAGTCAACAATTTCACCATTACATAATAATATGATTATAACAACAATTAGAATAATAAAACAGTAATAACATAATAAACAACAAAACAAATAATTAACAGAACAAATAATCAAATAACAAATAATCAAATAGTAACAACATAATATCAAATAAACAAATATTCAAATAATATTAACAATAATTTTAATTCCAAAATAATAATAATTTAATAATAAGAAACAAACAACAGATCTAAATAGTAAAAACCATGAAACCAGCTCCACAGTACCATATTATTTCAATGTTTCCAAATATAAATAAGTACGCTAAGTTTCAGATTAATCAGATGCCAGGATATGATTGAAAAATCAATTAATACTTGCCGGACACATACGAACGCAAGTTTTTACAAAGTTTGTAAAAAGCGTATTCGAAAGCACACAATTCGATCGATTTTTTGACACCGGAAACTCTAGCATATGATTAATAGTTGATAAACAGCATCGATTTTTAATTTTAATTATTTCGTTTTTTTTTCTATATCTCAAATTATGATTTTGTCAGATAGTGGCATTGTTGCTTGGGGATGGGCCGAACACCGGTGTTCGTTGCACTAAGTTATATTAAAAGTCACAGCTGTCGCATGTGAAGTACCTACTACCCACATGCTTTGGAAGAATTCAGCAATTTGCTGCTGGTGCCTGCTGCTGCCATCGTAAGTTTCGAGGGTTGAGGATATTAAACGGGTTTTATCGATCCTTTTGAGGATGGAGTTTTAATGTTACATTGTGTTTTTTTAATAGGTTTGTTTATTTTCGTGTTTGAACAAGAGCGCACTTGACCGCACATCCAGATTTTTTTTTTTTAAATTAGCTACAAATGTGAATGCCTGGATGTTTGTCAATCAATCAAATCTAACAGGTGAACGGAGACGGAGTTGGAATATAGGTAGACCGTGATCTGGATTAGGAAATAGGAAGGTTTTAGGGTTCCGTAACCAAAGGGTAAAAACGGGACCCTATTACTCCGCGGTCCGTCTGTCTGTTTGTCACCAGGCAGTATCTCATGATAGCTAGACAGTTGAAATTTTCACAGATGATGTATTTCTGTTGCCGCTATAACAACAAATACTAAAAACAGAATAAATTAAATATTTAAGAGGGGCTCCCATACAACAAACGTGACTTTTTTGCGGTAATGGTAGTTACGGAATCCTTCGTGTGTGGGTCCGACTCGCACTTGGCCGTTTTTTTATACTGGTATTGCGTTTCTCTGAGATAATTTTAAATTTCAACAGGGACGAAGCCGTGGTCGAGAGAGAAGTACATTCCATTTCATTCCAAGTACCTACATTAATTCTACATATAAACATGAGGCAAAAGCAATCAAGTCCGCATATAGCGTAAATAAGTATCAATTAGATACCTTCTAAGTTAGCAAACACTCAAAATGGCGACCCAAATATTGTCCTAATAATGTGTATATTGTATTAATTAATGCTCGTAAGCAATCACGATTAACAGTCAGATTCTGACTAAGTGAACGAACGCTAACGAGTGAAAATCACTGCACGTTCGCTTACCCTCCACACACATTTCCATTCGTTTGCTGGTGGTAGTTCGTTTGTCTGAGGACTTAGTATGAGGTTTTTTACTTACTCGATATCGTTAACGTAAACGTTCTGCCCCCCTGGTGAAGATACACTACGTTTCGAATAGGCGAAAGCGAGCAATCATGTAGTGTTCTTGGGCGACTCCCATTCGTTCTAACATTCACTGTGCCAGGCATTACATGTCTCGTAATTTTGCACCGTCGTAAATGGTCAATTATACAAGTAAACTCAGTATACTGATTGGAGACTTGATCAGGCTGTCAATTTGCAGGTTAAAAGAGCGATTTAAATATACTCATACAATCGGTAATATCATTCACTTTAAAACGATTATCTCTCTCCTAAATCACTCTACCATAAATCACGATTAATACGTACTGTACAACTGGGTGTTTAACTCGGCAAAATGGGAGATTTGGTTGGAGAAACATTCACACTCTCGTTAGTCTACGCTCCGCCTTGCTTACGTCATCATGGTACATTAGCCACAGAATTGTGTTTGGTTTAAGGATTGTGCTATTTTCTAGAGTTGAGATCACAGATTTGAGATAAACGCCCATCCTTTCTTTGGGATTCCTGTATTCTTAAAGCCGTTCACATTCGTATTCAAAACTTTCTATAAGACATGTTTCTCTTCAACATGCATGATAATCTGTATTTATTAGGTACAATATAAACGCATGCGTTTATTTGGCTAGAGGAACATGGCAACACTCTCGTTAGTGTACACTCCGCCTTGCTTACGTCATCACGGCACGTTAGGCATAGAATTGTGTTTAGTTTAAGCATTGTGCTATTTTCTGGAGTTGAGATCATCCATCGCCTTTTTGATCTTCCTTTACTTTTAAAATTCATATTTATACAAAAAAAAATTCTCTCCTTTAAACTCATTCCTCCGCATTACAAATGCTCATAGCATGACAGCCTTGTTAAGCTCCTTCAAATTCTGAGTTGGCAACAAAATGTTTGCACTGTCTGGATCGATCCGCTCAAATCTATATGGTGCTTTCCGTAAAAGACTTTCTCAGACATTAACCTACTTGGTTGTCATATGATTTGAATATTTATTAGTTGTGTGGACTTTTAAAAGAAACTGAGCTTTGAGTTGTTTTCGGTATTTTCAGCCGACTTCAAAAAAGGTTTTCAATTGGACTGTATGTTTTTTTTGTATATTTCTTACGCGGTTACTCCGTCAGTTATGTACGATTATGAAAATTATTTTTTCGTTTGAAAGGGTATACCCTCGAGGTGGTCCCATTGTCACAAAGTCAGGATCTGATGAGGAGATCCCATGAATATCGAGGGAACGCCATAAATTTTATAGGCATACATATAGTATTTACATCTGCATTGCAAGCATTTGCATTCAGAAAGTATCATTTGGTCAATGGTATGTATGTTTTAGGTATAGGATATCTCGAATAGTTAAATGATTGTGATGAAGCGAATATAAATAAATGGTACTAATGAAAAGCTTGTTTATTTTTAATTTCTTAAATATAAAAGCTTGTTTTTAACTAATAATAATCAATTTACTTAAAATAATCATCTCTCTCCCAAATCTACAACCGTTAGTCGGAACATGGCAACACTCTCGTTAGTGTACACTCCGCCTTGCTTACGTCATCGCGGCACGTTAGGCATAGAATTGTGTTTAGTTTAAGCATTGTGCTATTTTCTGGAGTTGTGATCGTCCATCGCTTTTTTGATCTTCCTTTACTTTTAAAATCCATATTTATACAAAAAACTTTTCTCACCTTTAAACTCATTCCACCGCATTACAAATGCTCATAGGATGACAGCCTTGTTAAGCTCCTTCAAATTCTGAGTTGGCAACAAAATTATACCTAAAATCGTAGAACTAGTGGGAAAAAAAATTCCCATTAGTTCTACCGTAGAACTGTTCAGTAGAACTAGTGGGAACAAACCGTCTGGATCGATCCGCTCAAATCTATATGATGCTTTCTGTAAAAGACCTTCTCAGACATTAACCTACTTGGTTGTCATATGATTTGAATATTTATTAGTTGTGTGGACTTTTAAAAGAAACTGAGCTTTGAGTTGTTTTCGGTATTTTCAGCAGACTTCAAAAAAGGTTATCAATTGGACTGTAAGTTTTTTTGTATATTTCTTACGCGATTACTCCGTCAGTTATGTACGATTTTGAAAATTCTTTTTTTTTGTTTGAAAGGGTATACCCTCGAGGTGGTCCCATTGTCACAAAGTCAGGATCTGATGAGGAGATCCCATGAATATCGAGGGAACGACATAAATTTTATAGGCATACATATAGTATTTACATCTGCATTGCAAGCATTTGCATTCAGAAAGTATCATTTGGTCAATGATAAGTATGTTTTAGGTATAGGATATCTGGCATAGTTAAATAATTGTGATGAAGCGAATATAAATAAATGGTACTAATGAAAAGCTTGTTTATATTTATGTTCTTAAATATAAAAGCTTGTTTTTAACTAATAATAATCAATTCACTTAAAATAATCACCTCTCTCCCAAATCTCCAACCGCTAGTCGGAACATGGCAACACTCTCGTTAGTGTACACTCCGCCTTGCTTACGTCATCATGGCACATTAGCCACAGAATTGTTTGGTTTGCGCTTTGTGCTATTTGCTTGAGTTGAGGTAAGCGCTGTGTACAGGATGCTCGCTGTTGGTATTAGATACGCATTAGCTACGCGTTAGGTAAGGCGTGTTTAGAGCTCCTAATACCGTAGTGTGAAGATATCTAAGCTAGGTATAGGTCTAAATTGGCCACAAAGGGCGAATTCTAATTAATTGAATTAAATGCAAATTAATTAACCGTTTTTTAGACAAAAGACGTCAATTTAGTTCAACGGATTAAAGATATTATAATAGAAAACTGGTAAAAGCAACACCTTAGCGTAACTTCATTGAAAGATCAAAGCACGCGTTCACGCTATCATTTTGAAAATTCATTCATTCACGCGCGCTCTTTCTTTGCTATCAAAAAGCATTTTTTTCAGCTATCGGTAAAAAATAGAACAGAAATTGGGTACTAAGAGAAAAAATAATCGTTAGAAACCATTGACCTCACCATACCTTCTGTTATTATTTTCAGATTTCTCTAAAACGACTGCTCTGGTTTTGATACAAATTCCTTTAGATTAAATGCAACTTTGAAGACAGTTTTAATTCTAGTACCACGAACCCATCACCCAGTTAAACGCATTGCATTCCAAATAAACGTGAACAGCAGGACATTCAGCTTATTATCACAAAATATAGTGCTCATCAACATCAAAGCTAAACGTACAGATTCCAGATGCTCACGAACCACACGATCTGGGGGGTGACCATAAGCTATAAGAGTAAGGTTATTTTGAGTCTTCTTCTTCGTCGTATCGATGATTCCAAAATTAAATATGTTTTGACCAGTATTCAGCCACGCCAACAGCGTTGTCATTTGCCTCACAAAGGCAAAGGGTTATTTTGAGAGTGTGTAAGGGACAGATACAAGTCATATAGTCACCGGTTACGTGCTATAGAGAACGTAGGTATTAAATTTATTAGAGAAGTTTAGAGGATTTTAGGGCACAATTAAGTGGGAAGGTAACTTATTTGAAGTCCTGTTTCAATTTTATTATTCACCACCTTTGACAATAATGCATAAGCACAGTCTACACTGCTATAGGTCTAAACAGGTTGGTCTAAAAGCATGGGCATATCTGACTACTCCGAGAAGAAAGGCCGCAACAAACTCAGAGGTCACAGTGTCTTTTAAAGTCCAGACAAAATCTTGTTTAGATCATGTGAATACCATGTAGACTGGTGCCTGAAATGGTATTTTGAGGAAAGAACCAGCCAGATTGAGTGGACCTGTCCAGTCAGTGCACGCATTTGTCAATAACCATGCAGTTCAAATTTTGAGGAGAATTTGAGGAGCTCAACGATTCGACGAACAATACCAAAGAAAGGACATTCGGGTAAGCCGCATAAATTGCTCAAATTGCCAGACCATGATTAAAACTAACTGAGAAAAATTACAAAAAAAGTTAATTAAAAAAATCAAAAAACCCGACTGCTTAAAAAACAAACTAAAAAGACGTAAACAAGAAGAAAATCATGCTGTGCAGTCGGAGGATACATATTCGCGAGCTGGCGGACCAAAACGAGATGTATCCTCCGACTGCACAGCATGATTTTCTTCTTGTTTACGTCTTTTTAGTTTGTTTTTTAAGCAGTCGGGTTTTTTGATTTTTTTAATTAACTTTTTTATTTACAACTTTTTAGTTATTGTTTTTTTGGAATTAGGTACATTTAAACATATAAGTGTTATATATTTTAGAAATTGCCTCTTAAAATCCTTTATTTTGATACCCCACACGATGGGTTTGGAAGAAAAAAAAAATTTTATTTCCCACAAAATGGCGCCCAAAATCCGCCATTTTTGTTTTTTTCAATTTTAATGTAGCCAGTGACACTCGCAGGATTAAGACGAATCGATTGAGTAAGAATCATCAAAATCGGCCAACGCGTTTGATCTCTAGAACGCCACATAGGAACAAACATACATACATACATACATACATACATATATACATACATACATAGACTGATAAACACATTACCCTCCTTCGGCAGTCGGGTAAAAAAAGAATACCTTGTTGTAGTACAGTACTACAAATTCAGACGGGCGACGCCGCTCGCAGAAGCTAGTTTTAAATAAACACGTACACTAGGAAAGCATACAGGAAATCACATATGTAATACAGTACTCAACAACATCAAAGCAAAGCGGTTTAGATACTCACGAACCAGAAGATCTGAGAACATATTCAAGTTATTAGTAAAGTTTAGAGGGTTTCACTGAAGCGGACGGTACAATTAGTACGTAAGTACTTCAACACAAGTAAATCTAGGTACTAGAGTATCTACCTACCCCCTTCTTCTCTAACACTAGAAAACACCTTATTGAACGCTTCAATATTATTGGATTTTCAACAAACAAACTGCTTTTGTTTATTTAGGTGTGACCTAAATGAAAATGGTTTAGTGGAAACGGGCGTAAATGTTAGAATAGGTAATTCTGCTTTAGAACGTGTTCATTGTAGGTTTCCACTTGGAACATTTTGGGAGCTGGAAATGTCCCATTGTTCGTAGCTTATGAAGCACAAGTTTCTATGATCGTTTTACTACCGTAGTACCTAACCGTTTGTTAGTTTAATCTTCTATAAAAGTATCTAATATAGGCTTCACTCCCGTCAACTGGCTACCTACCTAACCATGTACCCTACCTACCCTACATACGTGATTGTTGCGTAACTAAAACCAAACGATTTAACGCAGCGCACGCAACCAAAGCACTCAAAAAATTCAAAAAACCCGACTGCTTAAAAAGCAAACTAAAAAGACGTAAACAAGAAGAAAATCATGCTGTGCAGTCGGAGGATACATATTCGCGAGCTGGCGGACCAAAACCAGATGTATCCTCCGACTGCATATCATGATTTTCTTCTTGTTTACGGCTTTTTAGTTTGCTTTTTAAGCAGTCGGGTTTTTTGATTTTTTAATTAACTTTTTTTATTTACAACTTCTTAGATATTTTTTTTTGAATTAGGTACATTTAAATATATAAGTGTTTTATATTTTTGAAATCGCTTCTTAAAATCCTTTATTTTGATACTCCACACGATGGGAATGGAAGAAAAAAAAAATTTTTTTTTCCCATAAAATGGCGCCCAAAATCCGCCATTTTTGATTAAGACGAATCGATTGACGTAAGAATCATAAAAATCGCCCAACGCGTTTGGTCTCTAGAACGCCACATAGGAACAAACACACATACATACATAGACTGATAAACACATTACCCTCCTTCGGCAGTCGGGTAAAAAGGAATATTTTTTTCCCGTTTTTGCAACATTTTTCATTTATGCTCCTTGCTCCGCTTCTATAGGTCGTAGTCTCGAGTTTCCTCGATAAATGGACTATCCAACACAAAAATAGTTTTTCAATTAAACCAGTAGTTCCTGAGATTAGCGCGTTCAAACAAACTCTTCAGCTAATATTAGTATAGATTTTGAAATATTTGAGACATGCATCGGTGAGGTCTTGGTATTTTAACATTTTCAATTTAATAATAGAATTTTCAGGACGCTCCTGATACCAATATGAAATATTAAATTCAACCTTTATCTTCTCCCTTCTATTCAAATCTTCCATTTCCGTCAAAATTTCGCCAACTTACCTGAAACAAAGAACGGGACTAATTAGTGAATTAATAACAATATCTAACCAGACACAAAGGTCAGAGATCAAACAATACATTTCGAACACAGCTAAGAAACTTAAGTTAAGGTAACAATCGAAGGTGAGGCAACAAGGAATTCCAATTAGGAAGAGCACCACAGATCACCGAGACGTTTCTGCGGCCTCTGCTTAAGGTGACATTGTCAAAATTTTCCATACAAACCATTATGGGTGTAATTTACCAATTTAATCTTAGAAATTGATTTCCCGACCCCTTGATTTCTGAATTATGAATTTACAGTTGAGCATTTGTCAAACTCTACTATGGGAAAACCTGTCAAAATACTGACATTTAAGTAAGGTTTGACACTATATTGACTTTAAATTCTCAATTCAGAAACACGCCTTATGAGAGCTGGAACCTGCTTAGCGGACATTGTTATTATTTACGAAAATATTATTAATGCTAATGACGTCTCTAGTCACAGCCGATGCTAGCGCGGCGGTTCTATACTCTGTGAAGAGAACCCATCATTACAGCGAACTTATAAAGAATAAGTATCTATATCACAAGTCCAGGTAAAACGGCGGAGGTCACGTTCTGCTAACTTGCTGGCTGAAGGGCCTTATTTCCCCTGACACGTGAAAAAAGTTGAAAGGGCGCCAAAATAATTGAGCGCCGACATTTGAATTGAGAATGATATTTTTGTCACTTTAGCTGACAATATCTTTTTATTTTAACAGGTTTTAAAAAAAGAAGGTTTAATGACTTTGTTAACGTGACCTCTTTTCATGTGCCTCATTTTTTTTTACTTTAACAAAACACGGCAAAATGCCAATGACAGCTTCCTTCTTTTTGTGCTCACGAGTTGGAGCTACTGGCGAATAAGATCCTTAAATATAGAATAAAGTTTGAATTAAAATTATTTCTAATGTCGTAAAAGTGCGATTAAATATAAATTTGAGTATGGTGCAGCTTCGCACAGCTCTTTTTTTTTTCGAAAAAAGTACGACAAAATTTAACTCTATTATCTTAATCCCATATTTGGGAAATATCAATCAAAAAAACACAACAATATAAAAGTAGTAAAAAAAGCGCTATATGCCAAAATCTATGAAATCTGTCATTTTGAAGACCTCACTCTACACTAGCACCCCTGGCGGCAAATTCAAAAGCGATAGCCCTCATTACATAAGGAAGCAAGAAAACCTTTAAAACTAAATCTGCTTTCCTGTTAATTTTTTGCTTTCACAATTATTTTCCACATTCAAAAAAACATAACATTCCGCAACGACCTAAATACATTTAAATATTACAGCAAGTCACATTTCAAAACTAAACACGAAGTCCTTTGAACATTGGGGCACAGCAAGCAGTAAAATGAGATCAGATTCGGCTGGCTTGCGACGCTGGGAACGCCAGGATTACGTCTGCAAGTCCACAGGCAAATAAAACTGCATTACATTCACAGTGTTCCGGTCTGAAGGACAATCGACCTCTTTAGCGGGAAAATGCAACGTTGGCGAATTTAGTTCCTTTTTCAAACAATAGATGGTGTTCTTTGCCTCGAGGTTTTTAAACTCGGTAGAAAATGTACCAAGTAATAACGCGAAATGGAAAATAATGATAAATAATTTAGTATAATTTTGTTTTATGTTTGTTCCTTTTATTATAATATGATATTTCTGGTTATGTGTTCAGGGTTCATGTAAGTACATTTCTTTTTAGAGTCTGTTTGTGAGAGATATTTATTCCATCACAATGCATTATTTACCTTCTTAATAATTAGTCTCTACCAAAACTCAACAAAGAGTTTGTGCACTATAACGTAAGAGTTTCAGTTTATATTATGCCATATTCTAGTAAAAAATCGTCCAACAAATAAAATATATGATCGTCTCGTATTTTTCCAACACAGATATTTCCATACTGTTCTCACAACTCGCGATAAAATGATTGCGATTCTGTTATATGCCATAATTTACATTAAATACAGTGCTGTGGTCGCCATTTTGCTGGCTGATATGATTCCCTCGCTACTGTCATTAATATTTATTTAATTGTTATTTTACGTAGTTTTCGGTGTATTAAAGATAATGACGGCTTTCATTGTTGTGTGTGATAGTTTCTGTTGATTATGTCACAGGATTATTGCAAACAAAAAGTTTATAATAAAGCCCGTGCTATTGTAAACTCTTTCTCCTATATTGTGCCTAAGGGTGTATTTAAACTATTGAATTTTGATCTCTCCAAACGCTAAGTTGACACTTCGCGTGACCCAAGGGCTGGCTTTTACCTCGGTCAGAGAATAAGCATACAACGTGGCAATGCTGCCAGTCTTTTGGGCACATTACCAGTGGACAACGATGTGGAGGAGTTTTGCGACGCCATATTTTAGATTAGTATATTTTTTGGTTTAGTTAGTGAGTAGTTTTTGGTTTAAGTGTTTATGTTTGTAGTCTTAGTTAATTAAGTATTTTATACACTGTATATACTTGTATCTATGTAAATAAAATACTAAATTAAATTTGAATTTTGATGGAAATAAAGATAGAAATCTAGTTTATTTGGCACACACAGATACACACAATGTAGGTAAAAATAAAAGGGAACTTAATTTTAAAACAATTACATACATAGTGTGCCCCGCGACTGCGCCAAAAAGGTCCAGTTCAGCAAAATGCCAGACAACTGGGAGTTGTCTGACGCTGGTTTTCAACTGAATCTTACATTGAAGTGTACGGATGTGAATCAGTTTTTACGGTGTTAAATATATAGATTAATATATATATGTTAGTGTGTTATAAACGGTATATATAGGATTTATTGTATTTTAAATGATATGACTATATATTGAGAACTAATCATCTCACAAGATTAATTATAAACTTACGGTAAGCTTCAAAAAATATAAATTCTGTGAGACACATACCTAGAGAAATAAATCCACTTTTTGTAAAAATTTATACCATATTAGTTCGATACTAGATATAAGTCAAACAGCAAAATGTGTGAAGCTGGAGGTTACGTTCCGTTTTGTATTACTGTGCGAAAATGCAGCTTGTTACAATATTCTTCTAAAAACACGCATTCTTTACGTGTGCACGCATCTCATTAGCGTCAGGTCAGGTGCACATAACTCTATAAAAACTATGCTAGGTTCACCTACACTGAAATTATCTGACCTAGTGTTTATGGGGTTTAATATTGGACTAACTTTAGTATTTTTTTTTGCAACTTTCTTGCTTTAAGTTTTCATGCAAATTCTTCTCCATTGAGACCTACTGACGCTTGCGAATTTGCAACTAGCGTCAACTATTTTGTTTGCCTATTCAAAAGTAAGGTCTATGCTCTAAGGTTTATTTGAAATAAAATATTTGATTTTGATTTTAATATTAGTCTAGATTTATTAAAAACTAGCTTCTGCCAGCGACTTCGCCCGCGTGAAAATCGGAAGTGTCCCACTGGAAACGCACAATTATTTGGGATAAAATATAGCCTATGTGCTATTCTAGACCATATAATCTATCTCTGTACCAAATTTCATCCAGATCCGTTTACCCGTTTTGGCGTGATTCAGTAACAAACATGCATCCAGCCAAACTTCCGCATTTATAATATTAAGTAAAATAAAAACTTTAGGTCATTATTATTAATTCTCATTGTCTTCTGTGTCAGTCATTTACTGAAAAAGTTAAAAAAATGTCACCAGTTTTTGTAACAAAAGAAAAAGAAATTGAATACAAAATTAAATCTGTAAAACTGACAACTATTCTTAATGTAGCGTCCATATTGCTTTCCTTACAAAAAAACTCGTACTTCGAACTACAAAGAATTTGAGACAGTTGTTTTTCCAACATAAAAAGTAACAGAAAACATCTGAGGTACCTACATTTCTTTTAACAACAGAGGAATCTCATTAAAACATTTAAGTACCTATCAATCACGAACAAGAAAAGATACGTACACGTGGAATTCGCAAATGAAAATGTCCGAAACTCTTCTGACAACCTGACAAGACAAATTAAACTTTATCTGAAAAAAGCAGAGTTTATTTTCTAATGGCTTGTTGTTACAAGAGTTTCATGTGGTCTTCTTTGGCGAAGACAATGTTTAAGGGAAATTAAACTTTATTGGATGATGACAGAGTTTCTTATTTAATGGCATGGTTTCAAGTGGTCTTCGTCGTTGAAGACCAATAAAGATTGGTATTTCATTAAAATTGTATTGAGTACGGAGGTATTTCTTTGGGTTTCAGGGTGCATTCCTGTCGGGAATAAATGAATAATGCGTCTAAGAGTATTTTGTCATTAAAATTAATTACCAACTTAGGTACTCAAGTATTTTGATAAATACTTCCTTTGTTGTCCTTTGAATCTTTCTCGTTTTATTACTTACGTAATTACAGATTAAGAACTTATGTCAAATATTATATAAAAAATATTGTTAACTTGAAGATGTTTCATGGTGTAGTTATGGTTCTCACCTAAATTTCTATGATAATAAAGAGGTAAAATTTTCAATTAGTTAAGAAAATAGTAAAAGATTAAGTATCGTATATTGGACTTGTTTGTTCTGTGTCCTGCATGATATGGAGGGAAGTGGAAATTTGTATTTTTTCCTACACCTCCGTTATTCTTTTCGGATTAATTTAGTTGCGGGATCCAAGACAGTTAAATTCATTCTCCGGGACTTCGTCAAGCTTCATTGCCTCGGCGCTTTTCAAGTTGTCGCCACTCTTGATTCTGGCTTTCAGGAGTTGCAGTGGTTTGGGAATAGTGCGGTGGGATTGTCCCAATTAAAAAAAATACTGATTCTATTACGTAAGTTCTTTCACTCATAAAAAGCCACTCTTTGATCCTGTTGTGTTGGATAAGCCACGAAAGCAAAGCCGCGGGCATAATATGTTATGGATTCATGTGTTAAGCTATATTAGACGAGCAAGACTCGTAGTATTTCTCTAATAAACAAGTATTTATCTAAACTATTCTGCCTCCATTCTTTGTTAAAGTTAGCACAACCTTTCGTGGGAAATACTGAGCACACTGTTCTTAATTCAATTAATGTTGGACGAGCAGTTTACGGGTAAGGTGACAGATGGCGCCACCTGCGCCATTCACAAGTTGCTAGTCGAAACAGTCCGTATTTATTATTCAATTGTGGGACACCTAACTGTGTATCCGAATTTGAATTTGTTAGGGGTAAATTTATTGTAGATGTATTGTTAGTTAGTTACTAAATATTTTGAAGGATAAATGGGTCGAATTATATAAACAAATTCTATTTCATTTCAAACAGCAATTTGACGAAACATGAAACACAAACGTGTCGTCACATGAAATATTTAAGGTAATAATTCAATTTATTGAAGGTAATGTACTTAGTATTTCCGTGTATTTTCTGCAAATACTCTGAATAAAAAAATCATGCTTGTCTCTGGTAACGAAGGTGGGGACGGTGTAACGACAATAGAAGATATATTTTGTTCTATTTTAAAAGAAATTTGGCGGTAAATGAGTTAAAAGATGACTTCAGGCAGATAGATGTGCTCGCCTCCTTGTGGTTTTGGTATCAAGAAATTGATTTAAGTAACTCATTAAGTAGTTTTTTTATTCTGGCTAAAATATCTGCTGAAAATGAGTAGACAAATCTATGCACACTTACTCTGGGCATGGATGTTATGGAACAACTCACAATTTTCATTAAAAACACCTTAATTTACAGTAAAAACAAACCATAATTTTAACAACAATAATAAAAACAAAACTGAGATCCCTTAAAACATACTATTTTCAAGGATAAGACTATTCATAGTGCACAATGAACGTCGGGCACAAGACCTCGGGCAACAGCGTACAATGGGGGAAAAATAACGTGTTTCGCCCTTGTTTTAAAACGTGGACTGTTGAAGTTTTCTTTCTCCCACTTTGATTTAGACGACAAGCTTTCACAACGACTGTTTGTTTAGAAATGAAGGCAACAAATGAATTTTCTTGTGAAAATAAAGTGTGACTTTGTAAGGTTGTTTTTTGTCCTTGGTTTGAATGTGGAGTAGTATGGATTCTTGCGACATTAGTACAGATTTTTACATGACAAACACTATTACCCTTATAACTATTGCTGTAGATGTGTTAAACAATTTTCTAATTGAAAATTTGAATTGAGAATCTGTTAATTACCTAGTTGTTAAAACAGCCCAGAGATTTTTATAAATAAGGCCCCGTTAGGCAGGTGGCGTTCTGTAGTTTATCCCTACCCTCATGGGCAAAAGGCGTGAGGGAATGTATGTAAGGCCCCGTTAGTACATACCCACGATATATGTAAAGTTAGAACGAAAAGAGTATCAAGCTCGTAAAAAAAACTTATCCAATAAAATTTCAATCACGATAATCGCGAATTAAAATACTCTGGATGAAAATTTGAAACATCAGCATCGTTTACAAACAAGCTCACACAAAAGAAATAAAAAAACAACACGCGATTCTATTTTAGATCCATCACCATTCGCACCTGAGATAAAATCCAAAACATAATTATCTTCCATCTTCCTCACCTCGTAATTAGACAAAGCCTTTGTCACAACTAAGAACACGGAACAACAATCTTTAATAGTACATCTTAATTCCATGCAACAATCCGACACTATCAACACAACCCTCTATGTTCTCTATAACCGACACAATAAAACTTAACCTCTAACTGCTAACGAGCTCTCACCGAGTTATCTAGTTTCCTACGATTGTGAAGAGCACTTGTAAATAATGCATATAGGGCAATTGGATTGTCTGTCAGCCTGTCTGGCTTCCTGCAACGACTGACTAATATGATACTGTCGATACTCGTACATGCAAAGGTTTAACGGTAATGGAGATTTTAAATGTCGAATTTTCTTCGCCATTTGTCTCATTTATTATTTGTAACTTTTAAATTTCGAGTTTCAATTTAGTTCTTGAAGGTTACTTCTGGGCTTGCGTGTTCCATCCTTGAATGCGTCATTGCTTACAGCTGGGATAGTCGTCAATTGTGATTGTGAGTCTATAAAAATGTATGGAAGTTAGAATGTCAAGAATAGCGCGTCATGAAAGTTATTTTTAGTCCTACCTAAATACGACCTATTTTTCGAAATCGGCTGTATTTGTGACGAATTAAGTAAAACAAATGCAGGCTTAATGGCTATTTTATCTAAAATAAATTAACGAAGAGGTAATTTTTAGGGTTCCGTACCCAAAGGGTAAAAACGGGACCCTATTACTGAGACTTCGCGGTCCGTCTGTCTGTCTGTCTGTCACCAGGCTGTATCTCATGAACCGTGATAGCTACACAGTTGAAATTTTCACAGATGATGTATTTCTGTTGTCGCTATAACAACAAATACTAAAACCAGTATAAAATAAATATTTAAGGGGGGGATCCCATACAACAAACGTGATTTTTTTGCCGTTTTTTGCGATAATGGTATGGAACCCTTCGTGCGCGAGTCCGACTCGCACTTGGCCGGTTTTTTTTAATTGTTTGTAGGAGGTAACTTCTAGAAGTACCGATCCGATTGAGAATTTTTTTATCTGATAAAGAAACCTTACAATTGCTGATTGCCGTGTGTAACTTTTTGTCTTCTCGGAAAAAACTCCCATCCTGTGGGATACATACATGATTATTTTGATTAATGATATTTAGTGAACTATTATTTGAGAAATCACATAATTCCGCCATATTCTCCGTTAAAGAGTGAGAAAAACAAGACAAACAAGGACAGGTAGAGAGGGACCAGTAAAATTAATTTTAAACACGGCATTAGGTATATTATCTCGGACACTTGTGGTTGTAAAGTTTAGTACTGGTAAGATTTAGTAGACAAGCTTAGAGGTTTATTTTGATCTTTATTAGCATTGTTAACATTTATTTAGAAGGCTTATTTGAGTTGCGGCTTTAAGAGTAATTATTTTGGTTTACATTAATAACATCTTTTCTCTCGGCCGTGAGGCCAGTTATCGTGAATGATACCGTAGCTAAGCAGGTATATTTTTCTGGAATATCTTGTAGTGGGTGGGGAATACTAATATTATAAAGCTGAAGAGTTTGTTTGAAAGTGCTAATCTCTGGAACTACTGATTGGAATTGAAATTTTTTGTGTTGGATAGTCCAGTTATCGAGGAAGGTTATAGGCTATATAACATCACGCTACGATCAATAGATGTGGAGCATTAATAAAAAATGTTGCAAAAACGGGCAAAAATATTCTTTTTTGAGAGCTTCCGCTGCGTGCGCTGCGTAAGCGGTTAAAGTTACGCTACATTCGTATGTAGGATAGGTAGGTAGCCAGTAGACGGGAGCAAAGCCAGTGGGACAGCTAGTAAAAAATAAGTTCAAAACTAAAACCAGACTACAGAAAAATGACGCTCTAAAAAGTATGAAACAAAAAAATATTCTCATCTGAAATTATTATGTACAAACTATTCGATATGTGTCGGGTATTAAATAAACAACTTACATGTAATAAATAATTTATTGAATTTCACATATTCATAGTGGTGTTCAGAGTATAACCGTGGTTGTATACCACATATAATACATTCTGCAATGTAGCGTACATCCACATTTGATTAAACTCTGACATTAAGTAGCTTATGACACAGCCATACTTTACTAACTGTGGAAGAATTATTTCTTTCAGAAACTCTCTTTTAAATTATTTTCATAATGGATTGGTTTATGATATACATCCCAAGGATGTTTTCAATTTGATATAGCCTTGCTGTCAAAATTCAGATATCGTCGAAATTGATTGGAATGGAATTCGATTTCAATCAGATTGGTGTCAATTTGGTGCTTATTGATAGGTATCGAAACATTAATTTCAATCATCTTCTATATCATTTCGAAATTCGAATACGTAAAGAATATACCTATCAATAAGCCAATTCTCATAATTGAAAAACGTTCAAATTCAACTTGCAATATCATCTCAAAGATATAATTAGTGTCACGAACTTGTCAAATGTAGGGAAATTAGTGGTGTTTTTAGCAGATTGCGACTGACAGGCAAATGTGATCGTTCCTTGAAAATACGAGAATCATCTCATAACTTAAAACCGTGCAAAAAATTGCTGTTCACATGAACAAAGTGGGATAACAAAAATAGAAGAAAACGTTCTTCGCTAAAAATATAATATCCACGTTAGTAGCACGAAGGTTTTCTCTTAAAAGGATTAGTTACAAAAAAGGTTTGAAGACGCTGCAATTTTTAAATCTATTTCCTCTTTCTCTGTAATCCTGCCAGATGCGATCTTATAATAAATTATACTTGTCTTTAGTAATATATCTTAATTAAAGATTTCAGTTTAATACGTCTTAATGACGTAATCAGCTTGTCGTAACGATTCCCATACCCATACTACGACGTTTCAATACTATAATGAATACGTTGTGAAAAATTAATCGTTATATTCGTGCTGTACAATCTTTTCAGTCTTACTACGGAGCACGGGCCCTATCCTAAGCTTATTATACCAATATTATTCTACTTCTACATAGGTACCCAATACTCCCAACTATCCAAAGATACACCTCTAATCAAAAGCCGACCAAATACCAATCTCGAATGTAAACAGTTCCTACATTAACCCGTACAGTTCCTCATAACCCGACGCCAATCTCCCTGAGCCATGTTGCCGTAACCCGCATACGTCATCAGCGCCAATAATACCAATATCCTGGGATTTCACAGCTAAGCCAGTCGATCGCGGGAAAATTGCCAGCTCGCAAAATACAAATGAACTTGCCGTTTACCATAGACAGGACATTGTCGGGCAACGAGTTTGCATAGCGGTCTGTGGTGCGTTATTTTTTTTGTTGTCTGTTGCAAAGTTGGATTATATAGTCTGTGATATCGTAGAAGTCTTGTCTTTGGTATTAAACCGATTTGCCTACCAGTTTTTATGTAAACACCTTAATAATATTTTAATTTTACTCTATTACTGTATTTATTACCGTAATTTAAATCCTAGATTTCCAGTAACAAACGTTTTCAAATTAAATTAAATTATTCTACATAAATAATGTTTACTTATTAATATTGAAGCAACATTTTACCTAAACCATTACAGTGTAATTCAATTTCTAATTTGCTGTTTATTGGATCGGGTCCAATTTATTAAGCAAACATCCATTTCGAGCAAGTTTGGTATAATTTATGTTCTGGCGAAATTTAATAAAACTTCCATTCCAATAACAGATTGGATGGTGCGAATTCGATATTGAACCTCTCTCCAATCATTGTCGAAATCGTTTGCATTGATAATAACACACTTAAAACCCGGCTGTTTGTTAAAACGTGAAAATCATTGTATTTAAGCCGGTTTATTCCATATATGAGCCAAATCCGTCAGGATTTGTCTCATATTAAAAACATCGAGCAAAACCGCTGAATAAATTATTCGTTAAAACTGTTTGAATACAAAATGTCGATTTATTTTACCATAATTAATCTGTGAATGTTTGTTTGTGTATGGATATCCATTTTGTGTGTTTAATCAAAAACATAATATTAAAACAAGTCACATGGTGTAGATTCCATTTTACAATTTGGCGCGAAAGTAACAGTAGACAAGATAGATTCGTACGCCATTTTGTGTAAGAGTAGTACAATTTTCCCTTCGAACGACAGAAAGAACTCTGAAATACGAATAAAGTAAATGAGTGAAGTCAATAAAAGGGGAAAACATTTAGGTACTGTGTACAAGTCTCATTAAAAGACGACCGTTTCGTAGTAATTAGTAATTACATACACCAGTAAATTGTTTATCGTCGGAAATGAATTGATTTGTTTGAGCCTGCATTGTGATTGTGATTCTGAAAATGCCACGCATTGTTTGGCGACCTGCCATATTGATATTGGGACAGTTTGTTATGTAACTTTTCGCAATAAAGCGAGTAGGAAAACTGATAACTAATTATTGTACGTTATAAACCTACCTTACCCCAGAGAATTTTGCGTTTGGTTAGTTTAAAAGCCTGGACATTTATTTTGAGGTGACGCGATTGGCTATTAAAAACTCATTCAACCAATAATATGGCGCGTCTCGCAATTTTTGACATTAATTGAAACGTACTAAAAATAAAAGTAAGAGTAGTAGTAGTGTTAGTTATTATTTCCTTAAAGCTATTACATTGAACACAAAGTTATCCGTTGGCTCAATTAATTAGCTCAGCAGAATGTTGCCTTATTAAAAAAAATACCCATTGTTTGTTATCATTTTAAGGAAAATTCTATGGTTAATCCAACTATTTATAGTAACCATTTCCCTTACAATAAAAAGCCTGAGCATTCATAAATAATAACCAACAACACACAATGCTACATAATACCGAATGAAAAAAGTTTTCGAAGTCCAAACGTCAAATCGTAACACGAACGAAAATCGAAAGAGGGTTTGACAGCTTCTTAATTAGCTATTGCTTTGCTGTCAATGTCAATTCCACTAGTTTATGGCACTCTCTTCTTTGTCAGTTTGACAGCTGCCCATAGATTTGTAAACGCTTTCGGTGGTTCGGTAATTTGGTAGAATAATTAAGGAAGGGACAATTTCCTCAGTATGGTTCCCTAGTAAGTTAACATAACCATTATTTATAGATGACCCAAAACAATTATTACAGTGTAAGGGTAACTACAAGTTTACTAAGTGCTAATGACACCTAAACAATGGACGACAGTCACAGATCCATAAACAATACATACCTAATCAAAATAGAAAGATATACAATTGTTTAAATAAGTTAAAATGATTTGTTGTAGTTGTGTTAAAAATAAACGTGTTAGCTTTCTAGACTTTTCAATATATTACTCGTATTACCTTCCACACAATTAGGAATACGAGTTACCATAATTAAACTGCAATCATAAGGCACTTGTCCCACCGCCGACGATCAGCGAGTAGCGAGTAAAGCTAGAAACTAAAAACGAGTTGGTAGTTCCGATAGTTTTTTTCGCTTAGCTATACGCGAGTTTTCTTGTGCGACGGGCGATTACTCCCACCAATCGCTAGGGGCGGCCGCACTGTAGGTAGAAATGACCGTTGATTGGCCTCTCGGCATGAATTCTGACCGCCAAGCGAGCAAGCGAGCATCGCTGAGCGAGTATAACTTTGATAGCTCTTGTCGCTGCGACAAACTTGTGGCGAGAGAGTACTCGCCGGCAGTGTGTATAGCCAGCGATCAACTATTACTATTTATGTGTCTCTTTTATTGACACCGGATCTTATATCTTTTGTACATTTCTGCACCGAGAAAATAGTCGATAGCTAATCGCTTACTCGTCGTCAGTGGGACGAGTGCCTAAAACCATATTTATTCCCTCACATTTCAGCACACCTGTGCCGCCTAATTTAGCCAAAACATTTCCTCCGGAATTAAAACGTTCTCAAATTCAGTATACAAAATTTATAACAAACGTAAATACAGATTACGGAATAAAAAGAAAATGGGGAGTCGTCCATTTTGAATGTCGCTTCCCTAAAATGTTGCCATTTGTAATAAAACTTTCCACAGCGCGGTCAATGGCAACTTTTTGTATATCGAATTTCTTCATGCAAATTGGTTTTGGTTGGCGCTGCGTCGATTTGCAACCCCATTTTTCATCTCCCTTTAAATTATTTTGGTTTAAATGGTTTCTCGTTTTAGACAAATTGTCGCCGATTGTTTATTTTTTGTAATTTGATGACGTTATTTGGAGCAGCGGTGTTTGTTCACTGTGGTTAAGGATTTGATTTCGTTTAATAAATATTGGCATTTGCGAGACGGCAAATTGTGTCATCTACGATTGTGTGTTTGCATTTAATTATGTTAGAATGTGTTATTGATAAAAGGGGCCTTATTGTATTTGTCTATATATTAATGAACACCTTAATTAGGTATGCTTTGAAGTTTTTAGATCAATTGATTGATCATTTTCAATATCTTACGGAACGGCTAGTTACAGGCACAAAGAGTTGGTAATAGACAATCTTGGTAACATTAAAAAAAAAAAAAAACTTACAATATTTCGTTGACTATTCATAGCTTAAACTTAGTCAATATCGAATAACTCCAAAACTCATCTCTTCTAAGTTAGTCAGAGGCTGTAAATGGACCAGCCTATTTGTTATTCAGATTGGACGGACGATACCGCAAGATATAACTTGTGAACAACCCTTTTGGGGTTAAGTGATATCCTAGCAAGTTTATTATACTATGTAAACACAAGTTTTGGGGTAAAAAATATTTAGAAAAACCTTGAGAGTCGCAATGGAAATAAAAAAATAAAAAAAAAGTTATTAAAAATATCAAAAAACCCGACTGCTTAAAAAGCTAACTAAAAAGACGAAAACAAGAAGAAAATCATGCTGTGCAGTCGGAGGATACCTACATGTTCGCGAGCTGGCTGACCAAAACCAGATGTATCCTTCGACTAGTTAGCTTAGCGTTAGCTTTTTAAGCAGTCGGGTTTTTAGATTTTTTTTCATTACCTTTTTTTATTTATAACATTTTAGTATTTTTTTATAGAATAAGGTACATTTAAACATACAAGTGTTACATATTTTTGTAATTACCTCTTAAAACTTTTTATTTTGATTCCCCACACGATGGGTTTGGAAGAAAAAAGAAATTTGGTGCCCCACAATATGGCGCCCAAAATCCGGCATTTTTTTTCCAATTTTAATGTAGCCAGTGTAATTCGGAGGGTTAAGACGAATCGATTGACGTAAGAATCATCAAAATCGGCCAACGCGTTTGGTCTCTAGAACGCCACATAGGAACAAACATACATACATTAGACTGATAAACACATTACTCTCCTTCGGCAGTCGGGTAAAAAATAAATTTATTATTAATTTATTCAACTAGGGGCTAATTTGATATTGTGTCAAGCCGACATTTTTTTACTTCTCTTTCATGCGTTTCAGCTTCGGAATTCAACTTTATTTTACAATAATGATGATGACGTTTTATCATGTGACAAAATTATGTAATTTTATGACAAATATGTCGTATTGCCAGTCCTATCAAAAAGGGTCTTAGATTGCCCCCATGCTAAACAAAGACAAATCTTAAAACCTTCTACGTGATTCTGTATTATCTTATCTGGCCGGTACCAAGAAAGTTGGATAGGATTGAAGAAATCTCGCCTCCTATTTCCCAGATTTTTGCAAAGAGATAAAGTTGCTGATTGAAACTTCATTGGCTGCATCCACCGTTATCTTTCACAAACTTTATTGAAAACGAGCAAGTTTTCCGCAAACCTCTTTTCATGTGATAGACGCAAGTTGACATAAAACGAAACGAAAAAAAAACTAAATCCAATCAAAATACAGTTTAAAAAGCTTTAGATAAATCCAATGTAATTGCTTCGTCTTACCTATTGGTTTAAATTATATTCGACGCAAATACAAGTAATAAACCGTCAATGGATAATATTTGTATAGTACCGCAAACTAAAAGAAGGGTCCAATCCTTATTTGAGAAGAAAGAGGGTCCAAAAAACTCAAGTATATGAGGTGCCATCAATGTTTTTAAAGTCGTAGACATAAGGTTTAAATTACAATGGTTAAAGCACGCTAGTCAAATGTAACAAACTATGGGGTACCTATCAATATTGAATGTACACAAAGGGATAAAATTGAGTTGTAAATCATAATATATAGACCTTTTTATAGATCACCACGGTGATATAAACATAACGAGGTCGATAAAGGTCGTTGCTACATTCGGTTAGACCAAGTTTACATAAAGGCGATGCGACAAACGGGTCTAAAATGAGAGGAGCGGTAATGAAAAAGTTGTAGATGTATACATTGGAAAAGATGAGTTAAGTAAACATATAAAAGATATGAGAGACACACTAAGAACGTAGATGGACAGGAGTAGTTTGAAACAGGATATGTAGCTAAGTTACGAGAAATAAGTAGTCTGTTAATGCCGATGAACAAAACAAATAAACAAGAAGTAGGTTCAAACAGAACTGTAACTAGTTACAAGTTACATCTTTACAAGAAACAGTCTTCGTTGCGAAGATGAACGCAGCAAAGATAAAATATCATATCGTCAAGTTTTCAGCTTATCCAAAGTTCTATCAAAGTAAATACGGGCTGAACTGTAAAGAACTCGAACTTAGTCCTTGTAACTTGCAAAGAAACTTGTTTTCTGCAAAAAGATGAATATTAATCTGAGATCATATTTTCCACCAAGTTTGTCGGTAAAACTTTCAATCAAAACTATTGAATCAACTGTCTTGTAGAGATAATGAAACCTCAATATGGCGTCGAAATTCCAAAGTTTAATTGCTTTTTGCTTCAAATCAATTCGACTAACGAAATCTAGAATTCTGGAAACCAATTGCGTAAGTGAGTTCGGCAGGGCAAAGGGTATGACTCCATGAAAGAGTATTACAAATTCCCTTTAAATTTGTTTGGTATTGCCAAAAGATATTGGACGCTTTCATTAGTGAAGATACTCTTTAAAGCTATAGAATAGCTTTACTCTTTTCGAAAGAGTAAAGCTATAGAATAGCTTTACTCTTTCGAAGTGCGAGTGAGAGTGAGAAAGCGAGTGCTGAGTGTCTAAGGCTACTTTTTAACCCAGACAAAATAAAGGTACCTGTGGGATAGGCCACCAGAGCGAAGCCAAGGACAAAGCTAGTTATTAATAAAATTCATGTCGCCTAACGCCATGATAGAAGTTGTGCGCTAAACGCACTGTTGAGCGCACAACTTCTATCATGGATCCACCCAGAGACGTTAGTTTCTATACATCATTTGCGTCATATTGTGTGAAAATCGTCACACACTAAGTTTGTACAGAAAATCTTGCCACTGCCGTCTCAAGTAGAGGTCGCCCGGGCGTCTCCTTGGTCTGTGGTATAAAGGCAGTTAAGACCAATGACGCTTGACGTCGTAAGGAATCACATCGCCGATGTTAAGGTGCGTTTCGTTTACGCGAACACGACATAATTAAGCACAAATGGCACGTTAAGGAGCGGATATGGAGCGAATAAAATTTGTTTCGGCTGTAAAGAGGTCCTTTTATTTATAAAAGTTTATAGTAGATTTTATCAGCGTGAAATGAACTGTGTTTTATTAACAAAACTACGTTCACCCGCGGCTTCGTCCATGTGTACAATTTTATCCGAAGGGATCGTACTTCGAGGATCTTATGTTAGAATATATTATTATGTAAGACTAGCTTCTGCCAGCGGCTTCGCCCGCGTGAAATTATCCCGAGGGAACATATACCCGGGATAAAAAGTATCCTATGTGCTATTCCTGACTAATCTATATCTGTGCCAAATTTCGCTCTTCAAGGTTAAGCAACGCTTGTCGAGGTTGGCCCGTAGATGGGTGACCATCTTTTCATAGCGTGTTGCGTCTGTACTTCAAAGAGCACGCTAAGCCATTGGTCGCGGCTGTCATTTTAAGATCTTTGACAGTCGTTACGCGTAGTCAGAAGCCTGAGATATGACACCAGTCTAGCCAAGGGGTCTCGTGTTACCTAGTTACTGGGTTGTGGAGGTCAGATAGCCAGTCACTCCATGTAAAAACACTGGTACTCAGCTGAATCCAATCAGACTGGAAGCCGGGTCGGTTTCCATTCAAGAAGCAAGACGCAAAGAACGGAGTCGAGTCGACTCTTTCAAGGGTTATTTTTAGCACCGTATGCTAAAACTGTCACTATTTTCATGTTCAAAATACGACTTTATGTACTTAAAAGGATGTTCACGTTCAAGGTGTCAAAGAAGCCGGATTCAAAAGCTCCAATGCGTCCAATACGTTTCAAGTAAATACTTGTGTTGTTGACAGCACTGCTAGAGGAGTTCCTGGGGTTGCGCATTTGGTCCCGTAAAATGATAATATTTTGTGAGGGATTCAGGTGTGGGAACACCGTAATCTTTTTAGGGTTCGCTTCGTTCCGTGGTGTGATCGTGCCGATTACTGACCATTTTGAGGTTCTTGGCATTACGTTGACATCGACACTCAATTTTGGTCCATTCATTGAGACAAAAGCTCAGCTGGCTGCCAAAAAATTGGGGATCCTTGCGAAGTTGAGACGGTACTTCACGCCAGAACAGTTGCTCAACTTGTATCAAGCGCAAGTTCAATCATGCATGGAGCACTGCTCTCATCTCTGGGACGGACCTGCCAAGTACCAGCTGGTTGCACTTGAGTCGATCGAAAGACGGGCCAAGAGGCTTATCGGCAATGAAGTACTGGTCGAATCTAGGCTCCAGAACCTCGAACATCGGCGCCGAGTTGCCAGCCTCTCGGTTTTTTATCGGTTACATTTCTGGGAGTGTGCGTTGGAATTGCATGAACTAATTCCTTCTAGCCCGTTCCATCTTCGGACTACAAGACGTACGGCGATGCGTCATCGGTACATGGTGGACATCCCACCCATACGCACCAAACGTTTTGGGAATACTTTTATTATGCGTATAGCAAAGGAGTGGAATTCCCTGCCGGAGTCTGTGTTTCCTGATAGCTACAACCTGGGAGTCTTCAAGTCAAGCGTGAATAGGTTTCTTCTAGGCAAGCGTGCTTCATCGTCGACCAAATCATCGCTTACCATCAGGTGAGATTGTGGTCAAGCGCACCCTAACAAAAAAAAAAATCTCATGAACCGTGACAGCTAGACAGTAAAAAAAATCACAGATGATGTATTCCTGTTGCCGCTATAACAACAAATTAAATAAATATGTAAGTAGGGCTCCCATACAACCAACGTGATATTTTTGCCATTTTTTGCGATAATGGTACGGAACCATTCGTGCGCGAGTCCGACTCGCACTTGGGCGGTTTTTTATTTACTTTGTGTACTGTACAGGTAGGTAAACGGATTTATGAGTATCAATCTGGCGAATTTATGAAGTGTGTCCACACCCACGTGGCCCAATCCGAAACTATGCGAAATCACTCAAAGGAGTTTCGGGCCTGATTTGCCTGCTGTATACGTATTACATTCTTGTCTAACCTTTCTCAAGATATAATTCTGTAGCAAATTGGAATGAAATATCTACCTACATTCATGGGGCCAATTCTGACGATAAACTCGATTACAGAATTTACAAGCTTAAGTATTCTACCTAGAGAATTTAATTGAAACCTGAACCGCTTCTAATTTATATTAAGTTTGATAAATTTTATTGCATTTGTAACAAACACCTGCACAACCGGTTGTTATTTATTGATTTGTACGACTTGAGAGGGTTTGAGAAACGACCACAGATTTGTAGAACAATATTTTAACTAAAGCTTCCATTACGTTTATGAAGGCAAGTTATTGTCTAACAATAGCCTGGCGCTGGAGACCATTTAAATAAGTAATTTAGAAATGGACCCAGCTGAATTACGATTCATTCACCTAATATTTTAAAGAACATTCCGAGATTCTTTATTAGGGTTCCGTACCCAAAGGGTAAAAACGGGACCCTATTACTAAAACACCGCGATGCGTCTGTCCGTCTGTCACCTGACTGTATCTCATGAACCGTGATAGCTATACAATTGAAAATTTCACAGACGATGTATTTCTGTTGCCGCTGTAACAACAAATACTAAAAACAGAACAAAATAAAAGTTTAAGTGGGGCTCCCATACAACAAACGTGATTTTTTTGCCGTTTTCTGCGATAATGGTACGGAACCCTTCGTGCGCGAGTCCGACTCGCACTTGTCCAGTTTTTGATCAGTAGTAAAGAACTTTACCAAATTATTTTTTTAACGTGGCTCCGTCTTTGTATCTTCCTTGCATGATTATATATTAAAATCATGTACGTTTAGCGACGATATGCTCACCGATGCGTAACGTTGACGTTCATAATCGCGACGTGACTCGTGGAAACTGCGCGTTCCCGCTTCATTGGTCCGCCATCCAGCGTGGAGAACGCAAGGGATTGACTGACACAATATAAATATTAATAATCTATGCCTGACGCGGCAATATTAACATAATGCCGAGGTCTGATATTCTGAACAGCTTGGAGATAAATTTAAGCAAGTCGGTAGTGGGTTCGACCCAGGCAGGCTTTACTTTGTGTAAATTATTTCATCACCGCTGCTCTCAAAACGGTGAAGGAAAACATCGTGAGACAACCGGCATGTCCTAGAATCAAAAATTCGAAGACGTAATTATGACATTCACCAACCCACGCTGGGCCCGCGTGGTGGATTACCGATCTGTCATATAGAGATGAGATTCATCATTTCAGCCAAAAGACGTCCACTGCTGGACATAGGCCTCCCCCAGGCGTCGCCACATTGACCGATCCCGTTCGTCTCGCATCCAGCGCCTTGCCGCAACCTTAACCAGGTCATCGGTCCACCTAGTGGGAGGCCTTCCAATGTGAGAGATGATGTTATCGGCTTATTAAGCTAATGCTGTAGGCCGGAACAAAATATACAACCAAGTCAAATAATACAGAAGAAGATTTATTACTTCCTTCTGGTCAAAGAAAAATGCAAATACCACTCTTTACCATCGAAATTGGAACACGACCCTCGCAAACAGAGGGAGATCGATTCATTAGCAAGTCAAACGTGGACCTATCTGACGCGGTATCAAATAATTCATCGAGAATTGATCATCTCCAGCCATTTGATCGGAACACAATTACCAATCACGCCTGTTGCGAGTCTTTTCCATTCACGTTTGCGACACATGGCGCGCCAAATTGTGTTTGATTTAGGCATGTGCGAAGAAATTTGGCGAATTTTTATTCTGATGTGTAATTTTGTCTTTTGTCAGATATTCCAAGATGAAAGTCTAACGAATCGTATTGTAATTTAATTTGTTTGGCTAAGAAAAAAACCGGCCAAGTGCGAGTCGGACTCGCGCACGAAGTGTTCCGTACAATTATCGCAAAAATTGGGAAAAAATCACGTTTGTTGTATGGGAAAAACATAAATATTTATTTTATTCTGTTTTTAGTATTTGTTGTTATAGCGGCAACAGAAATACGTAATCTGTTAAAATTTCAACTGTCTATATATCACGGTTCATGAGATACAGCCTGGTGACAGACAGATGGACAGTGCTGTCTTAGTAATAGGCTCCCGTTTTTACCCTTTAGGTACGGAATCCTAAAAAGAAGAATTTCGAATAAACAAATGAGACAGAACATTGTCAACATCGACTCAATAAAATATCTGGGGCCCTACTATTTATTTATTTATTTATTTATATATACTTTATTGTACACCAAGATAAAAAACAATAATACATATGGAAACCTTAAAATTAAAACAAACATACAACAGGCGGCCTTATCGCGTTCTGCGATCTCTTCCAGGCAACCCAGAATGGAGAGAGAAAGCCTGGACACGACATGGGGTTGCACTTGGTGCAAGTTTGAATAAAACAATAAGTAACAAACATAGTAACCACTAAATACAAAATACTAAAACAGATACATAAATACATACATACATATAAATATACAGTCAAGAAAACAATACAGCTCCAACAAGTAGAAGATCACAGTGACAGGTAGTGCTCCTTTACCAGTCTTTTAAATATCGGTAGTGATTGCGCGCGTTTTATTGTTACAGGCAATGCATTCCATAGACGAGCGGCCTGGACAGTAAAAGATTTGTCCAGGAAGATAGTGGAATGCATTGGCATTTTAAGTTTCATGTTATCCGATGACCTAAGAACTTTCGTGTGCGAGTCACATAAAAACTGAAATCGATTTTTGAGGTAAAGAGGGGTAGATGGGAAAAATAGTATATTATACAGGAGGGAAAGAATATGAGCATTCCGGCGAAGGCGAATTGGCAACCACTTGAGTTTCTCACGGAATTCTGAAACATGGTCATATTTGCGCAAACCAAATATGAACCTTATACATACATTTTGAAGACGCTCAAGTTTATCAAGTTGTGCTTCAGTGAGATCAAGATAGCTGGCATCAGCATAATCAAGGATGGGTAGAAGAAGAGATTGAGCAAGCGCAATCTTAGTGGCAGTCGGCAGAAAATTACGCAATCTCCTCAGAGACCCAGCAGATGCGAATAGCTTGCGGCTAACTTCCTGTAGCTGGGCAGTCCAAGAGAAGTTCTTGTCAATGAATATCCCCAAGTTCTTAACATTATCGCTAAAGGATACAACAGAGTTATCAAAAGAAACTTGGGGAAGAGTCGTCCAGTCGATCCTTGAGACCAACCTTGAACTGCCCACCACCATAACTTGCGTTTTTATAGGGTTCACCGTAAGTCCGTGCCTCTTGCTCCAGTCGCATATACGGGCCAGATCACTATTTATGGTCAAGATAGCCTCAGATAGATTACCAAGAGGAGATCGTGTGTAAATGGCTACTATGTTGTGTTAAAGCCATCAAGGCTTCATTGTGAGAAAGCGACGGAGCTACAAAGAACGAAAATAACTTTCCTTTTCCACAACGAAATTAAAATGGCATTGACACGTCTTAGTGCCCTGCCTTCTAATTCAGTGACAATTTTCAACCAACTCATTCATCTGAAGGATTTCTTCCAAAAAGGCGTCGTAAGAATACGAATCTATATCAAACAATTGCAATATCAGTCGCTTCACGATTCGTTTGGCGCTCGATAGAGCCCGAGAGTTCTATTCTGCCGTATTGGGCAAACACAAACACTGGCCCAACAATGGGTTTTACAAGAAACGGAAAAAAAAGACCAAGATAAAAGAAAAATACAAATCAGACTTAACATTGACGTTTGATCACAATAAGACAGTGCTTTATACTGGAGACAAAACAGTGTTCTCAAAGACAGATGCTTTGTCGTAGATTTAAGTACATTTTGTCAAAGAAATAACTATTTTAACCCCCGACGGAAAAAGAGTGGTGTTAACAGTTTGATGTGTGTACCTCGTGTTTGTGTATTTGTGTATCTGTCTGTGGCATCATAGCTCCTAAATCAAACAGAAAGCTCCAGAGGCTTGAACATCGTCGCCGAGTTGCCAGCTTGTCGGTTTTTTATCGGTTACATTTCGGGGAGTGTGCGATGGAATTGCATGATCTAATTCCGCCCAGCCCGTTTCATCATCGGACTACCAGACGTACGGCGATGCGCCATCGGTACATGGTGGACATCCCACCCATACGCACTAAACGTTTTGAGAATACTTTTATTATGGAGTGGAATTCCCTGCCGGAGTCTGTTTCCCGATAGCTACAATCTAGGGGTCTTTAAGTCAAGAGTGAATAGGTTACTATTAGGCAAGCGTGCTCCATCGTAGACCACATCATCGCTTACCATCAGGAGAGCGCGCGGATATAGTGGTCAAGCGCGAGCCTATAATAGATAAAAAAAAACAAAGCTTGGTGTTTTTTTTTAAAGGTGACTTTATTGAGAGTGTTCTTAGCTATGTTTGATGAAAATCTGTTCAGCCGTTCAAAAGTTATGGGCGTTTACTGTTTGAATCGGGCTGTTTCCGCAAGATATCTTGTCATAATTACGTGTTCAATATAGATTGTCGAGCGAAGCGAATCATGAATCAGCCTATCTGCAAAAACCTGCTAGATACTCCTTACAAAAACTTTTACAACAAAAACACGTTAAGAACAAAACGTTTCCCCATAGACCAATATCCGCTAGATAAGTCCCCGGAGTGTTATTCGTCTTGGACAAACAACCATTGGCCCAACAATGGATTTTATTAGATAAAATGCAAGTACGTAGACTATACTGTGATTTTTAATTTCGTGGACTAAACTGACAACTGCTATTGACCTTATTTTTTTTAAATGTTGCAAGCGCGGAGCATAGTGTTGTAGGTAAGGCTCAATCATAAGTGATTCATCGAATCGATGTGACATGACTCCTGAATTTATTTTTAATAATTAGTGTAAATAAATGTTTTATGAATATAAACGTAATATATTTAAATATAACAGTATTCATACACATAGTACATGAACTTTTGTTGTGTTAAATATGAAATCAACAATAAAATAATTGCATTCGATAAAATTAAGTCTGACATAAATGAGTAGAAACTAAATATGGGCCGCTAGTTTTTAAACAAATTGTTTTTTTATGCCGTGAAATAGTTTCATTTTCGTTCTACTTCGATTTTCGATTAACTTTCGATCACTCAGGATAGTTAGGGTACGACACTATTTTAATGTAACAATAAAGTGACAACCCCCCAAATGTCAGTTTGGTCCACGAACTTAAAAATCACATTATAGTTCGGGACATCGTTGTTACCTTTTGGTTTGACATTCAAATGATGAGAGTTCGGGATGATGGCGATGCTTCGTTTCAGTACACAGTTTTGTTTTCTCGTTGGATTAAAATGTTCGAAGGAGCCACTTTACGAGTAGTTCCGGTTCGCTGCAGATAGTTTTGCGTACTTACTACAGTAATTATTGTTATATGTACTTACTGGAAATTTGGGTAACCGACCTTCTCTTAGTGACATGGAATGGACCTTAATCCATCACGCAGGCCCAGTGCAAGTAGGTAGATATGACAAGTCTTCAAACACTGGTTCCTTCGTCCGCACTCCGTATAGGATAACGAAAGCCCTACTAGCTTCTGCCAGCGGCTTCGCCCGCGTGAATGTCGAAAGGGAGCATATTCTCGGGAAAAAAAGTATCCTATGTGCTATTCCGGACTGTATTCTATCTCTGTGCCAAATTTCATCCAGATCCGTCCAGCCGTTTGTGCGTGAAAGAGTAACAATCATACAAACGCACTCACAAACGTTCGCCTGTCTGTGTAATATTAGTGTGATAGTAGGACAGGATAGGATATTAGTCTCCATGCCCTCGTAAAACCTGCCATTACAGAATTATCAAAACTATGGAACTCAGCTGAACATCACATCACATCATCAGCCTATTAATGTTCCCACTGCTGGGACACAGGCCTCCTCTCTGTGAGAGGGAATGGGCCGTTATCCACTACGCAGGCCCAGTGCGGGTTGGTGGATGTCACATGTCTTCGAATTTTTGGTTCTAGGACATGCCGGTTTCCTCACGATGTTTTCATTCACCGTTTTGAGAGCAGTGGTGATGAAATAATTTACACAAAGTAAAGCGCCTGCCTGGGCTCGAACCCACGAGCTACAACTTGTAAGACACGACCGATATCTCTGGGCCACCACTGCTCTCTGAACATGTTAGCCCAATTTAGGATAACCAGGGTTTTCAACAACTTTCCCAGTTTGGTTATTTTCACATTAGTTTAGAGCGCAAGCTGTGGACTTTGTCCGTTTCGGTTCGGACTGTGTTTGGTTGAATGCTTGCTTTTATTATTTTATTCACGTTTCGTCTGGTTCAGAAGTCTAGAGCTAACGAGTTTAATGTGTAGTATCAGTTGCATGGGAATAAAAGATCGCGAGCTTGTTGCCGACGAATTTGCGGATCAGATAATTTGTTTCCTCTGCATGGTGTTAACTTTATAGTTAGTTTTGTGTTCCGAAAAATCAAAAAACCTTTTTTATGGTGGCAGCACTCACCCAGAAGTGGTAACTTTAATACTGAAAATTGTTCACAGGGGCTCACAATAAAATAACAGTAGGTAAGAGATATAATTTTTTTTTTTTATTCATTCATAATGAAAACGAAAATTCCAAAAAATCAAATATTTTCTTTGATAAAAAGTAATCATTTAGACAGTAGAACATCGGTCCTAAAACAACCTAAAAACGGGATAAATCAACCATTTTCTTTGAATAGAGCCAAACCGTACGTAAGCCATATTTAATTGGCTTTTAAACTAAAAGCAAACATTTTGCGTGGTAGTAAAATAATTAATCTACCATTTTGCCAACGTAGCTAACAATTTTGCTAGGTATTCTGTTCAAATAACTAGCGTGGGTGTTTTTGTTACATTAAGTGTACCAACTTTAAAAGTTCTCTAACATAGGCACGATGCGAATTAAAATCTATTGTACGAGTAAAGGCTATTACCAAACTGGTGCAAAGACTACTCCGATGAGACAAGAAATAGTCAAAAAAAAATCTTGAGACTAAACTTTTTCTATGAAAATGAATTTAGTCGCTTCGCACCTGTCTGCGGAGCCCGAAGATTTGCCAAACTGGGTAGGGCACATTGCATTGCTCGCAGAACGTATGAAAGGTTTTGCAATGGCAACCGCGTACCGAGAGACGCAGAGCTGGCTGGCGTCCCACTAGGTGGACCAATGATCTGCAGCTTAATTGCGCAAGTGAATTCAGCAAGACAAACGGTTTGACCGCCATCAATCGACCAATCACATGCGAGATGAAAGATGCGATGTGGGTTTCCGTCTATGTGATTGGTCGATTGATGGCGGTTAAGGCGCCGATTCCCTTGAGTAGCTGATTTTAAAATGAGAATCACGTCTAAATGGCTAGTCGTAATTTTTTGGAAAAAATATATGTTATATTAGACCATTTTCTTAATAATTTGATCTGAGCAAATTTTGAGTTCTATTCGTATGACAAAGTGTAATTAATTTGTAAAGTTATGTCTGAAACGGACAAAAACACGACAATCGCACCAAAACCGCTGGACGTATTTTAATAAAATCAACACCATCTCAAAGATAATTTAATTATCTACATTTTGATCTGAGGCTTTTTTAAAGTCATAGAATAATAAGGAAAGTACAAAAAACTACTAAATTTTGGGTCGCCGGGTGTGAAACGAGAGCGCGTTTTGTTCCCTCGAGGTCGTTGGCGTTAGTCGTCGTCTTAAACCCTTTGCCTTTCCAAATTCACTTGCGCAATTCGGCTGCTGGTTATGGTTGCGAGAATGCGCTGGATGCGGGACGCACAGGACCTGTCAATGTGGTGACACTTGGAGTAGACCTATGTCCAGCTATGGTCACCTTCGGCTGAGATGATGATAATTTGGCGACAATTCGCGTTTGTGTGCGCCCAGCCTTTTATATGCTTAAATTAAAATCCTAAAACAACCTCTAAAGCTTTCGTTGGATACATACAATTACAGATATAGGCACATTACCGATACAATGTTGGGGTAAAACAAGGCATTTTCCTTGCCATAAAACGATACTCATGGTGCCCTCTTTTCCCTTAGGAGTAAGCCGGGGAAAGTGATATGGTGTCGATTGACGGCAAAAGTGCTTCTAACATAGACATTATACAAATCAAAAAACCGGCCAAGTGCGAGTCGGACTCGCGCACGAAGGGTTCCGTACCATTATCGCAAAATTTGTAAAAAATATCACGTTTTTGTATGGGAGCCCCATTTAAATATTTATTTTATTCTGTTTTTAGTATTTGTTGTTACAGCGGCAACAGAATTACATAATCTGTGAAAATTTCAACTGTCTAGCTATCTCGGTTCATGAGATACAGCCTGGTGACAGACAGACAGACAGACGGACCGCGGAGTCTTAGTAATAGGGTCCCGTTTTTACCCTTTGGGTACGGAACCCTAAAAACGTACTCTTGATCTACGGTGATGTATAAAAGAGAATATGCGCAAAACGAATATTTTTTATCTTACAATTTCAAAGACAAATATAAATGGGAGTTTATGTATGTAGGTAACAGCGAAAAACAAACGAGATATAATAATTGTAGGCAAATATCTGTCTGTATGGCAAAAAAACCGTTTTCTATGGCAGCTGTATTGGCGTCGACCTTTGACATCAGAGTCCACGTAACTTTTCTTTGTAACGATCAACTCTGAAGCTTTATAAATTCGTCGCTGACGTAATATATACTAGCAAATTTCCTATTATTGTGCGTTTTACCAGTTTTTCGTAAAGAAAACGTTTTAAAATTACTATTGCAGTCAAAAAGAGATACCTATCTAATTATGGTTTGGACAGATCTATTACAACGCCTTTAAACACACTGTTATATCTGGAGATCTGTCATACAGGTCTCGAACCCAGTACTGACTCCAGCTCTCACAAAGGTTTGAATCTGATGTAACCTAGTTAATATTACCGAAAATGTACCTTTTTGAGAGAAATAAACTTATATTCTATTCTATTCTAAATGTCATGCAAATATTAATAAAGAATACAAATTAAAATAATGAATGGAATGTCATGTTTAGTAATAATAATAAAATGAATTAAATGTCGTGCAAATGCCAATAAAATAATACAAGACAAAAATATGATTCTAGAATGTCAGCGTAAAATAATAAAACAAAAATAAAATATTAAAATAATAAATCAATTCAAAATAATCATTCTAGAATGTCAAAGCAAAATTATTAAAAAATGTCAAGATATTAAAATATTGTATGTGTTAAATGCAAATGTCGTGAAAAATTGTGCAAATATCAATCAAATAATACAAGTCAAGGATGTTATTCTATAGAATGTCAGAGAAAAATAATAAAGAAATATTAAAACAAAAAATAATAAAAATAAAACTTTTATAAGTGTGTCCTAAGATATTAATATAGAGACTTCATACTCAGAAATAAATGATATTTTATTCTAAAAAGTTATAACGGACTCAATACAAATAAATACTGACAACGTAGTAAGATGTATACGTTTAAAATATGTAGTTTGATCGTGTTGAGAAGATGAATGAAGGGCGACTTGAGATGAGAGGATGAACACAAGGCAGAGCGAGTCAAAACGCCGGCAGGAGACGCCCTAGAAGTACATGCACGGATCTTATTGACGATGTTCTCCAGATAGCCCAGATACCGAACGAGCGTGTATGACTAGAATGAACGCAAATTAAGCAAAAGGAGTATATGATTAAAACTTATGGAAAAGAGTGTCCGGGTAGTTTCTTGCAAATTCTTCTCCATTGAGACCTACAGACGCTTGCGTATTTGCAACTAGAGTCATCTTTTTATTAATTTTTTATTTGACAATTCAAAAGTACTTCTAAAGTTTACTTAAAATAAATACCTTGATTTTGATTTTTAAGAATTGTAGTAGGTTATTGTGTTTTATGAGCTTATCTATTCACTTTTTTATTTGGCATAAAGCAAATTTCACAAAACAAATGGTCATGAAACTCTGGTGCCCGTGGTAAGGTAATGAGTACATGTATTACATTACAGGTCACCAGAATTCCATCCCCCAGCAATTGAAACACAATATCAATTTGTGATACCAATAAAATCAAGGCGAGCAAGCATAAAAAATAATATAATAACAATTAAATTATTATAAAATTAACACTGTGTGTCTCACGGCTGCGCCAAATAGGACCAGTTCAGCAAAATGTCGAGCAACTAGTGCCCGACGCTGGTTTTCAACTGGACCTAACGATAGTTACTTCGCACTTTTCCTTGTTTCGCAATAGTTTCTACATTACTTTCAAATAAGCTTATTTCAAATAGCTTTTCCATCACACACAAAAACACACCTGCCTTGCCTGAACACACACAAAAATACTGGTCAAAGGACTAAGATGGAAGATTACTCTTGGTCTTTTGACGAGAAAGTAAAAAAAAAAAAACACTTTCACTGCGTCCATGTGTTTTATACCTGTCCCTTCCAAACCATTCCAACCCAGCATAGGGCCAGGAATCAGGTAATAAAAATACAGATAGCTGTGATATTGTAAATAAGCGTAAGCCTGGTACACCTGTGGGGTGCCTTTCCACCAGCAGCTATACTGCGAGGATGTGACAGCTAAGCTACGAAACTACGTCACCGTTTCCACTGATGCTAAGCTATGTAGCGGGCTAGTAAGATACGAAATGAGGCGTCGCCGCGAGGTAGCTGTGCGGCTGCACGCATCCAGAGCATGCATCCAGAGCATGCATCCAGATCATGCATCCATCAATATAAAAAACATAGCTTATCAGAACCCGTTTCCACCAGTGCTATGCTATATGGACCAATGAATATGGTAAGTGCATCCATAGTAACGTAGTATAGCATATCTCTGGTGGAAAAGGATCCCTTATACATCTAGTGTGGATAAGACAAAAAAACCGGCCAAGTGCGAGTCGTATAGCGCACGAAGGGTTCCGTACCATTATAGCAAAAAACGTCAAAAAAACACGTTTTTTGTATGGGAGCCCCACTTAAATATTTATTTTATTCTATTTTTAGTATTTGTTGTTATAGCGGCAACGGAAATACCTCACCTGTGAAAATTTCAACTGACTAGCTATCACGGTTCATGAGATACAGCCTGGTGACAGACAGACAGACGGACCGCGGAGTCTCAGTAATAGGGTCCCGTTTTTACCCTTTGGGTACGGAACCCTAAAAAATAAAATGAAAAAATTAACAACACACCCGTTTTTAATTTCTTCACAATATTGTCCTTTATTTACTTATTCCATGACACATGTGTTATTGCGGTGGCAGTGGTCAGGTAAACCCACGTCTGTCAAGTTGAGCAAACAAAAAACTTCAGCTTAAGCTTTGGCGGGCCTTTCGTATTTGCGAGAGCTGCCTCTTAAATATTCATAGCTTTTTACTCATTTCGCCTAAGCTATGAAACGGCATTTTTTATGCGCAAATAAATAAATATTTACCACAGTTTTATTTATTTTTTTTCCGTCGTTATATGGCAATTGTGAGTAGATTGAGTAATTGTGCGAATATTACGTAAGTTGTTTGGATGTAAACATGCTAATATCACATCTCACATTAATATTATAAAGTCGAAAGTTTGTGAGTGTGTGTGTTTGTATGTTTGTTACTTCCTCACGCTCAAACGGCTGGATGAATTTGGATGAAATTTGGCACAGAGATAGATTATAGTTTGGAATAGCATATAGGCTCATCCCGGTATAATGTTCCCCTGCTATAAAAATAACACAATAACACACACGCGGGCGAAGCCGCTGGCAGAAACTAGCTTCTGCCTATACAGATAAACTATTTTTTTTCTAATCTCATTCTCTCAGACAAAATATTGGGAAGAGTGGAAGGCTATGGGGGAAGAAGTTTGCCCAGCAGTTGGACAATATACAGGCTGTTTCTGACACCGATGGGAATAAAAATACCACGAATTCATTACATGATTCTGGATTCCCTAGTGTTGACATTTTACGTCGGATACTTCCTAATTTTAAAAATATCAGCATTCTTTTTACTGTCATCAATTCAAAATCATTATTCCTATTAGATTTGTAATTATTCTCTTTTGTTGGCTCGCCTAAAAAGAGAAAACGTGCGAGCGGCGCGCCGCGTGTTGGTACTAGCCGGCGGCATTGATCTGAACGTTGAACTTTAGGAAATCAGCTGATAGGTAGCGCTTTGAATTTACTTTGCCAACTGTTTTTTGTGTAAGGATTAAAAAAAAACAAAATAGTAACGAAAATAAAATTCCAAACCAAGAATCATTTACTGAATCCATTATTTTTTTTCACATTTTTTCACGTCGGTGTCGGACATCCCGTATAATGCAAACAAATTCATCTTGAGCTTAAGCTAATTTAGGCAGATATTCCTTAATCTAAAGGACTTGATTCCATCTCGAATCATCCAATTAACAGTTAAAGCTTGTTAATAATTATATTTCCATTAATCGAGGGTTATTTCCGTTGTCATGACAACCGAGTCGAGTGGAGGTCCTTCAAAATGTGAATTAATATAGGCTTCAATGGCTGTACTATAATTAATAATGTTAACGGTATCAAAATTATTTTCCTTTCCGCCCACAAAACACATGGCGTCTCAAAAGGTCACAGAACCTTATTACTAAATATTTTTCCTCAAGTGCCATGTAACACGAAGTCTGAAGAGGATATTAAGGACCTGAAAATAAGAGCACTAGTGCTTTCATGAAAGCACTGTATATACGCCGAAATTTTAATAGAATATCAAGCTAATGTAATTGTGAAGTGGCAAACTTCAGACGTTTGGTCCTCCACGCCAGTGGGAATGCTAATTATAGACTACTAGCTTCTGCCAGCGGCTTCGCCCGCGCGTATGTCGAAAATTATGCCAAGGGAACGTAATCCCGGGATATAAAGTATCCTATGTGCTATTCCAGACTATAACCTATCTCTGTGCCAAATTTCATCCAGATCCGTTCAGTAGTTTTTGCGTGAAAGAGTAACAAACATACATACATCCATCCTCACAAACTTTCGCATTTATAATATACTAGCTTCTGCTAGCGGCTTCGCCCGCGTGTATGTCGAAAATTATCTCGAGTGAACATATTCCCGGAATAAAAAGTATCCTATGTGCTATTCCTTACTATAATCTATCCCTGTGCCAAATTTCATCCAGATCCATCCAGCAGTTTGAGCGTAAAGAAGTAACAAACATACACACTCACAGACTTTCGCCTTTATAATATTAGTGTGATAAGTAGGATGGAACGGGTGCTATCTAACTGTGGAGGGTTTTTTTTTTAACTGTAACTTTTCATACTTGATTTTTGTACGAGAGTTATTTTTATCTCGATTATGTTACTAGGCATGTGGATTGCGTCAACAGTATTTCCCGTGTGTTTCCCATGTGATGGGTAATTTCATGCGCCATTTTTTACCGACTTCAAAAAAAGGAGGAAAATGATTACCTCATTTCGACACGTATGTATGTAATATTGTTGGAATTCCACAATATTCACATATTTACTCTTTATGGGCTTCTTCTAAACACATGTGCCAAATTTCATAAGTGTATGTTAGTATGTTTGTTCACGCATTTCGTCGAAACTACTTATCTGATCATGTTTTTTTTTATTGGATTAAGTATCTCTTTGTACATTTACTTTGACGTTCAAAAAGTTAGGACTCTAAGAATGTGGACGGGGTTTTAAAATTAGTGGAACTTTTTGATACTTGATTATTATACGAAAGTTAGTAGAGTATTATACTAGCTTATGCCAGCGGCTTCGCTTTATTGCAAAGTGTTTTCTTATCCCAAGGGAACATTATACCGGGATAAATAGCCTATGTGCTAATCCAGACTATAATCTATATCTGTGCCAAATTGCATCCAGATCTGTTTAGCCGTTCTGGTGTGAAAACAAACATACATCCATAGTAAGATGTCTTTTCGAGTAAGTTGGTAATAGAAATGAGCATTATATTAATAGTTTTTCCAGTGTGTTTTTATTGTGTTAGGAAGTTTGATGCGCCATTTCTTCTTCCTAGCTAGAATATTATAAAGTGGTGAAATGCGGGCGTTTTCGGGGGGGTAGCCCAGCTACATACGAGTAACAATTACGTTCAAAAACTTCTGACGCTCAGTGTAATTTGGATATAGTACATTACTGCAGCGGCCAGCAAAATAGGCATTGATGGACGAACGTGTAAATGTGGGCCGAGGCGAAGCCGAGGCACACATACGTAAGTCCATTAATGCCTAGTTGTGGCCAAGGCTTGTATAGTACTTTTCTCAAATAATGCGCGGAAATTAAAACTAAGTAGTACCTAGAACTCATTTTGTCAAAATCAATGACGAACAACAATAATTCTTCCCGCGTTAAAGTGTTCCTTTGTTTTTTTTTCAATAAACAGCGTTCTTTTGCAAGCCAGTTCGAAATTTAAATAAAACCTTTGATAAGTTACCTCCTTGGTTGCCATGTTTCGGAGTAAAACATCGTTCCATTTTTAAACTTCACGACAGATATGAGTTTACTATGGAATTTATTTGGCCGCTAGACACGACAGATATGGATTTTCATACAACTTTTGCCGGCCGCTGCGCGCATGTATTTGACCAGTACAGCAATTTCGATTTATCTCGAAGAAGGTTGTCATAATAATGATCACATTTCCAAGCATGTTTGAGAAAAATGATTTTATTTTTTCAGGTTTAAGGCCCGCCCAAGCCAACAAAAGCTCCCCAAAACATACTTGACATAGTATGGGCATAGGATGAGAAGGCTTGAAGATCACATGACTAAACAAGGCCTGAGTAATCAACACTGATCTGAAAAAAAGCGTGAGAAGCTGGATGTCCGTCGTAAACAAATGGCCGCTGGAGGGGGGGTTTTGACGTGTATTTCTGCTGACAAACACGTCAAAGAACGGCGGAGGACCACAGCTATCCAGAATCGAAAAAGGCTTGTTAAAGAGACTAAATATTCAGTTTAACCCCTAAATAAATCCAAAATTAATCTCGATATTAAGACAACACTTCAATAAAGAGCACTAAAAAAAATTCACACATTTTCCTACCCGTTTTTCATAAACCCGTTTCAGGTGACCGATGTGACCTTTCAGGACGCGTAACTCACAGCGAACGGTCTCATATGGCGGCGCCGAAAGCCCGTATTTTCATATGAAACAGCTGTAAATCTTAAATATTATTTATTGCAGAAACTGAATGGTGTTGAAACACTAGCGTTTTGTGGTTCTGGTGGTGTCGTTTATTTTGCTAGAGTGTAACAAGTTTGCATTTTTGGATTCTCTTTTTTAGGGTTCCGTACCCAAAGGGTAAAAACGGGACCCTATTACTGAGACTCCGCGATCCGTCTGTCTGTCTGTCCGTCTGTCACCAGGCTGTATCTCATGAACCGTGATAGCTAGACAGTTGAAATTTTCACAGATGATGTATTTCTGTTGCCGCTTTAATAACAAATATTAAAAACAGAATAAAATAAATATTTAAGTGGGGCTCTCATACAAAAAAACGGGATTTTTTTGCCGTTTTTTGCGATAATGGTACGGAACCCTTCGTGCGCGAGTCCGACTCGCACTTGGCCGGTTTTTTTTTTCTTTTATAAGTTTTTTGCTTTTTTTATAATCTTTAATATTACCTTGATTTCGTATGTGTGTACGGCAACTGTAATAATTTTTCCAGTTCTTCCTGGTAATCGATTAAGCTGTATCTTGCTGTACTTATGTAACTTTGGAAACATCTATCTAATTTAATACCTTTAAACGAGCAATTCTTGTATATATGCATATATTATACTAGCTGTTGCCCGCGGCTTCGCTCCCGTGGACCACCACACAGGACCCGTTTTCGGGATAAATAAATAGCCTATGTCACTAAGGAATAATGTAGCTTTCTATTGGTGAAATAATTTTTTAAATCGGTCCAGTAGTTTCGGAGCCTTTTCGGTACAAACAAACAAACAAATCGTTCCTCATTATAATACTATATATTATATAGTATAGAAGTATAGATATGCATAATCTGAATCTCGGAAACGGCTCCAACGATTTCATGAAATTTTGTATGCAGGTTTCATTTTTAGAAAACGTCGTTTTCTCTATTTTCACCCGAGCAGATCTCGGTCGCCCAGGTACTTTAAATAATGTGTTGTTGAAACTGAATGGTGTTGAAACACTATCGTGTTGCGGTTCAGGTGGTGTCGATAATTTTGCTAGAGCGTGTAACAATTTTGCATGTTTTCGTTTTCTTTTGAAAAATAGTGTTAATTTAAATAAGTTGGACTGTGGTTGGAAAAAAAGTATGGGGAATTTCAAGATATTTGTTTATTCAAAACTTTTTTGTTTACACAATAAAGTATATAATAAATAAATAATCGATTTTTTTGTTATGCTGTTTTTAGGGTTATGCATGCTTATAAAAAATAAACAGTGTTTTATTGTTTGTGATATGATAAGACGGCATTGGACTACTCATCATCATCTGCCTAGCCTTTTTCTCAATTATTGTTGGGGTCGGCTTCCAGTCTTACCGGATTCAGCTGAGTACCAGTGATTTACATGGATCGACAGCCTATCTGACATCCACAACCCAGTAACTGGGTAACACCATACCCCTTGGCAAGACTGGTGTCAGATCTCAAGCTTCTGACTACCCGTAACGACTGTCAAAAATCTTCAAATGACAGCCGGGACCAACGGCTTAACGTGCTTTCCGAGGCACGGAGGAAACTCGGTATGTTGAAATGGTCACCCATCCACGGACCGACCTCTTCAAGCGTTGCTTAACCTTGAAGATCGACCCGTGCGGCTGTTATTATTTAGCCACGAGCTCCTCGGGCATTGGACTACTATTTCCTTAAATTTGAAAGTGACAACACTAACAGTACCTAAATTGTAAATACTTATCTACCTAGACAAGTATCTAGTCTAGTTTCTGTGATATTAAACATGTTTTATTTCTTACATTTCTTTCTTGCCTTTATACATTACATTCTATAGGTACTAATTTTGTGTTCTCAAGTTAAAAATGAAATTTTTTAAACTTGATTTAAACATGTCCAAATCTTGGTCAATTTCGCAAATCGCACCGGAACTTTGTAACAAAGCGGTAAGGTAAGTAGATCGTTAGTGACAGGCCCGTAATTTCAAAGTTTGCCGACCAACGCTTAGTGCCCTTCAAAGCCACATTAGGCCAAATATCAGCGCATTTATCACACTATAATGGCCTCCACAACGCCTAAATTGATACTTATTTTCGTAAAGATTTCAAGATATCATAAATGTTCGTGTGAAAATATGGTTTTAGGCTACTTTGTCTTTAGCTTTTATTGAAAAAAGAACTGCGAATAAGAATAGCGAAAGGTTAAAACATTTTTTTTTTTTTTTTTTTTGTTATAGGCTCGCGTTTGACCACTATCTCGCCTGATGTTAAGTGATGATGTGGTCGAAGGTGAAGCACGCTTGCCTAGAAGTAAACTCTTGACTTGAAGACCCCTAGGTTGTAGCTATCAGGAAACAAAGACGCCGGCAGGGAATTCCACTCCTTAGCTGTACGCACAATGAAAATATTTTCAAAACGCTTTGTGCGTATGGGAGGGATGTCCACCATGTACCGATGGCGCATCGCCGTACGTCTTGTAGTCCGATAATGGAAAGGGCTAGGCGGCATCAAATTGTGCAGTTCCATCGCACACTCCCCGAAATGTAACCGATAGAAAACCGCCAGGCTGGCAACTATTCGTCGGTGTTCAAGGCTCCGGAGCTTTGAGTCGATCACCGCATCGTTGCCGATAAGTCTCTTGGCCCAAAAACATTTCTTTTTAGGGTTCCGTACCCAAAGGGTAAAAACGGGATATAAAATTTTCACAGATTATGTATTTCTGTTGCCGCTATAACAACAAATAGTAGAAACAGAAGCAAATAAATATTTAAATGAGGCTCCCATACAACAACCGTGATTTTTTTGCCGTTTTTTGCGATAATGGTACGCGGAACCCTTCGTGCGCGAGTCCTACTCGCTCTTGGCCGATTTTTTACGCTTTAACTTGGCAAACGGATGGATCATGACCAGGGTTAGAACATTTTTTTCCTTTTGGTTTCAAGTCCGCGTTGGGATAATAAAGCACTTTTTACACGGACAAAGCTGGCTGGAGAAGGCTGAAGTTATAAGTAAATCAATAGTACTTAAGTTAAATCCTACTAACAAGATACAGATTGACAAGAAACCCAGAATTATTCAGTTCCAGTGAGTGTTGTTTCCTCTACCTACATAAATATTTAAAAGTATTTGACCGAGAGGCTTTAAAAGCCTTTGACCGAGGGGCTTTAAAAATGATTTGGACGACTTTTTGCCAGATGGCCCGACTTTTACGGGACGACTATTTTATTTATAGGGTTTTTTATCTTTTTACCTGTTTGTCGACTGGCCTCGGTGCAGGAAATAAGTGGCACTTCAGTTTTGATTTGTTACCTGAAATAGGAAAATTGTATTTAGTACAGTTAAGCCATGAATTTTGAAAGTTTGTATAAAGTTTTTTAGTAATAATTTTTTTGGCCTGCTGGCTTGCTGTACGCTTTGATGCAAATTGTAAGTACAGCAAGTAATTGTTATATAAATAAATAAATGAAAAGTAAAGATGGTGAAAATTGGTGGTGGATAATTTGTGAGAAAGATGATTTAGATTGAAAATGTTTAATAAAAACCGGCCAAGTGCGTGTCGGATTTTGCACATTTAGGGTTCCTATATAAACATACATAGGTTTTTGGCTAAGCCATAGTTGCGTAAAAAGGAGAGGAATACTGAGATGGAAGAACAAGTTCTTCTTCTAGAAATTTTATAACGGACTACCAAACTATTGTCTCCTCAAGACGACAAAAATTTGGTCTTCCGATAAAGACCATAGTTAGGTCTTCTGAAGAAGAAACAATGTTCAGTAATACAATTTAGAAATCGCATCAACATATCAGCCGAAAGACGTCTGCTGGTCTGCTGGACATAGGGCTCACCCAAGCGTCGCCACATTGACCGGTCCCGTGCGTCCCGCATCCAGCAGAACCCCGCAATCTTCACCAGATCATCGGTCCACCTGGTGGCCACATAAGTTTGTCAATTCTTCGGGCTATGTTGGGTACTTTGGTTCTCTTGCGGATCTCTACACTTCTGATCCGATCACGCAAAGAAACGCCGAGCATAGCCCTCTCCATTGCCCTTTGGGTGACTGTAAGCTTATTTAGAAATCTAGTGTTACAATCTTAAAACCGTTCTCGCATAACTATTCTAAAGAAGTTCAAGTTAAATTTATTTGCTAAGTTTAAACTTAGTTTCAGTCTGCAATCTGCTCCGTTACATCTTTTAATGACATTTTCATTCTAATTTTACACTTTTAGATTATATAACGACTAGAAGTGTTATCTATTGCTTTATACAGTTTAAACACGACCTTCCTTTTGGTTAAGTCGGGTAAAAAAGAGGGGTTCCCGATCATTAAAGTATGTAGGTGCGGCCAATACGTTTATAACTAAGTAGACCCTTTTAATACCACTCTTATTGACGCCAGCTTACACGTTTTTATCCGAGAAACACGAACACGTCAGGGTTTCCTCGAAGGGCGGATAGAGGTGTAGGTACTTGTGTAAAACTGACGTTTTATCGATAGATGTGACCCCTATTATCCCTGACTACGTTTTTAGTAGGTTGTAGAACTATACATTCTACTTCACTAAATATTATAAAACAAATTTCCCCGCCGTCTCTGTCTGTCTGTCTGTACGCGATGAACTCAAAAACTACTGATCGGATTTTCATGCGGTTTCACCAATAGACATAGTGGATTCATTAGGAAGGTAACGCAACCTTAACCAGGTCATCGGTACGCCTGGTGGGAGGCCTGCCAACACAACGTCTTCTGGTTCGCGGTCGCTACTCCAGAACCTTTCTGCCCCATCGGCCATCCGTTCTGCGAGCAATGTGCCCTGCCCCATGCCACTTAAGTTTGGCAATTCTTCGGGCGAATCGTTAGTATATTATAAAAGAGAAAGTCTAGATATTTCGATATCTATCAAACCTCAACTGAAGATTTCGATGTTATTTGGAACACTGGTAGACCATGGTCTGGATTAGGATTCAGGATTGTTTCTATAGGATAATTTGACAATGGCGAGGTCAATGGCAAAAGCTGTCTCTAATCTATTAGTTACTCGGATTTTTATCTTTGAAGAGAAGCCACACTTTACCAAAAACGGATATATAACGCCTAAAATATTTTCAGAAAAACAATACGCTGAAATGAAAAAGCCTGTTTCTAAATTCCCAACACATCAATAAAACATAGCATATCCCCGAAAAATATAAAAACCAGTAAAAAATACAAAATAACAAAACCGAAACAGAATATACGGCGCGATATATTCTGTATGAAGTGACTATAAAGACCTATCTAGACACCCGGTTACCGCATTGCGTCTGAAACTCTGAACCGAGATTCGCTCTCTACAGCGAACCACACAGACTACGGAATGAGTAGTCTTCATTGGTCAAGAGGGAGATCTTTAAAGGTAAAATGGTACGTGCATGTTTGTTTATATTTTTGTAAGGGGAAATATCTCAAAGTCCTGGGGCCTTACTCTGTCGTCTGACGTGTCAAGACTCTCATGGTGCCACTGTATGAGAGAAACGGAGCTATACAAGAAGAATAGCACTATCTCTTTTTCACAACTGAATCATGACAGCATTGGCACAGATAATATAATACTAGCATACAGATACCTCATCCCATACAAAGAAACCGTGCCGACGTAACTAGCGTTTTTCGACTGCTTATTCTGGCAATTTTTTGTACATCGAACGCATTCGGTTGTTTCACGGTGATAGATAGATGGTGTTAGCAGCGACTTGCAAGTAAAAGGGTTTACTAGGTTCGTGAATGTTTTTTTCTTTAAATACAGTGAAGGTTTGTTTTCTAGTATTTATTTGCACGTTTTTACAGTTTTTTTTTTGCACCAAAATGTGTTAAAATGCAAACTTAACAATCGAGTGGAATGCCTCAGAAATTTAAAAATGCGCCATTGGCATCAATTTTAAATGATCCGTCTAATAATCTTTTAAATGTGAATTAAGAGCCCAATATTGCATAATTTTGTACTTAGGAGAGTTGATTAAACAAGAACATACAAATTTTGTGTTCAATTCCAGAAAATGTTAATTTTACGAACATTCAATAACAGATAGGTGGATACCGAGGTGCATATCGCGCCATCTAGTGAGATTTATTTGAACCAAATTTTCTTTCTTAGCAATGAGACCCCGTGGCATTGGCAAGATATAGATCCTTTTACAAAATAACACTATTTTACTGATATGCAGAATATTTAATTATTCAATAAACTTTTTCACCTACCGTTAACATCAGTAAATTGAATTCCATCCACAATAATTAATGAATTTTAATCACTGTGCGCTGATTGTCATAGGCTACTTTTGTTCCTGTATAAATCGTGGCTTTACGTGCAGAAACCCTAAGTTTCTGATGGATAGGCCACAGGAGCGTGACCGCTGTACAAACCTAGTTGCTAATATTTGTGGTCATGCAATCACAAATGGCGGCCATAATTATAGTCAGAATCGTCACGGGCCATCACACTCACTGACACATTTGTTTAGCATGGAAAGTTTTGACAATACCGTCCCTAGCAGAGTGTTAGAGCCGTGGTGCTCGAGTTGAAAGTCGTAGGCTCAAACCAAGACAAGCACGTAACTTCGTGTATTTTATTTCATCACCACTGCTGTAGAAACGGTGAAGAAAAACGTCTTGAAAAAACCGGCATGTCATAAAACCAGGTTGGTTACACACTGAGCACGCTCTCACAGCAGTGGAAACATAAAAAAGTGGCCGCTGAGGTGTCTCCGAGTTCTGTGGTCCACTACCCACCGCGTCGTGACGCCGGAAGAAAGATACTTTTTAGAACTTTGCAGTAAATAAACTTTTAAAATTCTTTAGATATCTCATTCTCTCCTTCGAATGGACTGTGAAAAGTTTTATATTTTTGAATTTTATTAATAAATGTGCGAATTTTTAAAAGCATTTGCTGATGCTGACATTTCAACTTCTATGTTTGAATAAGTGAATTGTTAAAGTTTCAGGAAAATAATTGAAAAGTCATAAAACAGAATATGATTTCTGGATAATCAAGTAGTAAAACGTAAGTAAGTTATAGATTTTACAAAAACTGTGTGAGTAAATTCATGTTTCATGATTCTCAAATATTCTTACCCTCTTACAAATAAACGCGGAATAAAGTTATACCAGGTATAACAAAGGAATAACCATACATTTTCATAGGTTTATACTTGGTATAACTTTATGCCGCGTTTATTTGTAAGTGGAGTATAGGCTGAATAGCATTGTTTTCTATGCCCTTTCAGTTGTCTATGATAGAACGGCCATCTTTAATAAACCAGTGTGCAGTGTGTCTACTACCGGCTTTTGATTAACATGAATCTTTGACCAAAACCCGGATCCAAACATAACAGTTCCTAAGCATGTATTACGAAGAACTGGGTTCTTTACACTGTATAGCTAAAAAAAAAGATAAAAGATCGGCAGTTATTGATAAAGCAATACTTTTCCTAAACTGTACAGCCCTGTAGAAGGCGTTTTTTTTTCCGTTCTGTGGTACAGCCTGTACATTCACAGAAAATATAAGTAAATGTAAACATTTACTTCTATTTTCTTGCCTTGTGTTTTTTTTTTTTTACTTTACAATATTTTACAAATACTATTTTACTAATATTATAAATGCGAAACTTTAGATTGCTGTGTGCATGTTTGTTACTCAACCACGCTAAAACGCCTTAACGGATCTGGATGAAATTTGGCACAGAGCAAGATTATAGTCTGGAATAGCACATAGGATACTTCTTATCCCGGGAATATGTTCCCTTGGAATAATTTTCGACATTCACGCGGGCGTAGCCGTTGGAAGAAACTAGTGTAATATATTTTAAATTTTGGAGTTTTGATACTTAATATCTATCTTCTGACCAAATATTTAACTGGGTAGTTGTTAATTATAGTAAACAGTAACAACATGGTTGACAATAACGTTTTTATGCTTATCTGGTAAATCCAGAATAATCCTAATTGAAAAAACCTGTGCTAATTGGTTTAGATTCGAGTTCATGACCTCTTGCCAATTAGTACTTAGTCGATAGTACACATTTATCCGGTATATAACTCCTTGTTATAATTAAACCTTATGTGACAAGGAAAATACCGACGTAAATACGTACTTATGAACGTTTTTACCTCAACGTTTTTAACTCTTACTCAATATGGCACAAGGATATTAACAGCACCAAACGCCGAAAATAACCTTCAATAAAAATATTTTTATAACAGTATAAAACCTATTTTTCAGCATTCGCAGCATAAATTGTTGATAAAGCTGCGTATTCACTGCGCGACAAATTCGATACACAGTCGAGCGACTTTTAATATGGTTCCAAACTTATCTGCCGCGACGTTGAAAGATTTTGGAGGAGGTTACGTAACGATTGTCGCATAGTGAATATGCGTCTTTATGGTCCAATATGAGATATTCACATATATCATTTCTGCTGTCAATAATGTACAGCTTATTTCTGTTATATTCGTTCTGCCATAAAGCATATTTCTGAGAGACAGAAGTGTACGTGCATGAAAAATAATTTGGTTACCGCATAGGCAATCGGATTTGGCCAAGCAGTAAATGATATAATTTGATTATTAAAGCTACCGGGGAATTGGCAGAACACACTTAAATGTAGTAAATATTATCTGCGTTATATCCACATGCATGAATGTATTTTAATACATCAAGATTCCGAAGAAATCCTAAGATTTTTATCTAAAGTGACATCATTCAAGAACCCATTACTCCCATATTTTCCGGATCTCAACTCCAGACCCTATCACAATACGGATCCTCAGTGTACATAATCTGGTAGACTCCCAGGACACGGTACCTTCGGGTGGAAAACAAGTTCTATTGGCTGCGGACACCATCCGCATACTAATGCACTGCCGAACTCAACTGTACCACAGAATACACAACAGAAGGGACTTAGACAAAATAAAGTAACTAGGATATTTGTGATAACTTGATTTAAAATAGTGTCCATGGAGTTTCATGCACGTTCTTCTTCATAGAGATATTCGCTTTGGAATTTGCATTAAGGTTCGTCCTTCTGACTGACCGACTTCTTGCCGATTCAAAGGTGCCTTGTAAATGGTTTAATTGAAGTAATCTGGTGGCATTAATCTGATGACGATTGTTGAAAAGTCAAAATATCACTCGCACAGACGTGTTCGTACGGTGAGCTAAAACAAATGCCGGTCGCGAGTGCGCTTGCACTCGCTGTACGTGAAGCTTGTATATGTGTGCGTGCATTTTCGTATCGTGTTGTATGGAGTCGATCTTCTGCACTTATTTATTTAGGGACGGTAACCTATTATTAGATACATGTTTGGTACAGTCACGGAGAAACGTTCGCGGGTTTTCAATTTTTTTCTCAACTTCTCTAAATTACTTCGCTTTGGAAATTCTGTTTTCTATTTTTATGTTGCTTTGATCGAGGATGCGGAATTGACAAGTTAATAACTATGTCACAATACTAAAAAAGATATAAAACATAAATTTTGTTTTTAGCAACGTCTTTGTCCTACATTTACGAGTAGGTATGTTCAAAGTTAGCATGGTGAAATATTTGTTTCAAAACTAATGATGAGATTTTTTAATAATTTGATGAATTCAGTTTTAGCGGTTCATAATGCGGAATTTAACAGAGCCAAGCCGCCACCGTACAGTGGTAAACTAAATAAACTCACGCATATTCCCATGGACGTAAGACAGAAGGGAACATTATACCGGGGTGTAGCCTATGTGCTATTGCAGACTATAATCAATGTCTGTGCCGAATTTCATCCAGATCCGTTCAGCTGTTCTGGCGTGATTGAGTAACAAACATACATCCAAATGTCCAAATTTTGGCATTTATAATATTAGTAAGAATCGAAATTTCACAATTTATCGAGAATTTATAACCTCTCGAGATAGTTCATAAACTAACTCAGTTTGCAATAATCCGTTGACATAGTTTCGACGATGTTATCGGTGACAGTCCCCCGGGACGGCTTGAAAGACATATCTGACATCCGTGACTATTTTATATGGTACTAGCTGACCCGGCAAACTTTGTGTTGCCATAAAAACACCAAACATTAATCTATACTACCTACCCTACCATACCTACCCTACCCTACCTACATACCTACCCTATCTATATTGGTAAGATACCATTTTTTTTTTCTTTCTTTTTTTTCATAAGAACCTTCTCCTAACAATAACAAACACAACAAAAAAAGAATAAGCGAAATCGGTCCAGCCAATCACGCGTGATGCCGTGACCAAGGGAAATAGGGATATTTTTTTTTTTTCGTCACCGTGTGCACCTAATACTGGCCATTTATCTTCCTAAGCTAACCATAGACTAAATCTTCCGTTAATCTATATATATATTTTTTTGTTTTTATCAGGTGAGACAGTGGCCAAGCGCGAGCCTATCAATAATAAATATATATATATATATATAGATTAACGGAAGATTTAGTCTATGGTTAGCTTAAGAAGATAAATGGCCAGTATTAGGTGCACACGGTGAAGTTATTTGCAGATCTGAGTCTGGATTTGTGGCCAATTAATGGCGAAGCCTCGCCCCTTTTTATCATATAGGTATTCGTTGGTTAAGTTAAAGTCCAGAGATGCATTACTAAACCTCTGTCTACCCTTTTAGGGATTACAAAATGAACATTCTTTAATCTTATAATGCCAACATGTTTATCTAATAGACACGTGATCGAAACCGCGATCACAGACCATCTGTTTAGTTATTAATTTAGTCGTGTGTACTACAAGTAAATTAAGAAATAATTTTTTCAATACAGTTGTTAAACATGGCGTACTTTCAGAGGCTATAATTATGATTCGAAAATTAAATCTTATGCATAGGCATGTTTCTATTACGCGGTCGTGACTTTTGTTTACGAGCTCGATCATTAGTTTTGCAGTTTAGTTTTAAATTTATAAGTCAATTTAAAAAGTTTAGTAGCAAAGAGTTTTCATACATAGAATAAAATGGGATAGATTTTATACGAGGAAAAATAAATGATTCCGTACGTTTTAGCATTGAACTCTCAAAAATCTTTTTAATGGTTGTTTAATATATTTAATTATCAGTTTTAATTTAATTATTTTCACATCAACATTTGTCTAAAATCGAATAGGCTGTATGTTGTTTTCGTTGTAAAAAATGTCCAGTTGCAAAAACGCGCCTTTAGTTATAAGTCAATTTAAAAAAGTTTAGTAGCAAGGAGTTTTCATACATAGAATAAAATGGAATAGATTTTCGAGGAAAAATGAATGATTCCGTACGTTTTAGCATTTAATTCTCAAAAGTCTTTTAAATGGTTGTTTAATATATTTAATTACCAGTTTCAATTTAATTATTTTCACATCTACATTTGTCAAAAATCGAAAAGGCTGTGTAGGCTGTTTTCGTTGTAAAAAAAATATGTCCAGTTGCAAAAACGCGCGAAAATTTTATTTTTTTGTGAATTAACACATCTAATTCTTTGATTTGTTTTTACTATTTCCCACAACTGTATTGAAAAATATCGTGTGATACACGGGCGTGTAGGTTATTGCAAACTCGTGTCATTAAAAACCCTCGCCTTCGGCTCGGGCTTGTTAATGACAGCTCGTTTGCAATAACCTACTTTCCACCCTTGTATCACAATGTACTAATACTGTGTTTTTTTTATTTCGTAGACTAAACTGATATTTGGGGGATTGTCACTTTATCGTTACGTAAAAATAGTGTCGTACCCTAACTATCTTGAGTGATCGATAGTTGATCGAAAATCGAAGTATAGATCGAAAATGAAACTATTTCACGGCAAAAAAAAATACATTTGTTAAGAAACTAGCGGCCTTTATTTAGTTTCTATTCATTTATGTGTTAGCCTTCATTATATCGATCTCATTTATTTTATTGTTGATTTCATGTTTAACACAATACAAGTGTATGTACTATGTGTATGATTACTGTTATATTTAAATATATTACGTTTATATTCGTAAAACATTTATTTACACCAATTAGTAAAATTAAATTGAGGAGTCATGTCACATCGATTCGATGAATCACTTATAATTGAGGCTTACCTACAACACTATGTTCCGCGCTTGAAACATTTAAAAAAAATAATGTCATTGGCAGCTGTCAGTTTAGTCTACGAAATTAAAAATCACAGTATAGATTCATTCACTCGACATCGAATTAACACATTTTTAGGGTTCCGTACCCAAAGGGTAAAAACGGGACCCTATTACTAAGACTCCGCGATCCGTCTGTCTGACACCAGGCTGTATCTCATGAACCGTCATAGCTAGACAGTTGAAATTTTCACAGATTATGTATTTCTGTTGCCGCTATAACAACAAATACTAAAAACAGAATAAAAATAATATTTAAGTGAGGCTTCCATACAACAAACGTAATTTTTTGCCCCGTTTTTTGCGATAATGGTACGGAACCTTTCGTGCGCGAGTCCGACTCGCACTTGGCCGGTTTTTTTATACTAAGTAGTCATATGCACAAACCTTTGGATATTTTTGCAGAGTACACGCACTTATATAAGTAAATGTATATTAAAGTAAAATCACTATTATCACACTCAAATTATGAAACTATAATATACAACATCGAACTTGTAGAAAATGAATACACTTAACCAGTTTTGTAAATGGTAAAAATTCACAAATAAAATGTATAGGTCTTTACACAAAACACATTGGAACCACACTAAATGAACAGCGCAACTACAGTTAATATATGCTTAGTTTCCTTGTACTGATATAACTTATCAGACCGGATAATGAAACAGAATTGGGTATATTGCTCGTGTAACAGAGGATAAATATTAAATTAAATAGCTATTTTACATACCTAAATTATTTTATATATATATATTTTTTTTTTTTTTTTTAAACATTGCCCCACACTAGGAATTTCTTCCTGTGTCGTGGGTGCGTTTACAAACATATAAACTCACATACACAAACACCCAGAGCCGAAACAACTATCTGTAGGTCATACAAATATTTGTTCCGTGCGGGAATCGAACCCGCGACACGCAGCGCAGCAGTCAATCGCTCAACCACTGCGCCAACCGTGCGCCCAAATGAAACAACTGAATAATTTGTTTATAGTTATTATCACGTTTGGGCTCTCTCAGTTGATGTTAACGATACAACAGATAATATAATACTAGCATACATATGCCTCATCCTATACAAAGAAACCGTGCCGTCGTAACTAGCGTTTTTCATCTGATTTTACCGATTATTTTTTGTAAATCGATCGCGTTCGGGACCGTTCCACGGCGATATATAGATCACCATCTATATCTGTGGAACGGAACGGAACCGAAAGCGATAGATGTACAAAAAATAATCAGAATAATCAGTCTAGAACGTCGGCACGGTTTCTTTGTAAGGGATGAGACACCACGTAGCTCCTGTGTTTTTAATAATCCGGCAATAATTTTTAGCTTTAATGTCTTTTATTAAAAACCATTTTTTTTTTTTGTTTACAATTTGTCGGGCGTTTATAATATCATGAGATTAATTACGAACTCACGATGCTTGCAATGGAGTTACACACCGTGCAGCCAATTAAGGCTACCTAATGACTGAAGAACGTCAGTCAAGTACATTTTGAAAGAGAATCTGGAACTTATTGACTGTATAAAGTCGCCAAAATGCGGGGAGGAAAATTTGGTAATCAAAACTCAAACTTCATCAATGCGACAATAGTTATTTTTCTGTATTATGAGACACAGTCCGTAAAGACAATGTTATTTTTATCTTGGAACGAAAATAGCCTAAGTTAACAAATGCTGGTCACGCAGAAGTAGGTTCTTACTAAAATATTTTCTTTTAAAACACAATACAAGACTACAAATGTTGTGACTTAGTGTTTGAACTATAAGATATATATTATGCTCGGAAAGAAAAGCTGTTGAGAATACTAAGCATAACATAGTAAGAGGCTGTTTTCACAACTTTTTATGCTACCAGACTAATATTGCCATACATAAAATATTTCTAGACGTATTCTTGTAGCCTTTATAAGGTTTCACATACTCGTAAAGTTTACATTGCAGTAACTGATAGACTTTGTGAATTATTATAGAAGGTATAATCTATATATATAAAATGCTTTGTCCTGAATGACTGACTGACGGATCAACGCACAGCCCAAACTGCTGAACGTAGAGACCTGAAACTTGAAATGTGTATTCTTGGTATGATGTAGGCATCCGATAAGAAAGGATTTTCCGAAATTCTACCCCTAAGGGGGTTAAAAAGGGGGGCAAAGTTTGTATGAAAAATCTAATTCCTTCGGCTAATATTTTTGAAACTTGGCGCAAATAGTAATCTAAGTACATGATAAAGATTAACATTATTAGTTTTTTGAAACTACCCCCTCAAGTCGTTTTAGGGGGTGTTGAAATTTGTATGGCAGAATCTTATTTCATGGGTAACTAAACTTGAAACATTACACAAATACTAAAATAAATAAATAATAAAGGTTGTTATTATTAGTTTTTCGAAACTACCCCCAAAAGACGATTTAGGGGGTGTTAAAGTTTTTTTGAAAATCTTATTATTAGGTTAATAAACTTGAAACTTGGCATAAATACCCAACTAAGTAAGCAAAAAAAGGTTGCAATTATTAGTTTTTCAAAAATACCCCCAAAAGTCGATTATTTTTTTTGAAGAATCTTACTTCTTAGATTAATAAACTTGAAACTTGACACAAATATCAACCTCAGTAAACAACAACGGTTGTCATTATAAGTTTTTTGAATCTACCCCCAAAATTTGATTCTCCCTCACTCTCCCACCCCCTAGGTTGTCAAAGTTTTTTTGAAGAATCTTATTTATCCATACTAATATTATAAATGCGAAAGTAACTCTGTCTGTCTGTCTGTCTGTCTGTTACCTTTTCACGCTTAAACCGCTCAACCGATTTAGATGAAATTTGGTAAGAAGATAGTTTGAGACCTTAGAACGGACATAGGCTACATTTATTTGCATAAAATGCGAAGGGGCAGAAATGGTAGGGGGGTAAATTTTGAATGAAACTTCTTATTATGGCTTAAGCCGCTGAACCGATTAAGATGAAATTTGGTGTGAAGATAGTTTGAGACCCTGGGCAGGACTTAGGCTACTTCTTTTTTGCATAAAACACAAAGGGGTAGAAATAGGGGGGTGGGTTAGATTTGTATGAAACTTCTTATTATGGCTTAAACCACTGAACCGATTTAGATGAAATTTGGTATGCAGATAGTATGAGACCCTGGGATGGACATAGGCTAAAATATGAAAATAATATGAAACTTCTTTTTATTGCGTCCTTCTTATTCGGCTGTGCAATATAAATAATATGCAATATAATTGTTTATGAAAGATTTGTATTGTTTGATTTATATTTTATAATTGTTTATAATTGTTTATAATTGTTTATGAAAGATTTGTTTTGTAAGTGTTTGATTTCTCACCTTCGGTTTGCTGACGATATAGTGGTTATGGCTGAGACCATGGAGGACCTCAGTACAATTCTCGATGACCTCAGTAGAGCTTCCGGAAGAGTGGGTCTTAGAATGAACATGGACAAAACCAAGGTGATGTTGAATGCCCATGTTACACCCACTCCTATCAAGGTAGGAGACTCTACACTCGAAGTTGTGGGCGACTATGTCTACCTGGGACAAACGATCCAGTTGGGTAGAGCCAACTTCGAGAAAGAGGTCAACCGTCGAATCCGACTCGGCTGGGCAGCGTTCGGGAAGTTGCGCGGTATCTTCTCGTCCAACTTACCACAGTGTCTCAAGACGAAAGTCTATGACCAGTGTGTGTTGCCAGTGATGACATATGGCTCTGAGACGTGGTCGCTTACAATGGGCCTCATCAGAAAACTTACAGTCACTCAAAGGGCAATGGAGAGGGCTATGCTCGGAATTTCCTTGCGTGATCGAATCAGAAATGTAGAGATCCGCAAGAGAACCAAGGTTACCGACATAGCCCGAAGAATTGCCAAACTTAAGTGGCAGTGGGCAGGGCACATTGCTCGCAGAACGGATGGCCGATGGGGCAGAAAGGTTCTGGAGTGGCGACCGCGAACCGGAAGACGTTGCGTTGGAAGGCCTCCTACCAGGTGGACCGATGACCTGGTGAAGGTTGCGGGAATCCGCTGGTTGCGAGACGCACGGGACCGGTCAATGTGGCGACGCTTGGGGGAGGCCTATGTCCAGCAGTGGACGTCTTTCGGCTGATATGATGATGATGATGATGAAAGATTTGAGTGTCAATTTGAAAAAGTCAACTTAATGTCAGTGTCCGTGAAAGTGGTAATTTAAGCAAAGCTTTAAAATATTCTTTTGCTTATTTTTATTAGGGGGATATCTTTATGCTGTGGATATGCCTCGCAAGAGTAAATCTCATCTGAGCCGTAGCTCTACTCTTGCTGTTGGAGCTCTGCTTCCAACAGCAAGAGTAGCTAGAAGCCAAGAAACAGAGGAGCAGACTCAATCCGTCTAATTTTAGATGCTGAGCGTCATGCAACCCAAAGAAAAGCTGAGATTTTCGATCAGATTCAGGCTGGCCAACTCGCAGATGCTGAACGTCACGCAACTGAAAGAGCTGCTGAGACTTTAGACCAGATTAAGGTTCACCAACACGCAGATGCTGAGCGTCACGCAACTCAAAGAGCTGCTGAGAGTTTAGACCAGATTCAGGTTCGCCAACACGCGGATGCTAAGCGTCACGCAACTCAAAGAGCTGCTGAGAGTCCCGACTAGACTCGGGCTCGCCAACTCGCAGATGGTGAGCGACACGCAACTCAAAGGGCTGGTGAGACCTTTGAGCAAACACAGGCCTTTAGATGCCGAACGTCACGCGTCATCGATAGCTGCTGAGACGCCTGAACAATCCCAAATACGGTGTATTTTACGAGCTCAACGGCAGTCTGAAAGGAGACGTACGTTTGCAAGAAATACATGGGAGTCGTTCCACAACGCTGCGTCTGATTATGACCCATTGATTGATTACACTAACCATCGATTAGTTCTCATAGGGAACATGGATAAAAAATGTAAATATTGTGAAGCACTCAGCACACAGGGTATGTGTTGCTCTGGTGGAAAAGTTTCAGTTCAAACGCTTGGTGAGCCAGAAGAACCACTCAAGTCTTTGCTTTTGTATGACAGTGATGAATGGCGCCGTTTTTTAAGCAGAATTAGAAAATATAATACATGCTTCCAAGCAAGCTTGAAGCAAGTGGCAGCAGAGTGACTCACCCTGAAACTCTACAGGGTGAGTTACCACCCTTAACTCTACCCTGTAGAGTTTCTTAACTCTTTAGAATTATCTGGGGTACCGTCCCATACGTTGAGGCTGAAAGTTGGTGTCCCAGTCCTGTTAATGAGAAATCTGGACGCACCAAAATTATGTAATGTCACCCGACTACAAATAACACACCTGGGACGCAATATAGTAAGGGCAACAATTATGACAGGAATAGCAAAGGGAGAAGATGTAATGATTTCACGTATTCCGATAATCCCAACCGATATGCAAATCCAATTTAAAAGGTTGCAATTTCCCCTTAAAGTGACATTCGCGATTACCATAAATAAAGCTCAAGGGCAAACACTTAAAGTTGCAGATGTGCATTTAGAAAAAAATGATTTTTCCCACGTGTTCACGAGTATCAAGTCTACATAATCAAAATATGTTTTAGCAAAAAAACATGGTAAAACTAAAAATATTGTTTACACGACTGTTTTAAAGTAAGTTATTAAAAATTACAACTCTGTGCTCACAACCCATTTCCACACTTTTGACGACCTAAACAATATTTATAAGAATCAAAAATCAAATTAGTACCTACTGCATTTTATGTTACGCAAAATACGCTATTTTTGTACTTACTCCTCTGTGTTTCCTTTTCTACGTTTTACGTGAGCGAAGCCGCGGGTAAAAGCTAGCCAATATATATAAAATGCTTTGTCCTGAATGACTGACTGACGGATCAACGCACAGCCCAAACCGCTGAACGTATAGACCTGAAACTTGAAAGGTGTATTCTTGGTATGATGTAGGCATCCGATAAGAAAGGATTTTCCGAAATTCTACCCCTAAGGGGGTTAAAAAGGGGGGCAAAGTTTGTATGAAAAATCTAATTCCTTCCGCTAATATTTTTGAAACTTGGCGCAAATAGTAATTTAAGTACATGATAATGATTGACATTATTAGTTTTTTGAAACTACCCCCTCAAGTCGATTTAGGGGGTATTGAAATTTGTATGGCAGAATCTTATTTCATGGGTAACTAAACTTGAAACATTACACAAATACTAAAATAAATAAATAATAAAGGTTGTTATTATTAGTTTTTCGAAACTACCCCCAAAAGACGATTTAGGGGATGTTAAAGTTTTTTTTGAAAAATCTTATTATTTGGTTAATAAACTTGAAACTTGGCATAAATACCCAACTAAGTAAGCAACAAAAGGTTGCAATTATTAGTTTTTCAAAAATACCCCCAAAAGTCGATTAGTTTTTTTGAAGAATCTTACTTCTTAGGTCAATAAACTTGAAACTTGACACAAATATCAACCTAAGTAAACAATAAAGGTTGTCATTATAAGTTTTTCGAACCTACACCCAAAACTCAATTTAGGGGGTGTTAAAGTTTTTTTTAAGAATCTTATTTATATCTAAATAAAAGCGAAAGGTCACTCTTTCATCTATCACGAAATATCGAAAACTGCTTAACGTATAAAGATGAAATTTGGCAGGGAGGTAGTTTATAGTTAGTAGACGTCCGCTAAGAACGGATTTTACGACATGGCCGGATTTAGGAGGTCTAAGGGCTATCGCAAGTTAGTATGAAAGTCCTTCATTTTTTGAGCTACTAACTTAAAATGTGGGCAGGGATGTAGTTTATAGATAGTAGACGTCCACTAAGAACGGATTTTGCGACAGGGCCGGATTTAGGGGGTCTAAGGGCTCTCGCAAGTTTGTATGAAAGCCCTTCATTTTTTGAGCTACTAATTTAAAATTTGGCAGGGAGGTATAAGTTTATAGTTAGTAGATTTCCGCTATGAATGGATTTTGCGACAGGGCCGCATTTAGGGGGTCTAAGGGCTATCGCAAGTTAGTATGAAAGTCCTTCATTTTTTGAGCTATTAACTTAAAATATGAGCAGGGATGTAGTTTATAGATATTAGACGTCCACTAAGAACGGATTTTGAGACAGAGCTGGATTTAGGGGGTCTAAGGGCTCTCGCAAGTTTATATGAAAATCCTTAATTTTTTTAACTACAAACTTAAATGGCAGGGAGGTAGTTTATAGTTAGTAGACGACGCTCAGAACGGATTTTGCAACAGGGCCGGATTTATGGGGTGTCTCGCAAGTTTATATGAAAGTCCTTAATGTTTTGTGTTACTAACTTAAAATTTGGCAGGGAGGTAGGTTATAGTTAGTAGACGTCTGCTAAGAACGGATTTTACGACAGGGCCGGACTTCGGGGGTCTAAGGGCTTGCGCAAGTTTATATGAAAGTGCTTCATTATTTGAACCATAATCTTGAAATTTGACATGGAGTAGTTCATAGTTAGTAAACGTCCGCTAAGAACGGATTTTGTGACAGGGCCGGATTTAGGGTCTAAGGGCTCTCGCAAGTTTGCATGAAAGTCCTTCATTTTTTGTGCTACAAACTGAAATTTGTCATGAAAGTAGTTTATAGTTAGTAAACGTCCGCTAAGAACGGATTTTGCGACAGGGCCGGAATAAGGCGGTTTAAGGGCTCTCGCATGTTTGTATGAAAGTCCGAATGTCTTTTTGTACTACTGTCCTGAAATTTAGCAAGTCTAGAGTTTATGAGTAGGAGACATAAGCTAAGAAAGAATTTTGTGATACTCTATATTATTTTTCTAATTCGTGCTTAAAAAAATAATGCTTAGTGTGATAGGCATTTTCTGATGACTGAAATATAAAAATAGTTTACGTTAAACATCATTAAACTTTATATCTTCTTAACCACGCAGACGAAGTCGCGGGCAACAGCTAGTACGTTTATATACATTTGCGATGCGATGTTATGAAAACTTATGAGGTATTTTTCAAATAGAATTTTATTTCAAAAACACTACGACACAGCCGAATGCTTAACACAAACGCCACGTCAAACGAAAGCTATCTTGAAGGCGTTATTAAAAGTTTATTTATCTATTTCTACAATATATTTCAAAAAGACGGTAACTGTATTAAAATGAGGGTTCAAAGAAAGTTCACACCACCAGTTAGCGCCACTTGGTGAGAGATCATCTACTTGAAAAACGTAACTTATGACATCAACTTGACATTGACGTCATTTTGACCAAAAAGACATACACATTTGACAGGTGCCTGAACCTGACGTCTCAGTGCTGCCACCAAGTGTACATAATTAAAGAAAAACGTCAAAAGAAAACGTCTTTCAAACTGAGTTTCCAGATAATCCCCAGAGAACTACAAGTACTTATTAGGTCCCTCACAAAAAAACTTCAGCAGTAAATACCTTCTCGAAAGCAATTCCCTAACAAGTAGGTAATAAACAAACGGAATAATTAATTCAATCACCTAATGCACCTTATCTTGAGTCGGTAATGGCGCCGTTGAATGATACAAGAAAATAAATTAGAAAGAAACAATGTTCGCCTCCCCAGTCACGCAACGAGGATTCTTTTTAGGGTTCCGTACCCAAAGGGTAAAAACGGGACCCTATTACTGAGACTTCGCTGTCCGTCTGTCTGTCAGTCTGTCTCCAGGCTGTATCTCATGAAACGTGATAGCTAGACAGTTGAAATTTTCACAGATGATGTATTTCTTTTGCCGCTATAACAACAAATACTAAAAAAAGTACAAAATTAATATTTAAGGGGGGCTCCCATACAACAAACGTGATATTTTTGCCGTTTTTTGCTCGATATTAATAACGGCAACAGGTAGACGCTTGAAATATTCACAGAATATTTAGTTGTATATTCTCTTCAAAAAATAATTATTTTAAAATTAAAATAAAATAAATTAAGGGGGGCTCCCATACAACAAACGTGATTTTTTTGCAGTGTTTTGCGATAAAGGTACGGAACCCTTCGTGCGCGAGTCCGGCTCGCACTTGGCCGGTTTTTTTAAACTACTTATGTTCAAAGAAATTAGTATTCACGAGTTTTTGTACGCTGTAATTGATTTTGGATTTAGGTAAAGCTTCGGAATTTAAGTTTGGTAAAACTTTTCATACGAAGATTGTTCTTGGATCGATCTAAACTCCATTTACTATAACATTAGACATTTAAATAAGCCCATTTTACAGCCCGTTCAACCGATTTTGACCCGGGTTTGAAAAAAAAACTGTAATTTAATTTAAATAAGACTAAACAGAAATTTTACATTGAGGTATCGAAAACTTTGCTTCCCCTATGACTGCCAGTTGATACGGGTCAGGGCAAGGCTGTACAAGCTTGTACCGCCATCTTAAGAGTGGTCTGTCTCACGCTTCACCGCCTTCTGACTGTGTCAGGGCTCCATATAGGGGCTTATTTTGGCAAATGTATCTTCTTAAAAATGTGTTGAGAAAATGACGACATGAGAAAACCATCAAAAATGATTGATGATCACCTAGAAAGTGAAAAATGTTACCTGTGAATTAATCACGGTAGATATTTTGCGCTTTTTAGCCAATATTGATGATATGACACTGATGATACACTCATGTAGGTCCGTTCTAAGGGCGATGGTTACGCACTAAACGTTACGCGTCCGTGATGTGAGTTCCGAGTTCAAAATGTTCTGAATTATGACAGGTTATGATGGATAGAGTTCGGATGTAGTGCGTAAGTTTACAAGAAGTACCTAAACTCCATTTGAAATAACATTAGACATATTTCCAAATCTTTTTACAGACCGTTCAACCGATTTTGAGTTCAATCCCGTAAACATAAGGATGACATAAAATGCATAAACCTGTTACCAAAACCAACTGTTTACTACAGCTACCATTTGTCGTATCACCAACGTAATAGAAGTCAAAATCGGTTGAACGGGCTGTAAAATGGGCTAATTTAAACGTCTAATGTTATCACAAATGGAGTATAGTAGGTACGGCTACTTTGGAACCAAAATTTCACGCACACGGATCGGAGTAGTGCGTTACCGTTTAAAGCTATACTTATTCAGAAGCAATACACACTTGCCAGCGTTCAGGGCACTTTTCCTATTGATCACGATTTTTTCGATATTGTAAAGCCCATTCCGTTCGATATTGATTTCCGTCTATGTAATTGGTAAATTTTTCACACTCTTTGTCCTTTACCTTGCCGAATCAACAACGGATATTAACAGCCTGATGATAAATCTATAATTAAAAAAAATATTCCGACGAATTGAGAACCTCCTCCTTTTTTTGAAGTCGGTTAAAAATAGTAACCATGCAATACGCGAAGTGATAAATATTGCGATGTTACAAATAAGACATAACCCAAAGTCAGATGACTTACCTACTATTTTTTTAAAGGAATATTTGCCTTAAATTTAACTTAAATTGAATTTAGCGTCGATATTTAAACAATAATTCCAAGTCAAACCGAAGCTATCACATTTAAAAGTAACCCGTTTCATAAAACATCAATTTTACATGTAAAGATCCAATATGTACCTTTGCACGGGAGCTTCTCGGAACAAGGCCGTTTCAAGTCCAGAGAACTGGTCAAAGCAACTTTACCTGAAATCAAAAGAAAAATACATTGAAAAACAATACGGCAGCAATAACATCACAGCTTTTAATCACCGATGCACAATATCGAACGAACGAATATCGAACCCTTTTTATATGGGCTTGTATCTACAGTATTATTATTATAATTTTGTATCTATAGGCTAAATTATATACCTTATTTATTAGTCTACTATCTTCTGCCAGCGGCTTTGCCCGCGTGTTAGTCGAAAATTATTCCGAGCGAACATATTCCCGGGATAAAAAGGATACTTTTTATCCCGGGATATGCTATTCCTGACTATAATCTATCTCTGTGTTGACTTTCATCCAGATCCATCCAACCGTTAGAGCGTGAAGAAGTAACAAACATACAAACACACTCACAAAATTTCGCCTTTATAATAGCACATATTATAGTGTGATGTCATAATTTATTAGTTGCATTCTGTTGTAAATAATACATTAAAGCATAATGAAAAACAAAAATCAGAGGCACATCACATCATCAGCCTATTAATGTTCCCACTGCTGGGACACAGGCCTCGTCTCTGTGAGAGGGAATGGACTGTAATCCACCACGCGGGCCCAGTGCGGGTTGGTGGATGTCACATGTCTTCGAATTTTTTGTTCTAGGACATGCCGGTTTCCTCACGATGTTTTCCTTCACCGTTTTGAGAGCAGTGGTGATGAAATAATTTACACAAAGTAAAGCGCCTGCCTGGGCTCGAACCCACGACCTACAACTTGTAAGTCGCAGCCGATACCACTGGGCCACCACTGCTCTCTGAAAACCAGAGGCATAACATGTTAATTGTTAATCATTATCAATTCTAATTAACGAGTCACTGTTGTATTATTCAGTCAAGAAGATGTTACGTTAATACTACTCAAACTGAAACATAATTAAAGTTAAGAGCACAAGATCACAGAGAAGCGGATAAACTTTAGATACATCATTTAGTAGGTATAGGTAGATCCAAGCATAAAGGCGACTCGTAGCACTCCTTGAATCGCTGCTATTCGAGTAGCAAATTCACGTGACAGCGGGGGTTAAAGGGTAGGGTAGGTACGTAGCGATGTTCACATACTACGTCATTAAGTTTGAATCGATCTATACAGCAGAAGTGAATATAAATTAGAGAGCTTTGTTTAATACTTTCCTGCTTGAAAGTAAATCAGTCACAGGATTAAATTTTATTGAATTATTCTGCAGAAGAGTTTGTTTGTGAACTATTTAAACATGACACGCGCCGGTATGTCAAACTGAGAAGTCGGAAATGTGCTAATTATTCCTTTGTTCTTAATCTACTAAACGTTTATTCAAAGCAATAATGGTTATATATAAGAAGGAGGTTGTTTATTCCACACGTATAACATTTTTTAGAGAGGACCGATTTAAAATATATTTTTCTATTTTAAAGAACCTTGAAGTTGGCTCTATTTCACCTTTAAAAATAAAATCCACCCCCAAGGGTAGAAAAAGGAATTAATTGATAATTACACTACAGGTTTTATTTATTTTATCTATGTAGTGGTACAGGCGGACTTAATGCAACAAGGCATTCCATACCAGTCTTCCAATTAATCTATATATCTATACAAATAAATAAAATTGAAGTGTCTGTATGTAATATCAAAATAACAACATTGAATGCACGTAAAAGTATATACGGTACTAACAACAAATAAGCAATTTTAAGATTTTTGTCTGTTTATCTCTGTCTGTCTATCTCCGAAACGGCTGGACCGATTTTGACGGGACTTTCACTGATAGATAGCTGATGTAATAACGAGCAACATAGGCTACGTTTGATCACGAGAAAATTCATAGATCCAGCGGAAATCTAAAAAAATAATAATATATTTTTTACGAGTTTGACGCGGACGAAGTCGCGGGCAACAGCTAGTTAATAAATAAAATTAAAAATAATTGCTAACTAAATTATTCAAATAATCGCTGCAGTCAGAATATGCGTCTGATATACGCGACGGGTCATAAATTAATGAACCATCGCCAACGACCACAAATCATCGAACGTCCGCTGCTACGAAAGCGTAGGCCTGCGTAGCGGCTACGTCATTTTGTCAGCTACGGCGTAGCGCGACGGTAAGAACAAATTTTGTCTACGCTTCTACGGTAAAAATGTAGATCTTGGAACAAAGTTCTTTTTAGGGTTCCGTACCCAAAGGGTAAAAACGGGACCCTATTACTAAGACTTCGCGATCCGTCTGTCTGTCTGTCCGTCTGTCACCAGGCTGTATCTCATATAGATAGACAGTTGTAATTTTCACAGATGATGTATTTCTGTTGCCGCTATAACAACAAATACTAAAAACAGTATAAAATAAATATTTAAGGGGGCTCCCATTCAACAAACGTGATATTTTTGCCGTTTTTTGCTCGATATTAATAACGGCAACAGGTAGACGCTTGAAATATTCACAGAATGTTTAGTTGTATATCTCTTCAAAAAATAATTAAATTAAAATAAAATAAATTAAGGGGGGCTCCCATACAACAAACGTGATTTTTTTGCAGTGTTATGCGATAATGGTGCGGAACCCTTCGTGTGCGAGTCCAACTCGCACTTGGCCGGTTTTTTGGAGATAGTGCACTGGGTTTCCATAACGAAAATCTATGCGCGAGAATTTTTCTTGTATCCCAGGCTCTCGATTCAAAGAAGCGGTAGGTACATGTGGTTTAATTGGTAGGAGTTCGACAGTATCTATGAAGAGATTTCCCACAAATTAAGGTTTTAACGTTTGTTCCGCAGAAAGCACGTTTAAGCCGTCGGTTCAAGCGGTCTCATAAAGATCTTTGACATTCGCGTCGTTACGGGCAGTCAAAGCTTAAGTCTGAAAAATGGGTACCATGTTACAATGTTAAAATAAAATAAAAATACATACATAAACTCACGCCTTTTTCCCATGGGGGTAGGCAGAAACTACAGATCGCCACCTGCTACGATCCTTACATACTTCTTTTGCTTCACTCACATTCATACATCTAGTCATACACACACGCTGGTTATGAGTACTGCGCACCTGGCCTTTCTGAAGAACATCACCTATAAGGTCTATGTATGTCTTTCTAGAGCGTCCCCTCCCGGCGTTTCAATTCAGGTTTGCCCTGTAAATACCCTTCGTTAGTCTCCTTTCATTCATCCTCTCAACATGGCCAAACCATCTTAACATATTCTTTTAAATTTTAGTCACTACATCTTCTTTTAAACCACAACGTTGTCTTATTACCTCAAAAAAAAAAATGTTATCCGGAAACTAAATTGTGGAGGTAGTTGTTCCATGTAAAATATTGGTATACTGCATACCGTTAGAATGGAAGCATACGGCCTCAATATATGTATTTAGGTTAGATATACACAAACTAGATTTCCCTAGGACATTTATTTTGCAAAACCGTATTATGTCCGCTGCACACACATAATATAATATTTGTGGGAATACCCAACTCTTTGGGAGCGCTACATGCATAATTTATGACTGGCAACTTCGCTGGATGTCGTGGCCAGCTACTCCGAAAAATAGAAATTCTTTCGTATTTTTCTAGTTTACGTTTTGAGTACTATATTTATATTCAAGGATTTCTGGTTATATTTCTACGTAAATACCTTGCCTTACCTTGTTACATAATAAGGGGTATTAAAACATGAGTGTGTGTTTAAAAACCGAGCCGTAGGCGAGGTTTTTATTTATTTATTTATGTACACACAAAACAATTAACAGAGAAAGAAGGAATACAGATAGAAGAGCACAAAGGTACTGCTTATTTCAGTAGAAATTTCTTCCAGTAGACCTGCGACAGGAAAGTTGGATGATAGACGAAGACACAGTGTGTAGAAAGAAATAAAGAAACTTAAAATAGACAATAATAACTGCCTGCCTAGCCTTTTTCCCAATTATTGTTGGGGTCGGCTTCCAGTCTTACCGGATTCAGCTGAGTACCAGTGTTTTACATGGAGCGACTGCCTAACTAAATATATAGAAATTACACATATACCTTAACTACATATATAAAACATAAAATACATACAACATATAATATATCAAATTACAATATAATAATATAATAATATTTTTAATAGTATTCACACGAATGTTTTAATACCTAGTTATGTGCAGTTTCATACACTACTTTATCTACACTCATACATTGGGATTGAACCTACTAAATACCTTTTTTGCATTTTCCATGCCATAAAGTCGTGATAGCATTTATCATATAATTTTCTCGACTTTGCTGGTAATAAATTATGAGTAATTTCCTTCGCCGCATCTAAAATATCGGGCGAAGTCAAATTTTCTTCACATTCACTGATATCAGACATTTTTAAGCAAGAATTCAAAAAACTCATGAAATTCAATACAGCTAAACCTGCAAAATATTAATGGCGCCAAAACCCAGCACATCACCTGCAATGAATGCAATGAAATCCCCAAATCCTCCTTACATCACAACTTTGAAATCCCGTATGGGTAGTAATGCATCTGCCATGTTTTTTTTACCATATCTTCCAAACATTAAATAAAAAAGATACACACAAAAAAGCTCACACACTTTATCTGCTATACGTAAGCGTAACATCACACCGGTGTAACCTACTGTGAAAATCATTACCTCCCTCCCTCTGACCGCAGTAGGGAAACAAAACGCATCGGTTACGTGAGAGGAAAGGCAGTTTATCAAAGATATAAGGTTCTGTACATATGGGCTAGGACACACGTACGATTTTTACCTTTAAAGCCGTTTGCTCATTTTGTGCTCTCAGCTTTCTTGCTATAGTAATGAGTTGATGAAACTTCTAGTGAAAAAAAAACAGTAGGATTGTTTTTATTTGTATCGCAAAGAATATACGGAAAAAAAAGGTAATTAAAATAATCAAAAAACCCGACTGCTTAAAAATCAAACTAAAAAGACGTAACCAAGAAAAAAAACATGCTGTTCAGTCGGTGGATACATATTCGCGACCTGGCGGACCAAAACCAGATGTATCCTCCGACTGCACAGCATGTTTTTTTTCTTGTTTACGTCTTTTTAGTTTGCTTATTAAGCAGTCGGGTTTTTTGATTTTTTAAATTAACTTTTTTTATTTAAACTTTTTTTTTTTTGTGTTATGTACTTTTAAACATATGTGTTATATATTTTTGAAATTGCCTCTTAAAATCTTTTATTTTGATACCCCCACACGATTGGTTTGGAAGTAAAAAAAAATTTTGTCCCCTACAATATGACGCCCAAAATCCGCCATTTTTCTATTTTCCAATTTTAATGTAGCCAGTGACACTCGCAGGATTAAAACGAATCGATTGACGTAAGAATCATCAACATCGGCCAACGCGTTTGGTCTTTAGAACGCCACATAGAAACAAACATACATACATACATACTTACATACATACATAGACTGATAAACACATTACCCTCCTTCGGCAGTCGGGTAAAAAGAAAATGCAGCACTGGTATTCTGATAGGGCCCGCTGTGATGCCACAGACACACTCATGGTTTAGGAGGTTTATTCAAATTGAGAATGTAGATTGATACTCGATGGGCATAGCGACACTGCATGTACACAGAAGAGGAGCACGAGGAATAATGGCAACAGGTAGAGGTAGGTAAAATTACCAGAAAATATAATAGAAGACGATAAATACAAACAAGACAAATCGTTTCACCGAACAGTATGTCAGTGATGTTTAAGGGTACACTAGTCGACGGCACGAACTATTTTGTGCGCGGTGTTAAAATGCATGCTATATTAAACGACAACACCACACGAACAGATAGATGCTGTTATGAGCAGTAAGAAGCTAGATCGCGTACGAATACACACTTTTGCAAATTTGTAAAAATAAAAAAAAAATAATAATAATAAATTTATTTGTTGTTGTAGCGAAATGGATGATGATTTAAAACGAAAACGAGCTCGCGAAATTTTATAAACAGACCTTTGGGAGTCTGGATATCATGAAAAAACGACTGAATGTATCTGTTCAAAATAAAATTATTTGCATTATTGAACTACTAATCTATACCTGTATGGAGGCCGTTTTTCAAATTTCCTTCTTCTTATGGTACTTATTTGCGCCCAAAAAATGCGTTAAAATTAGTGTTGAAATAAGGAACTTTCGAAGCTCATAACTTTCAAGTAAATATTTTTTTAACTTTTTTGCTTCCATACAGGGCTAGATAATGATGAGACTAATTGATACCATTTTTTATTTTGAACGTATATCGTCAAACAGTGGAGTAAAAGCCAGACTACGTTTGTATGGAAGAATTTTCGACTAGTGTACCCTTAAGTCTGTGGGTTTTGTAAGAGATTATTTATTAATAGCAGCATTGTACATAATTTTGTGTAAACGAGACAGTCAGCGTCGAATCATGAAGAAAAGCTGTATAGATTCTTACGAAGATTTAAGCGAAGCAAGAAAACCGAGCGATCTTAGTGAATACATAAAGGCGTTACCGAACTAAGGGTTACTAACGAGGCATTGGCTCATATTTTCTGTAACACCGGTAGTAAGTATTGCATGACTGATTAATATTAAAAGAGGTGTAATAACCGATACTTTACTTGTTGCATGATATCCGATTATCATGCAACCCTTAGGTGCCACAGACTAACTATATTCTCGATACCTTATTGTGTGATTTATCGCTTTTTTGTTGAAAGCCTTTTGTCGTTAACACCGGTTCTTGAACATGACAATATCAGGGGTTGAAAGTCCTAATCAATATGAACAGTTATTGTTATGGGATCTACTCTGAAATGTGAAAAAAAACCAGCTGTTCAGTTCTTGTTTGCATAACTACGACAAAACATAGAAAACAGCAATTGTTTCGTGCTTTCAGGGTTGATAGTAGATAATATTTGTTAGTAACATATTCATGGAGCTTTCACCCCCTGAAACATTGTCAATTTAGTAAAAGTCACCCTGCATAAACGGGACAGGCCGCTACGTTAGTAATTTTTAAATAGGAAAATAGAAACAAATTACTAACACGTTCATAGTAGTCATAAGTTTATAAATCTAATAAACTTTATCATTAAGTTTAGTAGGTAAATAGGTAGTAGAGTACATAAACACCGATAGTTACACCAAAACAGGGTACTTATCGCTCCAATATCACTAGATTTCTAGAAGTTTTAACGATATAACTGGCTTAAGGTCTATCCACACATATCAGGGCCGTGCCAGGGACGTGCACGGGACGTGGACAGACACGCACGGCGCACGGTTGGCGCAGTGGTTGAGCGATTGACTGCTGCGCTGCGTGTCGCGGGTTCGATTCCCGCACGGAACAAATATTTGTATGATCTACAGATAGTTGTCCCGGCTCTGGGTGTTTGTTTATGTGAGTTTATATGTTTGTAAACGCACCCACGATACAGGAAGAAATTCCTAGTGTGGGGCAACGTTTTATTTAAAAAAAAGATAAAAAGATAGACCGTGCCCCATCAGGAGCTCAAAAAAATATCGGTACGTACATTTTATATGAACTCGTTTTTTGAGCTCCTGATGGGACACGGTCTGTCCACGTCCCGTGCACGTCCCGGGCACGGCCCTGATATGTGTGGATAGACCTTTATAGTTATAAGAAGTTCCATGAATGCCAAGAATTCCAAAACAACCGCCTCGACCTACTGTATAAGTTAGACTGTGGCACCACTAATCACTTATGGAATAATGTATTGTGAAGGTATGTCACCTGTTTTGATTCCCGCACTAACGGCAAATTGAATGTATAGTACCGATAACAACCTTGATGGACAATAGACATTACTGTCATTACTTTTATACTGCTTTTTTATTGTTTTAACTGTCCATTTGCTATGAATCCAATATCAAAGTTATGTGTGGCAGTTATTTTAATGATCTATAATTTTTAGGGTTCCGTACCCAAAGGGTAAAAACGGGACCCTATTACTAAGACTCCGCGATCCGTCTGTCTGTCTGTCTGTTCGTCTGTCACCAGACTGTATCTTATGAACCGTGCTAGACAGTTGAAATTTTCACAGATAATGTATTTCTGTTGCTGCTATAAAAACAAATACTAAAAACAGAATAAAATAAATATTTAAGTGGGGCTCCCATACAACAAACGTAATTTTTTTGCCGTTTGTTGTGATAATGGTACGGAAACCTTTGTGCGTGAGTCCGACTCGCACTTGGCCGGTTTCTGTAATTCGAACGTTCAAGAATGCGACAAAGCTACATTCATTCAGCGATAACGATGGATGTTCGAATCAAATCAAATCATTTTTATTTGCTCAAACATGACATGTATTTTGGACTTTTTGATAATTATCAACGAACGAACGATCATTGACATACATTCTATAAATAGACAAGAACATTCATTAAAAAAAAATGTTTAATTAATGCTGGTGAGTTAGAACTAAAGTTCGCTGCAGCGCTAAAATAATTATATTTAGACAATATAAATATTTTAGCGCTGCAGCAAACTATTAAGTCATGCAGCTCTAGATCGTTTATAGAGTTGAACATGAATTTCATGGGGCTTACACATTTCATACGACATAATTTAAAGTAAGGTGTACGGATTGCAGTACAGTTCAGTCGAACAGAGTGAACATATTGATGCGAACGATTATAATCGTTATCGCTAAAAGAATAGCCATTTGTTTTTAGAACCTCAAGTAATATTGTCATTACCACACGAGTACTACAAGAAGCGATCTATAAAAACTGGGCTTAATTGTTTCCTAACGATTATCTTTCAGTTTCCACAGACCACACGGCAAAAATCCCGCAATAAAAGACAGAAAACACAAAAGCAGCAAGGAGAAACCTCGTTAACCTCCGCAAAGGAACTAAATCAGAATAGACGTACAAAAGTTACACAACAAAAGCTTATTCCAACAAATCAGCATTCTGTAGTTGGCCAGAAATTCTGTCTACCTTTTACTGGATAAAATGGTAGAAAAAGTCGTAATGTCGACGGTCTGTACTGAGCCTTATACAAGCCAGGTAATAAATCAGCACCGGGTGCGTACACTGCGTATATACGTACGTAAAATCGCGGGGTTAGACCACCCTTACATTACCCATGGCAAACAGTTAAATCAGGCAGAAAAGGCCCAAATATATAGAGTAGAAAATTAGGAGTTATATTGGTATATTTGTTTCAATTGTGTGCCTACATATTGTGTTGTGTTGTCTCGTATGACGGAGACATAAATTATGTTTTGTTAAATGGGTTAATATCGTCTGGCTGTACTAAAAGCTTTAGACGTTTTGCTCCAGATTCTTTGGACTTCTCATTTGCATGGATCATAAATAATGTCGTTCTAGTTCTACCATATTTTATTATCGTATTAGAGCAATGGCTTATTGCTCTGCGTTGAAGTTTTTGCTGGAAAAAGGCGGTAAGGAATGTGTATGGAGAAATTATTGAGGTATTTAGTTCGATAGATTTGGTAAATAATATGACTATTTGTGTAGATAGATAAATACCACAGAGCACGGAACGCCAGAGACTAGATAGGCCATTGTTTTTTTTTCTGTAACCTCGTGTTTGACCACTATCTTGCCATGGTAAGCGATGATGTGGTCTACGGTGAAGCACGCTTGCCTAGAATAAACCTATTTACTCTTGACTTAAAGACCCCTAGGTTGTAGCGATCAGGGATCAAAGACTCCGGAAGGGAATTCCGCTCCTTAGCTGTGCGCACAATGAAAGTATTAGTAAAACTCTTTGTGAATATGGGAAGTATCCACCATGTACCGATGGCGCATGGCCGTACGTCTTGTAGTCCGACGATGGAAAGGGCTAGGCGGAATCAAATGGTTCAGTTCCGTCGCACACTCTCCGAAATGTAACCGTTAAAAAACCGTCTGAAACTCTCAAACTCGTGCCCGTCTGCCCGCATCTGTGGCAATATAAGCATGTGTGCTCTATGATAAAGACAGTTGACAAAGACCGAGATAGTTGACAAAGGAGGTCGCATGCTAGTGTTCTAGAGGAAGAGGGTTGTTGAACTACTGTTCTAGAGGTACTCGAAAGCAGTTTTCTCTGAGATTGATTTCTTGAGATTCCTAAGATAAAGAAAGCTTTTGATTACAGTTTTTTTACGAGATTTGTGAAACTATTTTGATGTAGGATAAGTATATTTTATAATAAAGTATATAGGTAACTGTAGTATAAATAGAGGGTAAGTAAAAGTTTTATTTAAAAAAACAGCCTTCTTTCAACATACATCACTCAGCTGAAATAATAAAACCACCAACCTAAGCTTAGTTTTTGAACAAAAATAAAACTTCACTTTAAAAAGGCCTTTTCAACTTTCAAACAGAACAGAACACCTGTCCCGAAATGGACTTAATTTCAGCCATTCAGTCAGACAAAACCCATTTTAAAATATTACGAGGCCAAGTTACAGGTTAGGTCCTAAAGTTAGGCATTTTATACGAAAAAGTTTTCTGAATAATTTCTGTGTCCCTCAAAATTAAAGCCCAGGGCTGCCACGAGAGACATTTAAATAAATTAAAGAATATTATTTATTTTCCGAGTTATGCGAAGTTGGTTTCTTTTATCATGTTAATCCTGAGGTAACCTTGAGATTTATGGTTGAAAGTCAACTATTTATCCAGGCCAATCCAGTTATTTTAACAGAAAATCTTGCTTGCCTGACGATTATTGTAACTTACGTGGAGTGTTAACGACACCATTGGCTTGCGATTCAAGATGCCACTTTACTATTCAAGTCAATATACGGCGAATAATATAATAATAAAATTTGTGTTGTGTGTGTGGCTGTGTAGGTGCAACTAAAGTACACTTTTTTTTTTCCATTACTTGCCGTCCGCAAGCCCGCGCCTACGGTGGCCGGAAATCGGCTTGCGACTCCCGACGCCAAGGGCATCTCCTGCGGTGACTAGGGGCGCGAGGGAGTCTCCGTTGCGTCTCCCTCACGCGTTCCGCCTCCTCCTTCGCGAGCATTACTGCTTCGCAGAAGGAGGTGACAGCTTCCCATGCCCTCTCGCTCCGTACCATGGCCTGAACCAGGGCTCGCCTCCACGAGGACACGGCGGTGCTCCGCCCAAGCGGGGCAGACCTCCACCGTATGCTCCACCGTGTCCTCCGGGCGACCCACACAATGGTGACACCCGGGAAAGTACACTTACATTGATTTCACCGTCCCGTGTATCCTTGTACACGACGAGCTTAACACACTAATATTATAAAAGCGAAAGTTTTTAAGTGTGTGTATGTGTGTGTGTTTGTTACTTCTTCACGCTCAAACGGCTGGACGGATCTGGATGAAATTTGGCACAGAGATACAATATATTCAGGAATAGCACATTGGGTACTTGCTATTCCGGGAATATGTTCCCTCGGGATAATTTTCGACTTGCACGCAGGCGATGCCGCTGGCAGAAGCTTGTTCTTTTCATAAAATTTGTGTGTGAATTGTTATATATTACATAAAGGTACCTGCTTTAAACTGCGGATTTTTCCCAACTGTCAGGTAGACTGTACATACATGCCTATGTGCCTTTATGTTACATGCTGGGTATGCTTGCTGACTATGGTACTAGGAAACGCCTAATACATATGTTAATTTATGAACGTCATTAGGAAAATTACAACTGAATTAATTACTAGTGTTGATTGGAATATTGTACTATTACGTATAATCAATAAGTGCAGGTTGGTACCTAATTATCGTCATATAAAGGTATTGTTAATTGTATTTGAAAGAAATAACACTAATATTCAACAGACCCTAGCTTTGAATATAATTAAGTATTTATTGCATGAATGTAAAGACCTTATTAGTGATGATTTAAAAAAAGGGAAGCCATGCGTAGTGCTCCGGCAGGTCCTGGTCGCCAGGATCGTACAAGTCCTGTCTCTGCCAGCAGTAGTGAGGGCTATTCTGGCAGAGACAGAAAACTGAGGGGAAATGGCCTCCTTCTGTGAGACCGTGATGGTCCAAAAGGAAGCCGCCGAGCAGGATCGTGAGAGGGCTGATCCCACTTGGAGTAGAAGGCGTCGTGGAGACAACCGCCTCAACGCCTAAAACGCCGTAAGCCCGTCTGCAACATAGGCAGGCGGGATTTCTGGGTCACGGGCGGCCTGGGGACTCTGTCCGTCCAGCATGTGACTCCTGTTTCTCGGAAAGAGCAAAGGGCAAAGTGTATGAAAAATCGACGAAGACGGGATGTGGCTTTCCGTCTATGTCATTAGTCGATATTTCATGCTCTTGCCGAATTCATTACGCAATAAGGCTGCAGGTAAGACGATGGAGACGCTTCGCTGTCTCTCCAGGGATGTGTCCTAACAGGCGTTACACAGAGGGGGTTCCGGGGTGGTCTTTCTTTAAAGACCACCCCGGAACTCCCTCTGTAACGGTAACGGGTTAGTCCAAAAGCGAGCGAAGTGAGCTTGGAAGCTTAGGGCACCCCGACACGGATAAGTTAGGTAAGAAGGAGATGACGGGGGCTGAAGTGAGCGAGCAAAGCGAGCGAAGTCAGTACCCGCCATCTCCTTCATGTTAGGTTACTTTAGACCCTGCAGACAGAAATAGAAGCCCTGTCGTCATTGTTGTTTAAATAGTAATCGTACTTACCTAATCTATATTAAAACTAATGCCGTTTTAATCACTTGGTCCATATATATAACATATGCAAGGATCGAAGCAGGAGACGTTATGTAGTTTCTACCTACTCCTCTGGGCAAATGGTATGAGTTTATGTATGGATGGAAAGCATTAATTTATGTACTGTATTATATATTCAGCGATAACGGTTACAGACTCACAGTTACAAAATACAACACAATGTTATATTATGATCCAACTCTTGTCATGCACCAATTCGTTTACAACTGAAAAGTTATGAAAACATTGAAATGCAGTGTATACACTGCGCGTGTCGAATTGTAACCTATATTGTTTGAAAGATTGAATGTAATACTACAACATAGTACCGGCAGTTTGTGATTGTGTTGACAATGGGTGTGATATTATGACCTTTGTTTGCATGCATTTCTATTCGATTTGTTTTGTAAATAAATAAGAGTATAACAGTAGCTTCTAAACTTGTTCTACAAAGCAATTAAGGATATCTTCTTTGATAAGGAACATAGTTCTACAGGCTAAAGTACGTACGGCACCTGCGTTCTAGACATATGAAGGGTCAGACACCATTATTGAGCTTCATATAGACCAAAAAAACAAGATACAAAAGGTTTTTCCTTTGACAGGCATTTATTAAGTACTAGCTGTTCCCCGCGGCTTCGCTCCCGTGGGCCACCCCACAGGACCCGTTTTCGGGATAAAAAAATTTGCCTATGTCACTCAGGAATAATGTAGCTTTCTATTGGTGAATGAATTTTTCAAATCAGTCCAGTAGTTTTGGAGCCTATTCGGTACAAACAAACAAACAAAAAAATCTTTCCTCTTTATAATATTAGTATAGATATAGATTTAATAGGTTGATCTTGACGTTTTTATTTTTCATGAAGAACCATGGAAACAAACAAAATATTTAAACAGTTTTATTCAGGCGAACATAATAAATTATTTGGAGAGTAGTGGGCGATATAACAAACGTGAAAAGTTGATCAAGAGTTTGTCATTGAGTGCACCAAAAGCGATTATTATTCAAAAACACTCTGTAAATACCAAATATTGACCCCAACAAGTTAGACCAAAATAAAAGTCCAGCTGACGATATATTTTCTTGCCAAGAATCGTGCTGTCCAACCATTAGCATAACTTCTTATGCAACACAGTGGTAATGTCTTGCTATCTGGAGACCATCGGTCAGACGCCTCGGATTCATGTCAGCGTGGCATGCAAATGGGCATTGTCCCCGGCTTTTAGTAGCAAAATCAAAAATCAAAATCAAAATCAAGGTATTTATTTCAATTAAACTTTAGAAGTACTTTTGAATTGTCAAACAAAAAATTAATAAAAAGATGACTCTAGTTGCAAATTCGCAAGCGTCTGTAGGTCTCAATGGAGAAGAATTTGCAAGAAACTCCCCGGACACTCTTTTCCATCAGTTTTAATTACAAGTTTTTGGTTACATCATTCTTGTTGAAAAAATACATATATGTGAGAACGATGTAAAAAGACGTGTACGTAAAAGCGTCTAGAGTAACAAATAATTAAAAAAAAGCACTTTAACAGGCCGAGACAGCTAAGTTATGACCAATCCCAACTGATGGCGCCCGTTCACGAACATGACGCATGGATCGGCACCACTCAGCTCAACCATCATGAAGGGAACCGAATGATCCAACACATGTGCCACCATCAGAGAGAAATTAGAGAGAGCATGACACACTCAACTGCCAGGGCACACAGAAGTCAACGAACGACATATAGGTACAGTGAATGGTAGATTTATCTACAGTCGGAACATAGTACTCACACATGTGCTGTGCAATTATATAATACTAAAAGAAATTGAGTTTATACAATACAAAAATTTGCATACAGTCTTCAGCATGTCCAACAATACTTCGATACTTTTCTGCCCATCACTAATTGTTCTTGCGCCCTAGTGGCTGCGGAGCAGGACCAGCATTGAGCCAAGCATTTTTATCAGCGATGTAATCCCCCAACTTATAATATGCTTGCCTACATAGTGTGCGTTTTATACAAGTCTTAAATTTCGTCTCATTTAGTTGTAGAATGTGGGGAGGAATTTTATTGTAACATTTTATACAGTACCCCATAAAAGATGATGCTACTTTAGCCAGCCTGAAACCTGGTTGAATTAGTTGGTCCCTATTTCTAGTAACATAATTATGTCTGTCACCGTTTTTACTAAAAAGATGTAAATTCTTTCTAACATACATGATGTTTTCATAAATATATTGACAAGGTACCGTCATGATGTTAATGTTCTTAAACAGTTCCCTTAGAGAATCGCGCCGGCGAAGATTGTATATCGCTCTGATGGCTCGTTTTTGCAGAATAAAAATTGACTCAATGTCTGCAGCCCTTCCCCATAGTAAGATACCGTAAGACATTATACTATGAAAATAACTAAAATAGACTAATCTTGCGGTATCGACATTAGTAAACTGACGTATTTTTCTAACAGCATAAGCTGCCGAGCTTAGCCGCCCCGCAAGTGATATTAAATGAGGCCCCCATTGCAACCTCGAGTCTAGCGTGATCCCCAGAAAAACCGTTTTATCGACGAATTCTAGCTTCTCCTTGTTTAATAAAATGTCACAATCATTACTTTTGACATTCGGCAAGACAAATTTTATGCACTTAGTCTTTTTAGCATTTAAAACTAGATTATTAGCTGTGAACCAATTTTGAACCTGTCGCAAGACGGTATTTACATCGTCAACGTTACTCGTACGTCTATTTATCTTAAAAATCAACGAAGTGTCATCAGCAAATAACACCATGTTTAGATTGTTTTTCAATAGATGAGGTAAATCGTTAATGTAGACTAGAAACAAGAAAGGACCCAAAATTGAACCCTGGGGTACCCCCATTTTCACGGTTAACCCGGACGAATTGACACCGTTTATTTGAACTAATTGCTGTCTATCATTTAAATAAGATTTAACTAAACTCAACGCTGATTGGCCTAGCCCGTAATGCTCAAGTTTCAAAAGTAATGTTTCATGATTAACGCAATCAAATGCTTTCGACAGGTCGCAGAAAACCCCTATGGCATCTTGTGCCTCTTCCCACGCTTCAAAGATATGTTTTAATAAGGTGACACAAGCGTCAGTCGTACAACGTCCTTTGGTAAAACCATACTGTTTATCGTGTAGGATGTTATTCGTATTAAAATGAATGAGCATCTGATTTAGCATTATCTTTTCAAATATCTTGCTGAAAACCGGCAGCACCGATACTGGTCTATAATTATTTGTGTCTTTACTGTTCCCGGATTTAAAAAGTGGTATAACCTTACTATGTTTCATTAGATCCGGAAAGACTCCTTGATCTACACACAAATTAAAAATTAAAGCTAAGTACGGCGCTATAGTCTGAATAATGGAGGTACAAACTTTGATGGACATTCCCCATAGATCTTCGGTCAATTTGATCTTGATTTGCTTAAAAGCTTTTATTACTGTTATTGGGTTTACATGTGAAAAGTTAAATTCTGTCGGGCAGGCTGAAACGTTTGCGTTTAATAAACCAGAAGCAAGTGAGGGCGAAGAATTTAGGGTTTCAGTAGTTTTAATTGGGATGCTGGTAAAGAAATCCACAAATTCTTGAGCAACTTTTTTGTTATCTCTAATAAGTCCATGTGTAGTTTCAAGCGTGTAATCAGTATTATTTCTTTTGTTCCTGTTCGTTTCATTGTTTATAATTTTCCAAACAGTCTTGATTTTATTTTCTGCGGTTTTAGTAGCTTTTAGGCATTGCAGTTCTTAATGTTACTTGATTTTTAGGGTCCCGAAGTCAACAAGGAACCCTTATAGTTTCGCTCTGTCCGTCTGTCCGTCCGCAGCTTTGCTCAGAGAATCTAAGTACTACTGTATATTTTTTTCGGGTACTTCCCATATACGTAAAGTGGGGATGTATTTTTTTTTCTCATCTATCCCATGGTGTGGGGTATCGTTGGATAGGCCATTCAAAAATATTATGGGTTTGTTAAAACCATTTTTCGATTTAGAGATTCGTTTGCGTAAAATTAAGCTTTAAGAGCGCGGCGAACGGAGCTCGCAAATGCAATTCGAGACGAGTGAAGAATTCGTTCAGAGTATTGCTATCTCGCTTTGCACACAGACGCGGTGCGCCGTGCGCAGCCGTGTGTGTGCGAGTAGATAGGCTTCCATTCATAACGACTCGAAAGCCAGCAAGCCGGCCAACGCGAACTGCGCCGGCGTTCTTTTGTCTTATTTATGTATGTAACTATGCCTTTTACGAAACCTCAAATATGTATTGCTATAATAAATAATGAATGCAAGTAAAATAATACAAATGTTACTTAGGCAAAGTATTAGTACAAGAAAAATATTCCAATAATTTATGCCTATTTACGCATAAGTAGGTACAGACAAATAACAGCGCTCTGATCTAAGAATATTCAAAATAAAAACAAGAATTTCGTATAAACATTTATTTAGTTATGTTTTACTTTATAGATCATCATTCATCTATTTAAAAAATATAAATCAAAACGTGATAAAGTCGTGTAGGGTGACCATAAATAATATTATCGACTGAACGAAATACAAAAATACAATAATGATAATCAGAAAATATTTTTACGCACGCTTTTTAGTTTATATGTACAATTGTACATTGTAATAATTGTACATTACGTAGGTAAAGAAAAAAAAAAGTTTATATTCTGTCTCTGATAGGCAGATTTCTAGGTAAACGGGGATCTATTAATTCAGGCAATATACATTTAAAATAAAACTCTTCTAATTTTAAGACTATTGAATTCCAAAATTCGTTGTCTTTTTCAATTTTTTCATATGCCAGTCTGTTCGCGACGAAGCGACACATAGCTTATAGTCTATATACTTGCCTATATACCGTTGAAATACTTAAGTTATTTAAGTAAGCAATGTATGTAATAGCATAGGTAAATAAAGAATTTAATTCTTTTCGATTAGGGGTCCCCTAAAAAGCGGGAGCGCAAGTAGCGCCGGGTGCGACACACTCACGCACCAATGCGTATTATTTACCTTTACATACACTACACTGTTAGGAAACACAATCTAGGTGTTCTAACTTGGATGCCCTAAGGCTATGACTGAAAAATGATACCTAACAACAGTACATAGCCAGGGACTATAGAGTATCGCCCTGAAACACTAGATACATACACATTTCGCTCAAGTAAGTGGTAAGATGAACTCGTTATAAGCGATTCAGCACTTCTAGGTAACCTAGATATCTGCCTAGGACATGTAAACAGATAGTACTCACATAGTTCTAGTACATAAAGGCCACTTGCTTGAGATGATGTGTCTGTATACATAAACACAAGGGTTTTCGAGAGCTTGTCGGCGGGCCCGCCCGCCTTCAGGTACCTTCTGAACCTGAAGGAATATAGATTTGCTTACTGAAGCAATACCCTCGGGGACTGGCAGGCAGGCGCTCAACCCAAATAAAACCTGTTGGTTTCCCTGGGTCTGGCAAATATTTCCCATTTTGGCCGCTTCCCGGCACCAAAACCACCAGAAGGGCTGGTGGTATACCCTAGTTACACACACCATTCGATTCCTTGTTTCTTGGCCTCCCTGATCACACTTTTGTAAGGAGCCCAGCTCTGGTGACCAGGGAGATAACCACCGAAATATGTTGCCCGGCCCCGGGACATTCTCATTTTCGGACACTTCAGGGTGAATACTGACTCGAGGGTTGAACCCACGCCCACCAGAGTGGCACCATAGGGTGGCCTGTCGTGATGGCCACCGATTAATGCCTGGTGGTCGTGGATTCCACGGGTACCTTGAGTGCAAACTAACTTTATGTTAGAAAATAACATCTTTCACTACTCGCGCACACTTCCAGGCACCTACACGCCTGAAGGCTATAGATATAGCTATAGAAACACTAGATTCCTATAGCTTAGGGAAAGGGCTTTCGAACCCCCGCGATGAAAGTAGTGGAAAAATGTATACTTTAGCATGTAATAGCCATAAGTTCGAAAAACCAGCAGAATTTCCCTTCATCACTCGTTCTTCCTAGCAGAACTCCTCGGAGGAGATAGTCAGGGACCTGGACCAAGGTCCGTCGGATGGGCCATTTCAAGGCGCTTCCAACCATATAGGTCATGCCATGATCATGACGTCGGGAAGGGAGGTTCTGCTGATTTATAGCATAAGTTTGTAATAAAAAATTAAGTAAATAAAAAACTTGTGCGACTAAAAAATCAGGGTCCTCGTGACGGTAAAGTTTGGTAGTACGATAGTGCGCATGCGCATCGAGCAATTCGGTAGCCAAATTTGTATTAGAAGAATCCACGCAACTTTATGTCACGAAGACCCTGTGAAAACATCGCAAAACACTAAGAAGAATAAAGTCTTTTATTTCCTGGACATCATATCTTCACCCGTGAACATCTGGCAGACCTCAAGCAGCTCACAGAGGCGAGAATTCTTGATGACAACTGAACAATAGGTGCAAGGGTGTCAACGCGCTGGTGCTGGAGCCTTACAACCTCCAGAAGCCCTATCTACCGCTAGCGATCACGTCCACCCCGTACACAGTCCTTTAGGCGTCCATATTATAAAAATAAAGTATTTGCGGTTTGTTATTTGCAATTGTCCTTGTATCTGGTAAAAATAGTAACTTATTGTATTATATCATTGGTACTTAGAAAATAAATAAATACGCACGAGCAGCACAGTAAAGTAATCGTCTAACACTGACAACAAACCACAAAAAAAAAGTTAATTAAAAAAATCAAAAAACCCGACTGCTTGAAAAGCGAACTAAAAAGACGTAAACAAGGAGAAAATCATGCTGTGCTGTCGGAGGATACATCTTCGCGAGCTGGCTGACCAAAACCAGACGTATCCTCCGACTGCACAGCATGATTTTACATACATACATACATATTGACATGACGTGCTCGACGCGACAGCAATACTAGCTATTGAAAATATATGAATATTTTTATGTGTTCCGTAATACCAAAAATGATGAATGAAAACTGTTTTTTTATTTTTTTTTCGCGAGCTGGCTGAACAAAACCAGACGTATCCTCCGACTGCACAGCATGATTTTCTCCTTGTTTACGTCTTTTTTGTTCGCTTTTCAAGCAGTCGGGTTTTTTGATTTTTTTAATTAACTTTTTTTATTTATAACTTTTTGGTTATTTTTTTTTTCGAATCAGGTACATTTAAACATATAAGTGTTATATATTTTTGAAATCACCTCTTAAAATCCTTTATTTTGATACCCCACACGATAGGTGTAGCAGAAAAATAAAATTTGGGCCCCCACAATATGGCGCCCAAGGACCGCTATTTTCCTATTTGCCAATTTTATGTAGCCAGTGACACTCGCGGGGTTAAGGCGAATCGATTGACGTAAGAACCATCAAAATCGGCCCACGCGTTTGGTTTCTAGAACGCCACATAGGAACAAACATACATACATACTTACATACATACATACTTACATACATACATACATACATAAATAGACTGATAAACACATTACCCTCCTTCGGCAGTCGGGTAAAAAATATACAATACAACAAACAGTAAACAACCCCGAAGTGCCCCGAACAAAAACCGTACGAGCGATACCTACTCAACCGTATGAAGCACGACTACCAGTGAACGAAAATTTCCGTTCACTGACGACTACACACACATTGACATGACGTTCTCGACGCGACAGCAATACTAGCTATTGAAAATGTATGATTATTTTTATGTGTTCCGTAATACCAAAAATGATGAATGAAAACTTAATGTTTTTTTATTTTTTTTTCGATAATTTGTTTCTTGATAATATGAGCTATGTTATAGCGTTGACAATTTTATAGATATTGTTTTTTTTAAGATAGAAAAATCAATAAGAAAACATGTCATTTACGCTGTAAAAATGTACGAAATGGAATTCGCTTAAACTTCATTTTAGGTAAGTATTTTGAAAAAAAAAAGACGTAGGAACCTAGATAAATACTGTCTGAATCCGAATATTAGCATAATTTGGTGGAAATATGCTCAACTTACAAATGATTTAGGTATTACGTTTGTATGGACAATTCATGCTTCGCCGCGCCCTTAAGTTGCAAATTTATGTTAGTGTCAAGTGTCCACCCCCCCCTGCCAGCGAAATGGTTGATCTTGGCTATTTGAAAAAATTCACGGCAGTAGTAAATATAATGAAATTAAAAGGAAAATTATCACGGATAACAAGGCTTTACAAGTTTACGAGTAATAGTCGACCAACTTATAAAATGTACTTGGAACAGTAAAAATTTTGTATAAATGCTATTGAAAAATTACTTAAATAAAGTTGATAGCTGTGTAAAACAGAGTAAATATAATGCTTACGAACCATGTAAAAATATACAAAAATGAAATCATAACAGGCTTTACAAGTTTACGAGTAATAGTCGACCAACTTATAAAATGTACTTGGCACAGTAAAATTTTTGTACAAATGCCATTGAAAAATTACTTAAATAACGTTGTTAGCTGTTTAAAACAGATAGTAAATATATGCTTATGAACCATGTAAAAATATACAAAAATAAAATCATAACATCCTTAATAATAATGATTTCTAAATTAATAATGTTTAAGCTCGAATAACGCATTGGAGTGGCCGGAGTCGTTGGCAGTATCAGTCCGTAGTCCATACGGCGCATGCGCGCGGAGTCTATTTTGTGTTAGTGCAGAAGTATTTTCGACGTTTTGGAATTCAAACGTAAAAGTAAAGTCAAATTAGATTCGATTTCCAAGCAAATTACTTGTTTTCTTTTGTCGATATCCTTCTATAAAGTCAATATTCGACCCGACTTCATCACTAATTGAATAGCGTAAAACTTTCCAGAATGAAATATTGAATACCGCAGATTAGAGGTAATTAATAAAAAATAATTAATATAATTAATAATAATAATCTATATTATTAATCTATATTATTATATATTAGAGGAGATTAGAGGTGAATACATACCATTTTTTTTCTAATTCCGAAAGAGAAATAAACAAGGAGCGTGCACGCAAGGATCCAGGCACGAACTATACCATTCCCCGTGGCTCTAACGCGCGCTCGTATCGGCTACTTTCGCAATTCGCACCCGCGGTGGTACTCAAATAGATAATATTTTTCTAACTTCAGTTGCGAAGTTGGATTTTATAACTCCTTCTTCAGTTACCAGTTAGTCCTTATTTAGTTTAAGTCAAGAGTGAATAGATTACATCTAGGCAAGCGTGAATATAGATTAATAAAAACTTCATCCTATGTGGGCCCGTTTTTAGACTTTGTGAGCCGCTGAAACCGTTCTAATGTTCATGTAACAACAACAAAACCCTCTTTTTAGTCCGCATTATTATGCAACTTCGGAACCCTATTACTGCGCGTGGCCCGACACGCACTTGGCCGGTTTTTATTATTTTGCGCTGGTAAACGGAGTTCCTGGCAGCATTAAGGTAATTGTTGCTAGTCTTAAAAACCTAATTTGACTTTTTGTACGAGTCGGTTGGTATGGTACTGACTTACCGTTACCAGTAATAACAATTCTGATTTTCAGGGTGTTCCATAGTTACAGAACACAACAACCTGTACTAAAAGCAATACACAGTCATTTAATAAAAATCTCGGCACTGTTACTGAATACAGATTCTTTATGGAAAATTTTGGTTTTCAGTTACCTAAAAGGAGCTCCTTAGCTCCAGAGATTTTTAGACTGTGTAAACAAATTATACTATTCTCACAATGCTGTTAAAGTTTGAGCATTATACAAAACTGAAACTACAAAACACTACAAGCAATAATTTATAAACTACCCATTCCCGAGGAGTAAAACAAGTTTGTGACATCACTATTAAGGGAGTTCCTAATTTAAATATTCTAATTAACTGCACCACAGACTATATAATACTTTGTTAGCAGCCAGCAGCAAAACTTCGCCACAGTTACGTTTGAAAACAGAACATAAATCAAAATCACTCACACTGAGACAAAATATAATTTTATATACTGCGTCAAAAGGTACACATTTCAGTGACAGAATTCGAAATGTGAAATGTGTACCTTTTTGTGTAATAAATAAAGTCCAATGTGTGTTGTGTCGTTTCACGTCTCTGTGTGAGCTAGCCCTAAGTACTGTGGGAACATTGTTTACAGCTGAAAGTATTTGGTTAACAAATGGACTTCACCCGCAAGTTTTAGAGGAGCGGATGTGGTGGTGAATGTTAGGAGAGGATTTTAACAGACATTGTGATATATTTATATATGCAATGTCCACGTTTACACAGTAATCTACTGACATTCAATTTGTTAAAGGAAGCAAAACGTTATGCGAGATAAAAATGTGTTTGCATTATACAAAGCGACACCGCTGCTTTATCATATTTTTAGCTTTACTGCCTCAGAAGCAGGATAATGTTTTTCAAGCATACCTTATGTATCTTATTTATCAATTGACAATAGCTACATATATTGTCATACTTACCACGACACAATGTTTAAGTTTTCGATCTTAACAGCAGGTAGGTATAGATTAGATGCTATGTCTTCAAGCAAATGACAATAATATAATACCGAATAGGCTCAGTCCTAATGTATTTTCAACAGATACAGTAAGAACTTTAATATGTCACTCTTCGATCAATAATACACTAGATGCCCGGTAAGCGCTTCACAAACGGGAAGAAAAATAAGAGCACAATCATAAAAAATATTGCTTTTTATACATAGCTTTGTGAGCATTGCATTTAAGGTTGAATTTGCATTAATGTCTATATATTTTAACTAGAATTCTTAGAATTACGTAAACACAATTGGCGACAGTTTTACAGAGAAGTTTTGTATGGGATCCTATATCTAGTGTATTATTGATCGAAGGTCACACTACACTTAGTAGCAAGCATACCATACCATAAGGTCTTTATACATCAATAAGTATAATACCTCCTCATAGCAACCGACTCTTACTTTACTCTTGGAAAACACACTGCACACAATTTATAACTTTGAAATGATAGAAATAAAGCAACATTTTCAACACATAATGCTTGCAAACAAACACATGCTACAATTGTCATCCACAGACTTACAAGCTTCAAATCTTATTTAGAAGCTCAGTCAGCATCTTACATAAATATCTACAGCTCACACGTCGCTTCGAACAAACCCGTCTAATTTCAAATTCGTGTAGATTACCTGACGCGGGCACTTGAGACATTCCCTGGCGTATTGAACGAATTTGTCATGGAAGCGAGGGAACATACACGGTTGTTTTAATGCCGGGATATAATGCGACTAACAAAGCTGAGCAGTTTTGATTTGTTAACCATCAGCTATAGATAATACCTGCTTAGTTCTTTTCAAGAAATTATAAAGAAGCGGAGTCGCTACTTTGAAAAATCTGAGAGTCAATAATGTTCATTGTATCTTTGCGATTTGTAAACTAATAGAAGATTGAAAGAATGAATGAATAGGAATTAATGATGAGTGAATAGCTTCTAGGCTTCTAGACAAGCGTGCTTCACCATCGACCACAGCATCGCTTACCATCAGGTGAGATCGTGGTTAAGCGCGGATCGTGATCATAGAATAAAGCTTTACGGCCCAAGTGAGCAATAACGATTGATAAAAAGTGAAAAAGATATGGGATTGATTTGCGATAGCAAATTGTCACCATTGCATGTTCAACCCTTTTATTTTGATTTTACGACAGGATAGGATAGCATAGATGACCCCCTTTTTTGCTTACACGCCTTTGGTCCGTTGTGCGTGCCAGCCTCCTCTCTAGAGAGGGAATGGGCCGTAATTCACAACACGGGCCCAGTGCGGGTTGGTGGATGTCACATGGCTTCGAATTTTTTGGTCTAAGATTTGCTGGTTTCCTTACGATGTTTTCCTTCATCGTTTTGAGAGCAGTGGTGATGAAATATTTTACACGCAAGCAAAGCAACTGCCTGGGTTCGAACCCAGGGCCTACAACTTGTAAGTCGTCACACGACAGTCCTTGTCTCTGATAGTATGTTTTTATCTAGAACCTCTCGACACCTAGTTATCCTTGGTATTTCAACCGAATGACTAAAACTCTGCAAATCTTCAGCTTTAAATAAACAACCATGTACCAAAGCTTTATTCAGATTGTAAATAAAGTAGACTTAACATAACTTATTCAAAAAATGTCAGCAAGTTTTGTGCTGTCGCAAGATTAATTCTCTTGTAAGCCCTTTGCACTTATTTGACTTTGTAAATAAGAAACAAACTTTGCCATGTTTCTATATGTTTGTTACAAAAAGTTGCGGGCTTGGTTCTTGAAGAAACAAGTTTTGACGGCGTAATGGATTATCTAAGATTAAATCGCCGAAAGGGGAAGACTTGAAAGGAGACCGAATCTTTGGAATATGAAAGGAGTCTTTGGAATATTAATACAGTCAGTTCGGTTATTGTTTTAAAAGCGATTGATTTTAATCGCTGTACGGCTGTGGTTGATTTTGGCTCGAGGGCTCTTAGACAATGATGGGTAAAGAAGAAACGAGGTGGATTATGAATTCAAGGACAATACGGCATAAATAACAATAAACATTCGTGTCTCTTTGGGGTTAAAAAAATGTTGTGCAAAGCATGCTTCTATTAGATAAGTAGACACAACGGTTGAAGCTATATGTCGTCAGTGAATGGAATAATGAATTCAAGAATATATTAAGTACTTTATATTTTTAAACCGATCCCGAATGCAAAATCTAATTCGTTGGATCAATTCCTAATTTTAGCGAAATCTACCTACCTATAGAATGTTAATAATTACTTCGTTTATCTGCTATGTTGATCTAAGCCTATCACCACGAACTATGTTACAGTAGGTTGCAAGTACACTCAAAACAGTTTGACCTTGAGCTGGACTACTATAGTACGCAGTTTCGATAGAAATCCAGGCCAGGTTTTACTGGTTTTGTTACTCATATAAATAAAGCCATTTGTAACCATAACCAAAGTCACGTTCCACTTTACGAGTTCCCAGTTTCCCAGTTTCAATTTCATATCAAACTGAGAGTTATGGACTACCCTCAACTTACACAGAAGCCTTCACGCATATTTAGTACTGAGACAAGCACGATAGGCCTTGACATCCAATTGGGAAACTTGCGTGATTTAATGCAGAATAGTCTGGTTTCTGGTTCCATTATCAAGGCTTACTTACACGAAATGAGTTTGTCGTCTCAAATAGGGCATAGTAACGCACGCATGATATTTCCACGACGAAACTCAACCTTCGAAAATCACCTCGATTTTGAAAATTTAAAACATCCACATAAACAAAAAATACTAATCTGAGGATAAGTTACGCCACACTGCAACTCAAAACACCATTCACGGCAACTTCTGAAACCCAGAATCAACATTGGCAACTAATCACCAGAAAAGCACGAGTCAATAACAAGTCTGGTGTGATACCTTGTATTCGTGTCTGTGGATTTGTTTGTGTTATAACATGGATGCGATTACCAACTGAAGTGTAGAGTCTCGCCTTTATTTTTTTTATGGGCAAATCCTCATGGATGCCCTCCGTCTGGAGATATTGGAGGGTTATGACGCACTCCAACCGACTAAAACCCCACAGTTCCTACCGCAACCATGAGTCGAGTTTGTTTTGGTTTTCCTACTCCTCCATTATTATTATCTTATTAATTTCGTTGCGGGATCCAAGACAGTTAAATTCATTCTCCGGAACTTCGTCGAGCTTCATTGCCCCGGCCTCGACCACTGTTGATTCTGGCTTTCAGGAGTTGTAGTGGTTTGGGAATAGTGCGGTGGGATTGTCCCAATATAAAAAAAACCATGAGTCGAGGGCCCGGAATGCAATTAAATTCAGGCGCAGAAAAGTCTTGCTTGCGAATCTCGCTTGGACATTCAACGAGCGGGAAACTCACCTCCTTTAGGAGGAGGGTTTTTAAACCAGAAATACTGGTCTTTAATAAAGTCCCTCGAAGTTCAGAAAGCCACAGAGTAATCAACGTCTGAACTATATTTGTTATCTGTACAATTTATCGAGGCCCTTTTCTGGAGAATTTATTTACATGTAAAACTTCTGACCGTCTCGTCCCAACGGTAATGAGATGGCTGAGCTGGGACTAAATTTGTACCAACATGGAAATTGGACGTATTCTTAGGATCTTTCTTTGTTAGTTTAATTTGGGTTCTAGATTAGGAGTTGGACGTAACTGTGTCTGGGCTGGTCTGAGTATACGATGCGTGTGATTGGCTCTGTTACGGTTCCAATTATGATCATGAATATGGTACTGCCATAGTTATCTTCATCTTTAGATAGATAGATAAATCATTTATTTAGTGCACACAAAAGACACAGCATAACACACAAAATCTTAATTTAATTAATACAATTTACATGTATGTTTAAAAACAAGGTGCCAACATAAAAAGAAATAAAAACCGGCCAAGTGCGAGTCAGACTCGCGCACGAAGGGTTCCGTACCATTATGGCAAAAAACGGCACAAAAATGTCGTTTGTTGTATGGGAGCCCCACTTATAAATTTATTTTGTTTTGTTTTTAGTATTTGTTGTTATAGCGACAACAAAAATACATCATCTGTGAAAATTTCAACTTTCTATCTATCAGGGTTCATGAGATACAGCCTGGTGACAGACAGACAGACGGACAGTGGAGTCTTAGTTATAGGGTCCCGTTTTTACCCTTTGGGTACGGAACCCTAAAAAACCAATTACACTTTTCCCGACCCTGGAATTGAACCCAGGACTTAGTAGTAACACAAGACTTAAGAAGCCTTTAATAGTCATAATGATTTTCAACATTTAGGAAACTATTACTGAGGCTTACGCTAAATCCTTAACAGTTTCCAAAACCTTTTGTATATCATAATATATTCCCAATCCTTTTATAGATAAATAGGCAGGGTTAAACGATTTGTACCGTTAACCCTTAAAAGTGTCATGGTTCATTTACTCTTTCGCTTTAGCATTTAGAATGCTTTTAATGCCGCATGTTAGGCGGTTGTTCGAGATAACTCGAGTAAACCCGCGGGATATGCAAATGCAGTTAAAGCGGACGCTGAATGTGTCCGAAAATCCCATTAATGTTGAATCAAAGTGGAATTTGATAACATGTTTGAAAATATTTTGAGTGCTTTGAAATTGTGAATAATTTATTTTGCTGTGGTGTTTTAGGAAGATAAATTTTAAGCGAAAAATGTCCTGGTAAGCAAAAACGTGGCATTAATATAAAAAACGAACTATACCTAACATAAAACGAGGAGAGGAAAATAGAGATTTTTTCTTTACGACACGTAAAAATGTGTCACTTCTTTTTTTTTTTCCTTTTTTTAAAAACTTTGCCCCACACTAGGAATTTCTTCCTGTATCGAGGGTGCGTTTACAAACATATAAACTCACATACACAAACACCCAGAGCCGGAACAACTATCTGTAGGTCATACAAATATATGTTCCGTGCGGGCATCGAACCCGCGACAAGCAGCGCAGCAGTCAATCGCTCAACCACTGCGCCAACCGTGTGCCACTAGAATAAGGGTGTATAATATGAACACACACACACATCACTACAAGTACTGTCTTCACTACACTGATTCTACAAGAAACTAATACTCACAACGAATCTTTTTGTCTCTGAATTGGCTGCAAGACCCTGCGCAGTAGCTATTTTCGTGTCAATGTTGGAGGTGAAGATAGCATTGTATAACTGTCTCTTTCACACGTTTTCGTTTTTCCCATCGTCCTATCTCGCTTTCTCTATGCAGTATACTCGATGACAAACTGTTACTTGCGCAATGTTTGTCAGAGCCAACTTCAGAGACACAAAGATCCGTAGTGATTATTATACACTGTTACTATAAGAAAAAGTATTAACACGAAAAACTATTTGTACTAAAAGGCATCAATCAAGCAATCTCTCTTTCACATATACTAACAATGATAACTTTCAACACACCCCCGTACGATCAAAATCATGGCCGACACACATCACCATACGGCCCCATAAGCATCAAAAATGTCTAAACAATTTCCCTTGTCAAGCAAACATCAACATCCAACTTCAAACGGCAATAATCAGCTAGCACCAAGTCACCAACATAAGTAACCCTTACAAAAAGGGACGAATACCATCCCCTAACAGTGATACTGCATGACTGATCACCGAAGTTAGCGGGGTCACTGAGTAGCGGTAACTGTAGACGCATTTGTCAGTTGGCTAGAAAATAATTAGGACGAGAAATTAAAAAAAGATACAACCGACTTCCAAATAAAAACAGTACAAAGGGAAAAAAAACTTCTTTTTCGGAAGTCGGTGTCAAAAAACGAAGAAAAGTAAAGAGGAACAGCGGAATAAAGTTGTTTTCTTTTTATTTATTTTAGTACATAATAGGCTACTACTATAGAAAGGTACCTATAATGCCAGAATAGATTATTATCCAATTGGTTTGTTGAACCAACTTTTTTTTTGTAATAAATGGAAAGACCATATATAAGTTTTCATACAAAACTATTTTTAGTTTTTTTTTTTTCATTGTAATTGCAAAGTAAAATCCAATAGAAAATATTTTTTTGAATCCAGTACCGAAAACACCCCGACAGTTTTCCGAACAAAGCCGAGCCCGTGTGACGTCACAACGTTCATTTCTACTCATTGTGGCACATAGCTTATACAGTGTTTTGACTTATAACCAATTCCATCTTGTTATTATCGTCAATATATTGATGAATATCGAATATATTGATCATAAATATCGAACCTTAAAAGTTATCGTGCTTGCTTCGCATCATTATGTACGAATATTACAAATAACTCCCCATTATTATGTGATTCGCGCAATACCCAACCTAGCAAACTGTACTAAAGTTTTGAGAAATGTTCTATGTCTAACTAGATTCCAATTAGAATATGTTAATTATGTTGTTATCTTGTTCTAATTTAGTATTAGATTCTGATTAATTTCTTAATTTGATCATTAAAGATTGAGAAAAGTAAATTTTTAAGGGAACTTTCGAGCAAAGTTGACATTTTTGTATAATTACGTAACTTGAAAACATGATTTTTTGTTTATGGAGATATATTCATTATTTTAATTTTAAATGACGGATATAGGCGTAAAACTAATATTTCTGTTTGAATTGTGAAAATCGGTCGACGCATTTAAGAGATATTTGAAAACGTACCGAATTAATATTTTCACGTTTTTGTTCTACAAAGTTTTTTAGTGTTTGTAATTATATTATATAGATATTTGTGTTTAATGTTATAAAGGGATATGCAAATAATTAAAAATACCGAAAATGTTAAGGATGTTATGCAAAAAATAAATAGAAATAAAGCTCCACAGATTTCGGGTTGTATAATATTTAGTTGTACCTATGAAGTTTTTTGTTAACTAAAGTCGAAGTTGCGCGCCAATCGTATTTGTTAGCTTTTTATTTTACACGAATATCACCTACCCATATGTAACAACAATTACATTATGACAATTATGTTTCTAAATGTAATGTGTACAATGAACAACAATGACAAACACCGGTCGCGGTCCAATATCACGTAATATTCATTACGATTACTTTACTTATGCTCAATTTTTCCAAATCGTCCATCAGATGGATATCTTTTCGAAATTTGCCTTTATGAATCCTTTATCACACATGTCTTAATAAAATTTCCTGTGATAAATAATATTTTTGCACTAATTTTCGGATATTTTTAGTCAATTTACGTGACACTGTACTATGGTGAAATTCCTTGAACGTTATGACGTCACCAACATGGCGACCAATCATGGCCCGTTCGTAGACAGGTGGTTCTTTTTAAAATTTTATCGATTTTCAATTGCTTATAATAAATTGAAAAAAAATATTTAAGAGATTTTTGCAACGACAATATAATTTTTGATATGTAAAGTTTCAAAATAAATTTTAAAAATCGTATTTTTTTTTAAATTCAACAACCCAATTATCATGCATGAGAGATTGAGAGTGTACCAAGGTGAACTGTATACACCTGCGTACCACTTTAGAGTTTCCTGGCGTGATGTTATGTTATAAAATGGTATAAAAAATAAACAGATATGCTATTGCAGCAACCCCGAGTGATTTGCTATCATTTATTGAAGAGTTCTGTTGTATACCTCCGAAGTTCTTCATCAAATTTGCAATTTTCATTTCATTTTTTTTTTGCCAATTAAATGCCAATACCAGCGGGGATGAAGTTCGTTCCTTGAGAGAGGCTATGGTGGAGCGGACAGATTTGACCTTAAGCCTTGTCTCCCGGTGGGGTGATGACAATCTGGTCTGTTTTAACGCCACCAAAACACAGGCATGTCTTTTTACCGCAAAGAGAACTCAATTCATCCAAACGCCTACTTTTCGGGGTGCGTCTGTTCCTGTGACTGATCGGCTGGAGCTTCTTGGCATGGAGTTGACATCCAGTCTCAACTTCGGCGCCTCCATTGAGTACAAAGCCCAAATTGCGGCAAAAAAACTGGGCATCCTAAACAGAGTGAAGCGATACTTTACGCCTGGACAGCTTTTAACTCTTTACAAGGCGCAAGTCCGATCCTGCATGGAGTATTGCAGCCACCTCTGGGATGGCTCAGCTAAATATCAACTTGCCGCGCTTGACTCAGTGGAACGCAGAGCTAAGAGACTAATTGGCGACGTCAAACTGGTGAATGCGAAGCTTCAAAGCTTGGCTCATCGCCGTAAGGTTGCCTGCTTGTCGGTCTTCTATAGACTGTACTTCGGCGAGTGTGCTCATGAACTCCACGACCTCATCCCACCGGCGCCCTTCTACCATCGGACATCTAGACGCACTGCAAGTTATCATCCTCACCTCGTTGCCATTCCACCAATTCGCACCAAGCGCTTCCAAACATCCTTCATAATGCGCACAGCTAAAGAGTGGAACTCACTGCCTGCGTCTGTGTTTCCGAACGCATACAACCCGAATCTCTTCAAAGTTAGAGTGAACAGGCTTCTTCTGGGTAAGCTCACTCCATCGTCGACTCTGTCTCTGTCACCGACCTAGACTAGAGTCAAGAGCAAACTCACCATAAATAAAAAAAAAAAAAAAAAAAAAAAAAAATGGGGTCAATGGGGTCCACAATTGACGGAGAAATCGGTGAACATGAGAAAATAAAAAAAATAAAAACATATGGTCGAACATAGAACCTCCTCCTTTTTGGAAAGTTGGTTAATGATGCAAAATTTTGGAACCTTGCGGATGAAGGCCACGTCTAAAGGTGAAGAAAGAATTCCTGAAAAATACTCAAAGTAGGTAAATTGTAATTTTTTTTTGGCCAATGTTTAAGGGCTGGGGAACAGATACCTAGCGATATCATTCCAGATAGGTCCATCTCTCTCTAGTACATCCACAATTATGGCCTCATACTGCCTCATTACCATCCACAAAGTCTTAACAGCACCAACTGTCAAACAAACATGGCAGCAATATAAGTTTCTCCAACAAAAAGGGACGCATAGCGTCCCCTCACAATAGAGATGTGTCCCTCACTCATGAGGTGCCTCATTTGAGGTACTCGTGATCGCAAATTGAAAGAGTTACTCGAATTTAAACATTTAACCACCTCACTCGTTCACGCGTCCTCACTTAAAAATTGTCATTGAATTTTTTATATATTGAGGCGAGTACTCGCGAGTGAGTATTGAGTGGTTGAGTGAGCTTAGTGAGCGAATGAACCGACTTATTGTGCAAATATAATTAAATGGAAAATATTTTTGTTACTGCTATTACTATGAACTCTTAACTTTAACTATAAACTCTAAAAACATTAGCATTAGATTGGTATTCAATATTCAAGTGTCATTGATTCGTTTATTTTGGCGGTCTAAAATTTATGAGCGAAAGAAAATGATGTGTTTGTGGCAGAAGTAAAAATCGGAATCGTGAATACTCGTGAGTCGACGCGCCCGTTCGCCTCGTTTGCCGCTGCCTCGGACAATCGGCTGAGTTCGGCACGGGCTCGGCTCGTGAGGTGAATACACTGACGTACGTACAGTACGATTCCTCGCCTCAAATGAGGGGTACCTCGCGAGGTAAAATGAGGTGCACCCTCAACCTCATATAAAAATGATGAGTTACCCATCACTACCTCACAATGACACTGCATGACTGATCACCGAAGTTAGCGGTCTTACTGATTAGTGGTATTTAAGCGTAAGGTCCTGTGTTCGGTTCCGGGGTCAGGCAAAGTGTTATCAGGTTTTTCCATTTGGATTTTTTTAGTAGCAACCAGCAGTGAATTAGGAAAGGCAAAGGATTTGACCGCCATCAATCTACCAATCACATAGACGGAAATCCACATCGCGTCTTTCATCTCGTATGTGATTGGACGATTGATGGCGATCAAATCCATTGCCTTGCCGAATTCACTTGCGCATTTAGGATGCCGGAGTCTGGATTTTTATCTCCGCTTGATGGGAATAGACTTGTCCTCTTTTATAAAGGACTTGAACCGTAAGGTGCAGGCCACATAGAAATGGCGTCAAGCGCGGACATGGCACGGGCAGCTTCCTATTCCATTCAAATTTCATACAAAATACATGGAAATAAAGTGCAATTTTATTGCCTGCGCCTAACAGGCAAAATATGGACTTACGAAATACATTTACCTCTTCTAACCCTTCGGGGTATAGGTATAGTTACCGTATCCTTACAATGATACTGCATGACTGATCACCGAAGTTAATCATGTTGCTGATAAGCGATGTCTGTAGACGCATTTGTCTGGAGTTGTCTACGAATTAAGTGGACAAGAAACGATGGGAGCGACATTTGGGAGGTTCGCAAGGCCAAGGTCTTTGAGAACATTTAGATAAGGGAACATTTGGCATTTTTGAACGACGACCTGACCAACCCTGACCCCTCCCCTGACCTGACGATGATCTGGTTAAGGTTGCGGGAATGCGCTGTATGCGGGACGCACGGGATCGGTCAATGTGGCGACACCTGGGGGAGACCTATGTCCAGCAGTGGACGTCTTTCGGCTGAAATGATGATAATGATGATGAGGCATCTTTGAATGCCTTTGGAGTAGTCAACGAACCATAGTACCTGAACAATAAAAGTGTAATAAATAATAGCACTGGCGCTGGCATGAGAAGTATTTACTGAAAGCTTATAAACAAATCAATTTGTTTTCCACTCAGTGTTTCCACTTAAATGATATGATTTATTGATGTTACGAGTAGTTGTTGTTTATTTATTGTTGTTAGTTGTCCATTAATAACTTGCAGCTAACAATACATTTGACAACTAGTTTACTGCTCAGGCTTGATCAAGTTTTTAGTTAACATAGTTTATTTATAAACTAAATTTATTTTATTGAATGTAACAATTTGTTTTTAATTCTTTTTATCTTCTATAGGCTTGCGCTTGACCACTATGATGTTATGATTTTATTTTTGTATATTTTTACATGGTTCATAAGCATACATTTACTATCTGTTTTACACAGCTAACAACGTTATTTAAGCAATTTTTCAATGGCATTTGTACAAAATTTTTACTGTTCCAAGTACAATTTATAAGTTGGTCGACTATTACTCGTAAACTTGTAAAGCCTTGTTATCCGTAATAATTTTCCTTTTAATTTCGTTATATTTACTACTGCCGTGATTTTTTTCACATAGCCAAGAGCAACCATTTCGCTGGCAGGGGGAGGGACACTTGACTCTAACATAAATTTGCAACTTAAAGCTTAATTTTACGCAAACGAATCTCTGAATCGAAAAATGGTATTGACAAACCCATAATATTTTTGAATAGCCTATTCAACGATACCCCACACCATGGGATAGATGAGAAAAAAAAATACATCCCCACTTACTACGTCTATGGGAGGTACCCGAGAAACAAATATTTTTCATGATTTTATGTTACCACTTTGTCGGAATTATTAATATGTATATACATGCCAAATTATAGCTTTCTAGTAGTTAGATTCTCTGAGCTAAGCTGCGGACGGACAGACGGACAGAGCGAAACTATAAGGGTTCCTTGTTGACTTCGGAACCCTAAAAACGCTGACAACATTGCCACGCTGATTCTCTGGCTGATTCAATTCACTCTATTTTTTAGTTAACAGGTGTATAACACAAGACGTAAACTTTGCATTTAAAGTAGAAGAACACAACAAAGCTTACTTTGCTTCAGTATACCTGCCTCGCTTTATTGGTTCTGCAACTTAAAGCTGCAATTTCTACCGAAGTTTGCAAAGACATTAAATATAATGTTCATTGCATTGGCACTCAAATAAATAACTTATAAATAAGAACAGGAACTTGGTGTTAAGTTCATAACTTAAAAAGTTTATGTACCTGAGATACTCCGACTTCGACCGACTCGTTATTTGAAGTCGAACCAAGTTTAATGGCGTTAGCACATAATTTGTGATTCTATGTTGGCGGCATTTGGGTTATGCGTAAGGGAATATGCTACAATGAATGATTTGGTGGGCACGGTCGCTGGACAAGTTTTCATCGGGTTTGTGAGTCTCGTATTTGTGTCTGTAAAAGCACTTTGACCTAGAACTTTATGATTAGAGGCTCTTACAGACAGGCACCACAATACTATTTTTTAAGGCGTATATATTCCCCAATGTTTACGCAGTACTGGCCGTGCTCCTTTTGGACAAAATAGAATAGAATATACTTTGGACGGTTTTGTTTGTAATGTATTCTTTGATTTACATTTATGCTATTTCAGTTATGAAGAAATTATAGCCTATTTATCCATTTTATCTGTGTAAAATATTTTTAAACATCCAAGTCGTTTTGGAGGAGTATCCAAAAGTAGCGAAAAAATATAGTGATGTTAATATTTTTAAAGCAGTTTTTAAGCTAATAGTTACACAAAAAACCGGCCAAGTGCGAGTCGGACTCGTGCACGAAGGTAGCATTATAGCAAAAAACAGCAAACAAATCACGTTTGTTGTATGGGAGCCCCACTTAAATATTTATTTTATTCTATTTTTAGTATTTGTTGTTATAGTGGCAATAGAAATACATCATCTGTGAAAATTTCAACAGTCTAGCTATCATGGTTCATGAGATACAGCCTGATGACACACAGACAGACAGACGGACCGCGGAGTCTTAGTAATAGGGTCCCGTTTTTACCCTTTGGGTACGGAACCCTAAAAACCATGCTTCATAAATAATGTATTGAATTAATAATAAACATATATTTTTTCAAACCTTTTTTTTAACCTAGCCGTTTTTCGGCACTAAAGCGGTGGAAGGTGCTTAATAGAAATTTTTCGTCGCATATTTTTTTTTTTTAAATCTACAAAAACGAGCTGCCGTATCGTCGGGTCGCACCTGTCTGCACGAGCCTAAGGTGAAACAAAAATCAGGCGAGTTACGTTTTACCCTACGTGGTTATCGAACCCCATACATGTTGCTATAACATTTAATTCAATCAGACATTTACTAGAAGTTCCACATTTTAAACCAAAAGCGATAAAATATTAAAATAACAAGACATGTCGCCGACAAAATCTAATAACAGAATTTTCTTGAAATTTTTTTTTTTTTTTTTTTTATAATTTATAGGCTCGCGTTTGATGGAACTCGTTCAGAATCCATTTGAATATTTTAAGTGAAATAGACTCGAACTGGTAATAAATCTTTTGAAGAATGTTCTTATATAACTGTAAAGTGCAAAGTAATCATTCTGCAACATTATCTATTAGTCTATGAGATGGTGCTGAAAATAATTTTTATTTATATTAATTTATATATACTTAATTGTGCTATTGTATTGTTGATCAAATTAAAACGAAACATACAGACGGCGTCCAGGCTGGACACGATATGCAACCCTACGCCAACAACAAAACAACAACTATGTTTGAAATTTAGTAGGTATTAGTATTATTTAGTATTTTTTGTTTTTAATTTATTTATTTTTTGTTGTTTTGTTTTATTTGTTGTTTTGTTTAATTTTTTGTTTGTTTGTAGTTTGTTTTTATTATCCTTCTTAGTTAAACACTAGTTTACACAAACTACTAGAATAGATAAATAAATACATACATACATCTAAACAAACAGACAAGAAAACAATAAAGCCTTAACAACTTGTAATGAAATGTGATGTTATTCCTACAAAATTGTTTGGTCAGGTAATGTAGACTATTAATTCTTATTTCAGCGCTTAACAAAACAAAATGAATCGATTTGCTACTAATATCGCTTAGAATAAAAATGTTTGAACGTTCATCAATAGGATTTTGACGAAATAATGGCACGTGAGTAAACCATGACCCGCACCTTGTGTAAGTTCAAAAAATATCTCACGGTATGCTTTCCTTGCATTCATTGTTTTATATGTTAAAAAATCCTTCTACTCGACTGCGTAAAACTTGCAATGAATATTGTTGAGTTATCAAAAAGGAAAGGGAAGCAGTGTGCTTTGTGCTGTCAAAACAGGGTGCTGGATGATGACTTCCGAGGATTGAGGATTATTAGGGTTCCGTACCCAAAGGGTAAAAACGGGGACCTATTACTAAGACTCCGCGGTTCGAATATCTGCCTGTCTGTCACTAGCTGTATCTCATGAACCGTGATAGCTAGACAGTTGAAATTTGCACAAATGATGTATTTCTTTGCCGCTATAACAACAAATACTAAAAACAGAATAAAATAAATATTTAAATGGGGCTCCCGTACAACAAATGTGACCTTTTTGCCGTTTTTTTGCAATAATGATGCGGAACCCTTCGTGCGCGAGTCCGACTCGCACTTGGCCGGTTTTTAAATAACACCCCTCATATAATTGCCAAAGAAACAAATAAAATTACTAAGCCTAAAAGTCAATCACGGTCGGAGACATGAAATATTATCGTCACAGATATTTTCTATATTCGACATAAATATTATGTCCTTCCTAACATACCAATCATGTTACAATATATATGAAAAGGCTTTCATGATTTATGAAGTTGCACGAAATAGAATTCCTAACTACGAAAATCATGTCAAACCTGTCAACCGACAAATGGGAAAGCCGTTTCCTATTTACGAGTAAAAGAAAGGTTCTAATTTCGAATGGTTGCTATTTATATTGGTTGAGGCATTCGATCGAATTTCGTTCGAGTACCTAATGTACCCACACGATTTCAGAATTACGAATTCGAAGTTGTGTAGTTATTATATCTTTACCAATATTATTTGTTTGTTTTTACCGAATAGGATCCAAAACTAATATTTTTTTTTCACCTTTGGAAAGCTACATTATTCCCGAGTAACATAGGCTTTAAATTATTAAAAAAAAATAGAGATCCTTATGAAAATTGCAGTAATTTAACCCAAAGTAGCAAAATTTTGCCTATAACATTCATATTTGGCATGCGCTGAGAAAACTATTGATGATACATAAACATTATGTACTACATGATTAAAGTACTCATTATTAACTACAAAAAAGTCTACAAGAAAATATATCGCACTATCATAGTTAAGTCATAATAGCAGCTTTTATGTTCTAAAATTTAATTAGATCGCTGCGCTGGTAGAAAAAAAAGTTGGTTATATTCGTTAATTTGGGGGTTATTTTTCAAGAAGGCATTTTTCCTTCTCTGTTCAGTATAAAAGCGACTACGCACGAGTGAATTCAGTACACTGAAGATTTCGTCCTTGTCAATAAAGATTTGAGGTGACATTATATCCACAAAATACGTAAACAGTCCCTACGAGGCAATTCAGTTATCGCCTCAACAGCTCCAAGTCAATATCTCACCTTTGACAATATAGTTCATTCGTTCGTGAACGATTTTCACCGTCCCTCCACCAAAAATCTTTCGTTCGTTCACTCCCCTTCAGAAGTAGGTCGCAAACATACCTACGCATAGAGAACTGGACTGAGCATTACCGTCACAATTATTGTCTTTAGAAAGAGACAAAGCGAATGCGCGTCCTTTTTCTACAGATCCGGTCTCTTTTTAGTAGGTCGAAGTGACGATAGCCTGCACTGCAAGGCTGTGACGTGGATTATTTAAAATAAATAGGAGAAGAAAAATTTCTATTAAGGGCCTTCCACCGCTTTAGTGGCGAAAAATGGCTAGGTTAAAAGGTTTGAAAAAATATATGTTTATTATTAATTGAATACATTATTTATGACGCATGGTTTTTAGGGTTCCGTACCCAAAGGGTAAAAACGGGACCCTATTACTGAGACTCCGCGGTCCGTCTGTCTGTCTGTCTGTCTGTCACCAGGCTGTATCTCATGGACCGTGATAGCTAGATAGTTGAAATTTTCACAGATGATCTATTTCTCTTGCCGCTATAACAACAAATACTAAAAACAGAATAAAATTTATATTTAAGTGGAGCTCCCATACAACAAACGTGTGTGACGTTTTTGCGATAATGGTACGGAACCCTTCGTGCGCGAGTCCGACTCGCACTTGGCCGGTTTTTACTTTTAAACGTATAGAACAATGGCTTTTCTGCCGCTTGTGGTTGAAACTGTGACTAAGTTATGTTACGCTATTAGGGTGCTGGTTAGGGAAAGCTCAGTCGATTCTCCATGTATGTATGTATACGAGGGGCACAGTGCCCCGTCAACCATTCCCTCAGTCCCTCGACCTTCGGGGAAGGTCATGCATACATTTCCTCCCCTCGTTATGTCATGGTCCTATGCATTTCATTCAGAATTAGGACCTCTTTGGTTACTCAGCGCTTTGAGGGACCTTTTTTACTTTTTAGGGGCTGATATGAAGCTTGAAATATTGTGTTGTGACTACTTTAAACATTAGAACACAAGCATTTTGTTCCTGTTTTAATATTCTTAGGCCGGATCTAGAATTGTTTTATTTGTGTGTTTTGTCGTCTAATGTAACACAAATTCTTTGTATGGATGGCACTGCGGCTTCACCTTTCTATTCGGTACTGTAGTTTGTACTAGTAAATAGTAATACTTTCATTATGCGTACAGCCAAGGAATGGTATTCCCTGCCGGAGTCTGTGTTTCTCGATAGCTACAACCTCGGGGTATTTAAGTCAAGAGTGAATAAGTTTCTTCTAGGCAAGCGTGCTACATCGTCGACCACATCATCGGTTACCATCAGGTGAGATAGTGGTCAAGCGCGAGCATATCTAAATATAAAAAATAATAATTAAAAAATTCAAAATACCCGACTGCTTAAAAAGCGAACTAAAAAGACGTAAACAAGAAGAAAATTATGCTGTGCAGTCGGAGGATACATATTCGCGAGCTGGCTGACCAAAACCAGATGTCATTTTCCTATTTTCCAATTTTAATGTAGCCTATGACACTCGCAAGGTTAAGACGAATCGATTGACGTAGGAATCATCAAAATCGGCCAACGCGTTAGGTCTCTGGAACGCCACATAGGAACAAACATACATACATACATACATACATAGACTGATAAACACATTACCCTCCTTCGGCAGTCGGGTAAAAAATAAAGTAATGTTCGTGGCAACTGAGTTTCCACACAATTCGAATACATACATGATTCGCGTGCCGTCCACGTTACTCAAGTCTGGACTAGACTCTAGGGAACAAGATGTTGTATGTGGGATTAGTCCAAATTAATATAAGTCAACAAAGTTTATTTTTAAGAAACGATTGTTTAGTCTACAACTCGTTGTCGGATCAGTATCGTTGTCAGGTTGTCAGTATTTCGCGGCTATTGTTATGATATAAATAATTTTCATATAGCATCCTATATTCTGTTCGCCGTATGTTTCTACCTGAGTTGTTACTGTGGCATGGAGAATAAATATTAGGTCATCCTTTACTTTTTGGGAGCACGGTTGGCGCAGTGGTTGAGCGATTGACTGCTGCGCTGCGTGTCGCGGGTTCGATTCCCGCACGGAACAAATATTTGTATGACCTACAGATAGTTGTTCCGGCTCTGGGTGTTGTGTATGTGAGTTTATATGTTTGTAAACGCACCCACGATACAGGAAGAAATTCCTAGTGTGGGGCAAAGTTAAAAAAAAAAAAAACAAAAAATGCGTCCAACTCTCGCCAATACAATTTGCTAAAATACTATGTAAATTGGCGAATAAATAGTCATCCAATATAGTTTTCTCATCTAATTTTGAAATCTAGACTCCCAAAGGTCTTCTAATAAAATTGCGCGCGCTCGTTTTCATTCTAAATCATCATCCATTTCGCTACAAACTTGCAAAAGTGCTAATTCGTACGCGAACTAGCTTCTTACTGCTCATCACAGCAACTATCTCTTTCGCACGTGTTGTCGGATGAGATAGCATGCATTTTAACACCGCGCGCAAAATAGTTCGTGCCGTCGACTAGGGGAACCTTAAAACGCCTTTTTAACCCCCGACGGAAAAGGAGGGCTGTTATACGTTTGACGTGTGTATTTGTGTATCTGTCTGTTGCATCATAGCTCCAAAACGAATGAACCGATTTTGAATTCTTTTTTTTTAAAGGTGACTTTATCGAGTGTTCTTAGCTAACGATCATAAAATCGGTTCAGCAGTTCAAAAGATATGGGCGTTTCACTGTTGAACCGGGGTGTTTTCGCAAGATATCGTGTCACAATTACGCGTTCAATAGATTGTCGATCGAAGCATGTCTATTACTAGATAAATTATGTAATATGAAATAAAAATATGTCAGCGGTTTTTTTTATTTTTTTTACACTTATTTTAGTGTGATTATGTACTAAGAAATGAATGAGTAATAATTAAATAACACACGTCCACTAACTTAATTGATGTCTTTTCAGGCTATTAGAGTTCCAGTTTGTACATACACATAGCCATTAGCCATAATTACTATACCGTGAATGGGTTGGTTACCGTAAGTACTTAGTTTAAGATATGATTACGTTGTAGCCGCGTTCGGGTATACAAATGAAAATTTAGGATGAATTTAGTGTTGCTGCGGTTTAAAAGCGTATTTGGGAGCTAGAAAGTGCTTGCCCAAGAAGGTAGGTCCTAGTACCATAAATATGTAAGTATTTCTGATTCAACACCGCGTAGGCAAACTTTTTGTATGAAAGGCAAAAGGATACAGGTACAAGCTTTTTTCTGCTTTGTAGTACGTGACTCTCCTAAATTAATTGATAAACTATGCATGCTATTAGAGTTCCAGTTTATACGTGCACAGCCATAATGATTAGACGAAGAGGCTGGTTACCGGTGCCTACGGTAAAAGATATGTTGTAGTCATGTTCAGGTTATTTTAGGTGGAAATTGGTGAGTCTTAGGTTTGAAAGCGTTTTTTGAGCTAGAAAGTGCTCGCCCAAGAAGGTACCATGAATATGTAAGTAGGTATTTCTGCTTGCACACTGCGTAGGCTAAATTTTCGGTTTGAAAGGCAAACCATAAAGGTACAAAACGATTGTTATTTTTTTTCTGCTTTGTTGTCTGTACAGGTATGATAGTCTGTCTGTACAGGCTTATTAGAGTTTCATTTTGTATAAAGCCATTAGTCATAATGACTTACAGCAGGTACTTACAGTGTAAGATACGTTGTAGCCATGTGCAGGTTTATAAATGAAATCATTTAGGAAAATATTCTGCAGCATGATTCATTCTCAACTCCAACTCTAAATCGAAATTGACAGTTAGGCTCGTTATTTTTTGACATTAATGTACTCGACTGAGCAGTCAAATTTCAATAAGTTTGGCAAATGATTCTTCAGCTTGACATGAGTAAACTCAAGTCGAGCAATCTCAATTTATAGCAAGGTATAACAGTTAATTTGAGTTTTTGAGTCGGAGTTGAGCATGAGTCATGCTGCGACATACTGGCCTTAGTCTAGGTTGAATTTAGTGGCTTAGGTTAGAAAACGTTTTTGAGAGCTATAAAGTGCTCGTCCAAGGAATTTTGAACACAATAATTTCTATTGCCAAACTGTAGCACAGTTTAAAGTAAAAAGCTGCCGAGAAACTACAGGCAAGATAATCGTTCTGCTTGAAAATTCAAATTCGGGCAACTAACAATGTGATTTTCAATTTTAAGTATTTCGGTGTAATAAATAGGTAGGCCAAGGGGTATCGTGCTACCCATTTACTGGGTTGTGGAGGTCAGATAGGCAGTCGCTCCATGTAAAACACTGGTACTCAGCTGAATCCGGTTAGACTGGAAGCTGACCTAACATAGTTGGGGGTTACACCAACCTGGGAAGCCTTTGCCAGGTTGGTGTAATAAATAGATAGATTCTCTTAGTATCGGTAAAGACCAATCTTGGTGAATAAAGCTCGTGTCTTCTCTGTTGGACAAGACCATTTGCCCTGCAGTGGGACAGTATATTTATAAACGGATAATTATCATGTCCTTTAATCATTACTTTTCATTATCTACATTTTTAAATAATTTTATAATAAAAAACACAATAAAAAAAATAGAGGCCCACCGGTATCGGGAACAGGGTCCAAGCAACCGGCGGTTAGGGCTCCTGAGAGAGGAACCTCCTAACAATTCGAGCCGTGTCCAGCTACTACTGCTTTCTGAATCAAGCCCTTGACCCAGCCGCCTAACGAGAGCCTCCTGAGGTGTTGGTCGAGGCTCGTGGCTATTAAGCCGCTGGCTGACACGACTATCGGTACAAGAATCGCTGTGTCCACATCCCACATGTCGACAACCTCGCGAGCCAATTCAAGATACTTGATAATTAATTAATTATTATAATTATTAAAGCTGTTATTTATTATCTCGAAGTTTGTTGTTATTCATTAATTTTTACTCTGTATAAACAGGGTAAGCAGTTATTGCTAATGACAGCAAAAGAGCAATAAAAAATCTGTTAATGACAACATTAGCAAGCGGAAGCGATAGCTGAATGCCAGCGGATTTCAGTTATCTGTGCCCTACTTAATATATTCAGTGAACTCATGAATGGTTGCGTGAAATCCAGAGACAAAACGGGTGTTCCCGTCGATAAGACATACAGGATGGCAACTGCAAAACTGCAAACGTCCATAAAGGTATTTTTTTTAGTTTTAAAGGAGATTTCAGGTTTTTTATTGTACCTGGCATAGTTATCCCGGCGCCATCTTGATTTTTTTGCAAAGTTGCGGGGCGAAGATACCAGTTTAATCGTGCGATATGATGAGTTATGACTCAAATAATAATAGCCGATATAGACCTAGACAATAAGTTAAACTGATTATACATAGATAATCAGGTGTGTTTCTATCTGTTTCGTCATAAAAGGAGAGAATTCAAAATGGCGATGGGATAACTAGTAACTAGGAATAAAAGTAGCGCGCGCGCAGCCGCACGCGTTGCTTGCGTTTTACTACGATCGATTTTTACGTCGAGCGAAATGTCCGCCACAGTAAAGTATGTTCAGTGTAGGATACATTTTTAGGGTTCCGTACCCAAAAGGTAAAACCTGGACCCTATTATTAAGACTCCACTGTCCATCTGTCTGTCTGTCACCAGGCTGTATCTCATGAACCATGATAGCTAAACTGTTGAAATTTTCACAGATGATGTATTTCTGTTGCCGCTATAACAACAAATACTAAAAACAATATAAAATAAATATTTAAGTGGGGCTCCCATATAAAACTTGTTTTTTTGCCGTTTTTTGACATAATGGTACGGAACCCTTCGTGCACGAGTTCGACTCGCAATTGGCCGGGTTTTTGTAAATATAATTTGATGTTTATGAATATAGTATTATGGACTAAATATGTCTGAAAATAAATTAATTATATATATACAGGATGATTGGAAGTTGGGTGCAAAACTTAAAGGCGAAGATAGTACAGACAATTTAGAACCATTTAAGTCATGGTTGTCTTAACATTATTTTTTACCAAATTTTTATGATTATTTTTGAAAAATCCCAAAATTTTAACTTAACTGCTTATTTATGGTCAAATCTTAATATATATATTTCTTGTGTGCGTGTGTATGTGACTGAACTCCTCCTAAACGACTGGACCGATTTTGATGAAATTTTTTGTGTGTGTTCGTGGAGATTCGAGAATGGTTTAGATTTACAATTGAAAAAAAAAAAAAAATGGAAAATGTATAAAAGAAAGTCGTGTTAGTTACACTATTTATAACTCACGAACGGCTGAACCGATTTGGCTGAAAATTGGTAGGGAGGTAGCTAAGAACCAGGAGAAGGACATAGGATACTTTTAATCCCGTTTAGGGTAGGGTAGGGTAAGTAGGGTAGGTAGGGTAGGGTAGGTAGGATAGGAAAGGTAGGGTAGGGTAGGGTAGGTAGGGTAGGGTAGGTAGGGTAGGGTAGGTAGGGTAGGGTAGGTAGGGTAGGGTAGGTAGGGTAGGGTAGGTAGGGTAGGGTAGGTAGGGTAGGGTAGGTAGGGTAGGGTAGGTAGGGTAGGGTAGGTAGGGTAGGGTAGGTAGGGTAGGGTAGGTAGGGTAGGGTAGGTAGGGTAGGGTAGGTAGGGTAGGGTAGGTAGGGTAGGGTAGGGTAGGTAGGGTAGGGTAGGTAGGGTAGGGTAGGTAGGGTAGGGTAGGTAGGGTAGGGTAGGTAGGGTAGGGTAGGGTAGGTAGGGTAGGGTAGGTAGGGTAGGGTAGGTAGGGTAGGGTAGGTAGGGTAGGGTAGGCAAAACAAAGTTTGCCGGGTCAGCTAGTTGAATGATAAATGAATTCATTTTTTTTATTTAATAAAAGTAATGTGTAAGCAATCTAATAAAATATGTTTTAGGCCTCTGTGTCGTTACACATTTTTTTTTACAGGCATTTAAAGTTCATAAAAAAAATTCAAAATCATAAATACATTTTGTAAACCTTATTTAAAAAAAAGACGGGGCGTGTTTTTTTTGTTCAAACCTTTTTGAAAATATGCTTGACAATCGCTCTTTCTTTTGAGGTGTCATTTACGCGGATATCTTACAAATTATTGAAATAAGGACCAGGACCATGGGCACTTTTGTATGAACACTGGGCCCACTTTTCAAAGTTGTGCAACAGTGATGAAACCTATGACATATGAAAGCTCTTGGTGCGTACTTTATTTCATTCTATGGCAGCTAAGTTCAAATCCAGCGCGAAAATGGCGATTTAGTATGTTCAAAAAAATATAATGTAAATGAAAAATGCGCATGACTTATTAGGCAGGGTAGATAAGGCTTATTTGGCGGAGAGGTGTGTTACCTACATGGGATTTGATGGCGTCGTAAATCAGCACCGCATGTCGTACGGTGTTCCACAGGGCTCGGTCTTGGGCCCGTCTCTGTGTAAAATCGGGTACGACTGGGTGCTGTGGGGCGAATTCCAATCGGGCGTAGACCTGACGTGTTACGCGGCAAATACGCTGGTCACCGCCCGGGGAAATTCATACAGGGAGGCAGCGTTGCTGGCGACGGCTGCGGTCTCTCAGGTGGTGAGCCGCATAGAGTGCCTGGAAATGGCCCAGTCGGAGGCTATGGTTTTTCATGTCCACCGGCGGGCGCCGGGTGCTCGAATCGCTAAGAAAGCTCGCGAATTGGTGCTCAACAGCTGGTTGAGCGTGGCTTGTGCGCTCTCAACGCTGCTTCCAAATCTGGGGGGCCACCTGTAGGCGGCAATATGTGGGGATCAATGGCCCTGTATGGGGCACCGATCTGGGTGGCTGACCTAATGGCTGGCAGCATCGCTGTTCTACGAAAGCCGCAGAGAGCGATGGCCGTCAGAGTCGTCAGGGGGTATCGCACGAACTCCTAAGAAACGGCTTGTGTACTGGCCGGATCCCCGCCCTGGGACCTGGAGGCGATGGTACTCGTGTCACTGTATCGGTGGCGCGAGGAAGCGCAGGCGCGGTGCAAAGGGCCGATGCAACGACATATGGAGTTGCGTCGGCCAGCGATCGAGCGCTGGCTCGGGAGGAGGCAGGCTCCCTGTCATTTCGGGTGATGCTGATGGTTGCTTCGGAAAGTACCTGTGCCGCATAAACAGGGAGCCGGACGCCCGGTGTCACCACTGCGTCGACTGCCGGGAAGACACGATGCGGCAAACGCTGGTAGAGTGTGCCACTTCGGAGGAGCCGTGTCGTGCCCTCGTCTTTGAAATAGGCAGTGACTTGTCGCTGCCGGCCGTAGTCGAGACTATGGTTGGCAGTGAGGAGTCGTGGGACGCGTTGGTATCCTTCTGTTAAACTGTCGTCTCGCAGAAGGAGGCTGCGGAAAGGAAGACTGTGATTTTATATACTCATCCGATCTACAGCAGACGCGCTGGGCTTCGGCGCAGGGCAGAAACGTCCTCTTACAGCCCTCCCAAATGGGTCCAGGGGCAACGGACTTGGGAACGTCTGTCACCCCACCCGAAGTCGAAGCACGTAGTGTTCCACACGCGCTACTCTCAGCTCACTCCCAACACGAGGTCGAGCACCGCAGATGCGGGCCGGCACTAGCCGGGGGTTGCGCAAGGATAAGTTCCCGCGACCCTCGGCGTAGGTGTGAGATGGATCCGCCCCCGGAGGACATCCAATGAAGATTTTGCACCCCGGAACAAAAAAATATAAAAAAGGGTAGGTCGGGTAGGCAGGGTAGTTACGGTAGGTAGGGTAGGTAGAGTAGGTAAGTATGGTAGGTAGGTAGGCGTGACGTTAGTGAAGCTGCGGGCACAAAAAAATTAAATGACATGACGCTCCCGTCAACTCTACCCTACCTAACTACCCTACTACCTACCTACCTACCCCACTACCTACCTACCTACCCCACTACCTACCTACCAATCTGCCTACCTACCCTACCAGGGCACTCTGAGCCTATATATTGATCTTTTTATTGTATTTTAGGTCAAATAAGAGCTATTTATAATCCGAGCTGCTGACTGACAGCTAACTATAATGTAATATCAAAACAAAACAGATTTTCAAAAACGCACCAAAACACCATTTTCGCGCTGGATATGAACTTAGCTGCCATATAATGAAATAAAGTAAATTTCAAGAGCTTTCATATGACATATAATTCATCACTGTTGAACAATGTTGAAAAGTGGGCCCAAAATGACGCATGGTCCTTTGAGGGAGAAATTTTAAATTTTGTATTTGAATGTAAAAAAAAAATCTAATGACACAGAAGCGTAAAATATGTTTTGCTAGATAGCTTACACATTACCTTTGTTAATTTATCATTCAATTTGACCATAAATAAGCAGTTCAGTTAAAATTTAGAGAACTTTCGAAAATAATCTTCGTTCTTTTATGGCGATGATAGCTCAGTGGTAGTGACGTCGGATACCGAGACGAAGGTCGCGGGTTCGAATCCTACAATGAGCTTGAGCTTTCGGTGAAGGAAAAACATCGTGAGGAAACCGTAGCACGGTGGTAGGGTACTTTGTAGTACCCGCCTGGCTGGCAACCACCCTCAAGTTGAAAATCTGTCGCCAAGCACCTTCCGGTGTGTTCCGACAGCAGCACTTGAGAGCCAGTTCCCTTCTAGGCTTTGTGTGCTTACCACCATCGGCCACATCATCACTGACCACGGTGAGATTGTGGTCAAACACAGGCCTATAAATAGTAAATAAATAGTAAATAAATAATCATAAAAATTTGGTAAAAAAAAATAGTAAGACTTCGTCTAAGACAACCATGGCTTAAATGGTTCTAAATTGTCTGTACTATCTTCACCTTAAAGCTTTGCACCCAACTTCCAATCATCCTGTATATAAATAAGTACCTATATGCGACTTCGGTACATACACCTTTTTTCTGTTTATAAAATTCTGATGCCAAGGGTATAAAGTAAATGGAAGAATACCGAAAGTCAGTAATACTTGATGGCAGCGGAAATCAAAGTATTTTCCCTGAAACGGGTAAGACACAACCCACGCTAAAATTTCTTTTCAAACGAGGTAAGCCTAGGAATAACTTTTACAAGCATCACAAGCAGATACAGCACACTTCTAATTAAATAAATTTATTAACTTATTGTTAATGTAGAGATCGCAAGAAAACCAGGGTTACCGACATAAACCGAATAATTGCCAAACGTAAGTTGCAGTGGGCAGGGCACATTGCTCGCAGAACGGATGGCCGATGGGGCAGAAAGGTTAAGGAGTGGCGACCGCGAACCGGAAGACGTTGCGTTGGAAGGCCTCCCACCAGGTGGACCGATGACCTGGTGAAGGTTGCGGGGATCCGCTGGTTACGAGACGCCCGAGACTGGTCCATGTGGCGACGATCTGGGGAGGCCTGTGTCCAGCAGTAGACGTCTTTCGGCTGATATGATGATGATGATGAGTAACTTATTTACTTTATAAAAAAGAACTTACTTGTTGCTCAAATTTAGGCGTTCAGTATAGTGTTGCGATTAAATTATTTCCCTTACCTAGAACAAAAACAAACACTAATGATATAAGTTTTTAAACTATCATGGTCACTAACACTAACATTAACATTAGAAACGGGATATTTACCATGTTTACTGTTTAATGTGAGTTCCCGATATTTCGGTGCTGTTGCAAGCACCATGATCACGGATAAACCACACACACACACACACACACACACATCACACACAACATCAACACCATCATCATCATCTCATCACATCACATTAAACAGTAAACATGGTAAATATCCCGTTTCTAATGTTAAACACTAATGAGTACAAAAATAAATAAAAGTAAAAGTATTAGAACAAAATAAAAACTCGTAATAACCGGATTCTAACTGAAGTCATGTCAATAGGGCTTTTGAGGGTTCAGTTATTATTACAATACAAGTATCACAAATAAAATAGCACAATTCTTATACGTGGACTGTAAAATCAATAATAGGCAAACCCGTTTCTGTTATCAATAAATAAATATTAATAGTAGCTAAGGAAAAACCAAAATGTTTTACATAACTAAGTAACCTATCGCGCGACCGTTATCTTGTTTGCGTAGAACTATATTATTTAAACAAAACTGATAAATTATATGTGGTTAATTGGGCAAACATAAGAGGTGAAACATAATACGAAATGATTAATACAAAAAAATACGTAAAAAACACTAAACACACACACACAACACTATACAAAAACACACACACAACACAACATTTAATACTTTTTCTTTCTTTATTTCTTTCTTTATAAAGGACTACTGGGATGAGGACTACTAGAGAAGTATGGAACAGGTTATAGGACATGTTGCGCCGATACTAAATACATTAAGACAAGGGAAAGAGAGCGCGGCCCTGACTCAAGCAACTGAAGGAACACGGGTGGGTTTTAGTCAGTAAAAGTCTGACACGACCTCCCGCTTCACCCAGAGCGGGAGAAGTCATTGGGGGAATTACCACTCAAAAAATAAAGAAGGGAAAGAGAGTGATCGATATTATCAAACACGAGCGCACGGTTGGCGCAGTGGTTGAGCGATTGACTGCTGCGCTGCGTGTCGCGGGTTCGATTCCCGCACGGAACAAATATTTGTATGACCTACAGATAGTTGTTTCGGCTCTGGGTGTTTGTGTATGTTAGTTTATATGTTTGTAAACGCACCCACGATACAGGAAGAAATTCCTAGTGTGGAGCAAAGTTTTAATTAAAAAAAAAAAAAACATCGAAATATAACGAATTTCACATTTATCGAAACCAGTAGGTAATATATACAGAGGTAAAATTTTAAGTTTGTAATGAGTTACCGAGTGTCAAATAATATGGTAAATTTTACTAATCCCCGACGGAAAAAAAAAGGTGTTATAATTTTGACGTGTGTATCTGTGTAGCTGTCTATGGCAACATAGCTCCTAAACGGATGAACCGATTTTGTTATTAATTTGTTTTGTTGTAAAGGTGATTTTGTCGAGAGTGTTCTTAACTATATTTGATGTAAATCGGCGGTTTAAAAGTTATGGGCGTTTTACTGTTTGATTTGGGGTATATTCGCAAGATATGGTGTCAAATAACGAGTTCAATAGATTATAGATCAGAGCGTGTCAATAAAATGTGTCGGGATACTTTTTTTTGTTTTTACTTTTTCCGCAAAAAAATACGGGTCATAAGGGTTGCGCCACGGATACGAGCCGCGGGCAAAGCTGGTATCTAATAATAGTAATAAAATATCATGGATCACATTCTGACCCAATTTCTTTTTGTAAATACTACGTAATACATTAAGCCCGCTATCCTTATGCGCAGCCAAATTATTGTAAGTAGGTACGTATGTATGGAAAAGTTGGCGCATTGTTGCCATACCCAAAATGGATGCCTATACAGCTTTTGTCCGCAACACATCCGTAGGGTTGACAGTTATTATTATTAGTATGTAGAATATCACTGAAAATGTCCCAATGTATAGATGTAAACATGAAAGGATCTATTCGTATTGGACCCCTAAGTTAGATTAGGCTGACAATCTCTCTAGTTATTTTTTATCTTCTTAAAATGTGTCCCAAAAATTAAAATACTTTTTTACTCACATTTCTTAAACGAAATGACGTTAGTACGGTTCTGTCGCCAAAAATAATTTGGTTCAAATAAATGTCACTAGATGGCGCGATACGCATTGATTTGTTATTGAATTGTGTGCTGCTAACACTATCTATCGCCGTGGATCGGAACCAAACGCGATCCATGTACTTATAAAAATAATCAGTTTAATCAGACGAAAAACGCTAGATACGTCGGCACGGTTTCTTTTTATGGGATGGGGTATGTTAGTATTATATTATCTGTTGTACGGTCAAAAGTAAAGTCGATAGCCCAGTATTCGTAAAAAAAATAAAAACTTAAGAATAAAAAAAAAGGATTGTTATTTCAATAAATATTTGTTGGCATTTCATTAAATATAACACTGAAATCTATATATCTGAACATGGCTTAAAATAAATAGGTAATACACAACACAAAAACTTCAGACAAATCACAAAACATAGATCCGAGAAAACACAAACAATGTTCCTTCACAAATTCATTTGGACATCCCTATTTAGGTGTTAACGAGGACCAGAAGAACAAGGAAAACTCCGAAAAATAACTAATAAGGTTAACTAAATGTTGAGTAAGTAATTCGACTGCTCGGACCCTATTTATCATCCAAGATGGCTGCCAGTGTGACGTCATTCTTAAAGATAGCATGACTAAATTGGACAATTTTGGAGACAACTTTTGATTGTATAAGTTAGGTCAGCCTGTATATGAACTTAAATTGTTGTTTTTTTATTGGCTCGTCTCGTAAATCCCAGTTGTTATTAGGGCTTCTGGCTCAATTTATTGCAAGACTAATCTTCGGTAACATAAATCTTGAGTTTGTTGAGCCTTACATAACTCAAATAAAACACTTCTTCCTTTCTCTTTGTTTTTCGTGAAAATGAAAGTTATTTTTTTTTAAGTAAGATAAAATATTTATTTGTGACTCGAACAAGCTTTTTAGGGTTCCGTACCCAAAGGGTAAAAATGGGACCCTATTACAGAGACTCCACGATCCGTCTGTCTGTCTGTCTGTCCGTCTGTCACCAGGCTGTATCCCATGAACCGTTATAGCTAGACAGTTGAAATTTTCACAGATGATGTATTTCTGTTGCCGCTATAACAACAAATACTAAAAACAGAATAAAATAAATATTTAAGTGGGGCCTCCCATACAACAAACATGATTTTTTGCGTTTTTTGCGATAATGGTACGGAACCCTTCGTGCGCGAATCCGACTTGCACTTGGCCGGTTTTTTGTTGTCTTCTCTTCCGGCTGTTTGTTTTCGATTAACCAATACTACACCATCATCATCATTTCAGCCGAAAGATGTCCAGTGCTGGACATAGATCTCCCCCAAGCGACGCCACATTGTCTGGTCCTGTAGTCTTACATCCAGCGGATACCTGCAGCCTTAACCAGACACATTCGTTCGCAAAAAATAGGCCAAACATCTTTTAGTTTTATTATACGCCAGTATTATATTATCTGTGCCCAGAATAAAGACCTATTTAAGTGGGAAATGACGGAAATACAAATAAAACAGACAGACAGACAGACGGATCGCGGAGTCTTAGTAATAGGGTCCCGTTTTTACCCTTTGGGTATGGAATCCTAAAAAAGTATGTATTGCCCATTCAAGAATTCAAAACAATGCTTGAACTATTCGTGTAGTGGTAATATCAGAAAATGATTGATGATTGCAGGCTTCGGCAGATTTATTCTATTCCATAACAAAACAGGAAGAGAGATCATTAACCTACCAAAACATTTTCCGAATCAGTCACAAAACGTCATTTTCGATTTTCCCTTCACGCTAAAAGGATCAAAGGAGGCGCTTAAGTCCGGAGAACTGCAAGAGGCGAAGTTAGGGGCACAATTTCCGTCGACTAATTGCTCGGCTCTCATTCGGCTGCACGACAAAGTTTGTGTGATAACTATACATCAAACATGGCCACGAACAAACGTGACGTCACACAGCTCTTAGCACTGTCCGCAGACCCTTTTAGTTAATGTCCTCGCAATAAAAGGGACCCACATAAACGAAACTGTTTATTTTATTGTCGCTATCAAGATTCATCTCAACAAGATATATCTGCAGTGGATTAATTATTGCAGGATGCAGTACTTCCTTAAAGACTTGGGGTGGTGACTGTGTTTTGTTTTCGTGGAGGGACTATAGCAGAAGAGTTTCTTGCACATTCTTGCTGATCTCTAGATCTAGCTACGTTTGAGAACGTGAAACCAGCTTCATCTTTAGGGGTGTCAGACCTTGTGCTTGTTAATTCAAAAGTATTTTTCTCCGGGGGGAAACCTTCAAAAGGTGCCTGGACTTTTGGGGAAAAGACCAGGGAGTTTTACTATTTTTAATTCACTAAAACTTCCCCGGTGATCACCATCAGCACGTGGAGGAGGCCCTGTCACCTCTCAAAAGACCACCTCGGAGCCCCCTCTGTGCAACGCATATTAAGGCACATCCGGGAGAAACCGAGAAAGCACCTCCCCTGAGCCTCGCTGTGCACGGCAGCACGTGATCACTGTGCCACCGTCTTTCCTGGGGTCACTTGGTGGGCGGACAGAGTCCCCAATCTTTATAAAGTTTTATTGAAACAAGTGATTTGAGTTTAAGAAGTTCCAACAAAAGTATCAGACGTACTCGACCATTGAAACTTCTGTAACCATTTACTATTTGTTGATTTTGTCGAGATCATGTTAGTCCTGAATGAAGCGGTCGACTATCGCTTATATAAAACAGTTTGAAGCCCAAGCTGTGTCTAAAAGTTTTCTCATTTGAAAACCAAATAACACTGTCCAATACACTGTTACAACCCTTCACTTACCCTTTTTGACATCCAATGAAGCCATGTGAGGAACCTTATTAGAGTGATTCGTCTTCATGGTTAATGTTTGTGACCTCTACCCTCTCGCCCGGAGGATTAGATTAAAAGGGAGGTTGTTCCAACTTCCTCGTATATTTAATTTGCTTTAACGCGGACTGTTTTTCTTTGAGTCCTAAGTCAGCATCGGCATGTGGAGTTGTGGACTCGTTTAAATTGAATAAATTTGATTTGTTTTTGGCTGAGTTTAGACTTATTGACTTATTAATGACTGATCGATGTGGCAACACTTTGGTGACGTCTATGTTCAGCAGTGGACGTGTTTTCGCTGAAGTGGTGATGATTACTTATTGAAGAATTGCTCACATTTGAAATTTGATAAAATGCGATTTTTTTGCAATTGTTAGCATCACAAATGGTCAAATAAGGTGGCGAATTATTTATTTGACAATTTGTGAGATTATCTATTGATAAATAAACGCATTGTACCGAAATTTTAAACCATTGGTTAGCATATTTAAACATTGCTTGAGTCACTTAAACGTGCAATGTATCTAGTCCTAAGTTTATGAATAAATTTATTTTATTTTTATTATTCAGTTAACTTCGGGTAAAAAAACTGCGCCATAATAGGCCGTATGTTCAAAAAACCGGCCAAGTGCGAGTCGGACTCGCGCACGAAGGGTTCCGTACCATTGTCGCAAAAAACGGCATAAAAACCACCACAAATATTTATATTATTCTGTTTTGAGTATTTGTTGTTATAGTGGCATCAGAAATACATCATCTGTGAAAATTTCATGATACAGCCTGGTGACAGACAGACAGATAGACGGACCGCGGAGTCTTAGTAATATGGTCCCGTTTTTACCCTTTGTGAAAATAACCCTAAAAAACTGCGCCTTTAAAGACCGTATGTTCAAAAAGTGAATAATCCAACGACAAAAAACAATGATGAAGATCGAATTAGTCAATCAAAATTAGGAAGGCATCCCTCACGGAATCTTTGACGCAATAAATTGTAAAGGGCTTGATAATTACCCAAAGTTGACCTACCCGAAAGATGCAAAAGTTAGACAAACTCCTTAAGATATTAAGCCACTTAAACCGAGCCCATAATTATAATATACTAGCACCCGTACCCATACTTTTCGCCACCCAAATTATATATTCAGGGTTACTCCCAAAACTGTATCATCACAAGTACACAGCCTCGAGACTGTCCATAAGAACACTACAGTTGGAGGACTCTGGGAGGATCCTTTGGAGAGGACTTGGCAAAATCCCTCTAAGCAAGTTTACATTATAATGGTAATGCTCCGAAATTCATGTTTTTGGTAAGGGGCGGCGTTTATTGGATCATCTATTACGGTTGTTAGGGTTGAGAGTGTTGAATATGGAGTTAATTGGAAAGGGTAATTTCGTGTATTTTTAACCCCTGACGGAAAAAGAGGGATGTTATAAGTTTGATGTGTGTTGCTGTGTATATGTGTGTCTGTCTGTGGCATCATAGCTCCTAAACGGATGAACCGATTTTGATTAGATTTTTTGTTTGAAAGGTGACTTTGTCGAGAGTGTTCTTAGCTAAATTTGATTAAAATCGGTTCAGCCGTTAAAAAGTTATCCGCATTTTACTCTTTGAATCTGGGTTTTTTAGCTAGATATCGTGTCATAATTAGGAGTTTCGATAGATTTTCGATTGAAGCGGGTCTACTACTAGGTATATTATATGTGCTTTAAAAAGCATCATATAAAAATTAAATTAAATATCCCCGACACAAAACCTCTAAAAAGGAAAAAAATTACCCTCGTACTCGCGTCGGGGAACCGCTAAGTAAATAAAATAAACTGCTATACATGTTGGCGGTTCCTCTTGTACGAGGGTTATTTTTTGCTTTTTAACACAAGACATGTGGCGAGGCCAGAAACTTATTTTTTGAGAATATATACTGATAATGAAAGTCGAGATATGAAGTTGATGGGACGGATTATATCAAGTGGATATGCAGCATCAGAAGGCTTGTGCCGTGCTTGTTGCCGTTTGCCAAAGTTTCAGCGTCTTTGTTTGTACAAAGACGCTGAAACTTGCCCCATATAGCCAAAAATGGGCTGGATGCAGAAATTGGAACTCTCATCTGGTGCGTGTACAGTTAACAGCGAAAGGCTAAGTTCGTTAGATATATAATTGAAGTCGTGTCTACCTAAGGTGCCTTCTTCATCAAGATTCAGTCAGAAGGACGCTCGTTTCGGTACAGAAACAAAAAAGTTCATCGCGAGCTGGCTGACCAAAACATCTGGTTTTGGTCAGCCAGCTCGCGAACATGTATCCTCCGACTGCACAGCATGATTTTCTTCTTGTTTACATCTTTTTAGTTCGCTTTTTAAGCAGTCGGGTTATTTGATTTTTTAATTAACTTTTTTTATTTATAACTTTTTAGTTATCTTTTTTTAGAATTAGGTACATTTAAACATATAAGTGTTATATATTTTTGAAATCACTTCTTAAAGCCCTTTATTTTGATACCCCATACGATAGGTAAGAAAGAAAAAAAAATTTGGGCCCCCACAATATGGCACCCAAAATCCGCCATTTTTCTATTTTCCAATTTTAATGTAGCCAGTGACACTCACAGGGTTAAGACGAATCGATTGACGTAAGAACCATCAAAATCGGCCAACGCGTTTGGTCTCTAGAACGCCACATAGGAACATACATACATACATAGACTGATAAACACATTACCCTCCTTCGGCAGTCGGGTAAAAACGCACCGACCTGGTGAGGAAGGCGCCTAATATAGGCATTCACATCTGTTAGCTTTATGAAAATTCATGTGCTAATTTAAGATAAATATTGCACATATGTTTAGTTATTTTGCGTTGTTTAAATAAAATAAGTCTTGAATTCTATTGAAATGTTTTGGTTGTTTCGGAAGTTTGTATTAAAACTAATATTAATTATTGTTAAACCTATACCATAAAACATGTTGATTTTTATGTGGATTTTCTGAATATGTTTCTTGTTTTAGTTTGTTATAATTTTTGATGTTTTTCATTGTAAGTAGCTCAATGCTGACTTCCGGACAAAATGTCGTGTTTATTTTCCATTGGCTGATATTGGTCTTTTTCCTCGGTGTCAACGAGGAAAGGACAGCCAATCACGATCAATCATCATTGAGCTATAAAAGATTCTGGACCATGAGAGTCAGAAAAAAAGGAGATGTTCTGTAAAGCTGGTAACAAAGTATTACAATTATTTGATGAAGTACAGTCTTTTAATTATTATATCCGAAAGTTTTAACAAATCAGAAGCGGAATAGCACCAAGGAATTCTGGTGTATCGTTACCACCTTGGTGCGATCATACGCCCACAATAAGGTATATTAAAAGTCAATTTGATTATTTAACGTGAATTTGGTTTGTGTCTATTTTTCTTTTTCTGTGTAGAATGTCTGAATTTGGTTTGTGTCTATTATATGTGTAATGTACGAGTATGTATTTTTGCACGCATGTACATAATGTGTGCGTGGGTGGCGTCCCGTCAACACAGAATACATTTTTGGACACACGAAACAGTTCGTCCTTCAATAAAAAAGAATGATGAGATTTATTTGATATGTTATTTAGGTTTCCTATATTTTGGCTAGTAATGGTCATGGTATTAGAAAAATACCAATTATCTAGACAAGATACAGATATGATCAATGAAGCAAAAGGAGTATGTAAGGATTGTAGCAGGCTGCGTTCTGTTGATTTTGCCTACCACCGTAGGTGAAAGATGTGAGTTTATGTACGTGTACCAAACAGCAGTTATTCATTTTGAATTATTGTATACTTGTATGTTGAATTGAGAAATTGAGATAGTTTGAACTTTATGCCGCGTGTAGGCATTTTTGAAACAAAGGAGTTGATACACAATAGAAACCAGATACTCGTTGTTCTAATTATTCCAGATCATTGGACGCATGAAGATGCCTAACGACCGGTCCGAGAGTAGACGGAGGTCGGCAGGGAGGCATTCCAACGTGGTGCTGGGACAATCTTCGAGACGCAGCCGATCCCGGACTCGTGGTCGAGGATCGAGGTGAAGTCGGCGCTCGTCAGCAGACCCCGCAGCGGTGGTCGAGGCTCGAGGTGAAGTCGGCGCTCGTCAGCAGCCCTCCGCAGCAGTGGTCGTGACTCCGAGCGGCGCAGATCCAGAAGATCACCTTCAAGGGCGGTGTTGCAGGCAAGAAGGAGGAGCGGGTCAGTCGTCAAACCTACATTACAGCGCAGCGTGCGCCGCCAAGGGTCATGAGGGGTCATGTAGTGGGCAACGGATTCACAGGTTACAGACACCTCGCAGAGAAAACATTAATAGATCGCATTGTCCAGTTCGTTCTTAGAATAGAATAGTTCTTTATTTGCACAGAAAGTAGGTACAAGTTTACCATGTCAAGATAAAATGGGATTACAAATTCGTCAAGTTTTAGGTCAATACAGTTAAACAATAAATAAATAAAAAAATATTAAGTACAAGTCAGGAAAGCTTTCAATTTTATATTAATGAAAGATTTCTGTCTGTGATCCCACTGCATTCATCTGTCGATATTGTAATAATAATGATTTACTCGAATGAATCAGAGTCCTTACAATCGATTTAAGCTGTAAATTCACATACTTAAGAATGATTTGCGCATAATAATGTAGATCCAAAGTTTGATCCTAAATTGAAAGACTAAACAATATTTCTTGGTTGAATAAAGTTAAAGAATGCTCAGTGATCTATGGGTGGGACAGTAAACATATTGCCCACTACACTTTACCTAAGCTAGTCGGTACTGCAAAAAACTGGTAAAAGAGCAGTTAGAGCGCTTGGAACGAATGAAAAATAAATTTGCTTTTCCGTCTTACGAAATCTATAACCTTTTACTTACTCTTAAATTGAATGTTGGCTAAAAGAGCAAAGTAAGGCGATGGTATAGAAGAGTATTATTAAGATAAGATAATAGCTTTGAATCGGTGTGGTATAGTAGGTGGGAACGCTATTGATTGCATTGTTGAGTAGAGGATAGATCAGTTCGGCACGGGGCAGAGGAAGTTAAAAAATTATTTGATTATCTGAGGGATGTCAAATGTGACAGGTTAGATAAGTTTTCTAAGAAAGCAGTAAATTCAGTAAGTGAAATGCGTAAACTTGTAAAATTTATTTGGATAGAGTCTTGCTGTAACTGTCGCGAAACGAGTCATGTAGGTAGTGTTAGCATGTAAAAAGCCTATCGTTCAGTGTAAACGTATTGGTCATGAAGATTCTAAATGCAGTAAGAGTATTTTGGGTAATTGTGCCGAAGTTAAGACTTTATGATTGGATAACAGCGCAGGCTAGAGACTAGACGACAAATTTATCAAGAGTATATATGCTAATAATGAACTTTTGATAGGGCGCGTAGATTTTGGTAGTCGGTGTACCTTTGTAAAAGAATCCGCTATAAAAGTAGTTGTTCCACGCAAAAATGGATAGTAAATAATTTGCCTACTCTCAAAAGCTTTGGTAATACAATCGTGAGCGCTTTAGGTAAAACTAAGATTTCTTTAGTGATTAATAACGTTAAGATTGGCGTTGAGGTTGTTGTCACTGAACATTGTCTAAGTTATGATTTATTTGTTGGATAGACTGCTACTGAGCAACCTCACATATGGGTGTTTAAATATGATAGAGAATTTAATGACATATGAGAGATACGTAAGAGTGTAGTCATTAAGCGCGAGAGGGTTTATAAAGTAAATGAGGACTGACTAAGATACGTGGTGTTATAGGGCTGTAGGTGGCAGGCCCTCCAGAAAAGTCGCGAAGAAATAGGTCAAAGTTTGATAAAACATTATTTATTTGTTTATTTAAACTTCATGTACAATGGTTATACATAGGCGGACTTAATGCAGCAAGGCATTCTCTACCAGTCAACCTTTGGGTTAAAAAGGACACAACAGTGATAGGTGTACAAAATAAATATAAAACAATAATTGAATTCGGATATTAAAAACTACATAACTAATAAAATACATAAATAATTTCTAAAACAATAGACTAATAAATATAATAATAAATACCAAATTCTAAATGAGACTCAAATTTAAATATAATAACTATGACGAAGACAAATGAGAGGACAAATAATAGTTCCGTATTCTACGCTTGAATGACAATTTACTCTCAGCTTTTTTGATGTCAAGGGTAAGCACGTTCTAGAGTTTTATAGTTGAGACAGTGTAAGAATTAGATAGAAACCCAGTGCGGTGAGAAGGAATTTGGAGAAGTAAGTTTTTAGAAGCTCGAAGGTTAAGATCGTGAGAACCGCCTAACACTTTAAAATATTGTTTTAAATAATCGGGAGTACAAAGATCGTTCATGATGGTGAAGAGCATGCAGAGGGATCTGATGGATCTCCTCTGACGGATAGGCAGCCATTTAAGCTGAGAGCGGAAGGAGGAAATGTGAACATATTTACGAAGGCTGAAAATAAAGCGAATGCAGTTGTTGAGAAGTCGATCCATTTTGTTAAGAAGTTCTTGGGATAGATCAGAGTAACAAACATCAGCATAGTCGATTATAGGCAACACGAGAGCTTGAACCAGAATGGTTTTAGTAATAAATAATCAATGTATAGGCCTAAGTCTTTAACGCGAGGTGAGAGAGGGATGACGGTATTGCCGAAAATAAGCGGCTATAGTAGGTTAGTGTCCATGTTACGTAGATAATACGAACTACCTATAAGGATAGCCTGACATTTACTGGTAACATTAGATAAAATTAAACAACATTATTGGCTTCCCCGCATGCGAAATTTTACCAAGAATAATATAAATTAGTGTTTAGAATGTGCGGCCAATAAATTACCAGCGGGAAAGAAGCAAGGCTTCTTGCAACCTATTCCTAAGAAAATTGCACTTTTTCACATCATACATATGGACCATGTCTGTACATTTGAAAAATCAAAAAGATTGAATGCTTACATTTAGTTGATTGTAGAGTCTTTTTGGAAAGGAGACTTAAGTCGCTAAGTCCTGGGTTAGTGTAAGAGTTGTCAGAATAGATTACGTAACTTGAAAACATGATTTTATGTTGATTTCCAATGAGAAGTAGGTATTGATGTAGAACTATTTTGACCGTTTAAATAATGTAAATTTTTATACGGTGTACAATAAAGTATATGATAAATAAATCGGTCCATGCGTTAACGAGATATTCGCTAATCAGTGTAAGGGAAATGTTGTTTTCTGCTGACAAAGAAAATGTTTTATATATTTTATGACTATGTCACATAGAAGTAAAATCTCACCAGATGTGAAATTAGGGGCATGAAAAAGCGATTTCTTCAGATTTCTTTCCTATTGAATAAAAAAAAAAAGTTATTTTGCCGGAAAAATTAAATTGTGATGGCTAATGATGCAAATACAATACGACTAAAATGAAATGTCATCTTAAAAATTCGAAGACCAGAAAATATTACGTATCGTAATATTAGTAATGTAGTGAAATAAAAGGGACACAAATACAGTTTCGTTCATAGATTTATGCATTTATTTTTGGTCGGATTATATTTTAGGGCCGTATAGAGTAACTAAAGTTTGGAACCACGATAGATAATACGGTGAGTCGTAGATACACCTATTTACTAGAAAAGGGACGTTAAAGTATAAAGCTGTATTTTCTTTCGATAAAATACATCCTTGCCTTTGTTTCAATAACAAAACTAGCGAATAGTCTACTAGCGAAACCGATTGTGCCGATGATGATTTAAATAGTGATTTAGATAATTTATTTTGCCAATAATATTTATTTGTGTCTAGAAATTAATGAAGTACATACTTTATCGTGCAGATTATTTTTTTTAAGTAAAAATATTACATAACCATTTATGTAGAATCAATATGATCAGCTATTATGCTAGATGGAGAATAATGTTTGAGTTTATCCAATTTTCATAATTAGCTAAATAGTATGAATTATACAAATTGTTGATGATGATTGATTGATTGTTGTTGTTGTTGTTGGTTGTTGTTTATTGGTTGTTTATTTGTTATTGTTGTTGAGCTATTATTCGCTATGAGCGACCAAGTTTTTTATGGTTAACCTACACTGCTATGAGCGTGTAGTTGACTACTATTTCGCTATGAGCGACGCTGTTTTTATGGTTATTCTACACTACTGCTATGAGCGTAAGGTGTAGATAACTATTATTCGCTATGAGCGACCAAGTTTTTTATGGTTAACCTACACTGCTATGAGCGTGTAGTTGACTACTATTTCGCTATGAGCGACGCTGTTTTTATGGTTATTCTACACTACTGCTATGAGCGTAAGGTGTAGATAACTATTATTCGCTATGAGCGACCAAGTTTTTTATGGTTAACCTACACTGCTATGAGCGTGTAGTTAACTACTATTTCGCTATGAGCGACCCTGTTTTTATGGTTATTCTACACTACTGCTATGAGCGTAAGGTGTAGATAACTATTATTCGCTATGAGCGACCAAGTTTTTTATGGTTATCCTACACTGCTATGAGCGTGTAGTTAACTACTATTTCGCTATGAGCGACCCTGTTTTTATGGTTATTCTACACTACTGCTATGAGCGTAAGGTGTAGATAACTATTATTCGCTATGAGCGACCAAGTTTTTTATGGTTAACCTACACTGCTATGAGCGTGTAGTTACTACTATTTCGCTATGAGCGACCATGTTTTTTTTAGTTCATCTATGATTCTATAAGTGTTAGTGTGGATTTTTATTTTTTTATATTAAACTACTATGAGCGTGAAGGTAGATAACTACTTTTTAGTGCAATGTGCAATTTAGTCGCTATGAGCGAACATAAGTTTTGAAGTGCAAAGTGCACAGTCATTGATATATCATTTATGATTCTGAAAAATGAAGTTTTTGAAATACTCTATATACACAATTTAAGTAAAAAGTACTTGATTTGTGTGTAGTTCTAACGAAATTTCTATTTTATAAAATACATTTTTGATTTCAATCACTCAGTTATAATTCTTGTTTTGTGCTTATTTCTAATAAAATCTTATGTTTACTTTTTCAAAATGTCATTCGCGGGGACGCGAAATTTATCAGGATGGACGAATGTTAGCTTTATGAAAATTCATGTGCTAATTTAAGATAAATATTGCACATATGTTTAGTTATTTTGCGTTGTTTAAATAAAATAAGTCTTGAATTCTATTGAAATGTTTTGGTTGTTTCGGAAGTTTGTATTAAAACTAATATTAATTATTGTTAAACCTATACCATAAAACATGTTGATTTTTATGTGGATTTTCTGAATATGTTTCTTGTTTTAGTTTGTTATAATTTTTGATGTTTTTCATTGTAAGTAGCTCAATGCTGACTTCCGGACAAAATGTCGTGTTTATTTTCCATTGGCTGATATTGGTCTTTTTCCTCGGTGTCAACGAGGAAAGGACAGCCAATCACGATCAATCATCATTGAGCTATAAAAGATTCTGGACCATGAGAGTCAGAAAAAAAGGAGATGTTCTGTAAAGCTGGTAACAAAGTATTACAATTATTTGATGAAGTACAGTCTTTTAATTATTATATCCGAAAGTTTTAACACATCTCATCTATTGCTCACGAAAGAGCTCACTAACCACCAAAACAAAAATATTATTCACCTCCCACATGGCTACAGCCCAGGTAATGGTGTAAACCAGGGCGCTAATGACCTTGTTTTTCACTTGAACTTCTGTTAGTTCAAGTGTTATGTAATCGCCCTCTAATCGCATCGTTTGACCACTAAAACACGCTGCCGTCCTGCTACAGTGCCGCTATCTGACAAATGGCCGATTTTTGTATTTTCATGCCAACGTAATCAGTAAAAAATGCTGTACAGATCTGTCTAAGCAGTATTTTTCTACTATCAATAGATGCCCGATAAAAATATAATATTTTATGACTTACTTTAAATTTTTATTGTTGATTAGCTTCTGGTTACAGCTTCGCCCAAGCGAAAAGTGTTTTATCATACCAAAGGAAAATTATACTGGGATAAGAAGTAGCCTATGTGTTATTCCAGAGTATAATCTTTAATATATATTTGCCAAATTTCATTCAGATCCGTTCAGGCGTTCTGGCGTGATAAAGTTACAAAAACAAACAAACAAAAAATCCATCAATCCAAACTTTCGAATTTACAATGTTAGTAAGAAGCAAGATAAACAAAACAGCATCAATTAATCAATCTGCCTAGCCTTTTCCCAACTATATTGGGGACGGCTTCCAGTCTTACCGGATTCGGCTGGGTACCAGTATTTTACATGGAGCGACTGCCTATCTGACCTCCACAACCCAGTAACTAGGTAACACGGTACCCCTTGGCAAGACTGGTGTCAGATCTCAAGCTTCTGACTACCCGTAACGACTGTCAAAGATCTTCAAATGACAGCCGGGACCAACAGCTTAACGTGCTTTTCGAGGCACGGAGGAAACTCGGTATGTTGAAATGGTCACCCATCCACGGACCAACCTCGTCAAGCGTTGCCTAACCTTGATGATCGACCAGTGCGGCTGTTATTATTTAGCCACGAGCTCCTCTGTATAAACAAAACAGCATCGATTTTGTTTAATTTAGCGTTTTTTTGTTTTTAGTCTATGACTGAAAATATGATTTTGTCGAGATAGCGGCACTTCAGATATAGGACGGTAACACGTGCCACGCAACAGTAATTACAACTAAAACTAACCCTTACTTAGTTTCGATAAAATGAGGAAGGAAACTTGCGTGTTTTTCGACCTCTTTTGGGCTGATAAGTATTAGATTGATCTTTTTAGGCCTTGACCTTTGATAAGGCAATTACATTTAAATAAAAGAATGCGTATTTTACTACGTAAATGTTAATTTTATTATGTAGAGAGTTATAGCAGACTACTTTTTGGCAGCTGATTTATTTTGCGTGAAGGTCAAAATTTATCAAACGGGCAAGACCTACTAGGTTGATAAGTATCCTATATTTTATCCAAGCCTTCCATCATCATCATCATGCCATCTCTCATCATTTTCTTCCTAGCTCTGTCCCACTTGAGGAGTGGTCGGCTCTCCTAACTTTCTCCGCTTATTTTTTTTACCATAGTCTTCTCATCTTATAAAATTTTATACAAATCCGTTCAACTGTTGAGGCGTGACTAAAATTAACATTCATACCGATATTCAGTTTTCGAAAGTTGGTAGGATTTATTTTCAAAGATTAAATAAACTGCAGCCTTATTCCTTAATGAATTCGACAAGGCAAAGCGCAAAGAGTAAACAATAGACCATTCAGATGCGAGACGTAAAACGCAGTGGTGCTTTCCATCTATGTGATTGGTCGATTGTTCATACTCTTTGCCTATTGCCTTGCCGAATTCATAACGCAATAAAAAAAAATAAAAAAAAAATCTTTTATTTACCATACACAGTTACATTTTGTTAGGTGATAGTTTTATCGTGACACATTGATTAAAACTAACAATGACATTAATAGGTTAGCGACGGGTCCCAAACTAGGCACAGCCTGTATCTTGGTGACCCAAAATAAGGCTGCTGATCACGTTGCTAAACCATCCCTTATTTAATACATCAGTCTCAGTAATTTCCTTTTTAGAAAAGAATGCGTAGGATTATAAGGGACTCGCTCATATTGCCGAGTTTTCCTTATCTCGGGCTGCAAGTGATACAGCGTATTATCACCGCACTAAAAAACAAGACAACTGTCATTTATCATCAACGTTCTTAGAAATACCGCAAATACTCCATCACCCCCCGAGAAATCCTCTTTCACTCTAAAAATGGCAACACTAAAAGCATTCCTACTACCACCCACAAGGCAATATAAACCTTAACACAACATATTTCAGTTCAATTTAGTCGAACAAAGACAATAAATAAAATACACTAGCAACATTCTCAAAAGTAAGGTTACCGCCAATTCATTTTTCAAACAGATGAAAATCTAAACTTGGAAATGTCTTGATATTAATGAATTTAAGATTCAGTGGCACAGCTGGTGAACGAACGAGTATCCTGATTCGATCTTGATCGAACTGATTAGTTGGATCGAACTTATTCAACGGTTCCTGTGAGTTGTCAAAGCTGGTAGAGGGAATGTTAAAGGTCTTTGGTCTAGAGTGCGTAAGCGTTACTTCTTAGCAAGAATGAGCTCCTGGTTCGACACCCGGTTCGGGTAAAATGTTATTAAGGTTACACTAGTCGATCATTAGAATAGAATAGAATAGAATAGAATACTCTGCCAATATTCTGCCATACAAACATAGTCTGGCGATTACTCCACTGTTTCACGATGTACGTTCAAAATAAAAAAATATATCAATTTGTCTCATCATTATCTAGCCCTGGAAACATAAAGTAAAAAAAAAATATTATTTGAAAGTTATGAGCGTCGAAAGTTCCATATTTCAACACTAATTTTAGCGCATCTTTGGGCGAAATTAAATACCATTATAAGAATGAAAAATGTAAAAAAGCCACCATACAGGGATAGATTAGTAGTACAACAATGCAAATAGTTTTGTTTTGAACATATACATTCAGTCGTTTTTTTTATGATATCCATACTCCCAAAGGTCAATCAATCTGCCTAGCCTTTTCCCAACTATATTGGGGTCGGCTTCCTGTCTTACCGGATTCAGCTGGGTACTAGTATTTTGCATGGAGCGACTGCCTGTCAGCAGGCTTATTACGTATCTTTTGCAAGAGCAAAACGATAGCGATTTTTGCGCAATCATTGCTCTTCCATACAGAATTTTTAGAGTTGCTGGCGGTTTTTTTTTTAAATAAGTGCATTTGACAAACAGCGAGCGATTAGCAAACGATTGTGTAGGACCTACCATACCTACACTGCAGGTAATTCCGACTTTTATGACATAAAGCGTTTGATCGCTATCGTTTTGCTCTTGCAAAAGATACGTAATAAGCCTGCAGACCTCCACAACCCAGTAACTGAGTAACACGAAACCCCTTGGTAAGACTGGTGTCAGATCTCAAGTTTCTGACTAGCCGTAACGATTGTCAAAGATCTTCAAATGACAGCCGGGACCAACGGCTTAACGTGCTTTCCGAGGCACGGAGGCAACTCGGTATGTTGAAATGGTCACCCATCCACTGACCGACCTCGTCAAGCGTTGCTTAACCTTGATGATCGACCAGTGCGGCCCCCAATGGTCTGTTTATAAAATTTCGCGCGCTCGTATTCGTTCGAAATCATGAATAAGTGCTAATTCGTACGCGAAATAGCTTCTTACTGCTCATCACAGCATCTATCTTTCCCACGTGTTGTCGGATAAGATAGCATGCATTTAACCCCACGCACAAAATAGTTCGTGCCGTCGCCTAGGGCAACCTTAATTCAAATTCTTTGTTCTTGACATCGTGCACCCTAGAGGGCGCCATATCCAATTTAATGAGACTTCACATAGCCTGTAACCAGCGGACAAACAAGACACTTCCAACAAAATAATTTATCAAATTATGATAAGTAGTTTAGAAGTTATGAGGGAACAGATGAACATACATACACCCATACCGGTCAAAAACATAACGCTCCCTTTTGCTTCGCCGTAGTCGGTTAAAAACTACCGACAAACTACGTATAAACTTCCTACGCACCCAAACCTTCTAGTTTCCGACAGTAATTTTGGCGACCAGTAAAACCTAGACGAAAAGCCTTTCTACCAAAAATGAGGCCATATCATACCAACGGCACAACTTTATTACCCTTTCGTAAATATTCTCACTGGCAACACTAATGTCTTCCAAAACACTTAGTACAAAATACAGTTCCCTAAACGTTTTTTACTGGCAATAAAAAGATGTTATTTGAGGCAAATGTGACCGTTGTTCGAAGACTGGTCTCGTAAGTTCGCTACTATACCTCGGAGAGTACTTGCTAGTAAACGACCCGACCCAAAGTGGTTTGAGGAACAGAAATTGTTCAAAGTTCCCAAAGTATAGTTTTGTTGCCGAAGTAGCGGGTGCTTGGGTCAGAAACAGAGCGGCTGTCAGTCAAATTGATGGTTAATCTGCTGTTCGGAACAGATTAACCTAATTGACGTTTAAAAGGTCTTGTGGTGGCCTCGGGCGGTTACGCACTACATCCGATCCGAGTCCGTGAGTGATTTGAGTTCCAAGTTCAAAATGTTCTGAATTATGACGGTTAGAGTTCGGATATCGTGCGTAAGCTTCCCTACAAGAAGTTATACGACTAGTTCAGAACCAAAATTTCAAAATGCTGACCGCCAAATACATCCCGCCATATACTATAATAATCCGCTGCTGTCCGTCATATACTACACTAACGAGCAATGAAAAAGTTCCAGTGACAGCACCAAATTACTCCTAAACGGGCAAGGCTAGCTTAATGACGCCGTCTGCAATATTGAAGTAGGTAAACAACGCATCAGAATATTACCAACTAAAAACGTAAATATTGTGTTCAAATTTTAAATTAAATGAAAAAAAAAAAATTTGGTGTTTGTCGGCATTTTGTGGGTGGAACTTTTTCATTGTTCGGCAGTTTATAATAATTATTATAAAGAGGAATAATTTGTATTTTTGTATGTAACGAATAAACTTAAAAACTACTGGACCGATTTCAAAGATTCTTTCACCGTTGGGAAGCTACACTATCCCCGGGTGACATAGGCTACTTTTTATCCCTGTATTCCCAAGGGAACGGGAACTACGCGGGTGTAACCGTGAGGCGTCCGCTAGTCAAATTAATGTTGTTAGATATCTAAACCGCGAAGCCAATTTTGATGAATTTAAGCTTAAAGATTCATAGATGGGACTTTGCATCCCGGTAATTAAGTTTCTAAGAGCTAGTTCTACTTCTTACTCAGCGACCACACAGCCCCTAGACGCCTAATAACAGGCGAGCGATGTCTGTCAACACATATGACTAAAAGATCATATACAGGTAATAAAGGTCGCCACTCAACAATTTCGAATTAGTAGCAACCACTTCTGTGAGCCGTAAACACTTCCGCGTTCGTCAACAAAAAAAATATTTCATAAATATTATAATGGCCTCTTGAACAATACGTTGGTATGATAACAACATTCAGACTTCATGTGTCCGGAAAAAAGGCATAACATTTCATTGATAAGTTTATAGTTACATAAACATATTTAGATTTATTTTCTGATATTATTTGTCGGAGTTCATATTATACTGGTCAAGTTTATAGGTGAAAACGCCCACCGCATGTTTGCGTCTCTTTCTTTTTAAAGTAATTTTTCGCTATCTCTTTTCCTCTATAATTTCGTAAATAGAACTAGTGATGCACCAAATCCTATGACCAAATCTGTTATCGATAGAACTATAAACCTTACAAATAAAGACATTAAATTAAAAACTTTATTAATTGTGAAACGATGTTTTGATTACGTTGTTTACTAATATTTAATATTACTATATTTAAGAACCAACAACCGAAAAAAGTATGTTTCCTTAAGAATTTTTATATTTCTTTTTTTAGTTTTAAGATTTTATTTTATTACTAAAATGTTAAAACGCCGTATAATTAATAATAAAGAAGGTAATTTTAATAAAATAAAATAAACTACAAATACTATTTATAAAATATCGATACCTTCCTGGTTTTATTTAAACCTGTCCCACCCTTAATGAGGCGTATGACCTTGGTAAGGGACCAATCAGAGCGCAGTACCCCCGTGCCTCATACCTCAGCTAGTTGACAGAATTGTTTTGATGTATTAGATCAAGCATTAGGCGTCTAGTGGCTATGTGGTCGATGTTCTTACTAATCACACTTATATTATAAAGGCGAAAGTCTGTTGAGTGAGTGTGTGTGTGTGTTTGTTACTTCTTTACGCATCTCAAACGGCTGGACGGATAAGGATGAAATTGGCACAGAGATAGATTATAGTCACTTTTTATCCCGGGAATATGTTCAGAATAATATCGACATTCACGCGGGCGAAGCCGCTGGCAGATATCTAGTAAGTAATATTATAAATGCGAAAGTTTGGATGTGTGTATGTTTGTTACTCAATCACGCCAGAACGGCTGAACGGATCTGAATGAAATTTGTACAGAGGCAGGTTAGAGTCTGGTATTGCACATAGGCTACTTCTCATCCCGGTATAATGTTCCCTTGGGAGAAGAAAACACTTAACACGTGGGCGAAGCCTCTGGCAGAATCTGATAGTAGTCGATTAATCTGCCGTTTTAGAACTGAAGCCTTCGAAGCTTCAAGAACCAGATAAGGCCTTAAGCAGCATTTTCTTCAAACAACATAAAAAAGGTATAAGATAAGGCTCTAATGAGACCTTCTTATCGTGGTTCTTATGTCTCGAGGCTCTGATGACGTAATCCTAGAGAGAAGGATGAGATCACACTAAGCCTGTCTGTCAATCATCTTCACATCCTCGTGGAAAAACAGCTTGCGGCAAATGTTTAACCAGGCCACATAAACAGGAGATAGAAATACAGACCCTATTTCTAAAGGCGAAGAGGGTAAAATCTCGTGAATGTTTTTTTCGTTAGTAATGATGTTGTAATGGCGATAAAAATCTCAGTGAAAATGGATCTGAAACTACCCGCTAATGACTTTTTTTCTATTTTGTAATGGTAAACGAGTTTATTTCCATTATTGTTTGTAAGTAGGTTTGCCGTTGTGACATTTACTCATGTGTGGGACGTAAAACGAAGGCAATTATGAACTTAATGTTAAGTATTCTCTTTTCCTTGTAACGAATTCGTATTTAACTGTTCTTATTTACATCTGAAGATATATAAAAGAAAAATATATATAAACATAAATCTCATATAGTCTTCGTTCATTCATCTCTTAAACCTCGAACCGCATCAACTTTGAACCGCACCAAAAGTATTCCTCGAAACGAACCATTCAAGTGCGCAAAAGAAATCAATTAAAAATATTATAATTTTATTCCTCGAATATATCGACAGACGTTTTAAATTCAACTGCCCTAATAGTTTATTAATTAAAACTACCAGGAAAGCAGAAATGAACTGGCACTAGGTGCTTAAGACGACGACTAACGCCAACGACCTTGATGGAACAAAACGCGCACTCGTTTCACACCCGCACGACCCAAAATTTTGTAGTTTTTTTTTTTTTTGTAATTACCTTATTATTCTATGATTTAAAAAAGCCTCAGTTCGAAATGTAGATAATTAAATTTTCTTTGAGATAGTGTTTTCATTAATTCCAGCAGTTTTTGTGCGATTGTCGTGTTTTTGTCCGTTTTAGACATAATTTTACAAATTAATTACAGCATGTTAAATACAAAACTCTAAATTTTCTTAGATCTAATTATTAAGAAAATAATCTAATGTAACATGCATTTTTTCCAAAAAATTACGGCAAGCCGTTTAGACGTAATTCTTATTTTAAAATCAGCTACTCAGGGGTATCTGCGCCTTAAGGAACTTACTGCCATGAAAAGGCAAATCTACATAAAAAATAAGACTGTGCCTGCCCGAAAAAAACAAATTTCACGTCAATAGCATTAGCAGCTCCTGAAATAAACTTCTACACAAACAAAAGTCGAACCATAACGGTTCCATATTTACTATTTGGTACAGAACCTTAAAATCACACTGAAGGCAAACTTCTTATGGCCAACATCAGCATGAAATCTAATATTAAACTATCGGCAAGTTATCGAAGATACGAAATTATTTTAGGCCGTCATCATTTTACCTTACCGACCGAAAACGCTTTAATATCTATCTTGCACGGTTGTGTAAACCCCGGATGCGAACCGACCTACGGGTTCCAGTAATTTAGTATTCATAGTAAACGTTCAGAAGGAATATTTGATGGTGAACCACAATCTAATTTTACATAATATGCACCTTCCTATACCTGCTACATGACACAAAGAAAGACCTGAAGAAATTGCCATTTAATAAAAATAACCTACACTTCTGTAAAGCCATTAAAATAAACTTAAAAGAAACAATTAAAAAACTTAAATAAACGAAAAACAAAAAAGGACGTGTTTCGAAATTCAAACTCAACTCAAGTTCGTTACATGACAGCTGTCACTGTCAAATTATTATCCACGTTGAAATAGTGTGCATCGAGTTTCGACCATACATCGAGGGAATAAATTAAAAATTAATATATGTATTGATTCAAAAATATGCAAAGTACAATGTCACTGGAAAAATGTCAGCCATGATCACACGCGATTGAGTTACAGTGCCGAGCGATTCGATAAATGAATTTTCGATGCTGTATTTAGCTGCCTTTTTTGGCTTTCCCTTACATACATACACTCACGCCTTTTTCCATGGGCCACCTGCTACGATCCTTACATAATCCAAATAACATTTACGTTCATACATCTTGTCATACACGCACCCTGGTTATGAGTACTGCGCACCTAGACTTTTTAAAGATGACCAATAGGATCCGTGTATGTCTTTCTAGGATATACACGGATCTTTTTTTTACTCTATAAATAACCCATTCCTACCCACAGATCACATAATAAACAGGGTGAAGACAGTTTTCGTCTATTCTAGATCAGCAAGGCAATTCGTCTCCGAATTTATAGCCTCCACTTTGTCTTGGCTTGGCAAAGATGTCTGACTAAATTATTCCAGCCTGTACAGGATTGACGAGCTAGGCTTTTGCCTGAATTATGCAGACTTGTCTCGTTTTCACTTACAACGAATTTTATGGCACTGTTGGTTTTTCAACTCTCAGCGAAAAGTGGAGGGTTCAAAATCAAACGCCGTGGCCTGTGTGCTTCATTTTAAAAGTCTAACTCTCGTACATATAAGTTCAAATTCAAGTGAAAATCAATGTCAATTATTTTTCTAAATATTGGGAAATCAAAGGTGTTTCTGATATTTAGATTACGATTGAGTTGTGAATGCAAACGTTCTTTAAAAACCGGCCAAGTGCTTGTCGAACTTCGCACTTGTTAATAAAATATACGTAATAATAAACATAATCACCAAATTTATACACCAAGTTCATAGGTCAATGGAAAGTAAAAAAAAATCTTCGGAACAAAATTTTATGACAGACGACGCCGACAGACAGAATGAAAGACGGACACGTGAGTTACAGCATTAGGGTTCCGTTTGGACTCTTCGGGTACGGAACCTTAAAAATTGAATTGTCCTTAGGTGTCTCATAGTAAAAATAAAAAGAATAAAAATGTGTTTATTATCTTAAATCTATACAGTTAAGTTGCCGGGCTTCCCAGAAAGTAATCCGAAGATACTTGTGTTGGGATAAAACTCGCTCTTCCTCGATTAATTAATAATTGTTTCGTTGTGCTAATTAGATATAAGTTACAGATTTTTATTAAACTTATAAAAAGAAAAATAAAGATAAATGAAGATCGTGCTTATGGCAGTGTGTGAAAGTAGAGTATGTTTGTTATATATATATAGTGTAAGTGAAAACGGACTTGGACTGGGATAAGCCGTCTTGTTACTCTCATGTGATGCTGATGATAACTTCTTAGTTCTTTATCTTGCCTAAAATAAGGTCAATTTATTACCAGACAGTTTCCATTAAGAGAATTAGCAGTACTAAGTCTTGCCAAAAGCTTGTGTGGCTTGCCAGCAATTTTGTGTGCGTAAGTAACTACATATAATTTGTACGTGGAAACTTTTGTCCTTAGCCTTTATCACTAATAAAGGCTGTAAGGAAATTGGGTTACATTGTCTTTTCTCTCGATTAGCAATTTTTTTGTAGGAACCAGGAAGGTGCTTTTATTCAAGTTGTTGTCAATATTATATATTTATATATTACTAGCTGACCCGGCAAACTTTGTTTTGCCATAAAAACACCGAACATTCATCTACCCTACCTAACCTACCCTAACTACCTACCCTACCCTACCCTACCTACCCTACCCTAACTACCTACCCTACCCTACCTACCCTACCTGCCCTACCTACCCTACCTACCCTACCCTACCCTACCCTATCTCTCAAGTTGGATCGAACTGCATTCGCATGGTGTGCGAATTTTATTATAATCGGTTAAGTGGTTTAGGAGTCCATTGAGGACAAACATTGTGACACGAGATTTATATATATTAAGATTATTATATATATATTCCCTCTTTTAGTAAGCTAAGTTTAAAATTAAATCCTATAGATGTATAATATTTATGTTCGTCTCTTTTTAATGTCGCTTTTTCATTTAATCGAATTTGAAATCTCAACAGCAGCCTTATTGCGTAATTAATTCTGCATGGCAAAGTGCAAAGAGTATGAAAAATCGACCAATCACATAGACGGAAATCCACATCGCGTCTTTCATCTCGCATGTCGATTGCTCATACTCTTTGCCCTTTGCCTTGCCGAATTCATTACGCAATAAGACTGCAGGGCTAAAGCAGTGTCACTTGAAAAATGGCCTCTTCAATAAAATACCTTTCATCCCAAGAAATGTAGGTTAGAACCACGACCTATAAGTTTACGCATCTAAGAACTCTCGGCCCAAACGCAAAAAGGACTCTTTAGTATTCAAGGGGCCGTAAAGTACTTGCTAAGAGTCTATCAAATTACAGCAAGGACGGTCAACAGAACTCTTGGAGTACGAAAAACGTCCTTTTGTCCAAAGCATAGATGTCAATGTCAAATTATTGGCATGGAAGTGTGGGTGAGGGTACACAGTATTATTTTACAGATTTTTTGCTGAGTGAGTCTTTACTCTATAGTGCTTCTCTCTGAAAGAAGTTAGTCTTTGAGTTAATTGACGTGATAAAAGCTTTTTTGTTTGTTACCTAAGTCACCGCCAGATAACAAAAAAAATAAAGTCGTTAACACCTGTCCACCAATGTATTCCAATATTTCAAAATGATACGAAAAAAATGTAAAGGCAGTGTCGCTAACACGATCAAAACCAACGTATCGCGGTAAGGGGCGTCCTTGACCTTTTCACTTGGCATTAAGTTTGTGAGGTTGTAGGGGGTAATCACTGGATCTACTGAACCGATTAAGATGAAATTTGAGACCCTAGGAAGGACATAGGATATATTGTATTCCCATGGGATGATAAAAACATTTTTTACGCGGGCGAAGCCGCGGGCAGAAGCTAGTATCACGTAAACGCGTAGACCGTTTTACATGATTTAAACGGATAAAATGTTTCTACCCTATACCTTTAATTTGAGATCATTCGTCGTTTTAAAACGCACTTTAAACCGAAAACGGCTAATGCTCGTTGTTCTGTTACAAGGAAATGCTCTAGCTATACTAATTTACAGATTTTCACTTTAATAATTATAGTAGAACAGTGTTTTCTTCAACCCTCAAGATAAAAACACACATTGATAATGTTCAATCTCCTGATCCTGAAGATCGGATCTTCATACTGATCCGATACAGGAAGCTGGAAATTCAATCAATCAAAGAAGGATCACGTTATGAGATTGGAATGCCTACAGGCGGTAAGCAAATAATCACATTTATCCCATATTTACCCATCCTGCCAACATCGACATGGCAACTTTGCATTTACTTCTTTTAGACTTTTAATCTTTTAAGGGGTGACAGTACTGATGAATAAGATCAAGTCTGGGAACCACCTGAATTTGTGACAAAAAGTGTCATTGAGTTCTAATTAAGGTAGAGCAGCTTTCATACCAAGAATTTTCAACCTACGTCAACCTACTATACAGTGATTTTTAATTTCGTGGACTAAACTGACAGCTGCCATTGACCTTATTTTTTTTAAATGTTGCAAGCGCGGAGCATAGTGTTGTAGGTAAGGCTCAATCATAAGTGATTCATCGAATCGATGTGACATGACTCCTAAATTTATTTTTACTAATTGGTGTAAATAAATGTTTTATGAATATAAACGTAATATATTTAAATATAACAGTATTCATACACATAGTACATGAACTTTTATTGTGTTAAATATGAAATCAACAATAAAATAAATGCAATCGATAAAATTAAGTCTGACATAAATGAGTAGAAACTAAATATGGGCCGCTAGTTTCTAAACAAATTATTTTTTTATGCCGTGAAATAATTTCATTTTCGATCTACTTCGATTTTCGATTAACTTTCGATCACTCAGGATAGTCAGGATACGACACTATTTTTATGTAACGATAAAGTGACAAAACAAATGTCAGTTTAGTCCACGAAATAAAAAATCACATTATAGACACTTCTTGCTCAAATATGATACCCTAGTACCCAGCAAAACGTATGCTCAAGTTTAATATCACTTAGAAATCCAATATAGGAGAGAAACTCAAAATGTACAGGTCTACTGCATGCCGTTATTAACCCCTTAAAGTATGCACAAGGGTTAGTGCCAGCGGTGAATAGTTCAACATAGAGCTACCTTTCAACCCCTTGGCTCGGCAACTTCTACTGGCATTATCGCTTTGCAGATTGTTCGCAGACTTGGTTCATTGAAAGCCGTAATATATGGCTAAATGTCTAGCTTGTGGCTTTAGTTTAGAAATAAGGAGGCTTGGAAGTTACAGGCCATTTCAGAAATTAATATTAGGTTGCTGTTAAGTTAAATTATGATCAAAACCCAAAATATCAGTTGTAGTTGTTGTAAGAACTGACAAGAGCCAATTATCTCATCACTATTAACATCGGAAAAATGTATGCCTGCCACAAGCGTCGCCACATCCTACGTCATCCAGTCCTGAATAGGGCATGCATTTCGAAATTTCGAAATTTCATAGTTTCGAAATTTCGGACCATATTTGCATGTTTATTAATTTCGAAATTGACAGCCTTAATTTCGAAATTTCGAAACTGGATTTAATTTAAATATTATATTATTTTTTATCATCACATCATCAGCCTATTAATGTTCCCACTGCTGGGACACAGGCCTCCTCTCTGTGAGAGGGAATGGGTCGTAAACCACCATGCGGGCCCAGTGCGGGTTGGTGGATTTTTTATACAATAATTAAATTTATTATTGAAACCAAAAGAGGATCATCTGAAAATGAGTCTGAATACGGATCTAAAGCCAATTAGACCGTTGCGTTGGGCCATTTTGTGACCATTTGTGCTAACATTACAATAAAACAAAGGCTAACCATGGTGCTAAATAAATAAAGAAGAGTGAAAAAAGCTCGGCCATTTAAAAAAAACCGAGCTTTGTATTAATGGTGGCCAGTGAGGGGCATACTTTGACAAGGTGTAAAATCGTTTGCTGGGAATGCCAATATTTTATTTACTACTAGCTGACCTGGCAAACTTTGTTTTGCCATAAAACACCAAAAATTCATCTACCCTACCTACCCTACCCTACCTACATACCTACCCTACCTATGCAGGTAAGGTAACATTTTTTTTTCATATGTACCTTCTCCTAACAAAAACAAACACAACAAAAAAAGAATAAGCGAAATCGGTCCAGCCGTTCACGCGTGATGCCGTGACCAAGGGAAATAGGGATACATTTTTATATATATATATATAGATTGGAGGGAAACCTTCGCCTGAAATTTTTAGAAAAAAAAACCAGGTAGTGTGGTATTTTTCCCTCATTAAATCCAAACCGGTGATCCCATCAGCACTTCTTAAAATACCACATCCTTGGGGAGCCTATAAAGGAGTCTCCCTTGAACCTCGCTGTGGATAGCAGCACGTGATCACTGTTTTTCCTGAGGTCACTCGGTGGACGGACATAGACCCCACTCTGAGCGCCCGAAACCCCGGCGTTCCACCTGCCTTAAATGTTAAAGGCGGGGTTTCGGCGTGTCTACGTCGAGGTGGTTGCCTCCACGATACCTTCTTCTATGAATGGGTTGGCCTTCTCACGATTCCACTCGGTGGCTATTTCACTCTAGTTTTCTGTCTCCGGCAGCATATTCCTCACTAATATTGACAGAGACAGGGTTAGCCCGATCCTGGCGACTAAGACCCACCGCACAAAGGCCTAAGGAGGCACTCCTCGAGCGTGTGCCGTGCAGAATCCAAGTTGCCTCTACAATGATGGCAATTTACCGTGACCTATCACCCAATCCTATTCAGGTACTCACCGAAGCAACCGTGCCCGATCAGTACCTGAATATGCCTGTAGGAGGTGCACTCCGCTCTTTTCAGCCATACGTGCTATTCAAATGACCATTTTTCGCTACAGATTGTTGATTTTAGTCCTACAGCGTCGGACATCTGACAGTCTATTAATGCCTCCGAGATCGGGCTGCAGTCTATGCAAAGCACCCACTGGCCTCCCAATGCGGGACAAAAGGAGCTCGAAATGTTTTTCGAAGCCCCGACGTACATGGTTAAAACAAGATAGTGGACTTGCGCATCTCCTTTTGTCACTAACGAGCTGGATGGCTCTCTACTCTTCGGTAGCGCCTCAATTTTATGAGGCGCTATCTGTAACTATCTTTAACCCCAGCTCGCTAATCAACGCTGACCAAACGCCTCTTGCCACTCCGAGCTCGGAAAGCTGGTTGCTATCGTCGAAGTATTCGTAGAAGAAAAAAATCACTTTGTTTGAATATAAATTGCACTTAGGCACCTCTCCAGACTATAAATTCTGCGTTTTGAGTTTAGTTCAAGTATTTTTTGATTTTCCATTATAGTTGGCTCCACAGTTTCGAAATTTCGAAATTTCGAAACTGAGAAGTCCAATTTCGTAAGCTAATTTCGAAATTGAAAATGTACGAAACTGCACGCCCTAGTCCTGAAGTCAAGCTGTTTGGCTTTACTTTCAGAGGTTATTAATATTTTTGTATGAGTTTGTATTGGGAAAAAACCTTTGACATTTTATACAGAAGTAGATTACTGAAAATCAGTTTCTTTTTGCTAACATATTGGCTATTTATTACTGTTATCTGCTTTGTTATGGTTTCGTCCAGATTAAAATCCACTTAACTGCGATTTCAACCTTAATTGGATAATTTAATCCCCCTTAAGTATAGTCAACAATTAAACCGGTATCATCAATCATGAATTTAATCGCTTTTACCAATAACTATTCGGTTTTAACGTTCAAATTACAGTTAAATGTAATTAGTATCGTATTGATTGCTTGGTTATCGAAGGATAAATCATTTTGGATACATTATACGGTTGACATTTAAGTATTTATGGGCTTAATCTACACCATATTGTCGATAGCTGAAAATTATTGCTTCAGTTTCTGAATAGTACCATGTTGTTTGGGCTTTAAAATATTGTTCGTGTTTTCCATGTTAGTTCTTAGAATATCATCATATTCCTGCCCTTGTCCCATGTTACTTGGGGTCGGCGCAACACGTTTTCTTCTTCCATACCGTTCTGGCCACCGTCATGCTATCACTGACTCCCTTTTTCCTTCATATCACTCCTAACACAGTTCTAAGAATATGTAGACACTGTATCTAGAATTAGAAGACTCTCTACCTGCAACTCTTGTCGATGTTTTATAAGTGCCCCTGTAGGCTTACGTGAAATAAAAATATATATTTTATTTTGTTTTTTTTGACCTAATCAATCAAAAGTACATTTTAATAATTTCATTTTGACAGTTCTAGAAAGAGATGGAACAAAAAAATTATTAAATCAAAATCGGTTCATCCGTTTAGGAGCTATGATGCCACAGACAGGTAGGTACACAAACACACAGATTTTCGTCGGGGGTTAAAAATGTGTTTTATTTCGTAACGGTAAGAATAATTTTCCGTAGTCTTACATTACATAGTTACCTATTCAAAATTCCCTGCAAGAATTTTTAAATAAAGAGTGCACAATTTATTAAAATATATTACCATCGACATGTTGATTGGTCGAAATATAATTACGGCTTTTAATAAAAGAAGATGCATGCAGCTGAAAATTATTACCGAAAATTAATTACACAAAATATTCACTGACAAAGGAATATCTGGAAATTTTTGCAATACTGAGTCGTGATAAATTTCGATTGTTTTCCAGCCTTTTGACCTGAGCTCACAATACATTTTCCGATAATTATTTCATCGACGCGAGAAAATATTCCTTCATACAATTACCGAAATGAATACCTCCTCAATAATCACATGGAGTGTTTTTATTTTTGAGTGAAACGTTATTTTTAAGACTTTACGCCTTTTGTTTTAAAATGTTACTTTTTGCAATATACAGAAATTGTTTTCATATCTGGCTAGTGGTTTAACATCTAGACGAAAAACAAAAGTAAAAAGACCTTAAAAACCTATAGAAATTAAAGCTATCCAGACTTTAAACTAAGTTTTAAATTGCAATATCCGTAATCCAACGTAAGTAATAGGTTGCCATCGCGCGACGACAAAGTTACTCCGTTCGGCAGAAAAGATGGATGCCTTAAAATTTTCTTTTTCCTCGCAACTTAGGCGACAACTACATACAGCCTAGTTTTAAACTCTTGTTCGGCGCACACGAAAAAGTTCTTACTCAAGATTTTAAAACATTCTAGTTGAGCTAAATCGACGCCATTTTCGCGAACAATTTTCTGCAGAGCTGCAGTGAATTATAGAGATGATGTTCGTCGTGGTAACTGTGTTACTTTCTGCAGTTTTTGTGAAATGAAAATAGAACGATTAAAAAAAAGTTAAATAGTAAGAAGAAGGAATAACTGGCATTGTTTGATGTGATACTTTTAGTGAGCTTTTGTTGAGCCCAGGGTAAATAATAACCTAATTTCTGTGGCAATTGACACTCTAGAGCAGACTCTGGGGTGTCAATTTCCACTGAAATCTATACTAATGTTATAAAGTTGAAGAGTTTGTTTGTTTGTTTGAACGCACTCATCTCAGGAACTACTGGTAGGAATTGAAAAATTCGTTTACCATCAGGTGAGATAGTGGTCAAACGCAAGAATAAAACATATAAATAAAAAATAAAAAATCTTTTGTGTTGGATAGTTCATTTATCGAGGAAGGTTATAGGCTATTTAACATCACGCTACGACCAATAGGAGCGAAGCATAAATGAAAAATGTTGCAAAAACGGAAAAAGATATTCCTTTTTTAGAGCTTCCATTGCGTGCGCTGCGTAAGCGGTTAAAGTTACGCAACATTCATGTTTGTAGGATAGGTAGGTAGCCAGTTGAAGCACACGAAGGGTTCCGTACCATTATCGCAAAACACTGCAAAAAAATCAAGTTTGTTGTATGGGAGCCCCCCTTAATTTATTTTATTTTAATTTAATAATTATTATTTTTTGAAGAGAATATACAACTAAATAAACAAACATATATTGTTTAACATAATTTTGACACTTTTAGATAAAAACAAAGCCTGTTGGCGCTGATAGCCGACATAAATGCTTTGGCTAGAGTTTCCTTATGCAAGAAAACTTTTTCTAGCTTAGCTACAAAGACTCTATAAATCAAGAAAGTGGGTTATATTTTATAGTTGAAGCAAAAATTTTACGCGTTGTCTACTGAGTAATTTTAGTAAACGAGTTCTACGAGAATAACAAGATAAAATTACAAATTAAAAAAAAAACCTGATTTTAATATTTATTTCATGCTTTTTAAACTACATATAATATATCTAGTAGCAGACACGCTTCAATCGACAATCTATCGAAACACTTTATAATGAAACGATATCTTGCGAAAAAATCCAGATTTGTAGAGTAAAATGCGAATAACTTTTGAACGGCTAAACCGATTTTATTCAATCATAGCTAAGAACACTCTCGACAAAGTCACCTTTCAAACAAAAAAAACTAAATCAAAATCGGTTCATCCGTTTAGGCGCTATGATGCTACAGACAGACACACAGCAACACAAGTCAAACTTATAACACCCCTCTTTTTTCGTTGGGGGTTAAAAAGGGAGCGGCTAACATTTTTTGCCACTTGCACCACCTCAATTTTAATTTATACCCACACCAGGATCTGTAAAACGGCGAAGAACCTCAAGGGTCCTAAACCCCTGGTACCTAATATTTTATTTTCTATCAAACAATGCTTACAAAGGGACCGAATATAATGGCTTTATTACCTTGTTCCTTTGATGAGGTCCTCAATTGTAAATTGGTGTTGTAAGGTGGGAATCGATTACCCTGCTCGCTATTTCACCACTAATGGTTTAATTTAGATGATCGTACCTACAACTGAATTTAGATTAATTAATTATTCTGAATCGTTTCTATTGAATTCTATGTTGTGGTTCCGGGTCCCTTGTTAACAATAGGGACTATATTGAAAGGGTATCATTTGAAAATATATGGCCACAGAAGAGAGAGAAAGGTTATAAAAACCGGTCAAGTGCGAGTCGGGCTCGCGCACGTAGGGTTCCGTGACATTATCGCAAAAACGGCAAATAATCCATATAAATATTTATTTTATTGTTATTTTATAAATAGTTAATGATTTTTTTTTGATTTTGTGAAATTATCGAAATTATCGAGTTAAATTCCCGTGGTATATTGTTTTTCAATTATGAAACGTGAATGTTTTAAAGTTAGGTATGTACGGTCTCATAGGTACCTATTACTTAATCACAATCATGTATAATGTGATTTTTTATTTCGTGGACTAAACTGACATTTTGGGGGGTTGTCACTTTATCGTTACATTAAAATAGTTTCGTACCCTAACTATCCTGAGTGATCGAAAGTTAATCGAAAATCGAAGTAGATCGAAAATGAAACTATTTCACGGCATAAAAAAATAATTTGTTTAGAAACTAGCGGCCCATATTTAGTTTGTACTCATTTATGTCAGACTTAATTTTATCGATTGCATTTATTTTATCGTTGATTTCATATTTAACACAATAAAAGTTCATGTAGTATGTGTATGAATGCTGTTATATTTAAAAATATAACGTTTATATTCATAAAACATTTATTTACACCAATTAGTAAAAATAAATTTAGGAGTCATGTCACATCGATTCGATGAATCACTTATGATTGAGCCTTACCTACAACACTATGCTCCGCGCTTGCAACATTTAAAAAAAATAAGGTCATTAGCAGCTGTCAGTTTAGTCCACGAAATTAAAAATCACAGTATAGGTAACTATACTGTGATTTTTGACTTAAAATTTAAAGTACATATGTGACAGATATTAAAAACCAATAGAATTATTATTAGAATTGTGACCGGGCATTTAACAGATAATGACTATCGGTAATTATTGTTATTTAATTATTATTATCGTCAAACCTAATAAATAGTAAGAACAAAACGAATTTAATTACAATGTAATTAAAGTTCATACAAAAGAAATCTGTCTGCCTTTTCCCAACAATGTATTTTGTTTTGTTGGAAAGGTTACTTTGTCGATAGTGTTCTTGTTTTGTCGCTGTTTGATTTATGAAAATCGGTTCAGCCGTTCAATAGTTATCCGCATTTTACTCTTTGAATCTGGGTTTTTTCTCAAGATAAATAACAACGTCTCTCATAATAACGTCTTTCGATAAATTGATGTAGTCTAAAAAGCATGAATTAAGAATTACTCAAATTAAATATTTAAATACCCCCGACACAAAAACACCAACGTTTACAGCAGTTTATTTTATTTACTTAACGGTTCCCCGACGCTAGTATGGGGCTTATTTTTTGCTTTTTAGAGGATTTTGTGTTCGGGGATATTATTTATTTTAAAATTAATTTTTGTACATAGTTCGGTTGCCTATCTGTCTTCCACAGCCTAGTAAATGTAACTTGGTAACTGGGTAACACGGTATCGGCACAGATAATATAATACTAGCATACAGATGTCTCATCCCATACAAAGAAACCGTGCCGACGTACTGTACTGATTATACTGATTATTTTTTACACATCGATCGCGTTCGGTTCCGTTCCACGGATATAGACGGTGATCCATCTATCGACGTGGAACGGATCCGAAACGATCGATTTACATAAAATAATCCGTATAATCAGATGAAAAACGCTAGTTACGTCGGCACGGTTTCTTTGTATGGGATGAGGCATCTGTATGCTAGTATTATATTATCTGTGGTATCGGTATCCTTGGCATAACCTGACTGTTGTCAGATTTCCTGCCTTTTAACTAAACGTAACAACTGGCTATCCATACAAGCGTTGGTTAACGTTGAACATCGATCCGTGCTGTTATTATTATTTAGTCACGAACTCCTCAAATTAAAGTTCAAACTAACCGTAGTTTAATTAAACCGTGGTTTCAGAAATGCTTCCAAACTGGGCGAAACTTTTTCAAAATACTGTTTCGGGTTCCATTTTACGGATATTAGAAATTTCAATGATAAAAAGCAGAACATGAACGTTTTACAAATTAGGTGTTAATGACCCTATATTTAACGGAAAACTTGTTCAATTAAAAGTTGTAATAATTTAGAATTTGTTTTCGATTGCCATAGCCATCGATCTACGATCGAACGCGCTTCGAATTTAGAACTGTGAGAGAACATCAAGAGAACATCATAACAGCGTTTGAATTTGGAACTTCCTATAAATAAACTCGAACTGTTTGCAAGATTTAACGATGTGAATATTATTCTCCATGGATGTTTTCTTTTGTGTTCTGTACCAAACTAAAATTCAACATCATAATTTTAGCCGAAAGACATCCACTGCTGGACATAGGACAAGCGTCGCCACTGGTTGGCAAATTGACTCTGCTTCTCGCGTCCACCGGATTCCTGCAATCTTTACCAGCGGCCTAATCGCGCAAGTGAATTCGACAAGGCAGTTTTACCTCATGAAAGAGTATGACAAATTCTCTGGTAAAGAAACCCTTTTCGAAAGAGTCCAATAATTTTTGGCAATACCTAATTATTTAAAGAGAATTTGTCAAACTCTTTCATGAGGTCAAACCCTTTGCCTTGCCGAATTCACTTACGCAACTAGGCTGCAGGTCATCGGTCTATAAAGTGGAAGGCATTCCAACGCAGCGTCTTCCGGTTCGCGATCCCTGACCTAAAATAATCTAGCATTAAAGATAACAATTATTGAGCAGTGATGGCGCAGTGGTATCGGCCGCGACTTACATGTTGTAGGTCGTGGGTTCGAGCCCAGGCAGGCGCTTTACTTTGTGTAAATTATTTCATCACCACTGCTCTCAAAACGGTGAAGGAAAATATCGTGAGGAAAATATCGTAAGTCCTAGAACCGAAAATTCGAAGACATGTGAAATCCACCAACACGCACTGGGCCCGCGTGGTGGATTACGGCCCATTCCCTCTCACAGAGAGGAGGCCTGTGTTTCCAGCAGTGGGAACATTAATAGGCTGATGATGTGATGTGAAAGATAACAAAAAATATTGCTACCCCTAGTAAGTTTAACGTCGAAAATCTTCAATTTATCATCATAATATAAATAGATACAACTGAATTGACCCAAGAACTTCAATAAACGCTTCTCAAACAGTCAAATAATCTCCCATTTCCAAAGACGCTTATCCTAATCCTCTCAAGCTATCAAAGACAAAATCATATTGACATGACAATACAGTTTAGCTTCCGAAACTATTCAACGCTCAACAGATTCAAGTTTCGAAAGCCGCGCGCCGGAGCGAAGTTGCCAGTTCAAATAACAGTTGTACCCGCTTCCCGTAGACTAAAGAGTTAGACTGAATAATTTGGATGACTATGTGCACATTCGGTGTGTTTAGTGTTAATTCTGAGAAGCGATTATGAATTTGTGGTGTTGCAGTTTGTACTGCAGTGCAGATACGTAATTATGAAATGGTTTGAACTTCATTATGTCAGACAGTAGGTACCTTGTAAATCTTTTTTTGAAGTGAAACTTCTTTATCGACGTATGGGAGAAAATTTTGTACGTAGAGTCCGTCCAACGAAAAAAGTCCCGCGGAAATACATGGAACTAACAAGATTTTTTAGAGGACAGCGTACAGTCGCATAGAAACTAGCGCCGCGTCTACGGGACTTCTTTCATTGGACGGACTCTATTGTCACGTTTTTCGGTTACGCGCCATGTTGCTTTTTTATCAAAGTTTAGTAAAAAGACTTATTCAAATTTAAGTGAATTTACAAGAAAAGTGAGTGATTATATATTTCGTTTTATAAATTCAACACGTATGAGCATGATTTTAATATTTATAAATTAATTAATTTATAAATATAAATTACTCATTAATTGTATGCATGTCTATAATAATAAAATAGCTTTAATTTAATACGGAAAAAATTGTTTTTCTTAAGGCTTATCCACCCCATTTTCGTGAAGTTGCAAATAGTAGAAAAATGATATGTCGTAAAGAAGTTTCACTTCTTACCTGTGTACTCTGGTACACACACACATTTTTTCTTTTTTTAAGGGGCGTCTCGCAGATCAATCAAAGTGATTGGCTACTGCTTAACCGGGCTATCCTGTGGAGACTAATCTATATTATAGACTCCAGCCAGGCACAAATTTCTAAACCTAAGCGACTACGCTGAAGGCTAACCCAGTTGGGGTCGCACCTCGCTCAGGGCATCGTTGGGGGACAACCATGGCTGGATCTAGATTAATGATTTTACTACCTAAACTTACTACCTACGTGGAGAAGAACAGATAAGAAACTCCTTTTGTATCTAATAATTTAAGTAATGCTCAGCGGACTGGCGGGATTTTATTGAAAGAACACGCGACGGGCCTCGGCGGCGAAGACGGAACGAATCGGTTTGTGTTGTAAATCTTTTTTAAACAAGCTTTTATATAAAAAAAAAATTGTCACAACATGATTGTTACATGTGTGTAAAATTTCAGCTCAATCGGAAACTGGAAAGTGAGTCAAATTTAACATGCAAGATTTGATTACAGACACCGGGACAGGTAAAAGTAAAAAAAACCGGCCAAGTGCGAGTCGGACTCGCGCACGAAGGTTTCCGTACCATTATCGCAAAAAAACGGCAAAAATACACGTTTGTTGTATGGGAGCCCTACTTAAATATTTATTTTATTCTGTTTTTAGTATTTGTTGTTATAGCGGCAACAGAAATACATAATCTGTGAAAATTTCAACTGTCTAGCTATCACGGTTCATGAAATACAGCCTGGTGACAGACAGACAGACGGACCGCGGAGTCTCATTAATAGGGCCCCTTTTTACCCTTTGGGTACGGAACCCTAATAAAAGCTTGTAATAAGGAATGTTTTCTCCTGCAACACACTCAAAACATTTTACACATAGTGACAGCCATCTTGAAACTATTCAAGTTATTATAACACAAAACTTCTTTAATTGGAAAAGTATCCAAGAACTATTAATGACGTAAGCTTAACTTGGTTCCCCTTGTCAACGGTGACCGATTAACGGCTGTCACTCCCCAACGTCCTGATTGGATGGCCCTGCCAAATGTCAGGCCCGAAAATAATTCCGCCAATTACGATTCAGCATGTATAAAATGGTTGGCAAGCGAAAAGATAAAAGTCAAACGTACGTACATTTATATAATTAAAATTTTGCATACAATTTTCAAGATATGAATGAAAATATTAAAACTAAGAAAGAAAATGCACAAAAGAGGACCAAAGAGGGAAACTGACGGCCGAGATAAGAAGGCGGGAGCAAAAAGGATTTATTTAACTTAAAGTTTAATTTTGTTAAGCGACAATGGCGATTAGTAAAGGCATTAAGTTAACTTGCCGTTGCATTATGTTAAGTTTGCCATGGTCATTTAGAAGCTTACTTCTAACTCAAATTAAATAAAAATACGTTCAGCCACAGATACATTTAAACTTTTTTAATATAAGTAGGAAAAACAAAGATATAATCTTTGGAATGTTCCTAATCTTTTTGTGCCGAACGCTTTTTCTAGTTTACAATAATACAAAATAGCTCCAGACTTTCGAATTAATCCCATTTTAGAAATGGCCGCCTGAAAAGACCCACGGCGGATTAACTCGAACTTTCTCATTGATTTAAAAACTTTTTACTCGGCGCAAAGCGGGAAAATCCGCGGAAAAATAGCAGTATTTGATATAAGTTTGTGAAGTACGATGACACTCGTGGACTGGCTAAATCCTCAAAGTAATTGGTTTATCGGGGGAGAGTAGTTTCGGGCATTTTCGGAACAGAAAGAAAGAAAAATTCTATTTATTTATTTTCCTTTGCCGTAATTCCTTTGTTGCTTATCGATTGGCTTATCTGTTTACGAAAAGATATGGATTTGGTTTGCCGACGTTTTTGTGCTTCTGAATAAGATATTTACTTGGACAAGATCTTAGATAGTAAAGTAATTGATAGTACACGAACTAGTCTATGGTAGTAGTGGCAACTTACTGAATGCTATGGTTTGATTCGTTGTAGTTCTATTTGTAAAAAAAATACAAAGAATGTTTTTCTTAAGTATTGCCGATCTGTATTTTACTATGCCTCGGCATACAACTTTTTATACTTTCTGTATTATTTTTTTACTATGTCTTACCAAGCCTGCCATACCAGCACAAATCCAATCTAGATATCTACGCAGAAAGCTGGCATACAAAATTCAGCCCGGAATTTATTGGCGGACCTTTATGCATTTAATATTTAAAATTCAAAACCCTGTACCTACTACAAACTCATACACTCTGCCAGCCAGTAACAAGCCGTAATGAAATCCACAGCCCTTTGAACATCGCGTACTAGAGCAAATACTTGACAAGAGTACTCGCCACTGACACATAAAAAGCTTTCAATATTGTCACTGTGCTCAAGAGAAGTTTGCAAACGAGTTTTGTTTGTTTATGGTATGTCCGCTTCTCATATTTTGCGCTGGCAACATTGGAGCTTGGACGTGATTCACTGCGGCTTTTGTTGTGTCTTGTCAGAAAATATCATATAATCGTAGTTAGGTTGACCCTCTTCAGTAAAATAGACAAAAATCTAATTTGTATATGTTGTGTTCACCAATAAGTGACATGTTTGCACAGAATGATGTTTTATGTATAATTTGGTGCTCCTATTAATAAATAAAATAAAATATCTATTTGTAGGCTAAGTGTGAATTTATTCATCAGAGCTAGCTCTACAGATTGCTCACGTGAGTCACACTATATTTTGCTCATAAAGTATATTCCATTACGTACAAAATATTAAAGAAAACCATCGTTGTAAAATCTTTTTATTACTAAAATGGAAACAACGCAGCTTATAGAGCTATTCAGCCTCTTGTTTAGTCAAACCATAGACTAAGTACACTACAGAAAAAAATTACTGCATAACTCACAGATTATGCACAGTTGCTGTTCCGAAAAACAAATATAAAAGCGAATACTTTTGAAAAAGGCTGTAACGCGTAATATAGGAAATGGCAAAGGCTTTACTTTCGTCAGTGAATAAAAGCTTAAAAATAACGTCGCGTCTATCGCGATATGAAGCAGTGTACAATGTGCCTAAACGATTTACTGAACGTCGGCGGTGAATGAAATTTTGAAACGGGCGGAGGCTTTTTCAAATTTTAAATAAGGGATAATACCTACGGACTTTCATGAAAGTCTCGCAGAAATGTAACAAAAAATATGAAACGAGATTCCTGCGGGATTACTTTTTTATTAATTTAACAGCTGAGGTAGGCATTGTGAGGAGAATAGTGTTGGTTTCATTATGATGCTCAGACCATTAAGTAACAGTGGTAATGAAAATTCTAAATAAGTATTCAAGAAAAGAGTGATATTCATTTTGTTTGTAATTTGGATTTAATCGTTTGGATCCAGGTACAAACAAAATTGGAAAAATTGTCTTATTTATCCAATTTCGGAATTATGAATTTTAAATTGTCTATTTGTCGAATCCTAAATACATAATTTAACATAAAAACCTGCCAAACTTTGGCATTCAATTTGGGTTTGAAACATACTTAGCTCTAAATACTCAATAGGGATGTTTCCTGGGTACAAAAATGATAATTCTATTTAGTCCGTCAGTGAGATTATCAAATAATATTGGATACGTATTTTTTGCTTTACCAAATCAATAAAAAATTACAAAGTTAAAGCGCATCAAAGTTCAGGAGTGGGGGCTTATGACGTCACTAAGGCAGTATAAAGAGTACTATCGGTGTGACGTTTCACGACATTTCAACGTGTCAAAAGAAAAAATACCTAACCAATTTTTTTTATTAATCTACCTGACGGACAAAAAACTTATTTTCAGTAAACTATCCTATATATAACACGCTAGTTAGAACACCTGACAACCGTAGGTAGGTATATCCGCATCAAGACACATAACAAATAACGGTCTTACCATAACGTTACAGCGTAACAAATGCACACCGTAAAGGAAAGCCTTGGAGATAAAGGAGATCAGTGAAAGACGCATCATCGTTTATCCCGGCATACGATTTCCTGAATGAACCGTTTCTTAAAAGTCGATTTCTATCACCGCTAATCGATTTAAAAGTCGATTTCTGTCACCACATCCTTACTCCTTAAAAATAATAGCTCCATTCGAATAAAAATTTGAATTCTGTTCGAAATTTAAAGTGATTTGAACTTAAAGATGGCGCTGGCATGCCAAAAAGAAATAAAAATATTGGTGTGCAGAAATGCGAGCTGTTACTAATGTAATCTAGGTAATTTGTGTACAAAATAATATTAATATTCATCATTACGACGAAATAGAGTAATTTGTGCTTCAATTTCGTATTTGATTACTATTGACACGTCAAACAGCATTATTTTTCCAGTCGGTTCTATATTCCACGTAAATAGCAAATCAATTTACTAGTAACGTTAAAATATTCATTGTTATCGGATAAGCTCGGTTGCGCGTTCGACCATTGTGCTGAAAAATTAATGTATTAATAACGCTTGATCCACGTGTTAAAGACGGCTTTATTCATTATAGTAAGTATGTAGTTTGGTTACACCACGAATAGAAATAGAATAGGCCAGTACTAAACAGGCACTCTTTCACTGCAAAATTGGTCTTTATTTATACAAACATATCTGAGCCGTTTAGCAACTAACAGCAGATTCTTTATTAAATATAGGTAGATTAATAAATATAAAAACGACAAACATCATGAGGAAACCGGGATATACTAGAACCAAAAATTCGAAGACATTTGACATCCACCAACCCGCACTGGGCCCGCGTGGCCCATTCTTTACAGGAGGCCTGAGTCGATGATGAGATTAATATAGAATGTCCGAAACAAGTGTTTAGCAATTTAAGGCCGCTGCATACGTACCGTGTTTTAATCCCAGACGGAACGGGACGTCTTGGCGTTTCATACAAGTCGCCGTGTCGCCGCGCACCGTCTCGTCCGTGCACCCGTGACTATGCATTTTCTATCACATTTTGTATGAATCGATATTTTCAAGACTTGTCTCTCCGTTCCGTCCGGGACTAAAAAACGTTTCGTATGCAGCGACCTTTAAACAGTATAGAGATTTTTATAAATCAGTCAATCTGCCAAGCCTATTTCCAACTATGTTGAGGTCAGCTTCCAATCTAAGCGGATTCAGCTGAGTACCAGTGTTTTACATGGAGCGACTGCCTATCTGACCTCCACAACCCAGTAACTGGGTAACGCGATACCCCTTGGCTAGACTGGTGTCCGATTTTAGGATTCTGGCTACGCGGAATCTTCTACAAAGTTCTTCAAACGACAGCCAGGACCAACGGCTTAACGCGTTTTCCGAGGCACGGACTAAACTCGCTATGTAAAGATGGTCACCCATCCACGGACCGACCTCGGCAAGCCTTGCTTCACCTTTGAAGTTCGACCCGTGCGGCTGTTATTATTTAGCCACAAGCTCATCGAGATCAAGATATTTATAAATAAGGGTGATTCTATTTTAGATCACTGATTAAGTTCTTCAGTCTAAAATCTCAACTAAAACTTGAAAACGTAATTATAGGTACCATCATACTGTATTAAAAACTTATCAAGGTGGAATCCAAAGTAAGTCAAATAATAATCCTCCCACTGCTAAAGATTAAGAGCTCAGTTCGAGATGAGAACGGTAGCTAAGCCAGCCCAAATAAACAGATTATTGTACTTAGAATAATTTACGAATAATACCTAGAAACTCCAGGAACATTGTTTACAATCTTATTTTTGAGTTAGAAGATTTTGAGACGACACTTTCGGACGCCATCTTTAACTTAGTGCTCGTTCACACATAGGTCCGTTTTACAGGTCCGCTTTATCGTATACGTTTTTATTCGGCGCTAGGTAGTTGTATGAGCGAGTTCACAGGCATTACATGACAGTATTCTAGATCCAGTAAAAAATACCGATCCGACAAAATATACAGCAGTCCGTTTTACAGGTTTACAGGCTCTACAGGTTTAACAGGCTGCCAACAACGTCGTGGTTTCCTCCGATGGTACCAATATAACACGAGAACGTCCATTATTGTAGAAACTTGGTGGTACACTAACTAAATGTGTTATGAGCATTACCCCTAGAAGGGAGGTACAATTAAAACGGTTTTGTAAATGCGACGTTAACATTACCTCCAGAAGCGATGGATTCGTTAAACACAATTCTGTAAATTCATCCTGAAACTTTAATTTGAAGGTAGGAGCAGGTAGGTACCTATTTATTTCACTCTTTATGTAATTAGACAATGTGTAGTATCATCCGGCCGCGAGATGGGCTGACAATTTTGTTGCCATCGCGGGTAAAACCTGGATGAGGATGACACAGGAACGTGGGGATTGGCGCAAAATAGAGAGGCCTACATTTTACAGTGAGCGAAATCACGCTGTGTCTGTGAGGATGTTCATCTTATCTATTTATACAAGCGAGAATACTTACCTTGATCTAACAAGGCAAAGGCACCAATTTCAGAACAAAACCGATTCCATATATTGGGATAGGGATAAGAAAATAATAATGGTAACCTAGAAACTGCAAGCTCTGCTTTGCATTAAAAGATAGCTTCGACAAGCACAGACAGAAAGCTAAACAAACAAATGAGAATACTCACCGTGATCTAACAATTCAAAGGCACCAATTTCAGAACGAAACCGATTCCATATACCTACATTGGGATAAGGATAAGAAATAATGATGGTAACCTAGAAACTGCAAGCTCTGCTTTGCATTAGAAGAGAGCTTCGTAAAGCACAGACAGAAACTAAACAAACAAATGAGAATACTCACCTTGATCTAAACATAGACCAAACGCGCCAATTTCAGAACTAAATCATCAAGAATTAGAACAATATTCCGCCTCCGTTCCGCTCAATGAAGCATGAAACTTTACGCATAGTTACATGTATGATAACATGACATTATAATGTAATTGAAATCATGACATGTTCAACATAAACAGATATAGTAGAAAGCATACAACAGATAACAGGTTTACAACGCGTTGAACAAATTATGAGCAGAAGACACACTGTTAACACAACATTATGAAATTTGCACTCATTAAGACAAATATGGAAGGTAGATAAGAATTGCGACGATAAACGAGAATGTCATGAGTAAACGTCCTGGAATCAAAAAAATCAACGATTTCCTCAAAGGTGCAATGGTCCCTCGTAAAGAAACAAGGAATCTCATGAAAGGTAGAGAAGGTCCAGAAGTCCTGTGTTCCAGCATCGAAAACGTTATACCCAGGTTGATTGTTTATCAAAAACAGTGAACTAGGGTATAACGTACCCCTATCTATGTGAAGGGGTTATGTACAAAAGTAGACGTATTCCGGATATAATAATATGTCCACTTGATGATGATTACGATGTAATCAGTTTTTTAGGAATAGCGGTCTCCATGTGATTTAGGTTTGTAACTGGTTTTGGGTTATTATACAATAACAGCTGCTCAGCTTGTATCAAACGCAAGTTCGTTCATGCATGGAGTACTGTTCTTATCTCTGGGACGGATCTGCCAAATACCAGCTTGATGCACTAGAGTCGATCGAAAAGCGGGCCAAGAGGCTCATCGGCGATGAGGCACTGGTTAAGTCATAGCTACAGAGCCTTGAACATCGTCGCCGAGTTGCCAGCTTGTCGGTTTTTTATCGATTACATTTCGGGGAGTGTGCGATGGAATTGCATGATCTAATTCCGCCCAACCCGTTCCATCATCGGACTACCAGACGTACGGCGATGCGCCATCGGTACATGGTGGACATCCCACCCATACGCACTACACGTTTTGAGAATACTTTTATTATGCGTACAGCTAAAGAGTGGAATTCCCTGCCGGAGTCTGTGTTTCCCGATAGCTACAATCTAGGGGTATTTAAGTCAAGAGTGAATAGGTTACTTCTAGGCAAGCGTGCTCCAACGTCGACCACATCATCTCTTACCATCAGGTGAGATGGCAGTCAAGCGCGAGCCAATATTGGATAAATAAACCAGTCCAGACTCTTCTAGAACTTTACATAGCGAAAACGTTACATCTCGCTCAGCGCGCTACAGTTACAAATTGCGCATGCCAAAGTACAAGAACCTTTCACTCCAAACTCTGCGATAAATGTTACAGAAAAGCGTTTTGGTTAAAGCGCCTTGCAGCGTTCCATGGCAATGTAATAATTGCACGTTTTAACGAATCGATGATGCATGTTTCAACTTACATGGAAAGTAAGAGCGATTCGAGATTTTACATCTTGCGATTATTACGTGCTACTATTTTAAAAAAGCTGCTACAATTTACACTCGATAATAGGGTACCTAGTTGACAAAAAATAACTATTTAATCCGTCAGTTAGACCTGAAAATATTTTACACGTATTTTTCTTTTGCCACGTAAACATAAAAAAACTAGCCAAGTGCGAGTCGGACTCGCGCACGAAGGGTTCCGTACCATTATTGCAAAAAACGGCAAGAAAAGTCCCGTTTGTTGTATGGGAGCCCCCCTTAATTTATTTTATTTTAATTTAATAATTATTATTTTTTGAAGAGAATATACATCTAAATATTCTGTGAATATTTCAAGCGTCTACCTGTTGCCGTTATTAATATCGAGCAAAAAACGACAAAAATATCACGATTGTTGTATGGGAGGCCCCCTTAAATATTAATTTTATACTGTTTTTAGTATTTGTTGTTATAGCGGCAGCAGGAATACATCATCTGTGAAAATTTCAACTGTCTAACTATAACGGTTCATGAGATACAGCCTGGTGACAGACAGACAGACAGACGGACAGCGAAGTCTCAGTAATAGGTTCCCGTTTTTACCCTTTGGGTACGGAACCCTAAAAAACTAGCCAAGTGCGAGTCGGACTCGCGCACGAAGGGTTCCGTACCATTATCGCAAAAAACGGCAAAAAAAATCACGTTTGTTGTATGGGAGCCCTTCTTAAATATTTATTTTATTCTGTTTTTAGTATTTGTTGTTATAGCGGCAACAGAATTACATCATCTATAGATACAGTGTGTTGAAATATCGTGTGACGTCACGGTGTGCTTCACTTTACACTGCCAAAGTGACGTCACAAGCCCCCACTCCCCAACTATGATGCGCTTTATCTTTGTCAGTTTTTATTTATTTGATAAAGCAGAAAATTCGGGTCCAATATTATGTGATAATCTCACTGACGGACTTAATAGAATTATCATTTTTCTATCCAGAAAACATCCCTATTGTTTGAATACTGTAATTGTACCATAGATTTAGATTTTTTTTGCTAGAATTGTACAGCGTTTTATTGAGTATGTGACATTGGATAGATGCATAGCACATGACAATCCAATCAGTTCTGTTTTGTTTTGTACATAGCAGACCTTCTCACTTACATCTGTATAACGCCCCGTAACCGATAACAGCGTGTCAGTACGCCCACTACTCATTGTTAACATCCGCGCGCTGATAACTTGCTTGATGCGAATGATGCGATTATGATTGACACACACTGCTATTGTTCACGTTTCAGTTCAACTAGCTGAATCAATGCTCGTTATTACTCGGTTATCAGCCGGGCTATTCTCATCTTATCTCACCGTGAAAAGTTAGACGGTATGAGCTTAAGGCGCCGATTCCCTTGAGTAGCTGATTTTGAAATGAGAATCACGTCTAAACGGCTAGTCGCATTTTTTTGGTAAAAATATATGTTACATTAGAACATTTTCTTAATAATTTGAACTAAGAAAATTTTGAGTTTTATTCGTTTGACATGGTGTAATTAATTTGTAAAGTTATGTCTAAAATGGACAAAAACACGACAATCGCGCCAAAACCGCTGGGCGTATTTTAATGAAATCGACACCATCTCAAAGGCACTTTAATTATCTACATTTTGATCTGAAGCTTTCTTTTTAAGCCATAGAATAATAAGGAAAGTACAAAAAAAGTTAATAAAAAAAATCAAAAAACCCGACTGCTTGAAAAGTGAACTAAAAAGACGTAAACAAGGAGAAAATCATGCTGTGCTATCGGAGGATACATCTTCGCGAGCTGGCTGACTAAAACCAGACGTATCCTCCGACTGCACAGCATGATTTTCTCCTTGTTTACGTCTTTTTAGTTCACTTTTCAAGCAGTCGGGTTTTTTGATTTTTTTTATTAACTTTTTTTATTTATAACTTTTTAGTTATTTTTTTTTCGAATTATGTACATTTAAACATATAAGTGTAATATATTTTTGAAATCACCTCTTAAAATCCTTTATTTTGATACCCCACATGATAGGTATGGAAGAAAAAAAAAAATTGGGCCCCCACAATATGGCGCCCAGAAACCGCCATTTTCCTATTTTCCAATTTTCATGTAGCCAGTGACACTCGCGGGGTTAAGACGAATCGATTGACGTAAGAACCATCAAAATCGGCCCACGCGTTTGGTCTCTAGAACGCCACATAGGAACAAACATACATACATACATACTTACATACATACATACTTACATACATACATACATAGACTGATAAACACATTACCCTCCTTCGGCAGTCGGGTAAAAAACTACTTAATTTTGGGTCGCGCGGGTGTGAAACGAGTGCGCGTTTTGTTCCCTCAAGGTCGTTGGCGTTAGTCGTCGTCTTAAAGTTCGTTATAATAAATACAGCGAATCTTTATGTCACAGAATTGGCTGCAAGACTCTGCGCAGTAGCTTTTTTGTGTCAATGTTGAAGGTGAAGAAAGCATTTTATAAGTGTCTCTTTCACTCGCTTACGTTTGTCGCATCGTCCTCTTTCGATTACTCTATGCAGTATATTAGATGACAAAGTATTTTTTGCGTAATTGTTGGCAGAGCCAACTTCAGAGACAAAGATCCGCTGTGACTACTATATTTTTTTATTAAAAGTACTTATTCACAATTGTCACAGATTGTATAACAAGGCACCGTAATTTCACAATTCTTTAATAGTTACAAGGTACGCGCTAAGAGGTCTTGCCGCGACTGTTTCTCCTATGATCCTTATACATTATTTTTGGCCACCTAAGCTCATTACATTGTAAAGCCCTATTTTTGAACTAAATTAGGTAACATTGTAAAACAAGGGATCAATTGTAATGGTATGTTTTGCCAATCAGTTTAACTACACTGTAAGTTAGGTACTATTTCTTTGAGCGACAACAAAGTGAACTGTCATCACCGATTCGACAGATTGATAGTTTTTTTTTATAGGAACGTTGGCTCACACTAGGAATTTCTTCCTGTAACGTGGGTGCGTTTACAAACATATAATCTCACATACACAACACCCATAGCTCTCTTCATGTTCACTCCACCGAAGAATTTACGATAGCTTTTACACAAAAGCACTACTTATGGTGTGTATGATAGTAAGTATGACTTACAGAACATTGCGAATGACGGCTCTTCAAATATAGATATTAAAAAATTCCATCAACAAAAAAAAAATGGCATGTCTATGGCATTGGAGTCTTTTGCTCACCGCAACTTGTGCGGACACGAATATAAGTGATCCTAAATGTTTTACAGCTTTTTGGGGTTGTCTGAAATATCTGTTTCAGCTGATATTTGAGCCTGAACATGAAGTCTTGCAAAATTGTAGCAAGTCGTTAACCTGTTTTTTATTTTTCTTTTTCGCTATCCGTGGACTTTAGGTAAGCAAGCAGGATCATAAGAAGGTCCGTAATACTACTTCAATCTTAAAAATAACTGGAGAAGTGCGTGTAAAATATACGTAGGTACCTATCACCGAATTTCAAGTTAGGTTAGGTTAATGGGAAGTTAAAAAAAAACTTTGGAAGAAAATTTTATGACAGTCGACGGACAGACGGACACGTGAATGACAGCAATGATCCGTTTGGACCTTTCGGGTACAAAACCCTAAAAAGAAGTCTCTGCAACGTGTTTTCATTTCAACACTTGAACGGAAATAACTTAAATACATAATCTCTCGGATTTCCACATTGCGTTACGGAAATCCTATAAGCTACATCGTATTATAACGATAACAGGCTACATGATGATACATGTAATTATCACACCAGCGCCTTTGAACATAGCCCTCAAACGCAGTCTACCCTCGGGGAAATTAATTCTACAGAACACAAACCATTGTAAATCAGCCACTTCCCTATATTATTCGATTGTCGAATAAATTACGCAGCGAGTCAAACTAATCGCATCACATAATCTGTAAATACCGATAATCGTTTATCGAGATTACGAGAATACACGCCCTAAGCTGCGCGTAACTCGAGGCAAAGGTAACTATTTTAGGGAGCCTTAAGGGATCCCCGGAGTAATTAATCTTCATCATCTAAAGATCCCTTCGGATAGTTTTGGGGATTGTTAAGTACAGGGATACACGAATGATATCTTGTGGTGGCAGGACGATAAAAGGGGAACAGAGGTCACTCGCATATTTTTGTAAAGTTGGGCCCCTATTGACATGCAAGTTTAGACTTCAGTTAGGTATAGCTTATTTTTATTTACCTTTTATGGCGACTGATTCGAAGGACATTCCGTTCCGTCCTTCAAACTGACTTGGAAATTGAGTTTAACTCAAACAAAAATTTAATTTGTGGTCTTCATGCTTTGTAATTATTTTACTACGTATAAATAAAAGTTATTAAGTATAATTAACAGTGAACGTGTTAATGAGAAATATTAATATAATATAATATTTAGACATAAAGGTAATGTGCTTGATAGTGTGTCCTCTAACTCGACTCCACCTCAAATTATCAGATTGACAGTTAAAGCTCGTTGTATAAAGTCATAAATTTTATTTAGGTTTTTTTCTGTGTCGATATGGCGACAAAGTCGAAGGAAGGTCCTTCAAACTGACATGGACTATTAGACACAAACAAAATAGTACATTGTGATACAAGGGTGGAAAGTAGATTATTGCAAACGAGCTGTCATTAACAAGCCCGAACCAAAGGCGAGGGTTTTTAATGTCACGAGTTTGCAATAACCTACACACCCGTGTATCACACGACGTTTTCCAATACAGTTGTGCGAAAGAGTAAAAACAAATCAAAGAATTACATTTGTTTTTTCCATAAAATAAAATTATCGTAAGTCCCCAAAATCTCGAGAAAGATATATGGCATATCTTTCTCGAGATTTTGGGGGCAAAATTTCATCTTGCGCGGTTGTCGCTTCGAATAAAATATCGGGTGGAGTTAATTCCATTTCATCACTTGTACCTGTACTCACAATAACAACAAAAAAAAACAATATCACACAAAAATTAAAATTTTCAGAAAATGGCGCGTTTTTGAAACTGGACATATTTTTTTACAACGAAAACAGCCTATACAGCCTATTCGACTTTTGACAAATTTTTCAAGTGAAAATAATTAAATTAAAACTGGTAATTAAATACATTAAACAACAATTTAAATCCTTAGAGAATTCAATGCTTAAGACGTACGGACTCATTCATTTTTCCTCGTATAAAATCTATCCCATTTTATTCTATGTATAAAAACTCCTTGCTACTAAACTTTTTTAAATTGACTTATACATTTAAAACTCAACTGCAAAAATAATGATCGAGCTCGTAAACAAAAGTCACGACCGCGTAATAGAAAGATGCCTGTGCAAAAGATTTAATTTTCGAATCATAATTATAGCCTCTGAAAGTACGCCATGTTTAACAATTGTATTGAAAACGTAATTTGTGGTCTTCATGCTTTGTAATTATTTTACTACGTATAAATAAAGTTATTTAGTATAATTAACAGTGAACGTGTTAACAAGAAAGACATAACGATAGTGGTGTTTGTAATTTGATAAGAATTGTTTATAAAATAAAAAATATTATTATCGAAGCCATTAAATGTCACACACACAGCACGCAAACACGCGAATATGCAGTAGATATGCACGTAGGTTACTATTAAAAGGTCAGCAAGGATAATTACGAATAGTAATTATTGGCATAAAAACTACTAGGTACTCTATTCTCTTATTTTTTCTCTTACAAATATTCAAAAAGTTTTGTTCCAAGGATTCGTTTAAATCCAATGGTGAGATAACGTCCAAGTGGCACTTGGCAAATGTCGACAATCTCTTCAGTGCGCACTTGACAACCCTTTAGTGATCGCGTCGAGAATGCCAGGATATTATTAGATCGGTGACAGTTCGTTTTGACATCTGTCAATTAGTATTAAGGCGGGAACTGCTTGCGGTAAATAATTGATTGCTAAACTCACCCAATTTATGTTAAATAAGTTACCAATAGTATGAGAATTTTCATGTTAATATTGTTTTGGGTTTTCACTTTCGGTAATGTTAAATTATAACTATGGCATTAGGTATAAGCCAGGGATCGCTTACTTTAAAACGAGTCCCATTAGTTGCCCTTGGCATTTTATGAATAGGAAAACGATTTCCCTAATAAAAAAAAAACTTTCAGTTTCTTCAAAGTTATCTTTCCTTCAAAATTTATTTACTAAAAAAACCCGTTTAGCAATCGCGTCATTTTGATTAAAACTTGATTAAAATAGTAGGTACCTATCACGTACCTATCTAAAAATAACTCTCGCTGCCATCTCAAAGGCACAAATTACTTTTTTATAATTAAAATTATAATGACGTCAGTAGAACTTTGTTAATTTATCTGCTAAACTTGGGATATAAATTGAGTGAGAACCATAGAAGAAACTTTTAGGAACAACTTCATAATTAAAGTTTTAATTATGTGTTAGCTGAGTCGGATACTTAGGCGAGAAGTATTCTAGATTGATGCACGTGGAAGCAACTGGCATGCAAGTTTAATCAAATTGCGGGGCACGATTGATTGATTTATCACAATTAGCACATTATACCTCGGTAGTCCGCAATAATTCACTTGCGTGCGAGCTGGTTGCTTTTTGAAACTTGGCCTTACAGTAAGCGATCTTACCCGTTTTCAGAAACACTAACGCCTAAATTTAATGCACTGTTGATATTCAACTGCGCTGAGACGGAAATGGCAGGATTTATAAATTTTTCTTACTTAAGTTTTTACATTGGTAGTTCTCTTTTCCGGTAGCGCGTGCGCAGATCCTATGGCAACCACGAACGTACCTGTAACAATAATTACAAATTAAATATAATTTAATAAAGTTACATGATATTTTAAACATGCACTGTATTATAGATTATTACTAAGTTAACGTTTTTCCGCGTCTTCACTCCAGAGGTCTGTCCCGCAGAAATCGTGAATTCTATGGCCACTACGAAACTTACCAATACTGTAGCTTATATATATATACTTAAATAAAAGAATTTTCGTAATCGAATCATTATTTCCAGAGATTACCCATTACAAACATATAAACATACAATGTTACCTCCTTATTATATCAGTTAAGATAACAAGATTATTGCACTAAAAAACGATGTTGAACCATGTATGTTTAATGTTTGTGAAAAATATTATAAAATAGTTTTCATAAAATCAGGCGCGTGGTAGTAGGTAATCCAATACGCAACTACGGGCCAGAGTATAAACATTTAAAACGACGCTAGTCGCGAACGACTTTTAGGGGACAAAACGCCTATTCGTTTCATACCCGCACGACCCAAAATTCAGTAGTTTTTTGTACTTTCTGACATGACTTTAAAAAAAAGGCTTAGATCAAAATGTAGATAGTTAAATTGTCTTTGAGATGGTATTATTTTCATTAAAATATGACCGGCGGTTTTGGTGCGATTGTCGTGTTCTTGTCCGTGTTAAACATAACTTTACAAATTAAGGTAACAAGATAGGTTGTAGAATTATTGACCTAAAAGACGATGTTGAACCTTGTATGTTTAATGTTTGTGAAGAAATTATAAAATAGTTTTCATAACATCAGGCGCGTGGTAGTAGGTAATCCAACACGCAACTACGGGCCAGAGTATAAACATTTTAGTAACTTTAACAGAATACACGGGTTGATCACCGATATATCGAGTCTCCTATTAAATTTGTAGCGTTGTGTAATATCTGGACAGACGGACAGGACGAAATTCCTCTTAGAAGAGTGCCAGATTTTTGCCATTTAGCTTAGGAACCCTTAAATCCGAGCCATTCAAGCATAATATTACACAATACAGCTTTGAAAAAAAAAAAAGAAAGAAAGAAAATACCTACATTATTTAGCACAGACTAAAAGACACACAATATAGATACTAGATTCATAATAATATAGGTACATCAGATTAAATACAAATAAAAATAAAATAATAAACTGGCCTCGCGCACCAAAGGTTCCGCACCACTATCGCTTAAAACGGCGAAAAAATCACGTTTGTTGCATGGGAGCCTCACATAAATATTTATTTTATTATGTTTTTAGTTTTTTTTTATAGCGGCAACAGAAATACATCATATGTGAAAATTTCAACTGTCTAGCTATCACGGTTCATGAGATACAGCCTGGTGACAGACGGACAGATATACAGACAGACAGACGGATCGTGGAGTCTTAGTAATAGGGTCCCGTTTTTACCCTTTGGGTACGGAACCCTAAAAAGCGTAAAGTTAGCAGGAAAGTGTGCCTCACGACTGCGCCAGAAAGGTCCAGTTCAACAAAAATGCAGACAACTAGTGCCTACTTCGTAATTATTCAATAAATGATTACGAGTATTAAGCGGTTTCAAAAATTGTTTATGATATATTTTTTTAATACTTATGGACAAAGCTTTACTCTACTATTAAACTGGGCAGCAGAACATTTCTCAATTCTCCATAGCCCAGTTGGTAATTGGACGATGGAAACTTGTAATTTTCCCCATTGACCAATTGGACAGATTTCAATTGGTCCATGGAGCACCGACGTGCCTGACGCTGGTTTTCAACTGGACCTGATGTGTGAGGTGACGGATGTAAATCAATTTTATACTGCAAGGTGACGTGTGTATGTATACTTAAATAAAATATATTTGTGCCCATTAAAAATAGTGAATAATGTGCGAATATGGACATAAATAGTGTGAAAATGAGTAGGTAACTTTGCAGTCTATGATACTCGTACATGTGGCATGTCGCAATAACTGAATTTAAGACAGTCCTAAATACGTTATGGCTCCTGAAATTGATGCTAACTAACTTTGGACGATCTACGAGATAAAACTAACTTAGCTTAAGGACACGATTCAATTTGGTCTGTCGGCAGATTGGTCAGATATTTTCTCACGTATTGACCAGACTTAGGTTACGATTACGAGGCTCAAGAGCGTGTTAAAGAAAAGTTAATACAGTAAATCAAAAAACCCGACTGCTTAAGAAGCGAAAAAAAAGACGTTAACAAGAAGAAAATCAGCAGTCGGAGGATACATATTCGCGAGCTGGCTGACCAAAACCAGATGTATCCTCCGACTGCATAGCATGATTTTCTTCATGTTTACGTCTTTTTAGATCGCTTCTTAAGCAGTCCGGTTTTTTGAATTAACTTTTTTATTTATAACTTTTAGTTGGCATTTTTTATTCGAATTATGTTCTATTAAAAATAAATAAGTGTTATATATTTTAGAAATCACCTCTTTAAACCCTTTATTTTGATAACCTACGCAATAGGTTTGGAAGAAAAAAAAGGTACCCAAAATATGGAGCCAAAAAGCCACCATTTTTCTATTTTCCAATTTTAATGTAGCCAGTGTGTGACACTTGCAAGGTTAAGACGAATCGAAAGACGTAAAAATCATCAAAATCGGACAACGCGTTTGGTCTCTAGAACGCCACATAGGAACATACATACAGAGATTGATAAATACATTACCCTCCTTCGGCAGTCGGGAAAAAGGATTAGTTGGTATTTTTTATTCGAATTATGTTCTTTTAAAAATAAATAAGTGTTATATATTTTTGGAATCACCTCTTTAAACCCTTTATTTTGGTTGGTTGGTTTGGAAGAAAAAAAAAGGTACCCAAAATATGGAGCCAAAAGCCACCATTTTTCTATTTTCCAATTATAACGTAGCCAGTGTATTTTAACACTCGCAAGGTTAAGAAGAATCGTTTGACGCAAAAATCATCAAAATCGGACAACGCGTTTGGTCTCTAGAACGCCACATAGGAACATACATACAGAGATTGATAAATACATTACCCTCCTTCGGCAGTCGGGAAAAAGGATTAGCTAATTTAAGTTCGTTACAGAGGTAACATTCCCGGGTGCACCAGACGTAAGGTCGCAAAAGTATTTTATTAGATTTCTACCTTACTTACAATTTAAACTTGGTTAGGTGGACGGTTATCTCGGTGTACTGACTTTAGTATCGTCACACGTGTACGCGATTACCATTGATATTTTTTTAACGTTTTAATAGTGACATCTGTCATAAATCATAGTGATCTGTGATAAAACAAAATATATGTACCTAAAAACGATGCCATGAAAAAAAACCATGTGTTTTTGTAGGTTAAGTGAACCTACTTTTCTTAACTATATAATGGTAAAAACAATAAGAAAATGGTATAATGGTATAAACAATGGTGATGGTATAAACAAGATTTATTTTGATTGTTATTTTGTTTCATAAAAAGACGTTCACGATTTAACTTTGCAAAATGTGATTGATGGAATAATTCGTTAATATAGATACTGGGTAGGTACCGTGTTTGTTTACCAAATAAAGTATACTAATAATATAAACAAACTGTAAACGATAACTCAACAGAACATGGCATTAGTAGAGGTTGCCAAAAAAAAAAAACAAAGATTTCTTTTTAATTTTTTTTAAAATTTTATTCATGACCATAGATACAAGTCTTTCAGTCGGATACATAAATATGGGTTTTAACTTTCTTTAGTATGCATTAGAATGCGGATGTAACAGATTCTAATGTTTTTTGGAGTATTTGGCAGCAAATTGTATCGAGTCAGCCTTCCCAGTAAGCTTTGCAGAGGTAGTCAATACTACAATAAAATACTCCGCTCCACTATCCCGAGATCGCTTCTGTCAATGATTTCACATATTGTCCAGTTGCGTAGACAGTTGAGACACAAAACTACACCAATTTTATATCACAATATCCACTAGAAATCAATTTGCAAATAATATTAACAGCCGCTGAACATCACTCGAAAAAATCCCGCCAAAAACTCTCATTTCTTTTTAAGTTTTTCAGGTGTTGTCAGCTTATGAGTAATCAATCATAACAAGTCGATATCAACGAGAAGCAGTGTTACCTACTGTAGTACAATTTTATCTATCAAAGTCAAATAAACCATTCATTGTGTCAACATTACTATCAGCAAGTGTACACGATTATATTTATTTAATAGGTAAAATAAATCGAATTTATTTACCACAGGGCAAGTTTGTGTTTTCTGTTTGAAATAATTATATTTGGCTAATCTATACTTAATATAATAAAGAGGAAAGATTTGTATGTAACGAATAAACTTATAAACTACTAGACCGATTTCAAAAATTCTTCCACCGTTGGGAAGCTACACTATCCCCGGGTGACATAGGCTACTTTTTAGGGTTCCGTACCCAAAGGGTAAAAACGGGACCTTATTACTAAGACTCCGCGGTACGTCTGTCTCCAGGCTGTATCTCATGAACCGTGATAACTAGGCAGTTGAAATTTTCACAGATGATGTATTTCTGTTGCCGCTATAACAAAAAATACTAAACACCGAATAAAATAAATATTTAAGTGGGGCTCACATCACATCACATCATCAGCCTATTAATGTTCCCACTGCTGGGACACAGGCCTCCTCTCTGTGAGAGGGAATGGGCCGTAATCCACCACGCGGGCCCAGTGCGGGTTGGTGGATGTCACATGTCTTCAAATTTAACAACAATACACATACAACAATTTATTTGCCGTTGTTTGCGATAATGGTACGGAACCCTTTGTGCGCGAGTCCGGCTCGCACTTTGCCGGTTTTTTTATCTCTGTTTTCCCACGGGAACGGGAACTACGCGAGTAAAACTGCGAGGCGTCCGCTGGTTTCTATTAAAAATGTGAGCTTATTTCTTCGAGTAGGTCCATCATCAGCATTGTTTCAGCCGAAAGACGTCCCCTAATGAACATAGGCCTCCTCCATGTTGGTGACACATGGAGGAGGCCTATCGACCGGTCCCGTGCATCTCGCATCCACCCGATCCCTGCAACTTTAACCAAGTCATATTGGCCCACCCAGTTGGGAGGCCATACAAAGCTACGTCTTCCGGTTCGCGGTCGCCACTCCAGAACTTTACGGCCCCATCGGCCATCCGTTCTGCGAGCAATGTGCCCTGCCCACTGCCACTTAAGTTAGGTAATTCTTTGGGCTATGTCGGTAACTTTGGTCATCCTACGGATAGCCACATTTATGATGAGATCACGCAAGGGAACCCCGGCCATCTCATAGGTCACGTGGTGAATCTTCTATCTATATATATATAAAAGGGAAAGTATGTATGTATGTTCCTTATAGACTCCGAAACGGCTGGACCGATTTAAAAAATTCTTTCACCGTTGAGAAGCTACACTATCCCCACGTGACATAGGCTACTTTTTATCCCTGTATTCATTCCCACGTGAACGGGAACTACGCGGGTGAAACCGCGAGTGTCCGCTAGAATCATATAAATATCAAGTCGGTTGCAAGTTACCAGGGTCCTAGGAGCTTAAATAAAACCGATACCAATCTTACAATCCGACCATTTTCTAAGTTTCTTTACCACCTACGAAAAAAAAAACACATGCTAAAATCTTAGAATAAGAAATTTTACAATCATTTTCCCAAAGCGTTGGCCCCGTGGACTATCCGAAGGAACCGTTATTATGTGGGTTTCTCAAAAAAAGTTGCTTGGGGCAATCAGCAAAAATGTGACTTTGAGCCGGATCAGTAGGTACTTCCAGAGATTTAATACAATTTACAACATATAAAATCAGTTTTATCATTTCAGCTGAAATACGTCCAATGCTGGACATAGGTCTCCTCCAGGCGTCGCCACAAAAAAAACAAAAATCACAACAAAAATCTGTTTAACTCATTATAATATCAGTTTAGAAGAAATAATACAGTGTTAATATCGTTGTCATTCCAAATTTATAAAGAAGACACGAAATTCCTTAATTACGCACACTCCGAGGATTATAAGGGCTCTGTGGCTCTTCTACGTTCAAAATTCAAATACAGTCATCGACAATATATGTTGACGTATTGATTTCTTAATATCAGCCATTTGTCACGCGTCAAGGACTCCTTGAAATAAGCCATCGATTAACTTGACTACCTACTGTTAAATTAAATTGTGGCCTAGTTTCCGATGCGTGTTGACTGTTGGTATTGGTACCACGGCCTAGTAAATGAAACCAATCTAAAGTACTAATGTGTTACTAAGAGTGGACCTGTTATTAGGTCTAATAATGGTCAATAACATACGGACATGACAGGTTAAATAAGCAAGCGAGACTCCGCAGATTATCAGTTAAAAATATTTTTAACTCATAATTTCAAGTAACTACGCTTATAGTTCTCGCCAAACTTCTTGGTTGCCTTGAAGTTGGCTACAATGGCTGCGCAGTAGAACATCTCATACAAAAACAGCACCGTTTCGTGCCTCGCGCATCCGGTAAACCAACTTCAGGGCGGCCAAGAAGTTTGGCGAGAACTATAATACTTTTTATGACTACAATATCAAAGCGATTTATTCAACTCACACGAACTTCAGGAAAAATTTCTGGGGCTGTGTGGTCGATGCGGCCCGCACATCACATGTCTACGATTTTTTGGTTCTAGGACATGCCGGTTTCCTCACGATGTTGTTAGTTAGTTACTTGAAATTAATTAAAGGTTGAGATTTTTTTTTTTATTTAATCCCTTTCAACCCTACACAGCTGAATTACCTTTCTTGATAACGTCAAGAAAAGTAAGTAGGTACCATTTTAAGGCCTTCGTTCACATTCTTATTTATTTATTTAGAATAACCACCCATTATTGACATTTCGCCCATTATTGACATGATTATTATTATTGACAATTATGATTGTTATCTTTATTATTATTACTTTTTAAATTATGATTATTATTTTGTGTTTGGTTATTATTATTGTGTGGTGAATCTCTCCTAATATTGACATTATTATTATTGATACTTATGATTATTATCTTTATTATTTTTTCATATTATATTGACATTTATTTAATTCAATAATACAATTTTAAGGGGCTTATCTGTTTGGAGACTGCATGATTTTGATCAATAACAATTTTAACTATTTGTAACTTTATTTTATATTTGCACGCCGAAATTAAAGAACGGATAAGAGAACAATTTTGTACATTTTACCAACCTTCTGTACCTTATTTATGCAAATAAATGAATTTTGATTTGATTTTGATTTGATTTGATTTAAGAAGAAACGCCAATAACATAGGTAGTACTTTTTATGACTACACAATCAAAACGATTTATTCAACTCACACGAACTTCAGGCAAAATTTCAGTGGTTTTTCTCTGAATTTTCTGAACAAATAAACTTAGCGTATATTTTTCGCACTTAAACATAAAATACGGGGTAATTACCAACGAATGCGAAGTACGGAAACTCATTAGTTAGTCCAATGTAATCTATGGCACTAGGGGCAGTGAGGCTGCCTGTGAAAAATATGGGACCTACTTGAAAACAAAAGGAGGAAGGAGGAACTTTGAAAAATGGTGGTTTGAAAAAAGAAGCAGTGTTTTGTTTTGTGAGCAGTGGTGGCCCAGTGGTATCGGCCGCGACTTACAAGTTGTAGGTCGTGGGTTCGAGCCCAGGCAGGCGCTTTACTTTGTGAAAATTATTTCATCACCACTGCTCTCAAAACGGTGAAGGAAAACATCGTGAGTAAACCGGCATGTCTTAGAATCAAAAATTCGAAGACATGTGACATCCACCAACCCTCTCTCAGAGAGGAGGCCTGTGTCCCAGCAGTGGGAACATTCATAGGCTGATGATGTGATGATGTGTTTTGTTTTGAAGATTACTTAGGCCCGCTATCATTAACACTAGTCACTACGCGACACCTATATCCTAAAACCTGAATATTTTTACAGTGACGTGCACTGCAAACATACAATACAGTACAGTGTTTCATTCGGACAATAGCTAATTCGACAGACGTTTCTGTTCAAACTGAGTAAGTACCTACAAAATACATGTCACATAAGAAAGGACTTAGATATGTCACATAAGAAAGGAGGAGAACCAAAGTTACCGACATAGCCCGAAGAATTGCTAAACTTAAGTGGCAGTGGGCAGGGCACATTGCTCGCAGAACGGATGGCCGTTGGGGCCGAAAAGTTCTGGAATGGCGACCGCGAACCGGAAGACGATATGTTGGAAGGCCTCCCACTAGGTGGACCGATGACCTGGTTAAGGTTGCGGGAAGGCGCTGGATGCGAGACGCACGGGATCGGTCAATGTGGCGACGCCTGGGGGAGGCCTATGTCCAACAGTGGACGTCTTTCGGCTGAAATGATGATGATGAAGAAAGGACTAAATTATCCTGAATTTTCCGGTTATGTATTTTTTTTTTTTTCCCTAAAATACTTCAGAAAAAAAATTAAAAAAAAACCTGCTCTGCCAAGAGACGAAGAAAACAAACCTTAAAGAAAACAAACCTTTTTGTTATTGTAAGTAAATCTAAGTTGCGGAAGAGTGGAGTGTCCTAATACAGGCATTTATTTGCTTAAAAGGACACTTCTGACACTAGCTATGTACTACAAAAATTGTTAAAGAAAATAAACTATTTGTATTTGTAAACTATTTGTATTAATCGGACTCTAGTAACAAACATTTTAAAACAAAAAATACTTTAATAGGTCCAACCGTTCTACAGTGAAACGCTTACCAACGAACAGTATTTCATTTTAGGGTTCCGTACCCAAATGGTAAAACGGGACCCGGTTACTAAGATTACAGGCGTGATGTTACGTAATAAATTCATAACGTACAGGACCTACAAGTTTATCACACAAAAGCATAACACATTATGAAACCATTAGCAATACAGGAGCACGGTACTCTAGATGAAGCAATTGTCACGCCGCGAGCGCATTGAAAAAACACACAAACGAAATTATGAATGAGCGTTTGCAAGTGTGCCTAAATATGTGTGAAATCGTGGCTGCTACAATTTCAAAACCGTGTAAAACTTTGTTACGGCTGAAAAGTACACTTGATTCAATTTTCTGGCAAAATTAAACTAAAATACCTAAATTAAAACACCGCTACATTTGGATAGTACTTTCATGTTTTTATTTTTCGAAGGGATATAACGATAGAAGAGAAGTATATTGTATAGTGAGTACTTATGTCCGCCGCTCGTCTATGGAATGCATTGCCTGTAACAATAAAACGCGCGCAATCACTACCGATCTTTAAAAGACTGGTGAAGGAGCACTACCTGTCACTGTGATCTTCTTGTTGGAGCTGTATTGTTTTCTTGACTGTATATTTATATGTATGTATGTATTTATGTATCTATTTTAGTATTTTGTATTTAGTGCTTACTATGTTTGTTACTTATTGCTTTATTCAAACTTGCACCAAGTGCAACCCCATGTCGTGTCCAGGCTATCTCTCTCCATTCTTGTTTGCCTGGAAGAGATCGCAGAACGCGATAAGGCCGCCTGTTGTATGTTTGTTTTAATTTTAAGGTTTCCATATGTATTATTGTTTTTATCTTGGTGTACAATAAAGTATATATAAATAAATAAATAAAACAAAACTGAAGAAATGTCGGCACTTTGTGAGTTTGTTCGAGTCCAAATAAGTAGGTATGTATCTTAATAGTCTCGAGCCAATGCCACGTAAAATTCCACAAACACTTTTGCCTACCTGAGTAGTGAATACAAGACTGCACGCTTAGTATTCATTCGCTCTTGCGATCACGTATCAATGGACCAACGACGACGCAGACTCTTAACGCCATAATTATGTCATAACCATTCAAAAAAGTATGACATTTAGAGAACAATTACTCACTCAAATATTATTATCTAAAAATTCATTACCTACATAGTTAAAAACCTCTGATAATGAATCAAGCACGGAACAGCGCATCCGTTGTACATATATTCACCATATGTAAGAGCTCGTTCACATAGAGGTCCGTTTTACAGGTCCACTTTATCGTATACGTTTTTATTCGGTTCTGACGTATGTACTTGTAAGAGCGTATTCACATATGTCAGTATTCCAGATCCAGTAAAAAATACCGATCCGACAAAACATACAGAAGTCCGAATTACTGGTCCACTTTATCGTATACGTTTTTACTCGGCAATGGCGTAGGTATGAGCGAGATCACACACACAATAGTATTAGAATACAGCCCCCGTACTCTGACATGTAAAAACTATCATAGTTCGACTGTGAAAAAGTCATATACATTTGTCCCTTACGCACACTCAAAATAACTTTACTCTAAGAGCTTATGGTCACCCCCCTGATTCGTTTTGTATGAAAGTTGGTGGCACACTGACTAAATGTGGTGTGAACATTACCCCCAGTAGCGACGGATCCGTTAAAACGGGACTGTAAATGCAGTGTGAACATTACTCCCAGTAGCGACGGATCCGTCAAAACGGGACTGTAAATGCGGTGTGATCATTACCCCCAGTAGCGACGGATCCGTCAAAACGGGTCTGTAAATGCGGTGTGAACATCACCTCCAGTAGCGAAGGATCCGTTAAAAACGATCCTAGAAATACGTATGTTCTGTGTGAACGTACCCTTATGTCAAAAACCTAACCTTGCGACACTTTGACTAACAAGCGTTTTACTGTGATGCAAAACACACAGATTCTTATCGAACCGACCTTGAATTACAATTAGAATGACATTATTTGAATCTGAGCAGTGTGAAGGCCACTCATGACTAAAAATGAGAGCAAATATTTAGTAAGTATTTTTAGTGATAAGAATATGTTTCCGGTAACTACACAATTCTTCCGTTGTTCTCTTTGCTTATCTCTCTGAATGAAAATGAATATTGCTCTGGTTTCAACACATTTTCATCCGGTGTAAGTTTCGAACGAAAATAATTTACTAAAACCGGGCCGCGGACGGAATAATTGACTGAAACCGATTTTCGTATTAACTGATGCTTCGTCTCAATTCTACAATAATATTATTTTTGGTTTTGAATTGTATTAATACTTTCAGACATCAGATGTAATGTTGCGTAATTGTAAACTTTCTATATATATTGTGAACTCTTCTCAAATACTTTTTTCACAATACATCCGTGTCTTATTGAAAAGAAAGAGTTTATAATATCTCACGATTTATTATAAACACCAGCTTCTGCCAGCGGCTTCTCCCGCCAGAACGTCAAATATTCCCATGGAAACATACTCCCGTAATGAAAATTATCCTATGACCTGATCTACCCATGTGCCAAGTTTCATCCAAAGCAGTACGTAGAGTTAAGTGAAAAGGTGACAGACAAACAGAGCTACCTTCGCATTTATGATAATGTATTGGTATGGATACGGTGTTAGCAAAAAACCCGGTGACATAACTACAGAACTAAACGTTGTATAAAACGTAAAATTTCGCCAATATGCTAAAATAACATAAAAGCAAGAAAATTCGGGCGCCATTTTCTCTCTCCGTCCCTAATTCGCTCATACGCACTTTGATTACAAGTGCTTTTCATTCCGTCGGCTAGGTTACAAGCGGCTGCAAATTAGACGCGAACCAATTAACGATGTTAATTGGGCCAAGTGGAATGTAGGTAATTTTAGGCCTTTTAACTTTGAAGCCTTTGGCAAAATGGAGGTTTCTTGCGAAGATATTTAGCTTCACGAAAACATCTGCTGTGACAAGACGGTTGAATGGTTTCTCCGGCACTTTAATTGCGTAATCACAGAATTAAAATTAGAAGAATTAGAATTTATTTATTTGTAAGAATGTAGTTTTACATAGTATGGTGTTAATATTTTTGTTAGTTCTATACATTCTACCACGAAATATATGGTGTACAAATATTGAATTGTCATTCTTAACTAAGTACAAAATTAATTTCAAGATTTGCAATTTACAGTCAGTCCGATATGAATTATTCGATAAGAATTCAAATTAGGTAATTGTTACTTTCACATCACACATCACATCACCAGCATGTTCCCACAGCTGGGACACAGGCCTCCTCTCTTTGAGGGAGAGAATGAACCATAATCCACCACGCGGGCCCAGTGCGGGTTGGTGGATGTCACATCTCTTCGAATTTTTGGTTCTAAGACATGCCAGTTTCCTCACGATGTTTTCCTTCACCGTTTTGGAAGCAGTGGTGATGAAATAATTTACACAAAGTAAAGCGCCTGCCTGGGTTCGTACCCACGACCAACGACTTGTAAGTCGCGGCCGATACCACTGGACCACCACCGCTCCGCTTTGTCCACGTGGAAGTCGGCAATTATACCAAGCGAACGTAATCCTGAGGTAAAAAGTACATATCGTATGTTCCAATCCAGGACACAGAATATACCGTGTATACGTTGCTATGCATTAAGTAAAAAGCTGTTATTTTGGACATTACAAAACACTTCAATTTTATGAGTAGGTACGGGTGAATGAATTACTATAAGCCAGCCACTCGATATTCGACATAAGTGGCTGATAAAATTAATCTATACACTCTATTCCGATAGAAGGTACGGATAAGCCAGTTAAGTACCTAAATATTGGTTCATAACTTTCCTCTACTAACCTTTTAGTTTCCAGCAGTTCTAAAAGCTTTATTTACATAAAAACAAACAACTGCTTTTCAACATACGCTACTCTCTGAACTTTTAAACTTACTTTTTAATTAACTCTAAAACTAACACTGCGCTATGCATTCAAGCTGACGAAGAATTTCGGACTGAGGTTTATGTAGCCCGGTCAGAGCTTGGCGGTTGGAGAAACAGAAGATCAACTTCACGAAAAGTTGTGGTATTCATAAGAAAATCAACTTCTTTAGAAGGCGTCGGAGAACGGACAATCCTTTCACTAAGCTCAAGTCTGACTTCTCTATGAATGTATCTACGATAAGATTCTACGAAAGAATGTTACCATACGCGGGTCGATCGAAATAACTTAATAATTGTAGGTACTACACTTCATAAAAGATAGCTTGAACCCTGTGACATATGTCAAACTGACAAACCTGTCAAGCGCTATTGTTACTGTATACTGACAGCTGTCGCAGAGATCAAGCTATCTTTTATGAAGTATAAAGTATAATAGGTAGCTTGTGTAGTAGATTTATTTGCAAAAATACAGGTGCTTACATAATAACATGGTAAAATTATTTTAGTATTATATTATAGTATTAGACTTATCAGTCGTGCAAATATTTCTAGTAAATGCATAATAATATTATGACATTATGCTAAATTAACAACAAAAATGAAACCTTTCCCTCATCAGCCTTTTAATGTTCCCACTGCTGGGACACAGGCCTCCTCTCTGTGAGAGAGTTAATGGGCCATAATCCACCACGCGGGCCCAGTGCGGGTTGGTAGATGTCTTCCAATTTTTAGTTCTAGGACATGCTGGTTTCCTCACGATGATTTCCTTCACCGTTTTGAGAGCAGTGGTGATGAAATAATTTACACAAAGTAAAGCGCCTGCCTGGGTTCGAACCCACGACCTACGAAACGTAACCTTTCCCTACAACACAATACTGCACCTCGAGAATAGTGTGGTATGGTCTTTACTTTTATTCTAAACAAACGGACCATGTTTGTACGTAAGTATACGACGCAAATAGCTTTTAAATGAGGTAAATATAGAACCTAAATAGGTACCTGCTGGTGCTAAAATAGACTTGTTTATAGGCCATTATTTATAATTAATAACAGCACCTTAGTTATGGTATATTTTGTTGTTGGTTTTCCTAACCGTAGATAATGAATTAATACAAATTTAATATCTTTAGTTCTTCAGTACTATGAACCGAGTCATGTTTTTTTTTCTATGACCTAACCCCACTTATTTTAAGAGGAAATACGGTTGCAGATATCCGATTGAATATCCTAAATAATAAGTCATAATTCGAGGTTTCACTCTTGCCTATTTCCTCATCCGATATTGGACCAATTTAAAATAAACTCCATAAACTGAAAAGAAAGATATACTGTGACCCTATGTTTTCCTTTTTGATGATACACTATCTTTAGAAGCACTAGAACCCTCAAAAAAAATCCTCTTAATTCAAGAGAGAAAAGAATCTATAATCCATTTGCGATAACATTAGACGTTTAAATTTGCCCATTTTACAGCCCTTTCAACCGATTTTGACTTATATTGCGTTGGTGATACGACAAATGGTAGCTGTAGTAAAAAGTTGGTTTTGGTAACAGGTTTATGCTTTTTATGTCATCCTTATGTTTACAGGATAGAACTCAAAATCGGTTGAACGGACTGTAAAAAGATTCGGTAACATGTCTAATGTTATTTCAAACGGAGTTTAATGAATAAAAAAAACTAAGCAATCGCGCTCTATCATCGACCACATCATCGCTTACCATCAGTTGAGACGCTTATCAGAATATTCTAAAAATAATAAAATCATCAACTTTGTACCTATTTTTCTGATCTTTCATGTCTGTTATTATTTGCTAAATAAATAAAAATATGGCCATGTATCGTTGAGGGTTTTCTGCACGTTTCTACTCCTTGTCCCAGGGTTGAGTTCTGATGAATGAACCATCCTCTGCCCCCCCACTTCCCTTCGCAAGCCCCGGGCGCTCGAGCCTCCGCTCTTATCTATTGTTCCCGAAGAACTAGGTACCTCCAGCCTCCACCAACCCGCAGTGTATGCATTCTGCCGGCTTAGCAGACTTTAAAATTCATACAAGGATTTCAAAAGGAAAGATTTGTATTATGTTTACGGTAAATGTGAATCGGTGGGGAAATTATTCAGTTGATGCTGATGGGTATAATAGTTTGGTTACTAAGTGGCGGATTGGATGGAGATTTTAAAGGTTATTGGGGTGGAAAAAAAGTTGAAAAGTCAATGTCAAAGTTCTTTATTTCAATTATGCCATTAAGCGGCATTTTTGAACGTCAAAAATTTATTAGAAATAATAATTGTTTCTACCAAAAAGCATTCATAACCTAAACAGATTTTGGGTAGCTTAATTGTGGTAGGTATTTAATATGTTGTATAGCGTGAAAATACTAACGGGAAATTACGAATTTTCTCAGTAGCAACTCATTGTGGATCTGTGCCCAATAGAGTTGGCTATTAACTGGCGAAATCTGGATTGTGGATGGCATCTATGCCTGCCTACCACTTCGGGAAATACAGGCGTGGTTTTGTTTTAGGTATGTTTGTTCTAAGTAGGTAATACCTATAATTTACCTACTTAATTACCCATATAATGTGTCTGCATGATAACAAATCATCCAGGCACATTATAACAAAGATAACATACTAATTCCATGCATTATAATGATGTAACCTATTCATTAGCAGCTGTCACAGCGTAGTGTTGCCATTATTCGCGAATTAGTATGCAAATAAGACAAGGAAAAGTAAGCGGCATCGACAATAACTGCATGGATTATCATAATTACCTGTATTAGAGACATATGCTTGGGAAATAACAAATGAGTAATTTAGAAATAGAATTTTCCATTTCAGATATAAAAAAGTAGAGCGTAGAATAAAAAAAGCACTCAATAAGGAATTCAAATCCGAACGTTCCTATTCCTCCTTTACCACGCTGAAAATAGGTAACATATTTAATATTCATTATTTATTTGTATATGTAAAATAACGCTGCAGAAGTAACCCTCAAACGCGCACGTGCTTTTTCGCCGTTCCACATAGACTGGCCATTTTATTCGAAGAAACTCTCAATGCAACACAAAAACTGTATTTTATATGTAAAACGTGAGAAAAGAGTATTCTATTTTTAAAATCTGTGAACTGTATGGGTTGAGATTTACAGCGAGCGTTGTGAGGCGAGACGGAGATATATTTTCACCTTCGAGTTTTTTTTGAAATAGCTGTCACTCTAGAATGTTAGTATTTTCGAATAAAGAATAAGGGAGGAGGTGGAGCTGGGCGCATAATATTTTTATTTTTATAAAAGTCCGCTTCACTTACACTGTAGGGGAGTGGGCTTTTCGGGCATTTTGATTATTCAATTCATGCTCTGATAAGCTGCTCCGCAGTGCTACACTCTAAGCATCAAACATCAAAAAGTTACAGTCTGGATATTGAGGAATTGATTCTATTATTATTTAGTTAGGTTGGTTTTATTTTCGGTATTTCGACAAAGATTTCGTATGTCTATATAGTCGTATATAGTCCATATTCCTATTATATATCTGTCATCCCTCTTCAATCATAATTACATCATGTGCCAATACGCTTGCTACACCGACCAACAAAATCCCTTTGGCTTATAATTTCCTTGGTCCATTTGTAGCAGCAATATTCCAACACAGAAAGCTTTCGATAAACGGTCTTACTCAATCTCAGTGGAGAGCTAATGAGGCGTCGGCTGCAGTAGCACTACGTTCACTACCACAGAGCATGGAGTTGCCGCACTGGCATCGACTCGAGTCGCCATAACTAATTGTAATAATGGAGCTCGTGGTTAACTAGTAACGCCAGCACGGGTAATTTTTTTGGATTAAGACGACGACTAACGCCAACGACCTTGAGGGAACAAAACGCGCACTCGTTTGACACCCGCGCGACCCAAAATTAAGTAGTTTTTTGTACTTTCCTTATTATTCTATGACTTTAAAAAAAAAAGTTTCAGATCAAAATGTAGATAATTAAATTGTCTTTGAGATGGTGTCGATTTCATTAAAATACGCCCAGCGGTTTTGGCGCGATTGTCGTGTTTTTGTCCATTTTAGACATAACTTTACAAATTAATTACACCATGTTAAACGAATAAAATTCAAAATTTTCTTAGATCAAATTATTTAGAAAATGGTCTTATGTAACATATATTTTTACCAAAAAAATGCGACTAGCCGTTTAGACGTGATTCTCATTTTAAAATCAGCTACTCAAGGGAATCGGCACCTTAAAAAGCTTCTGCGTACCTCGGCAAGCACGTTAAACGGTTGGTTTCGGCTGTCATTTCTAGGTATTGATAGGTGTCATTTCTAGATAGTAGATAGGTTGTCAGAGGTCAAGGCAAGATAGGGGTCACCGCATTTTAAATACTGGCACTCAGCTGCATTCACTTGGACTTGAAGTCGACCCCAACAAGGTTGGGCAAAGACCTAATAGTATTAGTGCCCCGGCAATGTGCGCTGAGCACAAGTTTCGGCTGCCATAGCCATAAACATTGTCAGAATATTTATGGGCCCTCAATATCTATGAGCTTACGGCGACGCTCAGAGACACACTTGGTTTCTATAATAAGTTTCTGTCTATACCGTCTCTCTAGCAGTGATCGTCTCGGTGTCTCAGCACTCTGTGTTCACTACATATCACTACATTGCGCTGCACCCGTTTCAACACAAGATTACAGCAGACGTGCTTCGAGAAATGTAGCACGAGACACGAATAAAAGCAACGGCAGCGAGAGGGTTGATTAGCTCCTGTAGTCCGGTGACTGTTTTCTGTGTTGGCAATTTATTGTGATACAGATACTTATGATTTTGCTGTAGTAGAATTTTGTACATAAGAAAAGGGAAAGGAAGCGAAAATGGGTGTCTAAAGAACATATAAAAGGGCCAGCGTAAGGCTATATATACGTGGCTGAGAACTGGTCGAAGAAAATTTGAATTAAGAACAAGGAATCATCGACATGAAGAGGAGGCCCTGATAAATTTCTTCCACTCGAAGTTACTGACTTTTGGTATTATTATGATGGTAACATTGTAATAAAATTGCAGGGGCCTTATCATGACGTGCCAAAACTTTCATGGTTCAACTGTAATATGAACGTCGCGCATTTCGCCGCAAATGGTTTATTTAGTTAATCTGGTCGTTGCGGCGACTGATCGAGGTCGAGATCGTGGCTGCGTAGTGCGCGAGGTCCCTAAGAGATGAGGAGCTATTTGGATTTTTTATTCATTTCAAAACCTAGTACTCGTAAAGACCTAAAATGAAATTTTACAGGAGAGCGCATGAACGTAAAACATAACCCTTGTTTCGCCGTAGTCGGGTAAAAATAGGTCAGCTGCCATTGGAAAGTATTTATGTTAGGTAAAAAATACTATTGGTAAAAACCACCAAAGTCCAGAGGCTTACTAGGTTTTAAACTGTCCACGAGGGAGTGAATAGTGCAGTTACTAGGTATCGATGCTTAAATAATATATTTTTCAATACAGTTGTTAAACATGGCGTACTTTCAGAGGCTATAATTATGATTCGAAAATTAAATCTTATGCATAGGCATCTTTCTGTTACGCGGTCGTGACTTTTGTTTACGAGCTCGATCATTAGTTTTGCAGTTTAGTTTTAAAGGACATGGCTAAATAAAGTATGGACGACTGCCCTAGCAATGAATAAACATTTTAACTAGTATTATGTAATTCTGAATAGCTGAATATGAGTATTTCGTATGAAAAAAGTTACAGACACTTTTTATATCGTCACAATCCTGAAAATAAAATCGTAGAAACGGCTACATTAATAGGTATACAAACTTGTAAAAGAATAAGATTTTGCTATGATACTTTATTAAGGCGTTCAGAGGAGCTCGTGGCTTAATAATAACAGACGCATAGGTCGATCTTCAAGGTTAAGCAACGCTAGCCGAGGTCATTCCGTGGTTCCATCGTGTACAATCTTTACATTTTCCTTCGTGTGTTGGAAAGCTAGTTAAGCCGTTGGTCCCGGCTGTCATTTGAAGATCTTTCATTTGTTGCTACACCACAGTTCATGCATCTCATGATGAATCAATACGCAATTGAAAATTAAGACCATACTAGTTGGCTCTGTATTAATACATAATACCCGGCGAAAGGTACTTCGTTCAAAGTGAGTTCCCATGACACCCTCAACATGTTTATTTTTATTTGGTTCTAATCGAATCGAACTTTTTAGTGTCAGCACTATTTAAGCGCCGTTGCTTTCCAGATTTTGCCAATAATTTCTAGAAATCAGATAATCTCTAAGGTTTTAAGATAGGAAAGGAAAGGAACAAAAATAAATAATAATGAATACTGTTCGTTTCGACTTACGCAAATGTATTTAAAAGTAGGTTTATTGACTACAATTTTTCGTAGAACGGAATCTTATGTTCTTCTTGTCAAACAAAAACATGAAAATCTTTTAATTATTTGATTAATTCACGAAAGTTCTAGTAGATTAATAAAACTGTAATAATTCATTAATGAATATTTGAATGTTACGAGCTAGTGCGAAATTTCTAGACGTGCTAAGGGCAGTTGTTTAGCCATGTCCTTTATAAGTCAATTTAAAAAGTTTAGTAGCAAAGAGTTTTCATACATAGAATAAAATGGGATAGATTTTATACGAGGAAAAATGAATGATTACATACGTTTTAGCATTGAACTATCAAAAGTCTTTTAAATGGTTGTTTAATATATTTAATTACCAGTTTTAATTTAATTATTTTCACATCAACATTTGTCTAAAATCAAATAGGCTGTATAGACTGTTTTCGTTGTAAAAAATGACCAGTTGCAAAAACACGCCTTTAGTTATAAGTCAATTTAAAAAAGTTTAGTAGCAAGGAGTTTTCATACATAGAATAAAATGGAATAGATTTTATACGAGGAAAAATGAATGATGCCGTACGTTTTAGCATTTAATTCTCAAAAGTCTTTTAAATGGTTGTTTAATATATTTAATTACCAGTTTAAATTTAATTATTTTCACATCAACATTTGTCAAAAATCGAATAGGCTGTGTAGGCTGTTTTCGTTATAAAAAAATAAGTCCAGTTGCATAAACGCACGAAATTTTTATTTTTTTGTGAATTAACAAATCTAATTCTTTGATTTATTTTTACTATTTCCCACAACTGTATTGAAAAATATCGTGTGATACGCGGGCGTGTAGGTTATTGCAAACTCGTGTCATTAAAAACCCTCGCCTTCGGCTCGGGCTTGTTAATGACAGCTCGTTTGCAATAACCTACTTTCCACCCTTGTATCACAATGTACTATGGTTTCATGTGAGTTTTCAACACTGGTGTTTTTGTATTTGGCAGGGACTTACTAGGTTAGCAAGATAATGCAATAAAACGATTTTTGTTATAAGTGTCCCTTACTACTAATTGAAGTAGGTTTAGTGCTTGGGGTGGGGTTTTATTTGTATGATATATTTTTCCTGTTTCTTATTTTTTGTATGTTGGCACCTTCAATTGTTTCCAAATACCTAGCTACATGTAAATTAAAAAATATTGTGATTTTGTGTGTTGTGCTGTCTCTTTTGAGTGCACTGAATAAAGAGTTTATCTATCTATCTATCAACTAAGTTTTTAAATGGGGCAGCCGAGTGGCATCATGATAGTTTTGACACGTCATGGTAAGGTCCCAGGTGTAAGAAAGTAATATCAATTTAGTACCTACGGGCTGTTTTAAAAAACTACTATTACCATTTAGGCGATAGCCAATTAGTTTAACGAGTTCATAGAACTTAAAATTAAATTGTTCTGTCATTAAAATTAAGAATAATTTACAGCTATTACTCTTTTAAACATGGTTTAGTTAATTACTGAAATGTGTTCAACAGTTTTCTCTAAGGTAACATTTTGCACGATGTATTCGATGCTAGTTGCTACTATACTGTCTAACTTCAAATTAACAATCTTTGGAGGTGAAAGTATCCATTATTTTGGGCGCACGGTTGGCGCAGTGGTTGAGTGATTGACTGCTGCGCTGCGTGTCGCGGGTTTGATTCCCGCACGGAACAAATATATGTATGACCTACAGTTAGTTGTTCCGGCTCTTGGTGTTTGTGTATGTGAGTTTATATGTTTGTAAACGCACCCACGATACAGGAGAAATTCCTAGTGTGGGGCAAAGATTAAAAAAAAAACAAAAAAAAATACATTTTCATCAAATATTACTAAGGAAACAACGCTGAGATGCGGAAAAAATGGTCAACTTCATGATGATGATGTTTACTTATTTATTAACTTTTTTTTTAAAGGTTTTGGGGATATGCTGGTTGCGTGACTCACGGGACCGGTCAATGTGGCCTATGTCCAGTGGACGTCTTTCGTTTTTTTGAAGTTCATCATCATCAACATATCAATGTTGACTTAGTTCCGGATATCACTGTTGATATTATTATTGAGTCAGTTTAGTATTTTGTATACACAAAAGATTATTTTTTCAACTGTTTGTGCCGATAAATGTGAGAAATGTGTATATTAGAGGAAGTTTGAAAGTGGCGCCAGTGACAGAAAAGTTGAAAGGAAACCGTTTGTCCTAGTATAGTCATCTGATGAGGAGGGATGAAACGCATGTTACTAAAAGAGTTATGAATATAAATGTGGATGGAGGGAGAGGCAGGCCAAATAAAAGATGGATAGACTGTGTAAGGAGTGATATGAAAGAAAAGGGAGTCAGTGCTAGCGTGACGGGGGAGAAGAAAACCGACCGCCAACCCCAAGTAACATGGGGTAAGGGCAGGAAGATGCTGATAATGCCGAAAAATTCACGTTTCCTGCAGGATACGCCACGGAACGAAGCCATGGGTAAAGCTAGTATTACAATAATTTCAGAGTAAACCTTTAGTAAGGTAAAAATATACAATTTTTTTTCCAACTCTCCTTTCGCAGGTATGCTGGCAGAGAAATAAGCATTACCTTTATCACTATTTTCCGTTCCTTCTTCTTGTCTGTTTATTGTAAGTGTGTACTACGAGTCCTCTCATATTTAGAGGCAACCTCCTTGCCTATTTATAAGACTGGCAACAGATAACTATTTAGTATTGGAAGGTGAATGAAATCGGATTGCAAGGAAATAATTGAAGATGTTTTTGTTTAGCTTTGGTTGTCACTTCGGTACTGCCCGCCTTAGGGCAGGCATGTTGTTATATAACGTACGAAAGCAATTTCTGTATATTACCTACATTAATTGTTAGATAAAAAATAAAATATTGTCAAGGAATTAAAAAAAATCAAAGCCTGTTAAAATGGCCAGTCGGTCGCATATTTTATTTCAACATAAAATGTCAAACACCGAGCGATCGGTATCCGAAGAATTTTAATTGCTTGTACTTGTAATATTAAAACATTGTGCGGTATATTAAAATATTGGTTTACTTATTACAAAGTTACCAATTAATTCTATGTTATTTTGAACGAATTGTTGCCTTGTTGAGATTAAATACTTACATACCAGGCTTGAGGTTTCAGCTTTAGGCTTCAGTACAAAATACGGTAATTACCTGAAACAAATAATAAACCTTCTATTAGTAACAGAACAAAACTATGTTTCCTTTAAACCGCATTAAGTTGGTTAATAGGAAAAACCGGCCAAGTGCGAGTCAGACTCGCGCACGAAGGGTTCCGTACCGTTATCGCAAAAAAACAGCAAAAAAATCACGTTTGTTTTATGGCAGCCCAACTTAAATATTTATTCTGTTTAGAGTATTGTTTATTATAGCGGTAACAGAAATAAATCATCTGTGAAAATTTCAACTGCCTAGCTATCACGGTTCATGAGATACAGCCTGGTGACAGACGGACAGACAGATTCACGAGTGACAGCAATAAGGCTCCGTTTGTACCCTTCGGGTACGGAACCCTAAAAAGTACCTTATGCCCTAATCCACGCCATGGTTTAATCATATCATTTTCATCCAAATCCGTCTGTCGTTAATGCTTGATAATGCTTAAAAAATCAAACTCCTTTTTCTTTTCGTTTCGTGTCTCAAGCAAGCACTCAGACAACTTTTTTTGTTACGCTGGGATAAAATGCATTACGCATACTCGCCCATCGGGGGATGGGGGCTATGTGGGACTCCCTGGGCAAGCCCGGTATACCCACTAAAATAACCCAGCGGCACTCCCGCATCGTCTGAGTGGAGGAGGACTGGGAAACCGGCACAGCCTTTACTTCCAGTCCTCCGCCGACGACCGCCCGCCTTTATAGCGGGGCCTTCACGCCCCTCCCTTAGTGGAGGGGCCCGGGAACGACCGCGAGTGCCCGGCCGTTCCTGCCCGACGAGGGTGGTGATTGGTGCAATGCGGACGAATTATACAACCGCCTTCTTCCTCCCCTTCTCCGCCTGCGGAGCGGCGGCGCGAGAGGATCGTCCTCCCGCGCACGCTCCGCCGCCTCCTTTTGCGACATCACGACCTCGCAAAAGGAGGCAACCGCCGCCCAGGCCTCCTCACTCCCCAGCATGGAGTTGACCACGCCGGGGAGCGAGAGGTCCTGCCCGATCACACATGTTAGGGCTCGGCGCAGGTCAGCCCAGGCTGGGCACACCTCTAGGGTGTGCTGCGCCGTGTCCTCTTCCGCGCCGCAGTCGTGGCACGCCGGGGTTTCCTCCCTCCGGATCCGGTGCAGATGCGTTCCGAAACAACCATGTCCGGACAACACCTGCACCAGACGGAACGAGAGGAAACCGTGTGGCCGCTCGAGCCAGCCTTGCAGGACTGGACCGAGCGCGTCCAGCGTCCGGCGGCCAAAGGCGGCGGTGGCGAGGTCCTCCGTCCAATGGAGGACGATGGCGTCCCTCACCTCCCGCCGCACGGCCTCCCGCTCTTCCGCGGCGGGGCGCTCACCCAGCGCCTTCCGCCGCGCCGTCCACTCGTACACTCTGGCGAGCACCCATGCCTCCAACTCCCAGGGAGGGGTGCCCGCCAGAGCGCACGCCGCCGAGTAGCCCACTGAGCGGTAGGCTCTCGCCACCCGCTGTGCAATGGCCCTTTGAGGCCTGCGGATGGCGGTTGCATTCTCCCTCCTTTGGAGGGAGTCCACCCAGATGGGTGCCCCGTAGAGCGCCATACTCTTCAAGATGCCGGCATAGAGGCGCCGGCATCTGTCCTTGGGCCCACCCAGGTTTGGGAGGAGCCATGAGAGGGCGTCCGCGGCTTTCAGCAGGCGCGTCGACAGCCCGCTGAAGTGCGGGCCGAAGCGCCACCTGCTGTCTAGCACGAGGCCCAGATACTTCATCCGGGCCCCGACCTCTATCCGGACGCCCTCCACGACGATGTGGGCGTCTGGAGGGCGGCGCTGCCGAGGCCCGTGGAAGAACACGGCTTCGGTCTTGTTCAGCGCCACCCTCAATCCTAGCCGGCGGATCCTCTCTGCGACCAACGATCCGCCAGCCGAGGCCAAACAGGCCGCCTCCCCAAAGTTCCCCCCCCGGGCAACGAGGAGAGTGTCATCTGCGTAACAGATGACACTCGTGCCCGGGAGGAGGGCTCCCCGCAGGAAAGCACTCAGACAACCCAGCTCAACTCTCTTGACGCAGACGTACAAGAAGAGCCAACCCTAGCTTAGCTGAAAAGAGGATAGGACAAAGAAGAAAAACCGGCCAAGTGCGAGTTGGACTCGCGCACGAAGGGTTCCGTACCATTATCGCAAAAAAACTGCAAAATATCACGTTTGTTGTATGGGAACCCTACTTAAATATTCATTTTATTCTATTTTTAGTATTTGTTGTTATAGCGACAACATACATCATCTGTGAAAATTTCAGCTATCAAGCTATCACAGTTCATGAGATACAGCCAGGTGACAGACGGACAGACAGACAGACAGACGGATCTCGGAGTCTTAGTAATAGGGTCCCGTTTTTACCCTTTGGGTACGGAACCCTAAAAAAAGAAAATGTCTACATGTGTACAGCTACAGCCTTTTAGACGCCATAATATCAGTAGAACTTTAAAACATACCTCTTTTATAAAAAGGGGAGGAATCCAGAAAGATCATCCATGTAATGAGCCCGCAATGCTTTCATCTTTTAATCCGAAGTCTAATCTCGTGCTCAAAGGAATCGATTTCATTGAGAGTAATAAGTCCGACATTGCGAATGAAACCAATTCTCCTTGCCATTGATAAAGATGCTTTCATAAAGTATGGATGAGTTTCTGCATTCATTAAGATAAGATACCCCCCTCCACCCTACCTCCCAGGTATATATATCTATTTACTGTACCAATGAGGACATTAGACATAATGGTTTTTAATTTTTAGGCTTAGGTATTAAAGCCCGATACATTAATCCAGTGATATAAAGTGTTACATTATATTAGCTACATAACAAAACTCAAACGACGTGAAGGGTATCGAATATCGACATTCAGACGATAAAACAAAAAAAAAAAAAACTATAATTAGAAGTACACCACTATACTTCATAAAAGATAGCTTGATCTCTGCGACAGCTGTCAGTTTCAATACAGTAACAATACCGCATGTCAGGCTAACAATAGAGTAACAATAACGTATACGTCAGTTTGACATAAATGACGCAGAGATCAAGCTATCTTTTATGAAGTATAGTGGTTGTTGACTCTATAAGTCAGTTTTATGTTTATTTTAACGTCTTTGGGATCTATATATACCACGCATCTTTGCTGAGTTTCCACCCTGTACAACTTGTACAAGTATTAAAAAGTTCTGGACTTGACAGCTATTTGACATTTTCCGTTAGCAAGCAGTGCCGCCATGACACACATATACAAGTTTGTCGTTCTGCCTGCAGATATTCCAGTTTGTCCGGCACTGCATTTATTTGATGTTTTCTGTTTATTATCCTGTCCACCACAATTTATAGTCTACCGATCAAAGGGTTGGTATGACCAAATAAAAACACAGTATTCATAATATTTCAGCTAAGTTTTAATTCATTTATTATGTATTGTAATTTACTGGAACTGGTTTTGTAATGATAAAATATGAGCAAAATGTGACACAATAATTCACATGAATATACCAAACAGGTAAACAAGAGCCATGAATTTTATTATCAATTTTTAAATTGGCAACACAACATTACCTATAGATAGTACATACTAATTCTATCAATTGTACGCAACAATCCATGGAATTAGTATGTGCAGTCACGTTCAGTACCTACCCTAATAGGTATAGATAAATAGGTTAATTATTAAACATGGAACCACAGTGGCATCTGTGACAAAACATCACATTTTTTTAACAAAATAATAATTATACATGGAAACTAGCGTACATTGTTAATTTAGCCAACAAAATAAATGGCCCCCGCGGTTGATTGGGACATAAACTTTATAGTCATTGTGACAGACATCGAACGGTTCGCGTGTCCATTTGACAGGCACATGACGTACGAATTATTGATAATTTGGTAATATTAAGTGAATAGGCTCTATTATATTATTACTGGAAATTTATTTTAACTGGGTTTCATATTTACTCCGATACCAAGGTACTCACGTTGAGACAGCTATACATTCTCCGCACTGTCTTGCGTCGTCATTCCAAGATGCACTTAGACAGTAACATCACTAGTCGACGAAAAGGCTTTCCTGTTTGTCCGTCCGTTCAATGTCGTTCTGCACTAGCGCGATGGCACTATGGTGCCCAAGGCCCCCACATGTACAACCGAATAAACAAGATAACAGAACCTTAAGTCATGGCTAATGTCTCTCAGATACGAAGAAACTGAGCAGATTTTAATAACGCTCTTGTGACACCAATCCTTTCCTCAGTACATACAATTGATGTAGGTACACACAACACATAAACAACACACGCACTCACCATTACAGTTACTACTAACAATTTAACAAACCTTTTTTGTTTTTCTGTGTTTCGCTTTACAACTTTGGTTTTAATTTCATTTTGATAATTCTTGCATAAGATTGAACTGTATTTGTTGAGGGGAGAGGGCACTGGCTCCTATTACACAGTTAAATCACCTAGCACAGGAGTCAGGGACTTCACTGAATTGTATTATTTTTCTTATGTAAATAAAGCTATTTCAATCTGCCTAGCCTTTTCCCAACTATATTGGGGTCGGCTTCCAGTCTGCCCGGATTCAGCTGAGTACTAGCGTTATACATGAAGCGACTGCCTATCTGACCTCCACAACCCAGTAACTGGGTAACACGGTACCCCTTGGCAAGACTGGTGTCAGATCTCAAGCTTCTGACTACTCGTAACGACTGTCAAAGATCTTCAAATGACAGTCGGGACCAACGGCTTAACGTGCTTTCCGAGGCACGGAGGAAACTCGGTATGTTGAAATGGTCACCCATCCACGGACCGACCTCGTCAAGCGTTGCTTAACCTTGATGATCGGCCAGTGCGGCTGTTATTATTTAGCCACGAGCTCCTCTCGTAAATAAAGCTATTTATTATTTATTTATTATTATTATTATGCTGTTGAATAATAGTTTCAAATAAGAGCTAGTATAAGTTTCGCATTTACTAATTACTAGCTTCTGCCAGCGGCTGCCGTCTGATGCCCGCGTGAAAGTGAGAAATTATTCCATGGAAACGCACAAAATTCATCAAAATTGGCACAGCGGAGTAGGCGCGGCTTAACGAACAAACAGACAAACTTTCGAAATTATAATATTAGATAGGGTAACAAATAGCAGGAAACCTCATATCATTGTTTTATTAAATTTACCACAAATGCGGCAAGTCACGTAAATATAAATATAAACCACATTTCACGCATTTTATACATTAGGAGAAAACAATAAAATAACACATTTTCCATTCCCCTTCATAAAATATTTCAATATCCCCAGATATTGAAATATTTACGAAGGTGATAAAATAACAATATTAGACTGACAACAGTACATTACGTTCATAAAAATAATGTTTCACTAGAGTGGAGCCTTTCACCCTGCTAAGGCTACATAGCTCTGACAAATATAAAAGGCATTAGGAAGTGAAATTTTCCTTTACTTAAAAAAGCCTATGTAATTTTTTCGAGTTATACCAACCATAAAAGTTTGTATCGCTCATGTTTTTTTTTTTCAAGTACGGGCTAAGAATGCCATTTGTTGTTAGGTCTACGTAGATTTTATTTTGTGAAAAGGTATGTAACTTTTTCGGATTATGATTTAAAGCATTTAAGTACAGGCTGTTAAGGTAATGATAGACTTACAATAAAACACACGCCGCCCGGCGACGCCTATAGACAAGTTTTATACCTCAAATGACTATTCAACATATGCGTGGGATGGGAAAAAGGTAAAGCACTATACAGGGGTACTTTTAATACATATGTGATCTTTCAGGGGTTGAAAGTTCTCATGAATATGGAAATCGTTTCGTTTAATTTAGGATCAATTTAGAAATCGGCCAGTCTTATTTTTTTTTCGAAATTTGCGACCATTAAATCAAAAAAAAAAGTATCACATGAAACACTGTACGTTCTTTAAATAGACTAAGGCCCGTTTTTTCAATAGTCTGATAACTTTTAACTGAGGAATAAAAATGGCGGTTTGACAGCTTTTGTATAGAAAATATGTCAAACGGCCATTTTTATTCTTCAGTTAAAAGTTATCAGAGTGTTGAAAAATCGGCCCCGAGAAAATTACTAACATTAGTCTAAAGATAGGATAATAACGTATGTTTTAAGTACAAAATAAAATGTTGGGTTGTAAGAATAGTTGAGCCATACATTCTGCCCAGATTGGCAAGCAAAATTTAAAGTAATCGGATTGCTACAAATTAGTTTGCTTTGGTACTATAGACTGCATTGTATACATTTTACTAAAACTGCCAAATTATTTCATCAATTTTATCAAAGCAAGCACATAAAGCGCAAATAAAGCCATTCCAGCATAAAAATCTCATCACACTTCGAAACTATTTAAATCGTAGTCTATGGCAACATTAACGACTATTTCATTCCTTTTTATGGCAACACCAGGCAAATTATAAAAAAAACAGAACTGGCCAAGTGCGAGTTGGACTCGCGCACTAAGGGTTCCGTACCATTATCGCAAAAATATCACAATTGTTGTATGGGAGCCCCACTTAAATATTTATTTTATTAAGTTTTTAGTATTTGTTGTTATAGAGGCAACAGAAATATATCATGTGTAAATTTCAACTGTCACGCTATCACGGTTCATGAGATACAGCATACAGCCTGGTGACAGACAGACGGCCCGTGGAGTCTTAGTAATAGGGTCACGTTTTTACCCTTTGGGTACGGAACCCTAAAAATAACACAACACATATAAACTTTTATAGCACAAGTGAAAAAATGTAGTCGTGCGAAAATTAAGCGAAAAGCGGCCATTTTCCTTAATGAAGAGACCGGACAAGAATAATGGTAATGACATGACATTTTAACTTGTTTGAGGGCCCGGTAATCGGAGGCAAGGGAATCGTTCGTGGAGCCAGGGGACCAAGGACCGTTTTTATAACTTCGCAAAGAACTTACCAATGTTTTTTGGGACGTAATCGATGTTTTTCTGATGTTCGAACATGGGTGTTTACTTACTTAAGAGTTTTATTGAGGGGGTATTGGAAGGAGAGATGGGAATGACTCGAAATTCGACTGCGTTTCGTTTTGAAGTTGTATTGCATTTTTATTTCTGTTTTATGGCAATTTACTAAAACATTTGTTCAAAGTTTTGTCAAAGTTGTGTTCCTATTAGAGAAATCCACACTAATTGGAATCCCTTGTTGTTTAACAAATTTATAGGAATATTTAATGCAAGCGTCGTCACTAACTGGAATTTATTTTTTAGGGTTCCGTACCCAAAGGGTAAAATTTTATTCGAATATTTTCCGTTTGATTTGAATTATTTCCACTAGGTACGACGTACAAAGTTACACTTACAGACTAGTGGGTTCAGAATTCAGCGAAACCGAATCGTTTTACTCTCTTGACTCATATTATTTCAATAACTCTGCGTTTTTCTCTCCCAGATACCTTCATTAGATAAATTAAATTTTCAGGTACTTAGAATACGCGGGTCAGATTAAAAAGGATCTGCACCCATTACACATTCAGTTTTCCTAAATTAGATATGGCTGAATAACTAATAAAAAGCGCTGAGTCGGAAAAAGCGCAATTCTACGTTGTCTTTATTCGAGTATCCGCTAAGTTGGGCATCAAAGGAGGATTGCAGGGTTTTTTTTTCATTTGGCCTCGCTAGCTTTATCATCGGTATAACTATGATATTTGCATAATAATATTATGAGTTTTCTTCTTCGTAATAAAATGAAAAATGGCTTCGTTATGTGAATGATACTCTATGATGTTCTCACACGAAATCTCTAAGGTCATCAGATAACTTGCGACTTAAAATGCCAATGCATTCCACAACTTTCATGGATAAATCTTTTACTGTCCAGGCTGCTCGTCTGTGGAATGCATTGCCTGACTCAATAAAACGTGCTCAGTCGATGCCTGTATTTAAAAAACTCATCAACGAACATTACCTATCGCTGTGATTGTGCTCTTGGTTTTTGACATAATGTGCTGATTGTCGTACATCATTGCTTATATATTAAGTATGTATGTATTTATGTATCTATTATTTAACATATTTATGTATTTTTGTTTCTAGTGAGTATCTATTTTATGTTTGCCCATGTCATGTCCAGGTAATTTCTGTCCATTCCAGGTTGCCTGGAAGAGATCGCGGAATGCGATAAGGCCGCCCATTGTATATTATAGTATTAAGTTTCTTTTTTTTTTCTTGTTTATTAAGGTGTACAATAAAGTGTATATAAATAAATATAAATAAATAAATAATGATAAATGTGCCTGACTTGCTGTTATGGCAACATCGTCGTTTATGGGTCAATATTATTAAATTAATACATTCCTGCATTACTACTATGCTAGTTATTTGAAGTTAGCGTTCTGTTTTTAAAATGTTAGTTTATCTATGAAGCCATGACAATAATCTTACTAATATTATAAATGCGAAGGTTTGGATGGATGTATGTAAGTTTGTTATTCAATCACGCCAGAACGGCTGAACGGATCTGGATGAAATTTGGCACAGAGTTAGATTATAGTCTGGAATAACATATAGGTTACGTTTTATCCCGGGAATATTTTCGACATTCACGCGGGCGAAGCCGCTGGCAGAAGCTAGTTAGACAATATGTTGCATCGTCCGGCGGCGAGTTGGGCAGACGATAGTGTTGACGTTGTGCTAGACAACTGGGCTTATCCGAGTTGTATACGACCCATTGTGCCTATTGGCCTTGTTTCTTCTGTCTCCTGCTTGATATGGAGGGAAGTGGAAATTTATATTTTTTCCTATTCCTCCGTTATTCTTTTTTGATTAATTTCGTTGCGGGATCCAAGACAGTTACATTCATTCTCCGGGACTTCGTAGAGGTTCATTGCCTCGGCGCTTTTCTGGTGGTCGCCACTGTTGATTCTGGCTTTCAGGAGTTGCAGTGATTTGGGAATAGTGCGGTGGGATTGTCCCAAAAAAAAGACGATGATGTTGCCATCGCGGGCGATGCCTCTGGCAGAAGCTAGTGAAAATATAAAAGAAAAATTTAAACAAAAAGAAAGACACAGTATAATAAAGTAACAAATGAAACATTTCTTTGTTAAGACAAACGACGAAAACATCCATTTATTTTTTAATAAAACCCTAAACGAGATAAATATAAAAAAGAAAACTAAAAATCTCCCATTTTGTAAGTCAAAATCCCCTCGCATATTGCGCACCGAGCCAAGATTAAATTAAACTCAAGCGCGCTCAAAGCTAAAATTACCTAACAAAAAGCATTTCTACTTGTATTAAAACGACAATATGTAGATTAGGAGTCTAAGTGTCACAGTATCGCGAGGCAGCGGTAGTACAAGCCGAATAATCACGTGTGCCAGGCACGGTAATGAGATAGAACGCCTCCAAGAGAATTCAGGTGATACAATTTAGCTGAAAATGGCTAATATTGTTTCTTCGTTTCTGATGTTTCACAATTTTAATCTGAGATTACATATAATTCTTTGCTTAGGCAGCAATGATGCAATTAAAGTTAACAGAACGTGAACGTGTTATCTGGACTCGATTAGCAAAGTAAATTACGCTTTTGAAGACTTAATAAAGGTAATCTAAGGCTTATTACAGAACCAACTACCTACAATTATAGTTGTTTTGTTTTAGCATAAGAGTAGCGGTCATTAATATTTCTCTAATATCTTGTCATTGGCAGCCCGAACAATGAGCTTTTTGTTGTTTTCCATTTACAAAAATGTTAAGGATCACGATACATTTTTATTCAGGATTACCAGGACAAAACATTCCCTCAATATCATGTTAATAAATGTGTAAAGGTCAATAACTGAAGAGCTAGATTAAAACAAAACAACCCCAAACATTGTGAAAAACACATAACCCTCATTTGCGTCGTGTAGTCGGCTACGAACAGAAATAACTTGCTTTCAACCTTGAATACTGGGATTTCCAATACACACATATCACACACATGGACACTTTTCCTCATTGAAAGTGTGACCAATTTAAAAACGTTGCAATTTCAATTGTCAAAAGTCACAATTAATTACGCCATGCTTCAATTGCAATTGTCAAAACTCAATAACAAACTCACGTGTAAAATTTCTAATCTAATTCTGAACTCGACTCAATAGCCATCGAATTAATCTCACGAAATGAAGCCTCTACCGTGTTCAAATTAAACTAGGAAATTGCCAAGGAACGTACTTTACTTACTGTATAGTTAGTGACAATGTCGTGAGCTAAAATTGAGTGGATCATTCCCGGTATTACGTCATTACCGTTTATTGAGTCCCGGTAATGAATTCGGAGTGGTTTAATCAAATGTTTAGGTTGAAATTGGCATTGTAGTGATAAAAGACTTTGTTTAAAAAACATATAAAATTAGTTTGTTGGACGAAACGTTTTTTTAGCCGGGCCATGATAACGGATCAATTGACACCTTATACATCAAAATCGGATGAATAATTCAGGCGCTTCGAAAGAAGATACGTAAATACAAACATACATAAAATCATAACCCTTCCTTTTGGCTTTGCCGTAGTCGGGTAAAAAGCCATACCTAATCGAAATCAAATGAAAGGGAAAACCAATTCATTAATATGTTAGCTAATAGAGAACGTGCATTAATAAAATTGTATACAAGATCAACATCGAACGTCATTCCCCGCTCATCAATCATCCGTTATTACAATTGGTAATATTATCGCAGCCGCCATACTGCGGAGTATTTCAAACTAATACAGAAAACAAACGAGAAAACTTTTATTAACATTATTAGCGAAAAGCCCCTGAAGGTCGGGCAGGAGATTGTTTCTGATAACATCTTTGTTATGATTACTATGTCCATATTATAATAAGATTTATTTCAGTAAAATCGACGGAAACTTGCAATAAATTCTTAATTAAAATTTCGTCCTGATAAAATAACGGGTAATCAAATAACTTCAGTGAAAATTAAGAAGCTTGTTTATTTCGTTTGACCTCTCAAAAAGCTTTTAGTGGAAAAATAACAAGGTTATTCCTGAGAAAATCAGATTGGAAAATAATTTAACTCAAGCGATTCTGTCGCTTAATGTTTATTCCACAGAGTAGCAATGCAGAGGTCACACGAGCATAAATTCGTAGAACGATGTAGGACAATGGTGCCTGTTGATGACAATACAATTACATAAAGTGTTTGCTTGATTGTTACACTTCAATTGAAGATAATGCCATTGTAATCGGATTACAAAACAAGCCAATTAATACAGTCTTAGTGGTTCACACAAATTATACTCCGTGGCTCTATCTAGGGTGGAGATTGCGTCAAATGTGCACTTATTCTTGGTAAATAATGAAATTGGACATTCCATAAAATTTAAAGTAACAAAATAAGAACCAAAATGAATTTGAAAATATTATCACGTTGAAATTTGAACATGAGAACTTCAAATAATCAGAGAAACAGTAGGTAGTATATAGGTACCTACTGTTCTTACATATTTTGTTTTTTACACTTGGCAATTATTATGACTATACGCAAAGAGTAAAGGTCTAAGATTAAGGCTTTAAGGAAACCAATCAAGTTAAATCATAAACAATAGGTTTACACTAAATATAATGCAATACCTATTACCTGTTAATGCTTGAACTAGAAAATGATCAATGCAGTGAAAAAAACCAAGTAGATCTATCTACTAGATATTCTAGATAGGTACAGGCACGGAGCCAGAATTTCGCTCAGGGAGGGGCAAATGGCTCTCTAGGAGGATGTCATTCCTGTCTAGGTCGCGGATAAATTTAAAAGAGGGTTACCACGGCCCTGGCACAAGCAACTGAAGGAACACGGGTGGGTTTTAGTCAGTAAAATTCTGACACGCCCTCCCGCTTCACCCGAAATCATTGGATGATTACCAACGTAAAAAAAGTAGGGTGTCATTGACAAATAATACTGTTCCTGCTTTTCGGATCGTATTAATAACCTCCTTGGTTTTGTTTACCAGTACGATTTTTAATGAAATGCAATCTTGTATGTTATCTTAATATATATAAATCTCGTGTCACAATGTTTGTCCTCAATGGACTCCTAAACCACTTAACCGATTATAATAAAATTCGCACACCATGTGCAGTTCGATCCAACTTGAGAGATAGGGTAGGGTAGGGTAGGGTAGGTAGGGTAGGTAGGGTAGGGTAGGGTAGGGTAGGGTAGGTAGGGTAAGTAGGGTAGGGTAGGGTAGGGTAGGGTAGGGTAGGTAGGGTAGGTAGGGTAGGGTAGGGTAGGTAGTTAGGGTAGGGTAGGTAGGGTAGGGTAGGGTAGGGTAGGTAGGGTAGGGTAGGGTAGGTAGTTAGGGTAGGTTAGGTAGGGTAGATGAATGTTTGGTGTTTTTATGGCAAAACAAAGTTTGCCGGGTCAGCTAGTTTATTTATAAAAGCCAACTAAAACCAAACCTATTCTAAGGATCCAGGACCAAAATTCCATTTGATATCAGAGAAGGCGATTGTCAAAATGCCAAATAATGTAATGTTTTTGACACTGACATTTCGATAGCGCTTGTACCTATTGGCATTTTTTGTCACTGACATTTCGATAGCGCTTGTATCTAGAGCTACTTATTACGAGACAATTATAGTAGTCACAGCGGATCTTTGTGTCTCTGAAGGTGAATCCACCAAACATTGCGCAAGAAACATTTTGTCATCGAGTATACTGCATAGAGTAAGCGAGATAGGATGATGCGACAAACGTTAATGAGTGATAGACACAGTTATACAATGCTATCTTCCCCTTCAACACTGTCACAAAAATAGCTACTGCGCAGGGTCTTGCAGCAAATTCAGAGACACAAAGATCCGTTGTGGTCCATTATTATCGGCTTGCAATAGTTGCACCTATTAATTGGAAGCCCGGGTTCAAATTGTCAAAAATAGCCGTCGTCCAATGAGTACGGGTAATATTCATATCACGTATTGTACGCGACCAGGCTGTTAGTTACGAATTGTTTTCGAGCCTGATAGGATTGCCAGTATTGCCAGTATCAAATTTGGCAACAAAAATGATTCATGAAGGTCGTGCCAGCAATTTTTGTATGACATATATTAGATATCTAATAGTTCTGGAATGTCCAAATATGAAAAAGGTATGTTGTGCGGTTATCCAAAATGTATTTTCCATGGTTCGATAAACGAACACGTCAACGTCAAAAAAATAAGGGAACTTTCAATTTCTGTCCCAAACTGCAAACTGTAGGTAAACCAATTTGGGACAGTCTTCAGTTCCTTTTCAGCCACCTATGTACTACGTAGCTCTGCAAAAACATTCTTATTGACCTACTGCAAGGAGCTAAACGTAGGTAGACTGTGGCAGAACTGCATTATGAATCCGCTTCCGATATTCATGAATTTAATGAGAAGTGACGTCACAATGGCCACGACTTTTTTCACTTGTCATTGTCACTATCACAATCACTGACAGGTTAAGTAGATCTAAATAGTTGGCGGAAATATCCGTCGTTTAGTCGCATTAGTCAGTCACGCATGCGCATTGCACATGCAAATAAACGGATGATAGTTGGTGACGATAGAGGAAGCAGAGGACAAACAAAGTCCATAACTGGTAGGTGATGGTAAATGACACAGGATCACTTTTATTCATTAAAAATCTGTCAGGGAATGAGTGCAGCCATGTATACCTAGCTACACCACCCACCACCTACCTACCTATATAACTATTTTACAAGCTTTTATTTAAATTGCAATGTATGTATGTATGTATGTAAGTGTGATCGGGTCAAATTATGCAACTGAATTTTAAAGCATTTATCCTCAACTGTTTAAGATGAAATTTTGCATACACGTTTCGTTTCGATGACAATGCATGCTAAGTGACGTCATGCTAAATTCAATATGACGGACGGCCCAAGATGGCGGACTAATTATTTTTGTGCACTGCCATGATATGTGTAAATTAAAGGATTTACTGAGAAGAATACTAAAATAAGCTTGATTTAAAAAAGATATTTTAAAGAAAAAATGATTATTTATTCTGGGATCAACTTAGAAATATGTAAAAAAAAAGCTGCTTAATATATTAATACGTTATATTATTTATACAATATATTAATATGTTCGCATACGGCATATTAACTCGACAAATTATAGAGAAAAAAACTGATCTTTTTGTGATTTCATCGTTGTACATTATGACGAGAACTTTCACTCCCTATAAGTTTGCGAATGAATTAAAACAACACATCACTCGGTGAATAAATAAAAATGAGTAGTTTGGAAAAGAGACATCTTTATATTTTGTGAAAAAAACCTCGATACCTACTTCGTAAACTGCCAATGCACCAACAACGGAAACACTAATACATTTATTACATTAAACAGTTGTAAAACAAATAAACCAGAGACAAAATTAAATAAATACTAATGTATCACAGACACAGACAGGCTGTCTGACGTTTTTATGACGGCTTATGTCATATTTTGTGCGTCAGTCAAATTCTCGTCTCGAATGCTCGAAAGCCAGTGAGGTGACAAATCTTCCGACGCGCGACGTTGAGTTATACTTAAATGTTTTATGTATGAATGTGAATCATTTTAAATCCTTTTACACGTGATTATTTTTATTACGATTTGGAGTGAACGATCAAATTATTTTAGAAGGTGAAGAATTTCTTAATCCCTACCAACTGCCTTCCAACATTCGGTAGGTAGATACTGATATATTGTTGGCACAGTTAGGGCAGTTAAGTTATTACCTTAAGGTAGAATATCACGTGCACGTCATGAAACGACAAGGACTACTTGTCTATGTCAATGTGACAGTTTCAATCTTAAATCATCATCATTTCTTCCCATCATGAAGATACGTCCTCAAGCAAATTCCAGCGGTGGTAATGGCAACTTTGGAGGCAGATTCTCTGCTTAAAAGGGTCCAGTGACCACGACTCTAAGTGATGACTTAATGAGGGATTAAGAAGTTTCAATTTAATAGTTTTTTTTTTTTGGTTTTCCTTGTTAATATGCGGCAGTTGGCAGCCAACATCAAGGTAGGCACAGAGACTTGGTCATTCGCAATTAAGGCGAATACATGCCCCAATGTTAACGCAGTACTGGCCGTGCGCTCGCTCGGAGCCAGAATATCAATATGGAACCTCCTTATAGACAGTTTTGTTTGCAAAATATTCTTTGATTTATATGTGCTATTTCAGTTATGAAAAAATTCAGTGTTGTTAATTACTTTTTAAAGCAAATTTATTAGTGACACGAAAAAATCAAGTTTCACAAATAATGTACATGTATCAATAATATTTTTTTTTCAAATTTAACTTAGTCGTTACTAAGGAATATTCCTTAGAAAGTAACCGTTTTACGGCACTAAAGCGGTGGAAGGCCCTTAACGTATTGATGTGTTACTTGGCCATTGACACAATAACGAGTCGTTGCTCACTTATTAATAATGGCCAGATAATTATTGCAACTAGGTCAGGTTAATGAGCAATAATAAGTATTAAACACCTCCCAAGACCTGGAGACTTGTGGCCGTATTAAAATGCGTCGACGCCATTACGATACCACTGTGAAAAACGGGCCAAATGCGAGTCGGACTCGCGCACGAAGGGTTCCGTACTATTATCGCATAAAAACGGCAATAAAATCATGTTTGTCGTGTGGGAGATCCAATTTTATTTTCTGTTTTTAGTATTTGTTGTTTTAGCGGCAACAAAAATACATCATCTGTGAAAATTTAATCTGCCTAGCTATCACGGTTCATGAGATACAGCCTGGTGACAGACAGACAGACGGACCGCGGAGTCTTAGTTAATAGGGCGGGACCCTTTGGGTACGGAACCCTAAAAAGGGATAGTGCTCTTTGTCCTTACAGTTTTCGCCAAACTCGAAGTTGGCTTTCCGATGCGCAAGCCACGAATCGGTGCTGTTTTTGTACGAGATTTACTACTGCGCAGCCATTGTAGCCAACTTCAGGGCGGCCAAGAAGTTTGGCGAGAACTATAGCTCCGATCGTCCGATAATTTTGACACGTCAGAGTAAGGCCCCTTGGCCCCTGGGCCCCTGATGAAGGTTTCGATAATCTGATGGTACCGGTCAATGTGACAAACTTGGAGGTGCCTTATATCAGAGACTTGGTTGATATGATGATGATAATGAACCCAACAAGATAAAAAAAATACATCATATTCATAAGTTTATTACTATTAGCGCAAGATAAATCGCCTATTCAAAGTAACCAACTACGCGTACGCGTAATGCATATTCCATTCAGAATGGCGTTTTTATGACTTATTTTTATGATTTCATTACTAGCATTACTGATAATGAAATAATAAAAATACGCAACGAGGCGACGATGTCCATAAAAAACCTCAAGGGACATGATTATCATATTTCCGGGCGTATCAAACGTGGTGACATAACCCGGAGTATATCAATATTGTTGGGATGGTAGGCGTCTGTTGTAAATGGGTTGCATTTGTCTCGTGACGACCTCCAACGATATATTGCGGGGTAACACTCGGGGAATAAGTGGTAAATAAGAAGGTAGGGAGTATATTTGTTGGGGTAAAAGAGGATTTAGAGATCGCACGAGGAAATGCAGTACTTATCTATGCCAGGTTGGGGCATATTTTTGAGCGAAAGGAGGCAATACCTCCTACTTACGTTTGTGAAGCACGGTTTTTATGAAGAGTGTCTTTGACATATTTTTAACCCCCGACGGAAAAAGAGCGGTGTTATAAGTTTGACGTGTGTTGCTGTGTATCTGTGTGTCAGTCTGTGGCATCATAGCTCCTAAACGGTTGAACCGATTTTGATTTAGATTTTTTTGTTTGAAAGGTGACTTTGTCGAGTGTTCTTATCTAAGTTTGATTAAAATCGGTTCAGCCATTCAAAGTTATGGGTGTTCACTATTTAAATCGGCGTGTTTACGCAAGATATCGTGTCATAATAACTAAGAACACTCTCGACAAAATCACCTTTCAAACGAAAAAAACTAAACCAAAATCGGTTCACCCGTTTGGACGCTACGATGCCACAGACAGACACGCATATACACAGATACACAGCAACACACGTCAAACTTATAACACCCTTCTTTTTTGAAAAAAAAAAATAGGCAGCAAAATTCATTAAAACTTTAAAAGTAAAATGAATTCTCTTTAGTCTTTACTCTTATTTTCAACGTGATAGTGGACGTGATAACTTTGCAAGTTGTAATAAGTACTTTTATTGAAGAAGTTACAAGCAAAACTTTTTTAGTAGCAAGAGCAAATTTCCTTTGCCAAAAGTTTTACGTAGTACACGAAAAACGGTAAAAAACACAAAAGGTGCAACTGATATTACGAAAAATGGTAAATCATAAATGATTTTATTTCCGTAAGTTGGTTTGTACAAAGACTTTTACATGTCGATCATATTTTTTTAAACTAGAAGAGGTCGGCGTTTCCTATCTGACTACTCTGAGAAGAAAGGCTAAAAAAAATCAGAAAATAAAAATGTACAAAATAAAGTAATCCGAAGATACTTGTGATGGGATAAACCTCGCTCTTCCTCGATTAATTAGCAATTGTTTCGTTGTGCTAATTTGGTATAAGTTACACATTTTTATTCAACAAATAAAAAGAAAAATGAAGATAAATGAAGATCGTGCTTATGGCAGTGTTGTTTTTTTTCCCCACACTAGGAATTTCTTCCTGTATCTTGGGTGCGTTTACAAACATATAAACTCACATACACAACACCCAGAGCCGGAACAACTATCTGTAGGTCATACAAATATTTGTTCCGTGTGGGAATCAAACCCGCGACACGCAGCGCAGCAGTCAATCGCTCAACCCTTGCGCCAACCGTGCGCCCAAGTTATATAGTGTGTGAAAGTAGAGTGTGCTTTGTATACATGTGTGTTTATCCGTGTGTTTATGTGTGTGTGAATGTATATTTTGTGTGTACATGTGTGTATGAGTGGGTGTGTGTGTGAGTGGGCGTGTGTATGTGCGAAAGAGTGTTGGCGTGTGTGTCTGTGTGTTGGAGTGTGTGTGTATGCATGACGTTCAAGCCAGTGTAGCCAAAATGTCTTCCACGGCATCATAATTAAGTGTGAAGAGCCATTCCGTCAATGTCTTCTTACACTCATACAGCTGCATAGGGTAAATGTTAAGTATGCGATTTACTTTATTATAAACGAGTCATAGTCTCTTTTAAAGTCCAGACAAAATCATGGTTAGATCATGTGAAGACCATGTAGATTAATGTCTGAAATGGTCTTTTGAGGAAAGGGCATTTCAGACATCAATCGAGGAGCTCAACGATTCGACGAACAATACCAAAGAAAGCACATTCGGGTAGGCCGCATACATTACTCAAACTGCCAGACCATGATTAAAAACTAACTGAGAAAAGTTAAAATAAAAAAGAAAAATAATGATCCATGTAATCTTCACATAAAGAAATAACTAATTCAGAAGCAAACCTATTTTTTTTTAATGTCCCTATAAACGTATTTCCGCTACAGATAAAGCCGGAAACCAGATAAAAAGATGAAATGGACTTTGGTCTGTTCCCATACAAGTGCTGTAATGACAGCAGGCCATCGACAAATAACTCTTCAAATCTATCCATAAAGGCAATAAAGAAAAAAACAATAGAATGAGGATGAACTTATTAACGTCAGTTTAAACTTGGAACGTTGATTATGGTCTAGAAGTCAAAAGTAGTCACTAGTATATAGCTGTCAAAATTTGTTACGTACCTAAGCTACTACGGGCGTGAAAAAAAAGTTTACATTTAAATCATATTTATGCCATAAAGCACTGACATTCATCGACCCGTAACTCATATTTGCCATAACTAATCTGAGGTATCGCAAAATATTCACAACAGTAATAATTAGGAAAAAATAAAGTTAATTAAAAAAACCAAAAAACCCGACTGCTTGAAAAGCAAACTAAAAAGACGTAAACAAGAAGAAAATCATGCTGTGCAGTCGGAGGATACTTATTCGCGAGCTGGCGGACCAAAACCAGATGTATCCTCCGACTGCACAGCATGATTTTCTTCTTGTTTACGTCTTTTTAGTTTGCTTTTTAAGCAGTCGGGTTTTTTGATTTTTTTTATTAACTTTTTTTATTTACAACTTTTTAGTTATTTTTTTTTAGAATTAGGTACATTTAAACATATAAGTGTTATATGTTTTTGAAATTGCCTTTTAAAACCCTTTATTTTGATACCCCACACGATGGGTTTGGAAGAAAAAAAATATTTTTTTGCCATAAAATGGCGCCCAAAATCCGCCATTTTTACCCGACTGCCGAAGGAGGGTAATGTGTTTATCAGTCTATGTATGTATGTAAGTATGTATGTATGTATGTATGTATGTATGTATGTATGTATGTTTGTTCCTATGTGGCGTTCTAGAGACCAAACGCGTTGGCCGATTTTGATGATTCTTACGTCAATCGATTCGTCTTAATCCTGCGAATGTCACTGGCTAGATTAAAATTGGAAAAACAAAAATGGCGGATTTTGGGCGCCATTTTGTGGGAAAAAAAGAAGTATTTTTTCTTCTAAACCCATTGTGTGGGGTATCAAATAAAGGATTTTAAGAGGCGATTTCAAAAATATATAACACTTATATGTTTAAATGTACCTAATTCTAAAAAAAATAACTAAAAAGTTGTAAATAAAAAAAGTTAATTAAAACAATCAAAAAACCCGACTGCTTAAAAAGCAAACTAAAAAGACGTAAACAAGAAGAAAATCATGCTGTGCAGTCGGAGGATACATCTGGTTTTGGTCCGCCAGCTCGCGAAATGTATCCTCCGACTGTACAGCATGATTTTCTTCTTGTTTACGTCTTTTTAGTTTGCTTTTTAAGCAGTCGGGTTTTTTTATTGTTTTAATTAACTTTTTTTATTGTTTTTACCAATTTTAATGTAGCCAGTGACACTCGCAGGATAAAGACAAATCGATTGACGTAAGAATCATCAAAATCGGCCAACGCGTTTGGTCTCTGGAACGCCACATAGGAATAAACATACATACATACATACATAGACTGATAAACACATTACCCTCCTTCGGCAGTCGGGTAAATATCCGCGCACTCACAACACAAACTGTGGAGTTTGACATTTATAGGACACCTTACGCTACACCAGCCCCTGTAGCGGCGAATTACTACGCGCCCATTGATCCTTTCTGCTTTGAACAATGAATCTATATATTTGATCAAGGCAAGGCCTTACTTTTAAAGTAGGTATGCATACTAGTACAATAAAAATAATTATCTCAAAGTAATTGAAAAATAGTAATAACTACAAGTACACCTAGTAATTACAATTTCAATACAATGGTACATTAGTTTATTACACACCATGTCGTTTCAAACACTAGAATTGTTGAATCATAAAAACTTAAAAGTAATACCTACACACAAGTAATTTACATTGGGTAGATAAAAGGTAGGTATGTTCATATTCATGAGTTCTTTCATCCATTTAGGGTGAGAACAAACGAACGTAATTTTGTGAGTCGCGTAAAATGAGTCGCGGGATTTACGTTCAACTGAAATTCGGTTAGGCTGCCATACGGATGGACGTAATTTCAGTTGATATTCTACGTTTGTACGGGGCACTGATGCTTGCCTTACCTCGAGCGCAATTCGGTTGAAATAATGTGCGTGAGTCAGCAGACAACTCATTTTGACGCATTTTACGCGACTCGCAAAATTACGTTCATTTGGCCTTACCCTACATGTTGACAGTGCCTTATTTTGACGTGGTTACCATCATGGTTCCACAATGAGAGAGGGAGAGAGACGGAGCTATACAGGACGAAGAGCATTATCCGTTTTTACAAAGAAATTATGATGGTGTTGACACGTCATAGCATAGACCCTGACAGCTACAACCTAGGGGTCTTAAAGTAAGAGTGAATAGGTTACTTCTAGACAGGCGTGCTTCACTGACGACCAATCGCTTACCATCAGGTGAGATAGTGGTCAAACGCGAGCCTATCAATTACAGGGTTGATATGATTTAAATCAATACTTAAATTTTTAGTATTATATTTTATATTTATATTTTAATAATTAAAATTTTTACTGCGACCAAATCGGCCAAAAATGATGATTTTGGTGCACAGCAAAATAAGAAATAGATTAGGCACCGAGAAAGCAGCCAAATTAGTCTTCCTAAAAAAACGAAAATATTACAAGGCCAATAAAAACATCTAAAATATAAAAGAGAATAAGAAAATATAAAATAATAAAATAGAAAGAAGATATAGAATATAAATAAAATAAGTGACTGCGACTGCGGTAAAACCCAAATGGCTGTATGTCCTTATTAATTTAAAGTCTATTTTATTTTCCTTGTTCATATTTGATAAATATGACAAAATTTATGTGATATAAAAAATTTTGGATTTGAGAAGAAGTTTTTGATAATTTCATAATATTTTTTTAAAGTAATACTTATGTTTTATGTTAATTTAATTAATCATTAAAATAGACAAATATTATATTGTGTTTTTAAAATAAATAACTGACTTCTAAATTAAAAAAGATCAGAATGGAAAAAAAAAACAAAAAAAATCCGATTTAAATCAAATAAATCCGATTTAAATCAAAAAAAGCCGACTTTTATTATTTTTTTATAAAAATCGTGAAAAATCAACCCTGATCAATTATATAAAAAACAGAGACTAAGAAATACCTTTTTATTAATAATAATGATGTTGACATGTTTAATTAAATCCAATCAATACGTAATACTTGTAAGAGTAGGTAATTAGTTGAGATCAGTAACAATAGCTGTTGTAACACAACTGTTCTAGACTCAACAACTTTGAAACAGTTCAAGCATTAGCCGGGCGGTCTCATAACTTGCATACATAAGTACGTTTAGGTACTTGCAAACTTATTCTGTATTCTTAACGCGAGTTGAAACGTCACAAACGAAAGATCTAGAACGATTTCAAGCGTCATTCTCGATTTAAAAGTGGAATTACGCATATTCGTATTCGTATTTGAGAAATTGAGCATTGACTCTAAGCAAGCATGCCCCATCGGCGACCCCATCATCGCTTACCATCAGGTGAGTTATGACTTGGTGTTCAAACGCGAGACAATCCATAATAATAATACGGAACCCTAAAAAGGAACGCGGGCCCATGGTCTCAATTTTATGGAAGAAATTAATTTCTGAAGCAGTTTCATGTATATATAATTATAGCTAGTACAAGCATTAAGTACTAGCTATAATTTAAAAAGAATTTAACGTATTCAGAGACTGGAATGGACACGTTCGTTCGTTTAACTAGGATATCAAATCACAGCTCAATTAAATTAGAAACGAGCACAACAAATCGACACTAAACCAGGGGGGTGTCACTCCGCAGTTTAGGTACGATCGGCCGGCGGTACCTTGCAGAGGGAATAACGCATTAGGTTGCCGCTTACCGCTCGGCTCGCACGTTAGCCAGGTTATTTATATTATGCAGCAAATAACGATGACTTCTAAACGTACTTCAAAGGCCTTTAAAAGATATTGTTGTGTTTACGGGTGTTTAAATAAAGCAAAGAACAATGAATCGATATTAAGTTTTTTTAAAGTACCGAAAGATTTTGAAAGGTAAGCTATTTTGTTGTACCTATTTAAATCATTACATAAATAATCTGTAACTATCGGTAGTAGGTGCATAATGAGTACGAGTTTTGTATAAAAATTTAAGCATTTTGGTGTTCCTAAAAGAATGAATAGGTGTGTGAAATACCTAAATAGGTACTCACCTTAGATATTTTAGATTTTCGTATTGTTCACAAATATAATTTGATTTCTTTTTTTATTGAATGGTTACCGTTTTGTTAACATAAAAATAAACGCTTTAGATCCAGTTTAAAATAAATTATAATTGCCTAAGTAGTTACCTATGAATTTACCAATAGCCTGAGTAAGTGTACACACTTGTTAAAGTTAACGTTTGTATATAAAACTAGGTACTTACTTATACCTAACGAACAAACAAAAAATATTTCGTAAGATTTTTTCAAGCCAACTTTAAATAAACTAACAAAAATATCACTAAAGAGTAAACAAAGAGGTAGGTACCTATACTCAATTTGAAATAACATTAGACGTCTTTACAACTCGTTTTACAGCCCGTTCAACCGATTTTGTGTTCTATCTCGTACACATAAGGATGATATAAAAAGCACAAATCTGTTACCAAAACCAACTGTTTACTACAGCTTCCATTTGTCGTATCACCAACGCAATAGAAGTAAAAATCGATTGACCGGGCTGTAAAATGAGCTTATTTAAATGTCTAATGTTATAGTAAATGAAGTTTAGGTAACCTAGTTTTCATTTGTTAAGTACCAAACAAAATGACGGTCTATAATATTCATTGTCTATCTACCTACTTGACCGTGTAATCATAGGCATCAAACCTACGAAAGATTACGTGGTCAAGTAGGTAGGTAGTGGATGTAAGCGAAAGCGGCAAGTCGACAACCCTTACGAGCCGAGTCAAACCGCGCCAGACAGCGACGGAGATACGCGTTAGAAGAGAACGGCAACGTTTAGGTGAATATCACGTTAGGCACTGAGCGCTTATGCGAGCTGAATTGCACTTTGTTGCTAACTAGCAGGAGTCTCTATTTCAATGAATTGTCGCACGAAGTGAGTCTTCTGTACTTGTACTATTATTTATTCTGTGACTAAACGATGCAATGAATAAATCAAGCGCTGTAGCGCTGCCTGTAAGCGTCTACTACGTTTCAGCGCTTAATTGTACGTAATTGCTATATTTGTGCCTTCGCGGACCCCTTCCGCGGCAATTTGTTACTCCCTTCTCTATGCTTTCTCTACTTCGTTATGATTTTTAAAAAAAAAAACGTTTCTGCTGCCAGTATCTTGGGGAAGGAAAACACTCATTATATTTTATTTTTCCGCCATACTTCGGTCGTGTTTTGGTCGCTACTTCAGCTTGTTTTTGTAAATGTATTTAGTAATGTTATGTAGCTAATGAATGAGTGAGTGAATGTAAAATTGTGCGCGATAAATTGTTAACTTTTTGTAAAACCAAATTAAGATTATTTTTTTACAATGCATGTCCTCGAAAAGAACGTTTTCCAAGCAGCCAAACTGTGCGGAAAGTGTCACTTTTTTTCACTAGAGCTTTTTACTTTTCCGTATTTTTTTAATTTTTAACTCCAACGTCAGCCCGACCCGATGCATAGGGTTTTTATTATTTGAGAAAACTTTTACAAAGGCGTTTTTAATTAATCTAGATTTAGATTTTGATCAATAAATTAATTTTAAATATTCATTAAATATGTTTGGCAGAACAACGTATAATTTGCTCGTGCCTTTTTGCGTTACGACGTGATAGCTATTTGCACATGCGCAGTAGATATGCCCGAGAAACTGTTAGTTAATCTGTGGATATGCTGAGCGCGCTTGAATAATCCCGCCATTTTATTAATTTCTTAGTTTGTTCAGATATATTTTGTTATTTCCTCGCACAGTGCATAGTAAAATGTTGTATGATACACGTACGTAAGATGATTTCCGACTCGTGTAGATTTATCCACTCACTCGCTTCGCTCGCTCGTGAATAAAAATGCCACTCATCGGAAATCAACTACGTTCCGCACTTGTAGCATAAATAACTATTGTTTTCTAAAAAACATGATTATTATTTTCACACAAAAATAATCAGGTTCATCTAATTACGAAGTACACGCTAACAGTCAGGTATTTCTTGGATTTTCGCTTATTAGTAAGGTTATAAGTCCTTGGAAATGATGATACGAATTCGATCCAGGAAATTAATATAGAAAACTATGTTAGTTTTTATAGTAGATATTTTATGCGGTTGTAACTACAGAGCAGTGGTTTTAAGCTCAAGTTACATGGAAATCTAGTAAGAAGTTAAGTATCATCCAATTCCTTAATTACCTGCGTTCTTTTATTCAGTGAAGCTACTAGCTTTTGCCAGCGGCTTCACCCGAGTTAATGTCAGAAATTATCCCAAGGGATTAAAGTTACTCTCGGGCCTTTACCGTCACCCAAAAAATATCTCAATCAGTATTTTTTTAATCAGAAATCATAGTATTGTTAAGTCGAAAACTATCAGAGATCGTTAATCACAAACTGTTTCATAAAAACCCTTTACCTTACTTTACTACACTTCACACTAATATTATAAAGGCGAAAGTCTGTGAGTGTGTTTGTATGTTTATTACTTTTTCACACAAAAACGACTGAACGGATCTGGATGTAATTTGGCACAGAGATAGATTATAGGCTGGAATAGCACATAGGATACTTTTTATTCCGGACATATGCTCCCTTGGGATAATTTTCGACATTCACGCGGGCGAAGCCGCTGGCAGAAGCTAGTTTCCTATAACGATTAATGTCATCTAAAGGGCTTATTACACTACACGGTATTCAGGGCCCTAAACCCTAATTTAGGGTAGTGTAATAAATGTTAGGGAGTTAGGGTTCTCAAAATATTGACCTTATTGAAAAGAAAATTCCAATACTCATTACGAATATTCATGGCGAAACAACAGAAGACGACACCATTACATACATTTACCGCAAAACACAGGAAACTGTATGTCTTGAGAAAGAAAAGATAAGCGCCATAATGCTTACAAATTTTGTACCTGAATTCAAAACATCGTTATTCTTAGATGAAAATATATGGCCTGCTGGTATCATATCTAGGCGATTCAAGAATGTTATCCATCGAAATACGAACAGATTTTCCTCTGTGGACGGCGCTCAACAACATAATAATGGCTAGACTTGGCTACCGATTTGCTAGCTTCAACTGCAAGAACGTCAAGCGATCAGTAGATGGTGTTCGGGAGTTGTGTCGCACCTGTAACCTAATTGCACTGCAAGAAACATGGTTATTGCCTGAAGAAATAACGTATCTAGGCACGATTGACAGCGGCTTCAGATACACAGGAACGTCGGCGGTGGACACGTCCGCCGGCATACTGCGCGGGAGACCGTTTGGTTGGCGACGACGCTTTACTATGGAGAAGCAGTGTATTCTTGATGTGATGTACTCTGACTTTGTGACCGCCCTTAGTGCTGCGTCCTTGGCTGGTCGAGAGAGCATTATGAGGAAAAAGAGTGGGTCACGCATACTGGGTTCATAAAACGAAGTCGGCAGGTAAAACCGCCGGACACAGCTATTTATGATATAAATCTAATGAAAGATAACGTAATTACGTATACCCTGAGTTTCCTAATCACTTAATCAATGTTAAAGATTCCCGTCCAAGATTAATGTTGAAAAGTAGAATCAAGTAAGGATTGTAAGAGTTCGTGAAATGTGTATATCTTGATCCGTGGGGCAATTAATCATAAGCGTCTGCAAAGATTTAGGCAGACTACAGTAATGCGACTAAAATGAAGCGGCGATTTTATAACGTGTCGTGATATCGAGGTGGAAATTTTAAAGAACAGTGTAAGTATAATTATACCTACCTACTTAGCTAAATTGTATTTGTATTTTTTGTGCAGGCAAGGGTGATAGCATTACAGTTGACCGAATGGAATTAAAAATCGAGTTACGCCGACCCGAACTAACATGGGACAACGCTGCAACGTGCAACGGTAGGAAGATGAAGTTGATGCTTTTTCGGTAGTTAAGATGGTAGGAGGGAGACCTACATGAATTAGCCCTATACAATGGTCTGATCAAGTGAAGCAACACCAGCCGGGCGAGCACGGCCTCTGAGATAGGCTTGAGTCACGCATTTAATCACGGTTTTTGTGTGTGACTCAAGCCTATCAGAGTAGGCCGTGCTCGCCCGCCTGGACACTAAGATAGCTGACGCACTATAACAGACCAAAGATCGACTTTTCTTTCGACCTTTAAAAGATGAACAATTCTACTACACATTGCCTTGTTATATCTCAAAGGGTTTAGGCACCCAGGCGGCTTGACTTTTTGAGGCATTTTCAACAATTATCGTGTAAATCGCCAAAGAGTTAGTCGAGCGCAATCGCTCAGCAGTTTATAAACGACTGAGAGAGTAGGTAGATAATAATAAAAGAATGACAAACTAGACACTCAAACAAAAAAAAAGACGTGTGGCACTCGGGGACTGCCGCGGTAAAGCTATTGCATAGCATTTTGTATCAACTTATGCAATTATATTTTTTTTTTTATTTTTTTTTTTTATTCATGCAGTATTGCGTTTTCTTTGATATTAATTCAAGTTACACTTTTTGAGCGTGGTGACCGATAAGAAAACAAATTTTTCTATTATTAAATAATAATAATTATAATAATAATAATAGCCCTGACGTAGTTGGACTGTAGTTTGGACCCTGTTCCCGATACCGGTGGGCCTCTATTTTTTATATTTTTAAATGTTTTTTCTTTTTTGTTATTTATATTATAAAAATATTTAAAAATGTAAATAATAAGAAATGTATTGAATAAAGGAGATAATAATAATAGAGAGAGTTCGTACAATACGTCTAATCGCACACAACGCCGTGTCGAAGACTGCCGAACTGAAACGACGTTAGACGATGCACGGCCTTCAAGCCACACCTCCTTGCCCGTCGGAGTGGGAAGCGTGAGGTTTTTTTCGTTACGGAATTTCTGGATTCGGTCCCCGCGCTCAAGGCCCGCGATAGAAGCTATGCAATAGCTTAAAAAAAACCAGACTGGTCTAGCAACAACAGACTAAAAATGTCCAATAAATAATCGAGATGAGTGAAAAAATTACATAGTAATGTGTCACCGACTTAAGATAGCAAATTCGCGCACATTTTATGAGTCATCTAAAATCTCTGATCGTTATACTTTTTATCTCCACCATGTGTTACTAAATTAAACATTTCCTCATTTAAATTTATTACGGAATACTGAGAGATTTTATGCTTTATTTTTAAGATTTTTAGGTTCAAGATCAAACTTTGTTTTACGTTAATCTGAGTGTTATTTAGGTACATATTATTTGCATCAGCTCTGTGTGTGGCCAAAAGCCTCGAGGTCAAAGTGCATACAGTGAATGAATGAACCGTGACTTTGATGAGAACTGATGAGATTTTTTCAAAACATGGTCCACCTAATAAATATAATGATAGTGTGATAACGAAATTTTAATTTTAATTATTAAGTAATAATATATTAAACCTAATCAGTATGACTTCTCCGTCTTCAGCCCAGTCAATGTCGTCACGGCCATAAATTCTAATCTTGACCTGCGGCTTTCCCTTTTTACCCGACTGCCGAAGGAGGGTGTTTATCAGTCTATGTATGTATGTATGTTTGTTCCTATGTGGCATTCCAGAGACCAAACGCGTTGGCCGATTTTGATGATTCATACGTCAATCGATTCGTCTGAACCCTGCGAGTGTCACTGGCTACAGTAAAATTGGAAAATAGAAAAATGGCGGATTTTGGGTGCCATATTGTGGGGGACAAATTTTTTTTTTACTTCCAAACCCATCGTGTGGGATATCAAAATAAAGGGTTTTAAGGGGTGATTTCAAAAAAATATAACACTTAATGTTTAAATTTACCGAAATCAAGAGGATACGTCAGCCAGCTCGCGAATACGTATCCTCCGACTGCACAGCATGATTTTCTTCTTGTTTACGGCTTTTTAGTTCGCTTTTTAAGCAGTCGGGTTTTTTGATTTTTTTAATTAACTCTTTTTTATAATATTCAGTATGGATTTGATAGTAGATACCTATTGGTTACTTATGTTATATACCATTTTCTTACTCATGTGGATAGATAAACACGAACATTAATGAATATTTTGTGATCTCTTTTGTTTGACAATAGTAGACACTATATATTCTGAACCTAAATTTTATTGTTATCAAGAATATGTAGTAGGAGGGAAGTATTGCTTCAAAAATAGATTACGTACCTACTCAAGTTTTTGGAAAATTAGGCGGGTTCGCGGTGAATGCTAACGCGTGCCCGTGTTTCCGCCATAAGCAGCACAGGAGGACACCGTGGAGTTTTAGTGGATTAGAGTCCCAGATAACTACACTATCTCCCCGTGGTAGTGCAGTATGCATGAGCATTTCTCAACGCAATAAAAAATAAAAAAAGGCATACAGACGGAAAACATTCATTTTAACTGACAAAGAGGTCCTAGCTAGCCAGTCCCATATTATAATGTACTGACTGGCGATAAAGCGAAGTTCAATATCTATGGAATTAAAAAGCAGCTGGTTCCATTTTCAAAGTTAATCTAAAACATGGAGACAGCCAGTGGGAGGGGGCAAAGGACATGACAATGTGCGCATTCCAGTGAACGTTCCTCTAGCATTTCATCTCGCATTCCTCCGATAAATCAGGGGACTGAATAGCTCGCGAATTGTTGATTGGACGGATCTGTCTACTTGTCTATGTTTCCAATAATGAGAATTCGATTTTCGAACTTGGTTTGACATTTGAAATGGATAATGTGCACGATTTTCGCAAATGGGGACGAAATCGCAAATGAACAGGGTAATTCCGAGGAATCTACTTACTTTATTGAATAATGATAAATTATGTAGCGAAGCTAGCTATAAGTATTAAGTACCATTTCTTCATAGTAAAATTGATTGTGAATTGGGATATGAAATCAGACCAATTTTCAGCGACGTTAATGCTCAAGGCTCTGGTGAGCATAAAGGCCCCTAATTTAATCTTACAGATCAAGTATTTGAACGAAGTTGTTTGTGACAAAGACAATTCTTAGCAACACCTGAAAAACGACTTCCTGAAAAAACACCTCTTATTAAGAAATAATATTTACTTCTAAATTCAAAGAAAATAAAAACTAAACCCAAACTTTTGTATTGTAGAACGTATTTTGTGGTAAAAAATAAAATATTTGGTGCTTATGCTATTATTATTAGAATCGTTTATATTATACATACATATATACATAAACTCACGCCTTTTTTCCATGGGCTAAGGCAGAAACTACAGAACGCCACCTGCTACGATCCTTACATACTTCTTTTGCTTGACTCACATTCATTCATCTAGTCCCACACGCTGGTTATGAGTACTGCGCACCTGGCCTTACTGAAGAATATCACCTATAAGGTCTATGTATGTCTTTCTAGGGCGTCTCCTCCCGGTGTTTCCATTCCGTTTTTATCATATTCCAACAATATTATCGTAAAACGCCTACATCTGCATAATTTAGGTAAACTAATCCAGTCTCATACAGTGATAAGATGGTTCTGCATACATGCAACACATGGCCCTCTTTGCATCATAGTCACCAGATTTTATGACGTAATTAATATTTGTTATAGTTAAGTAGGTGGTATATATGCACATGTTGTATGAGCCATAGGACGATATATTGTTTGTTAGTAAAATATGCGTAATAATAAACATTAACACCAAATTCCCCCCTCCCCCCTTAATAACATTTCAAAATATTTGTTGACAATTTTTATGGCTTTGGGTAAGCAAGATGCTTAAACTGTGAAAATTTTAAGATTATAGCTCCAACCGTTTGGGTGTAAAATCTGTATGACAGACAATGGATAGACGGACACGAGAGTGACAGCAATAGGGCTCCGTTGGGACCCGTCGGGTACGGAATCCTAAATAACTACAGGACCTAAAGATTAAAAATACATTTACTCCAGCTATGCTGTATTAGCTTTCTACGCTCTTCCTGTTCTCATGCCTTTTAATTTTCGAATCCTTAAAAAACTTCATCCATTATGTTTTTTCAGTTTGTATGTTTGTGCCAGATAATATTATGTCTGCTGCTTGTCAGTGCGAAAAGAACCACCGAAGGGGTCCCATTAAACGCCAGACGACATTTCCGCAGACCAAAGCGAAAATAGCAGGACGAGCTCGCAAGCAAAGGGCAGATAAGTGTAGAAAAGGAAGAGGGAGGCATTTGCCCAGCTGTTATTTATATAGATTGAATAAACTAAAACTACTTTCAGGCAAGCGTGTTCCACAATCGACCGCAAGAACTAAAATAGTTATTTATGCAGCATAAATAACTATTTTAGCTTGTAGCATAAATTATGCTACAAGTGCGGAAGGTAGGTGATTTCCGATGAGTGGATAAATCGACACGAGTCGGAAATCATCTTACGTACGTACACGTACCAAATACATATATATGTATACAACATTTTACTATGCACTGTGCGAGAAAATAAAAAAAAATATCTGAACCAAGCAAGAAATTAATAAAATGGCGGGCTTATTCTAGCGCCCTTAGCATACCACAGATTAACTAATAGTTCCTCGGGCATATCTACTGCGCATGTTCAAATAGCTGTCACATCGTAACGCAAAAAGGCACGAGCAAAATATACGTTCTGCCAAACATATTTAATGAATATTTAAAATTAATTTATGGATCAAAATCTAAATCTAGAGTAATTAAAAACGCCTTTAATTAAGTATTAATTTTATTTTACCTTTTATATGAATGATAATCTATACTTAACTAAATTGTAAAACTTTTCTCAAATAATAAAAATTATGCGTCGGGCTGACGTTGGAGTTAAAAATTAAAAAAATACAGAAAAGTAAAAAGCACTAGTTAAAAAAAGTGAAACTTTCCGCACAGTTTGGCTGCTTGGAAAACGCTCTTTTCGAGGACATGCATTGTAAAAAAAATTAAACTAACTAAATTTAAACTTGGAACGTTGACTAAGATCCAGAAGTATAACTGACAAAGTTTGTTATCAATAGTCAACGTTCCAAATTTAAACTCACGTTATTCTGACGTTATTTAGTTCACCCTCGTTTACAGGCAGCGTGTGAGTTTCTCATTTCAAATTCTTTTGTTTTATTAACCTCTCGTTTGCGTACATAACGAAGTTTCCCTGCCTTTCCTTACCAAAGATAAACTTGAAGCACTTTGTAAACTTAATAATAAAACCACAATCATCGGTGTACAGGTTAACATCAATATTTGAACAAGCGCCAACATATACAATACTTTTATCGTGTAACTGAATAAAATACTTTCTGATAAGTTATTGTATTGAAGAGGTATTAACTGACGAAGAATAATGTTGAGGTTAAAATATTTTTATTTTATTTATCGTCCGGTCAAGAGCAAGTCGGACTCGCATAAGAAGGTTTACGTACATTGGGAGACATTGCTTCTTGCGAAATTGCATGATTTTAAGGCAGCGTTTTTTTATTTAATTGTTTTATTAGTGGCATCTCGCAGTTCAATCAAAGTGATTGGCTACTGCTTAACCGGACTTCTCTGTGGAGACTAAACTAGAGCCTCCAGCCAGATACAAAAACTTATCCTAAGCGACCACGCTGAGGGCTATCCCTTATGGGATACGAACCTTGGCTCAGGACGTCGCTGAAGGACAACTAGGGCTGCCCGTTAAATTCCCGAGATATATTGTTTTTTCAACTAGGGCTGAATCATGATTAAGTGATTTTACCATCCACTCGGAAGAACGAACTTGGAGAAGAACGGACAAGAGTTCAGCTGTAGTTAGCTACCCTATACAGGATGGCCAAAAAGTCGTGGATCAAACGCAAATAGGGGTTAGATGAGGTCATCAGCTGCAAAAAAAATGTTCTACGGGAGGTCCTTAAGGCAACCCCTGCAGAATTTTTTAGAACCCCTATTAAATGCGCCAAAACTTAATACAGGGTCACTTTTCGGTAGAGTATTTTTTTTCACAGTGGGGTCCGAAATAAATAAAAAGTTATGATTTGAGTTTATTTTTCTCTCGTAAAACTTAATATTATCTTCAACGCACCCAATAAACAACCATATATAGCATGTCTAACGCAAGGACTCATCAGTACTCAGGACTCATCAATCTAGTGAAAATTATAAAAAAGATACAGGTGTAGATTTTTTCGAATTTTAATAAGAATTAGTAAAAAAAGACAATTTTCTCAAAAAAACACAAAATAAATTATAACTCTGCAGGGGTTGACCTTAAGGACCTCTCGTAGAACAATTTTTTGCAGCTGATGGCCCCATCTAACCCCTAGTTGCGTTTGAGCCACGACTTTTTGGTTACCCTGTATATAGCTTTTTCGAATGTTTTAATGCAGCATTACGGACCCTTGGTGCAAGAGTCCGACTTACTCTTGAGCTTGACTAGTATTTGCTGTTATATTTCTGTTACAGATTTCAATATAGGGGGAACAAAAAAACTAATACGCCGAAAAAAACTCGTTTCTTATATGGGCCATAGTTACACGTATTCAGTCCTACGGAACTTTTAAAACTAAGCTTGCATTGAATAATCCTCAGTTTTAACATTACGGTAAACCACTACCAAGTAATTTTTACTCCTTTTGTAAACGACGTTTTATCTCAATTAGGCCTCCCCAAGCCACTGGAAGGCTGCCTTTTGATGTAAATTTGAATATTTTACAAGTCTTCTTCTTACGAGCGCCTTCAAGTAAGAGTTAGCTCCTTTGCTTCAACTTTTGTTAAATTATACGGAGTTTTTTAAAGGCTTCTTGCTTTGAGCAAAATTTTTCAAGAAAATATAATCCTATATTGGCTAAACCGAGTTTGTTTTATTTACTAGTTTGAAAGACTATGAGAATGTAAAGCTTTAGCTCAAATTGCATAGGGTTAAATGCGATCCATTCCCAAAAGGAAGAAGAAGGAAGATACAAAAAAATGCCTTTTGCAGAATTGCGGTTGTGGGTAGATATAAATATAGCTGTATACTGATATAAGTATATCAGTATACAGGATGACCAGTCAGTCAGTCAGTTATAGACCAAGTGATTAATACGGCATTATTCATAATGCCCAACCAATTTGAAAATGCCCAATATGAGTAGGCAATATGATAAAAAGTTTTTGAAATAATTAAATTGACCGGCTGCGCGGGGCTCCTATTTCTGTCTGCAGATTCTAAAGTAATCGAACCTAACCTATCCGTGTCGGGGCGCACTAAGCTCCCAGTCCCAAGCTCGCTTCGCTCGCTCTTGGATTAATTCATTGTCCATAATTATCGAATTGCCCAAACGTTACGTTGCAATATTCATAATGACCAGACAATATGATAAATATAGAAGTTTAAATCAGTATTCATTACATTGCCCGATTTGACTTGACTAGATTCATAATGCCCGGGCATTATAAATAGTGCCCTGATTAATCACTTGGTCCATGACATATATGCGTCATATTGTGTTGCAGCTTTTTGCTACTTGTTGACACAACTGATAAACTTATTGTCACTTCATAGAATCTTTAAGTGCCTGCAATTAGCCGATAAACTGATAACTGATAAGCGATCAATGCCCTACGTATTATCGGTTCCACGGACCCCGATACTAAACGAGTTTCTACTGAAAATGAAAACATATAAAATATTTTGGCCCAAATGGCCGAAATAAACTATGAAAGCAAAAACAAAAAGGTACTCAAGCAATTTTGAAAGGTCTTTAATTTCCCTTTAGCAGTTCCTGCCTATCTGTAATTACTTTCTGCAAATATTAAAGCGCACACAAAGCTCTTAATGTAAAGGTTTAGCGCGTTTATAGCTGCATTTTGCAATTTCCCGCCACTTTGTGGTTAAATGCAAAAGCTGGCGCCATGTTGGGATTTTCAAGTAAGGAAAAATTTGAAAACCGAACGGCGTACTTAATTAAATAGCTTTTGCTTTTATTATTAAGAAATAATTTGATGGTAGCGTTCATAAAATTGTTCCAAATAGAAACGTGGTCGAATTATGATTACGTGTATGTATAAACCAATTGAGTAGTTATCTATTTATTATTAATTCATATTTTAATTTAATATAGTTGAGTTATAATGACCCTACCAAACAACAAACTCATTCAGACATCATTTATACGGTAGCAAAGAAGGTTATAATAAGGTTTTAGTCTAAAAATGACGATTAATTATTTCATCCTGGTTATTAAGCTATACGGGTTTTTTTTTAAGTATTATTATTAGAGGTTTCCCTTCGATCAATAAAAAAATCCATTGAAAATTCGGAATATTGTAGGATCAGACACGGGAAATTGGCCCCTGTATACCGGAGTCGACGTGAAAAATGGCTTCAAAGCAAGTTCAGCGCTTTGACCGACTGATTCAGGACTTTTTTTAACGATTTGGCACAAGGGCTGAAACGGGCAAGCGATCTCACACAATGAAGTGTGCTAGTTAGCATTTCGTTACTTCTGAACTAACGATGAGAATTTTTTGAATTTTTTTGAGCTAAACCGCGTGTTTTTTACTCTATATTTGCAGCTAGTTTTTGGCGGGATTTTAATACTTTTTTGTTGCTTTGGACGGATAGACCTCATCCAAAGTCATTAAATAGTCTCGGCAGCTCTTAAAAGGCAAAGGCAAAATATTCTACAGTTTACTATGTTTTTAGTACTGGCCATTAGCGACTGGTGCTTTTGTTTAAAAATGGAACCAAAGTGTACACAATGCCTAGAGCCTAGGAACTTAATATAGTATAGGCACGTACTTCTATTTTGACGACACGTTTGTTCAGAACTAATAGTTTATTTTCAAGTTTTGAACGTACGTTTCGATTTCAGAACCAAAAAAAGATTGCTGCGTTAGAGATGATTGCAAAGAAATGTTTGTTGCCGTTTTTGTGTTGGTAACAGAACAAAGTGTCCTTTGACGAAATCTCTTCTTAGTTCTCCGTTTTTTAGCAGCCGAACCGTTTTACTTTACAAGCGTAAAATAAGCTTTGAGAGTTCACAAATTCAACAATAGATTCTAACCACATTATGATATAATTATATTAAATAAAAATAAGCATAAAAATTATAATCCCAAGTTAAAATAAAGATCAGGAAAATATAAACAGCTATTTTCGAATTCGTAGATGTTTTTCGTTTTCTTTTTACCCATGATTAAAAATGCGGTCTAGAAAAATAAAAAAAAAGCGGCGTTTTACCCAAAAAAAAAGCGAACGCTGATAGAGCTCCATATTTACTCCAACTCTTACAAAATCTAAGCAAGCCTAACCTGATCGAAGAGTAGGTACCTATAACCAAACATTCACATCACATCATCAGCCTATTAATGTTCCCACTGCTGGGACACAGGCCTCCTCTCTGTGAAAGGGAATGGGCCGTAATCCACCACGCGGGCCCAGTGCGGGTTGGTGGATGTCACATGTCTTCAAATTTTTGGTTCTAGGACATGCCGGTTTCCTGACGATGTTTTCCTTCACCGTTTTGAGACCAGAGGTGATTAAATAATTTACACAAAGAAAAGCGCCTGCCTGGGCTCGAACCCACGACCTACAACTAGTAAGTCGTGGCCGATACTACTGGGCCACCACTGCTCTAATCCAAACATTGTCTGTGAGAAACTTTGTTTTGAACCAACGAACCGATTGAGTTCTTCTTGAAATGTGAATAGATAGATAGGTGAACGAAAGCTACTGACTAGCTAAGTAGGTATGTTAGAAGTTTAAGGAAGATTTTTTACTTTATACTTTTCTTTTAGGATAAGGTCTAACCAAGAAGCGAGAGAGCCGAAAAGACGACTGTTCACTCTTTGTTTGAAGGTCGTCGGGTCACAGTTGTTGTTAGGGAACACAGATGTTGGTGGAGTTCTTAATTTCAACTTCAGCATTTTTTCATAGCAGTAATGTCCAATTGGTGGGTTCAGTTTCCATCAGTTCCAGCTGCTGCGTTTTCGAAGACACAATACGACATCGCGTATGTTTATTTTACCTTACAATTTACATGAAAACACAAACTACAATCAACAAACTACTATCAGACACAAACATATGTTCCACGAACGCCCCTGTCAATGAACAAGAAATTATCCAGTATCAAACACATTGCCCAGTTTCAAATGACACGTGACAATCTGTGGAACTAAACTCAAAAGTACTGAATTTGACATATCGCTGACAGTTGTCTATGGAAGCAGCGCCACAATCAAAGTGTCAGAATATATTGGGCGTCTGTAATACAGTATCTATAATATTTACATAGAGATAACATTGCTATCGTAAATCCCAGTCGGCAATGACAAGAGCGTTCAGCCTTATCTAAATTTGCTTGTAAGCAAATAGTTATAAAATATTGACTGGCAGATTTGTTTAAAATTGTAGATAAGGTTACAACGATAATGTCTTTGAGAGGAGTATACTTTAAAACTGATTATGATGTCAGAGGAACAGTGAATACTAATTGTTCATGCGAAAGTGTGTCTGCCTGTTACGTTTTCATCTCTAACCCGCAGGACGATTTTGATAAACTTGGCACACGTATAGATTGTGCCCTGGATTATAAAATTAGGATAGTTTTCATCATTTAGTCAGGTCCCTAAGGAAAAAAAAAAAAATACGCGGTCGATGCCACCGATCAGACGCTACAGCAGATTCATATGCGCTTGCAACATTTTAAAAAAATAAGATCATTGGCAGCTGTCAGTTTAGTCTACGAAATTAAAAATCACAGTATAGGTAGAAATTGAATAGGGCATCTATTCAATTTCTACCTATACTGTGATTTTTTTCATCCCATACAAAAAAGATATAGATGGTGTTAAGAGCGACTTGCAAGTAAAAGGATTTACTTGGTTCGTGAATATTTTTTAAAAAATACAGTGTCCATTTGTTTTATAGTATTTTTTTGCCGTTTTTACAGTTTCATTGTACCGAAATGTGTTACAAAACTAATTAAATAAATCGAGTGGATGCCTCAGAAATTTAAAAACGCGCCATCTATATTGGCATCAATTTTAAAGGATCCTTTCAAATAATTTTTGTAATGTGAATTAAGAGTCTAATGTTCCTTTTGTGCTTAGGAGAGTAAATTAAGACGACGACTAACGCCAACGACCTTGAGGGAACAAACCGCGCACTCGTTTCACACCCGCGCGACCCAAAATTTAGTAGTTTTTTGTACTTTCCTTATTATTCTATGACTTAAAAAAAAAACAATATGTAGATAATTAAATTGTCATTGAGATGGTGTCGATTTCATTAAAATACGCCCAGCGGTTTTGGTGCAATTGTCGTGTTTTTGTCCTTTTTAAACATAACTTTACAATAAATTACACTAATATATACGAATAAAACTCAAAATTTTCTTAGATAAGATTATTAAGAAAATGGTCTAATGTAACATATATTATATTTTTTCCAAAAAATTACGTCTAGCCGTTTAGACGTGATCCTTATTTTAAAATCAGCTACTCAAGGGAATCTGCGCCTTACATTTTTATGATCTTCTCTAGAAAATCTTAATATTTCACAAAACTCAATAACAAATCGAAGCTCATCACGCCATCTAGTGCAATTTATTTGAACCTAATTTTCTTTCTTCGCGTTGGGCGCCCGTGCTGTGTTCTAAAAGATATATAGTGACCGTTTATGACAGTAGTTGGGCGCCATCTTCGATATTTAAAATACCAAAAGGCCAAATAACATAGATAAAAAACGTTCATCCGCAATAACATTTCAGACAGTCAATGTCAAAACTTGTCATATTGGAGGGAAAATAGAGGTATATTGAAAGATTTTGTCTATGATGTGGTGAAGGATGAAATTAAGATAAAAGAAGGATGCGAAAGTTCCATGGGTGATGATTGTTGATTAGGTGATTTAAATCATCTCAACCCTACTTAAAAATACTGAAATTTCTCATATGAAAGTTTGAATTTGTATAGCAAATAATTCAGAGACTATTGCAAAAAAAGTCAATAAATGAAAACTGTATTCGAATTATCTACAACTTATATTAAATTTAATATAAGTAGTCGATACCAGCTCCAACGTCAGAAAATTCCTATTTGAAATACCGAATAGTGCCTACACCAACGACACGACAGTGACATATTCTCATATTTTTAAAAGCAGGTGACACATTCTCATACGGTGCGACTTACGTCACACTCAATACGGCCTTTATTATATTACTTGCTGCTTTTCACAAGAATACCGTAGGGTAGGCGAAAATATTAGGAGCTGAAAAGACGCGAATTACGTCGTACACTCCCTCAATTTTATTTTTTATATCTCTCACTAATGCTCTCGGATTTACGGCAGATCATGGGAAAAGCCGTGCAAATATATAGGTATAAATATATATATATATTGTGTTATAAATAATGTATTTTGTAGATAGACAGATTTCGTATAAATGGGATTTGTCGTGCCTCCCTGGTTTCTATAATAAATACAATTGAAGTATCTGTTTGCAATGTCAAAATAACACCTTTTGACTAAAAGCATTTGGGGAAAAAAAATTGTCTCTCTCTGTTTTTTTCGCATAATCTACGAAACGGATAGACCGATTGATGACGGGACTTCCACTGGCAGATAGCTGATGTTATAAGGTTTACATAGGATTAAAGGTCTATCCACACATATCAGGCCCTGATTATTTGACTTTTAATCTTAGAAAAATAATTAAGGGTCCACGTAAAAAAAATTAAAACCCATGATTTTATTAGATTTACGAGTAGGATAAGATTAGAGTAGGACATACCTAAATATTAGATCATAGTGGCTGAATTTCTCCACAACATCACAAGCTTTTATACAACTACGTAGCTAGTCGATTTCACAAACGATAAAACGTGAAAAAAGCAGCCTTTTCTGTGAAAGATAGAACAATACACAAAGTTATAAATAAATGCTAACTGCTACAGTTTTCTTTCAAAACAAAGTGGGAACATTTCAAAGTGAAATAAACAGCTGTGATTGACTGCACGAAATTACAACCGGATGACTTTTTAAAGTGTTCGGATATTGTTTCATTATTTGGAAGGACAATTTTCTTCATAAGATATTATATTGCTTTAAGATTTTCTGTTTCGGTTTTGTATTGAATTTCTTCATTTATAATCTCCTATCTAGGAATATCCAGCCTAATTCATAAAAACTTTACAGGCTTTTTAGTTTAAGCACCGATCAGTAGATTCTTAATTCAAATTCTCCATAGAGCATTTGAATTAAGAATTGGTATTTTTTAGGGTTCCGTACCCAGAGGGTAAAAACGGGACCCTATTACTGAGACTTCGCGGTCCGTCTGTCTGTCTGTCACCAGGCTGTATCTCATGAACCGTGATAGTTAGACAGTTGAAATTTTCACAGAATGTTTAGTTGTATATTTACTTCAAAAAATAATTATTAATAAATTAAAATAAAATAAATTAAGGGGGGCTCCCATACAACAAACGTGATTTTTATGCAGTGTTTTGCGATAATGGTACGGAACCTTTCGTGAGCGAGTCCGACTCGCACTTGGCCGGTTTTTTCTTATTATTTTACTATTTTAAATATTTTTATTAAACATATACAAAAAAGAAAAACATTTAAAAATATAAAAAATAGAGGCCCACCGGTATCGGGAACAGGGTCCAAGCTACCGGCGGTCAGGGCTCCAGAGAGAGGAACCTCCTAACAATACGAGCCATGTCCAGCAATACTGCTTTCTGGATCAGGCCCTTGACCCAGCCGCCTAACGAGAGCCTCCTAAGGTGTTGGTCGAAGCTCGTGGCTATTAAGCCATTGGCTGACACGACTATCGGCACAATGATCGCTGTGTCCACATCCCACATGTCAACCACCTCGCGAGCCAAGTCAAGATACTTGATTTGCTTATCTTTCTCGGCTTTCATGAGGTTCCCGTCATGCGGGACAGTTATGTCAACAAATTCAAATTCATTCAAATTCAAAAGTTCAGTTATGTCAACAATCATTGCACGCCTCTCGATTCGGTCCACCACCACTATATCAGGCTTATTAGCGATAATAGTCCTGTCAGTGATGATGGACCGATCCCAGTACAATGTGATATTGCCATACTCAAAAACTTCGTGACCGCGGCATTTGAAGCTGAATTAGACCTCGCTGTATTATAATTATTATTAGGGTATTGCAAATCGTGTATTTTTTGTCACACAAACCGTTAATTAATAACTTATATAACACAAAAAATTGTAAGATACAAAGCCAAAAGAATATTCTAATTCAATAATTCTCCTAATCGATTATAAGACAGGAAACTTTTTAAGATGCGAGGCGCGTCCGACATTTTTAATGAATTCTATGTTGAAAATGAATCATGGTGTACCGGCCGCGTAACAATGGTTTATGTGATTCAACGGAAATGGGGCATTCAGTGCCAGTTTATGTACTAATAGAGCATATCGCTATGTTCTTGGTTCGTAATGGATCTAATTTGGCTTCAAATGCCGCGGTCACGAAGTTTTTGACATTGAAGACGAAATTGCCTTTTTTCGTTAAATCTTCTTTGATTCCTCATTGCTGACGTGTGTCTCCAAGCTATACGATCTTCATGCTGGCTCCTACAGGCCATTAAATAGTATTTGACCATCTTGCCGTTGTTCAATGTTTTGGCGTAATGAAATACAACTTTTTCTGCACTCAAGAATAAATCGTGTTTGCGATGGTACATGTTTTTTTATTTTTAGGGTTCCGTACCCAAAGGGTAAAAACGGGAACCTATTACTGAGACTTCGCTGTCCGTCTGTCTGTCTGTCTGTCTGTCACCAGGCTGCATCTCATGAACCGTGATAGTTAGACAGTTGAAATTTTCACAGATGATGTATTTCTGTTGCCGCTATAACAACAAATACTAAAAACAGAATAAAATAAATATTTAAGTGGGGCTCCCATACAACAAACGTGTTTTTTTTGCCGTTTTTGCGATAATGGTACGGAACCCTTCGTGCGCGAGTCCGACTCGCACTTGGCCGGTTTTTATTATAGATAGGCTCGCGCTTGACCACTATCTCACCTGATGGTAAGCGATGATGTGGTCGACGGTGTAAAACGCTTGCCTAGAAGTACCAAGCTAAGCGGAACTGTTCTTGTTTAGCAGGTCAATCAAGCATAGTTGTCAACTGTTTAAAGCAGGATTCGGATTGCTATATGGAATTCAATGATAATATTGATAAAGCAATATTTTTAATTTTACATAAAAAATACTTGTGAAATTCCTCAAACGTCGCGCCGTCGCGTGCACACCATGTGCGCGTAAGCTATTGTTGTTTCTATTGTGTCTGCTAATTGACGCGCAATGAGTACAATTTTTCTATTTGTTTTTATGTTTTAAAATGCTTTACATATAACATCCGACTAAATAAGGAATTAAAAGCGACATACCTCAAAGGTATTGCCTCACATAACATGCCAATTTCGCAGGTAAAAATTCCAGAAAGTAATCAAAATATTTCCGGCTACCCAGTGCCCTGAATATTCCTCTAACGAAGACCGTCCATTTTGGCTTCCGGGGCCGGATTTATTCGGGATTTGTCGCCGCCGCCGCCGGTCCAGTTTGAAGCCGGGCTCTAGACTTGACCGGCTTTGCCAGCATGTATCATAAATTATTGCAATGGTTGGCTACCCACGATAATGGATACCGCTGCATTACATCACCGAGAAACCATAAATGGAATTCGAAATTTAAAACGGATCATTTAGTTTTTGATACTGGTTAGAGTAATGACGTTTGATCAGAAGAACAATTTCAGAATTTAAAAATGAAATCGTTTAGAACGATCAAATTCAAGTCGCAATATTAGCTCGGCGACAATCAATGTCGAAAACATTAAAAAAAATAGAGAATGTAGAGATGTATTGGCCAAAATAATTTACGGAATTTTATCCGACTGCGGGCAGGTAATGTTTTTCGAGCGCATGTATGTACGTATGTACAGTGCGTGCCACGAAAGATGAGACTTGACCGCACCCCCCGCGCCCGCGCTCTGTCTAGTGTCCGCCGCCCTGATAACTGACACCCGGTCCTTTCGCGCACTCAGACCTCATACCGCTAAAGAGACCTCTAAATCGCCTACCGCGCAAGTCAAACCACGTGGTGCTTAAAGTAACTAAGTAAGTACTAAAGGGCTTATTACACTACACGGTATTCAGGGTCCTAAACCCTTATTTAGGGTGGTGTAATAACGTTTAGGAAAAGGGGTTACCAAAATATCGACCTTATTGACTCGGAATGGTGAAGTGAGCCGGTAGCCCTTAAGTAAGTAGCTTTTAAAGAAAGCTGATCAAATAGTTTTTTGTTTTTTTTTAAACATATTGGCGTTATTTGCTAAGTCGAATGTGACACCGACGCGACCTTATGTTTATAGATTATGCGCAAGTGCATCACACCAGGCACTCCATGTTCTCGTACCTATGCCCTTGGAAAGGGTCATTAATATTCGAGTATGTCGACACCGTGGACTCCGCCGTGTCAAGAGTCCGAAGATTCCTGCGAATGCTGCTTCAGATCCGGAGGAATTTCCAGCTCATCCTTCCTCCGACTCTTTTTCCCCATATTTTTTTTAAGTACACTTATATATATATATATATTTATATAGTGAGTAAGCTGACACGAATTTGGCAGGACAGAAAGGTCTCCAATGTCACCACCAAGATGAGACTAGTACGGACACTGGTTTTCTCAATATTCCTATACGGATCGGAGTCGTGGACGATTCGGGCAATAGAACGGAAAAAGATAGAAGCTTTTGAGATGTGATGTTGGCGAAGAATGCTCCGCATACCATGGACCGCCAAGAGAACGAACAAATCTATCCTTGATCAACTAGGCATAAAAGACAGACTAACCACGCTCTGCTAAGTAAACAGTAAACCCAAGAAGTTGAATTTCAAAATAATTATTTTAAAAAAGCGCGCCTTTGCAGTTTAACCGTTTTCCGCCCTTTTTTTCGTAAAGAAAGTAGAGATGCATTGGCCAAATTGTTTTTTTATTTTTTTTTATTTTAGATAGGCTTGCGCTTGACCACTATCTCATCTGATATGGGTATTATTCTTATTTAGTATTATACTGATTTTTACCCGACTGCGGGCAGGTAATGTTATTCGAGCGCATATATGTATGTACAGTGTCCGCCGCCCTGATGACAACCGCAGGCTTATTACGTATCTTTTGCAAAAGCAAAACGATAGCGATTTTTGCGCAATAATTGCTCATCCAGAAGTTTTAGAGTTGTTGGCGGTTTTTTTTTAAATAAGTGCATTTGACAAACAGCGAGCGATTAGCAAACGATTGTATAGGACCTACCATACCTAAACTGCAGGTGATGCCGACTTTTATGACATAAAGCGTTTGATCGTTATAGTTTTGCTCTTGCAAAAGGTACGTAATAAGCCTGCCGGTCCCTTCCCGCACTCAGACCTCATACCGCTAAAGAGACCTCTAAATCAAACCACGTGGTGTGTCAAGTCTCATCTCATCTTTCTGTATGTACATTTTTGGAGCACGCTCTACAGCCCAAACGGCTTGACGGATTATGCCATAATTTATAAGGTGTCTTTGGATTCGTCTCAGTTGGGATCCTTGGGAGTTAGTTAGGCTATATATGTTTTTAATTCCCTCCCCCCTCTCTTCAAAATACGGGGTGCTACCATTTCTTTTCCCTTGGCATAACAGTATGGGTATCAAATGAAAGCTACTATTAGGTATAATTTGTAAAATAAATAATTATGAGATGCTGCAGATGCAGTACAAAACTTCGTTTGTCCTCTGCAAAGGCTCGATACCACATGCGACCTTCTCAGGTCAAGTTATCGCAACAATAACATTATCGTAAAAAAACAATGTTTATTTACTAAAACAACATATTGTAATGAAAATTAAACACATTTTTTTTTTCTAAAACATGTTAAAAATAATTTGTTGCCTCGTGACGGATGTGAGTATGATTACGTAACAGAATTTAACAAGATTTTCAACACTCGAAACTTGAGACTTTCAAGAAGGTTCAGGATAATAAAGTTTCACGCTGTCTTTAGATTAAATTAATTTTCGACGGAACTTTAAAATTAGGTTCTGAGGAGCTGACGGTTGGAGATAAGCTCGTCCTACTATAAGACTCTCGTAGACGCGTGCGATGCGACTATGCGACAAGGATGTGAAGACGCTTTCACAGAAATTGTTCTATTCAAATATTGTTTTACAGTAATAACCATTACTAGAAGAACCGCGAGCACATTGTCACATCGCATCCACGGGAACCATCAAAACACTGCATTTTTTTGTAAAATCGTAGTGTAGTTAAGCAATGCTTGAATATTTTTAGACATCTGTGGCCATGTATTCCCAATAGCCAGCATCCTTATTAAGTTTGAGTCATGTTTTGGCTTAATTTACCTCAAGGTCGCGCAATAACTAAATAGAGCTCTATCAGAGGCCCTAATTACGCAATGGACTCTGAACACAAGAATGCTAGAAAAACACGATGCATGTAACGCCCGACACATAAAATTACATTGTGCCAAGAATCTATTATGTAGAACATAATAGTTCCATGCATAGTGCATAATGCATTTTATTGTCTTTGGTCGTAAAGAGTCGCATTCATGCGACAAGGAAGACCAACAACATTATGTCTAGTAGTACCTATTGTTTTACTTACAAGTTGGATCACCTGATAATGAATCAAAATTGAATCTGCTAATCTCCTGCACACAATCGCACATGTTTTGGAGCGTTTTATATTTAGCTAGAACCACGTAAGCCTCTGATAAGTCATTCTACATTCTTAACGCGTTGTTCCCTTCCACCACTTCGTAAACGATTTGTTTTTAAAGAATCTTTCTTAGTAACGGCTAGGTTAAAAGCATAGATATAATAAACAAGGTTAAAAGGTGAGAAAAAAAATATTGGTTCATGTACATTATTTGTGAAACAAGGGTTTTATGTAACTAATAGTTTTGCTTAAAAAAAATTATTAACAACACGATCTGCTTTCTTATTCGTGTGAAAATGTGGCCACGGCCAGGGCCACCTCTGGTTTCAGAATTAATTAAGCCGTCACAGGGAAGCATACGATATTTTTAGCGCTATTTTTGGATACTACTCCAAAATGACTTGAATGTTTAAGAATATTTTTACTCAGAAAAATTGATGGCTAGAATTTTTTTATAACAGAAATTGCATACGTATGAATATATTGCAAACAAAACTGTCCAAAAGGAGGTTCAATATTTATATTCTGGCTCCGAGCGGACGCACGGCCAATACTGCATTAACAATGGGGAATATAATACGTTTGAAGTGTTGAAGTATCGACTGCAATATATTATTTTATAACTTAATACAAATACGGTTTGTACATAATTTTATTAGTTTCCTTATGAAAAAAAATTGCTCTCGTGTTAGTTTACTTACACTAGAATTTAACTAAAGTACAAGCGTCTTGGAAGGTCGTTATCTTATAATTTTGTTTACTCGGTGCAAATATTCGTGTGTGCAGTGTTAATTATTAAGTTATTACCTACCTTCGTACCGTTTTCCTTAGTAAGAGGTAAATATTGATTTTCCCTGTTACTAATTTACATCAATGTCTGAAATGTATGATACGTCCTTATGTTTATTTTTATTGTTGGTAGGCTTGCACTTGAACACTATCTCACCTGATGGTAAGCGATGATGTGGTCGACGATGAAGCACGCTTGCCTAGAAGAAACCTATTCACTCTTGACTAAAAGACTCCCAGGTTGTAGCTATCAGGAAATACAGACTCCGGCAGGGAATTCCACTCCTATGTAATTGGTTAATTAATGACTGCAGCAACCGATATGTGGCTATTGGCAATGAGCGACTATGAACTTGGCCGACTTATCGATCGACGCGTCTGCGTCGTCGGTGGTCGAATGGCCGATTAATCGGCCGTCTATACCTTTGTGGCCGGATATTCGGCTTTCCCGATTAGTCAATGCATCGATATGTTTATAATAGTTCAAGAAACCAGAATTTCGCCTATTTTTAAGTTTAGTCATGGTCAGGTTCTCCTTTTAGCGTGGTGAGGTTTTGTTTTAGTTTTGCGATAGGAAAATAACATAGGTATAGTTCTTTCCAAAATTCTTGGCCGCCCTGAAGTTGGCTTCAATGGCTGCGCAGTAGTAAATCTCATACAAAAACAGCACCGTTTCATGCCTTGCGCATCGGAAAGCCAACTTCAGGGCGGGCCAGAAGTTTGGCGAGCACTATATTTAGGTATCTATAATGCCATTTATGTACTAAAAATATTCAAACAACCCTCATATAATTAAATTATACAAGAAGCAAGAACTTTTGTCACCTTGTTAGCACGGTATGTTCGGTGTGCACTGTTAGAAATTATATTGATTACTTAGTTGAAAACTCCTTATCATAAATTTATATTGTTATGTCTGCATTGTTACTCAACTATCTATATGCTATATTTAAAGGTTGTTACTAGTTAATATTTTCCTGTTAGTCACAATGCATTTAAAAGCAGTTTATGTAATATTTATCTTCAAAAAGGTCCATGATCGTCTATGCCGAACCATCATAGTCCATATAAACACAAGTCTAAAGGTAGCATCAAAAGTTTTGTTTATTACGGCATCCTCGAACTAGAAAAAGGCTGAAACGTAGACCATGTATTTTATTAGCAGAGCCCCGTCTACAAAATAACAATAGAACGACTGCGCAGCGTACAAAAGCGTCGTTGCAGTGCCGAAACTCCTGAACTCAAGTAATCTTCTAAAGATATTGCAGGTAGATAGGTAGCTACATTCTTTTCGTTACTTATATATGGTAATTTGGTATAGTCCATGTCTGTTAGGGATGTCGGCTATGCCAAAACACAATTTTTTTAAATTGGAAAATAGAAAAATGGCGGATTTTGGCCACCATATTGTGGGGGCCCAATTTTTTATTTCTTCCAAGCCCATCGTGTGGGGTATGAAAATAAAGTATTTTAAGAGGTGATTACAAAAATATACAACACTTATATGTTTTTATCTTTTCGCTTACCATCAGGTGAGATAGTGGTCAAGCGCGAGCCTATTGATAATAATAAAAATAAAAATCATTTTTACAAAAAAATACTACCGAAGTTATTATTTCACTTTCTAGTTTTCTTATTTGGAAGTCGGTAGTATTTTTTTGAAAAAATGATATTTATTTTTCACTTTTTAGTTGTACTTGCCTAATAGGGAAGTAGTTAAGTAAGTACCTATAACGACAGAATAGATTACCCGAATAAGATGAAACTTGAATATAACCGGTGAAATGAGAGATCTGCATACCCCTTTCGAGCGTACTGGCGTGATGTTATGTTATGAAATGGTATAAACAATAAACAGACATGCGATTGCAGCAATCCCGAGAGATTTGTCGTTATTTATTGAAGAGTTTTGTTGTATATCTAGTTCTTCATCAGATCTTCACCAAATGAAAATGGGACCAATTTCGGAATATACCCTTTCAAACAAAAAAAGAATTTTCAAATCGGTCCACAATTGACGGAGATATCGGAGAACACACATAAAAAAAAAAAAAAACATACATAATGTCGAACATAGAACCTCCTCCTTTTTTGGTAAGTCGGTTAATAAATAATAAAGGTACCTAAGTCAAAAAAGAAATTAACTATAAAGTTGTAAAAAAATAAATAAAAAAAAAATACAAAAATCCCGACTGCTTAAAAAGTGCACTAAAAAGATTTAAACAAGAAGAAAATCATGCTGTGCAGTCGGAGGATACATCTGGTTTTGGTCAGCCAGCTCGTGCATATGTATCCTCCGACTGCACAGCATGATTATCTTCTTGTTTACGTCTTTTTAGTTTACTTTTTAAGCAGTCAGAGGTTTGTTATTTTTTAAAATTTATGAATCGCTTTGAACAAAAACTTTTTTTACGGATTTGAATTGCAGCCTTTTGAGCCAGGACGATTGTTTTCTGTGAAAATAGTTTTTGATACGTTTAAATGTATACGTTGAATCATAGATTTTTTTTAAGCCGTCTCCACTATCTTATTAAATAGTTAGTACACTCAGCTTTGAAGCGGGAAGATAATCGACAACACAGGGGAAGATAAACGCGCCGCAATGCCTCGTAACGTCGGTAAGAGCATTAAGACCCCATTAAGGCTCTGTGTAGGTAATGATTTAATTACTCAGCAGTTTGCACGTGAGACAGCTTCACTATTTAACTAAATAAAGACAATGTTTGTGCTGCCTCATTTCTAAGCGTGACGTTTCATTGTTAATTATCTATGCTGCTGTTGTGCGTTGGTAAGGCCCGTTTATACCATCTCTTAGACGACTCAAATTCCAGGGCGTAGCTAAAATAGTGTTAATCTAAGAGTTTTGTTAAAGAGGCACTGATCCGTGGGCTTTGTGTGAGTTTTTTTTAACGTACTCAATCGCTTTGACATAAACGCTCTCTTATATACATTTATATACAAAAAAATCGGCGAAGTGCGAATCGGACTCGCGCACGAAGGGTTCCGTACCATTATCGCAAAAAACGGCAAAACAATCACGTTTGTTGTATGGGAGCCCAACTTAAATATTTATTTTATTCTATTTTTAGTATTTGTTTTTATAGCGGCAACAGAAATACATCATCTGTGAAAATTTCAACTGTCTAGCTATCACCGTTCATGAGATACAGCCTGGTGACAGACGGACAGACAGACAGACAGACAGGTCTTAGTAATAGGGTCCCGTTTTTACCCTTCGGGTACGGAACCCTAAAAAAGGAGTTTCCCTTTACTGTCACCAGACGGCGCTTATGCAGTTTGAAAACAAATTGATGTATATGTTTACGTGATCGAAGTTGAATAAAAACTCGCACTATAGTAAGTCCCCAGATTTTGAAATTTTCAAAATCTCTCCGTGAAAAATCCTAACAGTAACAGAATTTCACTAATCTACGTTATCGCTTATTGAATGCTATTTTTATCCCGAAAACAAGGATGGTCCCTGTAAAACAGCCGCGGTAAGAAAACTAGTGTTAGCTAACCTCACACGAATTTTAAGTAGTTACCGCAATACGATTAAATGGCAACACCAGTCACACCTGCTCCAAAATGGTAACATCTAAGATGTTGATGCTAATTCTAGATTGTATACCAATTAAGGAAAACATTGGGTCTATGAGAACGAATCCATACCTAATTGGATACCTGCCTACCTAGTAAGCAAACACATTGCAGTCAAGGTGAGACATAACAGGAGCAAAACATTCCAATACCGATCACGCAAATATAATCAGTTTACTTTATCTATACAGACTATACCGAGCACAATTTATTACAAGCTAACCGAACCTATGTCTTCTTTTTTAGGGTTCCGTACCCAAAGGGTAAAAACGGGACCCTATTACTAAAACACCGCGGTCCGTCTGTCACCGTAATAGCTAGACAGTTGAAATTTTCACAGATGATGTATTTCTGTTGCCGCTATAACAACAAATACTAAAAACAGAATAAAATAAATATTTAAGTGGGGCACCCATACAACAAACGTGTTTTTTTTGCATTTTTAAACATTCAAGTCGTTTTGGAAGAGTATCCAAAAGATGCGAAAAAATATTGTGTTGTTAATTATTTATTTAAAGCATAACTTTTAGTTACACGAATAAACCTTGTTTAAACAAATCAACACGAATCAATAAAAAATAAATATATTTTTTCCAAAAAAAAAAAAAAGAGTATGCTTTAGAAAGTTACCGTTTTACGGCACTAAAGCGGTTGTAGGCCCTTAAGGAGAGATTTAAGTAATCGTTAACGTCTCTGAGTGTGGCATTTAGTACTTAAATTAACAAGTTGATTGAAAAAATAATTGATTAACGACCAATAGATAACTCTTTGAGATAAGACAATCCATATGAATTTTAATCATGATTCCTTACGGTTAGATTTTGAAGGGGAAAAATACAAGAAAACTGACTCCAATATAATACGATAACCAGTTTCGTTATCAAAACAGCACTGAGAGCCGCGCCGGCAGCGACGGGAGATTTGGAGACGCCATTACTATTCGTGCCCCCCAATGAGCGCCGAGGCCTTAATTAGTGCGAATTTTTTAACGTATTTGATCGCGTTAACGTAAGATTTCTCATATACAGTACCGTCTTTACCATAAGGACACACGGGGCCCGTGCCCGGGGCCCCTAATCAACGGGGGCCCCGAAAGGCCGATATATTCGCTTAGGCTATATTTTATGTTTGTACGGAACCCTCGGTAGGTGAGTTCGACTCGCACTTTTTCTTTGAAACAGTATACTTTTATACCTTTAGATAAATTGTATGTTTTTTTCTAAACATGCAGAATTAGACAAGCCTGTGTTTCGGGCGACAGTATAGTAGCTTCGTGCATGCAAAAGCTAATAATAAGCAAGAAGGTATTGTGTCAGTCATTCTCGTTTGATTTTTACGAAATAAATATGTTTATCGGTAATAAACATATAGGGGGCCCCATTATCTTAGTGTGCCCAGGGCCTCCAATAGGTTAAAGACGGCTCTAGTCATATAGGTCATGTAAAGGGTTTATCCGATGTTGTCACCAGCCCCCATAGCCAAGATACAGACGTTTCGTATCGAATCTCTTTCTACAATCGTTAACGCCTTCTGTTTGTATGGTCTAACCACGTGCCTTAACGTTTAGATGTGTCATTCCCATACATTGATTCGTTTTCTACAAGCGCTATCGATAGTAGATTGTCAACTTGGCTACAGGTGCTTGCAGCGCTTATTTAGTTTTAGTAAATTTTTTAGTTAAAAATCTCGCACTATAAGTCACTGATTAAGTTTCGGCTTCCATAGTCAGCCAGAGTTCCCACGGGTAGTCAATTTATATATATTATAGATCTCGCCAAACTTCTGGGCCGCCCTGAAGTTGGTTTTCCGATGCGCAAGGCACGAAACGGTGCTACTTTGGTATGAGATTTACTACTGCGCAGCCATTGTAGCCAACTTCAGGGCGGCCAAGAAGTTTGGCGAGAACTAAAAACGATGACACATACTGACCCGTTTGATTTGTATGGAAAGTATTGACAATGCTGTCTCTAACAGTGACCGACTTGTCTGTATCGGTGCTCTATGGAGATCATAGACTGAATTAAATACCAAAGTTCGCCTTTTTGCTAATTAAATTTAAAACCTCTGAGCATTTTGCACGTTCGTATCCGAACGCGACCACGAAACTGCGGCGTCATTAGGATAAAAATCACGTTTCCGAAACAATGATACGGACAGTTATGGGAGAATGGAAGTGCCATTTGCAGCTGCCATTATCATGCTTGCACACATGGTGTTCTTTTTAGCATATTGGTAGAAAAACAGCATCATGTAACATTTGTATCTGGGCGACCGAGCTCTGCTACAAACACAAACAAAACTACATTTTCTAAAAATTAAACCTAGCTAGATCGATGTATCGCTCCCGAAACCCCCTGCATACTAAATTTCATGAAAATCGTTGGAGCCGTTTCCGAGATTCAGATTATATAATTATATACATATAAGAATTGCTTGTTTAAAGGTTTAAGGAGATTAGATAGAATGATACCTAACGAAGCGTTCGTGCGTTTTTTTTTGGATATTATAAGAATAGGTACAGTCAAGGGTCAAAAGTGCAGTCATACTCTCCCAAAACTCAAATGGCTAGTTTTTGTAGAAGAAGTTAAATTATCCACATTTGATTTAATATATTTTATAGAAATTAAAGTACAGATTATACCTACTAGCCGCGAAAAGTTGAAATTCTGCTGCCTACAAAAAAATTGCCTTTTCTGTTTTGGTAGAGTGTGACTGCAATTTTGACCTTTATAGTACCTACTTAGCTCATTGGTTGCTCATTGCTGGCGAAATGTGAGTGTCAATTAGTTGCACTTCTGTCCAACTCTTCGGAAAAAAAACAGGCGTGATGTTATGCAATTAATTGCTTTATTTAACTACAACAATGTTGCTGATTACGGAAACATTAAAATAAAACTACCTACGTATCATAAACTTTGATTTTATGGCAGGAATAAAAATTCAAGGATTATAATTATGTTTTTAATTCATATTTTTTATTATAAAACGACTATTAATATGTGAACATGCTAAATGCAAGCATTCTTTTGTTGTGTTGTCGCAGCCTTTCAAAAACATACACGTACATGCTGTAGATCAAAACACTTGCCAAGATAACAATGAGTAGTGATAATAATTTTAGTTTAAATCCAGCCATTCGACCTTCTTGTATGAGTCGAAGCACTTGAGGGATAATGGGATCCAGGAACGAAGTGGAGTTGAGAATAGGAAGGGAGGATCACTGGAAAGAAACAGAATAATTAATATTACTAATTAACTGGGTGGGATAGAAATTACAGAACATCAAAACGACTGTTTTATAGCCTTTTTTTTTAAACGATAGGCTTGCGTTCGACCACTGTCTCAACTGATGGTAAGCGATGATGTGGTCGACGGTGAAACACGCTTGCCTAGGTGAAACCTATCCACTCTTGACTTAAAGCCCCTATGTTGCAGCTGTAGTAGCTGCCTGCTTATCAGCAGTTTTTTTAAAAAAGCAGGTCTATCGATATGTAGATAATATAATCAAAAACCTACTAGGCCTGTGTATATTAGTTTTTTTTACGACGAGCATAGCCCTCTCCATTGCCTGCATTGACTTTAAGCCTTCTGATGAGGCCCATTGTGAGCGACCACGTCTCTGTCGCTGGCTGGTCATATACTTCGTCTTCGGGACACTGTGGTAAGTTGGATGAGAAGATAGAAGTTACGGGCTTCTCAAACGCTAACCAGCCGAGTCGGATTCGACGGTTGACCTCTTTCTCGAAGTTGGACCTACCTAACTGGACCGTTTGTCCCAGGTAGACATAATCGTCCACTAATTCGAGTGTAGTCTCCGACTTTGATAGGAGTGGGTGCAACATGGGCATTCAACATCACCTTGGTTTTGTCCATGTTCATTTTTAGACCCACTCTTTCGGATGCTCTACTGAGGTCATCGAGCATTGGTGCCACGCGACAATGATGCGACGTGTTTTTACCCGACTGCCGAAGGAGGGTAATGTGTTTATCAGTCTATGTATGTATGTATGTTTGTTCCTATGTGGCGTTCCAGAGACCAAACGCGTTAGCCGATTATGATGATTCATACGTCAATCGATTCGTCTTAACCCTGCGAGTGTCACTGGCTACATTAAAATTGGAAAGTAGAATAGGCGGATTTTGGGCGCCATATTGTGTCATAATTATTTTTTTACTTCCAAACCCATCGTGTGGGGTATCAAAATAAAGGGTTTTAAGAGGTGATTTCAAAAATATATACCACTTATATGTTTAAATGTACCTAAATCAAAAAAAAAAATAACTAAAAAGTTATAAATAAAAAAAGGTAAATAAAAAAATCAAAAAACCCGACTGCTTAATAAGCGAACTAAAAAGCCGTAAACAAGAAGAAAATCATGCTGTGCAGTCGGAGGATACATCTGGTTTCGATCAGCAAGCTCACGAATACGTATCCTCCGACTGCACAGCATGATTTTCTTCTTGTTTACGACTTTTTAGTTCGCTTTGTAAGCAGTCGGGTTTTTTGTTTTTTTTTTAATTAACTTTTTTATAGGAATAGTAATTATATCCGTAAAACAATGGCCATAAAACGGGTTGTCGCTTTGTCGTTTGTCTGTCTGCGGGAGCTTTAAGGCTAGTGTTGTTACACCTGTCACTCGTAGATAAAGCCGGTACTATGTACCTAGTCAATACAAGAAATTCCGATGTGGGTTGATGAGAAATCCCAGATCGTAAAGGTGACGTAATGAATGACGTAGCTGTTTCTCTTTACAGGAATATAGCGCTTATGGTGCTTTAATTTTGAGATGTGTTACAAGGCATTTAGGTTGATACTTTAAAGGCACTTTTTGCAGTGGATATCGATCTAAATAACTAAACTCTTTTGAATGGTCCTTACCTATCATCAGGCAAGGGGTCTATGTTAAAGATTCACTGTATAAAAATGCTTTTTAAATAGCAAAATACTCTAAGTACCTAGGTACTCTAAATACATAATATGTTGGTTATAATTACAATGGTTATTGGTAAATGTTAACGATCATTTTTAAAGGTAGTAACAGTGTAATTAATTGTTCACTACAATTCCCTATAAATTGAAGCTTCATTAAGGTTGAAACAATCCAACTGTCACCTCACGACAACAACAGTGGCAAACAGTGACAGTTTATCAATAAAAACTACCGTCGAAAAATCGATAATTTGTAGGATTGACAGCTACCTTAATGTCATGGGTTGACCCTTTCCTCATTTTGACTTTTCGACAATAAATATCTCTGATAGAAAATCACTTTTTTTCGAGCCTTTTGTCGATTTAAGACGCGCAAGTGACAATGAACCTTCAGATAATAGATACTTTTTTTTAAATACTTTGCCCAACACTAATAAACCAATTTCGCCTGAACCGTGGGTGTGTTTACAAACATTTAAACTCACATACCCAGATCCGGCACCACTATATGTTGGCTATACAAATATTGGTTCCGCGCGTGCATCAAACCCGCGACACCGAGCCGGCAGCAAATCGCCCAGCCACTGCGCCAACCGTGCCGTCAAACAATGAATTTCTCGTACTATATCGTAATCGTGTACTTTTAACGGGTAGTAGCGTGGCGAATGCATTACTAGTGTTATATCAATACACACGGCCTCAGATGACGTCATCACGACACTTTGAAGATGAGGTCAAACTTGACAGTCCACATTTTAATACATTGACAAAATAATATTATGCAAATGAACTAACCAGTTTTTTAGAATGAAGAGCTAAGGTTTAAAGTTCAATGCAGAGGTACTTTTTTAAGGTTCACAAAACTTATTTTTTAGAGAAGTAATGGAAGCTAAAAACTGTCACGTTAGGTAGGTAGAAACATGTAAGTGATATTCTATGACCTTATTCAATACATACTTTGTTTAAGTATAAACAGTAGTCTATCTACCGATAAGTATTTAAAATTACTCAGATGGGAATTCCGAACTAAATCAGTTTACCCACTCAAAACAGAAATTATCTTATTGGTAAGTAGGTACCTACCCAATTTTATATTCCAGTTGGGTTTTTAACTAAATAATATACAGTTTATCTCATTTCTGTTTTTAAACATATTATACCTATTTATACTAAAATATAGGATGTGTATAGCGCAGTATCAATTTAAGTTTCCAGAATAATACCATTGACCGTAACATTACTTTAGTGTTAAGGATTGTTATGAAACAAATTATTGTATGAGACTTTATGAGGTTAGGCAAGAGGTTAGTGTTTTAAATTATGTATTTTTATAACACGGGGGTGACCATAAGCTCTTAGAATAAGGTTAATTTGAGTGTGTGTAAGGGACAGATTTATATGACTTGTCTACATCTGTCCCTTACGCACATTCAATATAACCTTACTCTGAAAAGCTTATGGTCACCCCCATGGCTGATGCCCCCATGATTCTTTTTGTCAGTTTTAAAACTTGATTTCCTCACATTCAATTACATTTTTGCTAGTGATAAAAAGCATAATATTGTGTTTTTATTGATACCTAATTTTAATTAGAGACAGAATTTAAGTAAAAACCTTAAAAAATACATCAGCTGTTCAGTACATACATTTTTGTTTCATCATCATCATATCAGCCGAAAGACGTCCACTGCTGGACATAGGCCTCCCCCAAGCGTTGCCACATAACTTTTTTAACTTTGTTTGCATAACTCAATAAAATGTAAGTCAGCTGATTTTATTTTTAGGTGATATTTTTTTAATCACGTTTTATAAAATGTTTGTACATGTAGAAAAACCTTTTTTTTCAACACCTTAAAAAAAGCTTGGAATGGAACAACATTCTTTTTTTAAAACACCATTTTGAAAAACACTGGCCATGTTTCACAAATGGGATGAATAGTAAAAGTAGAGCATTGTGCCACACATAGGAAATATTTAAATGAAATTATAGTGCAATCACTTCAATGGGCACATCCTCGAGACAATAAGACTTATCTTGCCGAGGTCATATCAATATTGGAGTGCTAAATTGTGCTCTTATGTAACCATAGACAGGAATAGTTTTGGGAACAATCCTTTTTGTTTCTTAAAAGTCTGTGTTGTGTAAGAAGGTAAGATCATATAAGATAAGGACCATAACTTATGATGACCCATAGACATTTCTGGAAATTCAAAATATTCTGGCAGAATTTGGTTCTATATTATATTTTTACTTTAGTTTACCTACAATATAGGTACAGTGAGTGTCCTACTTAAGTTGATTTAAGTAGCAAATGTTTAACCATAGGTACCTAAACTAAGTAATAATAAAAGGTTTTATGCTGCTAAATAATAAGCAAATTTTATTAATAGGTACTTAAGCAATAAAAACTAGAAGTAATGTGCGAGTTTATGGGTTTTTATTTCATTATTTGATACCAACTAAAAATGCATAAAATTTCCAATTGCATATCTAGATATTTTATATTTCCCTATCCTCTAAAAATGTTAGGTAGGTACGCAATGTTCTAGCATAAATATTTTAATAAAAATAACAATGATCTCCGTAAATACCAATACCTACATAAAACAGGTTTCTATAATTAGACCAACGCTACTAAACAAGAGTATTATATACTATAGAACAAGCATAAATCTACAAATGTATAGATCTTACCTTATATTCACACCACTTAGAATTTCCGAACAAGTTGCGCCAAAAATCAGGAACGAAATACACAAAAAAACAAGTTGACGAAAAAAACACTGTCTACACGATTATGAGGATTTTAACTCCCAGCTTCAATACAAACACGTTGTTACAGTTATTTCGACACGTGAATACTGTTTATTACACAATGTGATAATAATTAACTGGTGTAAGTGCGAATATTAGAATTATTGTCAATGCGGAAAATCCACATGAATCCAAAACCGTCGCTGCCTACCGCAAACCGCAATAATCAACTGACATTTGACATTTTACCTACCATGGGGTGAAGAACGATGTAACCAGTACAGAAAATATAATTACCATTTTAATTTGATAAAACTTTCAAAGTTTAATTTTAAGACGACTCCATAATATTCAATAATATACCTATGTTTAGGGAAACAATAAAAGTGGTAGCGTTTTTTGCACTTTATTTTGCTCAAATCAATACAACATCTTCTATTTCACTTCTATTTGATGTCTTTCTACTAAACTTGGAAGTGAGTTTATTGTTGTTAAATTCTCCCTCTACTATGGGAAACTATCTAGCTACGGCAACTCAATGCAAGGCGTTCTGTTTTGCGCAGAATCATAAATATATTGTGATTTTATGTTTTAAAACTATTTATTTCTTTAAAAATTGTTTTTGTTTTTATCGATATAATAAAATACGTATTATTTTAACAACATATTAACTAACTAACAAACTTTATTATGATTTGCATCAAGAAATCATTATAAAATGCGCAATATGCTCAGTGACATCTACCGAAAACATGAAAAATTAAATCACTGAACTGTTCCTTGAATCCGTTCCTCGTTCGCGGTTTTGCTGCAGACAGCTTCATAATTCATTGTTTCCATTGATTGTACCTAATGCGCAGTTTTACCGGCTGGTACTCGATTAACAAAATAATTTGGTAACATTACTGACATGACGTTCATAAACAATGATATACATATGGTTATAGAACAAGATAATCAGAGTCAGATGAAAAGCGAAACCAAAAATATAAAATCTATGTGTTAAGGAATTGTCCATGTGTTAGTTAAAAAAGTGGTGTCAAAAGTTCATGTTCAGTATCGATATCGATACTTGGTGAACACCCTATGAAACACGATTAAAGTGTTATTGTTTATATTGAACTATATAAGAGCTGGGCAAAATACATGCTTTGCTAAAGAAAACAAATAACAAAATACTATATCGCATGTATTTAAAATAAGAAATACAAAATAGTTGAATGTCGTGTATTTGAAATATAAAATACAAAATACAGTATTTTTATTCGAAATACAAATTACTAAATACAGTCGATCATCCATCGTGACATTCGTACTAATAAACTTATTCAATACACAGAAGTTTCGTGAAAATGAACCGTTTGAAATGAAAATGACAATTGACAAGGTTCTTGACAATTTGACGCACGCGGTCGCCATTTTGCTTATTATAGCTATCGAGCGCTATTTCCTGCAGAACGCACCTATTAATAAAATCGTTAAATGTATTTTGAATACTCATGACGTCACCGCTTTGTCAAGCCCTAGCGTAAAGAAACAATTTACTCTTTTACATAATATTTTTGCAAATTCTGCTAAAATATACGAAATATACTTGTATAGAACAATGTAAATCAATATGCTATTGTAAAAATCTTTTTCTGAGTCGATTACCTACTAGCAGAAATTTGTAAATATTTGGTTTGAAACAAACCAAGGACAAACTTGTATTTACCTATGAAACGTATATTTATTGGGGTTATTTTGTCTTGTAACGTTACATTTACTCATAGAACAAGCTACCACAGCTGCGTATTTAATATTATCAATTTAAATCTTAAGATTATTATTTAAATGCAAGAAATTCACCGCGGCGTAAAATACTGGACGCTATGGACGCTTGTTCGCGAAAAAAATGACATGACCGGACTTTATTCACTCTCTCTTTTTCTCTTGGGCGGTTTGTACTTGATTAGGATTTCTCGCTCGCACGCTTCGTGTATCTTTTGGCGTAGCAAAAAAAATCTAAATCTATGGAAATAAAAAAAACCGAACCTGTGCTCTAACCAAGAGACACAATTAAATTTGCCGGTCGTAAGAAAATCTGTAAATTGAAAATTGATGTATGGGGATTATTCACTCTCTCTTTTTCTCTTGGGCGGTTTGTACTTGATTAGGATTTCTCGCTCGCACGCTTCGTGTATCTTTTGGCGTAGCAAAAAAATCTAAATCTATGGAAATAACCGAACCTGTGCTCTAACCAAGAGACACAATTAAATTTGCCGGTCGTAAGAAAATCTGTAAATTGAAAATTGATGTATGGGGATTAATCACTCTCTCTTTTTCTCTTGGGCGGTTTGTACTTGATTAGGATTTCTCGCTCGCACGCTTCGTGTATCTTTTGGCGTAGCAAAAAAAATCTAAATCTATGGAAATAACCGAACCTGTGCTCTAACCAAGAGACACAATTAAATTTGCCGGTCGTAAGAAAATCTGTAAATTGAAAATTGATGTATGGGGATTATTCACTCTCTCTTTTTCTCTTGGGCGGTTTGTACTTGATTAGGATTTCTCGCTCGCACGCTTCGTGTATCTTTTGACGTAGCAAAAAAAATCTAAATCTATCGAAATAACCGAACCTGTGCTCTAACCAAGAGACACAATTAAATTTGCCGGTCGTAAGAAAATCTGTAAATTGAAAATTGATGTGGGGATACATACATCAATTTTCAATTTATAGTTTTCAGAATTTTTCCTTTAGATACTTGTTCTGACATTGTTTCTTGCCAAATGTCATGATTCTAGATCAACGGCAAGTACCATTTAGGTTTTAATTCCCTTACGTTTCCTCAAATATGTGATAAAAACGGCTATATCTTTTGATCGCGTTGATTTAGAAGTTTTTTTTTTTCGCAGCTCCAAGGGATTGCAGGCTTGAGTATATCATATTAATTTCAAGTTGATACGTTTAGGCGTTCCAGAGAAAAACGTCTTGACACATGGACAGACAGACAACGAAGTGATTCTATAAGGGTTCCTTTTTAGGGTAGCAGAGTGAGGTGACGCAGCAATAGCGTTCTGAAGGTCTTTTCAGACAGGGTAGAAGGGCGTACAATGGATAGGTTTGTCAAGCTACATGTCAGACATGGGACTTGATAGATCTTTCCCTAGTTGGTTGCTGTGTTTGTTTGTATATTCATGTGTGCTTAAGTGTTACTACTAACATAGTTATTTAAGTTTTACTAACATGCTACGGGCCTTCGACGCCTGAAAATAAAAGTTTTTTTTTTGTAGGTATTTTTTTTTTGGATTCCGTACCCAAAGAGTAAAAACGGGACCCTATTTCTAAGACTCCACTGACCGTCTGTATGTCTGTCTGTCTGTCTGTCAACAAGCTGTAAGTATATCTCATAAACCGTGATAATTTCAACTGTTTTGCAACAGTTGAAATTTTCAAAGATGGTGTATTTCTGTTGCCGCTACGAGTATAACAACAAATACTAAAAAGAGAACAAAAATAAACATTTGATTGGGGTTCCCGGTATGGAACCCTTTGTGCGCGAGTCCACCTCACCACTTGGCTGGTTTCTTCCTTTTGAGGAACATCACCCTAAAATCACTTAGAATAGTTTTCTATAAAGAGAATACTGTCGTTATTACACCAGTGTTTATAAATTATGTCCGTAGTTTGTTCAAACATTAACGAAAGTTTTCACTGGAATAATACCAATTAGTAAGTTTCACACATTTTATTAGGCAAACCCCTTCATACTAATATCTGTGCTAATCTATAAATTCTAGATGAGCTGTCTATCTATTGTCTTTTCACGCTTTAACAACTGAACGAATTTTGATACAACTGAAGAAATAAAACATGTAAATAACTAATTAAAGCGTACGTGAGGCTTCATCGTATGGTAATTCGGTATCTAATCATCATCATTTCAGCCGAAAGACGTCCACTGCTGGACATAAGCCTGCCCCAGGCGTCGCCACATTGACCGATCCCGTGCGTCTGGCATCCAGCGCCTTCCCGCAACCTTAACCAGGTCATCGGTCCACCTAGTGGGAGGCCTTCCAACATATCGTCTTCCGGTTCGCGGTCGCCATTCCAGAACTTTTCAGCCCCACCGGCCATCCGTTCTGCGAGCAATGCGCCCTGCCCACTGCCACTTAAGTTTGGCAATTCTTCGGGCTATGTCGGTAACTTTGGTTCTCCTGCGGATATTATCTTTTCTGACGTGGTCACGCAAGGAAATTCCGAGCATAGGCCTCTCCATTGCCCTTTGCTTTCAGCAGCTTTCTGATAAGGCCCATTGTGAGCGATCGCGTCTCGGTCCCATAGGTGATCACTGGCAACACACACTGGTCATAGACTTTTGTCTTGAGACATTGCGGTATCTAATGTGAGAACAAAATGCTTACGCAACCCTATTACAATTTTGCCAATCATACATTCCTGGGCTTGAGTTTTTACTTCATTTCTTCTTTGTGCATATTAAAGGGAATATTGGCCATTCAATATATGACAGGATAGGGCAAAGATGAGTGGGTATTTAATTTTGAAAGGCAAGCTAAAACAAATACTGGCACATACTGGTCAAACCCAAGCCAGCCTAAATTGGACCCAACCCAGATTGGACTGAGTTTTCTATTATTATTCATATTTTAGTGTTATTCCAAGAAGTCATATTGTGCAACTAGGAAGCTAAGGCCCGTATTCCAGATGCTCATACTCGACTCAAATTCAAAATTGAACCATACATATTAATGAACACTGTAGGGTATCTCATCTCGTAATCAAACTACCATCATTAAAAGGTGTAAAGACCTTTTAATGATGGTAGTTTGATTAATACGCAAGAGTACGTAATAATAGAATTTTAATTGAATGATAATGAGTGCACGCGATTTGAGTGATAATTGTGTACTAAAGTATAGACCGCGCGTAGCGAGTAAAGTGCTGACACAATGATGTCAAATTTGTGCGTGCTTTGCACTGTACATGCTCCGGGGCCCGAGAAGATGTGAATGAGATGAAGGATAATGATTTACAAGATGATAATTAACAATTTTGCTTACAAACTTAAATAAACTAAGCTTAAGGTATTTCATTGAATTGAGTCCGAGCGGATGGCGAAGACCCTCTGCTCGTTGTGGCGATGGTAGGGCGACCCGCAGAGGTGGCAACGGGAGCTACAAAGCTCACGCTAGCCTCTGCCTGCTCCGTTGTGGCCTCTGCTCGCTCAGCTGTCGGAGGTGCGGGCGCTGGATGCGGCTGGCGCGCTCGTACGCGTTGCCATGTGTACAAGATGATGCAAACCACGACGACTCCACCCAAGATGTAGATGGCGACGTAATGATGAATGTCATGGAATGTCACTTGATCTGCCAGTTCCTGATTGGATTTCATTTCTTTGAGTGCTTTTTCAATCGCCTTTGTGTCTTCCCGTTGTTCGGTGATATCGTCTGTCTCATTCAGTGGAGCGATGAGAGGTATAGACAGATTAATTATGTGGTTTATTGGTGGAATTTCTATGTTCATGACATCGATCTTCGTTTTAATTGTGTTTGATAATGCTCTGTGTGCATAAATCGTAAACATTCTGTCTTTGATGACGCAGCTGTCTCCCAGTGTAATGACACCTGTTTTGCTGAGTTGCTCGATCGTAAAATCGTCATCGCATATGACTCGCACACTGCATTGTCCGCAACAAAAGTAAAGATATGAATTAATTAAGTTCAAGTCAATCCAGGTATCGCGACATTCTCTTGTTTCAGTTTGACATTGATTAGATGCTTGATGTTTCAGACATAAGTTGTTGTCTGACGTCATTTGATAGACTGGCCTTTTCAGTGGGCAAATGTACTCGTCGGTGTCGTAAGGAATACATCTTTGTAAGTCGCTTGTAGACACTGGTATGTAAGAGTCTTTATGTGTATTGATAGCCAGGTATTTTGCTACAGGCACTATATTGACCATGCTTGCGTTGACTTGTTGTGGAATCTGTATGAGGTTGTAAAGCTCATAATCTTCCCTGCTCACAAGAGGAATTCTTAGTTCGAAAATCAGGAACTTTCTGGTAGCTCTTGCTTTCACTTTCAATAGGTGATAGATCTTCGCCAAGTCAGTCTGAATATTATTAATCGGTAAGGCTAAGTCCTTTGAGATTTGTCCGGTTATAACATTCAGTTCGTTTTTCAACTGTGCCGGCGTCAGCAAGTGAAAGTTTAACTTTTCATAGAAAATGTTAGCCACTGTGTCAACTAGTGTCTCCTGGATTTCTTTAAGATTGGTCATGATGTTATTGGCTATGAACGTTGATAATGTGAATTCCGCTTTGTTGTCAGTGTGTTGGATTTCTTCTTTCAGTTTGCTTATGGCCGCGTTGCAATTGGTAATGTGTTGGTTGATTATTTTGTGCTGCTTGTCCAGGGTATTTTCAATCCTTTTGATGACATTTAGTTCAGCCTCCACTACTGAAGTTTGGTTTTTCCACAGATTACTGAGATGTTTTTGATTGCTTCTGATTAAGGCAATATCCTTCTGATATTGTTCGGCGAAAGTTTCATCCAAAACTCCAAACAAACTATGTGCGATGTAGCCGATGCCGTTGATAAGCCCGCGACGTCGGCGAACTTGACCTTGCTGACCAAGTAAAACATTGTTGTAGTGTTCAAGTTCGTTGTACCCGTGAAGCAGTTGTAATCGGACTACGTTGCATTGTGGTATTTGATCCCTTGAACATATGTTGTCCAGATGAGTGATAAACTTGTCCAGAAGGTTAATTCCTTGCCAATACGGAGCCATGTCGCAATAAACGACGAGTTTCCATTCTTCACGTTCCAATTTCATATTTGCGAGTTTATCAAAAAATATGTTTTTATTTTCTGCAACTTTGGAAATTTTGTGTTCGCACGTTCCTGAGCAAATAAACATCAGAAGTACGAGTGTTGTAATTATGAAGTTGCACAATTTTGATGAGGTTGGCTTGGAATATTTATTGTTTGTTGCTTGACCTTCTTTGTTTTCCTTTTCTGTATCGTGGCTTTGATTATTGTCGTTGATCGGCAAGACGGATAATTTCGTAATTGGTCTCTTGAGTGAACCATTTTTCGTCCGTAGAGTCACTACTCTGACGTATCCGTCTTTCCCTGGATGAAGTTCAATAACTCTGCCCATGGGCCATTTTCCCGGGGGAAGATTAATGTCGTGAATGATGACGATGTCATTGATCTTCAAATTCTGATGAGGTTTGTGCCACTTACTGCGAGCTGATAGTTGGCACAGGTACTCAGCTCGCCATCTCTTCCACAGATCATCAAATATTTTTTGTGTGAGCTGCCATCTTGTTCGCAAGTCTCTCTCTGTCTCGATGATAGTTAGTGTCGGACCACTTGCCAAAAAGTGAGACGGTGTGAGACAGTCTAAATCCTCGGGATCTTCGCTGAGTGCGCACAATGGTCGGCTATTCAAACATGCTTCTATTTGAGCGAGTAACGTCGAATATTCTTCAAACGTCAACTTCTGATCTCCTATGACCCGCTTGAGATGGTACTTCAAACTCTTACGGCGGCTTCCCAGAGGCCTCCGGCACTAGGCCAGGAAGGGGCATTAAAATGCCAGTTAATCTCCATACTGGTAATAGCCTCGAAAAAACTGTCATCCAAAGTGTTTTTGATATTCACGAACTCTTCGTTGAGTATTCTACTCGCTCCAACAAAGTTCGTGCCATTGTCACTATAGACATGGCCTGGGGTGCCTCTCCGAGCTGCCATCCTCCGCAAAGCTGCTAAGAACGATGATGAGGTCAGGTCCGATACTAGCTCGATGTGTACAGCCTTGGTGGCCATACAAACGAACACGGCGATGTACCCTTTTGTGGTTTTGATACCTCGGCCCTTGCTTGCTTTGACGTCGACAAACCCAGTAAAATCAACCCCTGTATGATAAAATGGTCGTGTTGGATTGCTGCGTGCAAAAGGAAGGTTGCCCATGAGTTGTTCGTGTTTGATTGGGTCGTGTTTTCGGCACTTGACGCAGTTTCGTAAGCGCTTCTTGACAGCTCGGTTTCCTCCCAGAATCCAATATTGTTGACGCAGCCATGCTTGAGTAACTCTCGCTCCCCCATGGAGTGTCATCTGATGTCCTTGTTCGATCAATAAGTCACTGAGGTGTGTGTTGTTGGGAACGATGAGAGGATGCTTCATGTTCTGACTCATTTTCGCGTTGTTCAATCTGCCACCGACTCTCAGTAGGCCGTCTTGATCCAAAAACGGGTTCAGCTTTAGCAATTTGCTCTTCGCGTCTATTTGCTTCTGATCTCGGAGACTAAATACCTCTTCCTTAAATACCGTCAGCTGTACTTGTTTGATAAACAGATGTTTAGCGATTTTTATTTCGCTGACAGTCAGATACTTCGGTTTGTGTTGATTGCGAGATATGGCGCGCAAAGTCCAAGCAAGAACACGCGCTGCTCGGTCGAAGTTGCTGAATCTGCTCAATAATTTTAAAATAATATCTTCATTTTGTTGAACTACATTACTTTTTATTGACTTCCTGATTTCTTCATATGTAATGTAAGTTGGTATGTCTTGATTGTGGTTTACTTTGAATGTTGATAGCCAGGTTGGTCCGTGCCACCAAAGAGGATGATGATGTAGTTGATTCGCTGATAATCCTCGGCTCGCGCAATCCGCTGGATTTTCGGCCGATTTCACATATCGCCAGCTTTTTGTTGGTATTATCTCCGTTATTTGTGCTACTCTGTTAGCCACGAATGGTTTCCAGCGATTCGGTTCACCATTGAGCCAACCTAGTACTGCTGTCGAATCGGACCAACCGTATATTCGTAGGTTATGGGTTGATAAACAGTTCTGGACAACTTTCATCAGTTTTGACAACAAGTGCGCAGCGCAAAGCTCCAATCTAGGCAGAGATACTGATTTGTTGACAGGCACGAGCTTTGATTTCCCTGCTACTATGACCACAGGGGGTTGACACTCCGCCTTTTCCTGATTGATAATTCTGCCATAAATTACGCATGCATATGCCTTTTCTGATGAGTCACAAAACCCATGCAACTCTATGTTTGCATTTTTTGTAGTTTGAAGCCATCTTGGCACATTAATATGTTCGATTTGTGGTAACTCCTTTTTTATTTTAAGCCATTCTTCATTGATGTTTGTAGGTACTGCGTCATCCCATTGAAGATTCAACGACCAAACTTTTTGGAACAAAAGTTTCAGTTTGGTGGATACTGGAGACAGCCAGCCGAGCGGATCAAATATCTTTGAAATGTCAGATAATAATGATCTTTTGGTGGATGGTGTCAATGATGATGTGTCTATCTTAATCTGGAACTTGAATTGATCGTCCCGGGGGTGCCAGCGCAGTCCCAAAGTTTTGGTTGATTCTTGATGCCTGAATTCGAATGCTTGTTCCTTGTCTGATATTGATTCTTGTATGTTAATGTTATTTGATGACCATTTTCGCAAATTAAATCCACCAGACTTCAGTAAATTAATTAGGTCATCCTTGAGTTGTTTGGCTTCCTCTATACTGTGGTGTCCTGCCAGAAGATCATCCATGTAGAAGCATTGTTCAAGTACCGCTGATGCTGTAGGGTATCTTGAACGTTCGTCTTCTGCTAACCGTTTCAACGTCATCATGGCCAGGAATGGAGCTGCTTTGGTGCCATAGGTGACTGTAGTCAACTCATATTCTCTAAGCAATTGGGTAGGTGAGTCACGCCAGACGATTTTCTGATACTGAAGGTCCTTTTCATTACATAAGATCTGTCGGAACATTTTCTCGATGTCGGCTGTGATTGCATATTCATACTGTCTCCAACTCAGAATCAATGTAAACAAATGCTGTTGTAAATTAGGACCGCTGTACATTAAATCATTGAGACTGTAGCCCGTCGAAGTTTTCGCTGATGCGTTAAATACAACTCGCAGCGATGTTGTTGCCGAGTCCGGGCGTAAAACGCATAGGTGAGGTAAAATGCAATCCGGCAGAATTTTCTGTGCGCACTTGCGCATGTGACCCAATTTGATATATTCGTTGATGAATGTTTTGTAATCTTCGGAAATATTTTTATTACTTGAAAACTTTCTTTCCAGTTGATAAAATTGTGCTACGGCTCTTTGTTTTGATTCTCCCAATTTTTCTTTGATATCTGGCTTCAGTGGCAGTCTAACCACGTATCTACCATCATCTCGTCTTACTGTTTCCGATTGATATTGTTGAAGGCATTGATGATCCTCAGAGGACATATTAGTATCGGGTTCGGTGACATCTTCAATGCTCCAAAACCTTTGTATGTCTTGTATATTGTTCATGATAACGTTGCATTGATAGGACTTGACATTGCCGCTCAAAATCCAGCCAAGTTGAGTCTGTTGTGCTATTGGCAGAGATGAGTTTTCCTTGATTATGCCAGACATGATGATTTCCGAGTAAACTTCTGCTCCCAACAATAAATCGATAGGACGACAAACGTTGAAATCTGGATCTGCTAGTTGAATGTTTTGAAGATATTCCCAAGATGGTTTTGCAAAACTGTGGTTTGGCAAGTTGTTAATTAATTTCTTCATAATAACAACTTCTGTTTGGAATATATAATTCGAGTGTACTGATGACGCTACAAGACTGATAACTCCCTTACAGTTGGTTTGATTGGCACTGACTCCAACTATGACGCCTTTGCATGCTCGGCGCGGCAGCTTCAGTATTTGAGCTGCGTTCTCAGTGATGAGGGAGGCTTGAGAGCCTTGATCTATGAGAGCCCTCATTGTGTGATATTCCCCATTAGCTCCTTGTACACGGACAAGTGCTGTGGCTAGCAGAATTTCAACAACAGATTCCTTGGAAACATGTGTCACATTGCTTTGTGTGTAGTCTTCACATAACGTAGACGGTGACATATCCATGTTGCTGGACACTGCGTTTGTCTGTAGGGCATCGTGTAGTACGGTGTTATGAGTTCCATTACACACCCTGCATCTTGATTCAGAACGGCATGATTTATTTTTGTGATCAACCAGGCAATTTTTACACAAGTTGAACCTTTGCAATGTGTTTCTCTTTTCTGCTGACCCCGATTCTAAAAATGGCTTGCAGTAGAAAAGTCCGTGGCTGTCGTCTTTGCATAGTGGGCAATATTGTGTTTTCGTTGCACAACTTTTTATAGCTGAACTACGCAAAAACGATTTGTTAGAATCGTTTTTGTTGTTTAAATTATTCGATTTTGATTGATTATTTTTGCTGAATTGATGTCCTGAATCCTTGCTTCTACTCGGAGATGACGACGAGGTTGATTTGGATGAATAATGTTTTCGCCGTGTTGACTCGAGAGCAGTATATTTGTTCTCTAAAAATTTCAGAAAGTCTGCTAGAACAGGCAAGGCTCTTGGATTTTCTAATGATTGAGTGTGTTCACTAAGCGTCTGAGTATCCAGCTTCAGTGTTAGTAAATGCACAACCATTGGTCCCATGGCGGCTACATCTATACCAAGATTTTTCAAGGCGTTCATGCATTCATTGATAGTGTCGAACATGTTCTTGATCTGTGTGTCGACTTGGTTTTGCATTGTAGGTAATGACAGGAGTATGTTCATGTGTGAGGTGAAAATTAGCCTGTCATTGTTATACCTGTGATTCAATATGTCCCAGCAGATTTGGTAATTTTCGGAACTGATGTTGAGATGTTGAATGATCCTTTCTGCTTCGCCTTTCAGCTTACCTTTTAATAACTGCATCTTCTGGGCGCTTGGGATGCTTTTGTTGTTATGGACAGCCTCTTGGAATAAGTCCTTGAATGATATCCATTTGTGATAGTTCCCTGAGAAGGTAGGAATATCTATTTTCGGTGTAAAATTTTCCCGATATGAAACGGAATACATTTTGCTATTGACCAACTTTTTGATGTCAACGTACCGTTTTTCGTAGTTGCTATATTCCTGTTCATACTCCTCATCTTCTGAGTACATCTCACTATCAATTTCCCAGTGCAGGGAATCTATGGTTGACCATTTTGCTTGAATGGTTCTGAGCACATCTTCGAATTCCCATTTTTCGGTGAGGCTCTCTATATCCACGCTCCTGATTGCTCGTGATAAAGCCTTGAAGTTACTCTTCTGCTTGCGGAGCATTTCTTCTAATTTACTGGCATTACCTCGAGAGACAATCTTCTTGAACAATGATGTGGATGGGGTGCCAGTTGGCTTGATATTTGGTTGATCTGGATCAACTGACAACATGTCCGTTTGCTGTTGCTCATCCGCAGCTTCTTGATTGCGAGTATCTGATATACGCATTGATGAAGCGCTAGGCAACTTATCCCCTTGACCCGTACTAGTAGACGGTTTGTAATTTTGAATGATTTCCTGAGCTTCATTGTAGAAAATTCTTGCTTTTTCGTACATGTTTTCCGAAAAGTAGGTATAACCACGATCTTCAAACTCACACAATTGAGCATGATTTTCTTGAAACTCCCTCCAGTATGAATCCAGGATTTGCAAACGTTTTTTGATGTTAGCCGGAGTTTTGCGGTCCGCAGAATCCTTCTTGAAATTCCGCAGTTGCTGCTCCATGGCTTGAATGATTCGATCTTGATTGGCCAAAATGTTTTCCATGCTGGCGCTCATGATTGTTGTTGTATGATAGATTTTCAGTCGTTGAGTTGCAGCAGACGGATGTTACTCTATCCACCGGTCGTAGTCACAGGAGCTGTACTTCCGTGCTCACAGTTTAATCACACTGTTATGAACGCGAAATAGTCCCGCATATACGGATGCTCGAAGGACCAAAAAGATGTAGGGTCTTTACACCTTTTAATGATGGTAGTTTGATTAATACGCAAGAGTACGTAATAATAGAATTTTAATTGAATGATAATGAGTGCACGCGATTTGAGTGATAATTGTGTACTAAAGTATAGACCGCGCGTAGCGAGTAAAGTGCTGACACAATGATGTCAAATTTGTGCGTGCTTTGCACTGTACAAACACTGACAACCAAACACAAATATCGAGTTAAGCATCTGATTCTTCAGCTTGTCATTATGTGTACTCAATAGAGCAGGAGCCCAGACGCCCCTGACGTTACTGAATTCTTTCTACACAAAATGTGTGGTAGGTAATAGGTATTCCCCCCCGGTGGGTTCCCGCTTTGTCGATGCGGGGGGGCTCAGTAACCGTGGCTTGGTCACCCACGGTGAAGCGAAGAGGAACCCGAAGAGGGGCCGCTCGTCAGGGCTTTTGCCGATTAAGCCGACGACGTAGCGGCCAACTAGTAGGTTGCGGTGCCGATTGGTAACAGGCGACATCGCAACTGAGGCGGGCCGCGATGTCTTATGGAGGCCGCGGTGGGAGAGGAGTGCTGGTATTGCGGTGCGCCGCTCTCCCTACCTTCCGCGGCCCGGACGGGGTCGCCACCGTCTGATGGCGGACGCGGTGGGGCCGCAGGGGAGGAGGAGTGTCGGTATTGCGTTAGCCGCTCTCCCTATCCCCTGCGGCCGAACAATGGTAGGTGGCGGGGCCATTGACCTTGACCCGTCACAGGGGGACCAAGGGTGCCATACACGGGGTCGTCTGGCGCCCATGTGCTGATTGGTCCCTGGGGTGGTCACGGCGTGCAGTGTGTTCTGGTGCGCCGGTGATGGGGGGACTCCCCCGAGGAGGGTCCGGTGACGGACAGCCGCGGCGGGTTCGCGGTGAGTGCTAACGCGTACCCGTGCTCCCGCCATAAGCGGCACAGGAGGACACCGTGGAGTTTTAGTGGGTTAGAGTCCCACATTACTGCACTATCTCCCCGTGGTAGTGGAGTATGCATGAGCATTTCTCCAGGAATAAAAAAAAAAATGTTATAGGTGTTGAATGAAAATGAAAGTCCAAGTTAGCAAGTACATGCTAACGCTACTCAATTTCACTGATTTTGTGTTAAAAGAAATCGGTAACGTTTGGGTGTCTAGGATCTTGAACTTGAGCACGTTAATATAAAAAAAAATATACATACTAAAGTAATTCTGTATTCACATTTATTATTATGGGAAAAAGGCTCTCTGTTACAAGTTACTTAAAATTGTTACTATTATTTAGAATTATTAACTTTAAAACTTTCGCGTTTCATAATTGAAAAACAATATATCACGGGAATTTAACGCGATGATTTAGATTATTTAGTTACCTATTTCACCGACATTAGACCGGTGTCTACCCGGGACCACGGTCGTTGCAACACGGCCGAAACGTCGGGTGAAATAGGTAAATAAATAATCTAAATCGTCGCGTTAAATGCCCGTGATATATTGTTTTTCAAGTATTTGGAATTACCAAGAGCACACCGCTGACCCTTGGGGAAATACGTGTATATTTTTCAAATACGATAAATAGTATAATATTATAAAATCAGTTCAAGGTAGCCAGTTGACGGGAGCGAAACTGCGTGGGACAGTTAGTTATTGCATAAAAAACACAATTTTTACATTATTCATATTAGATAGGCGTGCCCGCAAAAACTTCTAAAAAACTGTTTTATTCTAATGCTAAACTCCTTGTCGAAATGTCGACCAATTAAATCTCTAGGAGTTATTTGCACAAGGAGTTTGTATGTCGAGTATTCTTTGCGCAAGGAGGTTGTATAGCATTGAGATAGAGGTCGAATATTGTAATTTCGTGCTTTTTATTCACTGTTTTCAGTGAATAAAATAAGCTTTTTAGAGAGGGAATGGTATAATAACTATTTCCTTTCTCAGATCACTTACAATATACCTATTAAATAAATTTGTGCCAAATCAGGACATGCAATTTTAAGATTTTGAAGTACACATATTCACTATCATAAATGCATGAAAAATCGACATTGTAAAGTGTAATATTAATACTATTCACGATACGTATTTAAATGAATAAAACAAAATAGTTATTTGTGCAACAAGAGAGCAAAGTTGGTTTTTACTGCGAGTGTTGATTTTGAATCCCGAGTAAGCGAAGGATTCTATAATTGAATCACGAGCGTAGCGAGTGTTTCTAGGTTAGAATCCTGAGCGCAGCGAGGGATTCAAAGACACGAGATGCAAATAACTTTGGTCTCGTGTAACACATACAAATTTTCACCTCAGCAGCGAGAACATTATTACCCCAAGGTAAAAAAATACAACATATTAAAAATTAAACCACATGTTATTTGTAAAAGTAATATCCGGGGGGGTTCGGGCGTCCCCGCAGTCTCCAAATGAGTTCCCCATAGGTTGGGTTAGCACCAGTGTTCCACTTGGTTCACTGAGCAGCACCTCGACAGTTCGACTTCTTCCCCAGCAAACTCTATAACTCAAAATATGACCAAAGCTAAGAAGAATATGGTGAAACAACGGCTGCACTTCCTCCCACTAAAAGTGCACCTCACTAACATCAGGGGGCTGCACTCTAATCTCGATCCGGTCCACCACCACCTTGAGGCCGAGAAGCCGCACCTGTTTTTCCTAACGGAGACGAAGATAACAACCCCGTCGGACGTGGCGTACCTCAACTACCCGGGTTACTCTCTTGAACACAAGTTCAAGAAGCAAGCTGGGGTCTGTGTGTACGTCCGCGATGACATTTGTTGTCGTCGTCTCCGTTGCTTTGAGAAATCGGGGTTTTCTGCCATATGGCTACTTGTGGACACTGGCGTGGAGAAGTCTCTCTACATCGGCGTCTATCGATCGCACACCGGTGACCAGGAGACGACAGCGCTTTTTAATTTCCTCGTGGAGTCGGCTGACATGGCCCAGCAACGGTACCCAACAGCGAAGCTTAATTTTCTGGGGGACTTTAACGCCCATCATAAAGGTTGTACCCGTACCGGAAAACTGACCATGGTTGGAGGCGCGCAAGTTTTCTCTATCGCTAGATCTAACCCAGCTGGTGAATGTGGCAACGCGGGTACCGGATGTTGACGGCCATGCACCCAATTGCTTAGACCTTCTGCTGACAACTGATCCAGACAGTCATTCGGTGTCGGTCTCAGCACCGCTGGGAACGTCTGACCACTGTCTGGTGAAATCCGTGTCGACTTGCTCTCCTCCAGATGACAGTCCTAGAGGCACGAGACGAGTATGGCGATACGAGTCAGCAGATTGGGACGAGATGCGGCACTTTTTTGCGTCTTATCTTTGGCGGCATGTGTGCTTCTCCTCGGGTGACCCCTCAAGCTGTGCAGACGCGGTTGGGGATGTGATTCGACAGGGAATGGAATATTTCATTCCATTCTCCGACATTCCGCTCGGTCACAAATCCCGACCTTGGTATAATGCAGAATGTGCCCACGCAGAGGCCCGAAAAGAGTCTGCCTACAAAGCCTGGGTCGGGGCCCGCGCCCGCAAACTTAGAGCACGTAGGGTACGCGCGAGGAAAAGAGCCTTTAATTCTGCCGCCAAGTTCTGCAAGCGGGTTCTGCGTCGGGCACGTTTTGACCATATTGGACGTATTGGGGCCAAGCTGGCATCACACCCTCCGGGTAGTAAACAGTTTTGGTCCCTGTCTAAAGCGGTTGAAACGAATTTCTGTCGTCCCACATTACCTCCAATGCTGAAACCTGATGGGTCGCTGGCTCACTCTGCGGGTGAGAAAGCAAATTTATTTGCATCTCTCTTTGCTAGCAATTCACGTCTGGACGCTGGCTCCAAGCAACCACCCACTCTACCTCATTGTGACTCTTCGATGCCGGAGATCGCTGTGCACACTAAAGAGGTCCGGAGAGTATTGTGCAGTCTAGACGTGAACAAGGCCAGCGGGCCTGACGGCATTCCAGCGAGAGTGCTGAGGCAGTGTGCGCCTGAACTGTCTCCTGTATTGACACGCTTGTTCCGCCTCTCTCTTGTAAAAAGAATGGTGCCGAAATCCTGGAAGCTTGCAAATGTGCAACCTGTGCCCAAAAAAGGCAAACGTGCAGACCCTGCCCATTACCGTCCGATCGCCATTACCTCCATTTTGTCCAAAGTTATGGAAAGGGTACTCAACAGTAAGTTGCTGACGTACCTTGAAGACACAATCTCCTCAGTGACCGTCAGTATGGCTTTCGCCGGGGACGGTCAACTGGCGATCTTCTTGTGTATGTCACGCACTGCTGGGGCGAAGCCATCGAGAGACACGGCGAAGCACTTGCTGTGTCGCTTGATATCTCGAAGGCCTTTGACAGGGTCTGGCACGCGAGTCTACTCAGTAAGCTTCCTGCGTATGGCATCCCCGCTGGTTTTTGTAGCTGGATATCAGACTTCCTCAGTGAACGGTCGATCCGAGTAGTCATTGACGGCTGCTCCTCTGACCTTATGGCTATTGATGCCGCGGAGTTCCTGAGGGGTCTGTTCTCTCTGCAACTCTTTTCCTGCTGCACATCAATGACCTACTTCTGCCTGGTATTGTTGGGTACGCAGATGACAGTACTGTTTCAGAGAGATACCTGTCCAGCGCAAAAACCAGCGTGGATGAAGTTCGTTCCTTGAGAGAGGCAATGGTGGAGCGGACAGATTTGACCTTAAGCCTTGTCTCCCAGTGGGGTGATGACAATCTGGTCTCCTTTAACGCCACCAAAACACAGGCGTGTCTTTTTACCGCTAAAAGGAGTCTTTTCGATCATACTCCTACTTTTCGGGGTACATCTGTTCCTGTGACTGATCGGCTGGAGCTCCTAGGCATGGAGTTGACATCCAATCTCAACTTCGGCGCCTCCATTGAGTACAAAGCCCAAATTGCGGCCAAAAAACTGGGCATCCTGAATAGAGTGAAGCGATACTTTACGCCTGGACAGCTTTTAACCCTTTACAAAGCGCAAGTCCGATCCTGCATGGAGTATTGCAGCCACCTTTGGGATGGCTCAGCTAAGTATCAGCTTGCCGCGCTTGACTCGGTGGAACGCAGAGCCAAGAGGCTCATTGGCGACGTTGAATTGGCGGATGCCAAGCTACATAGCTTGGCTCATCGCCGCAAGGTTGCCTGCTTGTCGGTCTTCTACAGACTGTACTTCGGTGAGTGTGGTCTAGAACTCCACGACCTCATCCCACCAGCCCCCTTCTACCATCGGACATCTAGACGCACTGCAAGTTACCATCCTTACCTTGTTGCCATTCCACCAATTCGCACTAAGCGCTTCCAGACATCCTTCATAATGCGCACAGCGAATGAATGGAACTCACTACCTGCGTCTGTGTTTCCGAACGCCTACAACCCGAATCTCTTCAAAGTTAGAGTGAACAGGCTTCTTCTGGGTAAACTCACTCCATCGTCGACTCTGTCTCTGTCACCTCTGACCTAGACTAGAGTCAAGAGCAAACCCAACACAAAAAATAAAAAAATAAAAGTTAAAAGTAAAATTATTGCAGTTTTGCAAATTAAAAGTAACTGTTTTGTTTGGAACCGATTTTTTTATGTTAGCCACTTGAGTTTGAGTATTCGCTGAGGTTTCGGCTTCCTTACTTGTGGATTTTGACGGGAGCCGGGATTCGTGACTCTGGAAGTAGACGGGCGAGACTAAGACTAAGAATCTGAGGTCTGTTTCGAGCTTATGGTCTCTACTATACGCTTACAGATTTTAGATTTATTTTGAATTGAATCCGAATGTTAAGTTACAACTAGGGCCTAAGTAGGTACTATGCCGAAAGCTTCACAAATGGGTTGTGTGCACATTCAATATTACTTAATTACAGATAATTACTAACTTTTGCTGCGAGAAAATTGCAGTCTGGACCTTTATTAAGAAACTTTTAAATGTTAGACACTGAAAAAAATTTGGACTTTTTGGATTTGTTTAAGTGATTGCACCCTTTTTACCCGACTGCCGAAGGAGGGTAATGTGTTTATTTATCAGTCTATGTATGTATGTATGTAAGTATGTATGTATGTATGTATGTATGTTTGTTCCTATGTGGCGTTCCAGAGACCTAACGCGTTGGCCGATTTTGATGATTCATACGTCAATCGATTCGTCTTAACCTTGCGAGTGTCATAGGCTACATTAAAATTGGTAAATAGATAAATGGCGGGTAAAATAAAGGGTTTTAAGAGGTGATTTCAAAAATATATAACACTTATATATTTAACTGTACCTAATTCGAAAAAAATGCTAACTAAAAAGTTATAAATAAAAAAGTTTATTAAAAAAATCAAAATACCCGACTGCTTAAAAAGCGAACTAAAAAGAGGTAAACAAGAAGAAAATCATGCTGTGCAGTCGGAGGATACATCTGGTTTTGGTCAGCCAGCTTGCGAATATGTATCCTCCGACTGCACAGCATGATTTTCTTCTTGTACATATTCGCAAGCTGGCTGACCAAAACCAGATGTATCCTCCGACTGCACAGCATGATTTTCTTCTTGTTTACCTCTTTTTAGTTCGCTTTTTAAGCAGTCGGGTATTTTGATTTTTTTAATAAACTTTTTTTTAAGTCTCCATTGCTTAAAAATATCATAAGCTTTTAGATATTTTTCGCGGGACTTTTCATGCAGGAAACATAATTCTGCATTTCTTACATAGGTACTGCTTCAATTCTTCCGGTGTTAAATAGCAGACTGGATTCACTCATATTTACTTATTATTATTTTATTAATATCCAACGTGTATCGAACTTTGTAGCTAGCGTAACAGAAGAAGAAAACAATAAAAAGTTAAATCCTGCTATTATTTAAAGATGCGTTCGGAAAATGCACCTGCGGGGTGCAATTTCCGAACTATTACCTACTAATTTACTCTGTCACAATAAAGATTGTTATAACTTTAAATAATTATGTAGATACATCATAAACTTCGTATTTTTTTCTTCAACATCTTTTTATTTTATTATAAAAAAATATAATTCGATTATTAAGAAAAATGTATAATAATTATACCTTATATTAAACCTTATCACATGTTTTGAAATTTTACAGTTATATTTGTATCCGAACGTTTTATTGTTGGTTTTTTTTTTGGGCCATGAAACATGAAATTTGAAAATCGAACTTTGAATCGACTTGTTTCTATCTTCGAATGTTGTGAGTAGACCACAGATACATGATAGAGATACTACCGTGAGTAGACCCAGCACTGTTCTCGCCATTTAAAAAACATAATTAAAGAGTTACTTTGTCTCACGCTCGCAGCAAAATCTGCTTGTTTGAGGTGCTGAGGTGAATAAACAATGGTGGCGGTCGAAGCGGGCAGGCGTACGTAGCCAGGCGGCATACGCACGCACACACGTTCGTTCGGTACTATTTCTTCTTAGATGCGAAGCGTTCATAAATAAATAACATACTTATCATATTGAGTATTGATTGAGTCTTATCTCCGTTAAGTAATGAAAAAATGTGTAATCTATAGAGATGAATGATGTTCACATGGGGTTTAAACATAACTGGCCTCGTGTTGTGGGAGTACTATTGGTTTCTTCGGGAATTAAGGCGTGATGTTATGTTATTATTTTATTCATTTATTGCACCAAATGGCTACATATTTAGTTATTTTATTGAATTAACAATATTTAAGCATAACGTCGACTTGACAAGCTCGTTCACAGCATTCCTCATACAGATATGTTAGCTTCTCAACCCGGGATGGCTCGTTAAGATCTGCAAGTGAAACAAAAAAGGAAAATCAGTTGATGCTTGATGAAATGACGAAATATGGCCTTGTATCGGCATTCGGTATACACTACAAGAAAACAGCTCATACCGTGATAAATATATTAGCCAGTTGTAAGGTGGTAGCTGCAATGACGGCTCTATTTTGTAAATTAGCTACAAACGAAGCTTTTGCACATCTATACTATTATCTATACTATAATAATCTATACTAATATTGTAAAGAGGAAAGATTTTTTTGTTTGTTTGTTTGTTTGTACCGAATAGGCTCCGAAACTACTGGAACGATTTAAAAAAATTCTTTCACCAATAGAAAGCTACGTTATTCCTGAGTAACATAGGCTATTTTTTAGCCCGAAAACGGGTCCTGTGGGGTGGTCCACGGGAGCGAAGCCGCGGGGAACAGCTATAATACTATATAATATTATAAAGAGGAAATATTTTTTTGTTTGTTTGTACCGAATAGGCTCCGAAACTACTGGACCGAAATAAAAAATTCTTTCACCAATAGAAAGCTGAAATATTCTTAAGTAACATAGGCTAATTTTTTATCCCGAAAACGGGTCCTGTGGGGTGGTCCACGGGAGCGAAGCCGCGGGCAACAGCTAGTCAAATATATTTAAAATCTACACGCGCTTGATGTTTCTTAGCTCTGAGAAAAACACAAAATCCAAATCAGATGTCAGGGTATCTTTAAACGTCTAGACTATTTCTTGAAATGATCAGAAATCTGACATAGCCGGGGATATCGTATTATCCAGTTACTGGAATGTGAAGGTCAGTTATGCAGTCGTTCCACAAAAACACGGGTATTCAGACCCCAACGTAGTTGGGAAAAGGCAGGTAGATTGGTTGATCACATCAAGTAAGAACTAAACATGCTCACTGGCATAATAGTCCAAGAAAATTAGTCAAATTAGGGCAAGAATCTCGGAATGAGAGATAGTCGGCTATAAAGTTGTATAAAACCTTATTTTGACACCCTAAAACTTGTCTCAAAACCTACGTATCGTAGGGTGTCCGCGTCTACAGATATTCCAAGGGCAAAGGTCAAAAATATCGATGTTTTACACATTTATTGCAAATATCTCGTTTCCTATGGGATTTATGCTATTTGTATGTATTGTAAATATTGTAGAGGAATAAATTGTCTACAACTTTTGTGTATAATTTTTTTTATAACTTGAACCATTATCGAGATAGAGGGCAGAGCGCGCGCAGTGTTTAATTATTTAGAGTATCATTCGAGGTCAACCTGTAGTCCTGATCAAAAGATATATTTACATTTATGAACGTTGAAATTTAAAACATTGTATAATAATAAGAACTACAAGTTCTAATTTAAATTTTCTTCTTCTTCTTCAATGGTATTTTTCAATAAAAACATTTATTAAAAATGTAATTATTTTATTTTTATTTAGTTAGGAAGTAATTAGTATAAATAAGATTAGAAATACTACTCTACAATATTTACAATACATACATATAACATAAAACCCATAAGAAACGAGATATTTGCAATAAATGTGTAAAACATCAATTTTTTTACCTTTGACCTTGGAATATCTGTAGACGCGGACACTCTACGATACGTAGGTTTTGAGACAAGTGTTATGGTGTCAAAATAAAGGTTTACACAAGTTTATAGCCGACTATCTCTCATTCCGAGGTGAAACCCCTAATTTGCCTGGACTATAAGGGCACCCAACGCGAAGAAAGAAAATTTGGTCCAAATAAATTGCACTAGATGGCGTGATAAGCCTCGATTTGTTATTGAGTTTAGTGAAATAATAAGATTTTCTAGAGATGATCATAAACAAATTATGTTCTTGTTTAAATTCGGGCGCACGGTTGGCGCAGTGGTTGAGTGATTGACTGCTGCGCTGCGTGTCGCGGGTTCGATTCCCGCACGGAACAAATATTTGTATTACCTACAGGTAGTTGTTCCGGCTCTGGATGTTGTGTATGTGTTTATATGACAAAAAAAAATATATCTCTTCTAAGCACAAAATTAAGGAATATTGGGCTCTTAATTCGCATTTCAAAGATTATTTGAATGGATCATTTCTTTTTTCTTTAAAAAAGAAAAAAAAAGAAATTGATTGATTTCTGAGGCATCCACTCGATTTCTTAAATTTGTGTTGTAACACATTTTGGTACAATGACACTAAATGCGTGCAAAAAAAAATCGTTGCTGTATTGGAAAAATGCCAAGATTATTGAATGTTTGCTTAGATTATGATTTTATATAATCTAAGAATGTTTGTATCTCCGCAAGATATTTGACCATATCGTTCGCAAACCTGGTAACAACCTACTACAGGTTATTGTCACTGGCAAAATCGAGAGCAAACGACCCAGAGGAAGGAGTCCTTTAGGTACCTACGCTGGTCAGGATCTGGTTGAAAGGCACAGACATAAATTATAGTTTGGAATGGCACATAGGCTATTTTTTTATTTCCTCGAACCATGGTGTTCTATTGTGGTATAGAAGAAAGGTGGAGAACGTTATTATACGGATATTTCTGAGCCGGACTGTAAAAATATTGCGCACGAGAGGCTTTTACTCTTTTTACCGACTTCTAAAAAAGGAGGATTGTTGGAATTGCACAATATTCACATATGTTACTCTATGTAAGCTTCTAAACACAAATATAAACATTTAACAAAAATAAAGTAATTTTTCACTTTGTAGTTTTCTTAATTGGAAGTCGGTAGTATTTTTTTGTAAAAAAGGTTTTTTGTTGCTCTTTATTGTTTTGCTTTGGAAGTCGGTTATATTTATTTTTTTGTGAAAAAGAGTTTTCTTTCTTCTTTTACTGCTACAACTACATCTCTTATTTCAAACTTACCCACTGTTTTAATGTCTATAGCGCACAAAATTATGTACGCTCTTTTCAAGACCTCGCCACAAAAATTTGACAACAAGTCCCGAGGTGCTTCTGGTTCCATAGGACCAAGAGGATTGGCATCAGCAACTGTTGCCAGTGTCACCAGCGCGAGAAGACATAGCGTTAACTTCATGATTGTCCTGCAAAACGAAAGATAAAAATCTTTTGATCGTGTGTCGGCAGTTTTGGAACGAAGATCCTAGGTCTTCCACCACTTTAGTGGCGAAAAACGGTTACTTTCTAAACCATACTCCTTAGTAACAGATAGGTTAAAAGATTTGAATAAATATATATTTATTATTGTTTCATGTAGGTACATAATTTGTGAAACATGGTGTTTTTCGTGTAACCCATAGTTTTGCTTAAAAAACCGGCCAAGCGCGAGTCGGACTCGCACACGAAGGGTTCCGTACCATTATCGCAAAACACTGCAAAAAAAAACACGTTTGTTGTATGGGGGCCCCCCTTAATTTATTTTATACTGTTTTTAGTATTTGTTGTTATAGCGGCAACAGAAATACATCATCTGTGAAAATTTCAACTGTCTAGCTATCACGGTTCATAAGATACAGCCTGGTGACAGACGGACAGACAGACAGACAGACGGATCGCGAAGTCTTAACAATAGGGTCACAAAATATTTCCACATTACATTTAGTTGTAGTCATAATATTTTGGTGATAACGTCACAAACTACAAACTAGACAAGCTACCAATTAATTAGTAGTAGTATCGGTATGCGTTGCATCATCTAATTTTGTACGGGATAGCCAAACCCGTTGAAATCCCCTTTACCCTTTGGGTACGGAACCCTAAAAAAGAACTTAACAACACGGTATTATTTTGTATTGGTATACTCCTCCAAAACGGCTTGGATGTTTAAAAATACTTTTTCACAGAAAAATGTATGGCTGAATTCTTCATAACGTATAAATCAAAGAATATTTTGCAAACAATACTGTCCAAAAGGAGGTTCAATATTGATAATCTGGCTCCGAGCGGGCGCACGGCCAGTACTGATTATATACGCTAGGGGAGAAAATGTAAAGTCACGAAAGAATTCCTCTTTTCTCTTTCTAGTGTCAGAAACTTCGACCGCACACTATTTTTTGTAGGCGATGATGTTTAACCGACTTCCTAAAAGAAGGAGGTTCTATGTTCGACTGTATATGTTTTTTTATGCATGTTCACCAATTTCTCCGTCATTTTATTGTGGACTGATTTTCGAAATTGTTATTGTATCTGAAAGGGATAAGAGAACTTTGGAGGGATAGAATTCAACAGAACTTTTCAATAAATGACTGCAAATCTTTTGGGATTGCTGCAATCGCATGAATGTTAATTGCTCATTACCTACTATAGAAATTGCCCACTAGATAAATACCCACTAAAAAGGGAAATTAAAAACTTTTTTACAAAAAGTAATACCTGCGTCTTCCATAAAAACTCTACAAAGGAATCGGAATCAAAAAACCAAGAAACGAAACCAAAAACACCGACTTCCAAAATTGAAGTTATTTTTCACGATTTAGCTTTTTTGCGCCACACTAGGCATTTCTTTAGTAACATCCAGACCTAAACAACTATCTGTAGCCAATACAAATATAAATGTTCCGTGCGGGAATCGAACCCGCGACACGCAGCACATCAGCCGATCTCTCAACAACAGCGCCAACCGTGTCGCCAAAGACCACCAAAGACGGAAGACGGAAGTCGTTTGTATTTTTTTGTAATAAAGGTTTTGTTACCTTCGGAGGCAATTTATGGGAATTCTTGTGATAAAACTTAGCTTCTAGTCTAGACTCAGCGGCTGTTTGTTGTCTGTCAGCGAAGGAATTTATTTATCAATTTTTTTTTTATCAGTCATAAAGAAGAATGCAATGAAAAATTATACACTCTCTCACTCGTCGCTTTGGGTAATACAGAAGGAACGAACTAAAATATAAACTCGGCTTATAAAAATTAGATACAATAAATAGACTGCATTAAGAGAACCAAATAAAATACAAAATCAACAAAAGTAATGAAGTGTTTAGTGAGACAGTTACAGGCAGAAAATTATGATGTTCTTAGGATGTTCAATATTCTTTTTACTCAATTTATTGGAAAATATAAAAAAAAAACATTTATTTGTGACCCGCACAGGAGACACGAAATATAAAGCAATAAATTAAACAATAGTTAATAAAAAAAATAATTAAAAAAATCAAAATACCCGACTGCTTAAAAAGCGAACTAAAAAGACGTAAACAAGAAGAAAATCATGCTGTGCAGTCGGAGGATACATAATCGCGAGCTGGCTGACCAAAACCAGATGTATCCTCCGACTGCACAGCATGATTTTCTTCTTGTTTACGTCTTTTTAGTACGCTTTTTAAGCAGTCGGGTATTTTGATTTTTTTAATAATTTTTTTTATTTATAACTTTTTAGTTAACATTTTTTTCGAATTAGGTACATTTAAATATATAAGTGTTATATATTTTTGAAATCGCCTCTAAAAACCCTTTAATTTGATATCCCACACGATGGGTTTGGAAGAAAAAATAAAATTGGCCCCCCACAATATGGCGCCCAAAAGCCGCCATTTTTCTATTTTCCAATTTTAATGTAGCCTATGACACTCGCAAGGTTAAGACGAATCGATTGACGTATGAATCATCAAAATCGGTCAACGCGTTTGGTCTCTGGAACGCCACATAGGAACAAACATACATACATACATACATACATACATACATACATACATACATACATACATACATAGACTGATAAACACATTACCCTCCTTCGGCAGTCGGGTAAAAAAGAACCCCGTGCGAGACCAAAAAGGCTCAGCATGGAAATGATGCGACTGAAATTATTAAATAGAATATTTATTAATTACTTACAATGCGTAGCGTTCTCCTCTGCTCTCAATTTTATACTGAGATTTAGATTTTTAGATAGCTAACGAAAATAACACTGTTGTTACCGAAATGATAACCCTAGGTCACCTAACCCTAAAGCCCAGACTCCACCAAAGCGGAGATGTGCCGTAACGTGCAAAGCGGCATCAAGAGATATTTCTCAGTTAGAGTTAAGGTTGTCGCACTTAATTAGACGAGTATCATCAACGTATTAAGTTGAGCCATTCGGTATTCATTGTATGAAATTCTCTACTACAACACACACACACTAATCGGCATCGTAACGCCATTGCCTCGCTTCGGGAAAAGCTCGCAAACCTCCAAACTCAAGCGGTGCGTGTTATCCCCGGTTACGGCGTCGTCACCGTGCTTATTTCTCGCCATCCAGTCCCCACGCTTACGTCTCGCCGGGTCAGGGGCGTAGCTATCGGAGGGCTAGGCCCCCAAGCTCAGGGGGCCTCAAATTTAACTAGCGAAAAATTTTCCTACATTCGGCACCTAAATAAAATAGGTTGCAGCACGACTTGAATGAATCATTGCCACTCATATGAAGGAATACAGGCGAATTTCCAACAATTTGCGAACAGTATGCAATTATATAAAAACTGTCCAAGTGCGAGTCGGACTCGCACACAAAGGGTTCCATACCATTATCGCAAAATACTGCAAAAAAAACACGTTTGTTGTATGGGAGCCCCCTTAATTTATTTTATTTTAATTTAATAATTATTATTTTTTGAAGTGAATATACAACTAAACATTCTGTGAATATTTCAAGCGTCTACCTGTTGCCGTTATTAATATCGAGCAAAAAACGGCCAAAAAATCACGTTTGTTGTATGGGAGCCCTCCTTAAATATTTATTTTATACTGCTTTTTGTATTTGTTGTGGCAACAGAAATACATCATCTGTGAAAATTTCAACTGTCTAGCTATCACGGTTCTTGAGATACAGCCTGGTGACAGAGGGACAGACAGACAGACAGACGGATCGCGCGTGTCCTACCGCGACGTGCTCGCCAAAGCGAGGGCGGTCGTGAACCTGCAGGAGCTCGGCATCGCCGAGGGCATCCGAGTGAGGGTCACCGCGACTGGGGCCCGGATGCTGGAAGTTCCCGGCGCGGCCAGTGGCCCGACAGCCGACGCTCTGGCCGAAAGGCTCAGAGCTTCCTTAAATGCGGATGAGGCCCGAGTGTCCAGGCCCACCAAGTGCGCTGACATGCGCATTCTGGGCCTGGATGACTCTGTGACGGAGGAAGAGGTGGTGGCCGCCGTCGCTAGGTCTGGGGGGTGATCTGCCGAGCAGGTTAGGGCGAGCACTATACGTCCAGACGTCGCGGGGATGCGGGCCGTGACGGTGAGCTGTCCCGTCTCGGCGGCCCAAAAAATAGCCGGGGAGGGTCGTAGGCTCTTGGTGGGGTGGGTTTCCGCGCAGGTGAAGCTACTGGAACCCAGACCTCTGAGGTGCTTCCGCTGCCATGTGGGCAACCACGTGGGAGCTCAATGCACCTCGGAGGTTGACCGGAGCAATCACTGCTTCCGCTGTGGGCAGCCTGGCCACAAGGCCGGCTCTTGCAATGCCACGCCACACTGCTTCGTATGTGCGGCAGCTGGCAAGCCGGCGGATCACCGGGCTGGGAGCAAGAACTGCGCTCGTCCCGCCAAGGGCAGAAGTAGAGGCAAGCCCTCCACCGTCACCGTCCCCACCGCAACCGCAGCCGCCGCCACTGCTGCTGCCGATGCCACCTCTAAAGCCGTCGTCGCCGCCGAAACCACCGCGGCAGGACCCAAACAGGGGGCTCAGGAGGAGGCGGAAATGGAGTGCCAATAATGGCCCCATTACGCCTCCTCCAGGCGAACATCAATCACTGCGCTGCTGCTCAGGATCTGCTGCACCAGAGCATGGCGCAGTGGTCGATCAACATCGCCGTGGTACTGAGCCGTACTTCGTCCCGCCCAGGGATGACTGGGTGGAGGACCTGAGCGGCTCAGTGACCCTAATTTCGTCAGCCGCCGCCGGTACCCCGTCCCTCGAGGGTGTCAAGAGGGGACAGGGTTGCGTGGCAGCACGGTTCGGAGAGATTGCCGTGGTGGGGGTATACTTCTCTCCGAATCGAACTCTCGCCGAGTTCCACAACTCCCTTGCGGAGTTGAGAATCGTCGTCGTCGGGTTTCGCTCCCTCCCTGTGCTCGTTCTTGGGGACTTCAATGCCAAGAATGTGGCTTGGGGTTCCCGGTATACGGACACACGGGGCAGGATGGTGGAGGACTGGGCTCTGGAGACAGGCCTGGTCATCCTAAACCGGGGTTCTGTCCCCACGTGTGTGCGGATGCAGGGCGAATCGGTGGTGGACATTTCTTTCGCCAGCCCCGCTCTGTCACCGCGTGTCGTCGACTGGCGCGTCATGGAGGAGGTGGAGACCTATTCCGACCACCGGTATATCCGGTTCGACGTCTCCACCCAGACCTCGAGCGTGCCGGTCCGACAGACCCCGAGTGGTCCGCGGTGGGCGTTGAAGCAGCTGGACCGGGAGTTATTCCTGGAAGCCTCGATCGTGCAGGCCTGGGTGCCATCACCGGACAGGCCTGCTGATATCAACGACGAGGCGGAGTGGTTCCGGGAGGCCATGTCCGAGATATGTGACGTGGCAATGCCCCGGGTCCAGCCAGGACACGCCCGGCGCCAGGTGTACTGGTGGTCGCTGGAACTTACGGCTCTACGCCAGGCGTGCGTTGCTGCGCGACGCCGGTACACCAGGCATCGCAGGCTCCGTAACCGCCCCCCGGATACGGAAGCCATTGAGGCGGAGCTATACGAGAGGTACAGAGCGGCGAGGACCGCCCTCCGAGCGGAGATCAAGAGGGCCAAGGGATTGGCCCGCGAGGAGTCGCTGGCAACCCTGAACAGGGATCCGTGGGGACGCCCCTACAAATTGGTGCGGGATAAACTCCGCCCATGGGCTCCCCCACTGACGCAGAGTCTCCGGCCGCAGCTCGTAGAGGACGTGGTGAGCGCTCTGTTCCCTTCGCGAGGGGAACATATTCCCCCGCCCATGGCTCCGCCTCCCGCGGTGCCCAATGCGGACCACACCGCCGACGACGACGCAGCTTCGGAGGTGAACGAGGTAGAGCTGAGAGTGGCGGTACGCAGGCTGAATGCCAAAAATACCGCCCCAGGACCCGACGGCTTACCTGGAAAAGCCTGGGTCCTGGCCTTGGAGGCTCTCGGGCCTCGACTAAGGGGGCTCTTTAGCGCATGTTTGGAGCGGGGCCAGTACCCACTTCGTTGGAAGACGGGGAAACTGGAGATGTCGTGCGGTGTCCCACAGGGATCGGTCGTGGGGCCGCATCTGTGGGACATCGGGTACGACTGGGTGCTGCGCGCCGATCTCCCTAGTGGCGTCAGCGTGGTTTGCTACGCTGACGACACGCTGGTCCTGGTACAAGGGAGGTCGCACCAGGCGGCGGCTGAAATAGCGACACGCGGGGTTGCGACAATCGTCGAGAGGATCCGGCAATTGGGACTCGAGGTGGCCCTGCACAAGTCCGAGGCCATGTGTTTTCACGGTCCTCGGAACGCACCACCGCCGGGATCCCAAATAACGGTAGGAGGGGTTCACATCGGCGTCGGGTCGACGATGAAGTACCTGGGACTTGTCCTCGACAGCCGGTAGAATTTCGTGGAGCATTTCCGACGTTTGGCTCCCAGACTGGAGCGGGTGGGGGCTGCCCTCAAGCGGCTGCTGCCCAATCTAGGGGGTTCAAACGCCTCCTACCGGAGGCTCTACGCGGGGGTCGTGCGGTCCATGGCCCTTTACGGGGCACCGGTATGGGCGTGTTCCCTGAGGCGGCGACCAGCCCGCCGGTTGAACACGTCCCAAAGGGTCATGGCCATCCGGCTGGTCCGGGGATACCGCACGGTCTCCGGTGAGGCGGCGAGCCTCCTTGCCGGATTGCCGCCATGGGATCTGGTAGCCAAAGTCCTCGCGCAAATATGGGAGTGGCGTGAGGTGGCTAAATGCCGGGGCGAAACTCCGTTGCCGCGACAAATTGCGGCTCAGCGGACAGAGCTCCGGCAGGATCTCATGGCGACATGGAGAGGGCGATTGTCGCAACCCAGCGCTGGGCACGCCACAATTGCGGCGGTAAGGCCCCTCTTTGAGGAGTGGCTTGAGAGGCGTCACGGCGTCCTCACCTTCCGCCTGACGCAGGTCCTCACCGGACACGGCTGTTTCGAGAGGTTCCTGTTCAGGATAAGGCGGGAGGAAACGCCCGGGTGTCACCATTGTGTGGACCGCCCTGAGGACACGGTGGAGTATACGGTGGAGATCTGCTCCGCTTGGGCGGAGCACCGCCGTGTCCTCATGGAGGCGATCGGCGGTGGCGACCTCTCGCGTCCCGCCCTGGTGCAGGCCATGGTACGGAGCGAGAGGGCATGGGAAGCTGTCTCCTCCTTCTGCGAAGCAGTTATGCTCGCAAAGGAGGAGGCGGAACGCGTGAGGGAGACGCAAAGGAGGCGCCCTCATGCCCCTAACCACCGCAGGAGACGACCCGGGCGTCGGGAGTCGCAAGCCGATTCCCGGCCACCGTAGGCGCGGGCTTGCGGACGGAAAGTAATGGGTAGCTCGCCGTCCGATAAGGACCAAGCCCGAGTTTACGGCGCGTAGTGTTCCACGCGCGCCTCAAAGAGATGTCAGCACAGTGACGGGGTCCGATAGGGCCGATGCCTGTCTGGGTCGCGGATAAATTTGAAAGAGAGTTACCGTGGCCCTGGCAAAAGCAACTGAAGGAACACGGGTGGGTTTTAGTCAGTAAAAGTCTGACACGCCCTCCCGCTTCACCCAGAGCGGGAGAAGTCATTGGATGATTTCCCAACCCAAAAAAGAAAAAAAAAAAAAAAAAAAAAAAAAGACAGACGGATCGCGAAGTCTTAGTAATAGGGTCCCGTTTTTACCCTTTGGGTACGGAACCCTAAAAAACATTGTATGGAATTACAGATTTTCGCAACGTTGCAAGATTTGTGTATTTTTTTTCGGAAATGGCATTAAACTAAACAAATGAAAGCTGACAAATTCACTGGCAATCCGGCAGCACTTCAAAAAAGTGGTCCAATAAAACTTAGTTTTTCGATATAAGCAGAGAATCGGGTCCGTGGCTTACGCCCCCAGTGGTCGAGGCATCCGTGGCCGATGCCCCCGATTCGATTAATTTATTTCTAAGCAGTTTTTGATCAAATGTACTGTGAGGCACTAAAATGTTGTACAAAAATAATAAATGTATATTTATTGTAAGTATATGTATAATATTAAATCATAATTATATTTATAACAAAGAAATGCTATTATATTGGTTGTATCTTTTGAAAAATTTAAGTCTTTGTTATTTTTCAATATTTATTTATTTATCTCAATAAGAAATCTAGTAAAAAAATTGTTTAAAAATCACAGTTTTCAAAAAATGAAATGTTATTTTTATCTTTGTAATATTAATAATTAAACGTAATCAACTATGAAACTATAAACAAATGAGAATAATTTTAACTAATTATAACAGTCAGTTTCAATAGCAATAACAAAACACAATAATCAGGCTTAAATCAAATAATAAACAATTTTTTACATGTCAAATGTTTTAAAATTTTCTTAGCAAAAAAATAATCAAGTGTAAAAATATTTTACATTAGTGGGCAGATCCGTCCCAGAGATGAGAACAGTACCTACTCCATATATAATCGAATAAGCGCTTATGAAGTTGTAGCCTTCATAAGCTGTTCTGGGGTGAAGTACCGTCTCACCTTCGCTGGGCTCCCCAACTTTTTGGCAGCCAGCTGAACTTTTGCTTCAATGTATGGACTAAAACCGAGTGTTCATGTCAACGTTACGCCAAGTAGCTCAAGATGGTCCGTTATCGGTACGGTCACACCTCGGAAAGATGAAGCCGGTGAAATTGGCACTGGAAAAAAGACAGGTTGGCATCGCCCCATTCGGAGATTGCCTCCAAGGACAGTCTAAGGTTGTCTTAGGTTTGAATGCTCTACCATGGCGTCTCGGAGAGCCTGGTTCTGAGGCACGGTAGCCCGTCCGTTGGACAAATATATCTCAAAAACAGTGTTATCGTTTATGTGCAGCATGATTAATTCTGACTGAGGGACCCCGGCATTAATATCCACTTGGTCCGACGAGCACCTATCGATGACAACTTGAATGGATCGTTGTCTCAGGCAGTCTACAATCCAATCACACAAACCACCGGGCAAACCGAATGAAGGAAGCTTATCAATAAGGCTTTCGTGTCAGAAGGTATCAAAATTAAAAAAAAAATAATAATAAGAGAAACCTTCGATATGTCGAGGGAGACGCCAAGCGCTAGGCGAGGTTATTAATTTTAGAATTTTCAAGCTCACTTGCGAGCGAATATTCAAAGTTAGCCTGGGATGGTCAGAACTCTAAATCAGGTTCATGCTTATGATAAAGTAACCTTTAAAATAATTGAATATGTTTATATTTTGAAATATAAAATATATTTTGAAAATTAATGATAAAGATGTGCCAATCAAGGGAAAAAAGAAAGTATAAGAAATATGCATTATGTCATGCTTATTATACGGATGCCAGACATGGTCGTTAACATAACTACAAGAAAGTAAGTAGTCTGCCAAAATGCAATAGAAATTAGTATTTTAGGTGTAAGAAGAAGGAAAAGAGTAAAACTACAAGACAACTAAAATGGCGGTGGACGGGACATATTTTAAGAGAAAATAAGAGAAATAGAGTAAGTTAGTAACAGAATGGTATCCAAGAGATAGAAGAATCCTAGAAATAGAGGCAGACAAATTATAAGTTGGGCAGATGACTTCAAGAAAATTGCTGGTATTGCTTTATGGACCCGTTTAGCAAGAGACAGGAATACAAGGAAATCTTTAGAGGAGACAGCTTTGTCGATTGACAAGCTGTTCCACACAAACACCCAGTTGCCTATAATATAAATGCAAGTTAGAATTATGATTACATCAATATTTTTTTTAGTAAGTAGGCATTTATTATTTGTAGGGCCCCAGTTTTTTTGCCACCTTTGGCCTTATTACCAAGCTACGCCTCTACTCACACCGCTTGCGTCTCGCCGTCACCCCGCTTGCCTCTCCTATAACGTACCTTTTGAAAGATGGTCAACATCGGCGCGTCGCCCAGCCGCAGCGCAGTCGATGTATGTCTTCTCCGGTTACGTCCGGCTGCCGATCTGGACCGCTGACCTGACGGCCGATAGCATTGCTGTTTTGCGGAACCCACAGAGAGTAATGACCGTCAGAGTCATCAGGAAATATTGCACGATTTCTTACGAGGCGGCTTGTGTACTGGCCGGATCTCCGTTCTGGTTCATGGAGGTGAAGGTTCTCGTCACTGTATCGATGGCGCGATGAAGCAAGGGCATAGGGCAAAGGGCCGATGCAAAGAAATATGAAGTTGCGTCGGTCTCAGCTCCGCGAGGTCCAGGTGGCGGAATGGCGGGACTGGTTCTCACGCTCAACCTCGTCACCATCACGGTCCGGCCTGTGCTCGAGCGCTGGCTCGGGAGGAGGCACTGCTCCCTATCATTTCGTGGTGACGCAGGTGCTCTTGGATCATGATTGCTTCGGGAAGTAAACAGGGAGCCGGTCGCCCGGTGACACCACTGCGTCGACTGCCGGGAGGACATGGCGCGGCAGGCAGAGTGTGCCACTTGGGAGGAGCCGCGCCATGCCCCCATCTCAGGAGTGGGCAGTGACCTATCCCTGCCGGCTGTAGGAGGAGTCCTGGGACGTGATGGTATCCTTCTGCGAAACAGTCTCGCAGAATGAGGCTGCAGAAAGGGAGAGGGAGATCTCGTCCACTCGACACCCGGACCCTTGGGGGCACATAGTGTTCCACGCACCCCCTTCGGTGGTAGTCAAACACTCCCCTCGAGATCGAGGCCCCCGGGTGCGGGCTTTCTAGCCGGCACTAGCTGGGGGTTGCGAAAGGATCGTACGTCTCCGCGACCCCCGGCGGAGGTGTGACATAGTACACCGGGGTGGTTTTTAGTCAGTAGGAGTCTGATGGTCCCCTCCAATGGATGTCCTCCGGGAAATTCATTGCGGATATTCCACACCGGAACAAAAAAAAAAGGTCGACGATCCGTTTCGATCCGGTGGGCTCCGTATAGTGCCTAATTTATTCATCCCATTTTGATGAAAACGTTGCGCAACACTAGGAATATCTCCTTAATTGTGAGTACATTTACAAATTTTAAACTCATATACACAAACACCCAGATCCGGAACAACTATCTGTAAGTCATACAAATATTTGTTAAGAACGGGAATCGAACCCGCCGCACGCAGCGCAGCAGCCGATCGCTCAACCATTGCGCCGACAGTGTCGGCAATCAAAGTACACTTAATTGTTAGTTGCTTTATGATAGTTATTTTTAATTTTATAGCTTGTTTACGAGGCAGCCACTTATAATATAAGGAATGAAAGGCATTTCAATGTATAATTCATTATAATAATCCCTCTTAATATTAATTTCAAATTCGTTGTAGAAGGAAATATAAAAAGAATCTTCACTGACTTATTCGCAATCACATAGGTACTTACATACAGAGATCAGTTAGGTTTTTCCTTGTTTTGGCAAGTTTATCAGTCAAGTGTTTAGTCATTAGATATGTGACCTAGGGTTATCAGTAATTTCTACACAAAATAATTTTATTCTAGTTACCACGTCAGTGTACCTACAGTTGAAAGCAGATCACGTAATATCATTATTGTAAGTCAACAATAATATTATTTGATAGGTTTTTTTTCATTTATTATGCCATTATCGGCACAATGACTGCTGTATTCTCATCCATCTTGTCTACAACCTCGTGAGCCAGATCAAGATACTTAGTTTTCTTATATTTCTCAGTCTTCATGAATTTCTCGCCATGCAAGACCGCTATATCAAAAAAAGTTAATTAAAAAAATCAAAAACCCGACTGCTTGAAAAGCGAACTAAAAAGACGTAAACAAGGAGAAAATCATGCTGTGCAGTCGGAGGATACGTATTCACGAGCTGGCTGCCCAAAAGCAAACGTATCCTCCGACTGCACAGGATATTGCGGAAGGCGGCAATCTCATCCATTGTCTCTCAAAATAACTTATAAAACTATCAATTTCAGGACAATTGGGTGTAACACCTTTCACAGTTAGCCATGCTTCTTCTATTTGATCTGCAGATATAGTTCTCGCCAAACTTCTTGGCCGCCCTGAAGTTGGCTACAATGGCTGCGCAGAAGTAAATCTCAAACAAAAAACCCCCGACTCAAAAACACTCTAAAAAGTAAGAAATAATATATACTGGCACACTGGCACTTTACGTTTGAAATACCTAACTACTATTTAATTTTATCCAAGCGTCGTCGCGTCGGGGGACCGCTAAATACCAGCTATTCTTTGTATAACAGAACACTTTCTTTATTGCTGGGTAGGTTTTTAAGCCTATGTTTGGCGGTACCTTCTCCAGTTTCGCGCCTCACACTTATCTATGTACTTATAAAAAAGCCGTGAAGATACATATCAGTTACAGTTTAGTCTTATTATGAAATATGGAAATTAATCTGTCTTTAATTAGCTTAACATTGATAAAGTTACTATTAATAGAGTTACCTGCATATTATTATTGTGTTTTTACTTATGTACGAACTTAGTTTCATGCATAAACCTATAAATAGATTTGTTATCGTTCTAAATCATGATGCAATGCATGCGCGCAGCACGCGGGTCGCAGTGCAGTTTTCTTGTACTTACATTAATTCTTTATAATTTTTTTGTTGTATTTCTAGCTTAGCGGTCCCCCAACGCGACGACGCTTGGATAAAATTAAATAGTAGTTAGGTATTTCAAACGTAAAGTGCCAGTGTGCCAATATATATTATTTCTTACTTTTTAGAGGGTTTTTGAGTCGGGGGTTTTTAAATTTTAAATTTAATTTTTATTTCATGCTTTTTAAACTTTATTTACTAGTAGAGTCACGCTACGATTGAGCATCTTTGGGTATAGTTGTCGTTAGGACTTGTTGTAAATATTATTACGGGTAGTGTGGCAGACGCTGGTAATATAATAAAACCACATAAATAAGATTATATAGTGGACTGTATTTAAATTAAAGCACAAGGTATATTAATAAAATATATAGGTACGTGTTACACTGGTAGGGTGCGAATGATGACTGACTTAGGATCGTTCACATGAACGGGATGAGTGGATTATTATGTATGCTTCATACATAAATTGGCTACTCCAAAGACGATACCTCTACTGTAAGTTACTGAGGAGTTGGGTGTACTGTGATTCCTGGTGATGCCCCAGCATCAGGCCAAGATTATTATGTTTTAGCAATATCATTGATCTGACAGTTTATCTCTCAATCCCCTATCCATCACCAGCACCATCCATCATCAGACCCTGATCACCATCTATCTACAACCTATTCAATGAGACCATTCCAATGAGTCCAAACACGATACCTATGCAGTAGGTTAGCGTGGAGTTGGGTGTGCTGCTGATTCCAAGTGATGCCCTAGCATCAAGTCAAGATTATTATGTTTTGGCATTATCATTGAACTGACAGTTTATCTCTCAATCCCCTATCCATCACCAGCACCATCCATCACCAGCACCATCCATCATCAGACCTTGATCACCAAATATCTACAACCTATTCAATGAGACCATTCCAATGAGTGCAAACACGATACCTATGCAGTAGGTTAGCGTGGAGTTGGGTGTGCTGCTGATTCCAAGTGATGCCCCAGCATCAAGTCAAGATTATTATGTTTTGGCAATATCATTGAACTGACAGTTTATCTCTCAATCCCCTATCCATCACCAGCACCATCCATCACCAGCACCATCCATCATCAGACCTTGATTACCAAATATCTACAACCTATTCAATGAGACCATTCCAATGAGTGCAAACACGATACCTATGCAGTAGGTTAGCGTGGAGTTGGGTGTGCTGCTGATTCCAAGTGATGCCCTAGCATCAAGTCAAGATTATTATGTTTTGGCATTATCATTGAACTGACAGTTTATCTCTCAATCCCCTATCCATCAAAAGCACCATCCATCACCAGCACCATCCATCATCAGACCTTGATTACCAAATATCTACAACCTATTCAATGAGACCATTCCAATGAGTGCAAACACGATACCTATGCAGTAGGTTAGCGTGGAGTTGGGTGTGCTGCTGATTCCAAGTGATGCCCCAGCATCAAGTCAAGATTATTATGTTTTGGCAATATCATTGAACTGACAGTTTATCTCTCAATCCCCTATCCATCACCAGCACCATCTATCACCAGCACCATCCATCATCAGACCTTGATTACCAAATATCTACAACCTATTCAATGAGACCATTTCAATGAGTGCAAACACGATACCTATGCAGTAGGTTAGCGTGGAGTTGGGTGTGCTGCTGATTCCAAGTGATGCCCCAGCATCAAGTCAAGATTATTATGTTTTGGCATTATCATTGAACTGACAGTTTATCTCTCAATCCCCTATCCATCACCAGCACCATCCATCACCAGCACCATCCATCATCAGACCTTGATCACCAAATATCTACAACCTATTCAATGAGACCATTCCAATGAGTGCAAACACGATACCTATGCAGTAGGTTAGCGTGGAGTTGGGTGTGCTGCTGATTCCAAGTGATGCCTCAGCATCAAGTCAAGATTATTATGTTTTGGCAATGTCATTGAACTGACAGTTTATCTCTCAATCCCATATCCATCACCAGCACCGTCCATCATAAGACCCCGATAACCATATTCAATGAGACCATTCCAATGAGTCCAAACACGATACCTATGCTGTAAGTTAGCGTGGAGTTGGGTGTCCTGCTGATTCCTGGTGATGCCCCAGCATCAAGTCAAGATTATTATGTTTTAGCAATATCATTGAACTGACAGTTTATCTCTCAATCCCCTATCCATCACCAGCACCATCCATCATCAGACCCTGATCACCATCTATCTACAACCTATTCAATGAGACCATTCCAATGAGTCCAAACACGATACCTAAGCAGTAGGTTAGCGTGGAGTTGGTTGTGCTGCTGATTCCTGGTGATGCCCCAGCATCAAGTCAAGATTATTATGTTTTCGCAATATCATTGAACTGACAGTTTATCTCTCAATCCCATATCCATCACCAGCACCATCCACCATCAGACCCAGATCACCATCTATCTACAACCTATTCAATGAGACCATTCCTATGAGTCCAAACACGATACTTATGCTATAAGTTAGCGTGAAGTTGGGTGTCTTACTGATTCCTGGTGATGCCCCAGCATCAAGTCAAGATTATTTTGTTTTGGCAATATCATTGAACTGCCAGTTTATCTCTCAATCCCATATCCATCACCAGCACCATCCATCATGAGACCCCGATCACCATCTATCTACAACCTATTCAATGAGACCATTCCAATGAGTCCAAACACGATACCTATGCAGTAGGTTAGCGTGGAGTTGGGTGTGCTGCTGATTCCAAGTGATGCCCCAGCATCAAGTCAAGATTATTATGTTTTGGCAATATCATTGAACTGACAGTTTATCTCTCAATCCCCTATCCATCACCAGCACCATCCATCACCAGCACCATCCATCATCAGACCTTGATCACCAAATATCTACAACCTATTCAATGAGACCATTCCAATAAGTCCAAACACGATACTTATGCTGTAAGTTAGCGTGGAGTTGGGTGTCTTACTGATTCCTGGTGATGCCCCAGCATCAATTCAAGATTATTTTGTTTTGGCAATATCATTGAACTGCCAGTTTATCTCTCAATCCCATATCCATCACCAGCACCATCCATCATGAGACCCCGATCACCATCTATCTACAACCTATTCAATGAGACCATTTCAATGAGTCCAAACACGATACCTATGCAGTAGGTTAGCGTGGAGTTGGTTGTGCTGCTGATTCCTGGTGATGCCCCAGCATCAAGTCAAGATTATTATGTTTTGGCAATATCATTGAACTGACAGTTTATCTCTCAATCCCATATCCATCACCAGCACCATCCATCATGAGACCCCGATCACCATCTATCTACAACCTATTCAATGAGACCATTCCAATGAGTGCAAACACGATACCTATGCAGTAGGTTAGCGTGGAGTTGGGTGTGCTGCTGATTCCAAGTGATGCCCCAGCATCAAGTCAAGATTATTATGTTTTGGCAATATCATTGAACTGACAGTTTATCTCTCAATCCCCTATCCATCACCAGCATCATCCATCACCAGCACCATCCATCACCAGCACCATCCATCATCAGACCTTGATCACCAAATATCTACAACCTATTCAATGAGACCATTCCAATGAGTCCAAACACGATACTTATGCTGTAAGTTAGCGTGGAGTTGGGTGTGCTGCTGATTCCAAGTGATGCCCCAGCATCAAGTCAAGATTATTTTGTTTTGGCAATATCATTGAACTGCCAGTTTATCTCTCAATCCCATATCCATCACCAGCACCATCCATCATGAGACCCCGATCACCATATATCTACAACCTATTCAATGAGACCATTCCAATGAGACCAAACACGATACCTATGCAGTAGGTTAGCGTGGAGTTGGGTGTGCTGCTGATTCCAAGTGATGCCCCAGCATCAAGTCAAGATTATTATATTTTGGCAATGTCATTGAACTGACAGTTTATCTCTCAATCCCATATCCATCACCAGCACCGTCCATCATAAGACCCCGATCACCATATTCAATGAGACCATTCCAATGAGTCCAAACACGATACCTATGCTGTAAGTTAGCGTGGAGTTGGGTGTCCTGCTGATTCCTGGTGATGCCCCAGCATCAGTTCAAGATTATTATGTTTTAGCAATATCATTGAACTGACAGGATTCTAAATTTCAAATCGATTAGACCTATGAAAGTTGCTCATATCTTTTCCTCAATTAGTAGAGAGCTGTTTATCTTCAAATGGATGCGAATATTTTCTTGAATCATAGCTAAGAACACTCTCGATTAAGTCACCTTTTAAACAAAAAAAACTAAATCAAAATAGGTACACCCGTTTGGACGCTATGATGCCACAGACAGACACACATATAAACAGATACACAGATACACAGCAACACACCTCAGACTTATAACACCCCTCTTTTTGCGTCGGGGGTTAAAAACAGCACCGTTTCGTGCCTCGCGCATCCGGTAAATCAACTTCAGGGCGGCCAAGAAGTTTGGCGAGGACTATATGTACGGTTTTGATGTCAACTTCGCAATCTTATCTCCATAATATAATGTATCATAATGAAGTAGGTAATACCTAAACTGAAATAAAAGTATCTTGTGATTGTAAATGTTTTTTTTTGCATTTAGTCATTTCCTCGCTGAGGCGGGATGAAAAGTTACGTGTTGCATTCGAGTGCAAAGATTTTTCACCTCGTGCTCTTTTAATTCCCTCGCTAATGCTCAGAATTCTAATTTTTGAATCACTATCCTTCGCTTGCTCGGCCATCAAAATTGAGCACGCGGTTAAAAAGCAACTTTGGACTCTTGTATAACAAATAACTATTACTTTTAAAGTTACCATGCCCTGCGAGAAATTGGGTAACGCAATGATCCACCTCCAGCCACGTACTGGCCAGCCGCACGCAATCGGACGGAAAGTATTGGTGAAAGTTTCGGCCCTTGATGGAATTGCCATTCGGATAAATAGTACATTGCAGCACGTCACAGCACTTCAAGGTCGACCGGAAGTATGCCAGTAAGTACCCGTAAGGCCACAGTACTAACCGTCCAGTATGCTTTGCATATGAATATCAAAGCTAAACGCTGACTTTGAAGTAATTTACGTCGTAACGCCCCTATTGTGGCCCTATCAGCCCAAAGAGGCGCCCCATAGCACATACAACCCATGTAAGCTAGCTTAGCTAGTATTCTTTTAGACTGGACTACCACAACAGTTGTCAATAAACAAATTCTAAACCAAAAATTATGTGACAACACTAGCAATGCGTACACATCCTAGTGTTTTCAAAATAAAATAGTTTCTTATACTAGCGTGTACCTAATAGAACTTCAGTTTTTATTCAATTTTCAGACAATGAAGTCATTAGTGCCTGTCCGGAAGATAATTAAAATTGTGTCTAAGCAACGAAATCTCAGTAAGTGACTATTAATAACACTAGCTGTTGACCGGTTTTATTTGCATGCAAGGGAAAATTCTTAGCAAAAATATGCTACTTATTTGGACAGAACATGGCACATTTCAAAATTATGTTTAATCCCATGTTAGAAGCAAGCCTATTACTAAATACTTAAAATTTCCTGATGTGAACAACAAATTTTATGTTTGTACGAGCCTCAATCAGTCTGAAATGTAATAATATTCCCACTATAAGATCCTGGCATACCTAGAAGACAATGACATCCTCAGTGACCGGCAAAAGGGGCTTCCGCCGAAATCGGTCAACTGGGGATCTTCTAGCGTATGCCATTCACGTCTGGAGTGAGGCCATCGAGAGGCACGGGGAGGCGCTTGCTGTCTCCCCTGACATCTCGAAGGCTTTCGACAGGGTCGGGCCAGGAGGCTTATCGGCAACGATGCACTGGTCGCCTCAAAGCTCCAGAGCCTTGAACATCGACGCCAAGTGTCGGTTTTTTATCGGTTACATTTCGAGGAGTGTGCGATGGAACTGCACAATTTGATTCCGCCTAGCCCTTCCCATCACCGGACAACTAGACGTACGGCAATGCGCCACCGGTACATGGTGGACATCCCACCCATACGTACAAAGCGTTTTGCGAATACTTTCATTGTACGCACAGCTAAGGAGTGGAATTCCCTGTTTCCTGATAGCTACAACCTTGGGGTCTTTAAGTCAAGAGTGAATAGGTTACTTCTAGGCAAGCGTGCTTCACCGTCGACCACATCATCGCTTACCATCAGGCAAGATAGTGGTCAAACGCGAGCCTATCGATAAATAAAAATAAAATGTGGGACTCAGATAGGCCTCCTCTCAGTACGAGGGGTAGGGCCATAGCGGCCCCATGCGGGTTGGTGCATGTCGTCGCACGTGCCCATTTGCGAGGAACATTGTCTTGGTTGTTATCACAATTACACTAGTCTACAAACCATTTTAAAATTGCAATAAACAAGACTCACAAACTACCAGGACAACAGAGTCATAAAGAAAAAAATAAGTATTTCCAAGATTGTAATCATGAGCGGTAAAGACTCCCAATACCAAACTACCTGGATAACAAAATCATGAAGTCGATACCCAGAATGAATTGACAAAATCTACATTAACGAAAGTGAAGCCGCGGGCAAAAGCAAGTGAAATATAAAAAAAAAAAACAAGAACCCGACTGCTTAAGAAGCGAACTAAAAAGCTGTAAACAAGAAAAAATCATGCTGCGCAGTCGGAGGATACATATTCGCGTACTGGCTGACCACCTGATCCTCCGACTGCACAGCATTATTTTTTCTTGTTTACAGCTTTTTAGTTATCATTTTTTTTTTCGTATTTGTTTTAAACATATAAGTGGTATGTATTTTTGTAATCAGCTCTTAAAATCCTACATTTTGGTACCCCACTCGAAGGGTTTGGAAGAAAAAAAAAATTGGGACCCGCACTATATGGCGCCCAAAATCCGCCATATTTGTTTTTTTTAAACTTCACCTATCTAAGAACACTTGGGCGGTCAAGACTTATCTAACACAAACAAGATACGCGATACGCGCGAAAAACATAACCCTTTCCTTGCAGCCGGGTAAAAAGAAGAGTAATAAAGGGTTACATTTGAATTTATATTTTAATCTTTTACAAAAACAGGGCACGAGCGTCGCTCTTCCCTTCAAGATTGCTTCGATTCAGCTACCGGTCCCAGAAGCGCCAGAAGGCGCAACAGGTGCAATCCCTGGGTCATACTGTTCTTCCTACTGTCAACAGTTATCTACTTATACTGCCACAGAGCTCACTACCTGCCTGCTTTGAATGGAAACATTTTCATCAATCAGATTCGTGTTGATACACCATCTCACGAAAAAATCAGTAAGTGGAGTTTTTTATTTCTATAGTCATTTAGGAGAAGGAGCTCGTGGTTAAGTAACGGGTCGATCTTGAAGGTTAAGCAACGCTTGCCGAGGTCGGTCCGTGGATGGGTGACCATCCATTACATACGTATCGATACTTCTCCTTTTGGTCCCGGCTGTCAATTCAAGATCCTTAGTTTATAGGTCGTACGCACCTAGCCTTTTATTTATATTTTTTTTTCTTGGAGGAATGCTGATGCATACTGCACTACCACGGGGAGATAGTACAGTTATTTGGGACACGACCCACTAAAACTCCACGGTGTCCTCCTGTGCCGCTTATGGCGGGTATACGGGTACGCGTTAGCACTCACCGCGAACCCGCCGCATACGCATCTAGCCTGGCTCCAACTAGTTTGCCGTAGAGAATATTACCACGAGTTTCTTCACGAATCATAGCAGATAACGCGTGCTAGACAGTTTGTCACATTAATTTTGCATCCAGAAACTCGGCGTTAGTTCCTAAATCGAACTCTCTATACGAGAAAAGCTCTAAAAAGACCTTATTTTCATTATAGAATCTTTGCACGATGTAACTCCAATTTCGCGAACATTCAACGCTCCTACACTCGCCAAGCCAGGCAGGGCTAACACCAGAAAAACAACAGCTGGCACCAACAAGAAATCATCTGAGGATTTCTACAAATCCGACATCATAAGTAAGGATTTATATTTCATTGATCTTATAGATTTACTTAAAACCTGAGGCTTTAGTCAAGTGAAATTGTAGTGACATCCTATCTGCGCAGGCGATGGGCGTTTATTACCCGGCTGTTTATTTAATATTTCATGCACACAAACTAATGAGGCGGACTTAATGCCTAAGGGGGGTATAACATTATCATTATAACTAGGATCATATATCTATGAGTCATTATATTACATAAACATAAAATGAATCACATCGTCTTTGAAAAAAGATTTTTGACATTGGATATTTTGGATAGGATCCTATGAATGATAGTGTAAGGCATTAAGTAAATTAATTATCTATCCCCCTTAGGCATTTTCTACCAACACCTTTGGGTGTAGAGGCAAACCGTGTAAGGTCTCGTTAGTGCGTTGCGTTGCGTCATCGCAGCATCAACGCGCCGTCACACGCGATTTTTTAACGAGTCGACAGACTAGAGACAAAGCGGGAGCAGAGTGATGCATTGCGCTATCGGAGCTCCAGTGCGACAACGGACAGTGTTTGTACCGATCCATTTTAGAATCGGAAATCCACACTGAGGATTTCCGATTCTTCGAAAAGGACGACGCAGCGCACTCTGCGCTGCGACGGCGTGCGTCGTCCTTTTGCGTTGCGACGTGGTGTGTCGTTATCGCAGGTCTGTGTGGCATACAATGCGTTGATCCGTTGCTATATACGAATTGCGTTTGACATTCCCATACAATTTTGACATTTTTCCTATCATTATAGCGACGCTTTTGTTGAAAGAATGCCAATTGTCTACAGCCTCTGGGGCACATACAACGTGACATTTCATTAGCGTTACGATAGTTGTCAAAAATGCAAAATGTTCCGTTTTGACTACGTAACATGAAGTATGGCTGTGCACGTCAATCCTTTAGCATTCTGTAAAGGATGAATTATGATGGACCGTAGCTTGCGCAAGAACTATAAGAGACTATTGTGTGTAGTGGCAGAGAATCCGCATTGCTATTCAACGTGGTATACTGCCATTGTTCTGGGCACTTTTCCTTTTCTTTAAGTCAAGAGTGAATAGGTTACTTCTAGGCAAGCGTGTTACACCGTCGACCACATCATCGCTTACCATCAGGTGAGATAGTGGTCAAGCGCGAGCCTATCTATAATAAAAAAAAAACAAAGATGTTGGCGATTTTTTTTATCTATAACATTTATTTTTAAATACCAAGTAATTACAATACAACATATTAAGTAACTATAGTAGTGTAAAATTATTGATTAATTATCTTATAAAACAAGCTTATTTATCCATTGTGAAATATTGCAAACGACATCTTTTTGGTTCGTCAGCCACATCCACATCATTGTCTAGGTAGGGCTGCTCCATCGTCGAAGCTGAATATCTTAGCTATTGGTTTAAATTTTTGTCTTGTGCCGCGAATGCACATGCTAGTGGCACGGATTATTGAGATGATGATTCTTGATCTAATCCAACCCATCACTACACTAAACGACCTATTCCAGCGGTCAGCGATTGCAGCTCCAAGATGTTTTATGAAGGTAGACATTTGTGAAGCGAAGACTTCATCAACGGATTTAACAAGAGGGGTGAATGTTGCATGTAGTAATTCACAAGCGTTTGAACATTTTCTTATTATTTTTTATTTGACGCCCAATCAGCCTCTTCCCCTATCTCCTTTTTAGGGTTCCGTACCCAAAGGGTAAAAACGGGACCCTATTACTGAGACTTTACTGTCCATCTGTCTGTCTGTCTGTCACCAGGCTGTATCTCATGAACCGAGATAGTTAGACAGGAAGTTTTCACAGATGATGTATTCCTGTTGCCGCTATAACAACAAATACTAAAAACAGTATAAAATTAATATTTAAGGGGGGCTCCCATACAAAAAACGTGATTTTTTTACAGTGTTTTGCGATAATGGTACGGAACCCTTCGTGTGCGAGTCCGACTCGCACTTGGCCGGTTTTTATACATAGTTTGTCTAAAGGTAGGGAGGTTATTTTTTTGTCTATAATTTATTTAGTTATATTCTGTTGTAAATAATAATTAAAACTTTTGTGTAGTGAGATATACAACTTCTATTACAGAATCAGGATCAAACCTACGCCCTAGAAAGCATCCCGCAACCGATTTGCCACTGTGTTTCCGGAAGAAACCTTACCGTAAGACTTAATAAAATAAACATTTCGATAGCGCTTAGCATTTCCAATTTTTTTGACTTTTTAGGTTTCCGTACCCGAAAGGTCCAAACGGAGCCTTATTGCCGTCTGCCTGTCAGTCCTCTGTCACACATTTTGTTCGCAATGGTTTTTTAACTTCCAATTGCCCTATGAACTTAAAAGGACAATGGCAGATGGCCCATACATTGTTTTAATTGAAATTAAATTCCTACGACTCTAAATGAAAAATATCTGGTTTAATTCAGTGACATGTTCTGAATCAGTTTGTGCAAGAATGTTAGTTCAAGAACGCCGAGAATAACAGATATTCAGTCATGAACTTTTGTAGGTTATGTCTGGGTAACTAGTGTGTTTTATAGGTAACATTATTCAATTTCGTGGAAGTAAAAGTGCAATACTGCATTAATATTTCCCTTTCCTAGTTATTTCAGCATGAAATGTAAAATATACTCGTTGGAAAGAGTATATTTATTTATGCGACGTGTATCAAAAGGTCTGCTATAACAACCAAGCTATATTTTTTTAGGATTTGGATACCAGTCGCATTGCCTAACATTAATTGAAATTAAGTAATGTATTTATTTCTACAACACTACAGTACTCTTACCTACCTGCAAGGACACCTACACTTAGAGATAACACCTGTTATTTTAATTTAATTACTCCGTTTTATTATAATAACAAATGTAATTATGATGTACTTACTACAGTCACTACTTGTCACTTGGCAGAATAAGTGTAAAATGGCAACACTAAGCTAATGCGAGTTAACGAAAAAATTCTAGAACTTTCATTTATAATGCTATTTTTTATCCGTGGTGAACCAGTTAAAGTTATACTTTTTTTATTCATTCTTTCGTATATAACTCACTTTCAGACGCTCAAATTTAAGTCAGCTAAGATTTCACCATTGTTCTTTGGTGATAATGTTTATTATTACGTATATTTTACTAACAAATACTAATATATTGATAAATTGGTACGGAACCCTAAATGTGCGAAGTCCAAAACGCACTTGGCTCCGAACTACTGGACCTCTTTAAAAAAATCTTTCACCAATAGAAAGCTACATTATTCCTGAGTGACATAGGCTATTTTATAATCCCGAAAACGGGTCCTGTGGGGTGGTTCACGGGGGCGAAGCCGCGGGGAACAGCTAAATAAATTGGCAGTGTTCATATCCTAATTTATTTGTGATGTTCTAGAGATTACCCATTACAAACTAACGCACAATTTTATCCACATAATATTTATACAGCAGCAGCAGCAGAAGTGGAGCAGTGGTGGCCCAGTGGTATTGGCCGCGACTTACAAGTTGTAGGTCGTGGGTTCGAACCCAGGCAGGCGCTTTACTTTGTGTAAATTATTTCATCACTACTGCTCTCAAAAACGGTGAAGGAAAACATCGTGAGGAAACCGGCATGTCCTAGAACCAAAAAATCGAAGACATGTGACATCCACCAACCCGCACTGGGCCCGCGTGGTGGATTACGGCCCATCCCCTCTCACAGAGAGGAGGCCTGTGTCCCAGCAGTGGGAACATTAATAGGCTGATGATGTGATGTGAATATTTATACTACATAACTACTACCAATTTTTTAAATTGAAGTGTGTGTATTTAATATCAAAATAAAAACATTTTATTGAATGCATACTTAAAAATATATACGGTACCAATAAAAAATAAGCAGTTTTTTTTGTCTGATTGTCTGTTTGTTCCGGGTAACCTCCGAAACGGCTAGAACAATCTGTGGACAATTTTAACCATCAAATTGTAGCACTTCATATTATATTACATTAAATATTTATTCTATTACTTTATACTATCTTATTTTAAGTATTTATGACAATATTATTTTAAGTATCTATTTTATTTACCCACGTCCGTGTGTCACTAGCGGGGTACCAACTGAAAATCAGCGCTGGGTGTCTGACACCCAGCAAATGCTGAGTTGGTAACCCTTTCGGTGTGGGCACGCCCGGCACAATGATTCTGAAACCCTGTTTGTACTTTTTTACTATTCTTCTCTGTTATAATACTTTGTGTTTATTGTTGTTGTGTTGTGTCTGTGTCGAATAAATGTTTTCTATTCTATTCTATTCTATTCTAACCTAGAGATTTTGACGTAGCTTTCACTGATAGATAGCTGATGTTATAAGGATTAAAATCGGCAACTATTTATCCCGGCAAAATGCGCAGAGAAAAAAACGAAAATGGAGTTGCAGGCAACAGCTGGTTTAATATAAGTATACTTACTCTCGTCACTTCATTCCTTTTCGTGTTTTAGCAAAATTCGATTTAATGATGAAAAGTGTGGAGCTGACCCAGGAGAATATATACCCCCAGGTTTCAAAAGGGGGCTACTATCACCCTGCGGATTGCAAAGCACGGTTTAAAGTCGGCATCATTGTACCATACAGGTAGGAAACCATTTTGTAACGCCTTACTAAACAATCCCTTGACCAAGTTTTGCATTTCAATATCTCAGAACGTACGTGATTTTTAGGATTCCGTACCCAAAGGGTAAAAACGGGACCCTATTACTAGGACTCCACTGGCCGTCTGTCTGTCACCAGGCCTCGTGAACCGTGATAGCTAGACAGTTGAAATTTTCACAGATAAAAAATAAATAAAATAAATATTTAAGTGGGGCTCCCATACAACAAACGTGATTCTTTTCTTTTTTTTTACGATAATGGTAAGGAACCCTTCGTGCGCGAATCCGACTTGCACTTGGCCGGTTTTTATAGAAATGTTATTCACTTACCTACCTATATTTTGTAGGTACTCGGTACCTACATATATTTCCTCTCCCTGAATACCTCCCTAACCTGAATTAACTTGATTTGGCGTCGCGAGCATGTGGAACCCTTTCTAACATCTCACATACAATCCAACCATTTAGCACATTAAATGTTTATTTGAAAATAATTGTCATTACAGGGACCGTATACGAAATCTCGGTACATTCTTGTACAACATACACCCGTTTTTAATGCGACAGAAAATGGATTACCAAATATTTGTCATCGAGCAAGCTGGTAAGCACCTATGTAATTATTTATTAGCTTTCCTATGTATCATCATCATATCAGCCAAAAGACGTTCACTGCTGGACATAGGCCTCCCCCAAGCGTCGCCACATTGACCAGTCCCGTGCGTCTCGCAACCAGCGGATCCCCGCAACCTTCACCAGGTCACCGGTCCACCTGTTGGGAGGCCTTCCAACGCAACCTCTTCCGGTTCGCGGTCGCCACTCTAGAACTTTTCTGCCCCAACGGCCATCCGTTCTGCGAGCAATGTGCTCTGCCCACTGCCACTTAAGTTTGGCAATTCTTCGGGCTATATCGGTAACCCTGGTTCTCTTTCCTATGTATAAAAAATACAATAAAGGTTTTCCAACGGCAAAGTATATTTGCAATCCAGTTTATTTTTCGACAGAGCATTGTACGGTGCTTTCATTGATAATGAATTTGAGTAATGTTACCTAATTATTTTGGTGAATGTACGGAACTTCGGTGCGCGAATCTGAATCGCACTTGGCCGGTTTTTTGAGTTAAGTCTGTGTATGTAATACTATAATTGATTCTTAAGGTGAGTACAGACTAGACTAGAGCATTACAATATAATGTAACGTTCTTACGAATGGTACAATACAGGCAAAAGCCCAGTTTCTAACATTCCTGCAAATGCTCGACGATGCGTTCCACGTAATGCTCACGGTGAGAGAACATTAACCTGAAACATTTCTTTCTACCTTTCGTTCATTATTGACCTCACTCCGCGCCGCCCACGCTCGTGCCTTTGTTCGGTAAAATGTTACACCAATACGCTCATTAGTTTTTAAAACCAGTTACCTTATTGCGTAATGAATTTTGCAGGGCAAAGGGCAAAATGTATGAACAATCGAGATAAAAGACGCGATGTGGATTTCCGTCTATGTGATTGGTCGATTTTTCATGCTCTTAGTTGTAACAAAACATCGAGCGTCGTGATCGAACTGTGCGGTTAAAAACGGCGAATGCTCGATGTTCTGTAACAAGTAAATGCTCTAGTCTGAACTCACCTTTATACTTCAAGGAATCGACCTGTTCAACAAGGGTCGCGTGATGAATGCGGGCTACAGCGAAATGATGAAGTTCAATACCTTCCACTGTGTGATATTCCACGACCTGGATCTGTTACCTTTGCACGAGAATATCCTGTACAACTGCCCGACGTTGCCCAGACACATGTGCGCAAGAGTCAACGATACAGCAATGAAGAAGTATAAGTAAGTCTTTCATGGCCGCCGGCAGGACTACAAACAAACGCACAACTTTTATTTTATTGTTTTGCGTCTCGCAGGTCAATCAGAGTGATTGACTACGGGTGATTCTGTGGAGACTAAACGAGAGCCTACAGCCAGGCAAAAAACAACTTTAACCTCATAATAATTATACTACATACTAACAATATATAAAATTGAAGTGTCTGTAACAAAATAACGTTTAATTGAATGCATGTGAAAGTATATATGTCACACTTAAAACCCCTTTTTCGTTAGAACTCGTTTTCCCTAGTTAAAACTACTTTTTACTAAAGGCCTTTGTTAAAACTAGATATACTCGTACCTAGTCAAAACTAGAATTTACCATTGATATATTTGATTTTCTGATAAAACTAGTTTTCACTCCGAGCTTTAGCTAAAACTCATGTACTAAATGATTAATCAGTGCACTATGTATAATGTCCGGGCATTATGAATCTAGTCAATTCAATTCTGGCAATGTTATGAATCTATACTAATATTATAAAGCTGATGAGTTGGTTTGTTTGAACGCGCTAATCTCCGGAACCATTGGTTGGATTTGAAAAATTATTTTTGTGTTGGATAGTCCATTTATCGAGGAAGCTATAACATCACGCTATGACCAATAGGAGTGGAGCATAAATTATTTTTTTTTGCAAAAACGGGAAAAATATTCCTATCTGAGAGCTTCCGTTGCGTGCGCTGCGTAAGCGTTTAAATTTTCGCAACATTCATGTATGTAGGGTAGGTAGATGGCCAGTTGACGGGTGCGAAGCCGCGTGGGACAGCTAGTACTGATATAAACTTCTATATTTATCACATTTTCGTTCGAAGGGGATGACATCGCCTTCATGTTAGGTTACTTTAGACCCTGCAGACAGAAATAGGAGCCCCGCAGTGGGGCTCCGTCGACTTTGTTGTTTAAATAGTAATCGTACTACTATTCTATATTAAAACGAATGTCAACATAAAAAATACAGGGTGGCCAAAAAGTCGTGGCTCAAACGCAACTAGGGGTTAGATGGGGCCATCAGCTGCAAAAAATTGTTGTACGGGAGGTCCTTAAAGTCAACCCCATATGCTTTTTCAGAATCCCTATTTAATGCGCCAAAACTTGTAATACATGGTCACTTTTCGGTAGAGTATTTTTTTTCACAGTGGGGTCCGAAGTAAATAAAAAGTTATGATATGAGAAAAAATAAATTCGTAAATCTTAATATTATCTCCAACACACCCAATAAACAACCATAAATAGCACGTCAAACGCAAGGAATCATCAGTACCAATCTAGTGAAAATTATAAAAAAGATACAGGATATGATCAGATATTTTTTCGAATATTAATAAGAATTAGCAAAAAAAAATTAATTTTCTCATAAAAACACAGAATAAATTATAACCATTCAAGTGTCAATTAGCAGACACAATAGAAATATGTGTGTTTGAAATATGTTTTATCGAAATTTGAAACCATCGGTTAGCATATTTAACCATTGGTTGAGTTAACTACTGATCCAAAAACTGTGCCTTATGCAAAAAAGTTTGAGAAATAATCAATATTTAATGAGGACAGTATACTGGTGCACAATAAAACCTTCGTCCACTCTCCTATCAATCATTTGAATCCCGTTTCAGTCCATCGTACAAGTTCCAGAACCTGTTCGGTGGCGTAGTCTCGATGACCAGGGAACAGTTTGAGCTAGCCAACGGGTACTCCAACCTTTACTTCGGATGGGGAGGTGAAGACAACGACCTGTTTTACAGGTAAGGACTGGGGTCACAGGATATTGCCCTGAACCTCCTTTTTGATCTAGCAGTTGCTAATGCTGTTGAACTTGAGGTCTTGGGTTAGATGCCCTCTTTGGGAAAGGTGTTATTGGTTATTTTTACCCGACTGCCGAAGGAGGGTAATGTGTTTATCAGTCTATATATGTATGTATGTATGTAAGTATGTATGTATGTATGTATGTTTGTTCATATGTGGCGTTCTAGAGACCAAACGCGTGGGCCGATTTTGATGGTTCTTACGTCAATCGATTCGTCTTAACCCCGCGAGTGTCACTGGCTACATGAAAATTGGAAAATAGGAATATGGCGGTTTTTGGGCGCCATTTTGTGGGGGCCCAAATTTTTTTTTTCTTCCAAACCTTTCGTGTGGGGTATCAAAATAAAGGATTTTAAGAGGTGATTTCAAAAATATATAACACTTATATGTTTAAATGTACCTAATTCGAAAAAATAATGAACTAAAAAGTTATAAATAAAAAAAGTTAATTAAAAAAATCAAAAAACCCGACTGCTTGAAAAGCGAACTAAAAAGACGTAAATAAGGAGAAAATCATGCTGTGCAGGCGGAGGATACGTCTGGTTTTGGTCAGCCAGCTTGCGAAGATGTATCCTTCGACAGCACAGCATGATTCTCTCCTTATTTACGTCTTTTTAGTTCGCTTTTCAAGCAGTCGGGTTTTTTGATTTTTTTAATTAACTTTTTTTTTAATCAAAATTCATAGTTGCAGTCATGAGTCTCAATTTTTGGCCGATTGATGGCAAGAGACTCGCTCCTACCATATGACTAACACATACATATCACACCGTGGACGCAATCCGATGCAATTCGACCGATTTGCACTTGATATTTTCTTAAACCGCTGATAGACTTGAGCATTCACTTGTAATGAGCATTCTAGCGAATTTTGAAATAAATAGCGAGCGTTCTAACGAGTATTCTGGCGAAACAAAAGTTTTACCTAAAACTATTTGCCGATGCGAACAATTTTGTCATTGTTCCACCGCCACCCGTCCCTCTCCGCCCACACCTCCCGCACGCCTGTCGCTGTCGGTAACTCGGTACTCGCTATCCTTCCATTAGTTAGTAAAAAAGTACTCTGCGAGTAAGTTTTAAGGTCATGATTAGTTTAGTAGTAGTTAGACTGATTATTATTTATTAACCGACTTTAAAAAAAGGAGCAGGTTCTCAATTCGTCGGAATCTTTTATGTTTTTTTTTATGTATGTTCCCCGATTACTCAAAGACGCCTGGACCGATTTAGAAAATTCTTTTGTTTGAAAGGGTATACTTTCCAGTTGGTCCCACAGTCATCAAGTCAGGATCTGATGATGGGATCTTGGAGAAATCAAGGGAACTCCTCAAATATTATAGGCATACATATAGCAATTTTGGTATTTTTATCAACAATGCAATCATTTGCACTCAGAAAGTATCATTTTGTGAAGTGGAACAGGTGAAGAAGACCACAGATGGCCAACAGAACTCCTTAATGCTAAGTATGTCCTGGGGTATAAGATATCTTGAATAGTTTAACGACTATGATGAAGCAAATACATACTTATAAATAAATAGTACTGATGAAAATGTTACCATCGAACTGATCTGATGATGAAGCGTGCATGTAGACACTGGAACTCCGAAATAAAACAATGTATCCTAGTCGTGTATGGGCTTATTGGAATCGTCATAAGATGTTCTTTGGCTACGTATGAATTTTATGGCAATTGGAGGTACCTATCAAAACCAAAAAGAGATAAATAAAAAACTTTTTAACAAAAAAACAAACCGACTTCCAAAAAAAACACTGCAAAGCTAAAAATAACTTTCTTTGCCGAAGTCGGTGTCGAAACACGGAAAACAATAGGTACCAAAGACACCGACTTCGGAAAAGAAAGTTATTTTTAGCATTGCAGTGTTTTTTTTGGAAGTCAGTTTGTTTTTTTATTAAAAAGTTTTTTTATTCGCTAGAATGACTGTGAAAATGTTTGTAACGATATTTGGCTCTTTGCACGGCTCTGTTCGTTTTTCAGTTTGACAATTTTAAAAACCGCGAATGCTCGATGTTCTGTTACAAGTGAATACTCAAGGCTATCAGCGCCTTTAGAAAATACGTGCCCGATAATGCCTATCAAAGCAATTTAAATTGCTTTGATAGGCAGGCTCTTGGACATAACCAGTGAAAAGTTCTTGCTATTCTTAAGAAAAATTCCTTTGAACTAGCATTGACTAATAAAGTAAGAGGTTTATAACATTCTCAGGATTCTTTCGAAAAACTGGTGTTACTGCTATATTGAAATGTGATTGTTTATTTTTTGTTCCAGGCTGAATGCTGCCGGGTACCCTATTGTGAGGTACAATAGCACTATTGGCGAATACTACGTGTTACCACACCAGCGGGAGCGAGTCAATGAATTCAGGTAGATACTAATAATGCCTTAATTCTTAAGATATTACATCATTATAATTTTAACCGAAAGTCGTCCACTGCTCTTCTTCTTTTCGTGTGAGTATGTGACCACCTCTGGTGTCAGAGTTAATTAAGCCGCCTCTGTGAACCCAACAGGCCTTTGACTTGGCTATTTCAGACTTATATTAACAATATAAGTCCAGGTTTCCTCACGATGTTTTCCTTCACCGTTGCCTGTAAAGTCCAAGATAAATATAAATAATTGAAATATGGGGATCTGCCGCAAAAACTATCCTAATGCCTTTACAACGAACCCAGAACAAAATTATAAAAACATTATACCATTATCACTACCTTACTCCAACTAAAACACTATTTGAAAAGACCAAATTATTAAATCTCAAACAACTATACACATACGGTACCAGCATTCTAATAAAAAAAATCACAACAAGCAGCGTACAATCAAAGCTAAAATTATACAAAAAAACAATATCATACAACCTAAGAAATAAAAATCAATTACAACGAAGACAAGCTCGGACAAACTACGGTAAAAAAAACCATATTGTTCGAAGGAGCACAGCTGTTTAACGACCTACCAAATGACGTAAAAGATTGTGATAATATTAACAGATTTAAACTAAAACTGAGAAGTTACGTTTATGAAATGTAGTCATACCGCATATGAAATGTTAGCAATTACATACTTCCTATATATTTGTATTGTATAACTTCACCTTACGCATCGGAGGCAAAATGTAATTATTTAGATATAAACAATTACTTTGTATCTCATTGTAAGTGAACCTATGTATTGTTCTTATGAGAATAAATTCTTTAAACCGATAAACTTAGAAAGTACATAATTATGAATTTGATAATGTTACATTGGCACGAGAAGCGAGGCCACTGGGCCACCACAACATCCACCGCTGAACTTAGGCCTCCACCAAATGTCGTCCCATCGATCGTTCCTGTGCGTATTGCATCCAGCGGATTCACGCAGCCTTAACCAGGTCAGGCAGGTCAGGTCATGTTGGAAGACAAAATATTGTAACAGATATCCACCCTCCTTTCGCCTGCTACTGAGAAATTCCAGATGGAAAAACTCAATAAGACTTAGTCCAACACGGGCATCGAACCCAGGAGCTCAAGCTCTGCAGTAGACTTTTTTTTGGAGACTTGCTCATGCATACTGCGCTACCACGGGGAGATAGCGCAGTTATGTGGGACTCTTACCCACTAAAACTTCACGGTGTCCTCCTGTGCCGCTTATGGCGGGAACACGGGCACGCGTTAGCACACACCGCGAACCCGCCGCGGCTATCCGTCACCGGACTCTCCTCTGGGGAGTACCCCCCATCATCTGCGCACCAGAACAATCTGTGCGCCGTGACCACCCTAGGGACCAAACCAGCACATGGGTGCCAGACAACCCCGTGAATGGCACCCTTGGTCCCTTTGTGACGGGTCAAGGTCAATGGCCCCGCCACCTACCATTTTCGGCCGCAGGGGATAGGGAGAGCGGCAAACGCTATACCGACACTCCTCCTCCCCTGCGGCCCCACCGCGTCCGCCATCAGACGGTGGCGACCCCGTCTAGGCCGCGGAAGGTAGGTAGAGCGGCGCATCGCAATACCGGCACTCCTCTCCCGCCGCGGCCTCTAGCCCTTAGCCGCGATATCGTATGGGTTTGGGAGGCCCCATACGACAACGCAGCCCGCCTCAGTTGCGATGTCGCCCAAGCAGCACCGCAACCTACATGTTGGCCGCTGCTACGTCGTCGGCTTATCGGCAAAAGCCCTGACGAGCGGCCCCTCCTTGGATCCTCTTCGCCTCACCGTGGCTGACCAAGCCACGGTTACTGAGCCCCCCCGCCTTGACAATGCGGGAACCCATCGGGGGGGAGCGTTTGCGACCTAGATCAACGAGACAACGAATCTCTAAGTGGTACTTGCTTTATATAAAAAATAAGCCTATAGTGCTGGCACAGATAATATAATACTAGCATACAGATGCCTCATCACAAAGAAACCGTGCCGACGTGACTAGCGTTTTTCATCTGAATAATCTGATATTTTTTTGTACATCGAACGCGTTCGGTTCTGTTTCACGGTGATAAATAGATGGTGTTACCAGCGACTTGCAAGTAAAAGGGTTTACTAGGTTCGTGAATATTTTTTTCTTTAAATACAGTGAAGATTCGTTTTATAGTATTTTTTTTTGGACGATTTTGCAGTTTTTTTGCATTATAAATCTGTTACAAAGCAAATTTTTACAATCGAGTGGAATGCCTCAGAAATTAAAAAATACGCCATCTATTGGCATCAATTTTTAAATGATCCGTTTAAATAATCCTTGAAATGTGAGTTAAGAGCCCAATATTCCATAATTTTGTACAAGAGAGTTGATTAAACGAGAACATACAATTTTTATGTTCAATTCCAGAAAATGTTAATTTGACACACATTTAATAACAGATAGGTGCATATCGCGCCATCTAGTGAGATTTATTTGAGCCAAATTTTCTTTCTTAGCAATGAGACCCCGTGGTGCTGGTAACTATTTACAATATACATACTATATTTAATTTTACGAAATTATACCCTATTTACACTATAAATAGTACTATTTCTATATTTTTCTATTTCTGTCAAAAGAAAGAGGAGGACCATGCGGCATCTCCTAGTAATTCTCCAAACCAGCCGACCGCATCAGCACAATCAATCTGCCTTGCCTTTTTTCACAACTCTATTGGGGTCGGCTTCCAGTCTTACTGGATTCAGCTGAGTACCAGTATTTTACATTGAGCAACTGCCTATCTGACCTCCACAACCCAGTAACTGGGTAACACTTGGCAAGACTGGTGTCAGATCTCAACCTTCTGACTACCCGTAACGACTGTCAAAGGCCTTCAACTGACAGCCGGGACCAACGGCTTAACGTGCTTTCCAAGGCACGGAGGAAACTCGGTATGTTGAAATGGTCACCCATCCACGGACCGACCTCGTCAAGCGTTGCTTAACCTTGATGATCGACCAGAGCGGCTGTTATTATTTAGCCACGAGCTCCTCCAACCGCACCAGCACACAAGAAACTAAACAAAACAAACATCCTGGACATTATATCCAGTTTCAGGTCTAACTCAACATTACTCTCCTTCGGCAGTCGGGTAAAAAACAACTACCCTCATAAGTAAATATTAAACTCCGTAAAATTTTGGTTGTTGTATTTGTAATTTTTCCCGTGGAGGGTCGATCCGTTACATAAAACAGTATCGATTTGTAAAGATAAAATAAAAAATTATAAAAAAAAAACAAAATATAAATCGACTTCCAAAGCAAAACACTAAAAACTTCAAAAATAACTTTCGTTTCGGCAGTCGTTGTGATTGGTAGGTACCTCTTGTTTTATTCTTTTTGCAACACCGACTTCCGAGATTGTAACGACCAAAATTTATCGGTGTATGTATAGGTAACTAAATAGATTCAGCTGACAGTGGCTTAATTAATTACATATCGAATTGTTGGTTTACCGCAGACATACCTAAATGTTTGGGACATTCCTCTCTAACTACATTACATGTATATTATAAGTTGGCCCGCAGCTGTTGATTTGTTCCAAACACCAATACAAAGAATTAGTAACTGTCAAGTTAGGTGTTTATATCATAGATTTAGAATATTTTTGCTACACCAAACTACATCTATGTTTTATATAGATTACTAACTTCTGCAAACGGCTTCGCTCGCGTGAAAGCCGGAAATTATCCATACCCTATCTATTTACTCCCGGAATACGTCTACTCGATAGCCTAAAACACGCAATGAATATAATACTATTGAATTGTCAAAATTAAAGACTTTTTTCTCTTGTAGTCGTGACACCCACGTAAGTGTGTGGCGAGTGGTCAAGGGGCTTTCTCCTCCTGCCTGCGGATGCGATACCGTAGCCGGAAAACCAGACCCACCGCACGCCTCCTCTAAAATGCATAGCACCCGCCCATGTGTGTATAGTTGTTAATACGAGTATTGGCAGGCGCGCCGTGGCAGGGGCCGGCGCTTCCCGAAGGCATGGCACGGTACGGCGCGACAAAGGATTATTTAGTGGACAAATTATTTTCAAACTTCTTTCAATGAATTTTTCGCTGTAATTCCTTATAGACCGAAATGTCAAGTGATGACGCGGCATGCAGCGGCAGAATTATTCGGTAAGCCAAAGCGCGTCGTGCCATGCCGTGCTGTCAGTGAGCGCCAGCCCTAACCCAACGCCGCGTCCCGCTTCTTCACCATACCTTAGCGGTCACTCCGCGCCATGTGAGAACTCCAGTTTTCTGGACAAGGCTCGACAGCCTACCAGCGTCGTAGGCTTGTACATACCTATAGAAGGAATGTGGCTCCCGTTGCCCCGCTTCCAGAGCTAGCTGAAAGAGTTTGCGATCGATTCCACGAACTAATAATTACGCTACGCAATTAGGCTGCTAGAAGTAGATCCCAACACTCCCAACAAATACTGTTGGAAATACCTTAGACAGATTTTTCGAACTTGAAGGAACCTAACTGACTAAGTTCTGTTTCATTCTTCAGGCACCACCTTCTCAGCAGTGCCGTGGAACGATACAAGATTGACGGACTTTCTAATAATGCGTACTATGTCGTTTCTACAACGTTCCGGCCACTTTGTACACATATCGTCGTCGACATTAACCCTCGAAAAGACAACATTACCGATCTTAACCAAAAATTGAGTCATCCCGGTTATAAGTTCCATTAAATGGTTGCCCGAGAATGGTGTTTTATTTTATTAAAGAGTATGATGATCTGAAAATAAAAGTTGATATTTTGGATTGGATGCTATTTAATGTATGCCGTTAATATTTTTTTTTTTGTGTGGGGATATCCTCATGGATACCTTCCGTTTGGGGAACAGAGGGTTATTTCCGACTCCAACTGACTAAACCCACGGTTCCTACGGGTGCCATGAGTCGGGGGCCCGGGATACGAGTAAATTCACGTGTATCTCCGACAAGTATCAGCCCGCCTTGCCCAGCGAGCCCGTCACCTAGAGCAGCCGAGGTAGATCCTACGGCCGCACATACTCCAATTTAGGCGCGTATGGAACCACTGCGCGCCTCTTTCGAGTCCTTCGGATCGACCGACAATTCAGTGCAAAGTTCGCCGCCCGCTCCCGCCGCCTCTGTCCGGCCCACAGAGCGGCCGGGGTCGGTCAAAAACCAATTTCGAAAATTTGAAGATAGGTCAAAAAAAGTTATGGCAAATAATATTTGAATAGTTGCTCCATCAAAATGTGCGAAAATGAAGGTAGGTTTATGACAAAATGTAAGATTAACAACAGTTCAAACATTCTACGATCGGTTGACTAAAATACGTTCAGTAAATATTGCAGTTCTCTGTTGCTTTTTAATTTCAAAACGACAAAAGTCACTAAAGTTCTAAAACATGCATTCTGTACAGCGACTGATTAAGAGTTCTGACCGCCCTAGGCTAATTATGAGGACACGCCCCCGCCAGGTGTATTACGGTTAGTATATTAGTTTTGACTTTGTTTACTAGTGTAAAGTTCTTAATATTATCTCCACATTCGCGAGCATGTATGAAATATTAAAACTTTTTATTAACTGCAATAAATCCATTGGGGTTCTGGCAGAAATAGATTGCTCGGCCTCGATGACAGATATTAAAAACTGCACCAAATGAACGCATTCTTCTGCAAAGATTTCTTCTAAATCAGTGGCATATAGTTGTTTTAACTCCTTTGCTTTACTTATAATAAATTCACTGTCGTCTAGTTCTTGCAATTTCCATAAGAAACCAAACTTTGTGTTTACTGCATTATAAATAATTTGCCGGTTTTTTATGTGCACTTTAAGACAATTAATAGCTGCATAATAATTATTGACACTGAAAGATCGTCTCCCTTCTAACTCAATGTGCCCCGTTTTAACTACATCAAAATGATATTTTGGTTTCTTTCTTCTTCTTACATCTTTTGTGTATGTGGTCAATTCGCATCTCTTGATTGCCTCTGATACAAAATTTTGAACTCTTTTTCGTCACGCAACGTATCAAGATAAGCATGTAATGTCTCATAAAGAGTAACAATGTTAGATAGATCAACAGAACTTGCTTGTAGCTGTGCACTAACGATTTGAAACTTCACGAGCACAGAGTTCCAAAAGTACAACATTATTGTAATTTCTAGATTTTTTCTAATATTGCTTTTGCTTCTATTTTGGTCTCTTTATTTTGATTTTCATCTTCGCAAATGGAGTTTAATGCTTCCAGAACTGTTACGTTTGTATGAACTGTATAGGTCTTTGTTTGCATTTGCTCGGGCACTCCATCGAGTTTTTGATAGATTTTTTAGAACCGCCGATTCTTCATCCAATTTGGATAACAAATTTTGCCATCTGCTTGTAGATCCAGAAAACAAATTGTATAGTTGTTGTTCCAGTGTAAAAAAGCAGCTGGCTCGTCACTACTTGCCGCGGCAGCCGATCTCACGAGTTGGAGAGAATGCGCTGCACAAGGAACAAAAGTAGCCAGAGGATTTACAGTTTTAATTCTTGACTGAAGACCTTTGTATTGACCAGACATTGCTAGCATTATCATAACTTTGGCCAGGACAGTCTTTAATATCAAGTTCCAAAGCTTTGTCAATTGTCACAAGAACAGCCTTCTCCATGTCTCCACCTTTATGACCGCAATTGGGTAAAAATGTGATAAAGCGTTCGACAGGTTCTCCGTCAGGCAAAATATAACGAATTATAAATGTCAACTGATCGGTGTGTGAAATATCTGAAGTAGAATCAATTCTAATCGAATAATATTTTGCTGTTATTATTTCTCCTATAATCGAAAGTCGAACTTCGTAAGCGAGAAGTAAAATAAATTCATCGATTTTAGATGATGACAAGTAGATACGATGGAGAACCTCTGCCTTCTTGACTTTTGATCGAGTGACAAGTCAGTGTTTGTATTACGCGCGCTTAAAAAACTTCATTTGTTTTTCTGTTAACAGCGCATTTAGTTTTAGTGTTTTGCCTCGGTCTTACTGAAATATGTAGGGTAGATGCTAGATTAATAGTGCATGCGAACAATGCGAAGACTCGATTTCAGCGCGCCCCCTCGATCCTCGCGCCCTAGGCTGCAGCTTAATTAGCCTAAGGGTTAATCAGGCCCTGATTCTGTAGCTCAAGGTATCTATTTTATATTAATACTATAAATTTTAACATAAAGTTTTTTTTTTTTTACATTTACTTAATATAATAATAGTGGTGAACTTAGTAAGCTCAAATACAAATAAAAAATATTTTACGAGAGTAAAAGTTATAACAGTTCGTTACTCTTTGCAACAAAACCTATAGGAAAATATACCTTAAACCTTCTTTTATTATGATATGAAAAAAAATCTTGCTAAAGTTTGCTAATCTTGAAGTAATTTTTTTTTTTATTGCAGTGCGCGTACTAATTTTTATTCGTCGTGAACTGGCAGACTTGATATTTCAAGATCCTGCAAAAAGTTGGCATTGTAAGAGAGAACACTTTAAAGAGTTTTTATTAAATTATATTGAAAACTAATTCTTTGAGAATGAGAGTTTCAGATTTTTTTTACAATATAAAAAGAAGATAATTAAATACTGCGCGCAGAAAGTACTTACTGTATAGTAAATATACGCTGAGTGGCTGCAACAAAATGAAAAATTCCCATTTTACACTTTTCTTACTGGACCTGGTCGTCCATTTTCTAGTTTTGATTCATCCAGTGAAAGATTGAAACGAAGAAAAGAGAGACAAATGGATTAAAATCGTGTCATCCAAAATTGTGACGCTTTGGTTTGCTTCCTGGTGGCGGTGGATTTGAACCGGCGTCTGTGGCATTGGCAGTCGCGTGATATCGTCCCGTGCCATCCTAACTAGTCATCGAGCGTCGAAATTGCGGTCCCCGTGTGTAAGCAGTGCTACGCGCTGACGTCATCGTGAGTGCTACAACGTGCCGCGTGACTGCTACGCGCCTACGAGCCTGCGCATCGACTACGCGGTGTGCCGCTACGGGAGTATCTAAGATTGCCGCTTATTAAATATATATTATATTGCTTGCTGCTTATTTTCTTCTGCACTGAGGTCGGATTCAGGTTGGCACGTCGCGCGTCGTAATGTCTCGCTTGAAGCGAACTTCGCCGGCTACTCCCGCGTCTATCAGTAGCATGGCCCAGTCAGTGTCTGATTCCGACATCCCTCAGGCAGCTGCGAACAGTCCTTATGAAGGTGTCAATATCACCTCGCGCTATAAGCGTCCGAGACAAGTTTTTTCGCCTGGCAGCGAATTGCAGGACTTCAAGCGGGAAATTTTGGATATGCTCAATACATGGAAGGCGGAAGAACAAGCAAATTTCTTAAAGTTTTCCCAAGAACAAAGCTCATCCCTTGCTAAATTAGTCTCGGAGGTAGCCGAGCTTAAATCGCAAAACTTAGCCATTCAAAAATCTAACATTGAAATGGAGAAGACGGTAATTTTCATCAATAAACAGTACGAAGACTTGATGAAACAAATAGATTTACTACAAAAAGAAAAACAATTATACAGGGATTGTATACGAAATTCTGAAATGAAAATCGAAGACTTGCAACAATTATCACGTTCTTCTTGTGTTGAGATTCGCAATGTACCACTCAAAGAAAATGAGTCTGCGAAGGATTTGTCTGCGGTTGTTGCCCGGGTGAGTGCTGCCGTCGACGTGCCTCTGAAACATGATGATATCCGCGATGTTTACCGACTACCTGGCAAACCAGGTGCCGCCCGGCCGGTTGTTGCCGAATTTGCCACGGTGGAAGCGAAGAACATGTTACTAAGCTCGGTGCGCTGCTTCAACAACAAGCAACCGAAAGAGTCTCGTCTCAGTACTAAGAACATAGGTGTTCTCAGCGACCAGCGACCGTTGTATGTCAGTGAGTACCTCCCAGCCAGCTCTAGAAAACTATTTTTTGCTGCACGAGAATTTGCAAAGCTTAAGGAGTATAAGTTTTGTTGGACGGCCAATGGTAACATTCTGTTGCGGAAAGAGGAGGGAGCCAAACCAATACTGGTCAAATCCGAGCAAACGCTACGGGATTTAGCACAAACTAACCAATGACTATTTAACTACCACTTATCATTGTTTTTTTATATAGGTATCATATTAACTTACCTTATTATGAGTTGTCACTTCATGTCTAAGATTTTTAACACCATATGTTTTGCTTATGTATTAAAAACTATCCACCACTACAATCATCACTCACATACACAATACCCTTGCAACACTCACTCTCCATCCATAAACCATTGTACATTCACTCTCTCGACCGTCACATACATATCCACGCCGAAAACACCACACCTAACATTATATAATCACCCCTACATCATGATTTTTAAAACTGACACTTATACTTTCTCCTTTTTCGTTGACAGTGAACTCTTCTATACAATACCTGCTTCAGTTACTGTTGCCTCATCTTCTCATATATGGTTAAATTTGTGCACCCCTTTATTTTGGAAATTATTATTACCTTTCAATGACTAACCACATTAATGCCCTTGAAATAGAATTGGATGCCTACCAAGTATCAAAATCATATAAATTACCGTTAGGCGAATGTATATCAAAAATACCGAAGACACAAAGACACTTATCCATACTTCAACTCAACATTCGCAGTTTAAACAAAAATTTTGACAATTTTATAGCTTTCCTACATCTCCTTAGAATTGAATGTGATATCATCATACTGACAGAGTGCTGGCTAAGATCTGCTGTAATTCCCAATATGAATGGTTATAATGTACATTTCACAAAAAATACAAAAAACCAGAATGATGGGGTGGTTATGTATTCTAAATCTTCATTGCACTGCAGTGTCTCTGAACCTGATATTAAAGACGCAAACTGTCTTCTTTGCAAAGTAGACAATAATGTTGGCATCTTAGCCATATACAGATCACCTTCGTACAACCACATTGATAGTTTTTTAAACAGTCTGGATTCCATTTTAAAACCCCTAACAAAATTTCAACATGTTGCCTTAGTCGGTGATATTAACATTGATATCAAACCTAACAACAATGACAGACATTCGCACGAATACCTCACTTTTACTGCATCCCATGGTTTATTACCGGCGCACTTATATCCTACTAGAGTAAATAACTGTTTAGATCATATTCTCCTTAAAACCAAACAACCAGGAACTTCTATTGTGATAGACTCACCTATTACCGACCATTTACCTGTATTATTGAGTGTCAACCTGGATGCTCCTAAACCCAAACCCACCTGCACTGCTAAAGTTGTTGACATTTCAAACATCCAAAAGGCTATTGAGAGTGCTGATTTCACCCCAATCCTTTGTTCTAATGACGCTAATGAAGCAGCGCTTACTTTAACAACTTTACTGACTCACATTATTGACAAACACACCCGCTTTTCCAAAGTCTCACGAAAAAACCGTAACATCAAGCCCTGGATCACTCCTGGCTTACTACGCTGTATTAGAAACAGGGATAAAATGCATCTAACTCTAAAAGCACAACCAGACAACCCTATCCTTAAACTAACGTACTCTCGCTATCGCAACTTTTGTAACTCTTTACTACGGAGATTGAAAATAAATTACGAGAAGACTGAATTTATGAAAAGGAAAAACAATTCCAAAGCAACATGGGATCTCATTAAATCCATAACCCATTCAAAAACTACTCCCTCACCACCGAAGGAACTGCTGCACCTCGAACCTGACTCACTTGCATCAGCAAACAGAGTCAACAACTACTTTGTTAATTTAGGCAAAGACTTAGCCACAAATATACAGCAGAGTCAGAATGTGCCACCTCACTCTTCAAGTTCAGACTCAACTTCTAACTCAATGTGTGTCCTAGAAACCGACAACTCGGAAGTAGAGCAAATTATAATTAACTTGAAATCAAGTTCTGTAGCTGGAATTGACGGTATTTCTGGACACATATTGAAGTTAACGCGCAATATTTTAATTCCCTATATCACCCATATCTGCAATCTTGCTATATCTACCGGTGTTTTCCCAGACACTTTCAAAATTGCTCTAGTCCACCCTATTCATAAGGGAGGGGACAGAGGCAGTGTCAAAAATTATAGACCCATATCTATTTTACCAACCATCTCGAAGATTCTGGAGAAGATATTGAACAACCGTTTGCTTAAATACCTGAATGCTTATAAACTTCTCTCCAAAAACCAATATGGTTTCAGAGCCGGAATTGCAACAGAGGATGCGGTTATTGCATTCTCTGAAAAAGTGACTCAGCTCATGGACAAGAAGCAGCGGTGTCTGGGTATATTTCTAGATATTGCGAAAGCTTTTGACACTGTCTCTGCGCCCATACTTCTATCAAAACTGGAACGCATGGGAATTCGTGGTCCTGCACTTCAAATTTTTTCTAGTTATCTAGAAAATCGTTTCCAACATGTTGAATTGGATGAGGTAATAAGCGATAAAGCTAGAATAGAATACGGCGTCCCACAAGGAAGTATTCTAGGCCCAACCTTGTTCCTCATCTACATTAATGATCTGTGTTCCCTTCCATTAACAAATTGTTCCATATTTACCTACGCTGATGATACAGCCCTTCTCTTTCATGGCAATGATTGGAGTGAAACAGAAAAATATGCTCAGATGGCGCTGGACATTGTCATGAATTGGTTTAACAAAAATTTGTTAACCTTAAATGCGGAAAAAACCAAACTTGTTTCATTTTCTTTAAGTAATAAGACTCAGCCAAATATAACGCCTACTATTAAAGCTCATACCTGTTCTGAAAAATCCTGCTGTTCCTGTCCCTCTCTGACAGCCACATCTTGTATAAAATACTTGGGCGTGCAAATTGACAAGAATCTGAACTGGTATAGTCATCTGGACAATCTAGTCACCCGAACGCGCAAACTCATTTCCATCTTTAAGAAACTCCGTGGTTTGGCGGACTCAGAAACACTTATGATGGTCTATTACTCACTCTGTCAGTCTCTTCTCCTGCATTGTTTGCCAGCTTGGGGTGGCGCCTGTAAAACATACTTTCTGAAATTAGAGAGAGCTCAGAGAGCTGTTCTCAAAGTTATGTTATGTAAGCCCTATAGATACTCTACATTGGAACTTTTTAGGGAATGCAGGGTTCTGTCTGTGAGAGGGTTGTTTGTGTTGCAATGTGTATTGAGGAAACATCGACTGCCTTTCACAGTAAGTACTAAACGTCGCGTAGATATTGTCCTTCCACCAGTTAGTCTCAAAACTACCTTCGCTCAACACCAATTCACCTACCTCAGCTATATTTTATATAATAAAATCAATAAGTTTCTCCATATCCATAGCTTAAATTATCACCAATGCAAAAATTCAGTTAAAGAATGGCTGCTTGAGAAATCGTATGACGAAACCGAAAAATTGCTCTTACCATATGCCTAAGACAGATCTCCCCTCATTTATAGTATATAACTCACACACACACTCATACATACTCCCCACTTTCACATTTACTCACACGCACTACACATACTACACCTACCACAACACACTCACTCTCACTCTAACACAATTTTTATTTTTAATTATTTTTTGTTTAATAGTCATTATTTCCTTATAGTCATTATATTTTTATGTTGGATATGTTACTGGTGAATACAGATTTTTGACCTTCTATGTACCCCCTTATGGAATCACTGGTCCCCAAGTCACAGGCTATAAACCTAGTTTGGGAGCCAGGAGATAATACCTTACGCACATTATGTTGTGTTATATTACTGTACCTGTAACCTTTGTAAAGTAATTATTGGAAATAAACATAAGACACAGCTTTGCTCTGGCCCAGGGCTTGAGCCAAATTTGCGCGCGCACGAACCGCCAGGGGATGGAGAGAGCCATGGCTTGCAAGCGTCTGCAATGCTGACATTGAGTCGCTGTACAAACCATAGCTCGTCTCTTGCCGCGTAAGGATCACGTCCGTCGCTTTGCAGATGGCCAGGAGTTCCGCCTGGTAGACAGTGCAGTACGCGGCTAAGCTAAGTTTGAGCTTCCGGACTTCGCCTTCATTATCCCATATGGATAATGCTGCTCCGACCTTCCCCTCAATCTTGCTGCCGTCGGTGAAAATTCGCACCGCCTGCACGTTGTTGCTGTCTAGCAAATGTTGGTCTGCCAGGCACATGAACTCCAGGGGCATTTGCGTAGCTGGATGAGGAGCCTCTGCAAACCTTACCGCACCCTCGATCTCCCTATCTCCTGGCACATACCGGGATGGCCCTCTCCTCGCTTCATACAGGGCGGCTGCCTCCTGTATGCGCAGATCTAGAGGTAGTATTCCGGACAGTACCAGTGCCGAGTTCAGGGAGACAGTACGGTAAGATTTACAGATCTTCTGGACGAATCCTCGTTGGACCGAGCCTAGCTTCTTCCGTATTCCCAGCTTCTTCGTAGCGGGAGCCCAGGCTGCGGCCGCGTACGTTATTATGGGCTCAATCATAGCAGTGTAGATTGTGTGTATGATCTGTGCGTCCAATCCCCAACTCACTTTAGCGGCGCGGGACAGTTGCTTATAAATGTTAACTGCCCTCCTGCAGACGTTCGCGGTGTGCTCGTTGAAGGTGAGCTTCTCGTCTATGGTTAGACCCAACAACTTCATCTTCTTAACCATACCAATGTCGACCCCGGCCATGCTCAGCCTTGGGGTATCATACTTGCGCTTGTTGGTTACGACCATCGCACAGGTTTTGTGCGGTGCGAACCTCAGCTTGTTTTTGTCGCCCCAACTCTGAACATGGGCGAGGGCTGCATTGGCAGATGTTGAAACTTCAGTCGCTGAGTCCCCATCCAGAACCAAGACGATATCATCGGCGAACGCCTGTGCGAAGATTCCGCGCCGCTCCAATTCCTGCAATAGTGGGTCTAGAATGAGATTCCACAGGATGGGACCTCCTATTGACCCTTGAACACAGCCCTTGCTAGTCACTCGCGTGCATTCCTCCCCAGCGTAACGAACCTTGACTTTCCGACTGTCGAGGTAGCTGTCTAGCAGCCTTCTTATATTCACCGGGCACTTTTCCTCAGCCAGTCTGACCTTGATGGCTGGCCACCAAGCACTATCGAAGGCCCCCTCTATATCCAGTGACACCAGGACAATTAGCTTCTTCAGCCTCAACTTGTCCTGTACGTGCTTCACTAGCGTATAGAGGGCGTCCTCAGTGCTTCTCTGGGGCATAAATCCAAACTGGCGAGTACTAAACCGCGGTACAAGCTGCCATTTTAAACGCGCTACTACCATCCTCTCCAGGACCTTCCCCAAAACCGGCAGTAGACCTATTGGTCTGTATGCCTTGGGGTTTAGGTAATCGTCCTTGCCCAGCTTTCTGAGGACCACGACTGTGGCCTCCTTCCAGATGTTCGGGAAGTGTGCCAATTCAAGGCACTTATTGTAAAGGGCAAGGAACGCCTCCAGGTCCTGGTGGATCGCTCGACTGCAGATATCAGACGTCAGTCCATCCCCTCCTGGTGCCTTTTTTGGATTGAAACCTGCCACGGCGGTCTTCAGCTCCAGCGAGGTAAATGGTGGGTCATGATATTCATCATGAACCCACTCATTTACTCGACTGGCTGCTTCTCTAATTCGCCTATGGTCAGCGTTGTCCTGGTCTACTCTGTCTTCGGGGTAGAACGTATCTGCGAGTAGGGCGGCCGATTCACTTGGGTTGAGGAATACACCATCGCTGCGTAGGGTCAGTTCCTCCTGTCTTCTGGCGGTCCTACCAATCACCCTGAAGATTCCCTCCCAGACCCCTTCCCGATCCTGTTTCCGGCAGAACTCCTTCCAACTTGCGAATTGGGCGCTCTTCGCTAGCATCTCGTACTCTTCTTTGGCCTTCAGGTACTCGTCTACGACCATCGCTCGCCGGACCGGCGCGGCATTGCGGATGCGGTTCTTCAGTCTGGTAAACTCCTTCTTCTTCACAGTGAGCTCCTCGGACCACCACGGACAAGTGATTTTACTTTTAATACTAGTTTTGGGAATAGAATCTTCGCATGCTTTTAAAATACTATCTCTGTAATTTACAATTAATTCTTCTAAATCTACTTTACTATTTATTCCCCTTATACGATTCAAATTTATATTATTTTCAATTTTGATATCCCTTAATTTATCTTTAAATGTATCCCAGTCCGCCTTTCTTGTGTTAAATTTCCTGGTCGTCCTGGTGATATTTACCCCTTTATCCCTTTTAACTTTAATTTCGAAAAATATTGTGTTATGGTCCGAGGATGTTGCTCCTGTGTCGACCCGCCAGCCGTCCACCAGGTCAAAAAGGTCGAGCGAGCATGCCGTGACGTCCACGTGGCTATTATACACTCGACCACCTCGGACAGTGTCAAATGTGGGAGCGTCGCCAGTATTCAGCACCTGAAGCTCTAAGTCCTCCAGGGTTCCGGACATTTCCTCGCCCTTGGAGTCTTCGACGATGCTGCCCCACCAAGGACTCTTAGCGTTAGCGTCGCCGCCTATAAGCAATCTACCGGTGGCCATTTCCGATTTGATCCGGGTCAACTGGTCCAGGTATGGCCCTATGGGTTGGTCTGGCTCGAAGTAGTAAGAAACTACTGCGATCTCCCAGGCTTTAGTCCGGATCCCCACCACAACGATGTTGTTTGTGGTAAGTTTCGGGTAGGGAATGACATCCAGGTCATCGTCAAAGACGGCAATTGCCGCCTTTACCCTCCCACTTCCATCAACCTCGCACTGGTAGATTCGCGAACCTCGGTAGCTCTTCATACCTCGCGCCCCTCCCACGTACGGCTCCTGGATAAGCGCCCACGCGATCTTCCTTTTACTGGCCTCTAAAAAGAGTTCGGTCGTTGCCAGGTCCTTACGTTGTAGATTAGCTTGGGCCACACGGTATGGTCTTGCGTTTTGTTGGGCAGGAGTCTCCGTGTTGCCCTTAGCAATACGCAATAACAGATCGGGCTATTGCATCCCACCTTTTCCTAACTACACACTCCGAGCTGAAAGCATGATGGTCTGTGCTGTCAGTCTTCGCGCGCACGCAATTGCAGCACTTTGGAGGTAGGCCAGCGGCCCAGTCCGCGCACTCCGTCCTCATGTGGGGACCGCCACAGTGGCTGCACTTTGGCACGGACTCCGTGCAAAGGCGTCGGCTATGCCCATACCCGAGGCAGAGCGAGCACTGGACCAGCGGGGATTGGTCCTCGACCGTCACCCTATGAAACTCCACATGCACCGACCCGACCTCGAGCATGCGCCGCCAAACCTCTGTGGCGACCCTCATCACTACGTGACACATGTGCGGGTTCCTGGCTCGCTTTCTGTAGATTATTTCTATTTTCGCCTGCTCATCTTTAAGATCTCGAAAGATGGCGGCGTTTTGGTTTTTGAGCGCCTTTATTACATCCTCATTTGTGTTGTACTGCATTACGCCGCGCAACACCACCTGTGGGTTTTTATTCTTAATATTTTGGGCATCCAGCTCGGGTGCCCTCCTAATCTTTTCCTTCAACTTTTCCCTATCCTCTTCTGTACTACAGCTCACAATAACTCTCCTATCTTTCGCTTTCCTCACTTTCTCTACCGCTATACCCCCTTCCTTGGCATTTACGACCTTCCTTAGTCTGTCCAGGACTTGCTCCCCCGTTTGCTTCTCATCCCTGGCCGACACTACGATGGAGTGTAGTGTGGTCTGTTTCGGAATCTGGTTGGATGGCCGACTTGCCGCTACGCTAGCATACGAGACCATCTGGTCTCGGCTAGTTTGTAGCGCCTCTTTCAGCCTGTCCATTTTCAGGCTGTTTTCGGCCAGGTTTCGGCTATGCTCTTCTAGAGCACGCCTGAGGGAGTTCATCTCGACCTCACGGATAGCCTCCGAGCACGGGGGTGGGGCTTGCTCAGTCCTTGGCTCCTCCTGGACTTGGATCCCGATCGATGCCTTTGTCTTGACGGTTGGGGGGGCTTTTCCCTGCTCAAGCTCCTTAACTAGCTGGTAGAGCCGGTCTGCCTGCGCCTTGACCTCCGCCTTTGTTTCATTTTTGGTGGTCTTCGACGTGGTCATCAAGGCTTTTATTTTGTTGGAGGCTATTCTTGCCTCAGCGACTTTACTTCTTTGGGTAGGCGGGCTGCCGACCTCAAAGGAGATCGACATAACTGGTGATGGTCTTTCCAGTTTTTTAGGTGGAGTCCGCTTTGTAACGGTTTTACCTGCCTCCCATTCACCCACGCTCCTCCTTACGTTCTGCGTCGAAGGACCTGCCTCCTCAGGTGCCTTCTGGGGGCTTTTAGTCAGGGATTTAGTTGTCGCCGAGTGCTTGATGGGTGTGCGCACACCAGGCATGCCGGACATTTTGGAAAGTGAGCGGTGGCTGGGATTAGTATAGTGTCAAAATAGAGGTGTTGTAAAGGGCACCTTTATTTAGTGTAAAAGTAAAAAGGGGATATTGTAAAGATACCCCTTTTATGTGTCAATGTAAAAAAAGGGGTACTGTAAAGGGTACCTCTTTTGTGTGTCAGATGTCAAAAATTAAAATAATTATCTTGCGAGAATGTCTTGCAAGTTTAAATTTCCTATTCTAATCTTATTCTAAAATATAGTAGCACAAAAGTACTACTATATGTCCACAGTTATAATTATTTACAAAAAGATTAAATTTAAGCAATACAGTGCTTAGTATGGTCTTAACCTAAAGATACAGCAGCACAAAAGTGCTACTGTATGTCCTAAAATTAAAACGAACTGCAGACCACCAAACCCGTATCGCAGTGTGATCTAATGTGGCAGAAAACAAAATATATTTATTTATTTTATTTGTATTTATTTTTAAAGAATTAAAAGTTTATTAAAAAATTTTTGGGGGCGTTGCCAGCAATTGTGTTAGGGCCAATTTGTAGGTCTTCTCCTCCCGATTACGAGGAACCCAAACTTGGTGGGTCTATGACCTCCGGGACCAAAGTTAGGGTCGGGGGGGGGTGAAGAAATTTCCAGTTGGAGGGGTGGTGGAGGGGGGGGGGGGTTCCGAGTGGGTCCCTGGGGGTCTCAGTGAAAAACCGGGGATGGGGGAGTTGGGGTCCTGAGGGGGGAAGTGTATTTAAAGAATATATAAACTGTACAAGGCTAGTCTAGTAGCCTTTAAAAAATGTTGGGGGTCAATAAAAGGGGGTCAATAAAAGGGGGTCAAAAAGGGGGTCTAGGGGGCCTATGTGAATATGATTTCCGATTGGGAGGGCGGATTCTAGGGAGGGGGGAAATTTTGTCTAAACTTTAATATTCCCAACCGTTTAGGAGATATAAAGTTAAGGGTTACTAAAAGTATCTCCGATATAATGATAAATTTTAAAATTTTGAGATTTTGAAATCTTCCGTGACGTAGCGGTTTTATTTTTAAAAGAGACTTGAAACTAATGGAAGATTTCTGGCAAATATTATAATGGAAAATTTCCTGTTACAAAATGGCAGCTGAGCTTCTAGAATGCCCGAGGTTTGGCTTGTATTGCGCGTCAACACCTCGTCACAGTCGTGATACCTACATATAATTTATAAATTTTCAACACTTACGATACGAGCTTGAAAACGAACTTTTCTATCTTAACCGTTTCCAAAAATCTAAGTTTATGCACGACTGGTCTAGGTGCTAAAAATTCAAAATCCAGTCGCACTTTTTGTCTAGATCGGTCCCAGGCCGAGATCTAGGCTATTTAAATTATAAAATCATAGACAGGATGACTACAAAGTTAATTCAGAGCGTGTGAACAAAATGGATTGACAAAGAAATGATGGCTTAGTACTAAAATCTAGCTCTGAATTAAGGTTTTAAATTTTTATAAACTAGGTTTTTAACTGGTCTATATAAATTGATTTTAGAAAAGTGGTGGTTACAAAATATAGGGGAAGAAAAATCTTTTGGAAACGAAAAACAAAAAAAATTTACGGCAAATACCTTGGTTTGGTACTTGTAGTTCTATGGTCTGAGTAATATTTTCTGGGTCGGCTGCTGGCTGCTCGAGGGAGCTATCCAGGTCTTAACTTTTCCGTTTCAGGCTTCCAGCAGGTTTTCCGCGTAATGAAATTCCGCGGAAATTTTGTCGATCGGCTGGAAACACGGACTGCTTCCTTGGATTTCGTGGGAAAATTCCAAGAATCACCAGGGTCGTCGAGGGCACTGGGACGCTCAATGTGAAATTCCTGGAGAAGCTGCCTTCTCCTCGATTTCGGACAGGATAAATATTTTGTGGAATAGTTCGTGTCACTTCCTATCCGAAAATCGGAAAAGCACCGCGGAAGGTCAAAAAGGTTGGCCAGAAAATCCAAGTTTTTAACCCACTATAGGCACTTAGTTTGTGGTATTTATCGTTCAATAAAAAGGTGGGTACACGCGACCAGTCGCACGCCGCACTCACTTCCCACAGAGTTGTGTTTTTTGCCGTTTTTCCGCTTCGCGTTTCGGGAAACTGGATGGAAGTCCCCCTTTGGAACGCCGGAAAATTTTTAAATTTTCAGGGGGTGTAGGCACTGGGATAACACTTCCTGGGGTCGGATAAAATTGGGATGTCGTGCTGAACGATCGCGCGCCGCAGGCGCTTATCTAAGACGCTTTTCACTTTCAGTGAAAATTTTCCCGTTTCTTGTCACAGCTTTTTAGTCTCTCACTCTATTTCACTTTTAATAACACTATCCTGTAGCACTCACTGCCTCACAACTTTTCCCGTATCACTTTCGCTTTTGCGTTTTAAATTGCTCTTTTTAAGATTTTTGGGGCGCGGAGCTCGCAAAAACGCAGCCGTTCGGACTAGTGGCTCGTGAGAGACGGGTAGGGTAGGTAGGGTAGGTAGGGTAGGTAGGGTAGGTAGGGTAGGTAGGGTAGGTAGGGTAGGTAGGGTAGGTAGGGTAGGTAGGGTAGGTAGGGTAGGTAGGGTAGGTAGGGTAGGTAGGGTAGGTAGGGTAGGTAGGGTAGGTAGGGTAGGTAGGGTAGGTAGGGTAGGTAGGGTAGGTAGGGTAGGTAGGGTAGGTAGGGTAGGTAGGGTAGGTAGGGTAGGTAGGGTAGGTAGGGTAGGTAGGGTAGGTAGGGTAGGTAGGGTAGGTAGGGTAGGTAGGGTAGGTAGGGTAGGTAGGGTAGGTAGGGTAGGTAGGGTAGGTAGGGTAGGTAGGGTAGGTAGGGTAGGTAGGGTAGGTAGGGTAGGTAGGGTAGGTAGGGTAGGTAGGGTAGGTAGGGTAGGTAGGGTAGGTAGGGTAGGTAGGGTAGGTAGGGTAGGTAGGGTAGGTAGGGTAGGTAGGGTAGGTAGGGTAGGTAGGGTAGGTAGGGTAGGTAGGGTAGGTAGGGTAGGTAGGGTAGGTAGGGTAGGTAGGGTAGGTAGGGTAGGTAGGGTAGGTAGGGTAGGTAGGGTAGGTAGGGTAGGTAGGGTAGGTAGGGTAGGTAGGGTAGGTAGGGTAGGTAGGGTAGGTAGGGTAGGTAGGGTAGGTAGGGTAGGTAGGGTAGGTAGGGTAGGTAGGGTAGGTAGGGTAGGTAGGGTAGGTAGGGTAGGTAGGGTAGGTAGGGTAGGTAGGGTAGGTAGGGTAGGTAGGGTAGGTAGGGTAGGTAGGGTAGGTAGGGTAGGTAGGGTAGGTAGGGTAGGTAGGGTAGGTAGGGTAGGTAGGGTAGGTAGGGTAGGTAGGGTAGGTAGGGTAGGTAGGGTAGGTAGGGTAGGTAGGGTAGGTAGGGTAGGTAGGGTAGGTAGGGTAGGTAGGGTAGGTAGGGTAGGTAGGGTAGGTAGGGTAGGTAGGGTAGGTAGGGTAGGTAGGGTAGGTAGGGTAGGTAGGGTAGGTAGGGTAGGTAGGGTAGGTAGGGTAGGTAGGGTAGGTAGGGTAGGTAGGGTAGGTAGGGTAGGTAGGGTAGGTAGGGTAGGTAGGGTAGGTAGGGTAGGTAGGGTAGGTAGGGTAGGTAGGGTAGGTAGGGTAGGTAGGGTAGGTAGGGTAGGTAGGGTAGGTAGGGTAGGTAGGGTAGGTAGGGTAGGTAGGGTAGGTAGGGTAGGTAGGGTAGGTAGGGTAGGTAGGGTAGGTAGGGTAGGTAGGGTAGGTAGGGTAGGTAGGGTAGGTAGGGTAGGTAGGGTAGGTAGGGTAGGTAGGGTAGGTAGGGTAGGTAGGGTAGGTAGGGTAGGTAGGGTAGGTAGGGTAGGTAGGGTAGGTAGGGTAGGTAGGGTAGGTAGGGTAGGTAGGGTAGGTAGGGTAGGTAGGGTAGGTAGGGTAGGTAGGGTAGGTAGGGTAGGTAGGGTAGGTAGGGTAGGTAGGGTAGGTAGGGTAGGTAGGGTAGGTAGGGTAGGTAGGGTAGGTAGGGTAGGTAGGGTAGGTAGGGTAGGTAGGGTAGGTAGGGTAGGTAGGGTAGGTAGGGTAGGTAGGGTAGGTAGGGTAGGTAGGGTAGGTAGGGTAGGTAGGGTAGGTAGGGTAGGTAGGGTAGGTAGGGTAGGTAGGGTAGGTAGGGTAGGTAGGGTAGGTAGGGTAGGTAGGGTAGGTAGGGTAGGTAGGGTAGGTAGGGTAGGTAGGGTAGGTAGGGTAGGTAGGGTAGGTAGGGTAGGTAGGGTAGGTAGGGTAGGTAGGGTAGGTAGGGTTAGGTAGGGTAGGGTAGGGTAGGTAGTTAGGATAGGTAGGGTAGGTAGGGTAGATGAATGTTTGGTGTTTTTATGGCAAAACAAAGTTTGCCGGGTCAGCTAGTATGTATGTATAAATATAATCTGAATCTCCGAAACGGCTCCAACTATTTTTATGAAATTTAGTATGCAGGGCCTTTCGGTAGCGATAAATAGATCTAGATAGGTTTCATTTTTAGAAAACGTAGTTTTCTCTATTGTCACCCGAGCAGAGCTCGGTCGCCCAGTACTAGTACAACATATTATAAGTCTTATCAGAAAAGTTCGGAAAGTACAAGATTTAGACGTCATTATGCTTGCCAAGCTGTGAAGAATCCGATTGAAACTATATTTCTTTATTAAAATATATAGGTACATGTGAAAACACCTTCTTGATTTTTTTTAATCGACGTACCAAAAAGGAGGAGGTTCTATGTTCGACATTAAGTTTTTTTTTTTTTTTTGTATGTTCACGCATATCTCCGTCAATTTTGGACCGATTTAAAAAAATCTTTTTTTGTTTGAATGAGTATGTTTTGAAATTGGTCCCATTTTGATTTGGTGAAGATCTGATGAAGAACTTCGAAGATATACAACAGAACTCTTCAATAAATTACGGCAATTCAATAATCTCGGGATTGCTGCAATCGCATTTCTGTTTATTGTTAATACCATTTCATAACAAAACATCACGCCAGTACGCTCTTAAGGTGTACGCAGATCTCTCATTTCACCGGTTTTGTTCAATTTTCATGATTTTCGGGTAATCTATTCTGGCGTTATAGGTACCTTAACCAACTTGCCTATTAGGTGGGTACAACTAAAAAGTGAAAAATAAAAAGCTTTTTTACAAAAAAATACTACCGACTTCCAAATAAAAATAAACTATAAAGTGAAAAATAAATTTATTTTTGGAAGTCGGTGTCCATAACGCATAAAATGATACCTACCAAAAGCTTTTAATTTTCATTTTAGTAGTCGTTAGGTCTATTACAGTACTACTGTTTAACAGATTTTATAATCCGTGTAATAATAATACAACGCTATTCCTATAAAATTACTCAATATCGGGTAATATTGACTACTAATAAACTAAAATAATGATAATTAAATCAATTAAGACGTTTTTATTCATTCTACATCATTGATTTGTTGGAAATAATTTTGACCGCTTTCAAGTAAGGGGCGGCCGCTCTGTGCGGCCCCTTGTTATGGTGGCCGGAGACCATTAAATACCCTTCGACGAGTAATAATAGACGGAAAACTTAATGAAAGGTTCCGTCTGTCCGTCCGCAGCTTAGCTCAGAGACTCTAAATACTAGAAAGCTATAATTTTATTTAAATAATAAAAAAAACAAACAAATAATAATAACAATAATAATATTATTTTTTTTTTTTTTTTTCTTTTTTTTTTTTTTTTTTTTTTTTCATTTATATACATATTAATAATTCCGATAAAGCGATGAAATAAAAAGAATTATATATAACGAAATTAAAAGGAAAATTATCACAGATAAGTAGGCTTTACAAGTTTACGAGTAATAGTCGACCAACTTATAAAATGTACTTGGAACAGTAAAAATTTTGTACTAATGCCATTGAAAAATTACTTAAATAACAGTGTTAGCTGTGTAAAACAGAATAAATATAATATATTTTATTTTATGCTATTAATAATATATATGCATATTATGCTTATGAACCATGTAAAAATACACAAAAATAAAATCATTACAGGCTTTACAAGTATACGAGTAATAGTCTACGAACTCATAAAATGTACTTAGAACAGTAAATTTTTAAAAATGCCATTGAAAAATTACTTCAATAACGTTGTTAGCTGTGTAAAACAGATAGTAAATATATGCTTATGAACCATGTAAAAATATACAAAAATAAAATCATAACATCCTTAATAATAATGATTTATAAATTAATAATGTTTAAGCTCGAATAACGCATTGGAGTGGGCGGAGTCGTTGGCAGTACCGGTCTGTAGTCTGAAGTAGTGTGAAGTTGGATTTTATAACTCCTTCTTCAGTTACCATCTTCCTATGTGGGCCCGTTTTTAGACGTTGTGAGCCGCTGAAACCGTTTTAATGTTCATGTAGCAACAAAAAATCCTCTTTTTAGTCTGCATTATTATGCAACTTCGGAACCTTATTACTGCGCGTGGCCCGACACGCATTTGGCTGGTTTTTAATAGTTAAGATACGTCAAGCGAAGAATTAATAAATGATGGGACAAGGCTAAGTAAAGCGAGAGTGAGTGTGTACTCTTATGTCTGGTTGTTTTCGGAAGTTTATCAGCATTCTGCACTATCAGGTCACCTGGGGTTATCACTTCATTGCGTGTAGAATTATTCACTCTCACAATAGTGTGTTGGTATTCATCGCAGTGTACAATCTAACGCGGACTGGATCTGTATATAAAATTGTAAGTACATATCACACAATCACAGACGTATGTAGAAGATAGAATAGATATAAATTTCCTCAATCATCGTACTAATCAATGGTGTTATGCATTTTGTTCAGCGCAAGCATGAAGCTAATGCTGTGTCTTGTCACGATCGTGACGCTGGTGTCGCTGGCAACATTCACTGCTGCGCTTCCATTTGGAGAAATAATCGAAGATCCTGCCAGGCCCGAATTTTATTGCGGTCCGGAAATATCATATTCGCGTAATGTAATTTGTTGGGGTAAGTTTGAATTAATAAAATTATGAAGATTTTTATTGTTTCGATGACAATTTTTATATACTTCTTACCCAAACTGTGTGGATTTGTGGTTGACTTCCATTATAGTACATTATAATAATTATATACTGTCTAAAAACTACTGATATCGCCACATCACTTTCCTCCGAGGTCGATATCATTATAAATCCACCTGCCAGAATTTAGTATTTTAAGCCTAAGATTGAGTCGTAGAGAATGCCATGTTGTCCGCCTGAGTACCACTACTGTAGTTGACCCCATTTAGTGCCCGAAACGTGGATCCACGCAAGGCACTATGGCTTATTAATGGTTTCGGTAATTACGGCATTCAACTGGTTAAATAAATGAAATAATACATCTTCTGTCTCAAGCAGTTTACATATTTATTTATCCTTATATACTTATCCAATATGCCTTATTTTTTTCAGATGTTGACCAACTAGCTCTCGTTAGAAATAGAAGAAGTGTGCCTGCAGATTGCTGTTATTTGCGTCGGAAGATTTTGTAACATATTGTTAATTTGGTTGTCATTAAATACAAATTTAGGTGGCGATTTTTAATTTATGCATACAAAGGCGTGAGTTTATGTATGTATCTTTGTTAATGCCTTAATTTATAGGTCAACCAAGAAGCTGATGATATGTCCGTAATAGTACAATAAAAGATGGTTAAAGTCGTCAGTGGTTTTATTTTAGTAATTGTTTTATGATGTTTAATAAATAATAACAGTAAACTTGTGAATACAAAATCCTTTTTATTAGTCGCCATTACATAGAACCCGTTTGACACATTTTAGTGATGTCCATCAGTATGCATGACCGATAATAGTGATGTGCTAATTATCATTAAACTTCAACTTAGCACATCTTCCCCTTTTAGGACTAGCTTACATTTAAAATCATAATCAACCTTAATGCTTAATGCAAATAATTCAAACATTTTATAGTTATCATATTTATTAGGTAATCTAATTCATCTACCTGAACTAGATGTTATAGCTTCAGATTCAACTCTCCCTACTTCCTCCCTTACCTCTCTCTCAACTAGAGGTTGTATATGCCCTTCATTTCTCCTATATTTTCTCCACTTTCCCCAACTACCATGTAAGACCTTGGGTGGACTGTTTTATTTTTAATTGTCCCAGGTTCCCACAATAAGTTCGGCATCTTTTTAAACCTTATCCCCGGACTTGAAATCGGACCTATTTTTGACTCTCCCATCATAGCTTTGCTTAACTTCTTCTTTCAAACTTTGCAGTTTTATCCTATACTGTCTATATGTTAATTTAGGTACCAACGAATTATGTGAGCATGGTATGTTTGTTCTCAAATTTCTTCCCATAAGGATTGAAACTGGTGAACTGACCAGGCCTATAGGTGTTGCCCTATGATTAAGCAGAGCCAAATATGGGTCCTGTCCTGAATCTAATGATTTTTTGAATAAGGTTTTTGTGGTCTTAACTGCACTTTCTGCTAACCCATTAGATTGGGGATAGTGAGGACTGGACATAATATGCAAAAATCTCCATTCCTTAGTAAATGCTTTAAAAACAGCAGAATCAAAACATAATGCCCCATCTGTATATAAGATTTGTGGAATACCATGCCGTGCAAATATACATTTAATGTCTATCCACACATATCGGTGGGAACATTTTATATGAACTCGTTCACACACGTCCGTGCACGGGACGTGCCCGGGCCCGTGCACGGACGTGTGTGAACGATGTCATATAAAATGTTCCCACCGATATTATTTTGAGCCCCTGACGGGGCACGGTCTGTCCACCTCCCGTGCACGTGCACGTGATATGTGTGGATAGACCTTTAAGTTTATCTACAACTGTATTGCTCCTTAAATTTGACACTGTTACTACTTCTATATAATTGGATAACGCATCTACCATTACCATGTATGATACACCATATAATTCAAATATATCACAGCCAACTTCCATCCATGGAAGTGCTGGTACTTTTTTATACTTTAAGACCATTGTTATTTTATTATTTTGATACTTTTGAAGTGGTGCATGACATAACAAATTTTTTAATATCCTGATTAATTCCAATCCAAAACACAGTTATATCAGCCCGACTAATCATCCGGCTGATCCCAGGGTGAACAGTATGTAATTTGTTCAGCATGTATTGCTTCAAACTATTGGGTATTAGGACACGGTCACCCTTGAAGACTACACCTTTGACTAGTGATAATTCTGCCCTAATATCATATAATGACCTCAATTCTTCATGTACATCCTTATGAGGTGGCCAACTCTGCTCAATATATATTTTCAAAGTATTAAACATATTATCTTTATTAGAATGCTCTACCACAAGATCCCAATTTTCTTTAGTCATTGGTAAATTATCAATTAAAAGTGATATTTGCAATTCCACCTCACCAAAAGTAACTTCTGTGTCACAACCTTTAAGAGTAAAATCTCTAGACAGAGTATCAGCAACATAAAGATACTTGCCAGGTGTGTGGACAAGCTGTAACCTATAGGGCTGTAATTGCATCATCATTTTTTGTAAACGTGCAGGAATTTTATGCAAATGATTTTTAAACACCCCTAACAAAGGTTTATGATCTGTCTGGACTTTGATTATATCCCTACCCAATAAATACTGCCTAAATTTAAGAACTCCAAAACACAATGCTAACAGTTCTTTCTCTATCTGAGAATATCTCGTTTGGGTTTCTGTTAATGCTTTGGACGCATACCCAACTGGCCGGCCCTCCTGAATCAACACTGCACCCAAACCATGAGAACTTGCATCAACTTGTAACAAAACATCTTGTTCTTGGTTATAAAATGCTAACACAGGTGCTGTTACAATGGGGTGCGGGTCAGGTAACCTCCACGTTGGCCTGGTTGGTTGCTGGTCTCTTTCGGATACGTCCGGGGGGAAGAGCAACCCGCTGGGCTGGTGCACTCTGGGCACCGTCAATAACTTCCCATTCGTGGGTTCTTGTTGGCGGTGGCGAATAACCTGACAGGGGGGTATGTCGTTCTGGGTGTTCCTCTGATTAGCAGAGGACACACCAGATGCGACATGGGGTTGGGCTAGTCTGGGTAGGTAGGTAGGGGTAGGTTAGGTTAGGTAGGTGGGAGGTGGGGCTCAGCCCGCTCTGCACCTGGCTCTGCACTCGGCTCTCCTGCGGTTGGTTACCCGAGTGCACTGACCAGCTCTGCACCCTGCTTTGACCAGCTCTGCACCCTGCTCTGGTCGGCTCTGCATCCGGCTCTGCCCGCTCTGCAACTGGCTTAGCCCGCTCTGCACCTGGCTCTGCGCCCGGCTCTCTCTCCTGCGGGTGGGGGCGGGAAGGGAGCCCTCGAAGGTGTGCCGCGGATGTGCGGCGGGCGGTGATGACTTGTCGTCGCCGACCCTCCTTTGGCGTGGGATGGTCGGCGGGGACAAGTCGGTGGAAGGAGGAGGCGGCGGAGCGTCAGTCTCGACGCGCCGCCGCAGACGCGGTGGGCGGCGTCTGGCCTTCACGGGCCGGATGCCGCAGACGCGGAGGGCGGCGTCTGGCCTTTCGCGGGCCAGATGCCGCAACGTAGGGGACCGTGGGCGGAGGACCGGGGTGTCCGACGTCCACATAAGGGTCCAGCGCGGTAGAGGGCACGGCGCAGCACACCGTCTAGGTGTGCCCAGCGGGGGCGTAGTTGCGCCGTGCCCTGACAGGTCTTCTCGCTTCACGGTGTGGAAAATTCCATGCTGGGGAGCGGGAGGGCCTGGGCGGCGGTTGCCTCCTTTTGCGACGACGCCATGTCGCGGAAGGAGGCGGCGGAGAAGGGGTGGGGGTGGTCGGTTGTACGATCGCCTCCTCCCACCTCTTGGTGGTGATTAGCGGGCGACAGGCGTGGGGGCGCCTCTCGTCTGCATTGCACAATCACCACCCTCGTCGGGCGTTCCCGGGCCCCTCCACTAAGGGAGGGGCGAGAAGGGCCCGCCATAAAGGTGGGCAGTCGTCGGCGGAGGACTGGACGGAGAGGCTGTGCCGGTTTCCCAGTCCTCCTCCACTCAGACGATGCGGGAGTGCCGCTGGGTTATTTTAGTGGGTATACCAGGCTTGCCCGGGGAGTCCCACATAGCCCCCCATTCCCCCAATGGGTGGGTATGCGTAATTAATTTTTTCCCAGCGAAACCATAAAAAAAAAAAAGGTGCTGTTACAATACAGTTTTTAAGCTTGGTCAAACAATTCTCATGATGTGACTCCCAAACAAATTCCACATCATTTTTCAACAGATCCCTGAGAGGTGCTGAAATATCCGAATAGTTATGAATAAATTTAGATAAAAAATTGAAGACCCCAAAAATTCTCTGTGTAGCGACCCTGCTGACGTGATAAGTTTGTTTATTAACATTAACACAGGCGCTACATTAATTACGACGGCGGCACAGGACGCCACTCGCCACTTCGCCAGTCGTTCGTCAGCACTCATAGAAAGAAAGAAAATATATTTATTTGGCACAGACTAAAAGACACAACATAATATTATACATCAGATAAAATACAAATAAAATACAAATATAATAAAGTCTGACGTAAGAAATTAGTAGGAAAGTATGCCTCACGGCTGCGTCAAAAAGGCCCAGTTCAGCAAAAATGCCAGACAACTAGTGCCTGACGCTGGTTTTCAACAGGACCTGATGTGTGAGGTGACGAATGTAAATCAGTTTTATCTTTCATTTTGTCATACTGTTAAGTTATGTCGTAGAATAGAGAGTAAAAATTAATTAGTATTTGTTGTAAGTGTTATGTGAGAAACGGTTACGTATACGGTTTTATTTTATCGATAATTGTTATTTCATTTGACCACCAGAACACACGCAACATAGTATCCTAAATTGGTAATCCCGACGTGATTGTTTTTTGGGCCACTGTAAAAAAAATTGTGACTATTTGTGTGCGTAATGACCACTGTGTTCCGGACGTACCCCATATTCCATCTACGGACATTATAGCAGTAACACTGTCGTCGCGAATTCCCGAATTTTGGGTGGACCAACCGCGCGTATGGTTCATCCGCGTCGAGGCAATTCTCGCTCCACAGAAGATGAGCGATGATGCTAGATTTGATTTAGTTGTTGCGAATTTGCCTAAGGATGTCATTGTGCAATTATCCGACTCTCTGGCCAAACCTCCAGAGTCGGGCAAATTTCAAGCACTGAAGATGAAAATTTTGACGCTATTCGAGGATTCTACAAATAGACAGATAGAAAAACTCATAGATGAAATGGAGTTGGGTGATCAAAAACCCTCACAACTACTCCACCGGATGAGGGACTTGGCGCGTGACAAAATCCCGGACGACACATTGAGAGTGCTATGGCAAGATCATCTACCAACAACCGTACGAGCGGTATTGGCCGTTTCAGAAATTAAAGGACTTGACAATTTAGCGATGATTGCGGATAATGTCGCGGAGGCTACCCGCGTCCCACAAGTTTCGGAAGTGTCCCAGAAATCGGTATCGACAGGTGAATCGTCCAAGGTTGCGGCAGATATCGAGCAATTGACAGCTGAGATTGCGAAGATCAATGCAACGTTGACAAACATGCAGCGTGGTAGGTCAAGATCAAGAAGTAACAACCGTTATCCGAGGCGCTATTCAAGGTCGTCATCAAGAAATTGCACACCGGATTCCCCAGGCTAGCTATGCAGTTATCACTTTCGGTACCGCCATAGAGCCAATCACTGCGTACCTCCTTGTGCGTGGAAGTCAAGGGATAACAGCAAAAAGGAAAATGCCAGATCTTCACAGTCGGAAAACTAATAGGCGTGGTGCAGTCGTCGGCGGAGGTCTGCGCTGTGGTGCCCTGCAGCCGCCTATCAGTAATGAACTACAACTCAGGTTTGCGTTTCCTCGTCGATACAGGTGCGAACGTATCTATCTTACCGGTAACGAAGGAGAATTTAAAAAAAACTTAAGGTACAAATAAGACTACAAATTATATGCTGCCAACGGTACCGAAATTGCTACTTAAGGCGTAAAGTCACTTGTTCTAAACCTAAAGTTACGTAGACCGTACCGTTGGGAGTTTATAATAGCTGATGTTAAGCAGCCTATTCTGGGCGCAGATTTCTTGTCCTATCATAAAATATTAGTAGATATGAGTCAGCGAAAACTTATAGATCAGACTACAAACTTAAATGTATCAGCCGCAATTGTAAACATGCAGCAGTCTTCCGTTAATTCTATTATTGAGAGTTGTCCATATTATGATTTATTGTGTATGTATCCCGAAATCACAAAACCAGCGTCATTCAGGGAAACCCCTCCGCATAATGTGTTGCATTATATTGAGACGACGGGACCACCCGTTCATGCTCGCGCTCGTCCTTTAGCGCCAGACAGATATAATAAAGTTAAGGAAGAGTTTAGAATTATATGCAGGAATTAGGTATCTGTAGGCCATCTAAAAGTGCTTGGGCCAGTCCACTTCACGTTGTTCCGAAGAAAAACGGTGAATTGAGACCATGTGGCGATTATCGTCGCTTAAACGCGATAACAAAGCCTGACAGATACCCAATTCCTCGTTTGCATGATTTCACATACGTGTTGGCGAATAAAATAATATTTTCAAAATAAGACATAAATAGAGCCTACCATTGCATAAGTATAGCACCGGAAGATATAGAGAAGACAGCCATAATAACCCCATTTGGACTATATGAATTTCCCCGCATGACGTTCGGTTTGCGAAGCGCAGCACAGACATTTCAGAGTTTCATGAATAATACTGTTTTACAGGGTTTGGATTTTTTATATAATTATTTGGATGACGTCATCATTGCTAGTGAAAATAGCACCCTTCATAAGGAACATTTAAGGTTGGTTTTTGAACGCTTCAATACTTACGGCATCACGATAAACTTAAACAAGTGTTGTTTTGGACAGTCGCGCATAGAGTTTTTAGGGCATGAAGTTAGTGTAGATGGTATCAGACCACTCGATTAGAAAGTTCAGACAATTGTGAATTTTCCTAAGCCCGAAAATGTAGCCGAATTGAGACGGTTTTTAGGCATGCTAAATTTTTACAGACCACATTTACCAAATTTGGCTTCGTATCAGTGTGAGCTTAATTAGTATTTAATTAACGCGAAGAAAAATGACAAGACTAAAATTCTTTGGACAGATGTTGCTGAGAACGCGTTTGTGCAATGTAAGACGGGTCTGCAGAAGGCTGTAACACTGTCACATCCTCGTCAAGATGTTCCACTTGCATTAATGACCGATACTTCTAATATATCTACGGGATCAGTTTTGCAACAAAAGGTAGACGGTGTTTGGAAACCGTTAGGCTATTTTTCAAAGAAATTAACCCCTACGGAACAAAAATATTCAACCTATGATAGGGAGCTGCTAGCCATTTACAGATCGATTAAATATTTTCGCAAATTATTCGAAGGTCGCCCTCTGACAGTGTAAACAGACCACAAACCTTTATGTACAGCATTTTCAAAATTAAGTAAAGATGACAATGAAATACCAAGAAGGACGCGTCAACTACTTTTTATTAGCGAGTTTACGGACGATATTCGCCACATTAAGGGTACTGATAATATAGTAGCGGATACATTGTCGCGAGTAGAAACAATTCTCTGTCTGACTGTACTCGACTACAGTGCAGTCGCTGACGCGCAAATGAAAGACGAGTATTTATTGCGCATGTTTAAGAATGCGGACAGCGACAGTAATATCAAATATAAACAAATGTTATTACCTGAATGTAATAAGCCAATTTATTGTGAAACTTCTGGAAACGTTATTAGACCATATTTAACAGAACATTTTAGAAAAATTGCTTTTGATAGTGTGCATAGTTTGAGCCACCCCGGTGTTAGAACAACGAGAAAGATGGTTTCTAAGTATTTTGTTTGGCCTGGTATGAATAGAGATGTGGGTTTGTGGGCTAAAACCTGTCTGCAATGTCAGAGATCGAAGGTCAGTCGTCACGTAATGTCAGGCATAGGTGAATTCACACTGTCTGGTCGTTTCGAGCATATCCACGCGGATATTGTTGGTCCCTTACCAACATCTCCACAAGGATTTAGATATTTAGTCACTATTATAGATAGGTGTACGCGATAACTACAGAGGTAGTTGCGAAATGTATATACGAGGGATGGATAGTTAGATACGGTTGCCCGATTAGGATAACGAATTTGAATCGTACCTTTTCAAAAATATGTTATGGACGTGACATTCACAATTAAAAGACTAAAGTGGCAGTGGGCAGGTCACATACTCCGAAGTAGAATAGAGAAGTGGGCCAAAGAAGTTACTGAATGGTACCCGAGAGAGGGGATGAGGAAACGGGGAAGACCAGTGCGTAGATGGGAAGATAATCTCAGATCGACAGCAGGCGCTGCGTGGAGGAGAAAAGCACAAGATCGTGTTCTGTGGAAGGGTCTGGGGGAGGCCTATGCTAGTGAGCAAGACAAACAAACAGATGTCTGATATTCTCAAAAATTGTGTAAATATTAGTTTTAAGTTTGTTAATAAAACCTATATGAATTTGAATTTGAATAGATAGGTGTACGCGATGCCCAGAGGCTTTCCCAGTTCAGGAAATAACTGCAGAGGTAGTTGCGAAATATATATACGAGGGATAGATAGTTAGATATGGTTGCCTGATTAGGATAACGACCGATCAGGGTCGGCAATTTGAATCGTACCTTTTCAAAAATTTAATGAGTTTTCTAGGCATTCATAAAATTAGAACCACGCCATACCATCCCCAGAGCAACGGCGCCGTGGAAAGGTGGCATCGTTCATTGAAAGCCGCCCTCATGGCACGTTTGCACGAAAATACCAATTGGTTAGAGCAACTGCCCAGTGCGTTGTTCGGCATACGGGCTGCCATTCGTACGGAAAGTGGGGTCAGTGCCGCGCAGTTAGCATTCGGTAGATCTTTACGTTTACCTGGCGAGTTTTATGAACGATCCAATGATAGTCATAACAACGACCCATATAGTTTAATTAAAAATATTCGGGAAACTATTAGTTCTTATAGTCCTACTAGAAATAAGCTTAGTTCTAAGAAGATATTCATACATCCCGATTTAAAAAATACAGAATTCGTATTTGTTCGGGACGATGCTGTTCACAAATCCCTTAAACCACCTTATGACGGTCCCTTTAAGGTTCTTGAACGTGATTCTAAAGTTTTTAAAATTCAATTGCCCGATCGCGAAGCTCGTATCTCAATCGATCGATTGAAACCAGCTTTCACGATTATCGAACAAAATTCTCCTGTCTTTGACAAATTGGAAGTTAAGGATGACAATATTCCCACAACGCAATTGCCCGATACGCAGAAAAGTACGCAACATGAGCCGCAAGTTTTGCGGAGCGGTAGGGTAATACGACGACCTGTAAGGTTTGTGGACTAGGTATTCGCACACCGTAAAGTGTTAAATAAGTTAGGTAGATTTATGTCGTAGTTTAGGATTTGGATATCGTGGGATAGTAAAAACAATATGCAATTGTTATTCTGTTAGGAAAGTACTTATTAGATTAAAATTATAAACCCTATTACATACGGTATAAGTTTTTATATTGTATAACGCGGGTTGAATGACATGCTGTAATGTAGGTGCGTTTTTGCGTTGGGATACTATATACAAATAGAACATAATATTAGTTTACTATTAAATTGTATAAGTTTATTTATAAGTTAAAATGATTGAATCTATGAATGCGTTAGTTTATAACAAATTATTACACATAGATATATATTGTTTAATATTTTTTTATTAATTGTTGTTGATTTCATTTTTAATTAGGGGGAGGATGGTGAAGGTACATACATACATGCATACTATGTAAGTGCACGTGCATAGCTATATATGTGTAAAGTGTCATCTTCACAATTCTCATCTATTTTATTCATTGTTTAAAGTAGTCCAGTTTAACATTTTGAACCGTAAAAAAGCCTAAACTTGTATATCTAGAGTATCTAGTAATAGTGAAATATTGTCACCCTGAAACACAGCAGTACGAATAGTTTTCTAATAAGCGTCGTATTAAGTGCAACAGTTTATAAGTGGTAAAGGGAAATATAAATTATGTGTAATAAATATTACAAGCTAAGTGCTCTATAAATAATACAGTCTAAGTTATTGAAACACAGAGTTTTAATATTGTGTGATGTCGTCATTGTATAAACAAATAATTCGAAAGTGTTTGAAATATTGTTTACTTAGAAGTATATTTCTAAGTACTACTTGAGCGCACAACGCGCTAGCCATATGAACTTATGAAGTATCCAGATAAGAGAATGTTTATGTTAACCATAAGTGCCGCGTAGTAGAGGAAAAATATTACAAGGAAATAAAAGAAATATATGGTTCAGCATACAACAAATTCTCAAAACCCAACACAATCCTAATTGAAAATGAAACTACATTGTTAATTAAAGAAAGAAGACTACTCCTAAAACTCGGGAAAAACAAACAGAATCTAAGGGCCATATCAGAACTAAGCAAAAAAATAAGCAACAGCATCAAAAAGGACAGAACCAAAAAAAAGAATAAACGTTCTCAAGTACCATATAAAAAAGACAGGAGGAATCAAAAAAGCGTTAAAGGAATTACTAGAGGCGAAAGAATGGATACCAAACATCAAAAATCAAATAGGAAAAAAGGAAACGACAAGAAAAGCTATAATCCAGATAGCAACTGATTTCTATAGAAAACTTTATGCAGCAGAACAAAATACCCAGAATTCAACCATAAATCTTGATGATGACGACGTGGAAGACATACCAGTTTTTCTACAATCAGAAGTCGAAAAAGCTGTCAATAGTCTAAAGAACGGAAAGGCCCCCGGGCCAGACCAGATTACGAATGAGATGATCAAAAGCTCAATCACTGCACCGGAAAACCTAAGAAAACTCACAGAAGTATACAACTCTATCCTAAGCACGGAATGTATACCATCTCAATGGACCAAGAGCATAATTATATTACTACACAAAAAAGGAGATAGGAACAATATTGAAAACTACAGGTCTATAAGCCTCATGTCAAATATGTATAAAGTGTTCTCTAAAATAATGTTAAATAGAATAACAGGGATAATGGACGAACAACAACCTATAGAACAGGCTGGTTTTAGAGCGGGTTTTTCAACTACTGATCATATGCATGTCATAAAACAGCTTATAGAAAATGCCAAGAATACGGCAAAACCTTGTACATCGCATTTGTCGACTATAGTAAAGCATTCGATTCTATAAAACATGATTCGCTTTGGAGGGCTCTTATCCAACAAGGAGTGCCAAAAAAATATGTACAAATAATTAAAAATATATACGCGAATAGCACAGCACAAATAAAACTAGAATCAGCCGGTGAAGAGTTCCCAATAGCTAGAGGGGTGAGGCAAGGAGATCCACTATCCCCTAAACTTTTCTCTGCCATCTTAGAAAGCGTGTTCAGGGATCTTGAGTGGGATAATTTTGGAATTAATATCAACGGTAGGCAACTTAACCATTTACGATTCGCGGATGACCTGGTCCTAACAACTGACAACCCAAATACGCTCCAACAAATGCTACAACAGTTGGCGGAGGCAAGCAGATTAGTTGGCCTTTCTATGAACAGATCAAAAATAAAAGTAATGACAAACAGAGAAGAAATAGCCATAAAAGTACAAAACGAAGAAATTGAATATGTTAAAAATTACACATACTTGGGACAAATTGTTTCATTCAAAGATCAAACAAATACAGAAATAGAAAGAAGAGTGGCTTGCGCTTGGAAAAGATACTGGTCCCTTAAAGAGATTTTCAAAAGTAAACACTTTCCTGTGACAGCCAAGAAAAAAGCGTTCAACTCATGTATCTTGCCATGTCTCACGTATGGATGCCAAACTTGGGCGTTGACTCAGAAACAATTTCTAAAACTGAGAACGTGTCAAAGGGGTATTGAAAGGAGTATGTTGGGCGTGACCCTAAAAGACCGGCAAAGAGCAGAAGATATTAGATCTACAACAAAGGTAGAAGACATACTGAAGAAAATAAAACACTTGAAATGGCGATGGACAGGACACATGACTAGGGACAGCAGGATAAAATGGACTAAAATTATAACGGAATGGCAACCACGTGATGGCAAAAGGAAGAGAAGCAGACAAGCTAAGAGATGGACAGACGATATATAGATTACTGGAGGGATACTCAGATCAAGAAAGGCTAATAATAGAGAAGAGTGGAAACAGCTGGAAGAGGCCTATGTGTCACAGGACACGCTGATCACTAAACCGGGCAATCCAATATTTTAGATATTTAAGATAAAACAGTTTGATATTAATGTATGTTTAGTACCAGCAATAAAGGCTTAATAATAATAAAGTGCCGCGTTAGCATAATTATAAATGAACAACAGAGATGCTTGATTTTTTTTATTGTTATTGATAATTCGAGTACGGCAACTTTTGTTTATATTTGAATTGTTTGTTTAAACTTATATTTATTTGACAACTTACGTGAGAAATTATAGAGAATAAGTCCCGGGGATTTGTGAATCGTAATATAAGTTAACTGTTCTATTTTAGGTTTATATCGAAGTTTACTTGTTTTCATTTATTTTTAGGGGAGGAATGATGTAGCGCCCCTGCTGACGTGATAAGTTTGTTTATTTACATTAACGCAGGCGCTACATTAATTACGACGGCGGCACAGGACGCCACTCGCCAGTCGTTCGTCAGCACTCATACTGTTAAGTTAGGTCGTAGAATAGATTAGAGTAAAAATTAATTAGTATTTGTTGTAAGTGTTATGTGAGAACAATATAATACGGTTTTATTTTATCGTGAATTGTTATTTCATTTGACCACCAGAACACACGCAGCATAGTATCCTAAACTCTGTAATGACTTTTTATCTTTAGGTATTTTCATCTCTTGAACTGCTTTAACTTTATCTCTATCAATTGTCATACATTTTCTACTAAATGTATGACCTAAAAAAGTTACCTCTTCGGCATCAAAAACAAATTTCTGAGAATTAAATTTAATTCCATTCACTTGAGCAACCTCTAAAACTTTCAGTAAGGAATTATTCAACTCCTCTCTGGAATCTGCCCATAAAAATACATCATCTTGAAAAGTTTCTACCTTGGGCAATGATTGAAATGTTTCATATATAATTTTATGAAATATTTCAGGGGCTATATTAATACCAAAAGGTAATCTCATGAATATCTTCCCCACTTAGTTATAAATGTACATAACCTTGAGCTCCTTTTATTTAATGTTACCATCCAAAAACCTGAAGCACAATCTAGTTTACAAAAATGTTTTGCCCTTGATAGTTTGGCAGTAATATCATCAATTAATGGCAATGGATAATGGCCCCTTTTGGTCACTTTATTTAAAGCTCTAGGGTCCAAGCAAATTCTTAAGGATCCATCCTTTTTCTGCTCAACTACCATTTGACTAACCCACTCCGTCGGTTCCTCAACTGGTTCAATTATATCTTTTTTTATCATATTATCTAATTCTTGTTTAACTTTTAATTCTAATGCATAAGGGATCCGACGGGGTGAGCAAATCGATGGTGTTACATTATTTTCAATTCAATATTTACCTCATGGGGGATTAATCCTACCTCTCCATCAAATAATTCCAGAAACTTCACTGGAATAACCATAGATATAGTATGTACAAGATAAATAGAGTCAGATGAAAAGCGAGACCAAAAATATAAAATCTATGTGTTAGGGAATTGTCCATGTGTTAGTTAAAAAAGTGTTGTCAAAAAGTTCATGTTCAGTATCGATATCGATACTTGGTGAATACAATATGAAACACGATTAAAGGGTTATTGGTTATATTGAACTATAATAAGAGCTGCTAAAGAAAACTAAATACGGTTACTATATCGCATGTATTTAAAATAAGAAATACAAAATACAGTATTTTTATTCGAAACACAAATTTCTAAATACAGTCGATCATCCATCGTGACATTCGTACTAATAATCTTAATCAATACACAGAAGTTTCGTGAAAATGAACCGTTTGAAATGAAAATGACAATTGACAAGGTACTTAACAATTTGACGTACGCGATCGCCATTTTGCTTATGAAAGCTATCGAGCGCTATTTCCTGCAGAACGCACCTATGAAGCCAAAAGTATTTGAAATACTAACTACAAAATACCGCAGCGTCAGATATTTGAAATTGACGACACGGTTGGCGTAGTGGTTGAGCGATCGGCGTAGAGCTGCGCTGCGTGTCGCAGGTTTGACACCCGCACGGAACACATATTGGTATGCTACAGATTGTAAATGCGATTATTTTGGAGAATCTCCAACACATTTTTGCAAAAATGCGGTCGTCCATTCTTTTCCTTTTCATGTTTTGTCTAAAAAGTTTCTCAGCACTACAACATAATACGACAACATCATTAGCTGGATATATAAGTCTTTGTCTGTTTTAGAATAGTCCTAACAATTTAGAAATAATGACAGAGAGCTGTTGGGTTTGATAATAAACTATGTACACAGTCCTCACATTTAACTCTTTTTATAATCTTTTTTGCTACATACCCAGACACATACGTAACGATCATCATAGATAGTTGCGACAAACTAGCAGAACATGCCTAAATTTATTCAAAGTAACAAAACATCAAAACTCGCCGAAACATTTTGAAAAATAAAGGCGCGGTAAGGTATAATAAACATGCGACTTAAAGTACAGTTTAGATAAACACATTTTCTCAATCCTAACTTAAATCAATTTTGACAAAACTTGACTAAATATGTTTGTATTCATGTCATGATGTCATTAAAAACGATTAAGTTTTTATCGATACTCATGACGTCACCTCTTTGTCAAGCCCGAGCAAAGAAACAATTTACTCTTTTACATAATATTTTTGCAAATTCTGCTAAAATATACGAAATATACTCATATAAAACAATGTAAATCAATATGCTATCGTAAAAATCTTTTTCTGAGCCGATTACTAGCAGAAATTTGTCAAAATTTGGTTCGAAACAAATCAAGGACAAAATTGTATTTACCTATGAAACGTATATTTATTATTTTGTCTTGTAAAATGTCACATTTACTCACAGAACAAGCTACCATAGCTGCGTATTTAATATTATCAATTTAAATATTAAGATTATTATTTAAATGCAAGAAATTCACCGCGGCGTAAAATAGATGGGACGCTATGGACTCTTCCTCGCGAAAAAAATTACATGACCGGACTTTATTCACTCTCTCTTTTTCTCTTGGGCGGTTTGTACTTGATTAGGATTTCTCGCTCGCACGCTTCGTGTATCTTTTGGCGTAGCAAAAAAAATCTAAATCTATGGGCATAACCGACTTTACATTATCAGAAATCATATTTACTCTACTAATTAAACCGAATAGTTCAGCACTTTTTAATCCTAGTATATTATTGCATTAGTGGTCCACTACAAAAAATTCAATGTCATGTACTTTTTCTTTGTATGCACATTTTAATAGACACTTCGACAATCTATCATTGGTAAATGAAGTCACATGCGCATTAGTCGGTTTCAGATCGACACCCAGATTCAAAAATTGTTGCATTCCTAGAACATTACATTGTGCTCCTGAGTCTACTTTAAGTTCCACTTGATGTTTATTTATCAATATTGTTACTGTGTAAAAAGCGTGCGCACAAGGATCCAGGAACGAACCTTACCATTCCCCGTGGCTCTAACGTGCGCTAGTATCGGCTCGTTTCGCAATTTACACCCGCGGTGGTACTCAATTAGATAATATTTTTCTAACTTTAGTTGCGAAGTTGGATTTTATAACTCCTTCTTCAGTTACCAGTTAGTCCTTATTTAGTTTAAGTCAAGAGTGAATAGGTTACTTCTAGGCAAGGGTGCTTCACCGTAGACGCTTCATCGCTTACCATCAGGCGAGATAGTGGTCAAACGCGAGCATAAAGATTTAAAAAAAATATCATCCTATGTTGGCCTGTTTTTAGACGTTGTGTGCCGCTGAAACCGTTTTAATGTTCTACATGGACATTACATACAACATTACAACAACAAAACCCTCTTCTTAGTCCGCGACACGCACTTGGCCGGATTTATTTTTCTTTATTTTTAGGGTTCCGTACCCAAAGGGTAAAAACGGGACCCTATTACTGAGACTTCGCTGTCCGTCTGTCTGTCTGTCTGTCACCAGGCTGTATCTCATGAACCGTGAGAGTTAGACAGTTGAAATTTTCACAGATAATGTATTCCTGTTGCCGCTATAACAACAAATACTAAAAACAGTATAAAATTAATATTTAAGGGGGGCTCCCATACAACAAACGTGATATTTTTGCCGTTTTTTGCTCGATATTAATAACGGCAACAGTTAGACGCTTGAAATATTCACAGAATATTTAGTTGTATATTTTCTTCAAAAAATAATAATTATTAAATTAAAATAAAATAAATTAAGGGGGGCTCCCATACAACAAACGTGATTTTTTTGCAGTGTTTTGCGATAATGGTACAGAACCCTTCGTGTGCGAGTCCGACTCGCACTTGGCCGGTTTTATTTTTATTTTATAAGGACGCGCTGTTATTTCCAATCATTACTGAGTTTGTTTCGTCGTGATAGATCGTTTAGCTTAAAATTTATACCCCCGTGTAAAGGTCACAGCAGCTAACAAGAATTTAAAAAGTTCTATAAAAAGTTTAATTTATTTTTAGATTTATATAAATATTTTTTCTGTCGATGAAATTAAGCGTAGTTTCCCTCTACCTTTCATTCAGTCTTTCTTTAGTAGTGCAGGTCCGATATCGATACCGAACTATCAGGCTCTGTAGTCTGGTCGTATTGCATCACCGAACTGTCGAGATGAAAAGTCCGGGACCGGACTATATAACCGAACTACTGAGAACGCCAGGATTTTTGGACGTTAATATCTAAATAACCGTTTGAGCTATATTTATAAATTTTGGTTAATTGTTTATCTTAGGGCTTTTAATACATAAACCAAGTTTCATGTCTTTATGTTAAACAGCTTGAGATATTAGATACACACAACTGCTGCGTCGCCAGTTCCTTTTCTGCTTGAACTTGGCTTGACAAGCTGCCGTGTGTCTAGATAATGCATGAAAATGACACAAATGTCGATTTTTCATGCATTTATGATATTGCATATTTGAACTCTCAATGATAAAAATAAAATAATTTAATATCTTAAAATTGGATGTCCTGATTTGGGACAAATTAATTTAATAGGCATATTGTAACTAATCTGAGAAAGGAAATAGTTAGGTATTTCATAAATTGCATTTTTTTGCACTATTTTTACATACTGAACTTATGTCAGCTTGCACTTGACGAAGATGATACAAATTGGGTTTGCTATCTTAGATGTTACCATAATTAATTTAAACTTAAAGTTAATTTTGCCTTTTTTGATTTGAATAAAAATAATGGAATGCTTGGGTCAGCATCAGCTACTGTTTGTGGCAAGTGTCAGTCACCTGGCGAGCAGGCATTGTGTTAGAAACGGAACGCACCTGTTAATGTTAAATGTCAATGTCACTGTATAATAAAAACCTGTGTTAATTACTAAAATAAAACCACAGCAGACTAACCATCTTTTATTGTACTATTACGGGCATAGCATTAGCTTCTTAGTTGACCTATAAATTGAGGCATCAACTAAGATACATAAACTCACGCCTTTGTAGGCAGAAATTAAAAATCGCCACCTTCATTTGTATTTAATGAAAACCAAATTAACAATATGTTGCCAAATCTTCCGGTGTACAACGCTCATAACAACAATCTGCAGACACACTTCTTCTCTTTCTAACGAGAGCTAGTTGGTCGACATCTGAAAAAAATAAGGCATATTGGATAAGTATATAAGGATAAATAAATATATAAACTGCTTGAGAGAGAAGATGTATTATTTCATTTATTTAACCGGTTGAATGCAGTAATTAACCGTATAGTTCGGACGGGGTACATTTTGGGGCTTGACAAGCATACCTCCGCTGGCTCAGCCGCGGTTCATTTTGGACCCCAGATTTACGTCATACGACATCCTAATTAATAACTTAATTATTGATTAAGATACCTAACGAATCTTATGTGGGGGCTTTAATTAAAATAGTTGGATAAAAAGCTTACATGTTAGCGCAAATATTTTTTTTAGATTAAGTGCGCAAGTTTATTAATTTACATTTGTTGAAAACAAGTGTAATAATACGATAATCGCCATTTTGATGACAGTGGTGGTCGAAGCTAAAAAACATAAAAATGCAGATTTTGGACACCCTAACTCCACGACAGGGGTAAAGGTTTGCTAATTGTTTAATTATTGGTCGAATTCATCCATATTTCAAAATAAATAATGATGTTATTTGTTATTCAAAGTCGAAGTTAGGCGCCAATCGTGTTTGTTTCATTTTTATTTTACACAAATGTCACCCTTCCACATGTAAAATTGATTACAAATATGACAATTATGTCTCTAAATATAATAAACAACAAGAAGAAGCCCTGATTTTAACGTAATTAACAAACACCAGTCCAATAATACGTAAAATTCATTACCACTACATTATTTTTGTTAAATTTCCAATTCGTCAAGTAGATTGTTTTTTTTTAATGTAATAGTTGTGTGGCAAAACGATTTTAGCAATCGATTTTATTTAAGATATCCACTCGATTAATGAGCGATTATCCCAAATCGATTCTTAAAAATAGAAAAATCCCGTTTTAGGCATAAAATACAATTAGTACTTAAATTATTACTATTAATTATTTCTTAAAGTAATCTTAATAGATTTTTGGACATTATTTGACTACAACCAACTAAACAATTTCATCGAACCGTGGATAATTTCGCGCCGAATTATCTATCCGATTCAAAATTCAAATTTGGAATGCGTTCGCTATTCAAAACTATTTTGTATAAAAATAATAATGATTGAGTCTTTATGTTTGATAGTCTCAGAAGTATACAGAGTGCCTAGTATATTTTTATGTAAGTTTGTAACGCAAGTGTAGATAAATTTAGTTTCGGGGAACCAACGAATTTGTGATTATTCGTTATATTGCAATGAGTGTCGTACTGGCCCAGTGGCTAAAGGCCTCGCCTTGCCTGAGGTCATGGGTTCAAATCTGGACAAATACCAATGATTTCCATTTTCAAATTCATTAATGTACTTTCTAAGTATATTTTAGAAATCGTTGACAACGGTGAATGAAAACATCTATAAAATCTAAAATCAAATATAGTCTCAAATCGCCAACCCGCATTGAGCAAGCGTAGTGATGAATGTTCGTGCCTTCTCTGTATGAGAAGAGGCCTTTGCCTTGCAGTGGGACAATTATAGGCTGGTATTATTATTATAATTATATATTGAATAATGAGTTGAGAGTATGGTATGGTTAGGTTTTGAATTCGGTCGAGTTTGTTGTAATGTTATGAAAATTGGTTATTCTATACATACTTTTAAAATTTTATTTTTCTTCATTTTAAGAACATAAGTTTGGTTTGTATTTACATCTGCATTCCCCGAAAACTATTAATATCAATAACCTTGTGCGTATCTTCTTGCGCGGTACCTTTCCAAGCGAGTTATGGCATGGTTGTCAACCAACTAAGCTGAAAATCATCTAGAAGCATGAAATTTGGCAGAAAGGTTCCTCAAGTGACGTAATTGTGCAGTAAGAAAGGATTTTTGGAAATTGCATCCCTAAGGGGGTAAAAAGGGGTTTGAAAGTTTGTATGAAAAATCTAATTATTCTTATTTCTTATTAGATATTATTCTTATTCTAAGTAAACAATATAGGTTGCCATTATTAGTTTTTCGAAACTCCCAAATGACGATTTAGGGGATGTTGAAGTTTGTATGGAAGAATCTGATTTCTTGGGTCAATCAACATGAAACTTGGCACAAATACCAACCTAAATAAACAAAGGATTTCATTATTAGTTTTTCGAAACTACCCCCAAAAGATGATTTAGGGGGTGTTAAATTATTTTTGAAATATCGTATATTTAAAAAATAATTTAACACCCCATACACCATTGTTTTCAAATGTGGGGTTATTGCATAATACCCCACATTTGAAAATTTACATAAATACCCATCCTAAGTGAACCATAAAGGTTTTCATTATTAGTTTTACTTATCTAGTCCCAAAATACGATTTTTGGGAAGTTAAAGTGCTTTGAAGAATTTTATTTCCCGGGTTAATAAATTTGAAATTTGGCACAAATACCAACCTAAGGAAACAATAAAGGTGGTCATTATACATTTTTCGAAACTAACTCAAGCTAAGAATCTTACTGGACAGGGTTTCGTTTTTGACGTGGTTTTCTTGGGAAGCACTAAGGCACGATTTTGCGGCAATTCAACCTTTAAGGAAGTGAAAAGGGTAAAAATTAGTTTGTATGTAAAATCAAATTCTTTGGGGAAAAAGTTGATGATCAAAATTTACATAAAACATTTTGAAAACTCCCTCCCAGATTGGGTTTAGGGGTGTTAAAGTTTTTTTTGAGGCAACTCACTGCGCAATCTGACTAACATAAAATGATAAATAAAAAAATTTAATTCAAAAAATCTAAAAACCCGACTGCTTTGCAGTCGGAGCATACATCTGGTTTTCGTCAGCTAGCTCGCGAATATGTATCCTCCGACTGCACAGCAAGATTTTCTCCTTGTTTAAGTCTTTTTATTTCGCTTTTAAAGCAGTCGGGTTTTTAGATTTTTTGAATTAACTTTTTTTATTTATAACTTTTTAGTTATCTGTTTTTAAGATTTAGGTACATTTAAACATATATGTTTTATATTTTCGAAATCACCCCTTAAAGCCCTTTATTTTGATACACCACACGATGGGTTTGGAAGAAAAAAAAATTATCCTCCGCAATATGGCGCCCAAAATCTGCCATTTTTCTGTTTTCCAATTTCAATGTAGCCAGTGACACTCGCGGGGTTAAGACGAATCGAATGACGTATGAATCTTCAAAATCGGCCAACACGTTTGGTCTCTAGAACGCCACATAGGAACAAACATACATACATACATACATACTTACATACATACATATATATATACATACATACATAGACTGATAAACACATTACCCTCCTTCGGCAGTCGAGTAAAAAGAGAAGAAAGGAGTGAATAGCATATTTAGGTTGTTCAAAACTAGACCCTCAACGGCGCAAAAAGGGTTGATAAGTTTTTAGGGGAGGATTTTACTTTGTGGCCATAACCTAAAATGTATTATTGTTTAAGTCAAATAACGAATCGTCCCAATCCAATAAACCCACCAACCCCAAACCCAAATCCACGATACCCAGTTTTTAATAGTTTTAATAATATCTTATTTTTGGTTGCCTTTACTAACTGCATATAAGAAAATCATTTATAGGATAAACGAAATCACGCGAACATAGTCGCGGGCGGAGTGCTAGTCATACATAAACATACTCATATTTATACTGGTCATTCTGTATAAAACCGTCTGAAATGATCATTGTAAAACTCTCTTTTATATTAAAATGTGCCCGATAAAATATTTTGAATACCGACTGCATTCCAAATTTGAATTTTGAATTCTTTTACGTTCGGCGAATTCGGCGCGAATTTAGCCACGAATCCTATTTTTTTTCAATTTACTCTTCTGATAACATTATGAAAGCATTTATGTATAGTTATTACTATATATTATTACTATAAGTTGTTATTTTATTTTGTGCCTATAAACAAATTTTAATTTTAAAACAATACATTTTTGAAAATCACTTTTTTATTTAAATGAATAATTTTAAATAATCGAAATACACTTGATCGATTAGGCTGAATGTAGTTTTAATCGATTATGAGACGCGTGAATGGACAGCAAAAAAAAAAAACAACACCAAGGAAATGTCATGTTGCAAGGTTGCATCAAAATTTTAAGCAATTTTTTTCCAGATTTTGGCTTGTTTTTTTATGAATTTTTGTATGACAAATTAGGAACATAAGGACGCAAATGAAATAAGTATATCTTTGTGTTGTCCTTTTGCATCTTTTCAGCAAGGGAAAAGGTTGTTTATGTACATATTTTGAGCAAATCTAAATTGTCTACCATTTGGAAAGGTGTAGTAATTCGTATTTTGTACACATTTTGCAGTAGACTGACGCGGTTTAACCGAGCGCAACATGTAAATAAAGATATTTTTTTCAAATTTACTGTGTAATAGCTGCGTAAACTTATTTTTCTGAATAAATTCGAATGTTGAAAGTTCAAGTAAATTCCTGAATTTCATGACGTAATTTGCAACAACCTGTCGACTCAGCTGGTGTGTCATGTGTCAAAATCTTGTCGAGCAGAGTGGTTAATGAAACACACACGTAGCTAATCATAGACTGACTTTTATTCTCAAATTCATCCCAATAGACAATACATATATAATGCTAGGTTCTGACATAATTACCATAAATAAGATGATGGATGGAGTATTTTGATACTTATAACTAATAGTAATTACCGATACCATTAATAAGCCATAGTGTCACGCGTGGATCGCCGTTTTAGGCACTCAAGAGGACAACTACAGTAGTGGTTCTCAGGCGGCTACAACATATGGCATTCTCTACGACTCAATGCCATAAAAGCCGGCTAAAAGACTAAATTCTGGCAGCTGAGTTTATAATGATATCGCTCCGAGGTCGATATCATTATAAACGAAAGTAATGTGGCGATATCAGTAGTTTTTAGACAGTACATATTATAAAGTAGAAGAAGTCAACCCCAAATCCACACAGTTTGGGCAAGAAGTGTATAAAAAATTAGTCATCGAAAGAATAAAAATCTTCATAATTTTACTAATTCAAACTCACCCCAACAAATTGTACTAAGAACTTGTGATAACCTCCGGCCGCAATAATATCCTGACCTTTCAGAATCTTCAAATGTTTCTCCAACTGGAAGCGCAGCAGTGAATGTTGCCAGCGTCACCAGTGTCACGATCGTGACAAGACACAGCGTTAGCTTCATGCTTGCGCTGAACAAAATGCATAACATCATTGATTAGTATTTATTGATAGTATTATTGACATTTATATCTATTCTATCTTCTACATATGTCTGTGCTTATGTGATATGTACTTACAATTTTTAATCAGATCCAGTCCGCGTTAGATTGTACACTGCGATGAATACCAACACACTATTGTGAGAGTGAATGATCCTACACGCGATGAAGTGATAACCCCAGGTGACCTGATAGTGCATAATGCTGATAAACTTCAGAAAACAACTAGAAATAAGGGTACACACACACTCTCTCGCTTTGCTTAGACTTATCCCATCATTTGGTAATTCTTAAAAATGAGACTGGTAAAAATGAGCCCTTTCCTTAAGTTTGCCGTCCTTATCAGTAACACTATCAAATGGTGTTATAATACAACACTTGGGATTGCAATCTAGCGGTTCGATTTCTGGGGACCGTCCATTAATCACGTGAGGATGAAGGGGGGGGGGACTCGATGAAACTCTCTTTAGAAAGAGAAGAAGTTTGGTATTTCCTGGCAATTGCTGTAAAGTAGCCTTTACACTTGGCAAAACTTTTAGCAGATGTTTGTTAATTGCGTTTTCATTAATATAAATATCAAATGCGACCAGGATATCTCTCTGCCTTTCTTCTACAGATAGAACAATTGCTATAAAAAACGCATTGACGTGTTGTCGCGCCAGGCAGCTGCCCTAACGAAAAACAAAGTAACTGACATTTTTGGTCAAATGTGTTTTATTGCACTAAGTATAGGTAGTTTTACCTCGTAAGGAACATTACCACATATTTGAAATAGTTCTACATAATCCACTTTCTGAGGTTCAATTTGAACATTTTAACAAATAAAATAACTGCAGACAATTTCGCAGAAGATAAATGAAAATTTTAAAACAAAGTTAACTCTGATTAGAAAAGAAAATTAGCATTCAATCCAAAGTATCAACTTTGGACTAAATGCTAATTTTCTTTTCTTGTTTCAACGTCTATTGGGTTATCTACCACAAAGGGCAAAGTTCGTCGGCTCATCTTACCGCTTTGTCATCTCTACATGACACTGAAACACTCGTCTCACCACGCTGTCGTCTCTACATGACACTGAACGACTCGTCTCACCACGCTGTCGTCTCTACATGACACTGAACGACTCGTCTCACCACGCTGTCGTCTCTACATGACACTGAACGACTCGTCTCACCACGCTGTCGTCTCTACATGACACTGAACGACTCGTCTCACCACGCTGTCGTCTCTACATGACACTGAACGACTCGTCTCACCACGCTGTCGTCTCTACATGACACTGAACGACTCGTCTCACCACGCTGTCGTCTCTACATGACACTGAAAGACTCGTCCCACCACGCTGTCGTCTCTACATGACACTGACAGACTCGTCTCACCACGCTGTCGTCTCTACATGACACTGAAAGACTCGTCTCACCACGCTATCGTCTTTACATGACACTGGCAAAATAGTCGACATCGGCTCAGTTGCCAAAGAAGAAAAAAGGGGTAATTTTAGCTGTATTTTTTTTTGCAATTAGAATAGTTTAAATTTAAAACAAAATTAAAATGAAACTCAGTAAATACTGTTCCATATCAGTTGAACCTCTTTTTATTTATTTATTTCTTCAGACTGATTTCAAGTATTACAGGGACCATCCATGTACGTATACGCTTTAACTTAACGTTTTTAAAGTTTCCGCTGCTCCTGAAAATGTTACTGTTTGTAATTACTTTGTTAATCGCTAGGGCAGCTGCGGCTGATAGACCTCCGTAAACACAACTGCGATTTTTACTTTGTTGTTTTGTTTGTTGTTTTATGTTTGTATGTTACTTCTTACACAAAAAAAAAGAAATTAAAACAAAAAAAATAATAAAGAATATAATAACAAAAATCAAATAAAATCAATAAAAAATATAATCTTTTTTTTTCTTTTTTTTTTTCTACCTTTTCTTTTTTTTTCTTTCCTTATTTTAATTATTCTTAATTAAAATAAAGAATAATTATAACATCCTGTTACTGTCCCACTGCAAAAGGCTTCTTCTCATACAGAGAAGGCATGAGCATTAATCACAGTGCTTGCTCACGTACGGGTTGGCGATTTCAAACTAATTATAATAATAAGTCCGGCTTTCCTCACGATCTTTTCTTTTACTGCAGTCAGCAATGTCCATGATAAACTAAGAGGGCGATGGATGCGCCGACTAAAACGGTTGTTAGCTCGTGGATGAGATTAGTGGACTGTATAAAAAAGGCGGTTGGTTTCAAAGCCGTTAGGTATATTCAATACATTAGACTGTCCCGGACAAACAATGAGAGATTAGGAAGAGGTATCGACTGGTGCGGTGGAGTCCGTGGTAGCGAGTGTTCGCAGAACCGCGCCGCGTCGCCGCCGCACTGCGCACTCACACACCGATGCCGTGTCGGTCACGCAGAAGTGTGTGCAGCGTAGACGGCGCGCTCCGGCCGCCCGAAGTGTTGGGTGCATTTCCCAACATGCTGCCCGGGTTGAAGCGATGGCTTCAAGAAATCTGGAAGGGGGCAGATATGAGAATGTGCCCCTCAAAATGATGCTCCTCTTTAGTCACCTAAGTGACTCCCTCCATTGAGAGCTCTTCAAAATAAGGCTTCTCGTCGCCATTAGAGACCTGTGGATGAGAGTAGAATTAAGTGGCCGTCCAATGGAAACAGAAGGAATAGGAGTAGGAGAACCGTGGGGCGCACGGTTGGCGCAGTGGTTGAGCGATTGACTGCTGCGCTGCGTGTCGCGGGTTCGATTCCCGCACGGAACAAATATTTGTATGACCTACAGATAGTTGTTTCGGCTCTGGGTGTTTGTGTATGTGAGTTAATATGTTTGTAAACGCACCCACGATACAGGAAGAAATTCCTAGATTGGGGCAAAGTTTAAAAAAAAAAAAAAGTAGAAGAATTGTGGGGATTAGAGGAACAAAAATAGGATGGGAGTTTTAACTAACTTTATTAGAGCGAGGCAGCTAGCCATTTCTCATGAGTAAGTAAGATGAGCAATATTATGGTGGATCGTGTCTCTCGTTAATTGTGGAGCCAGCCCCCACTAGGATGAAAGACTGATGGAATCAGCCTTCAGCCCGCGGGAAACTGATCTACTGTATTGTCTTTCGACTGTAGGTAGTACACGCTTGAAGCTATAAATAAATAATGTTCGACAATAATATATTGTAAATGAGGGTATATGGAAATTAAGGTTGTGTATTAAAATATAAAAATACTAGTTCAATGAGGAAAGGTGAAGACTCCCTGTCTTTGTACCTGTATTTGCTGATAGAAACTTTAGGAAAACACTCACAAGACATGAACTGACAAGTTGCATTGAGTGTTCCGCCTGTGACTGAAGGTAACTTTGGCGTTCCTTCAGCGGCATGGTAACCACAAGCGTCAGTCGTCCTGAATGCAGCGTCTCCTAAATCTCTCTATTTACGGGTACATTTTGTAAGGGACAGAGTGTTCTTGGCTGCTACGGTATCTGATACCGTTGGATCCCAAAAAAAGGTTATAAACAAATGATGTAAATAACCCTTTTCTTTTAGTCGGGTAAATATGTTGATGTAGAATATGTGTTGTAAAGGAGGGTACATACTCGGAAAATATAGTGGTGTGTTTTATAAAACAGCAATAGGGCACCGTTTGGACCCATCGGGTACGCAACCCAAAAAATATTAATTTGAATGAGGACAGCCAGGCGAAGACTCCTTGTCTTTGTACCTGTATTTGAAGACAGAAACTTTACGACAACGCTCACAATACATGAACTGACAACTTGCATTGAGTGTACCGCCTGTGACTGAAGGTAACTTTGGCGTTCCTTCAGCGGCATGGTAACCACAAGTGTCAGTCGTCCTGAATGCAGCGTCTCCTAAATCTCTGCTTCTCAAGAGACAGAGAGTGCTTGGCTGCGATCTGCGACGGTATCTGAAACCGGGAAAAGAGAATTAAGAGTGGTTTGGTATTTACCTATGTTCAAAAACTGGAGAGAGAGTGAATTGGATTTAAGATCGAAAATTTGTTTCATTATTGTCATATTATAAAATTATATTTTAATTTGATATCGTTGATGTAGGTAGAATTGAATAACTTAATAAGTCTGGTTTTTGTGTATTATTAATGAATTATGTTCTTGTAAGTTTCTAGTAAGTCAGTTCTCTTGTTAAGGAAATTTATAAAAATGTCGCGGGTAGTTGCTGAAATGTTACAGTTTATTTTATTTTATATATAAGGTACTCCAACGACCTATTCACTAATACATATTATATTACATAAAATAACTTATATATCTATTACATAGTAAGGTGAATTTGTCACTTACAGAAGTACACAGCTTAATCATAAGTTAAAAATACATACAAAAGAACTTTTCCAAAGTTATTTAAAATAAACTAAACTTACTTACTCTAGGATGATAATATAAAGAACATACAAAGAAAATTCTGATTTACTTAATCAATAAATAAATAATAAATAATTTAATTTAATTTTGATTGTTTGTACACGTAAAACGACTGCAATAAACGTGATCAAAATGTTATGATGAATGGTTGGGATACATAAGTTTTTTACGGAATTGGTTAAAAGTGTCGGCAAAGATGTCAATGTTGCTGCTATTGTGGATTATATTATAATTAGTCATAAATCGGTTCATAGGGGCACTGCGACCAAGGTTTTTTCTTGATGAGGACACAGCAAAAATATCTGTTCTGCGTACAGATCTAGTTATAGTGCGCCTAGGTACAGTGATATTAAGTTCAGATAATAGCTCTGGAACATCGGACCGATTACGGATAATTTTGTAAAGAAATATCTGATCGGAGAGACTTCTACGTTGTTCCAGAGATATCATATTGAAATGGTTGAGTCTTTGAGGATAACTGGTATCTCGATCGCAACTAGAACATCTGAATCGAAGATACCTGGTGAAGGCCTCCTGTATACGTTCTATTCTATTGACATGGACGCGATATGTAGGATTCCATGCCGGAGATGCGTAATCCAGTATACTTCTAACAAGCGTGCTAAAAAAGAGTTTTAGGGTCGATATGGACCGAAACTCCGAGCAAGTTCTCTTCACAAAGCCTGCCATTTTAGTCACTTTTGATACGATTAGGTCGATGTGATTAATGAACGAAAGTTTACTGTCGAGCTGGACTCCTAAGTCACGGATGGTGCCAACCTTTTGCAGAGAAACTCCATTTAATCTATAAGACGAAGGTACTATATTCTTGTTACGCGTAAACGTCATGTGATAGCACTTGCTTACGTTAAGCGTCATCATGTTTAACCGACACCATTCCCGTATCGCATTCAGATCATTCTGAAGAAGTGATACGTCCAAGTCCGTTTTAATTTCCTTGTACAGTTTTAAATCATCTGCAAACATGGAACATTTGCTGTGTCGTACTGTGGAAACAATGTCGTTTACAAATATAAGAAATAAGATCGGCCCCAGGTGCGATCCTTGTGGTACTCCGGAAGTGGAAGAGTAGAACAGTGATTCGTATCCTCTCACAACCACTCTCTGCTTCCGCCCAGTCAGGTAGGAAGCGAACCATCTGAGCCATAGATTTAGAATTTTTTTGCTACGTACATACTATATCTATGATCTGAGCAGTTGACCGGCTATTCCAAAATTTTCTAGCTTCATTAAAAGTATATTGTGGTTAACTTTATCAAAAGCACTGCTGAAATCTGTGTAGATAGAATCAACCTGTACACGCGAATCCAGAGATTTAGCAATATCGTTGATGTAGTGAACCAAATTAGTGGTAGTAGATTTACGAGCTCGGAAGCCGTGCTATTCAGAGGCCAATTGCGCATTAGTATGCGAAGACAGTACAGGACAAACCAACGCTTCAAACAGCTTTGCAAAGATAGAAAGAAGAGATATGGGGCGATAATTAGAAGTATCGCTGGGTTCTCCCTTCTTAAAAATAGGTACCACGTTAGCGATTTTCCACTCAGTGGGGAATTTAGATGTTTCGATAGAGCGATTGAAAATAAGTTTGAGTGGAAGAGCCAGATTGGATGCACATTTTTGGACAAATAGCGGGGGAAGGCCATCAGGACCCGGACCTTTGGAGGTGTCAAGTTTCTTTAATTCTTTTGATACTTCTACTTCTGTGAACGCAATTCTGCTTAGAGCGAATTATTGATAGTTATGATGCGAGTAAGTATCAGGAGGAATCGACTTATTGGATGGTATGAAGTTGGATGAAAAATGTGTGGCAAATTGATTGCTTATTTCCTCACCAGAAGAAGCACTATTGTTGCCCAAATGCATAGTAGCGGTTATGTCATTAGCCTTTGATTTCTTGGCTTTAACGAATGACCAGAATAGTTTCGGGTTTTGCGCTATATTTTTTTCAGTATTGCTTAAATAAGTTTTATATCAATTTTTAATCATAATTCTTGTGCGTCCGTTTAACATTTTGTATTCGTAATTATCTCTAGGATTTTTGTATTTTTTATAGCGAATTCTAATTTTTTCCTTTTCGTTCAAAAGTTTAATTAACGGCCTAGAAAACCACCGCGGAAATGTACTATTCTGAAGTTTGGACAGAGGAACATGTTCTTTAATTAAAGTATAAATTTTTTCGTACAACAAGTCAACCATTTCGTCCGCATCAGTAATTTCAGAAAATATTTTAGTCCAATCTATTACTCTAAGTTTCGCCTTAATCAACGTATAGTCAGCGCGTTTGAAGTTATACTTCGAAGTTATTTTGGTTTTTAACGGTGCTGGTGAACTATTAGTGACAAAAATTTCTAGGGGGGGTGATGAACATCTACTTTTGACATCGGGTTATTGCATTCGCTTACACTTACAGATAAGTTTGATAGAATCAGATCCAAGGTTTTATTGTAACAGTTTTTCACAACATTAGCTTGCAACATATTGTTTTCGGACATGAAATCAACAAGAGAGTAGCCTAACCTATTGGTGTAATTGGTGGGAATTGTACATGGAGGGCTAAGAGTATTGTCTATGTTCCAACTTATGAAGCTAAGGTTGAAGTCTCCAGCAATAATTGTATTTTCATTTGTAGATTCTATCAGTGTAGATACATTGTCCAGGAATGAGTCAAGTTTGATTTGCTGGACCGGTGGGGGTAGGTAGACAGAGCAGATGTTCAAATTACGATGACTCTTTCCCTTAGTAATTCTAAGCCTGACCCACAGATCCTCGATGTCAGATTCCCATTTCGGCATACGTACGGAATCAATGAGCCTAGATACAGCAATCAGAACACCACCACCCCTCTTGGTTCCCAGAGCAGTTGAAGATCTATCTCTGCGGTAGACACGATAACTAGAATCGAATATTTCGCCGTCTTTTATACCATCGTCCAGCCACGTTTCGGTTCCAATTATTTAACATCATAGAAGCCCGACTGTGCCGCCAACATAACAGTATTAAGTTTGGTTTTTATTCCTCTGAAGTTCTGGTAATAAATGGTGAATTTTTAAGTAATTGCATGGTATTACTGCATAAAATCTAGTTTAAAATTATAGCAGAGCAATGGCATCCAGACTTTTAATGTGTTTTGCCTGGTGACCGTCGGCTTTTCTAACAAGGACTTTGCCGTCGCGTACCCAAACGTATAAATACCCCTTTTCACGTGTAGCTTTTCTAGTTTCCGCGTGTATTCTTTTATTCAACGGCGACAAGTGTTCCGATACAAATATAGGCCTGATAGCACCACCGTAGCCCAGGTGTTGAGTATTGAGTTTTTCTTTAGAGTGGGCTCTGTTAAATTGTAATACAGACACCAGAACTGAATCTCTTATTAATGTGCTTCGCAATCTGACAACAACTGCTCTTGGGTTTTTGCTTTCTGGGTCTAATTTCCTCACGCGCACGACGGACAGAATGTCGTCTTCCTTGAGCGTGGCAGACACAGCGCTGCCCAGCTGAACCACTGTTTTGACCAAGTTTTCAGCTTTATTTTCTGGTAAACCATTGATCTCCAGATTTTGCTGCCGAGAATTTTGTTCGATAAAATTTACTCGAATTGCCAAATCAGAAACCGTGGCCTTGAGATCTTCATTCTCCCTATGTATACTCTTGTTTGCGCTCTTGCATGCATCCAGTTCCGTACTCATACGGTCAAATTCAGAGCTCATAAAATTTACAGAATTCTCCAAGCCTCGCAACATATCTTTGATGCCTCTTAATTCACCAGTAATACAGGCTTTTATGTTCGCGGAAATCTCAGAAGACAGAACTGAACGTACCTATTTCCTCGCGAATTGTATCTAATAGTTCAGTTTTGATCTCAAACGGCTGCGTTTTATAACTAGTCTTTGGACTTTTTCGTTAGCCATTGGAATCGAAATAAATGAGCAAACTCGTAAATATATTGAAAACCAGCTTAATTGAGGCTTTAATCTAACTAAGTTAGTTAGATTAAAGCTAATAAATGGTGCAAAAAAATGGGTCACCTGCGCACAGGTAGGCAAGTTGTTTGTCGCCGAGCGATCAGCTGTTATAGATATGAAGTAAACAATTATAATGTGTTATGAAAATGACTGATTATAGCTTTTTAGGCATGAAATATGATTTTGGAGAAACATTCAAGGCGAATCAATGAAAATCAAGGAAATCAGACGTGTCACTGTGAGACTGAAATGAAGCTTTTATGATAGCACTCACTTAAATATAGCTATTTAAACATAGGAAATAAGATGAATAAAGGTATAAATAAGGGACAAATTGGAACGAACTCACTGAATGTCTATACTATCCACTGGATTGACGATGATCGGCAAGTTCTTTGTCCGTGACTCGAACGTTCGACGGGTTCGATGTCCGTCGTTGGTCGACCTCTTGACGGTTTCTTCTCCTCTGGGCGTGTGCGGGTCCTCGGCGAAGTCTCCTGAGCAAGATGTTGACTCCTGCTGGAACTGCCGCTGCTGTAGACCGCAACTGTAGACCGCTGCTTCGAGGTAGTCGAATTTTTCCCGGAGACCGTTGAATTTAAATAAACGGCGAGATACTTGAAGTACCAATGTTAGCTCTGAATTGAGAGTATTGAGAGGTGTCGACTGGTGCGATGGAGTCCGTGGTAGCGAGTGATCGCAGAACCGCGCCGCGTCGCCGCCGCACTGCGCACTCACACACCGATGCCGTGTCGATCACGCAGATGTTTGTGCAGCGTAGACGGCGCGCTCCGGCCGGCCGAAGTGTTGGGTACATTTCCCAACAACGGTCGTCAACTACAATCTTAAGACGGCCATGCAGCATCGAGACGTAGTCGTCATAGAGGCCTTGCTCACGCTGGCGAAGTCCCTGGTCAGCAGACATCACCAAAACACCACCTAACAAGTCATCCAAAAACTCCAACTCAAACACATACCCAAACCATCACCCTGTCTAAACCACAGGTCTAAACACTATAAAGCAAAAAATTATATATATATTTGTAAAGCAGCATGGTGGAGCGCGTCAGTCATACACACCTTAACGTCCTAACGACGGGGTTCTATAGCCGGGACTGGTCTGCTCGCACTGCCATGCAGCGTTGCCAGAAGGTTAAATTTTTTACATTTTTCGTAACTTTTGACCCCCTCGCGTAACATGTAAGTAATTTTTATATTTAAGGCAATTTTCGTAACTTTTGAGAACAACGAGATTTGTAATACTAGATTTTATTTACAAACAGTTTACGAACGCATCCAAAATAAACTGGCGCGTCTAGAAACTATTTCACCCCATATCAAACTCAGAGATGGTTCTGAATGAAACGCGCCATGACAAAATAAAACTTATTATGCATTTCTTAAAACTTGATTTTAATTGAGCGTGTGCGCGTACGTTTCCTACTTTGCGAATTCGCGCGGTTTCGTACTAGAAGTTCCGGTGATTACCAAATGTAGGTTTGGTAAGTTTAGCGGTAAAGTTTCTCAAATTATCGAGATTCTAGTGCCTATCTTTAATGTATTTGTCGGGTCATGTCATGATTTGTTTACTTACACAAGTACCTTGTTTGGTACTGGGTAGAGTCTTGGTGGTATGGTGTCGATATTGTTCATTATAGAGCGACAGTGATCGTTCGAACATGGCCGTGGCAACATGCTGCCTGGGAATTACCTGTGTTTCCTTTTAAGTCCAGAGTAGTACAAGTTACAGCAGATATTTCTCTAGTTTACCCGTATCCCAAATTCTGCGCCCACGGCTGTAATCTTACACCGGTATGTCACTAGGTAGGTCAAATCATGATCCTATATACCTGGACCTGACATATTAATAAGTACCTATATGTCAAAGTTAGCAACTTAAACTAATAAAAATATCTTAAGTATAAATATTTTATTGCAGGTGCAAGCAGGTAAAATTTCTGTAGAAAGTGTAGATTAAAACCTCACGATATTATAAAAAACTAATGCTAAGTTGGTGGATTTTTTTTGGTCTCCAAAAAAGAAAATTTAAAAAGTATAGAACAAAACTTAATGAAAGCGATTCACTAGTAATCAATTTAATACACAAATCATCGTCGATACTGAAAGCTTCTTTGTTTTTTTTTTTTGCATTGATGCGATTTTGTCCTTTTAATAACAGCCCTCTTAAGAACAAATGGTAGAAAATTATTATTAGGGGGTTCTATACATAGTGAATATTAGTAGTTAGTTCAGTGTAAAACTAACAGATGCTATGATATAATTTAGGTGATGATAAGTTAGGTGATAGAGACTAGATAGTGACAACTGTGAAGATGGCGCTGCGAGCAAATGAAACTAGAGCAAAGATTACTATTATAAACTAGAGTCTGTTTTATCATAAGATTAAATACACCATTAGACATCATAGATTCCTTTATATTCCGTCAATTTCTGACATCAATTTGCCTCCGGCCTCAAAAAAAAAGAAATGAAAAATAAAAAAATGTAACTTTTACAGCAAAAATGTAACATTTTAGGAAATGAAACGTAACTTTTGACTTAAGGGCCCTGGCAACACTGCTGCCATGCATCTTCCCCGAAAATGTACCAATAGATATAAGAAAACAAAATAGTAAATAACATAAGCAGTGTATCAATAGAAATAAGTAACAAAATAGTTAATAACATTAATATAAGTAGTAAATAGAAACTAAAATTGTAATGCCGGTGTGTGAGATATATATATATATAATATTTAGTGAGGGATGAACTCACGTAGACTTAAGTTAGTTAAGTAAGCCCAAAAATAATGTCCGACGTAGGAGTCAGACAAACAAACAACAAACAAACAAAAACACTATAAAAAACCGGCCAAGGGCGAGTCGGACTCGCACACGAAGGGTTCCGTACCATTATCACAAAACACTGCATAAAAATCACGTTTGTTGTATGGGAGCCCCCCTTAATTTATTTTATTTTAATTTATTAATTATTATTTTTTGAAGTAAATATACAACTAAACATTCTGTGAATATTTCAAGCGTCTACCTGTTGCCGTTATTAATATCGAGCAAAAAACGGCAAAAATATCACGTTTGTTGTATGGGGGCCCCCCTTTAATATTTACTTTATACTGTTTTTAGTATTTGTTGTTATAGCGGCAACAGAAATACATCATCTGTGAAAATTTCAACTGTCTAGCTATCACGGTTCATGAGATACAGACTGGAGACAGACGGACAGACAGACAGACAGACGGATCGCGAAGTCTTAGTAATAGGGTCCCGGTTTTTACCCTTTGGGTACGGAACCCTAAAAATATCGCGGTGTGCCACATGTCCGCGGTAAAATAGAAAAAAAAAAAAAAAAAAACTTAGAAAGTACATATGAATTGATAAAGTGACATTGGTACTTGCCCGGATTTTAAACCACGACCTCAAGCACGAGAGGCCAGGTAGAACATAATATAAGGCAAAATAATTAATTTAATTGTTAATTGTGCTGTTACTTAAAGCCAACTTGCACCTCATACAGAGAAGGCAACAGCATTAATTACCGAGTTTTCTCAAGGTGGGTAATAGTTTTCAGACTTACATTACCAAGAGTCCAAGTTTCCTCACGATGTTTTCCTGCACCGAAGTTAGTGAAGTCCAAGATAAACTCAGAAAGTTTATCAACTCAGAATGTGCCTACATTATGCATAAAAAAATCACTAGTGCAGGCAACAAATTCAGAAAATATCCAATTTAGTCACAGCTTTTATTTAGTTTCACCTGCCCCTATTCAGGACTCGCAAGTTAAAGTTGATCCAATTCCCGGTGTTCATCATCATCATACCAGCCGAAAGACGTCCACTGCTGGACATAGGCCTCCCCCAAGCGACGCCACATTGACCGGTCCCGGTGTTCGATTGATATGAAATGTAAGTATTGCACACACGTTTGTTTCTTGTGACAATGCATTTTATTAATACAAAAAAAAAACAAAGTACTTGTTTTAATGTTTATTGAACCAAATGGCTACATTCATCTTTAATTAACAATATTTTTAGCATCAATGTCACGTCGTCCCGTTTGATTTGCTTAAATATTTTGGCGGGGTCTGAGAGTTCTGGAAGTGAAGCAAAGAAGGATGCGTCAGTGCTTGTTTGATGCAAAAATCTATGAAATGTCCTAGTATCAGGACGAACTTTCAGAGAACAGGGGCCGTACTATAACTTGTCATCGCCATCATAATTCCATTGTGGAAAAGAGATAGTCGTCTACGTCATGTATAGCTCCGTCTCTCTCGCACAGTGGAACTATGATAATTTTGACACATCAGAGTAAGGCTCCTGCTCGGTGCGCATGTCGTGATAAATATATCATCCAGTCGTAACGCGGTAGCGGGAATGACTGCACATGTATAACCGACTTTTTTAAATTGGTTTAAAATTTGTTTGATGTGCAAAAGATTCGGTTGTACGAATCGTTGGTTATTCTTAGACCTGAGAAAAACACTCTTGTGTATTTCTCAGGTCATAATCAAAGGTCGAAATCAGATATCAAGGTGTTGAGGTGGCGTCACGGTGTCTGGGTGTTGTACGAGTAAGTACCCATGCCCCTTGGGAAAGTATCCCACTTATGCTGACGTGTGTTTCATGAGCCTGGCGGCTCCGCTGGTGGCACACGTCACCACGCACCCCTGAATGCGTAAGGTTGTACTAAGACGACCCAAGGACCCACGTTTTATGACCATCAAAGAAATAAGAGGGGGAATTTTTCTTGGAAACTCTTCGTTATTCTTGGTGTCGGTTGTCGCCATGAATTGGTCTTCTTGTGTTTTCTTGACGTCTTTTGCCAAACAGGGTCTGTTTTGCTAACATTGACCTTCTCCTTTCTTCTGCAGAGCTTTATGAATTGTAGTACTCGTGTTGTGGCTCGCCATAACCTCGTCAATGATGAAAATCTCTCAGGATCTGGTGACGAGAGGGTGACGCTCGTGGCTGTGGTGAAGTCCGTTGTCTTTTCTTCACCGGTAGCTTCCTTCTTGAAGGTCCTTGCCGTTGGCCAATGAGCTTCTTCTTTACTTAGAAAGCCTGGCCCGGTATACCAACGATGATCACTGTTGAAGTCTTCCGGTACGTCGCGTGTCGCGTCATCTGCTGGATTCTGCGCTGTAGGGACCCATGTCCAGTCTTGAGGTTTGGTGAGATCTTCTAACTCCGCCAATCGATGAGCCACAAATGTCTTGAAGGTCCTCGAGTCCGTCTTGATCCATGAAAGTACAATGCTGGAGTCGGTCCAAAATGTCTTCTTGTTTACTTTCAGGTCCATTTCTTCTTCGACTGAATGCGCCAGTCTGCTTCCTAGGAGGGCCGCCTGCAGCTCAAGTCTTGGGATCGATACTGGTTTCAATGGAGTGACTCTTACTTTTGCTGCCACTAAGTTCACGTGATAGGTTCCACTTTGATCTTCAGTCCTCCAGTATACTGTAGCTGCATATGCCGTCTCACTGGCGTCTGTGAAGGTGTGCAGCACCCCCTCGGTGCGATGTGGCGCCAAGCATCTCGGTATCTGAAGGTCTTGGAGTAACTTCATCTTTTTCAAATAGTTGTTCCATGCTTCGTATTCCTTTTCTTCTATTTCGTCGTCCCATCTGACGCCGCTCCGCCAGATGCTTTGAAGCAACTTCTTTCCTTGAACGAGTACCGGTGATGCTAACCCCAATGGATCGTAGGTTGACATTACTGCACTGGTTACTTCTCTTTTACCTACGGTACTTGGAACCCTTTGGCTATTTCTTCTGGTGTGTTCCGGAGGTTTGCCCTGAAGCCGATGGAGTCTCGTTCTGTGAACCAACGTAGTCCCAGTGTCTTCTCTTCCTTTTCACCAAGGTCTACTTCTGTTTTTTCAGTTGCTTCTGTTTTCATTTCTTCCAGAAGTTCTGGTCGGTTCGAGGCTCAACCCCTGAGTTCGAAGCCCGCTTGCTTATGGATGAGTGAACCTCATGTGTTGTCACTCTTTTGAAGTCTTCTTCTTCGTGGAAACTGTGAAGGTAGTCGGTCATGTAATGATTAACTCGACTGCCTTTGCTGCTTATGGATACTATTCCTTGTAGTCGGCCGCGTTTCTATTCTTCACATAGATTGCTGTGCTCGGAGATGATGTTGCGCCGAAGATGACTGATAGCATTCTGTACTTCTTGGGCGGCACGTCGCGTCGGTCTCCTCACAGGAACCTCAAGCTGTCTCTATCTTCTGGTCTGATGCGGACTTGCAAGAACATCTCCTTGATGTCAGCTGCCACTGCGAAGGGTCCTTGTCTGAACCTCAGCAGGACTCCAAAAAGTGAATGCAGTAGATCTGGTCCCGGTAGTAGAGCGTCGTTGAGGCTTCTTCCTTTGGACTTGGCGGCAGCATCGAAGAAAATCCTTATTTTGTTCTTTAGAGGGTGCACCACGGTGAAATGAGGCAGGTACCGAGTTTTCTTGGACTCTTCTTGTTCATCAGGTGCTTCTTCTGCATACTTGCTGTCGATTGTACTCAGTCTTCAAGTGAGGCTCCTTGTCTATGTTCTTCTCAATGTTGAAGAGGCGGTTTTTGGCAGAAGTGTAGCTCTCCGGCATCGGTTCTTCTTCGTTCTTCCACAGGAGTCCAGCTTCAAAACGACCATCTTCTAGTCTTCGGCAGGTCTTCTCCAGGATGGCGAGTGCTCTTCTCTCTGACTCCGTAGTAGGTCTTCTAGGTTGTACCCCGAGAGCTTCGATTGCGAAATGTTCCTTAAGGGCCTGGTGCATCTCTTCTTCTGGCGTGTTGACGTGTAGGCACATGTTCAAGAAGTGTACTGGTCTTGCACTTCTACCATCAGTTCCATGGAGCACCCAGCCAATCCCTGTTTTCGAAGCAACTGGTTCGCCTGGTCTCCCTCTTCTTATTTCTTGAGTCACGATCAGCTCCCAGTTATCTTGACCGATGAGCAGCTGAGGTGATTCCCCTTCATAGTGTAGAGAATCGGCAATCTTCTTCAAGTGTGGGTATTCTTGAATCTTTTTCTTGTCTAGGAACTTTGGTGTAAGCTTCAAATCATCGACGGTCCGGACTCTCTTCAAAGTCTTTCTGTTTTCTTGATGAACCCCTTTTATCACGAGTTCTAGCACTTGAGAGTCCTTCTTCTTTATCAGCTTTCCTCCTACTGTCTCAATGACCAGTTCCTCCCTTTGTCCTTGAACGCCGATTTCTTCTGCCACCTTATTGTCCAATAGTGACACAGCCCAAGTAACACATAAGCAAGATAAAAGTACACATTTTGCATATTATACAGTTCAAAGATGAATATAGTTTGTATAAGAGCTTTGGGAATAGCCAAATGCTGAATTAGGTTGAGTTCGGACCCTTAAAATTCTTAACGCTTAATAAATTCTGTATTTCTGTCCTTACCTTCTTAACGCTTAATAACCAGTCACCGTAGGATTATTATACAGACGTTATTTAGCATTACGCGTTTCAGGTTGCTTAAAGCTGAAAAACAGCCCCGTCGGTAGCATTTGTCTGAATATCCATAATCTGTATTGCTATTATAAAAGCATTACTAAGCTATTAGCGTTTGAAACAGCTCAATGCTGAATAAAGTATCACCTTCTGAATAATATTGTTACATAATTCTATTAAACAGCTTGATACTGAATAATTGCTTTTATTTTATCTTCAAACTGGATAAGATTCTATGTTTTACTAATTATTCAGCTGCTGAATAAATAATATTATTTATGTTTTTATTAAGCTTTTTCCTGTTTAATAGAGAGTTTGGAACTAACTTATTCAAATTAAAGACCATGTGTATGTTGTTATAGCGCCCATAGCTTAATACCAGCTTAATTAAAATATTATTGACCGTATTTATTTTTTGCGTTATTTAATATGAATCGAAAATCGTGGAAAAAACGTAAGAGAACTGGTTACATCAAAAGAAAATTGTTAAAAGAATATTTAAATATCAGCAATAGTAAATGTCCAAGAGTTTCTGGTCATTAAAAGATTTATGAAAATAGTTTGAATAAAACTGAACCCGGTCCCAGCCAGCATGCGTGGTTGTCGTGCAATGAAGAGGGTTCCGTCCCTCAAAAAGTCAAACAGCATTGCGATTCACACAAGATGAGAATGCATCTGATGGCATTGTACAAATATCGAAGAAGAACAATGTAGATACATGAAAAATTTGATATTTCGAGAAAAATTTGAAAATGGGCTTTCGAAAAAAGATCACACAAGTAGCACTAAAGGATTTGGCAGAAATATTAAATCAAAGATTCCCAGACATTTTACCTAATGATCCAAGGACAATTTTAAATACACCGAGACAAGTCATTAAAGTCTATTGAGCAAGATGAATACTGGCACAATGGCGTCATTAAGACACTTAAAAAATATTGATTAACACAAACATTTTGCCAGAAAACATATCACTGAATATAAACATGGAAGGTCCTCCAATTTTAAATAGTCCTTTAGAAAGAATTTCGGCCAATTTTAATAGAAAAAGAAATGATTATTTTATTAGCAGAAGGTATTACAGTACAAGAAAATAAAATTTACGTTGTGATAAGATATTTTATTTGCGACTCTTAATTCTCCAACATGCACATAAATTTCTTCAAGTTTTTTCATGATTTTGTCTTGACTCTCCATAATATGTTGTGGTTTCGCGTATATATTCTTGATTCCTTCTAGAGTCTGTACGTCTGGTGTCCATCAGTGCCAAGTGACAGCTGCACGGCTACATTTTCAATTTGCCTTGAGGTTCAGTTCAGTTTTCAATTTGACAGTTTCGGGTGGCTTGATGTACTGGCGTTTGTACATAAAACAAATAACAAAACACGGATTAAACAAGGGCCCAGTCCACACCACACACGCGAAATCTATAGCAGATTTCGTGTGTGTGGTGTGCACCACATTTTTAATCATAAATGAGATTTTCTCGAAAAAAAATGCAAGCAAAGACGCTATAATTTTAAATGTAATTAATTCAGTGAAAGCCGGGCGTGAAATTCCACAATAGAAAAGGTTTTTGTTAAATCGATTAGAGAACCCTAAAAATCTGAATAATTTAGAAATGTGATCAACTATATAATTGATATTCAGAAGTTAGTGTACTGAGACTACTTTTTTCAAGTTATAGCTTAGTAACAAGGCATGTGTGCACTTTTATTCAGCATTATACACCAAAACAATCGATCGCCATTAAAAATCTTTGTAATATAAACTTTCACGGAATTTACGACATACCAAAATGCTTAATCTTACAACTACAACATTTTCAACTCGATTCAAGTTATTTTGTTGGATTAAAATTGCTAGTATTAGCTATTTCGTCACAAGTACTTTTTTCAGACCTATTATGTATGTATGAAAATACTATTTACTATCTATTATCTAGATTATTAACGCGGCGCGTAATAAATAATGAAAAAAAAACATACTATTCACGACAAAATTACTTGCGCACTAACAATTAACATATAGCAGACCTCTAACTTGTAAATTAAAATTTACTTACCGATTTTATAAGTTCACCATGTCAAATCACATTTAAATTCGACATCGACATTAAAATATTTAATCCAATTGAATTATTTTCACAATTTGTATGAATATTGTTTGTAAAAGTGTGAACAATAATTTAAATGCTTAATAAATTCTGAATACAATAATCAATTCGATTAAGCTGAGTAACTCAGTTGTAAGAGCTTAATAAAAGCAATGTGAGCTGTTATTCAAAGGTTATTAAGCTAATTGAAACGTTATTAAGCTCCTACTCAGGTCTTGCTCAGATGTTATTCAGCGTTAAGCATTCAAAATTGGGGCCCTTTTTGCTTGAATAACAGCTGAATAGACAGGTACTCAGACGTTATTCAGCTTACTATTCAGCTTATGCTCTTGATGATTGCTCTTACTCAATCTTTATTCAGCACGTTTGTGTTACTTGGGAGTTGACCCTTCATCCATGAGGGCCAATATCTTCTTTGATCCTTTTGTCCCGAAGACTTCCATTGGTGCTATCTTCAGGTATGCTCTCGCGTTGTGGACTGCGTTAACCGACTCAGTGACGTTTGCTACCTCTTGTGGTGCTTCCTTTATCTTTTCACTTGAGGATCTTTCTCCAGAATCGACGAGTAGCAGATGATGATGCCATCTCATGCATTCCTTGCACGATGGCTTCCTGCAGCTCTCCTTTCTATGTTTTCCTTGTAGACACTTGAAGCAGCGCGACTTTTCTTGACTTCTGCCCAACGATCTTGTACTGATGCCTTCAGGAACTTCTGACACTCCATGAGAAAGTGTTCGCCCTCACACATGGGGCAAGTCTTCTCAGAACTTCTTGAATCCTTTTCTCTGTAGTTCTTTTCTTTAATTGAGTGCGCCGCTTGACGAAGGGTTCTTCTGTAGCCTCCCTTTTCTTCTGAAGTCGCGAAGGTTCCACATTTGTCTGCTTCTATGTTCAGGAACCTAGATACCAGCGTCAGATCGGAGAATTCCCCTTCTTCTGATGCTGCAGTGAAATCGTACCAACGGAATTTCAGGATCGTCGGAATCTTCTCTATGATTTTTTTCACCGTCTCAGGTGAATGTAGGTACTGTGGCTTCTTCAGTCCCTTGATGGCTGCTACGCTGTTGTTGATCTGGCTTGCGAAGATGCATATGTCCCGTGGCCCTAGTTCAGGCCATGGTAAGGGGCGAAAGGGCATCGGGAGCTATCACCTCCTTCTGCGGCTTCGCAGAAAGAGGTGTGTGAGTATTACTAAGCATTACTGCTTAGTAATGCTCGCGAAGGAGGTGAAACGCGTGAGGGAGATGGACCGAAGACGCCGTCACGCCCCTAGCCACCGCAGGAGAAGCCCTGGGCGTCGGACAGTCACAGGCCGATTCCCGGCCACCGTAGGCGCGGGCTTGCGGACGGCGAGTAATGGGTAGCTCGCCGTTCGATAAGGACCAAGCCCGAGCCGACGGCGTGACACAGAGTATCAGCAAAAACTGACGGGGTCCGCTAGTCAGTAAAAGTCTGAGACACGCTTTGGAATGTACCTGTGCCGCATAGACCACCGCAGCCTTTTATTTTTGGAGTTATGAAATAAATCATCTAATGATTCTCCCGCTCTGGGTTATCGGGTCGAGCTGTTCTTTTTCCAATAGGAGTTTCGTCATGCTAGTCCACCACGTAGCTCTCGTATGTGCAACTACCCGAACAAAAGTATCTTTGCGTACCGTGGCGCGGCGGGTAACGGGTTTGGTTTTCTGACCCTTGGTATGCTTAGGCCGCCACTGTCACCACTCCACATTGTAGGTATCTAGCACATTCGATATCTACGCAAACGAAATATGAAAAAAAAAAAAAAAATATAACAAAAAACCCAACTGCTTAAAAAGCGAACTAAAAAGACGTAAACAAGAAGAAAATCATCCTGTGCAGTCGGAGGATACATATGCGCGAGCTGGCTGACCAAAACCAGATGTATCCTCAGACTGCACAGCATGATTTTCTTCTTGTTTACGTCTTTTTATTTCGCTTTTTAAGCAGTCGGGTTTTTTGTTATTTTTAAATATTTTTTTTATTTACAACTTTTTAGTTATTTTTTTTTAGAATTAGGTATATTGAAACATCAAAAAAAAAAACAAAAAAACATCAGCCTATTAATGTTCCCACTGCTGGGACACAGGCCTCCTCTCTGATTTAAACATATAAGTGTTATATATTTTTGTAATCACCTCTTAAAACGCTTTATTTTTAATACCCTACACAATGGGTTAGGACGAAAAAAAAATAGGGCCCCCACAATATGGCGCCCAAAATCCGCCATTTTTCTATTTTCCAATTTTAATGTAGCCAGTGACATTCGCAGGGTTAAGACAAATCGATTGACGTAAGAATCATCAAAATCGGCCAACGCGTTTGGTCTCTAGAACGCCACATAGGAACAAACATACATACATACATAGACTGATAAACACATTACCCTCCTTCGGCAGTCGGGTAAAAAAAGGAACCTTTTATGCTTGGCTAGTCAAGTACACGTGCTCGTGTTGGTATACTCCATCAAAACTACAGGAATCATAACAAAAAAAGCAAATTGGTTTTTTATTCCTGCGTTTATTTATTTTAATCGGAAAGGATTACAATTAGTTTTATTTTAAATGAGTGAGTGAGCTATTAAAAGAAACAAGTTGATTTAGATATATCTGAAGTGTCATCTCCGGAACCGCTGCACCTATTTCAAAAAATCATTCACCATTTGCAAGGTATATTATTCGCGATGCATAGGCTATACAAGATGTCCGGTAATTAATGGATAAATAACCTTGAAATAACTTAACATATTGGACTATTTCAAGGTTATCCAATCATTACCGGTTACCTGTATTTTGTGTAGAGTTTTTCAAGTGGGCGTGGATGGCCAAATCCGAAACTATGAAGAATAACGAAAAACACTCAAAGGAGTCTCGAGCCCGATTTTAAAATATTAAAAAAAGCATTTATTTAGTTGGCGGCACATCTTTAGTTTCACCACCGCGCATAAAAAGAGCAATTATTTGCAAAATACTTAATGGGAATTATATCCGTCTCAATTCAGTTTTTTTATATTTTATTCGGACCGTCCCGCTCAAATAATGCTGGATGTATGCTGGGTGGGTGAATAGCCCACAAAGTTCTATGTGACATAAGAACATTTTAGTTTCACGGATAGGAGTGACACGCAATTTCAGATTTGTCTCTTTCTGGATTTTTGACAGTTTCTTCCCCTTGACATTATTTTTTTCTTGGTTGAGGCAACTATCTTGGTGATATCGCGTGGATTTCTCGAAGAAATTATATCTGTTGAAAAAAGAAAAAAAATCAGTAGAGCTTGTAGATAAGGTACAACAGCCACACGGGTCGATCTTCAAGGTTAAGCAACGCTTGCCGAAGCAGGTCCGAGTATGGGTGACCATCTATTACATACCAAAAGACTGCCACTGCTGGGAGGCAAGCCTCATTCTTGACAGGGAATGGGCTGTAAACCAGACTGCTGGGACGCCTCATTCATGATAGGGTATGAGCTGTAATCCACCACGCGGGACCAGTTTGGATGGGTATATGTCTTTGAATGTTTAGTTCTAGGATATGCCGGTTTCCTCATGACGTTGTGAGAGTCGTTTTGAGAGAGAACGATGAAATAATTACACAAAGCAAAGCGCCTGCCTGAGATCGAACCCAAGATCTTCAACTCGTAACTAAGAGCCGTAACCACACACATCCTCCGCTTATTTTCTTTAATTTCTACACAAGAATTGCGATTGTGGAAAACAATATAGAAATTGTATTCTAACTAGACAAAGACAAAGATAAGACAAGACAAAGATATTTTGTTTCAACTAGGCCACCAAGCGGCACTTTTGAACGTACATAAAAATGATTCTACCGTGCATTCGGAAAGTAGCTTGTTATGGAGAAGAATGCACAAGATACTCCTACATACGCACACTTTTTTTTTTTTTTTTTACAATATTTAGGAACATAGGTACATATATAGTTATTAGTTCATATATGTGAGGACAATGCACCCAGAATAGCACTACACACTATACCACCTACAGACATAAGGTATTAGAAGTACTCACACATGTACTGTGCAGTTATATAATAGATACTAGAAAAACATTAACATCCGAAGCAGTCAAGTTATGACCAATCCCAACTGACGGCGTCCGTTCACGAACATGACGCATGAATTGGCACCACCCAGCTCAACCATCATGAAGGGAACCGGATGATCCAACACACGCGCCACAATCAGAGAGACATTTGAGAGAGCATGACACACTCAACGGCCAGGGCACACACAAGTCAACGAACGACGCATAGGTACAGTAAATGGCAGATTTACAGTTGGGTACATAGTACTCACACATGTGCTGTGCAGTTATACAATACTAAGGAAATTGAGTTTATACAATACAAATATATTCATACAGTCTTCAACAGGTCCAACAATACCTCAAAACAATAATGTTCTGCATATCACTTGTTATTGCGCCCTAGTGGATGTGGATTGTGGAGCAGGACTAGCATTAAGCCAAGCATTTTTATCAGTGATGTAATCCCCCAACTTATAATATGCCAGCCTACATAGTGTGCGTTTTATACAGGTTTTAAACTTCGTCTTATTCAGTTCAAGAATGTGGGGAGGAATTTTATTGTAACATTTTGTACAGTACCCCATGAAAGATGAGGCTACTTTAGCCAGTCTGAAACCTGGTTGAACTAATTGGTCCCTAAATTAATTAATAATTAATTAATAATTAACTAGTTAATCTTAATCACGAAACCAAGGTCCAAGTGATAGTACACAAAGAAAACATGTTTTGCAAAATTTTATCAATACCAAGAATGGAGAGTTCATAAGTCATTCGTATCATATGGACAGATCTGTCATTTGTTTAGAAATATTTCCAATTAATCTTAAATTGAATATTTTTGTCTCCAATAAAAAAACTTTTTTTAAACAAGCGTTTTGGCTTACGTGCCTTGTCATCCAAACCAAAAGTGTAAACAACATTTTATCTTAATTGGTTGAGGATAACAGCTTTAAAATTTAGTTACAAGATTTGACCCGAACATCATTGTACGGTTCACGTACAGGCAAATTGCTAACCCCGTGACCTACTTACTATACTCGTTGTATTAACTTTTATTATTATATTTATTTAGTTGACCAATAGCTGCCGTAGCGCTATAATCGCGGATTAACATCCAACTTAACTTTCGTGTAACTTTTACGAATAAACTTTATTATGGTGCAATCTGTGGTTTTCATCAACTTATATCCACTCCTGGCTACCTCTGACTCTGAGTCGTACATAAAACTGGTCCTTCGATCCGGTTATAACAGGTGCGTATTCTCTCTGTTAAATTGGTCTAGCGGTCTGGAGTCCCAGAAGAGCGGATCGCGTTAGTGGGGTGCTGACGCTAGTACCTGCGGTGATACAACTCTTCTCCACCAACGGTCAAACCAATAACTAATAACCATGGTTCAGAGGATAACGGAACTGATAAGCCATCAAGAAACTACCTTCAAAGACTTTTAGCTAATTTGCACCAACTACAAGAAGGACAGTCCCACCAGGAAGAACTCTTGGCGTACCTGAAGGAGCGTCTTTCTCGGCTGATCAATAACTGGGTGAAGTTTGTTGGGTGTTGAACAACCATCAACTACTGGAAGAATCTGGAGTAAGAGACCTTCAATACTTCAACAACGACATTTTCAACAGTACGAAGAAGATGTATGAAGAAGCGCTGCAAGATATGTTGAAACGTTTATCGGAATTGACGTCTGCATCTGCTGGTAAGACCGAACAATCACCTTAAACGCCTAAACAAGGTAAGGGAAAATCGAGATTTACTTTCGACGACATCCACGCATCTCCTCGGGGAACAAGCGAGTCGGCGGAAAAGCAACAATCTTTTTTGCGTCAACAATACTGCAACTTTAGAGCGTTAGAACGCACTGTGGAGAAGATAAACATAGCATTGGCAGTACCGATGTAAAAATAGGAATTAGAAGACAACTAAGCACCCTGAAAACTAAATGGGAGGAATCGATATGAAAAGGCAAATTGGGAACTAGACTATATACTACAAGATGAGTACTCAATTTATAAACAATAATACAATACAGCAGAAAACTTCTATGATGACCTGAAAATTAAACTACAACACAACATCTGGAACAATGCACATTATTAGAAATCTAAGCCATAAATTCAAATACCGGATTTTCATGAAGACTATAACAGAAACTATAACCAGTGATTGACTTTTAGAGACCTCTACCTCGAAAGTGTACACAACAATCCGACACTTTCAAAGGCTCAAAAAATGCAACACTTTAATACAAAACTGAAGGGTGAGGCAGAGAAACTGGTTCAGCATTTTGGCATCAGTGCCGAGAACTATGCATCTTGCTGGGAGATGCTGACCCACCGCTACGATAACAAACGGCTGTTATTTACATCATACATGAATACGCTCCTGAATCAACCTAGTATTCAGCAACCAAACGCAGCAAGCACACGGAAGCTTCACGACGTAATGATAAAGTGCTTGAACGGGCTCAAAAAACATCGGGCTAGACATAACCAGTTGGAATCCGATCGTGGTGCACCTATTGATTCAAAAACTAGATAACGTTACGTATAACGAATATATAAAGGAGATCAAACATCCCAGGGAATTGCCCGACATGAAAGAGTTCGCCGAGCTTTTCATGACACTGGAAGCTCTGCAGGGAAGTAGCCAAAAATTCTCGTCATCAAACAAACCATAGTAATCGGAAAAGCAGCCTCATAAGGGATCAGAAAACCGAAATTACAACTATAAGAATGAAACGCAGGGGTCATCGTACGTTAACAAATCACAAAACTCATCAAAAACCTTCTTCACGACAGTGAAATCATGCCCAATATACAAAACTAATCACGTATTGATGAATTGCGAACAATTATTGGCTGTGGACACAAACAAACGGAATGACGCAGTTCGCAACTTGCATATTTGAAAAAACTGCCTATTCCATTCCTATAGTCAGACGGTTTCTTAGAACGTTACGCGCCACGCAAGACGGTGTATTATTTAAATAATTGTCCTTATACGGGCAGTCTTTGGTTTCATGTGCCTCAGAGCAATTAGCGCAGGTAGGTGATTTAATAGTGCAGTGTTTCTTAAGATGACCGAAATTTTGACAATGTGCACAACGCACTACGTCAACATCATCAATGAAACGACAAGTCGCCCAATCAATAAATAAGTTATCCTTGGTCGAGACTAAATGTTTCCGGACCGCGGACTCAACGAGTTCAATGCCTATCCATTTCCGACCGTTGTCTAGCGAACGTCTACGTATATTTTTTCTTGATTTAATAAAGTCGTCTTCATTTAACAACGTCTTTAATGTTTTGACAGAACAACGCATGCAAAAAGGCAGTATCCTCCATTGAGGATAGGACTTCTTTAACTAAAATACGAGGCCTACGACCTTTTGGTTTCTCAAGTCGCAAGCCAGCGGACCTAATGGCATAGACCGATTGCATTTTTTTTATTTGAAAATCGTTAGTGACACGTAACTCGACGCCAGACTTTGCAGCTTTCTTGACACCTACAATTTGAAAGCCGTTACTAGAATTTATAGCTTTCATGAGCGCTTGTTTAGTCGCGGAAGACGTTGCGTAATCAATTGATCGCTCATCAGTAGGGTAGGCCACAAGACACGGAAGATTGGCACAAGAATCCACCACTGGAGCAACTTTAGGTAAACGAAATTTTAGTTTATCAGCATATGAAATATTATTGACATCAGACTTGGCAATATCGACACCGTTATTTTGTTTAATTTTATCTAATCCGCGTTCCTTATTGGCCAACTTAGTCTCGTTGGCGGATGATTTTATGGCTAGCAATGAGACAATAGCCGTTATGCGCTGAGTCATGTCCATAATAGTGGATTTATTTGCAACATTAATGCGGGGTTAGTGGTTATTGACAAGATCGTTAATTTTGGTCTGGTACGCAGACGCCTGAGAAACCAAATCACAATAATCGTCATTGCTTGAATTAGTGATATTTCAAGGGCGTCGCCAAGGAGGGGCAGGGGGGGGCAGGTGCCCCCCCCCTAGAGATTCTAAAAAACTTGCCTAATGTAAAGCAACCACGGTACTAAGTCTTTGACTTGACTTGCTTGATTGATCATTCCCGTACTACATAGTCGTACTAGTACACTAGTACGTCGCGAATGAATATATATAAACCAAACCCAACAGATCGAACCGTTGTTGATATCCTAAAATAGGCAAAAACCTTCTTTCTGGACACGGAAAAGCGTTGAAAGCTTTTATCGCTCTTCCGTGCACAACGTGTACGGTAGAGTTGCGTAGCTTTACACGTTGGACCAGCGCCTGATTAAGAGTTTCGACCGCCCTAGGCTTATTATGAGGACGCGCCCCCGCCAGGTGTGTTACGGTCGGCCTAAAAAGTAGTATATAAGGAAAGAAAAAAAAAGTGCACTTTTTCGTTCTTTCTATATTAGTTTCGACTTTGTTTACTAGTGTAAAATTCTTAATATTATCTCCACATTCGCGAACATGCATGAAATATTAAAACTTTTATTTACTGCAACAAATCCTTTTGGGTTCTGGCAGAAATAGAATACTCGGCCTCGGTGTCAGTTATTAAAAACTCACAGTTTCTTCTGCAAAGGTTTCTTCTAAATCATTGGCATATAGTTGTTTGAACTCCTTTGCTTCCTTGCTTCCTTTAGCACAGAGTTCCAAAACCACAACATTATTGTAATTTTTAGAGCTTTAAGTTTTTCTAATATTGCTTTTGCTTCTATTTTGGTCTCTTTACTTTGATTTTCATCTTCGCAAATAGAGTTTAATGCTTCCAGAACTGTTACGTTTGTATGAACTGTATAGGGCTTTGCTTGCGTCTGCTCGCGCACTCCATCGAGTTTATGATAGATTTTTTAGGACCGTCGATTCTTCATCCAATTTGGATGCCATCTGCTTGTAGATCCAGAAAACAAATTGTATAGTTGTTGTTCCAGTGTAAAAAAGCACTCGTCTTCCGCGGCAGCCGATCTCACGAGTTGGAGAGAATGCGCTGCACAAGGAACAAAAGTAGCCAGAGGATTCAAAGTTTAATTCTTGGCTGAAGACCTTTGTATTGACCAGACATTGCTAGCATTATCATAACTTTGGCCACGACAGACTTTAATATCAAGTTCCAAAGTTTTATCAATTGTCGCAAGAACAGCCTTCTCCATGTCTCCACCTTTATGACCGCAGTTGGGTAAAAATGTGACAAAGCGTTCGACAGGTCCGTCAGGCAAAATATAACGAATTATAAATGTCAATTGATCGGCGTGTGAAATATCTGAAGTAGAATCAATGCTAATCGAATAATATTTTGCTGTTTTTATTTCTCCTATATCGAAAATCGTACTTCGTCAGCGAGAAGTAAAATAAATTGATCGATTATAGAGGATGACAAGTACGATGGAGAACCTCTGCCATTTTGTCTTTTGATTCGAGTGACAAGTCAGTGTTTGTATTACGCGCGCTTATTGAGTCCCAAGCTTTTTCAGTTAACAGCGCATTTAGTTTTAGTGTTTTGTCTCGGTCTAGTTGAAATATGTAGGGTAGATGCAATGATGCTAGATTAATAGTGCATGCGAAGACACGATTTCAGCGCGCCCCCTCGATCCTCGCGCCCTAGGCTGCAGCCTAATTAGCCTAAGGGCTAATCAGGCCCTGCGTTGGACTCTGAATAGTGGTCGCCAAACTTCTGGGCCGCCCTGAAGTTGACTTTCCGATGTGCAAGGCACGGATCGGTACTGTTTTTGTATAATTTACCTACTACTGCGCAGATATTGCAGCCAACTTCGGGACGGCCAAGAAGTTTGGCGAGAACTATACCGATATTATTACAATCGCTGTAGATGTAAGGCTCGTACTACAAGTGAAAAGCTTCATGTGCTCTCGACTTTACCTACAACTCATACTTTTCTCATTCTCCATATCAACTTGCCCCCCTCTGGGCCATCGGCTGGCGACGCCCTTGTAATATTTAATATGGACGAAACCTTACAATTGACCCTGATGTTTGCATTCGCTTTGATCTGTCTTCGGGTGAAATGTAAGGATACATTTCACTAAATAAACTCTTAGCATTAGCGGAGGTCGTTGGCGACCTTGGTTTTGTTAATTCGGCGGAATAATATTTCTCCACCACGATCAGGCGGATCATCATTATTAGATAACATAATTACTTATGGTAATTAAACGAATAAGCGTATTAACGGACGATACAATCATTTCCATATACCCACACGTCAAGAAAAGTAAATGTACTCACCGATAGATGACAAAATTAACTAATTACAAGTAAAAAAAAAACCGGCCAAGTGCGAGTCGGACTCGCACACGAAGGGTTCCGTACCATTATCGCAAAACACTGCAAAAAAATCACGTTTGTTGTATGGGAGCCCCCCTTAATTTATTTTATTTTAATTTAATAATTATTATTTTTTGAAGAGAATATACAACTAAATATTCTGTGAATATTTCAAGCGTCTACCTGTTGCCGTTATTAATATCGAGCAAAAAACGGCAAAAATATCACGTTTGTTGTATGGGAGCCCCCTTAAATATTAATTTTATACTGTTTTTAGAATTTGTTGTTATAGCGGCAACAGGAATACATCATCTGTGAAAATTTCAACTGTCTAACTATCACGGTTCATGAGATACAGCCTGGTGACAGACAGACAGACGGACAGCGAAGTCTCAGTAATAGGGTCCCGTTTTTACCCTTTGGGTACGGAACCCTAAAAACGGACGTAAATAAGTTTCAAAACTTACGTTACCAAGATTAACACAAAAATACAAAATTTTAAGCAACACACAAGCTGGAAATACATTTCGTAACACGACAATCGCAATTATAAACAGGGAGCAAAGAGCTCACCCCGACGACCAATGCGAGCGCGCGGAGGGAAGTGGTGAACAGCGGCAGCGGTCATCACTTATCAAATGTAAATGTTCATGTTAACGGCAATGCCCACTGTTGTATTCTTTTTTTTTCGAGCTTTTCTGTATAATTCGATACAGAACTAATTTGTTCTGTATCTGTATGAATGGAAAAAAGAAAACCTATTATATACAAGCGAGTGGTGGCCCTGTGGTAACGGCTACATGTTTAGGCAGCCGCCCTATTTTGTGTAAAATATTTCATTACCGCTGCTCTAAAAACGGTGAAGGAAAACATCGTGAGGAAACCAGCATCTCCTAGAACCAATAAATCAAGATATGTGACATCCACCAACCCGCGTGGTGGATTAAGGCCCATTCTCTCTCTTACAGAGAGTGAATGGGAGGCCCATGTCCCAGCAGAGGGGACATTAAAAGGTTTCATGATGATGATGACACAAGCCAGGGTCAAAGTTAGATAAGTTACTAGGTAACAGATATTTCACTCTCTGAGATCAAGTACACAATATTGAGCTCAATATCTGTGACGGTTGGGGTGATTCGGTGACAGTTAATTTCTTGCGAGGCTGCCGAACTAAGACCCGCGTGCCCACCAACCACGCATTCCCCTCGCACGCGCGAACCCTGCGCGTGAGCTGTGATAACCGACTGGCGTAGTGGTGCCGGGACCGCGCCAAAGTGTAGGTATTAATCTATGTGAATACGGTCGAGTGAAGGAGGCCTGCCAGGGTGTTAAAGATGCATCCCTGAAAATAGTCCTACCTCTATTATTTGTAGATATTCTAAATACTTTAGTATGTTTATTACTTGAAATACTTACCCCTAGGAACTTTAATGTAATACTCGTATTTCAGGTACTGAGTGAGTAGATCAGCTTTTTTTCACTCGTCTTCTCTGAATGGTACTCGTTTAAATAATCATTATGATTTAGTTCGCTGTTAAGTACCAGTTTGCTTTTCTTATAATTTGCAACAAAGACGTTAACACTCAAACTTGAATATTATTTATTTATAGTAAACAAGCACGAATCCGCAATGAGTGCATTTGATTGAAACTGTCTTATGTTTTTAAAGCTGTTTGAATGAATATATTCCTTTGGTTTTTCTTCTGCCATTGTTGTTGATATCTTGTTAATTGTAACTGCATAGACAATATAATTTTTTATTAGTAATTTGATTTGTTTCAGCCGAAAGACGTCCACTACTGGACATAGGCCTTACCCAAGTGTCGTCACATCGATCGATACTGTGCGTCTCGCATGCAGCGAATTCCGGCAGCGTCATAATGACGATGATAATGATGATTTGATTTGTTTACAAACGTAAATGCCATATGTATTTTCTACGAGTCAACCTTTGTTTTGAAAAACTTTATTCCCTGTAGTTCCATGTAGCTCGTTCCACATGGAACTATTGCAACCTAAAAATATACTATTTTGTACCATTACTTCCATTTAAACTAGATTCACAGCCGACATTTCTTTCATATGGAACTACTGCAATTGTTTAGTTCCATGTGATTATAGTAGAGTTCCATATTGTACTATTACAACCTTAAAATGTGAAGAATATTTTGTGCCATTTTTATTTCTATTAATCAAAGTAAGCCATGCAATCGATGTATATTTGCCAACGCAATGGCAGTTTATTGAGGGGGCTACTTGAAGAAATCAGTTAAACGGGAGGCAAGAAAATTTGGGTATTGAATTTTTATTGCCGCCAAAAAGTTATCCAAATTGTGGCAAAAGTAGAAGTCTGTAGGAGCAAGGTCTGGTGAGTATGGCGGATGACGGAGAGCTGCCAACCCCAGCTCTTGTATCTTGGAGACTGTCTGCTGTGCAGTCGCGCGTTATATTGCAGCGGAGATGAGCAATTGACCAAAGCTGGTTGGAGACGTGTAACCTTCTCCATCATAGTTTTCATCCCGATTGGTAAAAAGCTGTGATCAATCATACCGACCCTAGACCACCAAACAGTGACCATTACTTTTCTAGGGGTAACTTTCTGTTTAGGGCATTTTTAGGTGCTGCACCAGGATCCAACTAACTTGCTGAGCACTTGCAATTGTCAAACAGAATATATTTTTCGTCGCAGGTAGGGATGCGGTTCAAAATTCATTCGTTTGTGTGCATACTTCGCGCTGGCGATCATTGAGTTCGTGGGGCAACCATTTGTCAAGCTTTTTTTATCTTGCCAATTTAATGCAAATGAGCCAAAATTGTTATGATGCTAACGTCGAAAGCTGCTGCTAATTCAGCCGTAGATTGAGTATCATCAGCTTCCACAATCGCCTTTAATTCATAATTGTCGACCAAAGTTTTCGGAAGACCACGGGGTTCATTTTTCAGGTCAAAATTAAACAGGTAGGAAAAACCAATAATAGGCGGCGCGTTCGTTCGTAAAGGTCGTTGATGTTGCGTGTCGCTTGTGCAACGGTACTCATATTGCACAATGACTCGAATTTTTGATGACGAAAAAGATTCAAATGCAGTTGAATGTAGTTCCATGTGGAACTAGCTACATGGAACTACGGGGAATAAACGCCTAAAGCTTGTTAATACTCCCACTAGTTCTATACACGGAACTAGTCTTTGGGTGGCTTTAAGCTTTCTGATAAGGCCCATTGTGAGCGACTACGTCTCGGTCCCATAGGTGATCACTGGCAACACACACTGGTCATAGACTTTTGTCTTGAGACACTTCGGTAAATTGAAGATACCACGCAACTTCCCGAACGCCGCCCAGCCGAGACGGATTCGACGGTTGACCTCTTTCTCGAAGTTCGAGCTGGTCCCACCCAACTGGTCCGTTTGTCCCAGGTAGATATATTCGTACAATTAGTTAAGAAAAACAAATTAGATTGTTATTTACTTAAATACTTACTTTTCCTCAGACTTCGCTCGCGCTTAAACCTTTTGCCACTAATTTACTTCCCCGGGGTTGAATTTCGAAATAAGCATCCTTCCTTATTCCATGTACATTATAATATAATTAAACGGTTCAATCCTGGGCGCTGATGACTCAGTGCATCAGTGATTGAGCCAGGACTTTTTTTTAAATACATACAGGGTGGAACGGACAGGGACATATTTTAAAAACTGCTTCTGCCCAAGGAAGTCACAGTCAATTAAGGACTTGTCTATTTTTTATTTAACGATAGGCTCGCCTTTGACCACTATCCCGCGTGATGGTAAGCGATGATGTGGTCGACGGTGAAGCACGCTTGCCTAGAAGTAACCTATTCACTCTTGACTTAAAGACCTCAAGGTTGTAGCTATCAGGAAACAAAGACTCCGGCAGGGAATTCCACACCTTTGCTATGCGCATAGTGAGTTTTGGGATTTGACTACGAATATTTTGAAGAAAGTGGTCCGTACCCAGGAGCAGAAGCAATTCTTAAAATTTTACTGCAGCTTTCCGACACGGTGTAACGAAAAGGTGTGGTCGTAATTACGGTAGGTGTAACTTACACTCTGTATACATAGAACATAGATAGACAATTTACGAAAAGAAACCCGCAGCCCTGGCTCAAGCAACTGAAAGAACACGGGTGGGTTTTAGTCAGTAAAAATCTGACACGCCCTCCCGCTTCACCCAGAGCGGGACAAGTCATTGGATCACATCTCAAAAAAAAATATAAATGTTTTAAATACTAACAGACTATAGAGGTCGCCCCTCTGATTCCATTTTTGTGTTATGAATTTTTGATAAGGTCTGCTATGAAAATCTCACATTTGCAGATTAGTAGGTGGCCAAAATTTCGGTTTGCTGTGAAGGTTTATAAAAGGTTTGCTGCACCGCTGTCTGGACCTTATGCGTGTCTCTTGGAGTAGACGAAAAGAAGTACCGAGAGTGAATCCCCGAAACTATGAGGCAGGCACAGCACTGACGTAGGCTGTAAGCCTTTATGATTTCCCAACTATGAATTCGAATCATATTACATATATTTTCAGGCAATTTTTATAGGTCGAAATAATTTAAACTGCTCAAAAGTGTCATTTGCAACCAAATTGACAACATGATTCCCTGATTTGATTGTTCCTGTCAGAAACTCTATGAAAATTACTTCTTTTACAAACGGTTCTTTTACCAAGTAGTTCTTATTGCACGCGGCTTCGCTCGCTTTAATATAGACTTTGTCAATCAATTCTGGTTGTAGATCTACTTCTTCATGAATCTGATCGCCTGATAGTTAGAGACACTTTACCGTTCATGATTACAGCCCCGGCAATATTAATTATCTTTATGATTCTATTCTCCTGGTAGTTTGTGAGTCAGTACCACTCTTGGTTATGGTCTCCTCAAAGAAATGGGCCCCCAATTCCTGCTCCTTTAAATTGTATGCAAAAATAATTAGTTCAGTCCGATCTATCTCTATACCAAAATAAAAATAAATCGTTTTAGTGTTTCAGTCACTTTCGCATTTTTCTAGTCAGGATTAATAATAAAAATATAATCATGTTTTATTGCATGTATGACTTGACTTAAGATACTATGTGCTGGGGGAAAGGGGATTCAACATAGCGACCATCGCGACCGGTCTTGAGCTTCACGGTTCATCGATTCTCGTCGCTTCAGCCAATACGGTTTGTCGCCAGGTTTGACGGGGATGGCCATGATTCCTTTTTCTTTGAGGATTCCAATCTAAGGCCTGTTTTGAAATGTGATCGGTTTCTCTCCGGAGCGAGTAACCAATACATCTCCATTTACAACTTGATCTGGCGGTCGATCGGGCTCTCTTGGTATCTCTCCAATAGCTTTTCCTACATTAGATATGTTCTCGGGCCAGTAAAGTCTGAGGATGCGAAAAAGACGTCGGTTGACGAAGATCTGGATTTGTCGTGAGATTTCCTTTGTTACTTTCCACGTTTTGCACCCGTAGAGCAGCACGGATTTGACAATGAAATTCATTACATGTGTGGTATGGATGTTAATCACACTTCAATGGCTGAAAGGATTTGAATGGGGTTGGAACATAGGAAGACCATGTCCATTAGGACATAGCATACTTTTAATCCCATGAGTTTGTTCCTTTGGGATAATTTCCAACATTCTATTAGGTGAAGCTGCTGGCAGAATAATTGTACGCAGCTGACTTTATGGACAATTTATTTATGAACGCTTTAAGCTAGATTTACGACAAAGACTCGGTTGTGATACCTGTTTTTCAAAAGTTTTCCATAAGGTTTGTTCGTACAGTAGCAAGCTCTCAAGTATCAGCATAACTGAAAAAGATATCCTCTATAAATTGAAGACGTTGGATCCTAATCAAGGAGCAGGGCCCGATGGAATCCCTCCTGTCTTCATCAAAAGATGTGCCTCGCTTCTGTCGTACTCGTTGAAGGAAATTATTAATAAATCTCTCATAAGCGGCACCTTCCCTATTGAGTGGAAGCGGGCACGGATAGTTCGGGTGTTTAAGAAGGGTGCCAATGGCAACGTAAGAAACTACAGACCCATTCCGATACTGTAATGTTTGCCAAATTATATGAATGTATCTGCCCAATACTAACAAGGTATACTAAATCCCTGATAAGAGTGGAGCAGCACAGCTTTCAGGAAGGCATTTCAGTTTTGACTAACCTGGTAGCATACATCACGCCTATCATGGACGGAATTGATGGGAATCAGCAGGTTGACTCGGTCTACACTGATTTTGCTAGCGCTTTCGACTGTGTGACCACAAACTACTTATAAGTATAATAAGTAGCAAAGTCAGTTTGGTATTTGTGGTTCAATGCCGAGTTGTTTTGAATCATAACTTGAAAATCATGAGCAGGTGGTGGTTCTGGCTGGACACGAGTCTAACAAATAAATTTCCATGTCCGGAGTACCGCAGGGGTCCCATTTGGGTCCAATACTGTTTCAACTCTTTGTCAACGATATCGTGGCTCAAATCAAACATTGCCAATGCTCCCTTTTAGCCGATGACATGAAAATCTCACAGTAAATTGGCTCAGTAGCTGACCTGGACCGGATTTATGCATGTTATTGCGTTAACAAAATGAAGCTTAATGCCCCAAAATGCCAGCATATTCGATTTTCACGAAAGAAATAGGTGATTGGGGCGGGCTTTCACATAAACAACGAGGTAATCGCTGTTGTACTGGCAGTTAGGGACTTAGTTGTGATTCTAGACTCGAAATTATGTTGTATCCCTCATTATAGCAGCATGGTAAAGAAGGGCGCAAAAATGTTGGGTTTTATAAAACGCAATACTAAAGACTTCAGGCATACTGTCTCTAGTATAACATTATTTAATGCCTTAGTGCGTAGTGTGCTTGAATTCGGCAGTGTTATCTGGAACCCACATTATGCACAGTATCGAGTCACTTCAAAGGTATTTCACAAGACATCTTGCATTTGTGACCCCTGGTGTCAGCATGCGATGTTCGTACGAAGAGACTGTCTCTTTTCGGACTACGCACCCTTTTCTTTTTTTTTTTTGGGTGGAAATCATCCCGGACTACGCACCATACAGCACCGCAGACACATGTTGGACTTGCTGTTTCTACAAAAAATTATGCAGTCCCACTTCGTGTGAAGGGCTTTTGGAGCGTATCGGGATATGCGTTCCTACATTAAATACCCGGAGATTATGCAGGAATTTGTTTAGTGTCCCCCGACATAAATCGAATCTTGGGACGAATTCCCCTATGACAAGGCTGCCTTCAATGCTTGGTGTGAGCTACTTGACCTTGACATTTTTCATGACCGCTCCACTCGACTCAGACGGAAGATCTTATTAAAGAAAACGAAATTATTTTTGTGATCTGTGATATATTTTATTTTACTCTGAATTTTTAATTTAATAATTTTATTTTTTTCTCCTTTTGTTTTATATTTAATTGATGATGATTTTGAATTCACGATTTTTATTTTCAATGTATAGTTTATATTGTAATATTGCTTATTTAATAATTGTTTTTTTTTTGTTAAATTAGATTTGTAATACTTTTATGTGCTTTGATTTTAGAAAATGCTGTGCATGTCTGTAATTGACAAAGACACTAGGACAGTGATGGGCAAAGTACGGCCCGCGGGCCAGCTCCGGCCCGCGAAAGAATTTAATCCGGCCCGCCGACGGTCCTTCGACATGAATAATATATGGCACGTGATAATTATATTTTGACGGTCCAGAAGTATAAAGTAGATTCTATTTAGTAAAATAATAGGCGCATAGGTAAAGGTAGCGCAGAATATAAGGGTAAGCCATTATGTCACATTTAAAGTTGCATCACAGCGGTCTTCATTTTCTTTGCCATAAGGTAAACGTGGTTGCCATCAGAGGTCAAATAACTCGTCTGAGAAAGGACATTTTCGAACTCTTTACTAAATTCACCACCATCAGGTAAATACAAAATAGTTATTCTACTGTTTGTACCTCTTTGTACAAAATGACAGAGTACTTTTTTTATTTATGAAATACAAAATACTTCTGTCAAATGTCACTATCAACGTGCTATTTTTGCTACTTATAATTTCAATTTTATATTACGACAAATAAGAACATTTTGTTGCTAACTATCTGAAAGTTATGCCGAAATTTCTTAGCCCCGTTTTCTTTCGTAATCGGTGTATGTGGGATATAGTAGTACTCACTCTAAAAACCGGTACAGGTCGTCTAGATCTGGACCCCCCAATAGGTAAGTAAATTGCAACCGCTAGGAAATATAAATTAAATGATCGTTTTCTATTTTAACGACGACCAACGCCTCAGACTAGTTGGATAACAAACAGAATACATCGACTTCAAAAAAAGATAATTAAAAAAACTCAAAAAACCCGACTGCTTAAAAAGTGTACTAAAAAGATGTTAACTAGAAGAAAATCATACTGTGCAGTCGGGTTTTTTGATTTTCTTAATCAAATTTTTTTTATTTATAACTATGCAGTTATTTATTTTTCGAATTAGGTACATTTAAACAAAAAGTGTTTTATACTTTTGAAATCACCTCTTAAAACCCTTCATTTTGATACCCCACACGATGGGTTTGGAAGAAAAAAATATTTTGGACCCCCACAAAACCCGCCATTTATTCTATTTTCCAATTTTAATGTAGCCAGTGACACTCGCAGGGTTAAGACGAATCGATTGACGTTAGAATCATCAAAATCTGCCAACGCGTTTGGTTTCTAGAACGCCACATAGGAACAAACATACATAGACTGATAAACAAATTATCCTCCTTCGGCAGTCGGGTAAAAAAGGAGGAGGTTTTCAATTCGACTGTTTTTTTTTTATGTTTGTTACCTCAACATTTTTTACTAGATGTACCGATTATATTTTTTTATTTGGCGCTGGTATTTTTCGTGTGGTCCCATTTAATCAATTTTATCAAGATCTGATGAAGAACTTCGTAGATATACAACAGAACTTTTCAATAAACAACGGCAAATCTGTCGGGGTTGCTGCAATCGCTTGTCTCTTTATTGTTTACAGCATTTCATAACATAACATCACGCAGCAGCATGCAGATATGTTCAGTTCACCCTGGTACATTCTCATTTCACCGGTTATGTTAGGTTTTATGTTATTCGGGTAATCTATTCAGGCATAACTTTGAGCATTATAGGTACCTTACTATTGAACTTGTTCATTATGTACCACAACTAAAAAGTGAAAAATAAAAACTTTACACAAAAAAATACAAACGACTGCCAAATAAAAACACTACAAACTGAAAAATAAGTTAAATTTCGGCAGTCAAAAAAAACGAAGAAACAAAAACAGGAACACCGACTGCCGAAATCGAAGTAATTTTTTACTTTGTAGTGTTTTTATTTGGAAGCTGGTTGTATTTTTTTAAACACTACAATACACTTTTTTGTTTCGTTGGCAAACACCAAATATACTCACATACTCAAACAGCCAGACCCGGAACAACTATCACAGACACACACACAATGCAGATATTTGTACCGAACGTACGGGTATTGACGGCACGGCAGCCGATCGATCAACCACTGTTATTTTCTGACGTGTAAAAGTGTTTTCAACACACTTGCTCGTATAGTGAGCCTTATTACATCGCTTTTAGGGAAATAAACCGAGCTATAACACACATGTGCGTAATAGAATTATCCCTACAAAGTTAAATTAGCACCTTTCTGCAAGTTATATGCGAGTAAACAGAGCATTTTCAATTAAACCAGGTAATACAGTATTTTTTTTAGTAATAACAAAGAGGTTTTATGCCCCTGAAAATCCATATACATTTTTGGAATAAATAAATGTGTACATTCTTAATTAAGTCAAACAAACATTTATTATTATTCATAATTAACAATAATTTGTTATAAAATATTTAAATATTTGCATTTTATAACTTAAAATTATAATTTTGAAGTATGCTTTACGTACACTCACCTTGTATTTGGCGCGTGAAAAAAGGAAGCTTGCGCGCCATTTCCCATAATTTCCATATTTTGATGTTATCGTATTTATCGCTGTGTGGTAAATTATTTTAGAAATGTTAAGTTTTAGTGAGAAGATAAACAATTGATAGAATTAAAAACCCCGCCAGAAATAACTAAATGAAGCACAAAATGCAAGCAATAGCCAAATCCCCGCAAAATCTAGAGAAAAGTGCTTAGCTGCTTACGATGGTTTCCTACAATGGAAGAGCAATACTATGTAATAATAATAATACCCAGTCCCCAGTCATTTCCTTTTAATGTGTTTTTGGCGTATTTCTCTGAACTCGCCAATACATAAAAGCCCAGCTCCCTGTGGTGCATCTATTCCTGGTGGTGCTCCAAACATGGTGTGGATATCAAAACGTACTGTAACCTGATGGCATTTATGAAGAGACGGCTCGGTCGGATATATTGGTCGGGAATCTAATGTTTTGTCATCAGCCGACGTTCAAAAGTTTTTGAAAGAGGCTCCAGATAGTCAGTGTCTAGCAACAAAGGTACGTTGAATATTATTAATCTAAACTTATCTAAATGATTGCGTAACCTAAGCATAACTTCTTAGAACTAATAAATTGATTTCGTTGCAGGTTGCCTTAATATTCGGTTTTATTGGTGCGTGTAGACGACAAGAGCTTTATAATAGCAGTCTTCTTTAATTCTCTTTTGTATTAATTTAATTAATTTCTTCAAAATGTATAAATAGTGGCATATTTTATTTCAAAACACTTGCTCATAAAGTGGCTCTAATTTCACCGCAATTAGGCACATAATGACACCTGTAATCAAACTGTGACTTTTTCATTGCTATTATTCACGAGTGAGTTATAAAGTTTTATTTTATTGGTTGAGTTGCTTTGTTCTTAAAAAAGTTTCGATACAAAAAAGATCGTGCTCAATAGTATAAATAAATGAATGTACCCATTGCTTGCTCATTTGATGCAACGTCGTATATAAATAGATAATTTCAACTTGTACCTGTTTAATAAATAAAACTTTCACTCAAATATAACTTTTGTTTTCTCTGTAAAAAAGAAAACTTGATATTCTCCATTTTGTACGTGGCGAAAGGTGGCACTTCAAATCTCTATTCGTGTTCGCGTATTTGTCTTATTCGCCCAAATAAGACGATATGAAGTAGCTCTATTCGTCTATATTTGCCTATTCTCACGAACAAGAAGCATACGCCAAATACCCGAACACCCGTATCCACCCGGCTGTCGGTTTTTGGCAACATATGAAAGGATTGCGAATATGGCGAATATGTTCGTTTACCGGCCACACATTGCTCGCCAAATATTAAGCCGCTGCTGCATTGACAAGTCCATCGTAAAAGTTCAAAAATATTCGTAAATGTTCGGCATATTTGCTGTTCATGAATGATATGTAGTCGGTGTATTCGTGTTATTCGGAATTCAACACGAATATAGCGAACAAAGACGAAAAAAACGCGAACATCGACTAGCGATGTGAAGTGCCACCATAAAACGCTATCCGCGAAAACCTAAAAAATTGAAATCTCATTCCTAGTTAGTCTATGGCCGATCGCCATTGTTAGATGCGCGCGCATAGGAAAACTGAATATTTTTGCCCGCCATTGCGAACATTTTTTCACAACTCGTTTTCACTGTTGAAAATGATTTTTTTTGTATTATTTTCTTCACAAGTGTGTTGAAAAACGTCGTATGATACACGTGTGTATTGATGATTACCGCTGAGGCGACATTGAGACCCGAGCCGTTATGTGAGGGTCTTAAGAGAGCCGAGGACGGTTACAACATTACACACTTGTACCATAATGTACTATTATGTTATTGTAATTAAATCTAAGTTGCGGAAGAGTGGAGTGTCCTAATACAGGTATTTATTTGCTTAAAAGGACACTTCTGACACTAGCTATGTACTACAAAAATTGTTAAAGAAAGTAAAACTATTTGTATTTTGTATAATATTACAATAAAGGATGTAGTAACCCGAAAGCAGACTCTATACGCTCAGCAGCAATCGGTAGAGGTGTCCTGTGGCCCGATGAGGCTCGGAAACTCCGGAACGTAGCGTGGAACATTTCCTGCCTTATCCACTGTTGATGGCATTTCTCATAGCATTTATATGCCATGTAGAGTAATACAATCAGGCCAATAGGAGTCAAGATTGTTAATATTATGCTGTTCATACCCAAATGCCAGCTAAGGTTTTGCTGCTCCTGTCCGTTATTTGCACCCGCTGCGTTTTGGTTAAGAAAAACCTCCTCCTTGCTTTGCATTGACTGGCACATATTTTACGGGTAATCGTCCGTTTTGTCCACATATAAAACACACATCGTCACACTATTGTTAAAATTTCCGAATTACATCGCGGTTGGTGGTCGCGGTCGATCCGGCTCTAGTTACAGTTCGGTGTGTACTGTTCGGTGTTCGGGAGACCAAATGAAAGAAGTGTCTTACTCGAAGTACCAACGTTTAATGCTACACAACTTACATGCTAAGTACAATTATATAGGGAGGTTATGTTACACACACTACACAACAAGGCGACAATCAGTGACAAAATAACACAAGCCAGTAATATGGAGTCAAAGGCAAAACAAAAACAAAAAACCCGACTGCTTAAAAAGCAAACTAAAAAGACGTAAACAAGAAAAAAATCATGCTGTGCAGTCGGAGGATACATATTCGCGAACTGGCGGACCAAAACCGGATGTATCCTCCGAATGCACAGCATGATTTTCTTCTTGTTTACGTCTTTTTAATTTGCTTTTTAAGCAGTCGGGATTTTTTTTTTAATTAACTTTTTTTTTTTTTTTAGTATTAGGTACATTTAAACATATAAGTGTTGTATATTTTTGAAATCGCCTCTTAAAATCCTTTATTTTGATACCCCACACGATGGGTTTGGAAGAAAAAAAATTTTTACCCCAATATCCGCCATTTTTGTTTTTTGCCAATTATAATGTAGCCAGTGACACTTGCAGGATTAAGACGAATCGATTGACGTAAGAACCATCAAAATCGGCCAACGCGTTTGGTCTCTAGAACGCCACATAGGAACAAACATACATACATACATACATAGACTGATAAACACATTACCCTCCTTCGGCAGTCGGGTAAAAAGGTTTGTCCCGAACCACAACCATTTACATCTCGTAAGCATGAGTTATTTGGTTCCTACTGTTCTATGATTTGCCTTTGTCGCCGACATTTACTTATAAAGAAAACGAAAGTAGCTACTAAAGAAGTGGCAAGCACCAATATAACACAAACTGTGAAAATAGTACGTTCACCAATTGCTTTAATAATTAAACGATATAAGCAATACATGTATTTTTTCCTCGTAAATATGTTGGATAACGTCGTATCGCGCTCGGCTGAATTACGCCCTCGCCTACAACTCGACCTGCAACCCACAGCCTCGTGTGTAAAAAGCAACTAACCTCACTTGTATGATAAAATACCATTGTTTGAACTTATTTACAGAAATGTAATGTCATTTATCCGCAGTTACTGATCAGGAAATCTGCGATGCAATAAGAAACTACATTTGTGGATCTGTTGCTACCTTTTTTGCTTCTGTCGAAGTATATGTTAATTAAAAGAAGACATGTGTTACCATAGATGTACTCAGAGTCAGTTCCTGCGAGATGTGGCAATTATCTTAATGTTAGAGTGTACTTTAAACATTTTATACTATGAACATATAACCGCTGTTTTTAAAAGAGAAAATACCCATCCAAATGTAAGTGAAGTCAAAGAAGAAACAAACAGAGGACTTATGAGATTGTGAGAGAGTTATAGTGTCAATTAGCAGACACGAGAGTTTCAAGAACTTATGAAATACTGCTACAAAATCATTGTAATGTATCCTGCTGAAGATGAAACAAAAAAACTCAAAAAGTTACTGAAACAGCCTTTATTTTACAAACAAAACTGGACTTATGAGATTGTGAGAGAGTTATAGTATAAAACAGTTTCAAGAACTTACTGCTCCAAAATCATTATAATGTATCTTGCTAAAGACGAAATAAAAAAAACTCAAAAAGTTACTGAAACAGCATTTAGTTTACGATAATAAATATCCGTTAAATAACTCTACGAATGTTTCAACAGGTGAGTTGATATTTATTTTATATCACCAGCTGTTGCCCACGACTCCGTCTGCGCAGTCGCATTAGTACTTCGAATAGCCTATTTTTTAAATCGCTCAATAATATTGTAGGTATGTGGGCTGCCTTACTTGAGAAATTATTAGTTCACCATACAAACTTCCACTACCCCTTAAGGATGATTTCCGGCATATATATCCTATCCTATGTCCTTCCCCAGGGTATCGAACTTCTCTGCGAGAAAACCTTCATGACGCAGAAAGCCACCTGGAATCGCTCAGTCTAGCCAGATACAATATGTGGCAGTCAAAAATACTTCATAGAGCTCGCAGTCTATGGATGATGCGTACATTGACATTTTTAATTTAAAAAGAAACAATATGTAAATGTCACAAATTGAAGATCAGCAATGTAGATTGCACAACCAGTTCATTTTTTTTTACAAAATCCAATATTATTAGCCTAATAAAGATTTCACCGGTCATCCAATGTTGTATTTAAGAAACTGGGCACTTATCAGAGGAAACACATTGTCCTCTGTTCGTGAATTTTTGTCGAAGGGTTCCGCATTAACTTCCTTCGAGCAAAACAAGATTGGGATTCGCTCTGAAACCAGAATCCGTAGCAAAATATTTGTTTTCATTGGTTCAGGGATCCATCGTCAGTTAAAACAAAACAATATTCTATCTATACACGATGAAAATAAATAAAATTGTAATCTAGTTATCCACTGCAACCTTGCTTGGATCTGCTTAAGCTACGATACTTACGATAGCAGAGGTTGAGAACTTTAGAATATTTCAGAATTAAGTTGGGGGGTATTTGATTCGGAAATTTCAAAAGTATCATTTGATACTGCAGCAAAATGCTATGCTACAAAACTGTTACATACTGTGACACAAAGCAATGATTTCTTATTCTCAACTTCAATTTCTGATTGCATTACTGTTAATTTTGATATCGGAGCTTTGTCTTAATTTCCTGACTCGCAGTAATGCATCGCTAGATGTCGTGTCTGAAACTGGTGTCAATAGTGTGAATACTCATAAAGCAATTGCTCCATACAAATATCAGTTGACTAATGGTATCGTAACGGGTAAGATTTTTTAATTAAGTTGTAATATCAATTGGAAGTTAACATTTGCATTTTCGAGGCGTTTGGGGTTGAAAATCTTGGTTCGTGGGGTCCAAGTATTCACGCTTTATTAAAAGATCTATTTTAACGCCCAGTTGACACTTCGCATGACCCCACTCAAGGCTTTTACTTTGGCCAGAGGATAAGCATTGCCATACAACGTGGCAATGCTGCCAGCCTTCTGGGTACAATACCAGAGGACAACGATGTGGAGGAGATTTTCGACGCCATATTTTAGATTAGTCTAGGCTCAGTTAGTCGTTTGTATGTAGTTATAGTATTTTTTATAAACTGTATATATTTATATCCATTTAAATTATTAGTTATATTATGATGTAAATTTACTTTATACATATACCCTCTTACAAATAAACGCGGAATAAAGTTATACCAAGTATAAACCTATGAAAATGTATGGTTATTCCTTTGTTATACCTGGTATAACTTTATTCCGCGTTTATTTGTAAGAGGGATAATATCTTGCTTTAATTACGTTTTGCAGTACTTACAGCTTGTTGTAAAACATTTTTTGATATGCGTCATTGCTTTCTTGGCTCCACAACAAGCCCAGTCCATCTCGCCTTGGCTGCAATGGCAAACCTTATTTAATAAAATGTACTATTTCGTTCGCAGATCACGAAAACGGGTATAACTCTTCAAATAACTTGTCTATAAGATTTGGTAATTTGCTGTTTCATTTAATTGCTTTTAACTCATTCAAATCCTTCTTATTTATTTAAAAACGAATTTAAAATCAAGCTATTTTGACCGAGTACCTCTATTTTTCTCAAACAAGAGGTTAATACAAAATTGGGTTAAATAAACCTACTCAATAAATAATTATATATATTTTTTGTCCAAGGTGATAAATTAAGGAATCCAGAGAATAAGTCACTATGCAAATTAGATGAGACATCGTTGGGTAAGTAACACAAAATATACAAAATACCATTAGTACTTGTTCACGTAGGAAAGCGCGGGCGCGGTGGCGGGTGCGGGAGTGGAGACGTGCATAGAGTATAGTATGGAGACGTGGCGATTTCGTGTTCACATTACATTGGCCGCCAGGCGTTTGCGCTAGAGGTGAGACGTACTAGGTAAAATGCGTACTGAGTCTTAGAAGTACGCGTCCGCTTAAATACTTATTCCAAAAACTAGGTCCACGAGTATTTAGGCGTCTCTAGTTTATTGACGTTTCCATAGCTAGCGAGTATTCTTAATATCGAGATCGCGTATCTCGAGTAATGTAATGGAGTATTTCGGTTTATGGATTATTAACGTATATTAGATTACGCGTTGGTATTCGTATCTTTTCTACATTTTAAAATTGTACACACTTCTGTACGTTAACTATTGACTGGGATTGGTGGAGAGAGTGAAACACTTTGTTTTATTGGCTTGACTAAATGATCAATTTAAAATTCTAAAATCATCAAAGTTACTTAAATATAACTTATTAATCTACGAAAGCCTGCATAAAAATACCTAAAAAAACCTTATTGAAAACTTCCCTTCGCTTTACCTTCACTTTACAGGATTAGGACTGTGAGCTTATTTTATAAACATGATATTAAAAGAAACATAGTTTTTTTGTTGATTTAAAAAACAAACATTGCTAAACATTTTCAACTCTGCCTACCAAAGTAACAATGATTCTATTGATATAGACATTAGGTTTAGAAACGCGAAATAAATAAATCGACTCTCAAAATTCGAGTGCCGAACCGAACGTCTACGAATGTCACCGGAACTGACCGTGCCTGTGGGTCGCCCGACTCGCCCGCCGCAAACACTAGACGCGAGTATGGTAGAACGTGACTACATGTCGTACGCCATACGCTTAAATACTCGAGACCCGTTTATGTGGTGCGCACGGAATAAGTCTTTACACGTCCAGCCTAAAACTTATTCCAAAAACCTGTTCCAGTATATACGTCTCACCTCTAGTTTGCGCGAGTGTGACGTGTTGTCAGAGGTTAAAAACATGGATGACGATCTTTTATTTTTAACCGAAAAGTCAAACCTAAAGTGGGAGATGATAAATATATACGTAGCCATCTTAGTAATATTTTTGTATCTTTTGTAGCCTGTCATAATATTCCAATGAAAAAAAAGGTTTAAAATATCTACAATATTTCGTTTTTAATTTTTTAACTCACTCTCCATATCTGGAAACAATACAGCAATTTCCTTCCATAACTTATTGAGAATATTTCTGTTCATATGATTGTTTGTTTGACCACTATCTCGCCTGATGGTAAGCGGTGATGTGGTCGAAGGTAAAGCACGGTTGCAGAATATGCAATTCACTCTTGACTTACCAAGTAAAAATTAAACCTGTCTACAGTGGTTGGCAGTTCGGAACTCCGACTTGGAACTCAGCGGGCACTATGCGCAACGCCGCTGCAGCGCTACGCATCGAGCAGCAACCAGTGTATCTTACCGGTGAGCTTACATTGGAATTGAAGAATAGTAAAAGTAGCAGTAGTCGCTTAAATACCTGCTAGAAAAGTTGATGGACTGTGTGAAGAGTGATATGAAATAAAAAGGAGTCAGGTGCATTGTGTGACGATTGACAAGACGGTATGAACGAAGAAAACGTGTTGCGCCGATCCCAAGCAACATGGGACAAGGCCATAAAGATGACGGGCCTAAATTCCTGTTAAGTTGCTTGGGTTTCAGTTCCTTAGGATCTAGACGATCAAACGGCCTTCCAGCTTCTATGGTATCTTTTTTTAGAAACGTTGCCCCACAATTGAAATCGCACGGATGGCTCGAGGATTCTGGGTGCGTTAACAAGCGTACACAATCTCCGCCAGCTTATTACGTAACTTGCAAGAGCAAAACGATTTATGCGCAATAATTGCTCTTGAATACAGAAGTTTTAGAGTTGTTGGCGATTATTTTTTAAATAAGTGCATTTGACAAACAGCGAGAGATGACATAAAGCGTTTGATCGCGCGATGACTGCTGTTTATTACGTTATAAGCCTGCCGGATCAACTATTTGTGCCATTTTGCGGGAATCGAATTCCAGACACGCAGTACAGCAGCCAATCGCTCAACCACTGAGCCAATCGTGCCGTGAATTGAGAGAGCCAAGCCTATATTTGGAAACATAGTTAATATTTTTTTGCATTTCTCTCACTTGATATTTGTTCTACGAAAGTGACTTATGTGAGAAGTCATTGTGAATCCCTTTAAATCATGAAATTTAATTTCAGAGATCGTCGAGTAAGCCCCGCTATTTTCCTTCGCTACGTTCATCCAGTACTCAAGAAAGAGTTAATAAACACAACATTTTAAAAGTCACTGAAGAAAAGCTTTATACCCACAGAATACGTAAAGTGTACTGGATATGAAGAGTACCATGCATGAAGAGTTCGTTTACATAGTGTAACTATAGTCTATGTACAGCGAGAATTTATTTTATCAAACGCGGCTTACCTATAAGGCCGAATACACATGTCTATAACTTGCTTGCTTGCATGTCATTGTGCCATAACAAATACTGAATGGAAAATGTCGCAATGGCATGCAGTCTTCTTGAAAACTTAAATAAAAGTTATAGACATCTGTGTTTCCGACCTACTGTACTGGCTCTACTTTTATTTCCATATTACTAATCGCAAGTCGCAATCGAACTTTGTTACTAAAATCTAATTGTGAATTTATTACTTGTAAGAATTGCAGGGTGTTTTTCAGAATATTTAGGTAGTCACTATTCACAGTTTACATTACAAAATGATATAGAACTTGTACTGCTAAAGAATTTAACGGGAACTCATACCTCCTCAGCAGTGAAACACCTTATTTTTTATGACACTGGCGACTATGAATGTTCATCACTATCATCATCTGAGCCGTCCACTCCTGAACACAGGCCCTTACCAAGTGTCATCTACTAGTCTTGTGCGTTTCGCATCCAGCGCCGCAGCCGTAACCAGGTCATCGGTCCATCTAGATGAACGCGTTCCAACGCTTCGTCTTCAGGTATGCGGTCGCCATTCCAGAACTTTTCAGCCCCAACAACGTTCTGCAAGTAATGTCCTCTTCTCCTTGCTGCGCTTACGTTTGAAAATTCTTTTGGCAATGTCGTCCTCTTAAAAAAATAGCGCTCTTAAATATATGCCTGTGGCGTATCTCGTAGAGGCTGACATCCAGGATATCTTCGGTTTAGCGTCGGGGCAATTCTGGTTTAGCGTCGGGGTTTACTGATTGACGTGAACAACTGCTCTTCGAATCTCTCGACCCTCAGAAGCTTCTGTTTGGTGGATATGGTTCTGCCATCTTTGGTCTTCAGTTTTGTGAGCTAGCCCTGCCCAATAGTAAGATCTCTTGCAAAGACCTTGGAATCCTTATTCCGCCTAATCGCGTCTTGGTGTTAAAGCGGCGGAGGTCGCTTTTCAAGGACATGGAGATCAGTCCATTGAGCTGTCGGTACCTACACGCATCGTCTGAAGACTGCAGGATCATTTCACGCCTCTCCTTCCTGAGTTTGAGAGTAGGATCTGAGAGCTTTTTGTTCCTATTTGTTCGACGGGTCTTGAAAGTCATTTGGCCAGTTTCGCGTTGAAGTCCCCAATGACCACGGTGAAGTGAGTTTTATGACAAGACATCGGATTATATGAATTTGCATGTTTGCATATGCAAATGGATAACACCCTAATGTTATACAGTTATTGAATATTTTAGTACTTTTTCTCTAATAGTGCTTATTTCAGTAATTAAATGTGTTAGCTGTGTTGTATTATTAATTAAATGCTGTATATAAAAACCCAGGCGAGGACTGAAAATGTTTCTGCAGAGATGGCGACAAATTTAAGTTCTTTCTAATAACGTCAGAGTAGAGGTCATTTTCAGCCTAGAAATTAATATAAAATCACAAACTTCACAAGTTAGCACTATAAAATTGATTTCTAAGTGGTCACAGAAATTATAAATGATAATAAAATATATTATTGTGACAATAAACGTGAATTCAAATGGAAAAAAGTATTTTGATAGTGCATATTTTGGCATTTTGATAGTGCATTTAATCCGATGTCTATTTATGACCATAGACAGTCCAGGAATATCATAATACATGGTCTTTACATCGGGGCTTATACCTGTGCGACCTTCAGCAAATATCTTGAAGATATTCCGTGTATAAGTTACGCTACACTGGTCCACACACTCTCGATCTTTATCACGTTATTCAGAAGGGACTTATGGATGATAAACCCGACACCTCCCTGGCGCTGCCGGTCACTCTCCCGGAAATAGAGCAGGTTTTGAGGATATCGATATATTGAGTCCTTCGGACTGCAGATAGCCCTATAATAGTTGCCGGTCCGTACTGTACGCGTGTTATAATGTTGCCAGGTCTAGTCGTTGATTTTGAATAGAGTAGCTTTACAGCCAACATCATAGGTTCGTAACAAATTAATGTTAAAATTAATTAAAGAAACTGATAAATGAATACCTAACCCAATCATCCGCCAATGCTAGTTTTTATTTGCAATTAATTCTTGCGGGTAAAATATATAATTCACTGATACTTAGATGCATTTTGGATAATAATATTTCTTATTATTTTAGAAAATGTAATGAAAGCGTAACGAATTACGAATATTTATTTTTAAATAAAGACAATAAATTAAGATAGTGTTTTTTTGTTTAAATTCTACACAATTTTTATCAAGTGTTAAAAGTTGCGAAAAACAACAAAATTGCTGCGTTGCACAGGTCATACGCTTAACGAAATTTTTAAATAAACGAAGTAATTGATGTTTTTTCTAACTTTTTACACACTAGTAAAACACAGTTAAGAACTCAACAAAAACACTTCATGTAAATTGATTGCCAAGAGTCGAACTTCAGAAGCCATAACACTTTCATTGTTCAAAATCAGATCTCAAGTGGAGCTAAGCCCCACAGTCTAGTATGTCAAGGTACAACCCTAACTCGATTAACACTACAACTTGGTAAAAAAGTATCGCTTGGCTATTTAGTTATCTAAATGTCCGTAGAAATAAAACATGAAATAGTTATTTATGCTACAAGTGCAGAAGGTAGGTGATTTCCGATGAGTGGCATTTTTATTCACGAGCGAGCGAAGCGAGTGAAATCATCTTACGTACGTGTATCATACAACATTTTACTATGCATTGTGCGAGAAAATTAAAAAATATATCTGTACAAGCAAGAAATTAATAAAATGGCGGGCTAATTCTAGCGCGCTCAGCTAATAGTTCCTCGGGCGTATCTACTGCGCATGTTCAAATAGCTGTCACGTCGTAACGCAAAAAGGCACGAGCAAAATATACGTCCTGCCAAACATATTTAATGAATATTTAAAATTAATTTATGGCTCAAATACTAAATCTAGAGTAATTGAAAACGCCTTTAATGAAGTATTAGTTTTATTTTACCTTATTTGTTGTTTTATTAACCAACATATTAAACCAATGTATACCTAAAATAAAAATAAAGTTAAAAACTAATTACAAAAAGTATTGGCTAACCACAGGCATTAAACTTTCATGTAAAAATAAGAGGCTTGAAGATACTTACACTTAGAACAAATAATCCACTAATTAAACAGAACTATAAAACATATGAAAAAACTCTAAAGAAAACAATTATAACAGCAAAGAAATTGCAATATATAAATAAAATAAAGAAATCAAATAACAAAGTTAAAACTATGTGGAGTATTATAAACGAGAGAACCAACAAAAAAATAAAAAGAGAAAAAAATAACATTAATTTAAAAATAAATGATATAAATATCACCGAACCTAAACAAATAGCTAACTTTTTTAATAAATTCTTTGCATCTATCGGCGAAGGTAGCAGCAAAGCACCTGACATTGAACCGCGGAGCACACCTGTATTCTGCCCCACTGAAAACACCATGTTTCTCAGCCCTGTGGACCCCAGCGAAATTAACACCCTATTAAAAAACCTAAAAAGCAAAAATAGCCATGGAATAGATGAGTTACCACCAATATTAATACGACAATGTGCTAACGAACTGACGTTACCATTCTACTTGCTAGTAAATCAATCTTTCGAAGACGCCGCTTTCCCGGACTACCTAAAGAAAGCACTAATAAAACCAATCCATAAAAAAAACTCCAAAACGGATCCGAACAATTACCGCCCAATAGCCCTCTTGCCTACTGCCTCAAAAATTTTTGAGAAAGCAATGTGTAATCGCGTTTACTCCTTTTGCGAAAAATATAAAATATTTAACGAATGCCAAAACGGCTTTCGCAGAAACCGATCTACCGTCCTAGCAATTTACAAATACATACAGGAAGCTTTAAATATAATAAATGACAAAAAATACGCCATAGGTTTACTGTTAGATATGACCAAAGCTTATGATAAAGTGCAATATGACATTCTATTAAATAAATTACAAGGCATAGGGATCCGCGGTAAAGCTCACGAATGGTTTAAATCTTATTTATCAAAAAGAGAACACCAGGTCGAAATAGAATTTTACAATGAAAATACCAAAGAAATACAACATATTCGGTCTAATAGCAAAATAATTAATGCCTCTATTCCCCAAGGGAGTGTAATAGGATGTCTCCTATTCCTTATTTATATAAACGACCTTCCAAAAACTATTGAGGGGCCATGCGTTTTGTTTGCCGACGATATTTCGATCCTTACTTCATGCTGAAGCAATGATGGTTTAAGCGAGGACCTAACAACTACACTTAATAAAACAATAACTTGGATGAATGACCATAACCTCGAAATAAATTTCTCTAAAACTAAAATAAACCCTTCCACCCCCGTCAAAAAACCGCATTAGATATAAATTTCACTTACAACGGCAAAACAATAGAAGTCGTTCATGAATATACACTACTTGGCCTGTCTATAGATACAAACATTAATTGGAAATCACATATTGATAAGATAAAATCAAAACTATCCAAATTTGCATATGCCCTTCGTGAAATCAAAAAAACCACTAACCTTAAAACTGCACTTGTTACCTACTATGCCTATGCATATGCGTGGCTCAGTTACGGCTTGATATTATGGGGAAACAGCACAGATGCACCAACACTTTTCACAATGCAAAAAAGACTCATAAGAATCCTAGTAAATATAGAAGATACCGATAGCTGCAAACATTTCCAAGAACAAAAATTACTTACCCTCCCCTGCCTATACATTCTAGAAATGTGCAAATTCGTTCGAAATAACCAACACTTTTACACGACAGAGAAAATATACAATCAAGATACACATTACGCCATAAAAACAGGTTAAACCTACCAAGCTCTAAGCTAAAAATGCACTCAACAAGTACATTAGTAATGTCAATGAAAATATATAATAAATTACCAGAAATAATTAAGGAACAACAAAAATTGAATCCATTCATTAATAAATTAAAACAATTTCTATTAACTAAATGCTATTACAATGTAAATGAATACTTAAATGACAAATTTTAAATTAAACTAATTGCAATCTAATAAATAAATAAATACCTAGTCATATAAAAGCCCTCTTCCTCTCTCCTACTTTTGCAGTGCCCGACAGGGTCCACAATGGTCTTAATTTGTAACCTACCATCTAAGTTCACATGTGGAAGCAATAAATGTATTGAGTATTGAGTACCTTTTATATGAATGATAATCTATACTTATACTCCATTTATTATAGCATTAGACAAAAGAGGCTCGCAGAAGCAGGAGTACGAAACCTTTTATTTTCAAGTCAAGTTCAAACAATTTTAATAAATAATGTAAGTATGTGATTTTTTGTAAGTAACAATGTATGGCATACAATAAAGCGTATTCTATCTATCTACTCTTCACGATGCTTGGATAGGTAAATGAAATTAAAAAAAAATTAGTAACAATCAGTTTATTAAAAACAACTTTATCACAATATGCCCGTATTATGTTTTCAATATACCAAATAAATATGATACAAAACACCACTTAACAATTTAGTCACTGCTACCATCAGTCATCACAAATTATAAAAATTAATTGACATGGGTGGTAACAAAAGTCATAATTATAACTATAATAATAAAGTGGCCCTAAGATCTTTTTCCTAAAAGGGAATATTTTTGCTTTTTAGCCACTCCTGAATATCTTCTTTTCGTGTGGCTGTAGTTGGCAGCTTCTCCAATTTCCTCGAATGATATGGCGCATTATCCATAACAATAACTGCACCACTCTCGACTTCTGATAATATTAATTAAAACTACTTTTCAAAATTGTGTTCTTCCATTTCAGAATGGTCACTCTCATAGTCTCCATTACCCTTTTTGGCTTCAAATATTAATTCACCATCCATCAAAAACCCACCCGTTGATCCTGTGAATCGGAGTACCGTTGTACCGATGGGGTAGATTACTTGATCACTGGAAATAGATTTTAACCTTTAAGTAGCAACCGAAATGAACTGCATCATTACTGTCATTGAACAGGTTAATTTACAACCATAAACATCTTTCTCCGAGGGGAGGCATTAAGACTCAACCAGTTTTCAGTGACGGAGAACGGAGTGATCATTTTATTACTGATTTGGTAATGTCACATTACCAAATCATTAATAAAGTGATCACTTGTTGATCAATACTTGATTTAAATGTATTTCTTTTGAAATTATCAAAAGAAATAAATTTAAATCAAGTTTTACCAATATGTCCAATGATAAGCCGTCTTCCAATTTGTTCTTGATTAATTTGTATAGTGCTTCTTTTAAAATCAGGTAGAGGCTCATCGCTATTAACGGCTTCCAGAATCTTGTCCAACGTTGGTAACTCATTATCAAAGAAAAAGAATGAATTTTTCTTCGTATTCCACTTAACTTCATCATAATCGTCAGATTTTGAGTATTTCCGTTGGCGAGGAGGGATGATGCAGGCGACCTTCTGTATTGTACTTGTTCAGTACTTTATAGACTATTGCACGAGATATGCCTATAAAATAAGATTAATAATGTAGGTTATTAACTCACAAAGCATGTTACTTTCAAATACATTTATTTATAATAATAATTTTATGATCCTTACCTGCAATTTCTGCAGTTTTGTTAATTAACTGCGTCATATAAGCAGGAGTACCTTCGGGCCTGGACCCCTTAACATCTTTATAAATATTTATGACTGGTTTTTTTTCTGCAGCACGAAGCGGTATTTGCTTTGTTCTCTTTTTCTTGGGAGACAATATTTTAACGTCTGGATCAACGTTGAGGCCACGTATTTTTCGCTGTTGACACTGATCAGCGTTACTAACAGTTACAGAGCGTACATGTTGCGCTTGCAAGCCACTCGGGCCTGCACCGGGATCGTCCCTGTCAATATTTCAACAAAACGTACCGCTTTGTACGAATAACACAAAACTAACACTAATAACGATAAGAAAACAATAACAACAGAAAAACAGTAACAAATAACAACTAAACCACGAAAATTCAGCAATAACAACGAGAAAAGGCGTAACATTCACAAGTATCCACAAGCGAATGACAGTATGACAATTGACAACTGCAGATTATTTACGCAATTTGACGGATAGATGACATCATAAACCGACAAAATAAAAAAACATGTGCAGCCACAACTTATGAACGGAACAGGTAACATTTTAGATTTAGTTGAGTTATAGTGACATGAAAAACGTTTCCGGTACTGTCCGCCCCTGCTTCTTTTAGATTTTAAACATTGACACGACATTATTTTATGTAAAAACTAAATAATATTAAATGAAGGCCTTGTAATTTCAGAAGGTAGATAGGTTAAATAGATGCAATTAAGTGTGACAGCTATTATTTAAATTGATTATATTTAACTCCACATCAATCTTGACTGTAATAGTGTTTGTTGTATTTTTATTACAAAGTGTGCACCTAAAAGAGCCTTTTTTAACTTCTGTCTAATGCTATAGTAAATGGAGTATAACTAATTTGTAAAACATTTCTCAAATAATAAAAACTCTATGCGTCGGGCTGACGTTGGCGTTAAAAATTAAAAAAATACAGAAAAGTAAAAAGCACTAGTTAAAAAAGTGACACTTTCCGCACAGTTTGGCTGCTTGGAAAACGCTCTTTTCGAGGACATGCATTGTAAAAATATTTGAGACTTTATTTTACTACTCAACAAAATAATGCAATGAACAATGAATATCAAAATTTTGAAACTTTGCAACTTTCAGGCGATAGGGTACGTACACAATTTGTCAACTTCTTTAATGGCGGTAGTCGTATTTAGTACCCAATTGAAAGATAATATAATAATATATTAAAAACTTACCACTTATGTTACATTTTTCTCCTATCTCATCCCATATTTTATTTTTCATAAATATATTTTTATAATCCGTAAGTGACATATCATATAAAACTGGATTGCACTTCACCATCTCAATAAATGAATCGTTATTCGTTCGTTTCGATGACGCCATGTTGCAAACGCGTCCTTTCGCTAAGGAATATCGTGCGTAACTGTTGTCATGTTAACCCCGCTTGCGGAGTGAGGGGCGGGATGCATGCCGCTGCTCCCGCGCGGTATGTACCTCTACCCACAGCGGCAGCGAATATCGCTCAGGTTTGAATAGGCCTTTAAGCGGCTACCACACATGCATGCTTGACCAAAGTTTTGTTTGCGCATGTTTCTCGCAAGACAATACACGGACGTGTCTACCACACGGCACAGTTAAGTAGGAGCAAGCCACATTCTTGTCGACATCGTCGGTGTGGAAACAATTTTAAAATTGTTAAGCATGCACGTGTGGTAGGCGCATTAATTTCTTACCAGTCCAATAGTTTCTCAAACATTTAAGAACATTAAAAGCCAAACAATACTTTTAACCAGGATAAAGAAAGAAAGAAAATAAATGTATTTAGCACAAATTACGATACGATTTTGTTAATGTCGCAAAACTAAAAAAACAAGAGGTACCAAAGACACTGACTTCTGATATGGAAAGTTATTTTGCACTTGTAGTGTTTTGCTATGAAGCTCAGATCTAATAAAAAGTCAAGATTACAGGAACGTTGCAAACAACAAGGCGACGCCGATTAAAACTACGCCTTGTCGTATACATACACAATTACACGCACACACGTAAACGAAACTAAGCTTTAGCTTGTAAAATCTAGCCTTTTAATTGATCTGAGAACTCGACACTTACATGTTTAAAGACATACGAAAAAAAAAAGTATAACTAAAAAGTTGGAAATAAAAAAAGGTAATAAAATCAAAAACCCGACTGCTTAAAAACCGAACTAAAAGATGTAAGCAAGAAGAAAGTCTTGCTGTGCAGTCGGAGGATACATATTCGCGAGCTGGCGGATCAAAACCAATGTTTTTTTGATTTTATCAACTTTTTTTGTGAATATTATTTAATTTCGCTATATTTCTTGGCAAGTTACAATGACGAGGAACACTTTAGACACGTCGCGCGCCCTACGTGCGATGTGACCTACTCGCAGCGCACTTGCTGTAAAACTTGCCAAACAAAACAACCACGCAAAGAGTTTTGGCACACGTTTATCCGTCGCGAGCGAAGACGATACGCAGATGAAAAATTAATAACCAGCAATATGCAGACATAAGGCGTGGGGCATGTTGTTTCGGGGGCGTGGGGAATGAAGACGCTGTGTTTGGCACTATGTAGTGTGCCTCGTTGAGGCGGCCGCTTGACAAAAGGTTGTCTGCTATTATTAGCGCGGGCTATCGTCTAAAAGTTAGTTTTAGGGTTCCGTACCCAAAGGGTAAAAACGGGACCCTATTACTAAGACTCCGCGGTCCGTCTGTCTGCGTCTGTCTGTCACCAGGCTGTATCTCATGAACCGTGATAGTTGGAGGATAGCACATGGATGTACTATCCTCATATTATGCATATTTCTCTACGCAACTGAGGTTTGCTGTTAGATAACCCAACTATGGGTTAAGCTCGCCTTTGTACATGAACTTTCTTTTGTATTTGTATGTTTTTATGCTTTGTGTACAATAAGGAATAAGAATAAGAATGAATATGTATGAAATAAAATAAATTATGTATTGCATATAAGTTGTTAATAAATCGATACCTATCGAATAGTGTGTACACAATAATTTAAGATGAGAATATTTTCTTGTTTCATACTTTTTAGAGCGTGATTTTTCAGTAATCGGATTTTTATCTTCCGTATTTCAGGTATTTACTCTTTGAGTTTTATTTTCTGTGTCAGACAAAAGAGCCACATTGGAGCCACCATAGAGGAAAATAATGTGGCCACATTTGACATTGACACTTCATTTTGCACATTTTTATTGATTCGTGCGCCTACATCGAATTTTGCTTGGTGAAAAATTCAGTAGTTTGTTACAAAATTATCAGGACGCATTATCAAATTAATGCTTTCAATTCCGGGCTGTTTCGCGGGATTTAGTTAAAGTCATTTAGTAGTATTATTTACCATAGTATTTTTTTTAAGACGATAAACCGAGTTACGTACGGGACCCTGAGTTATGTACTTGGTGTCGGTATCTTCTCAACTGGAGTAACTTAATTACGATCATTGATAGCTTGGTAAATATTTTATTTAACTTTATTTTCAGATCTTAAGGATTACTCTTATAATGGGATATATTAAAAAAATCACCACTGTTGTGTAAAAAATACCTAGTTAATTCAAAAATCTAAAAACGCAACTGCTTAAGAAGCGAACTAAAATTATGTAAACAAGAAGAAAATCATGCTGTGCTGTCGGAGGATACATTTATTTGTTTACCTCTTTTTAGTTCGCTTCTTAAACAGTTGGGTTTTTATTTAAAATAGGTGCAGACAAATATGATTTTTTTACGTGTTTTTTCTGGGGATCCTTCCTATTTGATAGCTCACCGGGAAAAAGCTTAAGATAATTTACGGATTTTTTTTAGATTTTAGCAACTAACTACGGGATTGAATTTGCTCTATTTTGGGTATTAATCCTAGATAGTATAAATGTGAAAATTTGGATATTTGTTGATGTATGGATGGATATTTGTAACTCAATCACGGCAAATCGGCTGAACTGATTTAAATGGAATTTGGCACACATTTTATAACCTGGAGTAACACATAGGATCCTTTTTATCCCGGAAGTATGTTGACGTGGCGTCAGTGACAGAAAAGTAGAAAGGAAACCGTCCTGGTATGGTCATGCGATGAGGAGGGATGAAACGCATGTTACTAAAACAGTAAATGTGGATGGATGGAGTGGGAGGGGACGGCCAATGAAAAGATGGATGGACTATGTGAGGAGTGATATGAAATAAAAGGTAGTCAGTGATAACGTGACGGGGGACAGGACGGTATGGAAGAAGAAAACGTGTTGCAACGATCCCAGGTAACATGTGACAAGGGCAGGAAGATGATGAGTATGTTCCCGTGGGAAAATTCCCCGACATCCACGCGAGCAAACCCGCTGGCTACAGCATCTTCTTCTCTTCGAATCGATGGAAAACTCTTTATATATTTTCAGCGCAGTAGGTGGCCACGCCGATTGCGACCTCAGTGACGAGCATAAAGGTATACTCTAGAGCATTTTCGCGAGCGTTTCAATGTAATGTCAAGTTCTTACGGAGGGTACAATACAGACAAATGCTCAGTTTCTTAAAGCATTTCCATGTAATGTAACGTTCATGTGAATGTTCGACGCTGGGTTCGACGTAATGCTCGCGGCGAGTTACCTATAACATTTCTTTGTACCTTGCGTTCAGTATTGACCTCATTCCACGTGACCCACGCTCGTGCCTTTGTTCGATAAAATATTACACCAAAACGCTTGTTGGTTTTCAAAATCAGATTGCAACAAAACATCGAGCGTCATGTTCGAAGTGTGGTTCGAGTCAACTTAAAAAAAACATCGAATGCTCGATGTTCTGTTACAAGTAAATGGTCTAGTACACTATACTCACCTTAAGGTCTGCCAAAAAGTAGGTGTATGGGCAGTTAGGACATTCCAACATGTATGTTATAGTCTGCAAAGTGGCACCGCAATCACACTGGTTATCAGACGGGTCTATAAAACCCCAATTTGGCAATTGTATAAAGTTACGAGTTATATTGATAGCGCCGATCTGATCGAATTTAATAAAGTTCAAAATATAGTTTTTTTTTTCCACAGCCTTTCCTAGTAAAAAAAAAGAATGGATGGAACCTACAATATTTATGGCACCCGCCGCGTATGGATATTTGTTCTAGTAATGCTGATAATTTTTGATTGCTATTTTCACGTCTATGTTTATTACAATGTACTGCAAAGCCCTAAAAGACGTAAAAAATATCATTTCAATGAATTATTGAAACCTGAGAATGAGACAGATTATTATAGATATCCGCTGGTTAACGGTTCGGAAGCGTCTATGGGTAAGTTTTGATTTTTTATTTTTCTGGTACTTCGTTCAATCGTATCGTCCACTTCTGCAACTTGACTTTTGTTGTGACTCTTCTTCCAACTGTTAGAACACGTTCACGCAAAGGTTTCCGGTCGCCTAGGGGTAGCAGGTGACAGACTTGGGGAGTCTTTCACCTAAACAGACAAACGCCCGGGATGGCGCGCAGACGAGGTTCATTTGAATCCATGTGTACCAATATCTGGCCGGGGAAGCGTGACGAAATGTGCAAGCACTCCAGCGCCCCGGCCAAAGGTAGCTGTAGAACAACGTGTGGTTTTTAACCCCCGACGGAAAAAGATCTGTGTATCTGTTTATCTGTGTACCTGTGTATCTATGTATATGTGTGTCTGTCTGTGGCATCGTAGCGTCCAAACGGGTGAACCAATTTTGATTTAGTGTTTTTTTTGTTTGAAAGGTAATTTTGTCGAGAGTGTTCTTAGCTATGTTTAAATAAAATCGGTTCAGCCGTTCAAAAGTTATGGGCGTTTCACTGTTTGAATCGGGGTGTTTACGCAAGATATCGTGTCATAATTACGTGTTCAATAGATTGCCGATCGAAGCGTATCTACTATGTTCTAGATAAATTATGTAGCATGAAATAAAAATGTGCCGGGGGTTTTTAAAATTTTAAATTTTACTTGTTGTCAGTAAACCTGAAAGAAAAAAAAAATTTGTATGTCATCAGACTTTTAATGTTCCCACTGCTGGGACACAGGCCTCCTCTCTTTGAGAGTGGGAATGGGCCCGCGTGGTGGTTCCTCGCGGGCCCAGTGCCGTTTGGTGGATGTGACATGTCTTCGAATTGTTGGTTCTAGGATATGCCGATTTCCTCACTATATTTACCTTCACCGTTTTTAGAGCAGTGGTGGTGAAATAATTTACACAAAGTACTGCCTGGGTTCGAACCTACGACACGTAAGTCGGATCCGTTAACACTGGACCACCACTGCTTAGTAATACAATTGAACATAATTATAATTTTAATTCTCCTTTTGCTCATGGGTTTAGAAATAGACTACGGAACGCCACCGTATACGATCCTTACACACTTATTTTATATATGTGTGTGTGTGTGTGTTTGTAATTTATATGTATCATTTTATTTTCACTTGCAGCCCGAGTCTTGATTCGCGCAATATTATCTTTAGACTTGCACTTTGCTTCCTTTACCAAAGTTTTATTGCGTTTTTTCCTTCCTAATTATCTTTCAATTTAGTTAATTTTAGAAAAATATTTATTTATGTATCACTAGCTTCTGCCAGCGGCTTCGCCCGCGTGAATAGTATTTTATCATCCCAAGGGAACATTATACCGGGATGAAAAGTAGCCTGTGTGCTTTGCCTTACTTTAATCTATCTCTGTGCCAAATTGCATCCAGATCCGTTCAGCCGTTCTGGCGTGATTGAGTAACAAACATACATCCACACACACATCCATCCAGACTTTTTAACCGACTACCAAAAAAGGAGGAGGTTCTATGTTCGACATTATGTATGTTTTTATTTTTTTTTATTTTTTATGTATGTTCACCGATATCTCCGTCAATTGTGGACCGATTTTGAAAATTATTTTTTGTTTGAAAGATTATATTCCGAAATTGGTCCCATTTTAATTTGGTGAAGATCTGATTAAGATCTTCGGAGATATACAACAGAACTCTTCAATAAATAACGGCAAATCTCTCGGGATTGCTGCAATCGCATGTCTGTTTATTGTTTATACTATTTCATAACATAACATCACGCCAGTACGCTCGAAAGGGGTATGCAGATCTCTCATTTCACCGGTTATATTCATTTTTCATGTTATTAGGGTAATCTATTCTGTCGTTATAGGTACTTACTTAACTACTTCCCTATTAGGTAGGTACAACTAAAAAGTGAAAAATAAAAAGCTTTTTTTGCAAAAAAATACTACCGACTTCCAAATAAGAAAACTAGAAAGTGAAAAATAACTTTATTTTTGGAAGTCGGTGTCCATAACTTAATAATTTGGTACCTACCAAAGACACCGACTTCCAAAAATAAAGTTATTTTTCACTTTCTAGTTTTCTTATTTGGAAGTCGGTAGTATTTTTTTGCAAAAAAGCTTTTTTACATTTATAATAATTAAGATTACGTGTCTCTTATATAGTATGGGACTCAAACATAGCAGGTGAGGTGTGTTCGTTATTGAACATCGATGCCCAAACTTTAGAATACCTATTGTAACGGTACCTACAGGTGTGATGGTTTTTTTTTCAGATTATGAAATTGGCTATAACTCCTCATACTTCTGGTTTAAATCGATGAAACATCTGTTTAAGGACCTTAGTAAGTTAACTGCTTCGATTTAGCATTTCATACTGCAATTTTAAATGGCATAAAATACTAATTGAATTATTGAGTCTGCTCTACATAAAGTTTCATTTAATCGACGATGGTATGGATTTTTTAAAGGTTTTGACCACGTGGCATTTTGAAGCTCATGCCAATTCTATACACGCCTTAGATAAAGTACCTATAGATTAAGCACTGGCGTGGCCGCACATGAGACAGCAATTGTTAGTTCTGGTGTTACAACAAGAACAAGAACACTACAACCCACCATCGCACTGACACTTGTTATCTATAAATAACCCAAATTCCTTGTCTCAATTAACACAATACCACGAAATCATAGAAAATCAAACAAAACCGAGTTTGTTTGTCAAACCTGCCATTAGAGTTTGACAAACAACAGAAACCGGCCACGGTGACAAAGACAAAAAATAATCTTTTACCCTTATTTTTTACATGGAGCTGCCAATTAGCCATCTCGCTCTATCAATCAAGCTCATTTTAAGGCTTAATCTATAGGTACTTTATCTAAGATACACGCTGATAAAATGTATTTGCTAAACGAATATTATTCTTACGTATTTATTTATTGGTTTTTGTTAAAGGTGCAGAGGTTACACTGCAGTACCCTAGAAACATGTCTAAGTGCGTAGCTAATATTTCCTCAAGTAAGTTTAGCAATAAAAGATCTAACTAAATCACTCTATGTATATATACTTATAGTTTTATAGTTTTTAATTTTGCATTTTTACTTTTAATATTTATTAATGGATTTTGATTTTATTTTTTTATTGATTGAAGTATTATATATGCATGCCTTGCTCTGTTATATTATATTTGTATATATTTAATTTGTGTGGCAGTGACGCGCCAGTGCAAACAACCACCCACACATATATTGGTTGTCCCATAGATATAGTATGTACAAGATAAACAGAGTCAGATGAAAAGCGGAACCAAAAAAATAAAATCTATGTGTTAGGGAATTGTCCATGTGTTAGTTAAAAAAGTGTTGTCAAAAAGTCCATGTTCATTATCGATATCGATACTTGGTGAACACCATAAGAAATACGATTAAAGGGTTGTTGGTTACATTGAACTGTAATAAGAGCTGGGAAAAACCATGCTTTGCTTTAATTAAAATACAAATTACAAAATAATATCTTGCATGTAATTAAAATACAAAATATTTTTAAGTCGTAATTATTTAAAATATAAAATACAGTATTTTACATATTTTTATTTAAAATACAAATTAAAAAATACAGTCGGTCATCCATCGTGACATTCGTACTAATAAACTTAATCAATACACAGAAGTTATGTGTAAATAACCGTTTGAAATGAAAATTACAATTTACAAGGTACTTGACAATTTGACGTACGCCATTTTGCTTATTTTCTGCAGAACGCATCTATTAATAAAATCGCTAAATGTATTTTGAAGCCAAAAGTATTTGAAATACTATTTTTTATGCTTTGTTAGTAAGAACAAAATTCTTAATAATTTATTACGATCTAGCCTAAAAGACTAATAAGCAATTTAACTCTAACTTAATATGTTACGTTATAGATTATGTTAAAACTAAGAATAGTGTCCATTTGCACTTTTACACAAGTCCGTAGCACTTTCTTAGTCTGATATAATTTATAAAAACACTATGTTCATGTGTCATTTCAGATCGTCATTTCTTATGTTCTTTCTTTCTTATCTTTCTTTCTTTCTTTCTTCTTTCACACATCATTTAGTTTGTATGTATCTTTAAACAAATTTAGGCGTGACCAGTATCTAGATAGGTTTTGAACTTTTGACAGTAGTTCAGCTATGTTAGAGGTATCTAGATGGTTTGAAAACTAACACTAGGTTGGCCACTAACTAACCATACGATATGAAGTATCATTCTTACAGGCACAAATAAAGTAGGTATAGATTCTTTCATTAGGAGTCGTCGATGTTTTCTTTGTATGCAGTATTTCGATTCGAAATGTTTACTACATATAGTAGAGTTTTTATTTGGAGACCATCCATCTCTGTTTAAAATTCGAATACATTTTTCTCTTAATACAGAATTACTTGGGAATCTGTAGGTACATAAATATTACATATTATTATTTAAGTACACAACAGAAAAATTTGCTGATGAGCAGAGCACTGATCTTCTTCTTCTTCATCGTGTCGATGATTCCATTTTTAGTTTTTAAATTAGATGTTGTGCTTCGACCAGAACTCGGCCACGTCGACAGCCCTAGCGCTGGCCTCGCATAGGTCCTTCATGGTGCAGGTGTTTGTGCACAGAGCAGCAGAACACTGATGTATTCTAGACACTGTAAAACTAATACATGCAAACAATATAATGACATTCCTAAACCTACTCAAAGAAACAAAACATAATTTTTGAAAAAAAAAATAATATTCATGCAACTTAAAGTACAGTTTAGATAAAAACATCTTCTCAATCGTACCTTAAATCTATTTTAACAAAACTTGACTTAATAAGTTTGTACTCATGTCATGATGTCACTAAAAACGATTAAGTTTTTATCGATACTCATGACGTCACCGCTTTGTCAAGCCCTAGCGTAAACAAACAATTTACTCTTTTACATAATATTTTCGTAAATATTGTTCAAATATACTAAATATACTTATATAATACAATTGAAATCAATATACTATTGTAAGAATCTTTTTCTGAGCCGATTACTAGCAGAAATTTGTCAAAATATGGTTCGAAACAATCCAAGGACAAAATTGTATTTACCTATGAAACGTGTATTTATTGGGGTTATTTCGTCTTGTAACGTCACATTCACTCACAGAACAAGCCACCATAGTTGCATAATTAATATTATTAATTTAAATCTAAAGATTATTATTTAAATGCAAGAAATTCACCGCGGCGTAAAATAGATGGGCCGCTATGGACCCTTCCTCGCGAAAAAAGTGACATGACTGGACTTTATTCACTCTCTCTTTTTCTCTTGGGCGGTTTGTACTTGATTAGGATTTCACGCTCGCACGCTTCGTGTATCTTTTGGCGTAGCAAAAAAATTCTAAATCTATGGGTTGTCCTATCAACTCAACAAATCAAAGCAGATTTTGATCGTCCACAAGTTGAATAGTGAGTGGAACAAAATCTGTTACAAAGTTTTTTATTGTAATCTTCGTCATCATTTCACCCGAAATACGTCCACTGCTGGACATAGGTCACCCCCAGGCGTCGTCGCCACATTGGCCGATCCCGTGCGTCTCGCATCCAGCGTCTTACCGTAACCTAAACCAGGGGGGTGACCATAAACTCTTAGAGTAATGTTATTTTGAGTGTGTGTAAGGGACAGACGTATATGACTTGTATACATCTGTCACTTACGCGATCTCATAATAACCTTACTCTTAGAACTTATGGTCTATATATCGATTTTATTGTGATTGTACTTAAATGTGGAAAATACAGAATGTGGAATAAAATGGAACATGTAATAATGAGAAAGTGTAAATAAATGAATATGTAAAATTCAGAATATGTAAAAATAAGAATATGAAGGATTAAGAAATTGGACAATTTAGACTTCGAAAAGCATCGCTGACATCCTTGAAGATGAGGAGAAGCCTTATTCCTTCAGTGGGAAATATCAAACTGGTAATATTAATATTGACTGAGTTTTAGAATGGATTTACTTTTACTTTACTCATACCTTTATAACAGTATTTTTACAAGCTTTTATATAAACTTGTTAGTTAATATGTGTCAGTCAAATTTTGCAACTGAATCTTAAAACTGTTATCCCCAACCGATTGGAATGAAATTTTACATACTCGTCTGGTTTGGTTCACTCACAGGCTCGTACTGGATGTCATTCCAAGGTAAGCCTAAATATAATAAAAGCTGTGTGTAGAAATATTTAATAAGATACCGAGCGAGCTAAAAATTATAAATACCAGATTATTTAAAAGTAAATAATATGATTGGCTGTCCTCTAATAGTGTGTACGTGTAAAAGTGTTATTTGACAAGTAAAAATAAATGAAAATATTGTGTGCACGAAAAATTTGAACGCTTAAGCTGGGAACAAATTATCGGACGCGGCTGACGGACGCGACTGACAGCCGCGACTTATAGAGTATCCGTGTAATGAATGTACATTACATTGTGCAAACTATCGGACGTAAGTCGCGGACGTGACCTTGGGCGTTCGGACGGCCGATAGAGATCTGGCCCGCTGGATGTTTGTGTCAGCCGAAAATGTCCGCGGTTGGTGTGGACGGTATGCGGGACGCGTCCGGGCGTCAGAACAACTTTGACTACGCAATATCTCGCACATGCATGCGAGGTTATAAATAAAAATGGAAGAAAAACTTATCGAGTGTGTTTGCAGTAGAGAATTGCGTCCTCACTTTCACTACTCGACATATTTTTACGTAAAATAATCTTCGTTGAATAAGCTATATTATCTATGGAATAAGCGCTCGGAAGCGTCCGCAAGGCGCGTCCCTAACGACTGTGCACACATATCAGTCGCGGCTGTAAGTCGCGTCCGTCAGTCGCGTCCGATAATTTGTTCCCAGCTTTACGCTTAAGCAAAAACATGCATGCTCTATATTTAATTTTGTACCATGCAGAATATGGTAAACATGGTATATGTTTTATGCAAATAATTTTTATTATTTTCTATTCTATTGGATAACAATGCATCTGTAAGCTTAATTTTTTTTTTAAATCTAATGTGCCAAATTAACCACCAGTATAATTGACCAACCCTTTTTTTTTTAGATCCATATGTTGTGGACGAAATGATACCAGATCTGAAATTTATCGAGGAACTGAATTCTGACGTAGCCGTTGGAGGTTACTATGCGCCCGCGCACTGCAAGTCTGCATATCGAGTGGCTATTTTAGTTCCTTACCGGTTTGTTAGTTTTATCTGTTACTAGCTTCGCCCGGGTGGAAGTCGAAAATAATCCCGAGGGAACATATATAACCGGAATAAAAAGTTTGTTAGTGCGTGTTTGTATGTTACTTCTTCACGCTTAAACGACTGGACGGATCTTAATGAAATTTGGCACAGACATAGATTATAGTCAGAAATAGCATATAGGATACTTTTTATCCCGGGAATAATTTTCCTTGGGATAATTTTCGACTACTTTATATCACGGAAATATTCAAAATCGGGCGAAGCCGCTGGCAGAAGCTAGTTTTAACCAATTTAAGTTTTAATTCCAGAGATCGCCGAGTCAATCTTGTTATTTTCCTTCGGTACATTCATGCATTACTCAAGAAACAATTATTAGAATACAGAATATTTGTCATAGAGCAATATGGTAAGTTCTATTCGAAGCCTGACCGTCTAGTACATAACGCTATGTAATGACAATTTATACAAATACATAAAATTGAAGTGTCTGTTTGTAATATCAAAATAACAACGTTTTATTGAATGCACGTGATGATATACGGTACTAACAACAAATAAGCAATTTTTAAGATTTTTGTCTGCCTGTCTATCTGTCTGTTTATTCCGGGTAATCCCCGAAACGGCTGGACCGATTTTGACGGGACTTTCACTGGTAGATAGCTGATGTAATAACGAGTAACATAGGCTACGTAAGATCACGAGAAAATTCATAGTTCCGGCGGGAAACTAAAAAAATAAAGAAATATTTTTTACGAGTTTGACGCGGACGAAGTCGCGGGCAACAGCTAGTCTATACTAATATTATTAAGCTGAAGAGTTTGTTTGTTTGTTTGAACGCGCTAATCTCAGGAACTACTGGTTGGAATTGTTTTTTTTTTTTTTTAACTTTTAAAATAAAAAAACAAAAAATTATTCCTTATTGAGCGCATCCGTTGCGTGCGCTGCGTAAGCGGTTTAAGTTACGCAACATTCATGTATGTAGGGTAGGTAGGTAGCCAGTTGAAGGGAGCGAAGCCGCGTGTGACAGCTATCTCAAATATATTTAATAAGCTCTAAACTTAAGTAAATATGCATATAAGTTTTAAATCGCCAAGCCAACCCACCTTGAGCAAGTGTGGTGTGCCGAAGTCAGCCGTAGTTACTTAAAATAATAATTTTATATTTGATTTATTTTTAACGTAATTACTTTATATATCGATATTCAACACGTTTGCGTAGTTCGCTAGCTTATAATTTTAAAGTAAATATTTATTTCTCAGTATATGGTACATTTTTTTTTTTTATTTTTTTTTTTTAAACATTGCCCCACACTAGGAATTTCTTCCTGTATCGTAGGTGCGTTTACAAACATATAAACTCACATACACAACACCCAGAGCCGGCACAACTATCTGTACGTCATACAAATATTTGTTCCGTGCGGGAATCGAACCCGCGACACGCAGCGCAGCAGTCAACATTGAGATCTTACATTTAACATTGTTTCACACATACTACCTTTGCTGGTGTAGAAATATTAAATAATAAGCTAGGTACATGCAAATCAAAACTAGGTACATTATAAGATTATTATATAAATTTAAGAAATTTTGTATAATGTCGAAATATAAATCATAATATCAAAAAATAAATCATAATGTCAAAAAAAAATAATCATAATGGCAAAAAAAATATCAAAAATGTCAATAATTAATCATCATGTCAAAATATAAATCGTAACGTCTAAAATATTAATAAAAAAAATTACAATGTCAAAGTATTAAAATTTTTATTACAATATCAAAAATAATGATTTAAAAATTCATTGATGGAATAAAATCAACATGTCTAAGAGCCAAGCAAACATTTTACATTTAAACTTATCAATTGGTAGCATTCTCAGTGCAGGTGGTAATTTATTATAAATAATTATTAATCAATTTAATACAGTGTTCATAGCTGTAACGTAATTGGTATATTTTAATTACTATAAACGAGTCTTGTTTCGTACTTTGCTACGAATCTTGCTAAGTAGTTTGCAACGATCCTGGCTACGCACTGTGCTACGCATAATGCTACGCGCCTTTCTATGCATTATGCTTCGTGCCTTGGTATGTCTTGCTACGCGTAACTGCGTTGCTACGGCGTAGCACGCACGTGTTACAGTCAATAATGGAACTCTATATAAAAGTATTGATATCTACCAAGATAGCAAGCTTTGAATGTCAAGATGGTTGTTGGTTATTTACTGTGTATCAGAGTTCCAATGTATGTGGTGTGTAAGGAAAGGGTTTTATGAATAAAACCACAGAAAGACAAGAGTAGGTATTTATTTAAATAAGGCTTGTCCATTAATTCATATTTAGAAGGCTCATCGAGCTTACCGCCCGTTCGCTAGACCTAGTTCTCGTTGGGAAGAAGGGCAACAAACCCCACGGAAGCTCTTTTATAGTATTTATCGATATATTTTACAACCACATAAAGTATTTACAACATTATAGAATCAAAATAACAAGAATAAGGCAAAGGACGTAGACTAGCCCTTAAATTAATATAACATATTAGGAATAAAGGCCATAATATGATATAGATACAGTTTCAACACACCCATAAGCAATAACAAAGTTATAACATCAAATAACTTACGTTAGCCTTGTGTAGTCGATCTTACACGAATTATAATTGATAAAGGAAATATAATAATATATCTGGCCTGTACTGGCTAGTAATTCACAGAAAACTAAGTCAGCTTATCAATTACACAATATTTTATAATCTCTGGTCTATCAGTGTCTCAATACGTCCATTATGAGAAAATGGCGCGGTATCAAGCTATTTTCTATATTGCTTTAAATAATCTTACAATTCGGTGAACTTCTTATGTATTGAAAATGTTTTAAAACGTATCAAGACCTTAAAGGAATTTAATATCGCCTATATAGTCATTCTTAATCAATATTCGAAAGAATATATATACTAACAGACAGTATTGTACTAATTGTTTCAAAGAACTTATAATACTAAAATAACAATATAAAATCCAGGGTACATCACAATGATCATTACAAATTACGTAATGATTTATAGGAATATTATCAATGTGGCTCAAATATAAGTTTAGAGTTATTTCCTGTACAATATTTACTTAGGTGAGTACTCTTTTACATTTGAAGGTAGTTGACACCACAATAATAATTAAGGTAGGTGTAGACATTTGTCGGTAGGTGCTTAATAAATATGACTGGTATGTATTATGTAGCAAACCATTGAGACTTGAAAAATGAAAATTAACGATTTACGTCACACATACTTCAAATTCTAACACACGCAACGAACACTGGGCTTATATGCTTTCGAAACTGATTTCTAACCTTATTATCAGATAAAAATTTATAGCGACATTATTTCTTGTCTAATTGGCTGTCTCTGATTTTAACTAATATTATAAAGAGAGCGTTCAAAGTTTGTGAGCTTGTACCAACGTGAAGGGTAATCTCTGGAATCACTTCACAATGAAATAATCTTTCACCTTATAGAACGTACATTATTCCAGATAGAAAAAGGCCATACATTATTATACTCAGGCAAAGCGGGAGCGGGCCACTAGTACCCTATATCTTTTTTACCCGACTGCCGAAGGAGGGTAATGTGTTTATCAGTCTATGTATGTATGTTTGTAAGTATGTATGTATGTATGTATGTATGTTTGTTCCTATGTGGCGTTCCAGAGACCTAACGCGTTGGCCGATTTTGATGATTCATACGTCAATCGATTCGTCTTAGCCTTGCGAGTGTCATAGGCTACATTAAAATTGGAAAATAGAAAAATGGCGGCATTTGGGCGCCATTTTGTGGGGGGCCAATTTTATTTTTTCTTCCAAACCCATCGTGTGGGATATCAAAATAAAGGGTTTCAAGAGGCGATTTCAAAAATATATAACACTTATATATTTAAATGTACCTAATTCGAAAAAAAAATTAACTAAAAAGTTATAAATAAAAATTTAATTAAAAAAATCAAAATACCCGACTGCTTAAAAAGCGAACTAAAAAGACGTAAACAAGAAGAAAATCATGCTGTGCAGTCGGAGGATACATTTGGTTTTGGTCAGCCAGCGCGCGAATATGTATCCTCCGACTGCACAGCATGATTTTCTTCTTGTTTACGTCTTTTTAGTTCGCTTTTTAAGCAGTCGGGTATTTTGATTTTTTTAATTAATTTTTTTTTGCTGTTGTATTTCAATTATTTTTCTATAGGTACAGAGAAGTTCAACAAAGGCACTCTATACAACATCGCGTTTCTGGAGACGCAGCGTTTTGGTTCTTGGGACTGTCTGATCTTCCACGACGTGGACCTGGTGCCTGAGGACGACAGCATCCCGTACTCCTGTCCAGAGCGACCCACACATATGTCAGCTGCAGTTGACATGTTCGGCTATGTGTGAGAAACTATTTTATGTGCTCGTTTTAGATATCGATGTAGTACTAAAAAACTACTGTTCAATGACCCCCGGCCCTTTTGGAGTTGTTTTTTTTTCAATTTCACCGTATACTCGTACACGGACCTAAGGAAGAGGTAATTTTGCAATAATAGCGAATTTTAATGAAATTTGAAATTCAGGTATACCATGGCCTGGATTAGAACATCAGTATGTCCAGCAGTGGACATCTTTCGGCTGAAATGATGATGATGTTAAGGTTTTAGCATAAGCATGTTCTTATATTGAAAGTCGTTTTGTGACAAGAAAACACTTTTTATTTCTTTTCTTTCTTTGACGTGTCCATGGGGCAAAGAAAAAAAGCATTGAGAAAATAAAAGAAAGCATTTGGCAGTAATTCCGCCTATGTAACCACTTTACATTAAGTTAAAATCAGGGGCGTAGCTATTGGAGGGTCAGATGTTATCGTGCACCGGGGCCCCAAACTCAGGGGGCCCTCGGACCCTGAACAGCAAACCTCAAATCTAACTAGCGAAAAATTCTCCCACCTTCGGTATCTAAATAAAATAGACAAAACGACTTTAGACATAGCTTCTCATTTGAAAGAATAATTGTTGGGAAAGCCCAACTTACAGATATTTTCGCAACTTTCATGATTTGTATTATCTTTTTGGAAATGGCATCAAACCAAACAAATGAAATCTGCTGACAAAATTCACTGGAGAATCCGACAGCACTTTAGAAAAACTAAATAGTAAAGATGATTCAATAGGTCAATACGATATCTGGAATTAAGCTTAGTTTTTTCTATATAATCAGAAATAGTTCTAAAGAGTTGTTGAGTAAAGATGAGCGTAGTCAAGCAGTAAGTATTTAAAAACAAAAATGCAGATTTTTTTGTTCGTGTTCCTTTGCGAATTCATGCACCGTGTGTAACGTGAATTTAATTTGAATAACGTCAATTATGTACGTAGAAATTGAATAACGTCAATTATGCATCTAAAACTTTAAAAAAATGCAAAAGTGTTATAATTTTTTGTTGTTTATGAAGTGGCGTAACTCTATGACCTGAATCATCGAATTTGCCACTGGTCGCACGGCGAACGTCGCAAAAAGAAAGAGAAAGTGTAAGAATTTGCTTACCTTCCTTACGCTCTTTCATTCTTTCAGAATAGCAGTTAAGATGCTTATATAGTAAGACTGTCCCACTCACACGCACACAAGTTCTCATTATACACTATCGGGGTCGAAACTAAGACATTCGCAAAAACTTCTTATTTTTTTTTGTGTGTCATCATGGGCTGGGCAGGGGATTCGGTTAGGGGGGTCGGAAGTTAAAATTCTTACGATATATTATCCTGATGATTTTTTTGACTATTGACTTTTTTGACCTAGGGCCCGAGTTTTTTTTGCAGCTAGGCTTTTGGTTACCTAGCTACGCCTCTGGTTAAAATAAGTAATTGCCGGCTTTCAAACAGATAAACCCGCTGGTAAAAGCTAATAATGCAATTTGAATTGATTTCAGTCCACCATACAAAGATATCTTCGGTGGTGTAACTGTCCTCACTCCTAAAGATTATAAAACGGTCAACGGCTATTCAAATTTCTACTTGAACTGGGGTGCAGAAGATGATGATTTTTATAACAGGTAAGAATTTCAGCTAGTCGAGTAGGTTACGACGTGAGGAATAGCTGCCGCACGAGTGGATCTTCAAGGTTAAGCAACGCTTGCTGAGGGCTTATCGTGGATGGGTGACATCCATTACATACCGCATACTCCTCCGGCCTCGGAAATTACCTTAAGCTGTTGGTCTCGGCTATCTTTGATGATCTTTGACATCCGTTACGGATTCGTAAGTCAGAAGCCAGTTACTAGGTTATTAAGATCAGATAGGCTCGATGCTGGTATCATCAGCTCAGCAGCCTATTTGCGTAATATACGAGTATGATTTTTTAGGGTTCCGTACCCAAAGGGTAAAAACGGAATCCTATTACTAAGACTCCGCGGTCCGTCTGTCTGTCTGTCCGTCTGTCACCAGGCTGTATCTCATGAACAGTGATAGCTAGACAGTTGAAATTTTCACAGATGATGTATTTCTGTTGCCGCTATAACAACAAATACTAAAAACAGAATAAAATAAATATTTAAGTGGGGCTCCCATACAACAAACGTGATTTTTGGCCGTTTTTTGCTCAATATTAATAACGGTGACAGGTAGACGCTTGAAATATTCACAGAATGTTTAGATGTATATTCACTTCAAAAAATAATAATTATAATAAAATAAATTAAACGTGATTTTTTTGCGATAACGGTACGGAACCCTTCGTGCGTAGTCGGACTCGCCGACTCGCACATGGCCGGTTTTAGTATGTTTGCTTTCATTTTGTCAATGTAAAAAATATTAATTGCGTGCTTTAAGCCGTCGATGTCGCAGAATTAAGACATATGGATTAGAAACTCTTTTCGGTTGTAACTGTGTTTTATGCATATTTTATACTTTCTGCGGAACCGGTAAGAACCAGCGGCAGTTAAGCGCTTAGATTAGTAAAATACACTAGCAAGCAAAGCTCAGATCTGATTTGCTTAGTCTCGGTTCTTCCTGGTTCCCGCTGGCAAACCGTCACTAGCTTCCAGCGATCTACTTGAATACACTCTGTAACTGATTAGAAGTTCAAAACAAAGTTTTTAATATTCTTGCACATTTTTACAGACTTGCTGCCAGTAATCTGGCCGTGTCGCGGTACAATGGTTCTCTAGCCCGGTACGCCACGCTACCTCACAAACGCTCTGATTTGGGAAAAGAACGGTAATTATAGTTCCGTTCGTCCGAATGAAAGAACTGAACCCCTAGAGGATCACTCGTGTATCTTTCTGACCTTCTGTCACAGCCAATTTTCTCCGAAACAACCGGACCAATACATTTGAAATGTAGCATACCATTTTATGTGACCCAAACACTGATCTGTAACGTAAATAAATACATTTTATGTCACCTCCATACGCTCGCTGTTTGACTCAAACAGGGCGAACAGCAAACACGTGCCGAACACTGACCACAAACACCCAACACAAACACGGCATCCACACGCTTGGCGAACATACTAGTCTATTCCGGATTGGCAGACGACGAGCTTGTTGTGGCAGCGATTACTTTCGGGTTAAACTCCTCATTTTTCCTTACAATTAGTAGCTTAGGATACACAAAATGTCACGATTCGTAAATTTGACCACCACTATTAACTCCGTCCGCCGCCCGCAAGCTCGCGCGTACTACTGAACTGACAAGCATGTGGATACATCACAAACACGTTCGTCGAACACCCTTTGATTTGTGCACAAAAAACGAAACCGATGCCGAACACGGGCGAACACAAACAAAAACAGCCAAACATAATCAAACACCCATCCTCACGTTCGTGTTCGTTGTTTGTTGTTTGCTGTTCGCCATTGTTCGGCGAGCGTGTGAAGGCGGCATTACAATGCATGTCCTCGAAAAGAGCGTTTTCCATGCAGCCAAACTGTGCGGAAAGTCTCACTTTTTTCACTACTACTTTTTAGTTTTCTGTATTTTTTTAATTTTAACTCCGTCGTCAGCCAGACGCATAGAATTATTATTATTTGAGAAAAGTTTTACAAATTAGTTAAGTACAGATATACAGTACCCAGGCAGGTGCTTTACTTTGTGTAAATGTGTGCATCACCATTGCTCTCAAAACAGTGAAGGAAAACATCGTGAGGAAACCGGCACGTCTTAGAACTAAAAATTCGGAGACATTTGACATCCACCAACACGCACTGGGCCCGCATGGTGGATTACTACGTGCACAACGGACTGACGGACGACTGTGGACCAAATGGGAGTCCTAAGTGCGAAAAAGGGAATCCATCTATCCTATCCCACTTTGAACTTTTTTATTTTACAGACATTTACTGCTCATGCTCTCCAAACTACGTTGTCAGAAAGAAGGTCTTGTAACGACGAAATACCAACTTTTAAAAGTCACTGAAGAAAAACTGTACACCCACATATTAGCCGACGTTAATCCTACGAGAATGAAACTCGACATGAAGAGTGTGATGCAAAGAGTTTTACGTTTACATGGTGAAACCATAATCTATGGACGGCGAGAGTTTATACTATCAATCGGTAAAGACTAGCAGAGACGGTTCTCTATGCCATTAACTTTTTCCATATTAAACGAATTTCTAAGTTCTTATAAACTCTTTTTATTAAAATCTATTTATTATTATTATAAATTTATTTTCAGCCTGTTCTTTTTCTTCCTTCTAATATCTATTTTTCAGTTATTTAGTGAAGGTAGAATATTTTAATTGCAGGCTGCATTACGAATATTTATATTTAAATTAAATATTTGTAATACGAATATTTATATTAAAATAAAATAAAGTTTGTTTGTTGTTGTTTGAATAATTTCTACGCATTCTTAACCTTTTAAATCATTAAAAGGTTAAGAAAAATCATCAAATTGTTGCGTTGTTACGCTATGCAAGATTTTAAAATAAACGAAGCTATTTAATTGGTAGGAAAAATAAAGATATGCAATAATATTGCATATCGCTGCTCGTGTAATACAATAATAATATTTATTTATTTTAATGACAGCTTTCAGACTAATAACAACATATAAAAATTCATAGGTAAGGAAAATGGCTTATTTTAAGCTTCCACTTAAATATGTCATGGCTCAAGTGATTAATCAGTGGGCACGATCTCAGAATACTATATTCTCAATATACCAGATTATCTAAACACAGATTCTCAATATATCAGATATCGAACAGTCAAAATAAAATATTTATTTTAATAATATGAAAAAACCTAGATATTTTTTGTAGCAAATAGTTTGCATATTGTGCAATAAAATACTGTCTGGTTTTTTATTGAATTATCCGGCGAGCGACCTTATAAGGTCGTTTTTTGCGCTTATTTTCAAGTGCTTTAGTTTATTGCTACACTTACAAACTGCATCATTTTTTTCATAATGTGTTAGCTTATTTCATAACGATTCCAACGACATAACTTGTAAACAGGTCCTTTGAATAGTTTAGGAGATATCGCCATTTTAATGTCACGCGCCCATAACGCAAGAGATCACCTAGATGTTACGTGACGGCTGCGCGGACGGTTGCGCGGACTAAAAAAAAAATTGCCGTAGCGATTGAAGGGATAATATTCAGAACTCCTACTGGACCTCAACACATTTCCATACATAACATTTTAAATATAACAATACAATAAACAAACAAAATAAAATAACTATACTAACAAGAAAAGATTTATCATAATCAAATGCCGATATAAAACCTTAAGGTTCCGACATATTGAAATCGATGTAAAATTAATGAAAAGTTTTGTTTATTCGAGTTACTTGTTGACTAATGATTCATTTACTATTTACCAACATCAATTATTGCCACACTCCCATAAATAGATCATAATTTGGCACCCCCTTAATTCTTTAAAATTCTGCTGAAAACAGAAAAACTAAATTCAACCAACACTTTCATTGACATGAACAGGACTCAGGACTCCTTAAGTTTACATCACAACTCTACACTATACAACTTCTTTATCATAGATAATTACACACCGTATAAAAACGTACATACTAGATAATAATAACCCATATATCAACCGAAATACACTAATTAGTTCACTTTAGCCCGCACTTAAACACTAACACCATCACTAAGACACAAGTTTTCGCTTCATCGTTCAAATTTCACAGGTTGTAAAAATTTTGTGAGTATATCAGCTATTTGTGATCCCGTTGGACAATATTTAACCGATATATTATTCGCATCAATTGCATCTTTCAGATAATAACATTTCACATCTTTGTGTTTACTCCTTTTATTCATAATTCCTTTCTTCATTAGCCAGATTGCTGATTGGTTGTCCACTCTCATCTCAAGTTCTAATTTTTTATTCGTAATTTCATTTATGAGGTCACTTAACAAAAGTTCCTTACAACATTCTACTGCAGCTATAAATTCTGCTTCTGTACTCGACAGCGCTACAACTGACTGTTTTCCATTTGAGATCCATGATCCACCGTTCAACCAAATCATGAAACCCGAAGTACTATGTCTAGTGTCTGGATCCCCCGCGAAATCCGAATCACAATATCCTTTATACCATTCCCCCTCTAAAAAGCTTATTTTATTCACTGAAAACAGTGAATAAAAAGCACTTTTAATCACTGTTTTGGTGTTTGAATTTAGAATACACCAATACATATTCGACCTCCATCTTAATGCTATACAACCTCCTTGCGCATAAAATACTCGATACAAACTTCTTGTGCAAAGAATATTCGACTTTCAATAGATTTAAATTTTGAGTTTGTTTATATTAAGTATTTTAATAATGATTTTGATTTTAGTCTAGGATATTTATTAAATACTTATTTGGATTGTAATACTTATATTAATTGCAATGGTGTTTAATCTATACTAATATTATAAAGAGGAAAGATTTTTTGTTTGTTTGTTTGTTTGTACCGAATAGGCTCCGAAACTACTGGACCGATTTGAAAAATTCTTTCACCAATAGAAAGCTACATTATTCCTGAGTGACATAGGCTATTTTTTCATCCCGAAAACGGGTCCTGTGGGGTGGTCCACGGGAGCGAAGCCGCGGGCAACATCTAGTTAATTATAATTATGTAACGTAACGGAGGTGGTCACTAGCCCCTGAAACACAGATGCTGTTACCTAGATCAGCTTCAATTTACAAAAAATGGGAAACCCTGAGTTTTCAATTTTTTGTAAATTTTGAAGGTAATAAAACATTTATTTATTTATTTATTATTATTTCTTGTGCTATTCGCTTCATTCTTTCTTTTTCTCGTATTCATGGTATAAAATACAGTATACAACTCTTGAATAAAACAGATTTATATCGAGGGCCATGAATCACTCGCGTCGCTCAAGATTCTAACACTTGAATCACTAGCTATGCTCATGATTCAAGTGTTAGAATCCTTTACTTGTTCGTGACTCATCTATGGCCCTCGCTTTAAATCCGTCCTTTATTCACTAGTTGTATAATATACTATTATCCTTCGAACCTTTCAAAAATCTTAAAATTGTTTTTTGTTTTATTATGAAAATTTAAATTTGGAGAATTTTGATGTCTTGAACGTTATTGTTCATGAAAACTAATATCTCATAATCATCATATCATATCAGCCGAAAGACGTCCACTGCTGGACATAGGCCACCCCCAAGCGTCGCCACATTGACCGGTCCCGTGCATCTCGCAACCAGCGGATCCCTGCAACCTTCACCAGGTCATCGGTCCACCTTGTGGGAGGCCTTCCAACGCAACGCCTTCCGGTTCGCGGTCGCCACTCCGGAATCTTTCTGCCCCATCGGCCATCCGTTCTGCGAGCAATGTGCCCTGCCCACTGCCACATAAGTTTGGCAATTCTTCGGGCTATGTCGGAAACCCTGGTTCTCTTACGGATCTCTACATTTCTGATTCGATCACGCAAGGCGACGCCAAGCATAGCCCTCTCCATTGCCCTTTGACTGACTGTAAGCTTTCTGATGAGGCGAATTATAAGCGACCACGTCTCAGAGCCATATGTCACCACTGGCAACACACGCTGGTCATAGACTTTTGTATTGAGACACTGTGGTAAATTGGACGAGAAGACACCGCGTAACTTCCCGAACGCTGCCCAGCCGAGTTGGATTCGACGGGTGACCTCTTTCTCGAAGTTGGCCCTACCCAACTGCATCGTTTTCCCAGGTAGACATAGTCGTCCACAACTTCGAGTGTAGAGTCTCCAACCTTGATAGGAGTGGGTGTAACATGGGCATTCAACATCACCTTGGTTTTGTCCATGTTCATTTTCAGACCCACTCTTTCGGAAGCTCTACTGAGGTCATCGAGCATTGTACTGAGGCTCTCCATGGTTTCAGCCATGACCACGATATCGTCGGCAAACCGAAGGTGAGTGATCTCTGCTGCTCAAACTAATGTCTGGTCTAGTTTTATTTGACATATTTAACAATGACCCTATCATCTCTCTGTACAATTCATGAGATATATGTTATTCTTTTAAAACAGTTGGACTTTTACATTCTCTAGCTTCATTCATGTTAAATTTCTTCACAATCTTCTTAACATACGTTGTAGCCTCCACCCGTTCTATTCCCACCTAACAATTGGCAAATGAATAAAAAACGGGCGTGTACTTAAAAAAAAAATTATCAAACTAAACTAGGTTATCCGGAGGCACAAAAATATTTGTAAAGTCGTGGGTTACGGACGTCTGTTGTCACTCCTCCAGGGATAGGTATTCCCCTGTAGTTGCAGGAGGCCGGAGATAGAAGCTGGCCGATAATCTGTGATGTGCTGCACGGTGATGTCTCTTGCAGCCTACACGGCGAGGATGACCGACACGCTCAGCACACCTGTGACGTAGCGACAAATGGATCTTCGGACTGCAGCACACAAAGACGACCGGCAAGCGGTACGGTTACTTGTCGTAGATTTTGATGCCGTAGATAATGATGCCGTGAAAAAAATGGAGGTGTAGAAAACGATGCCGTGGAACCTGGAAACGACCATTCCAGCTTATTAGTTCTTGGCCGAATAACCTCCGTTCTGGGGCATCTCCGACGACAACAAGAAGAAATTACCTATTTAATTGTTGTAGTATTGACGTGGTGGTACTGGCCAGAATGGAGTTTACATATTAAGAAAGCTTGAGCATAAAGAAAACAGAAAAAATAATCATTAGGATGCCTGTTAAAACGTTACGAATTTATGTTTCAAAATTATCAATATACTTTAAGGTAGAAGAAAGTTAGGTAGCATGATGCAGCATTATTAGCAATATATCTGAGGCTATATCTAAATGGTGCTTATTAATGTGATGGAAGAAAACAACTGAATCTGTACCGTAACGAGAAATATAGGGTAGGTACATCTATACTAATATTATAAAGAGGTAAAGTTTGTGATGTTGTGAGTTTGTGACGTTGTAGGGGGTAATCTCTGGATCTACTGAACCGATTTCGAGAATGCTTATACCAGTAGAAAGCTACATTATTCCTGAGTGTCATATGCTATAGAATATTTTCAAAAAATTAGAGATCCTTATGAAAATTGCAATAATACTCAATAACACAATTTTACATTCGTATTGTAGTATTGATTCTTATTAAAATAAATTGTTTAAATAAATTGATTAGTAGGTAGGTAGGGTAGGGTAAGTAGGGTAGGGTAGGTAGGTACGGTAGGTAGGTACGGTAGGTAGGTAGGGTAGGTAGGTGGGGTAGGTAAGTAGGGTAGGTAGGTGGGGTAGGTAAGTAGGGTAGGTAGGTAGGGTCGGTAGGTAGGGTCGTAGGTGGGTAGGGCAGGTGGGTAGGGTAGGTGGGTAGGGTAGGTGGTAGCAAGACTATTTCCAAAAAGAAGTACTACAGTAGTTTGCTCATTCAATTGTGTCCGTTGAATTTTATGAATAAGCTCATTAAAATCCAGTTTTGTTAACAATGGTTCACTATTGTATGTTTAGAACGGTTATTTAACAAAGATCCAAATCCGGTTATTTAACAAGGTTCTCAACAAGTCGTCAGGTGAAGATTAAATATCTAATTGGATGATTATAGAAGCGTGTAAAACAGTCGGTGATGTGATTTTAACCGTTTACAACCGTTGTATTGCGGAGGGCGTATTTCCTCGTATATAGCGACGCGGATTTATACGAATCATCCCGAAAAGTGGCGACAAGCCCCCGGACGACCCAAAATCGTACCGGCCCATAACATTACTTCCATCTTTGGGAAAACTCCTGGAGTGCCTTATCGTTCCACGTTTGCTACCGGATGGACCAAAATTTCATAACAATCGCTTTCACTACGGAAAAATTTACCCTAGACGCGGCCCTTATTCTTAGGAAAATAGTTAAGACATCTAAACATAAGTATGTAATTAGAATTTTTCTAGATATTTCTGGGGCTTTCGATAACGCATGGTGGCCAATGCTATTACTTAAAATGAAAACTCGGGGGTGCTATAAATATATATAGTTTAGTTTACTCTTACTTTTTAAATGGTTCTGCGAAACTCAAACTCGGTCATCATTCCATGTCGAACTCTCTCACCATGGGATGTCCTCAGGGTTCGGTTATTGGTCCACCTTTATGGAATTTAGGCTTTGATGATTTCCTCGCGATTACGCTTCTAAGCGGCTGTTCATTAACCGGTTACGCGGACGACGGTCTTCTGCTCATTCAATCAAGTACTCGAGCTGGACTCGAGAACTTGGCTGAAACTTGCCCACGATTAATATCTCAGTGGGGCAATCGAAACCGCCTGACCTTTGCTCCGCACAAAACTTATCAACTCATTTTGAAAGGTAATCTTAAATTGTGTCAAGGGTTTGCAATCCCGCATTCTGCGTTCCCGCATTCCAGCGGTTGCCCCGCATGTTAATAAGGACTGCGGAATTCCCGCATTTGTGCGATAATCCGTCGCGGGAATTTTTTGCCGCTTCTACAAGCGTAAAGAAGAAGCGGAGAGGGCATTTTCTGCAGCCAGTTATATCTATCTATAAGGAATAAGATGACAGACAAAACAATTGATACAATTTGTTTTTTACGCTCTTATTTTCAGAACAAATAGTAACTTTTATTTTTATGATTTGTGATTTCTGTTCTCGTTTTTAACACAAAGTAATTTCTGATTTATTATATGTTTATTTTTACTTAAAAATTACTTACCAATGGCTAATTATTATATTGCCGGTGCAATTGATCTCTTAATTTCTAGTCTAGTAGACTTTTATGTTATTTATTTAGTAATATAAATATAACAGCAAGCAAGATGCGTATGTGAAAGTAAATAAAGACAATAATCTATGTATAAGTTACGATTTGATGTTAATTGTTAATAAAATTAACTTAATATTGTTTGTTACTTACTACCAAAAGTAATATGTTATAGATGTCCTGACTGATTTCTGTTAATCAACAGTTAATAAACACAGTTTTTACGTATACTATGCCTACCTGTTTCATTTTTAAATACCATGAGCCGATGCCGCTGGAAAGGCAAATTTCCAGCTGGAAAAAAATACTGCGGGATTGCAAACCCTAATCGTGTCCTACTATTAAATTTAATAACGTACTATCTTGGTCTAGTGTAGAGAGGAATTTTTTATTTATAGATTATATTAAAATAGACGATGAAAAAGCGAAAAAGAACTTCTATGCCTTTACGAGACTTGCTGACGTACTTCCGGTCGACCTTGAAGTGCAGCGACGTGCTGCAATGTACTATTCCGCACGAGAGACCATGGACACGGAATTTTTAACGCGGAGTGGCCGTGAGAAAATCTCTAGATTATTTAAACCACATATTGACTGGGAGGAGCTTTTATCCGAATGGCAATGTAGGTGGGATAATTCTATCAAGGGCCGCCACCTCCACCAATTTTATTTTATTCTTTCCATCACGGAGGTTGTAACGTTGTTGTACATCATTATTTACATAACATATTGACAACAATAAATTTCAAGTCAAACCACAGATGTTATACCATTAGGGACGTCTTAAGTTACTAACGCAATTAGTTAGCTGTCCGTGATAGTGGTGTGCGTTGTCGGCGCATTCGAAGAAGTAAATTAGGACCGGTAACCTTTGTTGTCCATGAAGGATAATCCATTATGTCACTCAGACCATAAAGTGTTTATGGTAGGTTTAGATGCTTAGCAACATTCCTAACAATGGCTGTCAATACCCAATAAAAGTTGTGTTCTGTTCACTACATATATTCCACTGTGTTATTATTATACTCTAAATTTCCCAACAGGTTATGGGCCCAGCCCATGACTTGCTTGGCATAACGTATCTCTGTAAATTAAAATTTTTGCGGAAATTTATACGAAAATGCAAGCCGTTACATTTGAGAAGTTGTCGGGCCAGTCCAACTATGGGACTTGGTCTTTCTCGATGGAAATGTTTTTTGACAGACCTGGATTTATGGGAATGTTTAAATGAGGATTTTGAGGCAAAAACGGCGGAGGCGATTAAAAAAGACGCCAAAGCTAGGAGTAAGATCTGTCTTTTATGTTCAGAGAAGATCTATCCCCTCATTATGACAACTAAAACGGCGAGGGATACTTGGGAGGCGCTACGACGAGCTTATGCAGATGGAGGTTTGCTGCGGAGGCTGAATTTACTTCGGAAATTATTCAATGTGAAGCTCACAGACTATAGCTCAACAGAAGAATATGTTAATGAGATCCAAGCCACAAGCCAGGCTTTGTTTAAGATAAAAGCTGGTCTGGATGACGAATTTATTGCAATTATAATGTTGGCTGGACTACCTGAAGAATTCAACCCTCTTGTAATGTCACTTGAGCACTCCAGCATGAAAATCACTACGGAAACAGTGATGGCAGCGCTTCTGAAGGAAAGTGAACGGAAGAAGACAACTACGAAGACAATGGACTCGGCGCTTGTTAGCAAGAAGGATATAATATGTCACTTTTGCAAACGGAAAGGCCATTATAAGTGGCAGTGTAAGCAGCGCAAGTCTAAAGACAGTAAGGGCAATGTAACTTCTACCCAGGATAGTTCTAGTAAGGGTACTGCAGGTAATGTGTCGCTATTATTACAAAAGGATTTTGTAACTCTTTTATCGACAGCCACAGAACCTATGGAATGGGTTATAGATTCCGGAGCAACATCACATATGACCTCGCAAACACAAATTTTGGAAAATGTTAGTGCAGGCAGTTCGAAGTATATTACTACTGCTAACAATGACAAAATTGTTTCCAAACTAAAAGGTGATGTTTTTGCCATGGGGCGAAAAATTAAATTTGAGGATGTATTGTTGCTGCCAGATCTGATTACTAATTTGCTATCGGTTAGTAAGATTTGTCATAATGGTTGCATTGTTGTCTTTGATGTAAAATGTTGTCAGGTTTATATGAAAAATGATGTAACCATAGCTGGTAAACCATTGTTAACAGCACCACTAAAACAGGGTTTATATATTTTAGATCCGAAAGAGGCAGCGATGGTTCTCACGACTCCTTCAGATACTTCAGGTGCTCCAAGTGCGTATGATTTATGGCATAGGAGATTAGGTCACTTAAGTGGACCACTAATGGTCAAGTTGAAAGGCATGGTGGACGGTCTTTCGTTTGGAGAAGTGAACAAGGAACCATGTGTGGCATGTTGCCAGGGCAAGCAGTGTGTGAAGAAGTTTCCAAGGCGGAAACACAGTAAAAGGGCTAAAGGATTACTGGAACTAGTGCATTCGGATTTAGCGGGACCTATGGAAGTTGAATCATGGGGTGGAAACAGATACTATCTCATTTTTGTAGACGACTATAGTCGAAAAACATTTGGCTATGTATTGAAGTCCAAAACCCAAGTGTTTGCTAAATTTAAAGAATTTAAGGCGCTAGTTGAAAACCAAACCGGTAAGAAAATTAAGAAATTGCGTAGCGATAATGGAACGGAGTATACCAGCAATGATTTTCAACATTATTTGAAGATTAATGGAATAGTCCACCAGACATCAGTGCCGTACACGCCACAACAAAATGGGGTATCTGAGCGCACTATTCGCACTGTTGTTGAGAAGGCGAGATGTATGGTGCATGAAGCTGGATTGGATAAAAAGTTCTGGGGTGAAGCCGTTGGATGTGCCGTTTATTTGAAAAATAGATCTCCGACAATGGCTCTTGCGGATAAAGTTCCGGAGGAAGTATTCACTGGGGAGAAAGTGGATCTTTCACACTTGAAGACTTTCGGATGTAAAGCTCATGTCTTGGTGAAAGATCATGGCCGGAGAAAGTTTGATTCCAAGACTGCTGAAATGATAATGACAGGATATTGTGAGAATCAGAAGGCATATAGGTTCATTAACATGAACAACACAAAGCGGGTAATTTTCGCTCGAGACGCAACTTTTATAGAAAGGAATGTTGAGCCAAATAGAGTGGCTCAGCCAGATGTTCCTGAATTGACGAATACAAATGTTCAGCCATTGGAAACGCCGTCTACTGTGGTGGTTCCGATTACTGATCAAGATATTCGTGAAGGAATTGTTATTACTGAGAGCAGTGTTGCAAATGTTCCCGTGTGGACTGCTCCTAGTCCAGTTAATAGTTTTCATGAAGTACGTGATGAAAATGAAATGATTGAAGAGGTGGTCACTCCCGAAGAGGCTAATCCGTTGTCAAGTCCGGAAGAAGATTTTTACGATGCTTCTGATTCTGGTTCGGATGAAAACGTTCGTGAACTAGAGATTCCAGAACGAAGATATCCTCTTAGGAATAGGCGTCCTAAACGTGATGAGGACATGGTCTATAATTTTCATGTAGTTGGTGATCCTGTATCTCTTAAAGATGCTATGCAGCGCTCGGACAAAAATTTGTGGTTGCAAGCAATGAAGGATGAATATGATTCCCTTAAGGCGAATTCTACCTGGGAATTAGTTGATCGACCAATAGAAGTCAATGTGGTAAAATCTAAGTGGGTATTTAAACTCAAGATTGGCGGAGATGGTAGCGTGCAGCGTCATAAGGCTAGATTAGTAGCTAAAGGCTACTCCCAGAAACCAGGAGAAGATTATTTTGAAACCTTTGCACCTGTGGTGAGAATGTCTTCAATCCGTCTTCTGGTAGCACTTGCAGCTGAAAAGGATCTGCAGATACATCACATCGATGTGACTACGGCTTTCTTAAATGGTGAGCTTCAGGAAAATTTATATATGGAGCAACCAGAATGTTTTATTGAGGATGAAAGAAAAGTTTGCAAGTTAAACAAAGCAATATATGGGCTGAAACAAGCAGCTCGTTGTTGGAACGAGAAAATTCATGGACATATTATGAAAATGGACTTTATTCGATCCAAATATGATCCATGCGTTTATACAAAGAAAACTGAAGATGTTTTCTTAGCTATTGCGCTTTATGTCGATGATTTTTATATCTTTACAAATAAAATCATCGAGGCGGAGAAAGTAAAGCAGCATATTGCAAGTAATTTCAAGATAAAAGACCTTGGAGAAGCCAGAGAATGTTTAGGGGTCCGAATTTTCAGAGATAAAAAGAGAAGAGAAATTATTCTTTCTCAAAGATCCTATATTGAGAAGATCTTGGAAAGGTATGGTATGCGAGACTGCAAACCAGTGAGTACACCAGTTGAAACTAACATTCGTTTGAAGCCAGGAGAGAGAAATGAGAATGTTGAATATCAGGAGATTATAGGTTCTCTTATGTATTTGGCATGTAGTACTAGACCAGACATCTCGTTTGCGGTTACAATGCTGAGTCAATTTAATAATTTTAACAATTCCGCTCATATGGCAGCATTAAAACGTGTGCTTAGGTATCTGAAGGGGACGATTGATTTATCGCTATGCTTTAAGAAGTGCGACAAATCTTTGGTTGCTTATGCAGATGCTGATTGGGGAAATGGGCCTGATGGCCGTTCTTTTACAGGTTATTTCCTTATGTTTGGTGGTGCTGCTGTAGCTTGGCAAGCTCGCAAACAGCGATGCGTAGCTTTAAGTACTGCCGAGGCAGAATACATTGCTCTTTGTGAGGCTGCTAAAGAAGTTGTAAATATGAAAGGTTTATATGCTGAACTAACTAATCGGACAGACACTGTGATTGTCTTTAGTGATAGTCAAAGTGCTAGCATGTTAGTTTATAGTCCTACTATCGGCAAAAGGTCAAAGCATATAAATATTAGATATCATTTTGTTAGAGAGTTAGCTGATAGTGAGGTGATCAGGATCAATTATTGTCAGACTGATGTTATGCCTGCAGATATGCTAACTAAAGCAACAGTGCGTCTGAAGCATATGTTCTGTAGCAGACATATGGGATTAAGTGGGGGTGTTGTCCATGAAGGATAATCCATTATGTCACTCAGACCATAAAGTGTTTATGGTAGGTTTAGATGCTTAGCAACATTCCTAACAATGGCTGTCAATACCCAATAAAAGTTGTGTTCTGTTCACTACATATATTCCACTGTGTTATTATTATACTCTAAATTTCCCAACAACCTTCATATAACTGCCGCGGTCACTCGACTCACGATGACCAGTCATTCAAATTCCTGCTCCGGGCGAAGACTTACGCATTTCACTTGATCATAATTTTTATCCGTGGTGCTAAGCGTATCCCAGTTATAAACGACCCTTTGTGCCTATTGGCCTTGTTTTTTCTGTCTCCTGCTTGATATGTAGGGAAGTGAAAATTTGTATTTTTTCCTACTCCTCCGTTATTCTTTTCTGATTAATTTCGTTGCGGGATCCAAGACAGTTAAATTCATTCTCCGGGGCTTCGTCGAGCTTCATTGCCCCTCGACGCTTTTCTGGTGGTCGCCAGTGTTGAACTGCTCTTCTAACTTTTAGGAGTTGCAGTGGTTTGGGAATAGTGCGGTGGGATTATCCCAAAAAAAAAGTAGGTTTGCCACACACGGGGTCGTCTGGCGCCCATGTGTTGGTTTGGTCCCTGGGGTGGTTACAGCGTACAGTGTGTTCTGGTGCACCGGTGATGGGGGTACTTCCCAGAGGAAGATCCGGAGACGGACAGCCGCGACGGGTTCGCGCAGTATGCATAAGCATACCTTCAAGCAAAAAAAAAAAACACGTCGCATTTCCACGATTGATCACATTATACCTCGATAGCCCGCAATGTAATGCAACTTGCATGTTATTTGGTTGTAGGTGGTAATATGACCTTATCCTGATTATGTACCTATCCGTGATGAATTCTATCGAAGGTCATAGCTCGATCAAAAGCCAGATAAACACCTGTATGTTTCCAATTCTGCGCACTTTTCGTCGGTGCTCCATAGGCCAATTGAAATCTGTCCAATTGATCTATGGGGAAAGATGGTCTAGAGCGTGAAAGTCAAAAACAATAGAGTAAAAATGTTCTGTCTAACAGAATGACATTGACACTTGCATCCAGTTGTTTCGCACATATTTTTTAAAATTCGTCACCGATGCTCGTTAAAAAATACAGCAGTTTCTTTCGAAATTGTCAGGACTCGCAGCATATTCAAATAGGTAACTGTTTTTCTTAGCATTCGAACTGTTTCCCGGGATTTAGTTTCTTGACAAATTTAACTCGATCTTCTCCTTTTAAAAACGTGAATCCGAATTCCAGGACCCTGGCCTCTGTAATTGTAGCTTTTCAACTGGAATTATTATATTATTATGATCATTGATAGTTCGGTACATAAATATATATTTCTTGATTTTCACAATTCTTAAGAGCAGCTCATTATAAGCTCAATCAAGCTTATAATGGGCAATTTTTGGGTGCGGCCAACGAATAATATTTTTTTTACTTGTTTTTGTGTGCAACTTACCGAATCACCTAGCTATTTGCCAGAAAGCATGGAAAACCTAATATTTACTATTAGGGGACGGCTTGAAGATTTGGAAAAGTAGGGGAAGATTGGTCATTGCAATCGAGTCGTAAGGCATAGCCAACGCCCTAGCCCGAGCTGAGGGCATGGCCGACAGGAACCCGAGATACCTACTGCGCATGTAAATCAAACAAACTTTTTCAACACACAGACTCAAAAAAGTATTAAAAAGTCATAAAAATAATATTTATTAAAACGTTTAATAAGCGACCGTGAATCGCGCATATATATAATAATCTATATTTCTATACTTATATTATAAAGGGGAAAAGTTTGTAAGTTTGTGATGTTGTGAGTTTGTGAGGTTGTAGAGGGTAATCTCTGGATCTACTGAACCGATTCTGAAAATTCTTTCACCAGTAGAAAGCTACATTATTATTATATATTCCTGAGTGACATAGGGTATTTTTTTAATCTCGAGAACGGGTCCTTTGGAGTGGGCCACGGGAACGAAGCTGCGGGGAAAAGCTAGCCCGCTGTGCCCGCTTACATATCCGCACGAATACGAAATACAGTTCATATCGTGCCTCAAAGGGGTGGCAGGAGGCAGTTGAGTAACTGTGTTGTTAACTAGTTATTTAAGCTTCTTGCAATGAGATTGGTTTTCATACTTCTAGTTTGCGGATAAGGTAGACCGAATTTAATATAAAAAACGACATTACATTTTATCAGTTTGTTTGTCATCTTTTGCAGATGTACATGGATATACTTTTTCCCACAAACGTACCTAATGAAAAAAAAGAAATGGATGGAACCTACCCCTTTTATGGCACCCGCCGTGTATGGATTTTTATTTTAGCAATGCTGATAATTCTAGATTGCTATTTTCATATTTATGTTTATTACAATGTACTGCAAAACCCTGAAAGACTTAGAAAATATCGTGTCAATGAGATTTTTAAACCTAAGAATCGGTCAGCTTATTATAAATACCCGTTAATTAACGGATCGAGAGTTTCTATGGGTAAGCTTTGATCTTCTGCATCAAATCGATGATTCCTTGTTCCTAATTTTAATTTTCTTCGACCAGTACTCAGCACGTCGATAGCCTTAGCGCTGACCTCAGGTTTTTGGCAGCCAGCTGAGCCTTTGCCTCAATGTATGGGCCAAAATTGAGAGTCGATGTCAACGTAACGCCAAGAAGCTCAAGATAGTCAGTTATTTATTGGCACGCTCACATCCCGGAAAAAGACACGCCTGGGTTTAAGCAGCATTAAACCTGACCATATTGACATCGCCCCATTCGGAGACTGCCTGCAAGGACAGGTTCAAGCGCTGCACCATGGCCTCCCGGAGAGACTGTATCTGACTACATGATATTGGGTTATTCGAACTAGAATTACTCAGTTGCCTGGAGACAGAATTTGGGTTGATGGCAATAGACCCGTCTCCTGTTAGATACATGGGGCATAACTTTTGGGGTATAGTGATTTTATCTTTTTTTGTTTATTTTCAGATTATGAAATTGCCTATAACTCCTCATATTTCTGGTTTAAGTCAATGAAACATGTGTTCAAAGATCTTAGTAAGTTAATTTTTTCGATTATATACTTTTTGCTTGCGTTATAAGTCTCAGTATTGAAGTTTTTAAGTGCGGCAGCCCAGAAAAGAAAACCATGTTTCTTAAAAAAAACTGCCCGAACCGACAAAAATTAATTTATTTTATTTATTTGGGAAAACAAACGACTGCACACTGCAGCAATATATACAATTTGGGCACAAAGAAAACAAATGTGCAAACAGCGACATTTTCCACATAATATAAAAACATTTTACAAAATTAATGCGACGTGCGCTTACAATATTTAAATTAAAAATAAATAAAATCAAGTGACAAAGATAGAACCAAACAGGCATGCAAGAAAGAATAAAACGAAATTATATAAAAATTAAACAAATGGATTCTTATTAACGTCCAACACAAACTATTTTTGATCTTTAACTTCTTTAGGTTACTCTTACAACCAATATTTTTTAAACATTTAGTAAAATTAGAACAGAATAGGAAACCGGCATGTCCTAGAACCAAAAATTCGAAGACATGTGACATCCACCAAACCGCACTGAGCCCGCGTGGTGGATAACGGCCCATTCCCTCTCACAGAGAGGAGGCCTGTGTTCCAGCAATGGGAACATTAATAGGCTGATGATGTGTGTGATGTGTGAACAGAATAGAATTGAAAACCTTTATTCGACATTGACACTACACGATAGCAACAATCACAAAGTAACAGTGATAAAAATTTCATCTGTATGGAAAATAAGGTGGATGGCGTTCCATCAAGTACTTGAGACATGAGCAACATTCATCCACTAACTCACACTGGATATTTCTTCAAGTTTTATCACAATTCCTCAAATCAATTTCGAGGTGGTGCTAACAGGGTTTTTTGAGCATGATTAATATGAATATTCAGGGCAAAAGTTTTATCTGAGCGGCTTCCTGAGAAAACGCCGAGAATACCTGTATCTGAAAAGTTTCAGGAGCCCTTTGGTCAGGAGTCCACTTTCACGTTTCCGAAAAGGACGCTGAACGTGCAGTGCCGTTTATTATCATTAGATCGGCTGCGGCTTGACGCAAAATGACATCAATAGGCAAATCTGACAAAGATATTGTTGGCGGTTGTCAGATTTAGAGAAATCTGAACAATTTGAATATTTCGATTTGGTGAATTTTCAAAGTCATCTGATTTAGGGAAAGCCCACAATTTCTTTCATGAAAATCCGATTTCGAGTTAGTACGAAAAAAACAAACATGCAAATTAATTGCACCTAAAGCGTAGAATGATTGTAGCTAGTTAGATCTTCGTTGATAGTTTGTTTGGCACCGCCTCAATTAAATACTAGACTAAAAGATATTTTTTTTTCTGCTTTTCAGTTCGTTATTTCGTCGGTTAAATGTTTTGTTTAAAAATATTTTTTGTCGCTTTTTAGTTTACTTAATTTCAGCAAAATCGTTTCTTAATTGAAAATTCAGAGGGCAAATTATCAATGTATCCTTTTGTTCTACCCATACAAATATTATTATATCTATGCTTTGTGCTATGTTATATATTCTTTCCATATTTTTTTTTATGTCGGACTGCTCTATGAAAAGTTATGCATGGTCATACAAACAAATATACTTGTCGAATTGAGAACCACCTCCATTTTTTTGGTTGGTTCAAAATGAAGGGCCCTGCTCAATTGGGCTCTCAAGTACTCTGTGGTAAGTTAATATCTGTCGAGAGTCGTTGGAAAATCAACTACGTAATCCATTGTTCCAAAACCAATTTTAGAGCGGAGACGATAAATATTTATTTAAGTTTATTGCTTTTCTGTTTTAGGCGCAGACGCAACACCAAGGTATCCTAGAAACATACCTATATGCATATCAAATACTTCTTTAAGTAAGTATTTCAATACTGGATCTCACTAAACATAGAAATATGTACTTCATTATGCCCTCTTTTCTTCTCCTTTTTAACCGACTTATCAAAAAGGAGGAGGTTCTATGTTTGAGTTTGTAGGTTTTTTTTTTGTATATGTTCACCGATATCTCCGTCAATTGTGGACTGATTTTGAAAATTTTTTTTTCGTTGATGGACTATGTTTCAAAGTTGGCCCCATTTTAATTTGGTGAAGATCTGATGAAGAACTTCGGAGATAATACAACAGAACTCTTCAATAAATAACGGCAAATCTCTCGGAATCGCTGTCTGTTTATTGTTTATACCATTTCATAACATAACATCACGCCAGAACGCTCTAAAGGGGTACGCAGATGTGTACAGTTCACCTTGGTACTCTCTCATTTCACCGGTTAAGTTCAGTTTCATGATATTCGGGCTCGGGTAATCTATTTTGGCATTATAGGTACCTTACTAAACTACTTGTCTATTAGGTACCTAGGTACAACTAAAAACTTCGAAATAATAAAACTACAAAGTGAAAAATAACTTTATTTTTGGAAGTCGGTGTCCAAAACGCAAAAAAAATTGGTACCTACCAAAGACACCGACTTCCAAAAATAAAGTTATTTTTCACTTTGTAGTTTTATTATTTGGAAGTTGGTAGTATTTTTTACCATACTGCCAAAGGAGGGTAACGTGATTATCAGTCTATGTATGTATATATGTTTGTTCCCATGTGGCGTTCTAGAGACCAAACGCGTTGGCCGCTTTTGATGATTCTTACGTCAATCGATTCGTCTTAACCCTGCGAGTTTCACTGGCTACATTAAAATTGGAAAATAGAAAAATAGCTGATTTTGGGCGCCATATTGTGGGAGCCAAATATTTTTGTCTTCCAAACCCATCGTGTGGTATATCAAAATAAAGGGCTTTAAGAGGTTATTATAAAAATATATAACACTTACATGATTAATTTTTTACATAATTAAAAAAATATATATATTATATATATATTAAATTGTTTTTTTATCTTGTAAAGGCACAAACCATAAAAGGAGTTTCGCTTCCGCTCCCGTACCTATAGTACAGAATCTAACGAAGTGATAGTGTGATAAATAATAATAAACCAAAATAAACAGCGGAATAAATGTCCACAATGTTTTCCAAGCTTTTATTTAGTACCAGCTGACCCGGTAAACTTTGTTTTGCTATAAAAACACAAAAAATTCATCTATCCTACCTACCCTACCCTACAAACCCTACCCTATCTACCCTACCCTACCTACCCTACCCTACCAACCATAAGAACCTTCTCCTAACAATAACAAACACAACAAAAAAAGAATAAGTGAAATCCAGTCTATTTCCCTTGGTCACGGCATCACGCGTAAACGGCTGGACGGATCTGGCTGAAATTTTGCACAGAGATAGATTATACACAGGAATAGCACACAGGATACTTATATCCCGGGAATATGCTCCCTCGGGATAATTATCGACTTACACGCGGGCGAAGCCGCTGGCAGAAGCTAGTTTTTTAACATAAAATGTTGTTATATTTGTTAGATCCAATTTTTGTGGACAATAGCAAACCAGATCTGGAATGGATAGAGGAAAAGAATTCTGACGTGGCATTTGGAGGTTACTTTGCTCCCGCGGACTGCAAGGCTGCTTATCGAGTGGCTATCATCATTCCTTACCGGTTTGTTTATTTTATTACAAGCTTTTATTTAACTTGCAGTATGAATGTATGTATGTAAGTGTGTTCGGGTCAAATCTTGCAACTGAATTTTAAAGCAGTTATCCTCCACCGATTAAGATGAAATTTTGCATACGTGTTTAGTTTGGATGACAATGCATGATTAGCTAAGTGACGTCATTCTAAATCCAATATGGTGGACGGCCCAAAATGGCGGACTAGTTATTTTTTGGGCACTGCCTTGATATGGGTATCAATGTAAGGGTTTGCTGAGAAGAAAACGAAAAAAGCTTGTTTCAAAAAAGATATTTTAATTAATAATTTTATCTATTAGTAGGTCTTACTTTTGCCCAGGGTTACAACAGGCTTTGCACCGATGGGGTTCCGGGATGGTTTTTTAAGTGGTCTCTCCCTTTCTTCATACTGATGGTGATCACCGGCGTGGTTTTAGTGAGGAAAAACCCCATACTCTCTGGATTATTTTCCAAAAAACAAGCGCCTTCTGAAGGTTTCCACTCGTTAACAAAAAAACTGCACAAGTGCGAGTCGGACTCATGCACCGGGTTCCGTACAAACAGCTACATTCACCAACCTAATTAGCTAAAAATACTGAATTTCATAAATAATGAAAGCACCGAACATTTCTCTAACGAAAAGAAAAAAAACATTTTTACAAGTTGGTCGACTTTTACTCGTAAACTTGTAAAGCCTAGGTAGTTGTAGATAGGCCTAGATAGCTCTGATAGATTTCCTTTTAATTTTGATATATACTGCCGTGAATTTTTTCACATCCAAAATCAACCATTTAGCTGGCAGGGGCGGCACACTTGTAGCTATTTAAATCTTAATTTTAGTTAATCTGATCCCTGAATCGAAAAATGTTTTCCCAGACTCGTAATATTTTTGAATGGTCTATCTAACGTTACCCAATACCATGGGATAGACGAGAAAATTAAAAACATCCCCACTTTACGTGTACAGGAGGTACACTAAAAAAAATGTTTTTCTTTATTTTATTTTACCACGTTTTCGGCGTGATTAATATGTATATATATGCCAAATTATAGCTTTCTAGTGCTAAGAGTCTCTGAGCTAAGTTGTGGACGGACGGACAGACAGACATGGCAAAACTATAACGGTTCCTTGTTGATTACGGAAACCTAAATAGGTCTTAAGTTTGAGACATATGACATCCACCAAGCCCACTGTACCAGTGTCGTGGATTAAGAACCCTCTTACAGAGAGAAGCCCTGTGTCACAACAGCAGTGACGTTACAGGCTGACAATGCTGCGTTTACTATTAACTCTAGTTCGGCCTGGGAAGTACTAACACGAGACCGATTTTCAACATCAAGCAGTGTTGCTGTGTACACCAGCTTGAAGAATGTCTGAGTAAATTATAGAGTGAATGAGAGTGAGTGAGTGAGTGTTATTGAGTGAATTATTATTTTTTGGTATAGCAATACATCAGGGATGTATTTGATATTTTATTGCAATTTTTTATTTCTTCTTTCAAACACCGCGATGAGTCATCATCTTGGCTGTAAAAAGGTATGCCTTTCTAGTTCGTATGCATGTTATATTATCGTAGGTATGTATGTTTTAATACTCGTTAACTGTTATATTATTATTTTATTTCCTAGAGATCGTCCGGTGAGTCTCACTATTCTACTGAGTTCACTTCACCAATTGCTGAAGAAACAGCTTCTGGAGTACAGGATATTTGTCATAGAACAAAATGGTAATTAGATTTTTGCGTTCTGGGGGGTAGCCTCCCTCCTAGTACCTAGTAGTAGAATCGTGAAACAGTCCTGGGACCTTACTATGACGTGTCAAAACTATCATGGCTCCTTTGTGAGAGATAGACGGAACTATTTGTCATGTATAGATCCGTGTCTCGCACAGAGGAACCATGACAGTTTTGACACGTTATGGTAAGGCCCCAGGGATGTACAACAGCGGCGGGTTCGCGGTGAGTGCTAACGCGTGCCCGTGTTCCCGCCATAAGCGGCACAGGAGGACACCGTGGAGTTTTAGTGGGTTGGAGTCCCACATGACTGCACTATCTTCCAGTGGTAGCGCAGTATGAATGAGCATTCTTCCAGGCAAAAATAATAATAATTAAAAAATTGATGTACAACAAGTAGAATACAACCTTACAATATTTTCTGAAGGAGTTCGTCTGGAGATGTGCCTTAAAATATTTCAGCCGCCAAACAGCTTTGTTTAGGAGTTAGGGTTTGAGGAGTACGATGTAGAAATAATTACAGGCACTTGAGGCGATTTGATTACGTGACCGTTCGATGTGCTGACACTTGGGGGAGGCATATGTTCAGCAGGGGCCGTTTTTTGGACTGATATGATGATGATGAGACCTTCGGCTTGGTCTTTATGATGATTAATAACGTGCGACAACATATTATTAGCGGCAATCGCTCCTCATTAAGTTATCCTGCTTTTTTACCACCCTATAATAAAACGCAACTGGATTTTCTCTTCCAAGAGTCCCAAATCTTTATTTGTTACCTCTATATCTATAGGTACAGAAAAATTTAACAAAGGCACTCTATACAACATCGCGTTTCTGGAGACGCAGCGTTTCGGTTCTTGGGACTGTCTGATCTTCCATGACGTGGACTTGGTGCCTGAGGACGAGAGGATCCCGTACTCCTGTCCAAAGCAGCCGACACATATGGCTGCTGTCAATGATTCTGTGGGGAGAAGGTATGAGCCTACGGCCCTACACTTTTGAGATCTTCAGATTTCGTAGCAGATACATGGTCTGTAACCACTTGCTTACCATCTTCTTCTTTTCCATTTGACTTGGCGTGGTCTATTCCACAGAAACCCTGCAGTTTATGGGACAAATAGTAGCATATGGCTCTCAGCGAAGGTTTCCATCGGTGATTGATTCGGGCTCCAACCCAATAAATCCCTACATTGGCATCTGCAGTGGCAGTGGACAGGGTACATTGCTAGCAGAACGGACAGTAGATAGGGCCGAAAAGTTCTGGAGTGGTGACCGCGTATCTTAAGACAGTGTTGGAATTGGAAGGCCCTCCTCTAGGTGGAGCGAAGACCTGGTCAAGGCTGTGGGAATCCGTTGAATGTGAGACCTACGCGCCTTGTGTAATTATAAAATTATGCTACGCGCTTTGCTACGATTCTTGCTACGCACTTTGCTACGCGCCGTAGGCACTTTTCCCACCGCCAACGAGAAGCGATTAGCTATCGACTATTTTCTTGCTGAAGAAACGTTCAAAAGATATAAGATCCCTTGTCAATAAAAGAGACACCAGTACACTCTCATCACAAGTTTGCCTCAGCGACAAGAGCTACCAAAGTTATACTCGCTCAGCGATGCTCGCTTGCTCGCTTGCGGTCAGAGCTCACGCCGAGAGACCAACCAGCTGTCATTTCTACCTACAGTGCGGCAGCCCCGAGCGGTTGGTGCGAGTAATCGCCCGTCGCTCAAAAAGACTTGAGCGAAAAACTGTCGGAACTACACACTCGCTTCTCGCTGCTCGCCAATTCGTTTTTAGTTTCTAGCTTTACTCGCTACTCGTTGATCGTCGGCGGTTGGACAAGTGCCTAAAGCGGACCTGTAAAACGGACCTCTGTGTGAAAAAACACTTACCATAAAGATTGACCCTTGCGGCTGTAATTACTTAACCACGAGCTCCTAACGGATCCCCCTTATCATCTATTCCAAATCATTTTTCACGAATCCCCTTATCATCCATTCCTTGCAAATCATTTCAGCGACCCGCACATAACTACTTTCGGTGGAGTAACAGCACTCACTTCTGAGCAATATGAATTTGTTAACGGTTACTCTAATCTGTACTGGGATTGGGGTGTAGAAGACGATGATTTCTATGGCAGGTGAGAATGTTTAAATAAACATATTAACACAAAATAACATCTTACATAGTATTCCCTGATGGGTTAGGAAGAGTACCTAAAGTGCACCCAAATTTCGGCAATTATGTTTAGGTCTCATGTAATGCCGCCTCCACACACTTGGCGAACAATGGCGAACAGCAAACAACAAACGTGTGGATGGGTGTTTGATTGTGTTCGCCTGTTTTTGTTCGTGTTCGGCATTGGTGTCGGTTTTTATGCAGAAATCAAAGGGTGTTCGACAAACGTGTTTGCGATGTATCCACACTTGTTCAGTTTAGTAGTACGCGCGAGTTTGCGGGTGGCGGACGAAGTTAATAGTGGTGGTAAAATTTACGAATCGTGACATTTTATGTATCCTAAGCTAAATTCTAAGGAAAATTGAGGAGTTTAACCCGAAAGTAATCGCTGCCACAAAAAGCTCGTCGTCCGCCATGTTTGCCAATCCAGAATAGACTAGTATGTTCGCCAAGCGTATGGATGCCGTGTTTGTGTTGAGTGTTTGTGGTCAGTGTTCGGCACGTGTTTGCTGTTCGCCCTGTTTGTGGCAAACAGCAAGCGTGTGGAGGCGGCATAAAGGGCCATCAACCGGACACAAGTTTAGACTCCGAACTTCTATTGACAAATTCCAGACGGCAAACCTTATAATACTTTGACGGCCCGTAAATCGAAACCAGATCTACATAGTTTGTCTTAAACAACCACAGAAAAGTGTCAAAATTTATATTTCGTAACTTACGAGTTGCTTCCCATAAACCAATGGTGAACAGGAAATCGTCTGCATCAGCTTACGTTATACATTCCATGCTGACGTTATTAATGCCCAATGTTTAGCTTGAGGTTAGCGCAAGGAGCACTGAGCTTCCATCGCTATATTTTAGAATCAAAGTGATTTTAAACCTTATCACTAATCCAACAGATTCTAAAGTAATTTTAAGTACTACCTTTTACAGGTAGTAGGTACTAAAAATTACTTCATCATGCATAATATTCTTGTTTTTTATTAGGCTTAACTGTCCTCCACGTCCTGGTCAAAGGCATCCCTCCATTCCTTCCATTTAACTCCTGTATTTGTGCTTCTTGACAATGAATAAATAAAACTTAAGTACTAACTTTTTGTTTGCAGACTTGCAAAGAACTACACTATTTTAAAATATAATAGTTCTATAGCACGGTACGCGGTACTGGCGCACCCAACAATTGACGGCGAGAAAAAACGGTACCTCGAATTTTTATTTACAAAAATTATTAGACTACTTACTTTTACTAAAATAATGACGAAAAAATAAATTTTGTAAACATAGCCAGTTTCCCAGGACGCACGCAAGGACTTCTACATATATTGAATGAATTTGAGGCATCCGTTTAAACCCCTGTAAAATCATTGACCGTGCTGAATTTTGGGGGCGTTTTTTTACAAAATCTTGGTATTATGTATATTGCTTGTACTTGCAGTGATTTGCAAAGACATAGAAACTGAAAACATATTGATTAAGGATTAAAGGGACCCCTTTGAGCTGTTGATAACTATTTTTGTTTTACGCAATTTTTAAACGGTTTTTTTACTTGTACTAAACCACGATCGCAAAAGTATGTCAATTCACAGATGTGCCCTCAATTCTTACGCTCATTCAGCACGTAGTAATCTAAGATAACCAGAATTAGGGCTGGAATATGACGTGTAAGAACTAGCTGTAGCTGTGAACAGTCTCAATGAATAGCACACATGAATAGCAATCCCTTGTTTACAAAGGAACTATGATAGCTTTTATATGTCATATTACGGGCTTCTGCTTGATTTTATTCTTAGCAATAACCTTGTACTACTTAACAAGGGTTCGAAACCCACTTTCATAAACGCAAGATCGCAAACAATAATAGACTTAACTTTAGCAACTTTAGGTATATCCAACTCCATATCCAGGACTGGCATGTGTCCCAACGAGATATCATGCTCAGATCAGCGATGGATCCGTAATCCGTAGATCACAGCCAAGAAGGGTTCCTCGCAACACAAATCCAAGTTTGTTACACTTATCGGAACTGAACTGGGTAGGTTACCCTCTCTTCCGGCTGAAATACCAGTAACCAATATAGACGAACACGTAAACAACATCACATCCATCCTCTTATCTAGCTATGAACAGTCGTGTCCCCTCACCATGCCTAGGCAGGAAGTCAGGCAGTCCTGGTGGACTCCTGAACTGGAGAGACACCGACACAAACTGAGAAGGCTATTCAAAAGAGCTAGGAACACACGGTCGCCAGAAGACTGGGACCGTTACACAACACACCGCAAAATATATATAAAACTCATACGCCTCCCAGGAAAGACTAGATGGAGGCGTTTCTATACTAACATTGAAAATAACAACCAGGCAATAAGGATCAAAGTCAAAGTCAAAACAAAACATGCCTTGCTTATGAGACAGACCTTTCTATTGGGTGCCTGAAAAACCAGATAAAACCTACACAACAAACGATGCAGAAACTAGCGAACTACTACTAAATACCCACTTCCCGGGCTGCCAATTGCCACCCAGCAAAGCTGGGAACCGTACAGGTAAAGGGCTACGAGTAGCTTGGATTGGGAGGTGGCGTTAGAAGATATCGACAAAGATAAAATAACGTGGGCAATCAACACCTTCCTACCGTTGAAGACAGCGGGGATGGACGGTATCTTTCCAGCTCTGCTCAGATGGAGCGGTGGTCTGCTGGCTGATTACCTCGTCAAGGTCTTTTGATCCTGTCTAGCCCCCCGCTATATCCCCTTGAAATGGCGCGAAGTAAAAATATTTTTTATTCCGAAACTAGGTAGGGGCGACTACACCCAGCCTAAATCTTTTCGACCCATAAGCCTCTCCTCATTATTTTTGATGACACTGGAGAGGCTGGGGGACAGAAAGATAATAAACCAGATTTCGATACAAAAATCTCTGCATCCCAACCAACACGCCTACTGTGCAGGCAAATTAACTGAATCAGCACTCTACAGCGTGTAGGAAATCGCTAGGCGCTTTCATTGATATCGAAGGCGTTTCCGACAAAACTTACTTCACCAGCATCAGGCAGGCACTCGACACGCATGGTGTGCTAAAAAACCGTGCTATTTAATTTACTGTGAACACTACCACACGAGGAATCGTGAGTATGGTCTGCCCACAGGGTGGAACTACTAATGTTCACTAACAAACGAAGTCTTGGACCGCATATGCTTCCAAAACTTTTCAACATAGAAATAACACTAAAAGAAGAGGTCAAATACTTGGGGGTAATCCTTGATAGCAAATTGCTCTGGTACAGCTGTCTTAACTACAAACTCAACAAATGCACAATCGCACTCTATCAATGTAAAAACATATTAGGAAAAACATGGGGGCTCTCTCCAAAGATTACTCTGTGGCTATACACAGCGTTGATCAGCCCAATGTTGGCTTATGGCGCTCTGGTTTGGTGGACGAGAACTCTTGACCACCATTACCAGACTACAACGGTTCCAGCGACAGGCCTGTTCAGCTATCACTGGCTGCATGAGAACCACCCCAACAGCAGCCATGGAGATAGCCCAACAAATAACTCCCCTTGACTTGCACATACAGCAAGAGGCGGCGCTAGCTGCTATCATCATCATCATAATATCAGCCGAAAGACGTCCACTGCTGGACATAGGCCTCCCCCAAGCGTCACCACATTGACCGGTCCCATGCGTCTCGCAACCAGCGGATCCCCGCAACCTTCACCAGGTCATTGGTCCACCTGGTGGGAGGCCTTCCAACGCAACGTCTTCCGGTTCGCGGTCGCCATTCCAGAACCTTTCTGCCCCATCGGTCATCCGTTCTGCGAGCAATGTGCCCTGCCCACTGCCACTTAAGTTTGGAAATTCTTCGGGCTATGTCGGTAACACTGGTTCTCTTGCGAATCTCTACATTTCTGATTCGATCACGCAAGAAAACTCCGAGCATAGCCCTCTCCATTGCCCTTTGAGTGACTGTAAGCTTTCTGATGAGGCCCATTGTAAGCGACCACGTCTCAGAGCCATATGTCATCACTGGCAACACACACTGGTCGTAGAGTTTCGTCGTGATACACTGTAATAAGTTGGACGAAAAGATACTGCGCAACTTCCCCAACGCTGCCCAGCCGAATCGGATTCGACGGTTGACCTCTTTCTCGAAGTTGGCCCTACCGAACTGGATCTTTTGCCCCAGGTAGACATAGTCACCCACAACTTCGAGTGTACAGGTCTCCGACCTTGAAAGGAGTGGGTGTAACATGGGTATTCTGCATCACCTTTGTTTTGTCCATGTTCTTTCTAAGACCCACTCTTTCGGAAGCTCTACTGAGGTCATCGAGCATTGTATTGAGGTCCTCCATGGTCTCAGCCATAACCACTATATCGTCGGCAAACCGAAGGTGAGTGATGTACTCGCCATTGACGTTGATGCCTTGCTCTCTCCAGTACAGAACCTTGAAGACATCCTCCAGTGCTTTTCCCTCCGAGTATTACGGAATCAAACAGCTTCTGAAGGGCCTTAAATATTGGTTTTCCTTCGGGACTTCGGCCGTAATTCCATCGTCACCCGGTGCCTTGTTATTCTTAAGCTGTTTCAGGTCCATCCCAATCTCATATAGGCTGACGTCGGGAATATCTTCGGTATAGTGTCGGGTCAATCTAGCTCTAGGGTCATTCGCTAGATTCGCGACGAGTTTACTGGTTGACGTGTACAACTGCCCATAGAATCTCTCGATCTCCCTCAGAAGCTTCGGTTTGGCGGAAACGATCCTGCCATCATCGGTCTTCAGTTTCGTGAGCTTGCTCTGCCCAATAGACAGATCTCTTGCAAAGACCTTGGAGCCCTTATTCCGCTCAATCGCGTCTTTAATACGCTCAGTATTAAAGCGGCGGAGGTCGTTTTTCAAGGACTTTGAGATCCGTCTATTTTGCTGCCGGTATTTCAACGCATCATCTGAAGACTGCAGGATCATCTCACGCCTCTCCTTCATGAGCTTGAGAGTAGTATCAGAGAGCTTTTTGTTCCTATCTGTACGGCGGGTCTTGAAAAACTTAGACCCGACCGTATGGACAGCTTCCACGAACCCATCGCTGTAATCGTCCACGGAGCTTCCTAGGCACTCGAAGTGATTCTGGAGTTCGAGCTGAAAGTTCTCGGGGTTATGGACCTGGATCTGTGCTGGATGGAGCGTGGACTTCATCAGTCGAGACCTTTCAAGCTTAACATTAATGTTCAATGTGCCTCTTACCATGCGGTGATCGCTCCCGGTTTTCACCGAATTGATCACAGAGAGATCATTGAACATTGAGCTGCCATCAGGCTGATGCATGTAGGCAATATGGGACAAAAACCTCACCAGTCCACACGCTAAAATCCTGGACCGGTCGATCGCTGCCCCGTGTGACAGGACACTAAAACAACATATGTTCAACAAAAACTAAAGGGTCTTTCAACAAGGACGGGTCGATGTTAAAATTGAATAAAACAAGATGTGTGTGAGATATTAACGAAATTTATTTTTTGTATAAAAGGCCCATTTATGCCTATTATGGATGGAATATGACATCGTTTAAATGTCCGCCGCGGCTTCGTATGGTGGCACGAATCCGAGAGGTCCAATTTTTAATGACTCTGCTGCATAGATCCGGCATAATCCGAGCGATGGCCTGCGTTATGTTGGCTTTCAGGGCAACGGTCGAATGTGGTTTATTATGCTGGCGTACACTCCCTTGACCTCAACATTACTCAACATTACATTATACGATTGAGCGTGAGTAAAAACACGCACTAAGGTCTCTGATGTCAAAATGCACTAAGGGCACAGAGATCGTTTACGTTATCACGAGAAAGTACGTTAAAAAACTCGCACTAACTTCATAACAACAGATGGTCACGCGCATCTGACTGTAGACAGCCAAAAATGGTTTTGCCAAATGTTTACCCGCGTCTAAATAAAAAACTTCTCTGCCTAAGTAGAAATAACGTAAATATAATCATAGGGACAATAACGGGCCACACCCTCCTTAACAAACATTTTTTTTATTAACATTTTTTTCCAGAACCTTGCTTCTCACGGCTTCTAAACCGCGTTTTCGAAGAGACGACCTTACAAGTACGAAATACAATCTTATCAACGTCACTCAAGAAAAATTGTATACACACATACTTGCTGACGTTAACCCAACGAATATGCCCCTAGACCCGAAGAGTTTGATGCAACGGCTGTTCAATTATAATGAAAAATCAGTGTATGGTCATGAAAATTTCAAAATACGATCTCCTTAGAATTTATTTCTAAATTGTCTATACAATTTTCTATGTTGACATTAATAAAAAAAGTAATTGAAAAGAGAATTTTATTTTTTAAAGAGAGACCCCTCCTTTAGCTACACCTTTTAACTCCGCTCGTGAGATCGATGTTTCCTATCTGACTACTCTGAGAAGAACACCGGACAAAAATCAAAAAACCAGTAGGTCAGAGTCTCTTTTAGGCTCTAGACAGAAGGACTGCATTTGAGTAGACTGTGCAGTCGGGTTAGCAATTTCGAAGCAGTTGTTCAGATGTGTTATGTATGCCAACTGCGCATAAACTGCATTCAAACTGCAAATTTGCAAAGTGCAGTTGAAATGCAGTCTTTTTGTCTAGAGCTTAAAACACCCTAATTGTGTAACGGACTTTATCTAATTCTACTCGGCAAGACGACGAGTGCGAACGCGTATAAAATATCACAAGACACATTAAGGGGCTGAAGAGGAACAGTTGACAATCGACATCTGAGGTTCTAAGCCACGCCCACTGTCATTGACAGCTTAGGGGCAAACTTTAAATTGGCGCGAAAAGTATTTAAGGCCGACCACAGAGGCCCATATCATAAGCGGACTCTAATATTGCCGCGCTAGTTCTTATTTCAAACTGGCAGCTAGCATCTGACTCCAGATCGTTCACTGTTATTTTGCCTATGAATGCAACCTTATTGCTACGAAAATAAAGATCACTAAAATAGGTAATCTGGCTAGTGGCATACGAGTCTTTGCCGTGCAAATTGCATAAATATTATAATTGTGTCTGCTTCTATGCGACTGCCACATACATATAAGAACACAGTAGGTGACTTTTTTATAAAGGTTTTATAGCCAGATAATTTTATTTATATTATTTTAATGAGTTCTACTATACTGAAATGGACTGTGTAATGTTATCCTGGAAACTTTAAATTTGAATTGGCATTTGGTGCTTTCAGTAATGAATTTAATCATTATTTACAATAGGACAGTCCCATCAAATTGTAAAAACACCTTAAATTAACAAATATCCAGAACTTACTAGGTTCGGAATAGTCTTTTTTCTTTAGGCATGTTTAAAATATCCAATAGAATTTAGGACACTAATAATATCATTTGTACAATTCGTAGTTTCATATTCGTTGATTAGTATACTCTTGAAATATTAAGATGTCATTTAACAAAATGACTTCCATAGCCTACTTCAAATCATAATATATTTTTGCGCTATCCTGAAATATAATAGTTGCTAGGCACTTTCTGGGTTTTGATATACACCAGCCTTCTGGGGTGAGGTCACGTGGTGCCGTTTTTTCTGAATATTAGAGTTTAAAAACAAATAGACAGGGCGCAAATAAACACGGTTTTGTAAACTTAATCTATCTGTATAAATAAAAATGCTGTATATGATTGTAAGTGTATCACTAGAAAACGGCTGAAAGGATTTGTTGCTGTTGTTTGTTATATATAGAAAGAAAGAAAAACGTTTATATGCGCCAGGAACGAGGAAGAAAAAAAAAAAAAAACAGAAATCATGAATACAAAAAATACAGCGAATGCCTCACAACCACGTATATATGTCGTATATGCTGTGCGTATATGTTACTGTAAAAGCCCGAACTACGATGAAACCTATTATTTACCGGTAAACCTACGATTTACTGTCTTACTGGTAAAACTCCGAAATCATCATCATCCTCCTGCCCTTGTCCCATGTTACTTGGTGTCGGCGCAATACGTTTTCTTCTACCATATCGCCCTGTCCACCATCACGCTATAATTGACTAAGAGACTTCTTTCATATCACTCCTCACACAGTCCATATATATTTTCTTTGGCCGTCCCCTCCCTCTCCACCCATCCACATATAAATTCATAACTCTTTTAATAACATGTGTTTTATCCCTCCTCATCACATTACCATACTAGGACAAACGGTTTCCTTTAAACTTTTCTGTCACTGGTGCCACTTTCATTTTGTTGATTGGTTTTACGATAAAAAAAAATATCTGCATTATTCATCATAATGTTGGTATTTTATTGTTTTTGTGTAGCCATTGCTGGAACAGTGGGACTGCTGGGCAAAGAGTACACCCAAGTCATGTCCAGACATATATTTCCCGCACCGTCTCGAACTGGCCCTCATGGTACGGGTCCAAATCATCTTGACACCTATTTCTGGGCCGGCCTCAACGGCGCGTTTCATCTTCAGGAACCATTATGGAGGCTTGCCCAGCGGTCAATTTGCATGCAACTAACGTGAACCGCAATGGCATTGGCCTATTTGAGCTACCTACCAGCCTTTTACCCACGTCTCTTATGCCCGTTTGGGATCACAGCGTGGTATTCCGTATTCGGACTGTTCTTTTTACATCCAGAATGCTGCGTATCTCTCTGGCAATTCCCGAGTGCAATTATTTGAGTGACCATGTCTGAGAACCATAGGTTCGGATGAGCAGAATACATATATCGACGAGTTTACTCTTCAGGGTGATCGGCAAATTTATTGTTAATATAATGATAAGATCGATTTGGCATATTGATAAGATCAATTAATAAAAATGATAAGATTCTTGGTGAGCTCTAGGTTGAGCATTTTGGTCTGTTCTTGGTGCCGTATGTTTTACACACGTTCGAATTTGGTCCGGCCAGACCACGGATTTCCGGACCTTATTCGATCGTGTGTAGAGTGGTCTGCCATGGCGAGTTGTCAGTATGACACTTGTCAATTCGATGTGTTGCCTCTATGTATGTGATTGAATTACCCGAGCAAAATGCATTTTTTAACTTAACAAAGCAATTATGAACTAATAATTCAATATATAAATTAATTTAACACTAAATAGATGAATCACATGAGTTACTAAATATTTAAGCTAGTTAGTAATTATTTATTTTCATTAACTACATGAGAAAGAACCTAAATTTTCTGAAAAGGACAATCAATGGTATCACTTAGCGTGACGTAGTCTTAGGCCAAACTGGTAAGAGACTACCAGGCGAAGAACATTGTGATACCATGGTGTTCGCGACGAAGCGACACATAGCATATAGTCTATATACTTGCCTATATACCGTTAAAATACTTAAGTTATTTAAGTAAGCAATGTATGTAATAGCATAGGTAAATAAAGAATTTAATTCTTTTCGATTAGGGGTCCCCTAAAAAGCGGGAGCGCAAGTAGCGCCGGGTGCGACATATTCACGCACCAATGTGTGTTATTTACCTTTACATACACTACACTGTTAGGAAACACAATCTAGGTGTTCTAACTTGGATGCCCTAAGGCTATGACTGAAAAATGATACCTAACAACAGTACATAGCCAGGGACTATAGAGTATCACCCTGAAACACTAGATACATACACATTTCTCTCAAGTAAGTGATAAGATGAACTCGTTATAAGCGATTCAGTACTTCTAGGTAACCTAGATATCTGCCTAGGACATGTAAACAGATAGTACTCACATAGTTCTAGTACATAAAGGTCACTTGCTTGAGATAATGTGTCTGTATACATAGAACACAAGGGTTTTCGAGCGCTTGTCGGCGGCCCGCCCGCCTTCAGGTACCTTCTGAACCTGAAGGAATATAGATTTGCTTACTGAAGCAATACCCTCGGGGACTGGCAGGCAGGCGCTCGGATTCTCCCATAGGCCCCAGGTCCTCTGACCTTCGGGCATATCATAAAACCTGTTGGTTTCCCTGGGTCTGGCAAATATTTCCCTTTTCGGCCGCTTCCCGGCACCAAAACCACCAGAAGGGCTGGTGGTATACCCTAGTTACACACACCATTCGATTCCTTGTTTCTTGGCCTCCCTGATCACACTTTTGTAAGGAGCCCAGCTCTGGTGACCAGGGAGATAACCACCGAAATATATTGCCCGGCCCCGGGACATTCTCATTTTCGGACACTTCAGGGTGAATACTGACTCGAGGGTTGAACCCACGCCCACCAGAGTGGCACCATAAGGTGGCCTGTCGTGATGGCCATCGATTAATGCCTGGTGGTCGTGGATTCCACGGGTACCTTGAGTACAAACTAACTTTATGTTAGAAAATAACATCTTTCACTACTCACGCACACTTCCAGGCCAGTTCTTGCCCGTGGTCCCCCAGTCTAGTCCCCCTCGGGGTACCACGAACAAATATGTTTGCCCGTGGAACCCCCAAGGGGGACAAAGGGGTACCACGGGCAAATTATTTGACCCGTGGTACCCCCGCTATGGTAACACGATAGTTTTGTTCAGAAAAAAGAATTACTAATATTTACGTTATTCTCCATTACATAATGTGATTAATCACTTTGTAATGTGGTTACATTACAAAGTGACATAGTACATTATCAAGAAAAACATTCATAGGTAAAAAAAAAAATCTGTAATGTCATAATCTACAGATTTGGGAATTTCTTAAAATATTAAAGAAAATCTTAACTAAACTCCTAAATAAAATAAAAATGATTAATCCAGAGATTAGTACTTTCTGAGATTTTGGCGATGCCACTTTATGCAAGCGTCTGGATTGAAGGCCCAAGTAATTTAATAATATCAGTTTTAATTCACATTTAAGAAATTCATGGCTTTAAGTTTTTACTATTTTCTCTTTTCTTATTTCGTTACGCAAAAATTAATAAAATGGGTCCTCGATCCAGATGCTCATTCCATTTTCTTCTTTAAACTCTGTCTTACATTTTTTATATTCTTCCAGCGTCAATATTGTTTTTATTGAAAAATCTCATATGAACTTTTTTTACCTACTGGTAAGCAATTATTTATTTGTATTTCTTTATTTTTTAAGCAACAGTTCGTTTTTCAAATTATTTTTTTATGACGAATTTAAATGTTTGAGATGGGGTACCACGGGCAATAAAAATATATTTGATAAGAAGATTGTTATTCAGGGGGTTCCAAGGGCAAAAATATTTGCCCGTGGTACCCCAAGGGGAACTAGACTGGGGGACCACGGGCAAGTACCGTTCCAGGCACCTACACGCCTGAAGGTTATAGATATAGCTATAGAAACACTGGATTCCTATAGCTTAGGGAAAGGGCTTTCGAACCCCCGCGATGAAAGTAGTGGAAAAATGTATACTTTAGCATGTAATAGCCATAAGTTCAAAAAACCAGCAGAATTTCCCTTCATCACTCATTCTTCCTGGCAGAACTCCTCGGAGGAGATAGTCAGGGACCTGGACCAAGGTCCGTTGGATGGGCCATTTCAAGGCGCTTCCAACCATATAGGTCATGCCATGGTCATGACATCGGGAGGGGAGGTTCTGCTGATTTATAGCATAAGTTTATAATAAAAAATTAGGTAAATAAAAAACTTGTGCGACTAAAAAATCAGGGTCCTCGTGACGGTAAAGTTTGGTAGTACGATAGTGCGCATGCGCATCGAGCAATTGGGTAGCCAAATTTGTATTAGAAGAATCCACGCAACTTTATGTCACGAAGACCCTGTGAAAACATCGCAAAACACTAAGAAGAATAAAGTCTTTTATTTCCTGGACATCATATCTTCACCCGTGAACATCTGGCAGACCTCAAGCAGCTCACAGAGGCGAGAATTCTTGATGACAACTGAACTATAGGTGCAAGGGTGTCAACGCGCTGGTGCTGGAGCCTTACAACCTCCAGAAGCCCTATCCTCCGCCAGCGATCACGTCCACCCCGTACATTTACTGGTCCGTTCGAGCCGAATTTTCAAGAACCAAGCCGTTCCTGTGAACATATAGGCCAATGAAAAGCCTGGTTCCGGTGAAGAAAGAAGTCTGATGTCCAGTTCCTGTGAACATATAGGCCAACGAAAAGCCTAGTTCCGGTGAAGTAAGAAGCCTGATGCCCTGTTCCTGTGAACAGTTCCTGTGAACAAAGAAGTCTGACGTCCAGTACACCTCGTCAACTGAGGGTACATTCTTGTTTCTTTAATACGTCAGATAATAGTCAAAACGTAACGTACCGTTCCTGAGAACAGTTCCTGTGAACAGAGAAGCCTGATGTCCAGTACACCTCGTCAACTGAGGGTACATTCCTATTTCTTTAACACGTCACATAATAGTCAAAACGTAACGTACCGTTCCTTAGAACTGTACCCGTGAAGAAAGAAATCCGATGCCCACGCCCGGGAACACTTCCTGAGAACCGTACCTGTGAACAAAGAAATCTGATGCCCACGCCTGGGAACATTTCCTGAGAACCTAGTGCCTGGGAAGAAAGAAACCTGACGTCCGTTTCCTGGGAACCATACCCCATAAACAAATTTGGTAAGAAATACATTCCCATACTTAAAGTACCGACTGGGGTACGAAACCATCACGTTCCCGTGAAGAGTTCCTGGGAATAAAGAAGCCTGACGTCCCACTCGTAAACCTTACAAGTGTCAAGGTTAAGATCATATTTCTTTAAAGATTAGTCAAAAACGTTACGTATCGTTCCTGTGAACACTTTCCAGGAAAGAAAGAAAGGAAGGTGGGATTTCCAGTATCGTATGACATCAGGGCAGTCGACAACAGGATTCCGTCCTGCCACGCGTCCCGTTTGAATAGCAGACGACTACCGTCGCTAAGAGACGCACGTGGATTGAGCCCCACGTGTGCCAGTGACGTGTCACAAACGGTAAGAGACTCACACGTGGATTAGGCCCCACGTGTGAAACCCTTTTCCTGGGTGAAAAAACCCAGATACTGGGTGGAAACCGTGTTCCTGGGAGACAACCGCATTCCTGGGAAATTTTCGTTACGCCCCTGAAGCGATCCAGTGGCGTGAACCTGCGTTTTGGAGGGTTACCGTCGTCAAGAGACGTGAAACCAGCCGGTCTTCGTGACTACCCGTTCCTGGGAGACAGCTGCCGACCCTGGGCTGTGAACCTGAGAAGAAACTAGGAGTTTACTGTCCTGGTAACCTAGTTGCTGAGGAAATAGCGCTAAGAGTTATCGCTAGAAAAACTTATAATAGAAGTTTTTATAGCGTGTTGAGAACTTGTTTCGGAGATAGAACATACATACGACGTACATCGAGTCCTGCAGAATATAGCTGAAGGACTATCACCAAAGCGCTATCCCTGAGAGAGCTATCGCTAGAAGAAGCTTATGATAGAAGTTTTTATAGCGTGTTGAGAGCTTGTTTCGGAGATAGAACACACGTACGACGTTCATCGAGTCCTGCAGAATTATAGCTGAAGGATTATCACCGAGGCGCTATCCCTGAGAAAAAACATAGAAGTTTCGAACGTGTGAAGGCGAAGATTTGTTCTATGAGATATAACGAAAACAAACACATACGAGGACAAACACATTACCCTCATTCGGCAGTCGGGTAATAAGAGTTAGTGTGGAAGAGAACCTGACCCTAATCAGGGACACTAACTCCTTCAGTCTGGATTTGACCATCAAGATTGGATTTTTCGATTGAAACGCGTTATAGCCTGGAAGCTAACCTGGAGTTAAGAGGATCGGACTAACCCGGAGTTAAGAATTAACCCGGGGTTAAAATTTCGAAAAATTGAAAAGGGAAGCGAATCCACTTCAAGCTGACGTCTGGGACCGAACTTAACCCAGAGTTAGGACTAAGCAGTTTTCAAGAAATTCTTTGAAGCTTGGACATAGCCGTTTGAAGACTTGAAAATAGACTTAACCGTTCGTGCTGGAGTCTAGAGTTGGACTTAACCTGTTCGAGCTGAAGTCTAGGGTTGGACTTAACCCTTTCGTGCTGAAGTCTAGGACTTAACCCGTTCCTGCTGAAGTTTGGATTTGGACTTAACCCGTTCCTGCTGAAGTCTAGAGTTGGACTTAACCCTTTCGTGCTGAAGTCTAGGACTTAACCCGTTCCTGCTGAAGTTTGGATTTGGACTTAACCCGTTCCTGCTGAAGTCTAGAATTGGACTTAACCCTTTCGTGCTGAAGTCTAGGACTTAACCCGTTCCTGTTGAAGTTTGGATTTTGGACTTAACCCTTTCGAGCTGAAGTCTAGAGTTGGACTTAACCCGTTCGAATTGAAGATTGAAACAGAAGTCAACATGCCGATGACCAGATCACAGGACAGGAAGGCTGAGGCGTGGACAGTAGGCATGGATCACCCAACAGGCCTACGTCATCAACTGCCCCCACGCTCGCCTACGACGACCGAAGGGACGGGACAGTCTGCACCGACGTCACATATAGGTGACGACCCGCTCACACAGAGACTTACAGGAGATATAGATGATAAGGAACAAACAGATCGCCCCAGCACATGCAGGAAGGCACCCAGGAGGGAAAGATCTTCAGATAGAACACTGAAGCCTTCTGATAGAATACAAGGGATTCAAGATAAGACCTTTGATAGAGGCACTACCATGGCTACCCGGGGGGACGCCCGTAACGTCCAAAGCAGACCGCCGTCGACCAGGACGACCCGGTCACAAAAGAAAATTTCGAGGGCACGTGAAGACTTATTGAAGATTAAGTTGGAACTTGCCAAGTTAGCACTTCAAAAGGCAGAAGAAGAAGTTTCTGAAGCCGAATATATGGATGACAGAGACTCTAATGAAGAGTACGTGCGTTCTTGGCTGGAAGAGGCACCAGAACCTGAGCCACTGAGGGAGGATGACGCCGCCGAAGGGGACAAAAGCAAACAGCAGCCCCCGCCTGCGACTGTCGACGTTATAGCGGACTCCCGGACGCACGATCCTACAGCGAAAGAAGTGAAGGCTAACACAGAGCCGTCAAGGCAAATAGAAGCGAAAGACTCACTCCGTCCCTTCCTAACGGAGCTGACATCCGCTATAGCGTCGCTAGCCGACAGGAAAATCGAGCCATGGACGCCCAACCCTTCGGCGTCGAAGGCTGTCATGACTCTACCGAACTTTGGTGGAGCTCATACCGAATGGCTATCTTTTCGAGCCATATATGAGGCAAATCGTGCCTACTTCAGCGACATAGAAAACACGGCAAGACTCAGAAGGAGCTTGCGTGGTCGCGCACTGGAGACAGTGAGCTCAGAACTCATCGGGAACGCAAAACCGGATGAGATCATGAGAGAATTGGAGCTACAATACGGACGTCCTGATTCAATCGCCCAGGCCGAGACAGATCGACTTAGAGGGCTGCCACGATGCAGCGAGTCGCCCAAGGACATCTGTACCTTTGCAAGTCGGGTCAGAAGCGGAGTGGTCACCCTGCGTGCACTCAAGAAGGATCATTACCTGATCAATGCTGAGTTAATGCGATTTATAACCGAAAAGCTGCCCAATTCTCTACGTGTACAGTGGTACAGAACGTTCACGGAAAAGTATCAGTCGCTGCCAGACTTATCACTCTTCAGCGACTTTATAACGGAACAAGCTCACTTCTGCAGTGCATTCGCCCCGCCTGAGGCCATCAAGGAGACAGACACTCTGGTGGGGAAACGTGTCATGCAACGGACACACACAGCTACCGACAAGCCGGTAAACAAATGTCGAGTCTGCGACAAGGAAGGTCACTACTCGTCTGACTGCCCCAGGTTCAGAGACGCAGCAAGTGACAAGAAATGGGAGCTAGCCAAGAAACATAGCTTGTGCTATCGCTGCCTGAGATTTCGTCGGGAAGGCCACACATGTACCAAGAGGAAGTGTGGCCTCAAGGGATGTACAGCCACGCACCATCGACTTCTTCATTTTAGTAAGAAGCCTCAGACAGATAGGTCTAAGAAAACCACTGCTCCAGAGGACCAGAAGAAGGAACCTAACGAAACGGTGGCTAGTTCGCGAACTAGTTCGAGTCATGCTTTCCAGAAAATGATACCGGTTCGAGTCATCGGACCGGCGGGAGAGGCAGACACTTATGCACTCCTTGACGACGGATCTACCGTTTCGCTGATAGATGAAGCCATCGCCCAGCGAGTGGGAGCAGTGGGACCTATAGACCCACTGAAGATCGGTGCCATTGGTGACACCATGATCGACACTCCCTCATCGAGACGAATAACAGTCGTTCTCAATAGTAAACAGAAAAATAGGGTGCCCTTCAAGGCGCGCACCATTCCGAAGCTCAACCTGTCACCACAGGCAGTCAGTCGAGAAGATGTAGCACGATGCAGACACCTTCAAGACCTGACGTCGCAGCTTACTTACCCCACTGGAGTGCCAAAGATCCTCGTCGGCCAAGATAACTGGCACCTGTTACTGGCCAGCGAGATCCGCAGAGGTCCGAGAAACCAACCCATCGCGTCGTTAACCATGATGGGTTGGACATTACACGGCGCGCACACCAGAACCCTGGGACAACGGGTGCACTATGTCAACAGATATCAGACTGTTGACAACAAGCAAGATGCGGATCTGAACGAGCAGCTCCGTGAATTCTTCGCTATCGAATCATTGGTCATCAATCCAGGACGACCAGCTTCTGACCCAGAGAAGAAGGCAGAAGAGATCCTGAACCGTCATACAAGACAGTTAGGAAACGGGCACATAGAAACCGCCATGCTATGGCGAGATGAAAACATAGAAATGCCCGATAGTTATGCGACAGCCCTCAAAAGGCTAGTCTCTATCGAGAAGAAGCTGGATAAAAATCCCGCTCTTCGTGTGAAATACACACAACAGATGGACTCCCTTATAGAGAAGGGATATGCTGAGAAGGCTCCCAAGTCGAGTACTCCAGGAAGAACCTGGTACCTGCCTCATTTCGATGTCTTCAACCCAATGAAGCCAGAGAAACTTCGTATAGTTCATGATGCCGCTGCAAAATCGAGAGGAAAGTCCCTCAACGACTTCCTGCTCACTGGACCGGATCTGCTGCAGTCGCTGCCCGGCGTCATAATGAGATTTCGTAGACATAACATAGCCATCTCGGGAGATATAGCTGAGATGTTTATGCAAGTCAAGGTACGGAGTCAAGATAGAGACTCACTCCGCTACCTATGGAGAGGCAATAGAAGGGAACGAGCCCCAGAAGAGTACCGTATGACGTCCATCATATTCGGCGCGGCCAGCTCACCGTGCACCGCCATTTTTGCGAAAAATTGGAACGCAAAAAGGCACATAGAGAAGCATCCAGTAGCAGTGAATGCAATAGTACAGAACCATTATATGGACGATTATCTGGACAGCTATAGAACAGTCGAAGAGGCGACAGAAGTCGCGACTATGGTGAAGAAAATACACCAACAGGCGAAGTTTGACCTGAGGAAATGGGTATCAAACAGTTCGCAACTGATAGCGAATATAGATCCGTCGCAAACCTACACAGAGGTTGTGAACATCGGAGACACAGCAGGCACAGAGAAGATTCTCGGCCTGATTTGGAGACCTAGTGAGGATACGCTAGGTTTCAACCTAACGCTTGCAAGACTGCCGCAGGGAATCCTTGAAAAAGAGGCCCCGACAAAAAGAGAGGCGCTCAAGATCGTCATGTCATTATATGACCCGCTCGGACTCGCCTCACCTATAACGATTCGAGCTAAACAAATACTTCAAGAAGCTTGGAGGCGAGGGGTCGACTGGGACCAGATACTAGATGAAGATCTGGCAGTCCAGTGGAAGAACTGGACACAGCACCTGCGACAGCTCAAGGCGATCAGCATACCAAGATGTTACCCTGGTTATAGCGATGCCACAGAAATACAAATACATGTATTTACCGATGCAAGCGAGATGGCGTACGCAGCAGCTGTGTATTGGCGAGCCACCACAGCAGAAGGCACACAGCGTGTCAGCCTAGTCATGGCTAAAGCGAGAGTAGCCCCATTGAAGCTACAATCGATACCTCGCCTCGAGCTGCAAGCAGCGGTGATGGGAACCCGCGTAGCTACAGCTGTTATACGTGAGCACGACTGCAAACCGTCGTCGGTCACATACTGGTCAGACAGCAAAACTGTACTGACATGGATAAGAAAAGAAGCACGAACATATAAAGCTTTCGTAGCTCATCGAATAGCTGCCATAGAAGAGAGCAGCAAAGTAGAGGATTGGCGATGGATTCCTACAAAATTGAACATCGCCGACATCGCTACTCGTGACGTCCCACAGAAGTTCGACTCACAGCACGAGTGGTATTGTGGCCCTAGATTCCTGTATGAAGACCCTTCTTCATGGCCATCAGAGAAGCCTCTAATCGCTGAAGAGACAGGAGAAGAAAGAACTCTCACTGTCATAGAGAAAGCTTTCATAGAAAAAGCTGAAACAAATGTAAAGCTCACTGAAGCTATACCTAATCCCGCAAACTTTTCGAGATGGGAGCGGCTATTACGTGCGACTGCAAGCGTCCTACGTTTCATATATCTCTGTAAACAAAAAACAGAGAGAACGTTCTATAAGAGAACAAAGAAACTTGAAGACGACCCGGACTGGCGAAAGAAAAAGAAGACAGCGACTGCAGCAGCTAAACCAACTCTACATAGAGAGCCAGAAGCCCGGAAACAGACTATAGAAGCGAATTTTCTTCAAAAGGCTGAGAAAATACTCGTACAAGTCGCACAGCAGCAATCGTTCGCTCAAGAGATAGCTAGATTGCACGAACAAAAGGTAGTGGAGAAAAATAGCCCGCTACATTCGCTACAAACAGAAGTAGTAGATGGCCTACTACGTATTAGAAGTCGAATAGCCGCCACTGACGAGATTACAGAAGATGTGAGGCGCCCACCTATATTACATGGCGACCATCACATAACACAGCTCTACATAGACTGGACGCATCGCAGCCTATTACACAGCGGGACGGAGCTCACTATCAATGAGGTGCGGCAGCATTATTGGGTCGTAAGGATGCGACCAACGACCAAGAAGGTACTATCAAGATGTCTTCAGTGTCGTATTCGTAAGGCACAAGCACCCGTGCCTGCGACCGGTGACCACCCAAGGACGCGCCTCGCTCATCATCAGAGGCCGTTCACATACACCGGGTTGGACTATTTCGGCCCGCTATCCGTCACCGTCGGTCGTCAGCATCAGAAGAGATACATAGCTCTATTCACGTGCCTCACAACTAGAGCTGTCCACCTCGAGATCGCCGCCAGCCTCAGCGCAGACTCCGCTATACTAGCGCTGCGCCGATTCGCCGCCCGCAGAGGATGTCCTACAGAGATCCACTCTGACAACGGTACCAACATGCATGGTGCCGACCGAGAGCTCCGAGAGGCCTTCCGAGAGGAGGCCAGTCGCCGAGGCATCACATGGCGCTTCATCACCCCATCAGCGCCCTTCATGGGAGGCGCGTGGGAGCGCCTCGTTCGCTGCGTGAAAACCGCACTTTATACTGTACTTACAGAAAAACACCCACACGAAGAGGTGTTGTCCACACTGATTTGTGAGGCAGAGTACACAGTAAATAGCCGACCGTTGACTCATGTATCAGTCGACGGTGAAGACGACGAGTCCATCACGCCGAACCACTTCCTACTTGGTGGCTCGGCTAGACTCCCAACCCCCGGCGTGTTCACCGAGCAAGACGTCGATCACAAGAAGATGTGGCGCCGGTCACAAATCCTGGCCGACATGTTCTGGCGCCGCTGGGTGCGAGAGTACCTGCCGGAGCTCCAAAACCGGCGGGAGCCCCACAGCAGCGGGCCTGGCCTGCAGGTGGGCGACCCCGTCCTCATAGCTGACGGCCAACTGCCTCGCAACACGTGGCCGCGAGGCCGCATCGAGGCCATCTACCCTGGCCCTGATGGTGAAGTCCGGACCGCTGAGGTGCGCACCACTGGCGGCACTCTAAAGCGTCCGGTGAAGAAGCTCATACCGCTACCTAAATGAGCGTAGCAGAGTTCCAGCGGCGAGAGCTGAGCGACGTGTCGCAGAGCGTCGTGGCTACGAGCGCTGCCGACGGTCGTCGCTCACCGGCGTGATGCAGCGCCGCGCCGACGTCGCTACGTGTCGTCACTGCACTGCACGGCGGGAGAGATGTTCGCGACGAAGCGACACATAGCATATAGTCTATATACTTGCCTATATACCGTTAAAATACTTAAGTTATTTAAGTAAGCAATGTATGTAATAGCATAGGTAAATAAAGAATTAAATTCTTTTCGATTAGGGGTCCCCTAAAAAGCGGGAGCGCAAGTAGCGCCGGGTGCGACATATTCACGCACCAATGTGTGTTATTTACCTTTACATACACTACACTGTTAGGAAACACAATCTAGGTGTTCTAACTTGGATGCCCTAAGGCTATGACTGAAAAATGATACCTAACAACAGTACATAGCCAGGGACTATACAGTATCACCCTGAAACACTAGATACATACACATTTCTCTCAAGTAAGTGATAAGATGAACTCGTTATAAGCGATTCAGTACTTCTAGGTAACCTAGATATCTGCCTAGGACATGTAAACAGATAGTACTCACATAGTTCTAGTACATAAAGGTCACTTGCTTGAGATAATGTGTCTGTATACATAGAACACAAGGGTTTTCGAGCGCTTGTCGGCGGCCCGCCCGCCTTCAGGTACCTTCTGAACCTGAAGGAATATAGATTTGCTTACTGAAGCAATACCCTCGGGGACTGGCAGGCAGGCGCTCGGATTCTCCCATAGGCCCCAGGTCCTCTGACCTTCGGGCATATCATAAAACCTGTTGGTTTCCCTGGGTCTGGCAAATATTTCCCTTTTCGGCCGCTTCCCGGCACCAAAACCACCAGAAGGGCTGGTGGTATACCCTAGTTACACACACCATTCGATTCCTTGTTTCTTGGCCTCCCTGATCACACTTTTGTAAGGAGCCCAGCTCTGGTGACCAGGGAGATAACCACCGAAATATATTGCCCGGCCCCGGGACATTCTCATTTTCGGACACTTCAGGGTGAATACTGACTCGAGGGTTGAACCCACGCCCACCAGAGTGGCACCATAAGGTGGCCTGTCGTGATGGCCATCGATTAATGCCTGGTGGTCGTGGATTCCACGGGTACCTTGAGTACAAACTAACTTTATGTTAGAAAATAACATCTTTCACTACTCACGCACACTTCCAGGCCAGTTCTTGCCCGTGGTCCCCCAGTCTAGTCCCCCTCGGGGTACCACGAACAAATATGTTTGCCCGTGGAACCCCCAAGGGGGACAAAGGGGTACCACGGGCAAATTATTTGACCCGTGGTACCCCCGCTATGGTAACACGATAGTTTTGTTCAGAAAAAAGAATTACTAATATTTACGTTATTCTCCATTACATAATGTGATTAATCACTTTGTAATGTGGTTACATTACAAAGTGACATAGTACATTATCAAGAAAAACATTCATAGGTAAAAAAAAAAATCTGTAATGTCATAATCTACAGATTTGGGAATTTCTTAAAATATTAAAGAAAATCTTAACTAAACTCCTAAATAAAATAAAAATGATTAATCCAGAGATTAGTACTTTCTGAGATTTTGGCGATGCCACTTTATGCAAGCGTCTGGATTGAAGGCCCAAGTAATTTAATAATATCAGTTTTAATTCACATTTAAGAAATTCATGGCTTTAAGTTTTTACTATTTTCTCTTTTCTTATTTCGTTACGCAAAAATTAATAAAATGGGTCCTCGATCCAGATGCTCATTCCATTTTCTTCTTTAAACTCTGTCTTACATTTTTTATATTCTTCCAGCGTCAATATTGTTTTTATTGAAAAATCTCATATGAACTTTTTTTACCTACTGGTAAGCAATTATTTATTTGTATTTCTTTATTTTTTAAGCAACAGTTCGTTTTTCAAATTATTTTTTTATGACGAATTTAAATGTTTGAGATGGGGTACCACGGGCAATAAAAATATATTTGATAAGAAGATTGTTATTCAGGGGGTTCCAAGGGCAAAAATATTTGCCCGTGGTACCCCAAGGGGAACTAGACTGGGGGACCACGGGCAAGTACCGTTCCAGGCACCTACACGCCTGAAGGTTATAGATATAGCTATAGAAACACTGGATTCCTATAGCTTAGGGAAAGGGCTTTCGAACCCCCGCGATGAAAGTAGTGGAAAAATGTATACTTTAGCATGTAATAGCCATAAGTTCAAAAAACCAGCAGAATTTCCCTTCATCACTCATTCTTCCTGGCAGAACTCCTCGGAGGAGATAGTCAGGGACCTGGACCAAGGTCCGTTGGATGGGCCATTTCAAGGCGCTTCCAACCATATAGGTCATGCCATGGTCATGACATCGGGAGGGGAGGTTCTGCTGATTTATAGCATAAGTTTATAATAAAAAATTAGGTAAATAAAAAACTTGTGCGACTAAAAAATCAGGGTCCTCGTGACGGTAAAGTTTGGTAGTACGATAGTGCGCATGCGCATCGAGCAATTGGGTAGCCAAATTTGTATTAGAAGAATCCACGCAACTTTATGTCACGAAGACCCTGTGAAAACATCGCAAAACACTAAGAAGAATAAAGTCTTTTATTTCCTGGACATCATATCTTCACCCGTGAACATCTGGCAGACCTCAAGCAGCTCACAGAGGCGAGAATTCTTGATGACAACTGAACTATAGGTGCAAGGGTGTCAACGCGCTGGTGCTGGAGCCTTACAACCTCCAGAAGCCCTATCCTCCGCCAGCGATCACGTCCACCCCGTACACATGGAATTGACGAGAAATAAATCGTATTTTTTTTTTCATTGTACCGAAAAAAGCGACATACGTCCACCTAGTAACGCCGCAAAGCGGTCACTGTCGAATTGCACTGGATAGAAAGAGAAGCACGATGGAATTTGTATAGATTTTTTTATAAAATTGTTACGGATGTGACGTCAGCCTACGTGCAACCGACCAATGCCCGCCGAGCCCGCCGAAGCTAAGCCGCCATATTGAAGCCTTCTCTTTAGTCAAGCCATGTCAAGCAGTGGGGATTTGTTAATATAAGCGATTGCCAGTAATTTATTTGTCTCTTTCGATTGTGAATACATGATCTGAACAAAGCTCTGCTCGAATTTTATTTATCCGTAACACTCAGAAGTGGTATTCCGTTTTATGTATACACAAAAAGTAAGCTTCATTAACCAGCTCCAATCCGTACACAATAAGCGAATACTTGATTGTTGACGAGAGGATTTCTTGAAAAACCCTAAACGGGAGTAGACTGATAGGAGTTTCGGGGCTTGGGTAGATAGATAAGATAGTGCAAATGCATCATGATGACTTTGGTCACCATGATATTAATAAAATAGTATATTGGTTACAAAAAATTACGCAATTCATTAGAAAATACATGACCGCACGTCTTCATTGTGCATATGGCAAGGGAAGTTAGTATATGAAAGAACGAACATTACATCTAAATTCGATACCAATGCTTATGTTTCATGTAAACCATTTAGATCCGTTTTGTTGGGCAAAAAGGGGTATGTGTACAGTTGTCTCATGGCTAAATAATAACAGCCGCACGAGTCGATCTTCAAGGTTAAGCAACGCTTGATGAGGTCGGTCCATGGATGGGTAACTATTTCAACATACCGATATTCCTCCGTGCCTCGGAAAGCACATTAAGCCGTTAATCCCAGCTGTCATTTGAAGATCTTTGACAGTCGTTACGGGTAGTCAGAAGCTTGAGATCTGACACCAGTCTTGTCAAGGGGTATCGTGTATCTCAGTTACTGGGTTAAGGAGGTCAGATAGGCAGTCGCTCCATGTAAAATACTGGTACTCGGCTGAATCCGGTAGGACTGGAAGCCGACCCCAACATGATTGGGAAAAAACTAGGCAGATTGATTGTGTACAGTTGGTATTTTGGTAATGATTGTCGTGACTAATGAGTTTTCCAAATTTGTTATTGCCGAGTCAACACTTGCGTACTATCATTTCTATCGTGGCGATTCGGACACTGAAAATATATTATGCCTTTTTGGTTCTCCCAATCATGGTGTGAGGTACCATATTAAGGCCTTCACGAGCAAACATTTTAAATGGTTTGGTAAACAGTTTTGGTACACATTACATGATACTAGTTAGTTTAAACGTAAAAAATAAAATCTTTTTTGCAAAAAAATACTACCGACTTCCAAGTAAAAAACTACAAAGTGAAAAATAACTTTATTTTTGGAAGTCGGTGTCTTTCCTAGGTGCCATTTTTTTGCGATATCGACACCGACTTCCAAAAATAAAGTTATTTTTCACTTTGTAGTTTTTTACTTGGAAGTCGGTAGTATTTTTTTGCAAAAAAGATTTTATTTTTCCCTTTTTAGTTTTACCTACCTAATAGGCAAGTTGTTTAGTAAGCACCTATAAGCCAGAATAGATTACCCGAATAACATGAAACTTGAACATAACCGGTGAAATGAGAGATCTGCGTACCCCTTTCGACCGTACTGGCGTGATGTTATGTTATGAAATTGTATAAACAATAAACAGACATGCGATTGCAGCAATTCCGAGCGATTTGCCGTTACTTATTGAAGAGTTCTGTTGTATATCTCCGAAGTTCTCCATCAGATCTTCACCAAGTTAAAATGGGACCAATTTCGAAACATACTCATTCAACCAAAAAAAGAATTTTCAGAATCGGTCCACAATTGGCGGAGATATCGGTGAACATACATAAAAAAAAATAAAAAAAAAAAAAAAAAAAAAAAACATACATAATGTCGAACATAGAACCTCCTCCTTTTTGGTAAGTCGGTTAAAAATCAATCCATTCATAATGCTTTGCTAGCTATAATTACTACAGTAAAGCCTTGACAAGTAACTAAATAACTGGGCCAATTCCCTGTCTGATGTAATTTGGGGAATCAATAGCACTACTAATGACACCAACTTCCTTGAAACTTTAAGATTAAATTTAATATTCGCTCGTAATGGTAGGCCATGTGACTTTACGATCTTCAGTAAAGTCTAGTGACGTCTAGTGACACCTAGTGACGCCTAGTGACGCCTAGTGACGCCTAGTGACGCCTAGTGACGCCTAGTAACGCCATGCAATGTCATGCAATGTCATGCAACGCCATGCAACGCCATGCAACGCCATGCATAGCCATGCAACGCCATGCAATGCCATGCAACGCCATGCAATGCCATGCAACGGCATGCAACGCCAGGTAACGCCAACTAATGTCAATTCAATTAGGCCACTAGGCGGCACTTTGAGTGTCAAATATTGAATGTAAAAAGAAAGCTTCAGATAACGCAAGCGTGATCATGAGGACAAAAGGGTTGTTGTTTTTATGACTACAATTAGTGCAGTTAGAGTCAATACTAACTGGATAACTTTAAATCAGGTCATAATATATTAACTAAAGTCAATGTCAAAGCCATAGCCATAACGTATTTATGATAAACATAATGTAAACATTTACATTGAATGCGGTACAATGGTTTGCAAGAATCTGTCAAATCTATATTGAAAATGCTAATTTTTGGGGGCCGAGTCACCCACGTCCGTAGGAGTGTACCCTTTGATTACCCACACGTGGTCCCCGGGTGGTGCAAATCAGGTGACAATAACTGGTGGTAGGTTTCGGCCCAAGGCTTGCGACCACCCACCGGGCAAAGACGTACCGCCAAGCGGCCTAGTCTGTGGGCTGTAGTCGACACAGGTCTGGATAAAATTATCTACGCCTGTGTCTACCGTTCGCACAGCGGAGATCAGGAGACAACCAGGCTCACAGAGCACATCAGTGAGGCGGCTGATACAGCACAACAGCGGTACCCTTCCGCCCAATTAGTGTTACTGGGGGACTTTAATGCCCACCACCAGGAGTGGCTCTTCCCATACCAGTACACTGATCATGCTGGACGGGAGATGCGTAAGCTTTCGCTAGTGCTAAACCTCACCCAGCTGGTCCAGGGGGCAACGAGGGTACCGGATGTTGATTAACACACAGCCAATTGCTTGGACCTTCTGCTGACAACAGATCCAGACAGATACTCCGTGTCAATAGCTTCACCTTTGGGAAGTTCCGACCACTGTCTGGTGAAGTCTGTGTCCGTCTATTCCCCGCCTGATCCCAGTCAAGAGGCACCCGGCGGGTTTGGCGGTACAAGTCAGCAGATTGGGATGGTATGCGATCTTTCTTCGCATGCTATCCTTGGCAGCCTACTTGCTTTTCTTCGACTGATCCATCGTCGTGCGCGGACGTCGTGACGGATGTGTTGCGTCAGGGAATGGAGTACTACATTCCGTCCTCTGACGTATCAATGTCTAGCGAAGACTGGCTATGGTTTGGCGCCGAATGTAAGCGCGCCGATGCGCTTAAACATGGGGCGTACCTGGCTTGGGTTGACGCTCGATCGCGTAAGGCGAGTGACGTGGGTCAGAAGAAGAGAGCCTTCAACAGGGCTGCCAAGTCCTGCAAGATGGTGTTGCGAAGGGCTCGGTTTGACCACATCGGCCGAATAGGGACCAAACTTGCTTCTTACCCAGCAGGTAGTAAAGCGTTTTGGTCTCTGGCTAAGTCGGTCGAGTCGAACTTCTGCTGTCCCTCACTACCACCACTGCTGTAACCCGACGGGTCGCTGGCGCACTCCGCTGAGGAGAAGGCAAATCTATTTGCCTCTCTATTTGCGGAATCTTCACGTCTGAATCCTGGTGACGCGCGGCCCCCTCCTTCTCCTGATGGCTGCGAGACGAGTATGTCTGACATTCGTATCCATCAGGGACCAATTAGTTCAACCAGGTTTCAGACTGGCTAAAGTAGCCTCATCTTTCATGGGGTACTGTACAAAATGTTACAATAAAATTCCTCCCCACATTCTTGAACTGAATGAGACTAAGTTTAAAACCTGTATAAAACGCACACTATGTAGGCTGGCATATTATAAGTTGGGGGATTACATCGCTGATAAAAATGCTTGGCTCAATGCTAGTCCTGCTCCACAATCCACAACCACTAGGGCGCAATAACAAGTGATATGCAGAACATTATTGTTTTGAGGTATTGTTGGACCTGCTGAAGACTGTATGAATTATTAATGTTTGCATTGTATAAACTCAATTTCTTTAGTATTGTATAACTGCACAGCACGTGTGTGAGTACTATGTACCCAACTGTAAATCTACCATTTACTGTACCTATGCGTCGTTCGTTGACTTGTGTGTGCCCTGGCCGTTGAGTGTGTCATGCTCTCTCAAATGTCTCTCTGATGGTGGCGCGTGTGTTGGATCATCCGGTTCCCTTCATGATGGTTGAGCTGGGTGGTGCCAATTCATGCGTCATGTTCGTGAACGGACGCCGTCAGTTGGGATTGGTCATAACTTGACTGCTTCGGATGTTATTTTTTTTCTAGTATCTATTATATAACTGCGCAGTACATGTGTGAGTACTTCTAATACTTTGTCTGTAGGTGGTATAGTGGGTAGTGCTATTCTGGGTGCATTGTCCTCACATGTATGAATTTAATAATGTATGTTCCTAAATATTGTAAAAAAACATTTTTTTTTTAAAAGAGTAAGTATGGAGTTTCTTGTGCATTCTTCTCCATAACAAGCTACTTTCCGAATGCACGGTAGAATTATTTTAATGTAACGTTCAAAAGTGCCGCTTGGTGGCCTAGTTGAAATAAAATATCTTTGTCTTTGTCTATCAAAACGGACGTCCGTAGGGTGCTGCGCAACCTCGACGTGAACAAGGCTAGCAGCCCGGACGGCATACCAGCTATAGTTCTTAGAACCTGTGCGCCTGAACTGTCTCCGATCTTGACACGCCTATTCCGCCTTTCATATGAGACTGGAAAAGTGCCGAATGCTTGGAAGCAAGCCAACGTACAGCCCGTGCCCAAGAAGGGCAGTCGAGCTGACCCGGCTAACTACAGACCCATCTCTGTAACGTCGAGCGTGTACTAAACACTAAGGTCCTGGCATACCTAGAAGCAAACGATATCCTAAGTGACCGCCAATACGGCTTCCGCCGAAATCGGTCTACTGGGGATCTTCTAGCGTATGCCATTCACATCTGGAGTGACGCCATCGAGAGGCACGGGGAAGCGCTTGCCGTCTCCCTAGACATCTCGAAGGCATTTGATAGAGTCTGGCACGAAAGCCTTATTGGTAAGCTTCCTTCATTCGGTTTGCCCGGTGGTCTGTGTGATTGGATTGCAGACTTCATGAGAGATCGGTCCATTCGAGTGTTTATCGATGGCTGCTCGTCGGACCACTTGGATATTAATGCCGGGGTCCCTCAGGGGTCGGTTCTCTCAGCAACATTATTCTTGCTGCATATTAACGATCTGCTAAAACCTTTGGGTATGCAGACGACAGCACTGTTGCTGAGAGATACTTGTCCAACGCTCGTGCTACCGGGCCTCAGATCCAGTCTCTCCGGGAGACCATGGTGGAGCGCTTGAACCTGTCCTTGCAGGCAGTCTCCGAATGGGGCGATGCCAATCTGGTCAAGTTTAATGCTGCTAAAACCCAGGCGTGTCTTTTTTCCGTTAAAAAGAGCCAATTTCACCCGGCTCCAACTTGCCGCGATGTGACCGTGCCAATAACTGACCATCTTGAGCTTCTTGGCGTTACGTTGACATCGACTCTCAATTTTGGCCCATACATTGAGGCAAAGGCTCAGCTGGCTGCCAAAAAGTTGGGGATCCTTTCGAAGGTGAGAAGGTACTTCACGCCAGAACAGCTGCTCAGCTTGTATCAAGCGCAAGTTCCATCATGCATGGAGTACTGTTCTCATCTCTGGGACGGATCTGCCAAATACCAGCTTGACGCACTAGAGTCGATCGAAAAGCGGGCCAAGAGGCTCATCGGCGATGAGGCATTGGTTAAGTCAAAGCTCCAGAGCCTTGAACATCGCCGCCGAGTTGCCAGCTTGTCGGTTTTTTATCGGTTACATTTCGGGGAGTGTGCGAAGGAATTGCATGATCTAATCCCACCCAGCCCGTTTCATCATCGGACTACCAGACGTACGGCGATGCGCCATCGGTACATGGTGGACATCCCACCCATACGCACTAAGCGTTTTGAGAATACTTTTATTGTGCGTACAGCTAAGGAGTGGCATTCCCTGCCGGAGTCTATGTTTCCCGAAGGCTACAATCTAGGGGTCTTTAAATCAAGAGTGAATAGGTTACTTCTAGGCAAGCGTGCTCCATCGTGGACCACATCATCGCTTACCATCAGGTGATATAGTGGTCAAGCGCAAGCCTATAAAAGATAAAAAAAAAAAATGCTTTATGTAAAGTAGTGGCAAATTATAGATACTAAAAGTTTTACGTGCTTACAAAAGCTCACAGGTGCTGAGTTGGTAAATGGGCTAAGGCCATATAGAAGTAAAGTACCTATATCGGACAGTAACAATAGTAACTGTAATAGTAATTGTTTTTTAGTAACAATAGTATTGACACTGAAGCCCTAATTGATTTATTTGAAAGCTAATTAATGTTTTTGCTCCCATTGCGGGAGCAATGATTCCAGGATGGCCGAATGTTACGGATGTGACGTCAGCCTACGTGCAACCGACCAATGCCCTCCGAAGCTAAGCCGCCATATTGAAGCCTCCTCTTCAGTCAAGCCATGTCAAGCAGTGGGGATTTGTTAATATAAGCACAAAGTAGGTAAGCGGCGGCGCGGTGATATAAGCGATTGCCAGTAATTTTTTTGTCTCTTTCGATTGTGAATACAAGATCTGAACAAAGCCCTGCCCGAATTTTATTTATCCGTTACAAAATATAATAATATGAATTACTTAAAAATAATGAATGAAATTTCAAAATATACGCCACTGAAGTTTTGCGTCCTGTTATGATACGTAAAGGTCTATCCACACATATCAGGACCGTGCCCGGGACGTAACAGGGCCGGGCCTAGGAAAAATATTTTGAAGATCACGGTAAGAGGTTACTTTGCCGTCCAATTGTATCGAGGTTTTTGTGCTTAAACGTGTTTCGGCCACTACGAAGTTTTCAGAAATATGATCAAGATTAACATATCTTTTTTCCGCTGCCACATCTTCAATAGATTTGGCTAAAAAATATTTAAAAGAAAGCCTATTTTGGGTATTCAGCCCCTTAAGCCTTGTACAAAAACAATATACATAGAAATATGAACAAAGCTCTGTAAAAATATATATTTATTATTTAAATTTATAAGAGAAAACCCTCATTTCTATTACAATAAAAATAAAAATAAATAAACTTGTGCATAATTATAGTACCTACTTCTCTTTCCTGTTCACTTTCAAACGCAAACTTTGGTTACTTCTTCTGCAAGAACCAGTTCAGTAAATTTTTTCACTGAGTTCAACAACAGGCATATCTTAGGATCTGTAACAAATTTACAAACGTAAATGTCGCCTTCATCCGTATCCGCTTCTAAACGTTTCAGCACTTCTTTTACATCATCTTCATAAGGCGTCCTGATTTCGTCCGGAATCATCACAAAATGCCCAGGCAAGCAAATCCGTAAGACATTCCATATAACTGACTGACTAACAGCATACGCTAAGTCAGGATCCTCCTCGGGCTCAACTTTAGTTTCTTCTTCAGCTTCAACGATTGTCGCTGGCTTTTCTTCAGGCTCTACTTCATCTTCACATGGTCGGCAAATAAATGTACTCTTCACATTAGTCTCAGATTGCGCCAGTTTACTTTTAGAACTGAGAGTGCTCTTTTGGGGTTTAGGTACACGTGCGCTTTGAGTGGAGTCAAGCTTTTTCGAGCCCAAAGTTTTACCTTTTCCTTTTTTAATTTTCTTGTCTTCTACTACTGGAACGTATTTCAATTCAATAATGGAAGTGCCTTCACAATACTGTATTACTTTTTCTAATACAGTATCGAGAAATTCCATTGTGCATTTATTAGCACAAGCTATGCATTCATCTCTGTATTGTTTGCGTTTAATCAATTTTAGAACTACTTCCTCACATTCCTGTACGTCATAACAAGTCTTTTTACCAACAGCCATAGTTAACGCGGTTACGAAACCTTGTATAGGATCAGCATTTTTGCAAAAAGCTAATAAAAACGCAGAGTAATTCATCATGTTTTGGTCCGTTTCAAATAATTCAAATAAGAAATGTTTCATCAAATTTTTTCTAAGCTGTTCATGTTGATCTTGTGGATCGAAATCCTTTTCAAACCAAAGGTCTTCCTCCATAAAATCATCTCTTCCTATCAACTCTGTGGATTCGAGATCTTTACATCGAAATCTTCTGCGAAGTTCTAATAGTTCCTCCACTTGGGGAAATTGAATATTCAAACAATAAATAAGAAAATCTCGCCAATCGAGGTACACCGTTTCGCCAAACAGCAAAAAAACTAATTTGGGAACTAGCTCGGGATTTATGTTCATCCAAGCTTCCGGAAATACAAGTCCATTACAAGTCTCTTTTCCAAAGAAAAAGAAATCCTGAAGAAGGTAAATGAAAGCCTGTGTTAGAATTATTCCCGTTGGAGCAACGATCTTAAACTGGGACCGTAAAGTAGCTAGTTGGCTGATTTTGAAATCCATAAGCCCAACTTCCTCAGTTACTGGTCCCTTATCAACTGGTGGCGGTTCTAGAGCAAATTGTAAGAGATTAGGATCAATCACAAATGTATCATGTTCAAGTACAAGCGTTTCCGGAATTTTTCGACCATCTTCAACTGCCATTTGTAAATATTTACAAAGTCTATCAACAGATTTTATCTCATTAATGTAGTAACTGTCAATATCGTTTTGTATTTCCATAAACGCTCGATAAATGTGGTCATTAAACATTTTCATATCACGGTAGCATTTGTATTGAAGAGCTAGCATTCGAAGGTTGGCTCTATACATTTCTCCATTGATCCCCATCGTCCATTCTTCAATACATTTTAACGCGTTCTCTTTAAAGATTTCTTCAAGATTAATTACAGACTCTTCAGAAATATTATCATCCTTCTTTTTCATGGCCGGTTGGATTCTAGCAACTTCACTGTACTCTCTTGCTATTATGGATCTATATGAGTCATTCGCGTCTTTAATAACTTTGAAAGCAAATTTAACATTATTCTCAATCACTAAATTAAAAGGATTATTTTCGAAGTCAATTTCAATATTTTTTTGTTGTAATTCTTGAAACGCAGATTTTAAATGTCTATACATCTTGTCTTCACCTCCTTTTCTACTCCCAGAAGTGTCGTCAGATTCTCTGTATATTTTATTCAATTCCTTAAATGTTATTCTGTCCGTTGATGGCATGTGTTTGATCATAGAAAAATAAAAGTCATGGAGCGCTTGAAATGTCAAAATCGATCTGCAATAATCAAAATGTTTAAGTAGAGTACTCCCTGTTCAATCCGCCTCTCACTAATCCGACAACCCGATACAAGAATTCTGGCAAACAAAAAGGCAGTTTAGAAAACATTATCAAGAAAACCATGTAATTTAAGAAGTAAATATTTGTATTTTTTTTAATACATCAAAATTTTGTTATGGTGGGAGATCCGATAAGGAGCGACCTTCAACCATCTTTTTAATAGCATGCATAAGCATTTTGTATGTCGGGTTTAGTCAATAGTACGGACGTCAAAACAAATCGCAAGCACGCCATCTGGCGGCAAAGCAAGAACAGCGACGCATTGGCGCGCATTTTCTAACGGCTTGCGTGGTAGGGATAGCAGAATATATATGGCATTTGAGGACTGACAGCCGTAGAGCTAAGACGTCGTAGAATCAGTGTCGATCCATAATATTAGTAAGCAAGAATGTAACTTGTGTCTATTTGAATATATTCAGTGTATCGAATAATTTAAACCTACCTGCCCACACACGATGTCTTAACCTAAGGGAATACATCCTGACTTACAGATGGTTTGCATCTATCGGCCAGCCTTGATGCGACATGTATATAATTTGAAAAATGCCAGTCAAGACTATAATTAATTAAAAATTCAAAATGAATTGAATATCAGTGTACGTTTACCTTAATATTTTGGAACTGGGATACATTAATAGTAGCATCTATGGCATAAAATAAAGAACTAAAGATGGCTTTGTACTTTGTTTGTTTTTGTTCTTTTTGTTTTGCGGTCTGTCTTAACTTATCGAATAATCCCAGTTTGAGTTTACCTTAATATTTCAGAATTGGGATATAATAACCATAGCGTCTATGACAATATGCCATAGCGTCTATGGTAAAGAAAGTCAGATTCTTACTAATACAACTAAGAAAAGCCTTGTGGACTGGAAACCGATCTCAGACCAATCATGTACGATCGTTTCAACTCAAGACACGGAAGATCTACATCGTACAGTGCTAAGCCCTTGCAAATGGCGGACCCGGCAAAATGGAGAGAAGGTACGATGTGAGCAAACTTCTTAACTTGGACACCCGTAAAGCGCTTCGGCTTGAGCTACGCAATCTGTTATCGTTACCTATACCAAGACCAGCTCCGTGGTGCTTGGGCATAAATCAACACATTCACACGGGGACTGGATGTCGCAGCACACATGGAGCCTCATTGAGGACAGAAGGAAGTAACATATCGAACTTTTTGAGAACCTTGATTATGCCGAACCAGCCGACCTCAATGCTCAATACCGCTAGAAGCGAAAGGCGATTTATCGTAATACGCGTGCAGATAAGGCGGAGGATATTGCTGATCGTGCTCAACACGCTGCGAACACAGACAACCTGAAAGAGCTGTATAAAGCCACCAAGACATTGGCAGGAAAGCGAAGGCTCAAAAAGAAGCCGCTCAAATCTAAAGAGGGGCAGCTCTTTGTGACGTCTGAAGGGCAGCTGCTACGCTGGCGCCAACATTTTGAGGAAGTCTTCAGATTGTCAGCATCATCGACGCTCGATGCGCTACAGTACAGTTCCTTACCACCTCGGCCTCTCGACATCAACACTGAACCACCGTCAGCCTCCGAGGTGGCTGAAACGATCCTCTCCTTGAAGGCAGGCTATTAGATAATCCTGGATAGGCTGTCGAAGGCCGTGCAAAATCTTCTGCGCAAGGAGCAGGCAGGTTTTCGTTGGAACCGTGTTTGAGCGGAAAGCCCGCCTGCTCCTTGCGCAGAAGAGGTTCCACGGTATCAACACTCTTCGTATCATACGCGAGCAGGCAGCAGAATGGCAAAGGGAGATTTATCTTACCTATGGCCTTTGGAAAAGACCTTTGACACGTTGAAGTGGTCCAGCATCTGGTCCCGCTTGTTGGACATTGCAGGGGTGCCGCCGAAAATAGTCCGCCTATTAATCCTTATTAATAACCCCTTATTATTAAAAGTTAACATCCGGAAGACCCAGGAGATGTGTACAGGGGTGAAAAATTCTACACCGATGCTAATCGGCACAGAAGTAGTGGAACACGTCCACAAATTCACGTAACTCGTGAGCATCGTGTCAGAGATCACATCAAAGATCGCCAAAGCACGAGCTACCTTTGCGCAGCTGAGATCTATTTGGCAATCGCGGAAACTAACCCGAAGGGTTGAACTCAAAATCTTCGGGTCCAATATCAAATCCGTGCTGCAGATCGGGTGCGAAACGTGAAAGTTATCACACGCCAAATCCAGGTCTTCGTCGCATCCTCGGAATATACTGGCCCGAGACCATCTCTAAAGAGGAGCTGTTGGAGAGGTGACACGAGAGCCATATCGACAACCAGATCGAGCGTCGTAAATGGAGATGGAGTGGTGACACGCTCTGAAGGGATTCCAATCACATCCCTAAACAGGCCATGGATTGGTACCTCAGGGAAAAAGGAAGCGTGGCCGTCCCCGTCAAACCTGGCGACCGCGATGCACCGTATTGGCTGAAGCGACGAGCATCGGAATGGCGTGGAGCGAGGTAAAGCGTGAAGCTCAAGACTGGTCGCAATGTAGGTAGGATATTAAGTCAAGTACTTTCGATTGTTATTATTGTTAATGTTATTGTTTAAGTAAATTGTTAATGTTATCTTATTTGGTGTATCTTATCTCATCGAATATAGCCAGTGTATGTTTACTCTAATAATTCAAAACTGGAACACAGTTTACTTTAGATTCTTTAGCATAAAATGAAGAACATACGTAGTCCTTTCATAAAATATGAGCCACATTACTGTTTGGTACCCGGTATATGTTAACTCGTCGAATGCATTTTTGAATTTTTAATTAATTATAGTCTCGAAAGGATTTTTAGAGACAACCCACTCGCGATATATTTTTTAACCTATTAAGTCTATACTCTAATATATCCTAAGTGCCGTGGACTATGCTTGCACACTGACGACATTTTTCTGGCCGCTGACAACTCGCGACATAAAAGCAGGCTTGACAGAGTGCGAGATGAAATACATACGAGGAAGCTTCAAAGTCTCACCTGTCACCGTTAAAATGACCGAAAACCGCCTTCGTTGGTATGGGCAAGCCAAGAGATGTACTGAGGACCATGTGGTGCAAATCGTTCTACGCCTACCGGAACAAAAAAGAGGTAGAGGCCTGGATTTATTTAGGTTATACGCGGGCGAAACCGCGGGGTACAGTTAATTTTTGTATAAAATTCTTTTCATCCATTAATCAGATGTGTAAAGGTCGCTCCTTATCGGATCTTAAGTTATTATTTCATTCAATATTTGTTCATATACGGTATAATCCGCCGATATTAGTCATCCGCCATTGGTTGAAATTTGTGATGGCGGATTAGCGAGAGAGTACTGTAATAAAAAGGGCACGAAAGACGAAGGGGACCTTTTAGGATTGTACACCTAAAACGTCCTCTCCATAAATGTCCTTAAAATCACGCTGTTTTCCCCGAAGAGATTCTCACATTTCGATTGTTATTCATTTCCCTAGTACCGTAATTTTTTTAAATTAAATTGGACCGTGCGTTACCTGTTTAGTTCCGTTTGCATGCAAGATATGTAGGTATTAACTAGGGTTAATAGTTCTTCCATAGCCCAATTATCACATATTAGAGCACGCCTTTGTTTCTCAGCGTTCAGTTTCCTCTCATCACAAATACGATACAACCGATCTTGTAAGTCCTTAACCCGGCAGTGCCATTCATTTTTCGTCAAATTAATGTCTCGCCAATCATTTTCAAAGTCATTGTACTCTTTTTGAAAAAGAATCACAAGATCTTGTTTATAAGACGGTAAAGTAATTATTTGTTCCATTTTATCCTTAATGAACCTCGCGTATGGAATCAGACAGTTCAACTGTAACCTCTTTGCAAATAACAATTCCTTCATATCTTTGATATAAACTTTTTCAATCGCCTGCCAACAAGTTGCCAATGCCACACCTATTATCGGAGAGATAGCTATCTCGCCGTAATCCCAATCTTCTTCGCCAGCCAATAAATGTACGTCCTCAATAGTACTTATCGACTTGCTGTGAGCATCTTCCCCAGATACTTCCTCCATTAACGCCACAGCATCATCAGAAAACTCATCCATGGAAGGCTCTTTCACTACCTGCAGCGACTGACCCACAGAGCTTTTACTAATTTTTGACATTTTCTCTGATTTGCCATTATCTAGTTCGGCTTTCATTATTTTAGATTTCATTCTTTTATCGTCAGTTGACGTAAATTCGAGATTACTTAGAACATTTTCGCCAAATAGTGCGTCTGTTGATTTTACTGGCAAGGAATCACCAATTATATATCTACAAATTTGGACCAAAAAATCTTTATCTATGACTTCAAAGTACATACTATAATTAATACCTAGCACAGCATAAAATCTGTCAATTAACTCTGTATTATCTTCCGTTAAATCCCATATTACAAGTTCTTGTAGAATGTCTTCGGTCTCTTTAAGATGAAGATAACTTGTGAAATAGCTTTGAAACGGTTTTTCGATTCTGTTCTTATGAGGATCATTTACAAGTTTAGATACTCTCACTTCTTTATAAGGATCTTTTTCTTTTTTACGATGCTTTATAATGCACTCCTCGAGATAAATGTCGTCTCTATCTTCCAGTAGTTCAGCTTCATCAGGTGGTGTACAGCCCGAGAAAGTCTCTTCCAAAATTTGTGCTTCCTTATATGAATTTGGGTAGTTAATAATTACAAAACCATCAATGTCCTGTTGGCCCTTAAGATATTCTACTATCATAGCTGCTATAAGATGATCTGTTAAAGTATCACCTAAGCCCAAGGTTTCATAGGCATATCTGCCAAGTTCAGCAGGATTAGACAATTTTATGTCTTCTTCTGGTAATGTTTTTGGTGTTTGCGTTTGTTTCGAATTAGCTGGAATCACTCCTAGCATAGCACTGACGGCTAACTCACTAATTTTGCTCGTAGCATCGTCATCCAATTTCATTAATCTAATTAGTTCTTTGTCTTCTTCCTCGGGAGCAGCCACAATAAACTTATCAAACGACAGGTCTATATCAATAGAACCTAACATTTCAGTTTTGAATTTTCTCAGACTAAAGTTAACGGCGGTCTCAAGACGTACAACGTGTATTTTACGCTTGTTGAGCAGAGCTTGCATTGGAACCGTTATGGATCTGTCTGGGAGACCGCGTATTAACGCTTTAGCTGAATATGGCGGCAAGTCAGCAGGTGGTAGTGGTGGCGGATATGGATATTTAATCCCAAGTAAAGTGTAAACCAAATGACCCAATACGCGATTCCCCAAATATTCATATTTTCTTTCTTCTGACTCAGGATCGTAGTTAGGTAGTAATAAATCCAAAGTCCATGGATAAGAGTAATCATGATATTCTTTAAATTCATTATCATTTTGAGCTTCCTGCCGATCTAATTCGAGCCTTATAATTTCTTCTTCTGCTTCAGTAGGTTCCTCTTCGGCTTGATCTTTCAAAATGTCTTCTGGAGGTTCCAAAATATCAAATATTGGCTGTTGTTTAAAGTATAACATTTTCCATTCGTGAATAAAATGATCAGGAATCTCATCTCCTATCAATTTCTTGAAGTATGCATATCTCGTTGCGTAGTCCACAATTGATAACATCGTGTCGTAACAAATTTCATAATAGTGCAGCCGTTTTCTCCTCATTTTTTCGGCATATAATTTTTTATGAAGATTGTTTTGTCTCTGTTTTTCAAAATCAATTTCTACATTATCTGAATGTATTTGTTCTTTAACATTATCAAGATACTGGTCGAACTGTTGTGCTCTTTGTTGTGCAAATTCCTTTTCCGCTTGAGCTCTATTCTTGACTAAATTCCGTGCTTGTTGTTTCGTCTCCATTATTTGTGTGCACATCTGCTTTTCAAACTGGGATAGTTTCATTACTTTCTTAGCAAGTTCAGTGTCCAGCTTAGTTTCCTCTTCAGCAATAGATTGGTCCCACATGGAACCACTTATGTTATGTCTAAGTTCATTCTGAAACTCCACGGAATCAGTTTTTTTACGCATTCTTGTGTGTAGATTATCCATGTAACATTTAGTCCACTCGGACCCAGAAATTGAAGATTTTTGATCCAAAGCATTTTGTTCCAAAGCCAGAAGCTGATCGTAAGTGTAATTTTCAAATTTACAAGGATACCTTAAAGCAAATCGTTCCATTTCTTTTCGCTCTTGACCCGTTGGTTTAGATGGCAGTATAGCTTTAAAGCACAGCGGAGTATTTGCTTCTTTGATGTTTTTAAGCATTTTTGAGTATTTATGTCTAATGTAGTCATATGTATCTTTAACTTGTTCGGCTTTCTTCTGTTGCCATTCTATAAAATGCTTCTCATTTAATAGAGGTTTCGAAAGATTATCAACGATTGACTCTTGTTCTTCAGGAATATTTTCTACTTTAAACCTGTGGCCGATTTTCTCTACTAAACTAGAAACCATTTTCCTTTCTTTTTTTATAAAATTTGTACGATCTCTTTTATCTAAATGAAGGAACATTTGATAGAATAGACGAAGTATCGCAGAACCTTTGCCATCTATTATGTTTTCAAGTTCAGAAGGATTTAAAAACACGTCTACGTCCGCTAACCATTCTGTTAAATATTTCCAATTGCTTTTAATATCCTCGATCGCAGAACTAGCCTTTATTAAAAAATGTTTTTCTTCGTTAATAACGTTGTAGCTGTTGAGAACATTAGCTATAACATAACCATTTTTCATCTTGGACCCAAAGTCGTCGGCGTCCCATGATATTGGTTGCTGCAATCTTTCCGAGAGCCACTCTTTCAATATTTCAGCCATAATTTATTAGTAGGTACATAAAAAAATATTTCTTTGAAAAGTTGACTTTTTGATACAATTTGACATGAATGAGAACTGCACTTTTTATAGAAAATTTCCATAAATTAATATGACAAACCTTTTTCTTCAAATTAATCAGTCAATAATTCAATAAATATATGAGACTATGAGTTCATTATAGTCTCTGACTGACCCGGGTAGACAAATAAACGAGTCAAAAAATTATACTATATTTTTTAATAACTGGCAACCCGCAGTTGTGCTTGTCATTCCTTATTATGACTTTTTTGTGATGTTTATTTTCACTGTTTTCTATGTATTTTTCTTGAATTCAACCTAGATCTAATCCAGGATGAAATGTAACGAATTCGAAAAAAGTGTATGTACCATCAGGAAATTTGTATAATAGTTAGGACAGCAGATCGCATTATTATTTTTGTCACGTTGTTCACAGAAATCTCGCCACATGAATCTGGATAATTTGGATAAAGCCTTGAAGGACTTGGGCATGCTGAGTGCAATAACCGAAGCCCGGCGCGACTATTTACGCGAATCGAAGTCAAACTACAGCGTGATGCGTCTCAACACGCGATACGTGTCGAACGTGACCGTGGGATATTGTATGAAGAGAGCAACCAACAAAAACAGACTCTGCCCTTACGTATTGCCAATTAGACACAGAACTAAGAGTGAAAACTCGGATGCGATCGGTAGTGACGTGAGCGATAGCGGGTGCGAGTTCAAAAACAGTTTGTTGGAGCCATCCACAAGCGGGTACGGGCACGAGTGCGCCAAGAGCCCGGCGAAGCGCTGCCAGTCGCTGGAGAACCTCGCACTGGTGGCGGAGCCGCCGCGCGGTGATCCCTCACCCGACATGGACTGTGTCTCCACGCGCATTCAGAAGCTACAAGTCGATGAATGACCCATTTAGGCACACGCACAAAACCACCACCAAATCCAGTGAGATGACCTTCGAATCGTATTTACTCTAAGTTAGAGTTGCGGAGGTTAGAAATATAGAAGTAGTATTCAAGTGATCTAATGAATGTTGAATAATGTATTTTCAGTGTATTTATAACTGATACATGGATATAAGTGTAGAAGCTGATTCTAAATGTTCCTAGCTCCTCGGTGTACTTGAGTTAATTTTGCATGTATTATCCACCCCAACGATAAATGATAGTGCAGCTACTTTCATTAATGTTTAAGCGAATTGCTCAAAAATGTTTGGAATTGGTACAAATGTTGGATACATGTTGTATCTAAATTAGACAATTTATTTGATAAAGTTGATTGATGTGTTATGTGAACTGTGAGAGTTTTAATAATTTTTATGGTTACCCTCATATTACTGCAGTGTTTTTTGAGAACAAATACTTTTGTTTTGATCTGAGTCACATGTGCACTTCATTTTATATAGTCTGTTCTTTCAAGTAATATATAAATGAGCATTAAATATATTTGTGCATCATATTTAACATACTTATGATTGTGCAAATAAGAATAAGACTGTATAAAGATCTCATTGCATCTACAAAAATTCAAACCTATAAAATTGTGTTGTGTTAACAACACCATAAATTATTTATTTTGCAACCATGCTTTTGTGACTTAGAAATAGATACTTATGTTTGTTAACATATTTTGTTATTTTGTTCTTATTAATTTCATAACAAATATTTGAAATACCTAAATATTGCTTTGATTAATTCTTATTGGTATTTTATTTAGAAAGATTTTCAAGAAGGTTTGAGCCATTTTGCCCTGATATGGTTAGCAAATTAAAGTCGTTGATAACCTGCGTGGATTTCCTAATGCTGATACCAGTCAAAACAAATAATATATAATTTTTATGTTTAGTTTGTAAGACACCTTTGTGGAAGAGAAAATAAACAATTATTATATGTTATTGGCAGAAACCAGTTTGTTTTTTCTTTTACGGTAGGCTTATCCTCACAGCTGACCACTATCTCACATAGGGGGTGACCATAAGCTCTTAGAATAAGGTTATTTTGAGATTGCATAAGTGACAGATGTATACAAGTCATATACATCTGTCCCTTACACACACTCAAAATAACCTTACTCTAAGAGCTTATGGTCACCCCCCTGATAATCATAAACTGCCTTTTAGCATTTCATGTAATAGTAACTGGTTGAATGCCATAATTACCGAAACAATTAAAACCCATTGTCTTGCGTGGATCCACGTTGTAGGCACTCAAGGTTAACTGAGTCTATTTACCTATGCTTAGATAAAGTAGGTATAGATTAAGCACTGGCGTGGCCGCACATGAGACAGCAATAGTTCTGGTGTTACAACAAGAACAAGAACACTACAACCCACCATCGCACTGACACTTATTATCTATAAATAACCCAAATTCCTTGTCTCAATTAACACATAATACCACGAAATCATAGAAAATCAAACAAAACCGAGTTTGTTTGTCAAACCTGCCATTGTATTAGAGTTTGACAAACGACAGAAACCGGCCACGGTGACAAAGACAAAAAATAATCTTTTGTCCTTATCATTTACATGGAGCTGCCAATTAGCCATCTCGCTCTATCAATCAAGGTCATTTTAAGGCTTAATCTATACCTACTTTATCTAAGGACCTATGGCAAGGAGAGGTGATGACAAGTGTAGTAAGGCTGTCAAAGAGTGGCCAAGAATGAATTTATATATTTATTCGTTTATCCTCATACTGGAACGCCTTGCAACAATTACCGACTAACTCACTATGAGTCCAGGTTTCCTCACGATGTTTTCCTTCACCGTTTTCAGCGATGTCCAAGACAAACTTAGAAAGTACATATGAATTGAAAAAGTCACATTGGTACTTGCCCGGATACGAGTCCACGACCTCAAGCACGAGAGGCGAGGTCTTAGCCATGGGCCACCACGACAGTCATGAATGTCGGCCATCCGGTAGCGAGATGGGCAGATGAAATTGTTGTCAACGCGGGTAGAACCTGGATAAAGGTTGTAAAGGAGCATGGAGATTGGAAAAGAGACGCCCAGTAGTGGGCGAAATCGGGCTGCGGATGATGATGATTGACTGCTGGGCTTATGCTATTTTTTTAAATTTTATTCTGCCATCAACTTTGTCTATGTCAGTCGACTGTCTGCGAAGAGCAGACAGTCGACTGACATAGACAAAGGCTTAGGCTGCGCCCCACCACCCTCCATCATCCGCATCCAGTCTATCCTACCCAACTTTTTAAGGTCGTTTGTCCATTACCTACCTACTTCCATTTTTATAGCAGAAGTTAAAATAACTTCTAGGCAAGCGTGCCTCATTGTCAACTAACGCGAGCCTACCAATAATAAAAGATTTAAAAGACAATCAATTTACCCTTAAAAAACCGGCCAAGTACGAGTCTAGACTCGCGCACGAAGGGTTCCGTACCATTATCGCAAAAAAAAAACACGTTAGTTGTATGGGAGCCCCACTTAAATATATATTTTACTCTGTTTTTAGTATTGTTGTTATAGCGGCAACAGAAATACATCATCTGTGAAAATTTCAACTGCCTAGCTATCACGGTTCATGAGATACAGCCTGGTGACAGACAGACAGACAGACGGACCGCGGAGTCTTAGTAATAGGGTCCCGTTTTTACCCTTTGGGTACGGAACCCTAAAAAAGAGGTTAGGTATGTATTCAGAGATTTTTCATTATTTTGCCGTGAGTTGCGCCAGTATTAGTTTGAGTGAGAATAATCGTTCTCAGTGAAGGCTACCCTACGAATCACGGGCGCTTAGCTCGCCAGTAATTACTACGGACTACGCACTCCAAATTATCCAATTATTGCAAGTATGCTGCAAATACTTCATGGAAAAAAAAGATTTTCCTCAGAGCGTGGAATATTTGTAATACTTTCAATTATTACCTTTTAAACATATTATTAGGTTACATTTTTAAACAGCAAAAAGAAATACTTTCATTTATTATTATGATGGTACTGCAGGATAGATGGCAAGGCATTGCTATGTTCAGAAAAACATTTATATTTATTATATGATATTTTTTTGAGTGTGAAAATCCTTATGAATGTTCTCCGTACTGGGGCAGGCGACATCGAGAGGTCTGTCAGACTCATACCGACTAACAGTATGAGTCAGACAGACCCCTCGATGATCCCCGCCGCACATGGTGTTCTACAACAACTTTTAGCAGGCCAATTACCACAACATTCGGCTGGACCTATTAGAATGATGCTGTGATTTAAGTAGTTGCTAGCGACGCTAGATGGCAACACTATCTCTCTCCACTGTGGGCCTTTCGATGTTATACCAGTTACAACTTCAATAAAACCCAAAACTATAACTTAAAATTCATTTATTCGCAGCCATTGAGTATGTAACACTTAAGATAAATAACAAAAGATTGTATATAATATATCTGTGACTGATTGCAGGGTAAGGGCCTAAGCGGCCGTGATCACATTTTGTAAGATCAGAGGGCTTTTACTTTCAATTGCTTCATTTTTGGCGTTTTGCGTTTCTGTTGACGTTTCTGCTCTTTTAGTTCCCAACGACGCTGCTTCTCGGGGTCGTCCTCCTAAAGTACAAAAAAACGGTTGTTAATAAAGCTTATTTTATCGAGGGTGTTTACTGTGTATGTTTAAAATATTTTCTGTCAGTAATTAAGAAAATATATGATTTGCAAAACAAGTCACACTGGAATAAATGAGGCTTTTTGTATACAAGCAATGACTATATGTATATATTCACTTTGTATACAAGTGATTTGTTTAGAAAAGGTATTTTCCTTATACAGCGTCTTGTTTATAATTTGAAGCATTCTTCACACAGTCTTCCCTTAGTTGGTTCTAATATGCAGATACAGATAGCACTAAATTAGCATATTAGGGGTTCCCAACCATTTTCAGTCCGTGGCGCAGATACATGTTTACTATTTTGTCTTGGCGCCTTAACCTATCTAGCTGGTCCAAATTTATAGGTACAATGATACTAGTTAGTTAGTTAGGTAGTAACTAACTTATACATTTACTTACAAATTTACTTGTGTGATTGATCAAATAATTATCTTGTAGAAATTATCTTAAATGCATACTAGATTTGTTATTACTGGGCGGCAATGTTATCACAAGTGCTATGTACGCCGTAATTGTCATTTGCATTGGTCCTAAAGTTGTCTATATTGTTCTGTCGATGTTTAATGCATGTGATGTGGCTGTACTATTTTAAATAAATAAATAAATAGTTAGGTAGATAGGCACAAAAATTAAAACTTCCACATTATGAATCTAAATTGATTATAAGAATATAAAATTGATCACTTTCTACGGCGCACCAGGTCGCTGCGGCGATCACTTTGGGACCCCCACCCCCACACGTGTGGGGGGTACACTACGTACCGCGAGTATGCGCTCCTTCTCCTGCTTGCGCTTCTCCTCCCGGCGCGCCGCGGCCTGCTCCTGTCTCGCCACGTGTGCGCCGCGCAGCCACGCCTACTAACTAATACACGTGTGGGGGTGGGGGTGTACACTACGTACCGCGAGTATGCGCTCCTTCTCCTGCTTGCGCTTCTCCTCCCGGCGCGCCGCGGCCTGCTCCTGTCTCGCCGCGTGTGCGCCGCGCAGCCACGCCTACTAACTAATACACGTGTGGGGGTGGGGGTGGGGGTGTACACTACGTACCGCGAGTATGCGCTCCTTCTCCTGCTTGCGCTTCTCCTCCCGGCGCGCCGCGGCCTGCTCCTGTCTCGCCGCGTGTGCGCCGCGCAGCCACGCCTACTAACTAATACACGTGTGGGGGTGGGGGTGTACACTACGTACCGCGAGTATGCGCTCCTTCTCCTGCTTGCGCTTCTCCTCCCGGCGCGCCGCGGCCTGCTCCTGTCTCGCCGCGTGTGCGCCGCGCAGCCACGCCTACTAACTAATACACGTGTGGGGGTGGGGGTGTACACTACGTACCGCGAGTATGCGCTCCTTCTCCTGCTTGCGCTTCTCCTCCCGGCGCGCCGCGGCCTGCTCCTGTCTCGCCGCGTGTGCGCCGCGCAGCCACGCCTACTAACTAATACACGTGTGGGGGTGGGGGTGTACACTACGTACCGCCAGTATGCGCTCCTTCTCCTGCTTGCGCTTCTCCTCCCGGCGCGCCGCGGCCTGCTCCTGTCTCGCCGCGTGTGCGCCGCGCAGCCACGCCTACTAACTAATACACGTGTGGGGGTGGGGGTGTACACTACGTACCGCGAGTATGCGCTCCTTCTCCTGCTTGCGCTTCTCCTCCCGGCGCGCCGCGGCCTGCTCCTGTCTCGCCGCGTGTGCGCCGCGCAGCCACGCCTACTAACTAATACACGTGTGGGGGTGGGGGTGTACACTACGTACCGCCAGTATGCGCTCCTTCTCCTGCTTGCGCTTCTCCTCCCGGCGCGCCGCGGCCTGCTCCTGTCTCGCCGCGTGTGCGCCGCGCAGCCACGCCTACTAACTAATACACGTGTGGGGGTGGGGGTGTACACTACGTACCGCGAGTATGCGCTCCTTCTCCTGCTTGCGCTTCTCCTCCCGGCGCGCCGCGGCCTGCTCCTGTCTCGCCGCGTGTGCGCCGCGCAGCCACGCCTACTAACTAATACACGTGTGGGGGTGGGGGTGTACACTACGTACCGCCAGTATGCGCTCCTTCTCCTGCTTGCGCTTCTCCTCCCGGCGCGCCGCGGCCTGCTCCTGTCTCGCCGCGTGTGCGCCGCGCAGCCACGCCTCCGCCACCTTCTGACGACGCTTCTCGCATTTCGCTAGAGCCTGTAACGGGATTATTATTAGAAATATACAACAAAAAAAAAACAAATGGACACTATCTATGTCAGATGCACATTAGATAAATATCCAGAGATGGGTCGTGCGTTATCTCGTGATGTCAAGACCGTCATTTTTAAAATAGCAGAATCTTTGTCAGAATAACTGTATTTGTTTAATTTTGGTTCTGATAGTGTTATTTTTTATTTGTTTTAAATTAAAATATAGTAAACTGATATCGTTAACTATCGATCTCATGTGAACTCGTGCTCTTTCCATCCTGTCCTCCGCCACGCCGCGGCATCCTAAGGCGCGATATAACGATTACGGTCAATCTATAGTACAAAGCATTTTATTGAAATTTTGGGGTCAGCTTCCAGTCCAAGCGGAAGCAGCTGAATACCAATATTTTCTTCACTACCCAGTTCCAGAGTAGGCTGACTTAAGCATCAAGCTTCAAACATTAAAAAAGAAAAGCTGCCCTGACCTCCTTGCTAAGCCGTAGCCTCTTGATCTTGTCCATGAGATGGAACACGAGCTGCAGCAGCGGCCGCACCTCGTCGCCGCCGCCGTCGGGCCCCAGCGCCACGCTCAGCAGCATCACCTTCTCCGTGTCCGGGGGCTTCGTTACTGCTCCTTCTCTGTGGACAAACAGCCGTTAATATCATCATCATCATCAGCCTTTTAATATTCCCACTAATGGGGGAACTCCTCTCTGTGAAAGCCCTGGGAATGCGTCTTCAATCCACCATGCAATCCCAGTGCACGTTGGAGGATGTCACGAGTTCGAATTTCTGATTCTAGGGATTCTTAAGACATACGCGGTTTCGGTTCTTTATGTCAGTGTATGGAATATGTACAATCTGCACATCATATCTTATGGGAGTGTATTCTTTGGCAGAATGAACGCAATACTATGTTGAATAATGTACAGGCTGTATCAGGAGTTGATTACTATACGGACCTTGTGGACACTAGAACAAATTTCCGTGAGTTCAAGCGTTTTTGCCATACCTATTATTGGAATCAAATATAACAGCTCACAATGTTAGGACTTATTAATATTAATGCTAATTTTTATCCGTGGTGCTATGCAACTAGGCTTATCCCAGTTGTAAACGACCCTTTGTGCCTATTGGTCTTGTTTGTTTGTTCTTTCTCCTGCTTGATATGGAGGTGGAAATACGTATTTTTTTTCAACTCCTCCGTTATTCTTTTCTGATTAATTTCGTTGCGGGATCCAAGACAGTTAAATTCATTCTCCGGGACTTCGTCTAGCTTCATTGCCTCGGCGCTTTTCTGGTGGTCGCCACTGTTGATTCTGGCTTTCAGGAGTTGCAGTGGTTTGGGAATAGTGCGGTGGGTTTGTCCCATAATACGCGGTGTGCACGCCATCATGTGCACCCGCCTTTAATAAATACAAAAACCGTACTGCGGGCGACCACGCGCGCATCACACCACTATCTGCGGGGTAGCGGGGCGCGGGGCGCCATCGACGCCAGCGACGGAGCCGCGCCACACGCCGACACTTCGCTACGATCATCGAGCAAGTCACCACGCACGACGCCTAAATGTACGCGTCTCAAAACCTATAAATGTAAACCCTTGTAAATGCAAGAAATATAATAACTATTGATTCCAAGAAGAGGAGTTCATTTCAATCCCCTTCACGCGGTTCCCTCGCGATGTTTTCCTTCACCGTTTTTTGAGAAGTGTAGTTAATATATGGCAGAATAAATATTTGTTATTTAGATTCAGCGCCGATTTTTCTTTATTCAGATAACTTTTATCTGAGAATTAAAAATTCTAATTTGTAAAGAAAATATTCTTCAGTTAAAATTAATCTCTCAATGGTAAAATCGGCCAGAGTAGTTTATTATTTTATCGAGCGATAAGGATATGGTATAAATTGAATTAAAATGCTAAAATTCAAATTAAATTGTGCGTAAATACTGTACGGTGCAACCGCACATTCTTCAATTCAGCAGTTTACGCCACGCATTCATTTCAATTCATTATAATTAGTTAGTTCGCGTTGGGCTATCAAGACAGCCAGGCGTCCTCATAACAGCCAACAAGGGCCGCGTCACTCACTTCATTCTTCACACATCAGTTCATTAAGCTCATTTTATCCTTAAACCTTTCAGACAATACATCAGTGTTTAAATACTTCAATTCTTTTATTCCATGCATCCATTCATCTAAAAGTAATGTATGGCCTAACAAGGGACCATACAAATACCGAGATCTATGTCCAGCAGTGGACGGATTATGATAAAGAATCAAATCGTGCAAAGGACCGATAAGGCCTCCTAATAAAAATTCTGCGACCTCGTTTTTCACATGTCTGAATCACTATCGAAATCTTAACTAGTAGATGCAAGCTCAAAATAAAACAGAAATCTTCAAAAAAAAGAAACTTATAGTACTCCAGAACACGGCGGCCAATCTTGGCGGGGACTAGATATTGTAGTGCACGAGGGTATGCTGCCAGGTGCACTCTCTGCTCTCTCACTCTCACAGCCGGCATATTTCCCAACGGCACATATTTCCGAGGCACGAGAGTTTTTGCACCGCTAACTTCCAAACTCTGGACAGCCAATGAGAAACTCCAAATTGGAAAAACCCAATAACACCTTGGCCGACCTGCAGCCGTCGATTTTTCTAACTCTTTGCTCTTTACCTTTTGCGAATTCATTACGCAATAAGGCTGCTGGAAATCGAACCTGGGACCTAGCACGATAGTAAGTAATACTCACTCCATCTGCTTGGGGCCGGAGTACTTGTCGGAGATGTGTATGAACTGCACGTATTGGTGGTAGTGCTCCAAGGCGGCACACACTCTGGTGTCCAGCACTGCGGACGTGGCCTCCGCCGTCTCCGACATGACGGACAGTGCCGCCGGCAGCCCGTGCTTGTCGCCCGGCCGACGCTCTGGACAGAATACGCTCTGGAAGCAACAATTTTAAATTAATACAGGCATGCCATATAGCAAAAAAAAATAGGGCCTTACGGGACGCTCCACATGTACGAGCACGCTCGACAATTTTATGCTGACGCCCGCGGTCACATGTACTTATTTGTATTCATTATTTCATGCGCATTACCGAAATTACTTGAGTTCAATAAAACTGCTTGGTGAATACACACGTCGGTGTTTTCTTCCACATTTCACATTAGAAATCCCGGTACACATCGCACCTCAGCGGCTGGACTCTACATCTTTTGGTCCTTCGAGCCGGTTGACACGGTGGTGATGTGAAACGGTAGCAGATATGATGGTTTCTAGGAAGTTTGGTGCGCCACTTCTTATTCAACCATACGTCATTTTGTGCCTATTGGCCTAGCATTGTTCCGTCTCCTGCTTGGTAAGGACGGGAATGGCTTTTTTAATTTTGTTTTCCTCGTCTGATTAATTTCATTGCGAGATCCAAGAAAGTTGTATCGTTGCCCCGGGACTCGTCAAGATTCTTTGTATCGATTCTTTTCTGGCAGTCGCATCTGTTGATTCTGGCTTTTAGTATTTGCAGTGGTTGGGAATAATATGGTGTCATGTTCCAAAACATATACATACCAAGTCCTGCATCTCCTTGGACAGCTTGGTGGCGATCTTCTTCTGCGCGACGCACAGCACGAAGGGGTCGCAGTCGTCCTTGCCGAGCTCCACGCGCACCAGCAGCGTGTCCGGGGTTGGTCTCACTACACCCAGCAGCACGTGGACCAGGTCTTGTCGCTATAACAGACAGTAAATAATTAACCCTTTACCACCTGAAGTTGAAGTTGTTAATGTGAGTCTTAAATAGTCAAGTCAGAGGCCTGTGGGGTTCCCAGAGGCGGCTTAATTAACTCCGACACCAAAGGTGGCCACATCCTCACACGATAAAGAAGAAGACCACCTGAAGTCGGTTTCAGAGACTCCGAAGATTTTGTTTTTCATGTTTCCAGTACTTTACTCACGACGCAAATGTGTCCATGTACCTTTTTCCCTGCCCAGCCAGTACGCATCGATTGCACGGCAGCTCATATTTCACGTGTGGTCCGAGAGACCGACGTCAGGTGGTTACGTTAGTTTTCATATACTGTTTATTTATTTTTTAGTAGGCTTATAATGTCTGAATCAAACATACTACATCGGCTAGAGGCAACGGAAAACCTAAGTGTACCAGAACTTCCGAATGAAGATTGCAGTGAATTAGAAGATCCAATTTGCAGTGGATGCAACCAAAAAAATTACGGCAAAGTTTGTGTGTTGCAATTTTGTAATAATTCTGCTTTAATCGTGCCAAAAATTGATCTCAGAATTTCGAAATTGCTAGATTTTTCCTAAAATTAATACATTTATGTTAAGTGTTGATTTTTGATATGTAAACGCATACTTTTGGATAGTTTAAAAATTCACGATCAATAAAAGTATATTGACTTTCATTTGTTGTAATATTTTAAATAATTGTTATCAAACATGGAAAATACGCAAGCGGTCTGCAGGACCGACGTCAGTTGGTAGTGTAACTGATAAACACGTCAGGTAACTCAGGGTTAGTAAAAATAAACCATCTATGTTTATTTTATTACAATTTGTAAGATAATTTGGCCAAATAGCCCTCATCTTAGGCTCATCCCCGACTCAGTGCCAGTGTTCATAGGAACAACCTAACCCTATCCCCCCCCCCCCTATCCCTATTAACCTTCTTTTATCAGTATGCACAATCTTTCAGGCATTAAACGAAGACAATGACAGAGCTATTCAGATGGCTACAAAATGGTGGTCGGACAAAATTTTACTCAAATTCAAAGCGATAGCTTCAGAGGCAACTTTTCACAAACTTGCCAAAATATAGGGAAATTCGAGATTTCTTCGGCAGATTGAGACCGAGACTGCGAATGTTCCTTAAACATACAAGAAATGCCGGTTTGGACTTTGCTCTTTGCTCATGGTGTGCCTAGGTTGAAAAATTTATGGAGCAGATATTTATTTTTTTATGCTGTGTCTGGTAAATAATGCCCAACTCGAACATACACTAAACAAAAATTTTTATATAATCTGAAAATACATGTTTTCAAAAGGGATGGGCAAGTGGGGCTTATATTAATCCGAATAGTATCGTCATTGGTTATATTCCATGCTGTATCTTCATACCTTGATAAGTTTGAGTGTGAGCAGCATGCCCTCACAACAGAGCCGCCCGCTGCACCACATGGTGAAGCAGTGCTCTGCCTCGCGTCTCCACCCGTGCTCGTCACTTGCTGCTACTACATCTAAGCCAGTCTCTCCTAGAAACAACCATTTACATAGTCAGAATACTTCTTAACCTGTCCGTAATAGCGTAAAATATTATAACTAGCGGTCCGCCTCTACTTTGCCTTTAAAAAGGGTTTTTGTTTAAATGGCAATAAATCAAGTGGTAACTTTGATCCGTTCGGACATTTAAAAATATTAAGTATATTATTATTTTATTTATTTTTTATTTTATTTTATGTCTGTGGTCACGCATTGTTCTTTTGTAACGAATTCTTAACTCCAAAACTAATTCTGATGCCGCTTGTACAAACAACAGAGAAATATACCAGCCTTCAGACACGGGGTTCCAGCGCTAAGAAAATTTGGTTCAAACAAATATCACTAGATGGCGCGATATGTATCGATTCGTTATTGAATTGCGTATAGAATTAACATTTTTTTGAATTTATCATAAAAATTGTATAATTGTTTAATTAACTCCCCTAAGCATAAAATTGGGCTCTCATTTCAAAGATTATTTGAATTAATCATTTAAAATTAATTCCAATAGATGGCGCGGTTTTAAATTTCTGAAGCATCGACTCGATTTCTTTTTTTTTTTTTTTGTAACATTTTGGTACAAAGAAACTGTAAAAACGTGCAAAAAAAATACTAGAAAAGTTAATTAAAAAATCAAAAAAAAAATTAATTAAAAAAATCAAAATACCCGACTGCTTAAAAAGCGAACTAAAAAGACGTAAACAAGAAGAAAATCATGCTGTGCAGTCGGAGGATACATATTCGCGAGCTGGCTGACCAAAACCAGATGTATCCTCCGAATGCACAGCATGATTTTTAGTTAACATGTTTTTCGAATTAGGTACATTTAAATATATAAGTGATATATATTTTTGAAATCACCTCTTGAAACCCTTTATTTTGATACCCCACACGATGGGTTTGGAAGAAAAAATAAAATTGCCCCCCCCACAATATGGCGCCCAAAAGCCGCCATTTTCCTATTTTCCACGGCCTCTGGAACGCCACATAGGAACAAACATACATACATACATACATACTTACATACATACATACTTACATACATACATACATACATAGACTGATAAACACATTACCCTCCTTCGGCAGTCGGGTAAAAACCCGACTGCTTCAAAAAAGCGAAATAAAAAGACGTAAACATGAAGAAATGCATGCTGTGCAGTCGGAGGATACAAATTCGCGAGCTGGCTGACCAAAACCAGATGTATCCTCCGACTGCACAGACTTTATTTACATCTTTTTAGTTCATTTGTTTTTAGGATTAGGTACATTTAAACATGTAATACAAGTGTTATATATTTTTGAAATAAACTCTCAAAACCCTTTATTTGATACCCCAAACGATGGATATGGAAAAAAAAAAAACATTTCCCCCTTAAAATTGCGGCCAAAATCCGCTATTTCTTCTTTTCTAATTTTAATGTAACCAGTGATACTCGCAGGGTTAAGATAAATCGATTGACGTAAGAATCATCAAAATCAGCCAACGCGTTTGGTCTCTAGACCGCCACATAGGAACATACATACATACATAGACTAATAAACACATTCACCCTCCTTCGGCAGTTGGGTAAAAACAAAACGCCGCTGTATTTAAAAAAAAAGTATTCACGGGTCGAGTAAACCCTTTTACTTGCAAGTCACCATCTATATCCGTGGAACGGAACCGAACGCTATCGATGTTCATAGAAAAATAATCAGTTTAATCAGACGAAAAACGGTAGTTACGTCGGCACGGTTTCTTTGTATGGGATCTGTATGCTAGTATTATATTATCTATGCCTTTGCCCAGAATCGGGACACTACAGGATGAACCTCACTGTTTTCGCAAGTCATAAAAACCGAGTGAAGCAAGGTGGATCAGTAGTAATATTATATAATTTTATTTTTCTTACCAACTAACGTAAAATTATCGTCAAGCAGCGGTTTATGAAGCTTGAGGAAGTTGGTGGCGATGGAGGTGTTCTTCGCGCGTCCTACGACGTAGGCCAGCGCGTACGACGCCAGCAGGCAGCACAGGATGCCCTCCAGCCAGTACGCGTCCCAGCGGGGACGGATCATTATAGGAACCTGGAGAGAGTTCAAATATAGAAATTTAGAGTAGGATAGAGGAAATTGATGTAAAATGCTTGGGAAAGTCAGATGTATCTTGGTTTTTTTATTAATATGCCCGTTTTCACTAATACTAGGCAATACCCAACTGAACCCCACCATTGCCTTGTTGGATTTTCAATCCTCGGCACTAAATCGAGCGTTAAAAATCCACCAAAAACAAAAAAATGTATTAATTTAATTAAGATTTTGTGTGTTATGCTGTCTTTTGTGTGCACTAAATAAATGATTTATCTATCTATCTATCTAACTGCGCTTTTATTACACATTAATTTAATTGTAATCTACTCGTAGTTTAAGTGAAATGAACAGTACTTTTTAACCAACTTCAAAAAAAGGAGTCTACTCTATAGCTACGGTCACACACAGCGAATAACAGCGATTAATCGCTGCGAGTGTATTCGCTGCGAATAATACTCGCAGCAAAATTTGCTGCCTGCCCGTCACCTTAAGACTAATTCGAAAACAACGAAAAAAGGAGTTTGGAACCATTTGCATTATGCAAGTTTTGGTATAACGAAATAAAAATCAGAGTTTACCTTAGAAATAGTGATCTTTGGTTGTTCGGAAGAGCGTGGAGCACTGTCCTGGAAACCTTCGAACTCCTCAGGGTCTTGGAAGTGCTCGAACTCATTGTCTTCATCCTGAAAGAAAAACAATAGTTTTATTTAATTTCTTTAGATAAAAGTATAAAGTGTGAGATACAGAAGTATTGTAAACTAGCTTCTTATACTACTGGATAAAGTAACCTATCTCTGGTCCATCCTAATATGACATAATTGAATAACCTAATTGTAATTTTAATTAACGTATGTGTCTAAATAATTATTTAACTAAGGTAATTTGATAATATTGTATTTTAAATCGTATTGGATATTAATGGTTATGTTTTGTTACTTGACTTTTTACAGTTTTTTTTGTACGATATAATTTATTAATGTAATTGTAATTTTAATTAATGTATGTGTAATGTGTGTGTCTCAACATTTATTTAAATAATGTAATTCGATAATATTGTATGTTTAATCGTATTGTATATTAATGGTAATGTTTTAATAATAATTTAACTTGAGTTTGTACTTAATTTCTATTAATAATTTAGCTTTTAGGGTGAATATTTGTTCAATTTTAATTTAATGAAAGTTTATTTTAATTATTTTATTTTATGATTTAAGTTTGTTTTCGGCCGAAAACAGAAAAGTTCTAGAATGGCGACCGCGAACCGGAAGACTATACGATGGAAGGCCTCCCACTAGGTGGACTGATGACCTGGTTAAGGTTGCAGGAAGGCGCTGGATGCGAGACGCACGGGATCGGTCAATGTGGCGACGTCTGGGGGTGACCTATGTCCAGCAGTGGACGTCTTTCGGCTGAAATGATGATGATGTTTGATTTAGATTCTTATTTCAGTTTATGTTACCTACTCTGAAAATGATGTGCATGCCTGTAAGTAAATTGCTTGTACAGGATCCTTTCTCAATGTTTCTTTCTAATATTAATAAATAAGTCGTTGGTGTGCCTTATTAATAAACAAATAAATCTTCAAATCTAGTTCATGGTTCAGTTTTATACGAATCTTGCCAGTCGCTCAGGCGTGAAAAGGTATCAGATAAATTGACATGAGTTTCTTTTCGCATTTAAATTATTAGCATGGATGTTAACTCATCTTGTTGATTTTTCTCCAGGATTTGAAACAAAGAAATACTAAACTCTATTCCCACACAAGATAAAATCTCATGACTTTCTGGGAAAAAGTGAAAACATTTACTTTAAATAACATACTAATTGATCATAACAGAAACTGAACTTCACTCCATTCAAGAAATAACAAAAGAATTCATTTACATTTAAATGATAATGTATGTAAGTGACCTCTATACTACTAAAGTATACTGCAAGCCTAGATTAGGTAGGAATCCACGAACTGTTGTATTTTCCATACGTGCTATGGAGGTTTGCGAATCAGAGGTAAAATCCCACAAACCTCCATTAAGGCGCAGATACCCCTGACTAGCTGATTTTAAAATGAGAATCATGTCTAAACGGCTTGTCGTAATTTTTTGGAAAAAAATATATGTTACATTCCACCATTTTCTTAATAATTATATCTAATAAAATTTTGATTTTTATTCGTATAACATATTGTAATATTTGTAATTCATTTGTAAAGTTATGTCTAAAACGGACAAACATACTACAATCGTACCATAACCGCTGGGCGTATTTGAATGAAATCGACACTATCTCAATGAAATTTAATTATCTACATTTTGATCTCAGGCTTTTTTTTAAGTCCTAGTATAATAAAGAATGTCCAAAAAACTACAAAATTTTGGGTCGCGCGGGTGTGAAACGAGCGCGCGTTTTGTTCCCTCAAGGTCGTTGGCGTTATTCGTCGTCTTAAAGAGACCAGACCGGTCTTGGGTCAGACGGTCTACTTCCTAAGCATAAAGTCCGTCGTATCGGCCTTCGCTACGGGTGTTTCCTACTCCGTATCACATACGGACGGACGCATAATTCGTTCTGGGCCCGAACTAATAATGAATGTGTGAAAAAACACCTTATGAGTTCCGGAATACTTTCGGACGGGCCCATAACTTCGTTGACGGTGTTAGAAAGTAGACCTCCTGTTCCGGGCAATTGCCTAACGGCCACACCTATTATTGGATTCAAATATAACAGCTCACAATGTTAGGACCCATTAATATTAATGCAAATTTTTATCCGTGGTGCTAAGCAACTGGGTTTAACCCAGTTGTAAACGACCCTTTGTGCCTATTGGCCTTGTTTGTTCTGTCTTCAGCTTGGTATGGAGGGAAGTGGAAATTTGTATTTTTTCCTACTCCTCCGTTATTTTTTTCTGATAAATCTCGTTGCGGGATCCAAGACAGTTGAATTCATTCTCCGGGACTTCGTCGAGCTTCATTGCCTCGGCGCTTTTCTGGTGGTCGCCACTGTTGATTCTGGCTTTCAGGAGTTGCAGTGGTTTGGGAATAGTGCGGTGGGATTGCCCGACGGCTGTCGTTGGACTGTTGTATGCATTCAAATCTTACAGGATTAGATTTTTGTGTAACTACAAGATTTCGTGTAACGTCAGGTCATTATTTCTTATCTGGCATAGTTGCCGCAACACTTTTATGATTGTTTGTGCGGTCATGGGGATAGGTCGCACTAGTTGATGGGCCCGTTAGGCCTGGCGGGCCGATACTAGTCGGAGATTCCCGCGAATTTACTTGTAACTCATACTCATGGTTATAGTAGAAACTGTGGGGTATAAGTCGGTAGGAGTCAGATGTAATCCTTCTTTCTACCCAGATAGAAGCTATCCATGAAGATATCCCCATAAAAAAAATATATTTTGTGTTGGACTAATTGCTTGTGTAGTTGTTGATTGGTTATAACAAAAAAGAACCGGCCAAGCGCGAGTCGGACTCGCGCACGACGGGTTCCTTACTATTGTCGCAAAAAACGGCAACAGAATCACTTTTGTTGTATGGGAGCCCCCACTTAAATATTTATTTTATTCTGTTTTTAGTATGTGTTGTTATAGCAGCAACAGAAATACATCATCTGTGAAAATGTCAACTGGCTAGTTATCACGGTTCATGAGATACAGCCTGGTGACAGACAGACGGACAGTGGAGTCTTAGTAATAGGGTCCCGTTTCTACCCTTTGGGTACAGAACCCTAAAAACGTTTGGTTCCCCACAGAAAATTACGAATTACAATAAAACTCATCATGGCTTCTTTCCTCTAAGTATACAACTTTTGAAATACAATTTTGACATCTCTAAAGCTTAGACTAAGCTCTAAAGTGATTGAGTGAAAAGTCAAGCACCTAGCCAGTCAGCTTTTCTTAGCTTCAGACTAGCTGACTGGCTTATCCATAGCACATGGAATTATTTTTCACTTTTATTCTTACCAGCTTTTTCATGTGGCTTTATTTTACAATCTTTCAAAAATTAAGGAAATTACCTCCACTAAGATCTCGTCTTCAGGCTCCACATTGGCTTCAAACTGATCCTTTAAAGGCATCTTCTGTTTTGGAGGTGGAGGAGACTCTTTTTCTTCAGCAAAATCTGGTGGAGTACAATAATATTTGGTTAACATTTATGATATAGCCTGCAGGTATTTGTAACTTTATAAACAGTTCAGGCCAAGCTCACAAAGCTAGTAATAATTTTTGGTTAGTTTTAATATTTTTATAAACTGTAGATATGTACAATACTTAGGTACTAAGGTTCAGGCTCATGATATAAAACCAGTAATTTACACTGATCAAAATGATTCTGAAATAAATACTTTTTACAAAAAAAATATTGGATGGCCGATGGGGCAGAAAGGTTCTGGAGTGGCGACCGCGAGCCGGAAGATGTGGCGTTGGAAGGCCTCCCACCAGATGGACCTGGTGAAAGTTGCGGGGATCCGCTGGATGCGAGACGCACAGAACCGATCAATGTGGTGACGCTTGGGGGAGGCCTATGTCCAGCAGTGGACGCCTTTCGGCTGATATGATGATGATGACAAAAATAAATCGTTTGAAACATTCTGACACAATTTTTGTGAATTAAATCCTAAACATGTTGGCAAGCACTACTCATTCCTACTATTAGTTAAATTGTAAAAAATACTGAATGGCCTTTTACTTACCACCAGCAAGATCATCATCTTCTGCCTCAAACTGCTCAAACTCTGCAAAGTCATCGTCTTCCAAGGCCTGATCCTCATAAGCCCGGGCAACGAAGGTGCTGCATAGCAGCACCACTATTGATAATAGCACCCACCGCATTTTGTACCTGCAAGAGTGCCAAAACTCTTTTACATAAAGGTCAGTATACACTAGAGCATAAGTAAAGTTAAGTTAAAATGAGCTGTTGTCCGCAACGTTGTTGTTGCGTACGGGTGTGATTCATCTTCCTCACTCAATCCACCCCAGCTCCTCGAGGAATGCCAACTGTGCCTTGGTGTTGCCAACTATTACACTATAGCATTAGGAATGGTACAATACAAACAATTGCTCAGTTTCCTAAAGCATTTCCACGTAATGTAACATTCTTGCGAATATTCAACACTGCGTTCCATATAATGCTTAAGGTGAGTGAGCATTTACCTGTAATATTTCTTTGTACCTTGCATTCATTATTGACTTCACCCCACGTCACCCACGCTCGTGCATTTGCTTGATGAAATGTTACACCTAAAACGCTAGTTGACTTTAAAATCAGGTTGTAACAAAACAACAAGCGTCATCATCGAAGTGTGGTTCGAGTTCATTTGAAAACAGCAAATGCTAGATGTTCTGTTACAAGTAAATGTTCTAGTCTATACTCATCTTTAAGGTGATAGGAAAAAAGGAAGAAAATTTTGATTATTGGTACAGCATTTATCCTCTTAATCTAAAATTATATATTCAAAATAAGCTGGGCAACTAAAGGTTTTGAACATCAAAATTGCGTAAGAAAGCCTTTGCAAATGCTAACCCTTTTTAAATTACAACTAAGTTTCCTGCTTTCGAGGAGCTTGTGAAAATAAGGCAATTTATTTTCATTCAAGAATCAGGCAATGGATTTTTAACTAAATTCTGATGGTATTATAATGATCTTGCAATGGTTAGTTGATGAAGACCAATTTGATTGGCTTTTCATAACTTAGATCAAAAAAAAAAATTCAAATACAGTAGGTACAGTATACCACAGAAATCAGAACACAATCTTTTCTGTGAACAGTTTGAAACACGAATGATGAGTTGTTTATGTAAGTAAGTACAGAATTTGAAACAGTTTTCCTTATGCAAATAGTCATTTGAATGAATGTTTTTAATTCTTAGTGACACAAATAGGTAATCTTATCTCTCTTCCAAGGTTGTTTTACAGTTTGTAAGGTTTCAGGTGTGGATCAAGGTATTAGTTAACTTAACGTTTACTTTATTCTTCTGTCCTCAATAGCCTTTACCTTCGTGAGAATACAATAAGAAAATATATAATAGGCCTTGAAGGTGACAATTTTTATTTCAATTTAACACTATGTTTGGAGACTTCGTTTGTTTTTATTAAACTTTCTAAGGCACAAATATAGTCCAATTTAGCTCTCAAGGTAATCTAAATATATAAATTTTTATTTTTACTAGAACTGCACGGCTGACTGTGCAATTTTTAACACCCCATACCTCTCATATTATAGCGAATTATACGGATTTTTGGTTACCTGTTATCTATTTCTCGAAGATTTTATCAACTAAACTAGCTCATTAACTTATTAATTAGATTATTTTACACAAATTCAATCACATTTCACCTACTTTAATGCGGGATTGACACAGTATGTTTTCGTTGCATCAATTTCGTAAGGAGAATGTTACTACTGGCTCAGAATTTTTTGAGATTATTTGGGCCAATAGAAAACGCTATTACTGGTTAATCTTAATGGTAAATTATGAAAACGGTAAAGGAAAACGCACTGTTTAATGTCACCGATGGTCACTGATGGATGTCACGTCACATGACATTTCCAGAATAGTGTTGCTAGAGTGAAATATTTTCTATTAATTTATTCGTTTATTTTTAAACGCGCAACACTCGTTTTTATAACAGAACTTTTTTCTGTAAACTTTTTATCAAGTGTATATTTTTTATAAAAAAATATTTATCATTATTATTACTTCGTCGTACGTAGCGCTGAATACATAAGGTGCAGTTTTCTATGCAAAAGTTCAAGGACAGTGAGTGCAACCAATAACTATAAATTCATCATAACTCAGGATCACGATGACCTCACAATCTAACATGATTATAATTTCCGCTTCCTGTTATTTGTGTTGTTTTAAATTAGTTTAGTTGTACTTACATTATAAATCAGCTCAGTAGATTAACTTTTAAACATTTGAGTGCATTTGCGTGAAGTTTGTTTTGATTTTTGAATAATTAGAAGGAAAATTTGCTATTAGTAAGCTATATCTTAACAAAACGGTCAACAACGTACATCCTCAAATGACCATCGTGACCGTTATCCTGTGACCTTATCCTTCAGCCACCGGTGCGCCGACCACAAGTTACAACTGTCAGAATTCAACGATAGCGATAAAACTGTTTTGAGCAGCAATTTGCACGATCACAGTTTGATAGTAGATTAAAGCTAAATAATAATAATAACAGCCTGTTGCCATTCCACTGCCACCTTTAAAATAACGCCTTCGTATTGCACTCGAAAGGGGATCATGGAACGGACGTATCCGAAATAATTAACTGTCGAAGTTCAGAATGACACTCATCCTTTCTAAATTATTTGCGCAATACCAAAAACATCTCATACTCTTTCATGGCAAAAACAGATACAGATATCTAAAATGTTAATAGATATGGAAATATTGAGCGCTATTCCTCTCTCCTAGACACTGACTGTATCTAGAATGTTGCTGTGCCCGACAGGGTCCATAATTGTTTCTGTAACTTATATTTACCACCTGTATGTACATTATGGATGCAATAAATTTAATTTGAATTTGGAGTTGTTCCTTTTGCCATGCCGAACTCACTTACACAATTAGGCTGCAGGTCTTCGATGACTATCACCGAATATCACTCAATGAGCTCAAAAGACTTGACTTGACACGTAGGTAGGTAGCTCCTCCCATAAGAGTGTGTAATAAGTGTAATAAGTATGTAATTAATTATATAAACAAAGACAAATGGACTATGACAATAAATAACTACAAGTACCTAAGTAAGTGTAATATCTATAACATTACTCAGCAACCGGTGCCGTCATTGGCCGAAGATTACGAGGCCAACAACCGCGTAAATCCGCATCGGAAACCTCATTGAATTCCGATACAATCTTGATCAATGAATAGATATAAAGTATTTAGGATTTATTGTTGTATGATCTGTAGTTTTTAGCGGACGTTGACTTGACGGTAGGCTCATACAATATAGATCAAAGCCGACCGTGAATAGTCACATCGTGTATTAAACAAACTTTGGCATTGTTGGACAGCTTTGAGAGCTGGTTGGAGTCAATTGTATCTGTCACTGATGCCTTGCATAAATCCCTATCTAAAATTAATCATCATCCGCACTTTTCCAACCGGAAGATGTCCACTGCTGAACATAGAGCTGCCCCGATTGTCGTCATATCAACCGAAGTGCTTCTCGCATCCGGATTCCTACAGCTCAGCTATAAATTATGTGTCACATTGAAACGCTCAGATATGTACCTACCTACTGCATTTTTTATTCTTCGTGACCAAATCTTGTTTGACCAAGGTGCTAACAGACGGTATTTAAATCATTAGCTGTCTTCAACAGCTTCTACTTCCACAAGTCCAAGCTAGCACACCAATCGACCGAAGTCTCGAATCGATCGTCGATCAATTATTGGTAACTATGGTAACGCCCAAGATATTCTGACCCAAGTTTTACTTCGAGGCATGGCGTCGCCTTCGATTAGAAAAGTTTATTAAAAATAAAATGTCAGTCTAAAAGACTTAATCTCTAATTTGCACATCACAGTGAAATCATAATGTGTAATTAATCTCATCTATATTAATTTGATGCGAGGATGATCTAAATAACATCAGTTTTAACTTGAAGCGTTGACTTCAGCTGTCAAAGTTTGTTCACACATCATCATCATCACATCATCAGCCTATTAATATTCCCACTGCTGGGACACAGGCCTCCTCTCTGCGAGAGGGAATGGCCGTAATCCACCACGCGAGCCCAGTGCGGGTTGGTGGATGTCACATGTCTTCGAGTTTTTGGTTCTAGGACATGCCGGTTTCCTCACTATGTTTTCCTTCACCGTTTTTGAGAGCAGTGGTGATGAAATAATTCACAAAAAGTAAAGCGCCTGTCTGGGTTCGAACCCACGACCTACAACTTGTAAGTCGCGGCCGATACCACTGGCCAGCACTGCTCTCCAAGTTTGTTCTACGAGACCTTATTATAGGCTACACATCGCTTGTAGTGATATCCGCGTGATTACCACTTGTTGTCTCCTATATACCGTTGGTATATTTTTCGAGGTTTAAGTTTGGCAGAATTTTACTCTGCGTTTACGTAAAGGGATAAGAACCCAGAACCAGCTAGATATACCGACGATCAACACCCGAAGAAAGCAGGGCTGAAGCCGACGCAGACGTAGAACCTAGAAGAGGTCTATAAGGCTGCAGAATGTTACTCTAGTAGATTTTGCCTATGATGAAGTACAAAAGCATTTCATACCTCACCCTGTTTAGTATCGGTGTTGCTTAACTACCTATCATAAAATTGTTGCTAAGTGACTAACGTGTTGACTGGAACTGGATGACTATATATTATAATTTTATTGGTTTAGTAAGAATGTTATTTCACATCTCTACTCATAAGAGCAGCAGAGCTCTCTCTCTCGTACTCTCTGTCTTCATATCTGCGGCAGGGCATATAATCGAGACTTTGTAATGTATTGTACTTGATCAAAAAACACCAAAGTCTATTGAACGGTCAGCCCGTGAAGATATTTTTTAAATATAAAATATTCAATATGTAACTTGCCAACTAATGACTCAAGTGGCAATTAGCAGACACAATAGAAATTATCATTGTTTTAATCCGATTCGGCAATATGGACATTGGTAGACACCTTTTTTTTTCTATAATTTATTTATTACAACTTTATGCGTAAGTACATTTTCTACAAATTATTATTTTTATAATTTGAAACAGAGCCTGACTGATGTTGCCAAAACCTAAAATTCGGCATTGAAATTGGGCATTGATTAGCTAATCAATGCCCAATTTAAGATCCAATCAAAAACCAAAATATAAAAAAAAGTTAATTCGAAAATCAAAAAACCCGACTGCTTAAAAAGTGAACTAAAAAGCAGTAAACAAGAAGAAAATCATGCTGTGCAGTTGGAGGATACGTATTCGCGAGCTGGCGGACCAAAACCAGATGTATCCTCCGACTGCACAGCATGATTTTCTTCTTGTTTACTGCTTTTTAGTTCACTTTTTAAGCAGTCGGGTTTTTTGATTTTTTGAATTAACTTTTTTTATTTATAACTTTTTAGTTATATTTTTTTAAGATTTTTGTACATTTAAACATATAAGTGTTATATATTTTTGAAATCACCACTTAAAACCCTTTATTTTAATTTAATAAATAATTGATACCCCACACGATGGGTTTGGAAGTAAAAAAAAAATTTGTACCCCACAATATGGCGCCCAAAATCCGCCATTTTTATATTTTCCAATTTTAATGTAGCCAGTGACAGTCGCAGGGTTAAGACGAATCGATTGACGTATGAATCATCAAAATCTGCCAACGCGTTTGGTCTCTGGAACGCCACATAGGAACAAACATACATACATACATACATACATACTTACATACATACATACATACATAGACTGATAAACACATTACCCTCCTTCGGCAGTCGGGTAAAAAGCACACCATTGATGGAAGAGGTTTGACAAGATGTGCAACAAATTTAGCTCAAGATACCTTTCAGACTTTCGTTCACCGACATTACCCTTAAACAATTGATTAAAATCTGCAAATTACTCAGAATTATAATAATTATGGCGTAATTAATAGCAAGGATAATACTAGGAAAAATCTTAAGGATTTACCTGTCTTTTGCATGCAAAACCGTTATTATGCAAATCGTATTGATTTGTATTCTTCTTTTTCCAATTACATTTTGACATGTGCTTATTAGAGCAAAATACATGGGTGCCTTCACGTAATTAATGTAAAAACCATGATTAAAATAATTTGCATAGAATGTGGGATATAAAAACTAGGCATCAGTGATGATGGAATAATCACCAGGTATCGTATGATTTCCGGAAGACGTTGCGTTGGAAAGCCTGCCACCAGATGGGCCGCGATGGCCTGTGAAGGTTGCGGGGATCTGCTGTATTTGGGACGCAAGGGACCGGTCAATGTGGCGACGCTTGGTGGAGACCTATGTCCAGCAGTGGACGTCTTTCAGATGATATGATGATGATGATCGTATTATGCGGACTGTAGACTTACCAGTTACTTAAGCAGTTATTACACTATCCAATTGGTAGAAAATGTAACTAGGAAATCGGAAGATGTAATCGCAGTTAGAACAGATTGGAGCCGATTTAGTCTAAATCGGAGGTCCAATCGCTCTACTTCCTAAGTTGTCTACGATTTAGGACTGTGTAATCGCGACAACGACGCTGCGATTTAGAGCTACTAGTCGGCGTCAGTGTTACCAACTTAGTGGCTTTGCCACTAAATCTTGTGGTTTCCACCTCTTATTTAGTGGCGAAATAATTGTTTTACGGGCTGGTGGATTTTCGTTTGGTAAAATTCTGTTTACACCTAAATTAAGAATGCGATTATAAATCTTTTAACTGCTACATTAAGGATCTTTTAAAATTTCGGGCGAATCCATAAGAATCCCGGCAACCCTAGGTCTGTACGATTTAGAATCCAATTTAGTGTGGTGTGATCACTAGCTAATAGGTTCCTAACTAGGTGTCCTACAAATTGGATAGTGTAATAATTGCTTTTTACCCACCTATAGAGAAAGAGGTTCCCCCTAGTTTTGTCTCTAGCTACTCAGGTACTTCAAGGTAGGTTTCCCTTTAGATAACGCTCCTCCACATTTATTATGGGTACAGCCAAAGTGTAACTCTCCGTTTTCTCTGTGTTCCCTACCACTTATCAAAAGCCCGTCAGTCAACTCAAACTAAGGGTAAGGCCCGGACTCCACCAAAGCGGAGACGAGACGAGCGGGAGGAGATGTTTTTTAAACAACCAATAGAATTCTTGAAAAACAGCTCTTCTCGTCTCCGCTTTGGACTTCTCCGCACATATCCGCTTTGGTGGAGTCCGCGCCTAAAGATGCATCTTCTGGGCTGGCTTGCTCCATCTTAGATCTCGTCCATCGCTTACCATCAAGCGAGATCGAGGTCAAGCATCACACAGACTCATCAGGTATGAAAAAGAACCTCCTTGCTGATCTGTGTAAGATTTTCGTTCGCTACGACAGAAGAAGACGCACTATACTTCATAAAATATTTATCTCTGCGACTGTCAAACTGACGTATACGTTATTCTTACATTATTGTTAGCCTGTCAAGCGCTATTGTTACTGTATTCATACTGACAGCTGTCGCAGAGATCAAGCTATCTTTTATGAAGTATAGATTCTCTTCGGTCATTCCAATGCCAATGAGCCTCCATTGGCATTGGAATGACCGAAGAGAATCTACTACGAACTATTAATTCCCGACAGTAGAATCCACCAAGTTTGAAGAAGCAAAACTAGTGCAAGAGAAAGACAAGCAGGAGCATACATTTTATAGCTTCTTTTCGATGCATGGCATTTCGCATTGTTTTATCAACCACTGCTGTTTATTCGGTTATTCTCATGATACATGACTGATTTTAAATTATCTAATGCTTGTATTTTCATCGTGATTCTCCCTTATCTAAGGATCTAAACCGTGATACAAATATCGTGTATATATCAGAAAATTCAGCTCATAAATCTCTGTGTTGCCAGACAAAGCTGGGCGGGCATCACATTCGAATTCAAAATTAGAAGGCGGCCATCGAACGCAGATTTGCAATCGTCGCAAACCAAAAACTTGCCACGTGCGAGTCGGACTCGCGCACGAAGGGTTCCGTACCATTACCGCAAAAACGGTAAAAAAATCACGTTTGTTGTTTGGGCGCCCCCCCTAAAAATATTTTTTTTATTCTGTTTTTAGTATTTGTTGTTATAGCGGCAACAGAAATACATACATCATCTGTGAAAATTTCAACTGTCTAGCTATCACGGTTCATGAGATACAGCCTGATGACAGACGGACAGACAGACAGACGGATCGTGAAGTCTTAGTAATAGAGTCCCGTTTTTACCCTTTGGGTACGGAACCCCAATAAAAGAGCTTTTGTTTTTGTGAACCAATGCTAAAATATGGTTTGATTATGACTTTATTAAAAACCTCGGGTATGGGTAAATCAATTCGATACACGGATACAGTGATCAGTTTTAATTGAGTACCTAACGTCGCCGCTTACATACTTTGTGTCTATAGCCTATATGTAGGTAGAAACATAATTTTGCATGACGTGTGTGTGTTTATTTGGTGTTATCAGAGAGTTTGTATACTTATACATCTTACAAACTCTCTGGTTGTCTTTAAAGTCTTTTTATAGTCTTTAAAGTCATCGATGGTTATAGTTATAGAGGAGCTGGCAGAGAGTTTGACGACATAAAATAAACAAAAAAACCGGCCAAGTGCGAGTCGGACTCGCGCACGAAGGGTTCCGTACCATTATCGCAAAAAAGGGCAAAAAAATCACGTTTTTTGTATGGGAGCCCCACTTAAATATTTATTTTATTCTGTTTTTAGTATTTGTTGTTATAGCGGCAACAGAAATACATCATCTGTGAAAATTTCAACTGTCTAACTATTAGGGTTCATGAGATACAGCCTGGTGACAGACAGACAGACAGACAGACGGACAGCGAAGTCTCAGTAATAGGGTCCCGTTTTTACCCTTTGGGTACGGAACCCTAATAAAAGAGCTTTTGTTTTTATGACCAATGCTAAAAAACGGTTTGATTATAACTTTATTAAAAACCTCGGGTATGGGTAAATCAATTCGATACACGGATACAGTGATCAGTTTTAATTGAGTACCTAACGTCGCCGCTTACATACTTTGTGTCTATAGCCTATATGTAGGTAGAAACATAATTTTGCATGACGTGGGTGTGTTTATTTGGTGTTATCAGAGAGTTTGTATACTTATACATCTTACAAACTCTCTGGATGTTATAGTCTTTAAAGTCATCAATGGTTAGTTATAGAGGAGCTGGCAGAGAGATTGACGACATAAAATAAACAAAAAAGAATATTGTAAATTCACTTTAAATTATTAGTGTCCCCTGTGAAATCAACTACTTGAGAGAATTTGTTTTTAATTTGCAGCATCCGGCACATACTGTTTACAAGAAGGCGCGAAAGTAGAAAGTCCTAACCTTGGCATTGCATTATGTGCATCTAAATAAAGATAAAGTTGACTTGATCTAAGTTTCCCTAGCTCTCGTGGGAAAATCTACAGACTAGCTTGTCTGAACTAACTAGTTTTACCACTTTTCCTAATAATTATGTTAACTAGAGATAGTTATTTGACTGCATCATTATTTTAATAAGTAAAATGTAAGTAACTAGCTGCGCGTGGTATTAGTACGTCGCCCAATATCTTTATAAATTACTAGCGGACGCCTCGCGGTTTCACCCGCGTAGTTACCGTTCCCGTGGGAATACAGGGATAAAAGTAGCCTATGTCACCCGGGGGTAGTGTAGCTTCCCAACGGTTAAAGGATTTTTGAAATCGGTCCAGTAGTTTTTAAGTATATTCGTTACTTACACAAATACAAATGATTTCTCTTTATAATATTGTATTAGTATAGAAGTATAGATAGTCTACGTGTCATTTTCATGTATAAGCTATGTTTCTGTAAAGTTTAATCGAAATCCGTACAGTAGTTAATGCGTGAAAGAGTAACAAACATCTAGCCATTCATACATTTATCCATTCATCCTCACAAATTTTCACGTTTTTAATAGTAGTAGGATTTGATCAAGCAACTTCAGGTCGAAAAGTTTATAGCTTAGTTTAGGAGCGGCTTGCTCAGAGAACACCAAGAATATATCTGATAAGTTTCAGATACGAGCCCTGTGGTCAGGTGGACCCCTGACTGTGGCCCTGTAGGGCTCGTATCTGAAACTTTATCAGATTTCAAAAAGGACACCTTTCTGATCTTCAGCGGCGCGGGCGGCTAATTTTCTTTTGATCGGGACGGGTTTGACGCAAAATGACTTAAAAACGCAAATCTGACAGCGATGTTTGGCTACCCCCTGTACCATCCCTACCACTCGGAGCCCTATGATTATGGAGATATCCATGGTTAAAGTTTTCAGGTTAGAATAAAAAATGCACTAAATGTACATCGTTTTAAGGGGCGAGGAGGGAGGGAGGGAAAGGGGGGTAAGGGGGCTACCCCACTGCACCATCCCCACCCCACGGAACCCCATGTTTATGGAGATATTCATGGTTAAAGTTCCCCCCCCACCCTCCCCGCGCCAAAAATCAGCGGCCCATAAAGGAAATTTCAACCGAATTTAATTAGACGGATTGTTAATTTCAGATTTTGATGATTTTCACTCGCAAACAGTTGATGGTATTGGCTGCACGTAGCGCAACAAAATTAATTTGATGAAGAAAAACGGTAAGTTTTCTTGTTCAAACGCACGTTTAAGTTTTCCAAACATTTTATATTTTTGCTGGCGTTTTCTTCTTTAGTTATTTATTTAGGTACTTTAAATTTTGAATATTTCTTTTATATCCAAAATTATTATCTTTTTATTGGACTGCACTACGGGAATCCTTCAACAATCATCGCTTCTATGGGTATGTTGAACTTATTCTAAAAGCCAGCAATCTGGTAGGACTTTTTTTATTTTTTATTTTTAATACTTCAATTAGTGCAAGATGCAGTAATATCACCCTTTAATAATAATATAGCCATAAATTTAGTTAAGTTAATATAAGCACTATTGTATTTTTAACTGTACTGGTTAATGGATGTGAAGCTACGGACAATTAAATAGAGAAAAGACAAACAAGTCCGGCAACCTTTATTGTATTTGTACTGTGTGAACCTCCCTGGCGCCCGAATTTATTATGTTATTATTTAATTTCATTTTGGGAGAACACTATTTTCTTTGTTAATTCTATAAAAACCAAGTAATACATGACACTATTAAAATGTGAAGCTGACCCTTTAAAGTAATAATTAAAATTTAAGTACCTTCTTTTAAGTATTTTATTCGACCTTAAATATCCTTTAAAAAAATGTCCACATTGGCATTTTCAGACGCGTCAGATTTAGAAAAAGCCCTCAATTTCGTTGTCAGACATGCGTTTTTAAGTCATTTTGTGTCAAGCACCACCCGTTCAGAAGAAAATTAACCGCCCTGAAGATCTCAATTAAAACTGTTCCTTTCGAAATCTGAAAATGGACCCCTGACCACAGGGCTCGTATCTGAAACTTTTCAGATATATTGGTTCTAAGTGTTTTCTTAGCAGGCCCCACCTATTCACCTATCAACTTTTCGCCCTGAATATGGTTGCTCAAAATCCTTAAGAGTTCCTTATCTAGTAAGTGAATTCGGCAAGGAAAAGGGCTTGACCCCATGTTAGAATATGGCAAATTCTCTTTAAATAATTAGGTATTGCCAAAAATTATTGGACGCTTTCATTGGTGAAGATACTCTTTTCAAAAGAGTCCAATATTTTTTGGCAATAATTTAAAGTGAATTTGCCATACTCTTTTTTGTTTATTTTATGTCGTCAAACTCTCTGCCAGCTCCTCTATAACTATAACCATTGATGACTTTAAAGATTATAACATCCAGAGAGTTTTTAATATGTTTAAGTATACATACTCTCTGATAACACCAAATAAACACACCCACGTCATGCAAAATTATGTTTCTGCCTACCTATATATGCTATAGACACAAAGTATGTAAGCGGCGACGTTAGGTACTCAATTAAAACTGATCACTGTATCGAATTGATTTATCCAAAAGGTTCTTTACCCAAGGTTTTTAATAAAGTCATAATCGAACCATATTTTAGCATTGGTCATAAAAACAAAAGTTCTTTTACCCGACTGCCGAAGGAGGGTAATGTGTTTATCAGTCTATGTATGTATGTATGTTTGTTCCTATGTGGCATTCTAGAGACCAAACGCGTTTGCCGATTTTGATGATTCTTACGTCAATCGATTCGTCTTAATCCTGCGAGTGTCACTGGCTACATTAAAATTGGAAAATACAAAAATGGCGGATTTTGGGCGCCATTTTGTGGGGAAATAAAAAAAAATTCTTGCCCATCGTGTGGGGTATCAAAATAAAGGATATTAATTCTAAAAAAAATAACTAAAAAGTTGTAAATAAAAAAAGTTAATTAAAAAAATCAAAAAACCCGACTGCTTAAAAAGCAAACTAAAAAGACGTAAACAAGAAGAAAATCATGCTGTGCAGTCGGAGGATACATCTAGTTTTGGTCCGCCAGCTCGCGAATATGTATCCTCCGACTGCACAGCATGATTTTCTTCTTGTTTTTGCAAATCTGCGTTCGATGGCTGCCTTCTAATTTTGAATTCGAATGAGATGCCCGCCCAGCTTTGTCTGGCAACACAAAGATTTATGAGCTGAATTTTCTGATACATACACGATATTTGTATCACGATTTAGATCCTTGGATAAGGGTGAGTCACGATTAATACAAGCATTAGATAATTCAAAATCAGTCATGTATCATGAGAATAACCGAATAAACAGCTGTGGTTGATAAAACTGCATGCGAAATGCTATGCGTCGAAAAAAAACAATAATATGTATGCTCCTGCTTTTTAGGGTTCCGTACCCAAAGGGTAAAAACGGGACCCTATTACTGAGACTTCGCTGTCCGTCTGTCTGTCTGTCTGTCACCAGGCTGTATCTCATGAACCGTGATAGTTAGACAGTTGAAATTTTCACAGATGATGTATTCTTGTTGCCGCTATAACAACAAATACTAAAAACAGTATAAAATTAATATTTAAGGCGGGCTCCCATACAACAAACGTGATATTTTTGCCGTTTTTTGCTCGATATTAATAACGGCAACAGGAAGCGCTTGAAATATTCACAGAATGTTTAGTTGTATATTTACTTCAAAAAATAATAATTATTAAATTAAAATAAAATAAATTAAGGGGGGCTCCCATACAACAAAGGTAATTTTTTTGCAGTGTTTTGCGATAATGGTACGGAACCCTTCGTGTGCGAGTCCGACTCGCACTTGGCCGGTTTTTTTTCTCTTGCACTAGTCTTGCGTCTTCCAGCTTGGTGGATTCTACTGTCGGGAATTAATAGCCTTCACTGGTATTCTTACATAGGTCAGCAAGGAGGTTCTTTTACATACCTGATGAGTCTGTGTGATGCTTGACCTCGATCTTGCCTGATGGTAAGCGATGGACGAGATCTAATATGGAGCAAGCGAGCCCAGAAGATGCATCTTTACCCTTACTTTGAGTTGACTGACGGGCTTTTGTTGGGTGGTAGGGAACACAGAGAAAACGGAGAGTTACACTTTGGCTGTACCCATAATAAATGTGGCAGCGTTGTCCCCGAAGGGAAACCTACCTTGAAGTACCTGAGTAGCTAGACAAAACTGGGGGGAACCTCTTTCTCTGTAGGTGGGTAAAAAGCAGTTATAACACTATCCAATTTGTGGGACACCTAGTTAGGAACAATTAGGAACCTAAATTATTAGCTAATGATCACACCACACTAAATTGGATTCTAAATCGAACAGACCTAGGGTTGCCGGGATTCGTATGGATTCGCCCAAAATTTTAAAGGTTCCATAATATAGAATTTTTCATTTTTTATATACAATAGGCTCGCGCTTGACCACTATCCCACCTGATGGTAAGCGATCGACGGTGAAAAGATTTATAATCGCATTCTTACTTATTTTTATTCTTAATCTGTTCTAACTGCGATTACATCTTCCGATTTCCTAGTTAGATTCTCTACAAATTGGATAGTGTAAGAACCACTTATGTACAAAGACAAACCGAATAATACGATCAACATCATCATACCATCCGAAAGATGTCCTCTGCTGGACATAGGTCTCCCCCAAGCATCGCCACATTGACCGGTCCCTTGCGTCCCGCATCCAGCGGATCAATCAAATGCCCAGTTGGCACAAATTCAAACTCCGGTCTGCTTACTGATAAGTTACTTATTCTAAGAACACTTTCTCAATCAGGGGCCAAACTAACTTCAAACATGATTCCACTGCGAAAAAGAGACAGCACTATATATCTTGTAAAGCTCTGTCTATCTCCCACAGTGGAACCATAATAATTTGCCACGACATGGTGACGCCCCAGAGCCCTCACAGATGACAGAACACAACCTGAACAACACAATTCGAGCATTGCAAGATTCACTCATTTGCCGCTCTAAGGCCCTTTTTTTTTTTTTTTTTTTTTTTTTTTTTTTTTTTTTTTTTTTTTTTTTTTTTTGCGTGGATTAGCCACGGTGTCCTCCTGTGCCGCTTATGGCGGGAACACGGGTACGCGTTAGCACTCACCGCGAATCCGCCGCGGCTGTCCGTCACCGGACCCTCCTCTGGGGATTACCCCCCATCACCGGCGCACCAGAACACACTGTGCGTCGTGACCACCCCAGGGACCAAACCAGTACATGGGTGCCAGACGACCCCGTGTATGGCACCCTTGGTCCCCTTGTGACGGGTCAAGGTCAATGGCCCCGCCACCTACCATGTTTCGGCCGCAGAGGATAGGGAAAGCGGCCAACGCTATACCGACACTCCTCCTCCCCTGCGGCCCCACCGCGTCCGCCATCAGACGGTGGCGACCCCGTCCAGGCCGCGGAAGGTAGGGAGAGCGGCGCAACGCAATACCGCCACTCCTCTCCCGCCGCGGCCTCCAACCCTCAGCCGTGATATTGTATGGGTTTGGGAGACCCCATACGACATCACGGCCCGCCTCAGTTGCGATGTTGCCCAGGCAGCACCGCTACCTACATGTTGGCCGCTACGTCGTCGGCTTATCGGCAAAAGCCCTGACGAGCGGCCCCTCCTCGGGTTCCTCTTCGCTTCACCGTGGGTGACCAAGCCACGGTTACTGAGCCCCCCCGCCTCGACAATGCGGGAACCCACCGGGGGGGCGCTCTAAGGCCCTGCGCACACCGCTGGAGGCGCGGCGGAGAGCAATTGAAGACAACAATTTAATTTAAACCTTAACTACCTTGACATACGGTCAATATAAGATCACTGTGTCGTGCGCCGCTCGGCTCGTTCTTATTTATCTTTGCCATGACATTTTCAACTTTATTATATAAGAATTAGAGTCCAATTTAAATTGTTATCTACTCAGTATCTTCGCCGCGCCTCTCCAAGTGTGCGCTGGGCTTAATGTAGATATGTACCTACCTTTTTTTTTTTTTTTTTTTTGGGTGGGAAATCATCCAATGACTTCTCCCGCTCTGGGTGAAGCGAGAGGGCGTGTCAGACTTTTACTGACTAAAACCCACCCGTGTTCCTTCAGTTGTTTGTGCCAGGGCCGCGGTAACACTCTTTCAAATTTATCCGCGACCCAGATATGTACCTACCTACAAGTCCTACAACACTCTGTCATGAAAATGTGACAGTTAAGTCACTCGTTCTGGAATGAAGTTCTGGAATGGCGACCGCGAACCGGAAGACGGTATGTTGGAAGGCCTCCCACTAGGTGGACCGATGACCTGGTTAAGGTTGCGGGAAGGCGCTGGATGCGAGACGCACAGGATCGGTCAATGTGGCGACGCCTGGGGGAGGCCTATGTCCAGCAGTGGACGTCTTTCGGCTGAAATGATGAAGTCACTCGTCACTCTATATCAAGATATTTCGCATTTTTAACCGAATTTAAAAGGAGGCTCTCCGTTTGACCTCCGTCCGCGATTTTCTCGCGTTTGGCTGAAACGATTTTGATGCGGTTTCCAGAAAAGTATTTGTTACATTCTGAAGAAGGCAGGCAAGGCGGTTAGGCAGTTATCAAGATATGGAGCATACAACCGAACTGTATAGCGACAAACAGTACGAAAATGTAAATTGAGTAATTTACTTTAGGTACCTTACTATGGAACATGCTCAATTTGTAGTGATGGCGAACCAAAACTAAAAAGAGAGAAATAAAAACTTTTTCGCAATTAGATGAACCGACTTCGAAAACAAAACACTAAAAAGTGCAAAATAACTTTCGTTTTAGGAAGTCGATGTCGCAAAACGTTAAAAAACTTGAGGTACGTCAGACACCGCCTTCCGAAACGAGAGTTATAGTCCAGTAGGGATACAATTATTTGCCACATAACCTTTGATAATTCAAAAGTTTGTTATTTTCGCTGGGTGGATACCTTATGTGAATTCAACGCTATGTACAAAAATGCTAACAGTTTAGAGTGATGCAATAGGCATAAAGTAGGTATTTCCTATTATTTCGTGTTATAACAATAATATAAAATTTAAATTTAAATAAATTAATGTTTCTTTATTAGTACTATCTAAACTTTATATTAGTGAAAATGCTAACAGATACGTACTGTGGAACAATGGAAAACTGAAAATGGTTCGTAACTCTTTCAATAAAAGATTTAAGTTTTCAAATCATTTCCTATATGCGTAGAGGGATTAGTTATACCTTACAACAAAAGTTCTAACAACTAAGTATAATGCTGCACAGGTTACTGTATTTTTACATTGTGATTTGCGAAATATTGAATTTAAGTTTATAAATTTGCGCCTACATATTCGAAATAATAAACTCTGCCACCATACAAAAGTTTAAACACTTATGTGCTATGCTAGTTTAATAAATCAAATACTGCGGGGCGCGGTGACACTCCACTCTGAATGTATTGAATGAGGCGCGAAACCATTTCATTACTGTCACATCAGTATTTAAACCTCGTTCATAAAATCTAATTTTATGGCAATTTGTTATTTTTAATGTTGAGGTCGAATACGATTCTTCTTCTTTGTTCCTATAAAAAGAATAAGAAAGAAATATTCACAGAACACGGAATAGTCGTACCTGCCGTGCTGACAGTTTATCGAGATGACAGAATAATAAAATTCTCCGTATCGTGAATCTTTGACAGTCGATACGGGTCGTCAGAAACCCGAAAGTCTGCGGCCACCCTAACAAAAAGGGTACCGTATTATCCAGTAGGATTATCGTATAATCTGGGTTGGCAGGTTATGCAGTCACTTCATATAAAACACTGGTATTCAGATGCGTCTGGTTCGACTGAAAACAGTGGAAGTCAACCCCAACATATTAGGGAAAAGTCCAAGCAAATGCCTTTTCCAAACAGATGTGAATGTAGAAATATCAAACATCTTATAACCGGTGCAACTGTCACAACTAAATTGACTACATCGCTGGTCCTAAGACCTAATACAATAAAGGCAGTGTAACCCATTAAGCCTTAGTAGATGACACTGTAAGCATGATATGATGTATGCTTATACAAATCGATGTATTTATGTTTGTAAAATATTACCTACTCTTTTTTTTTCAGAATCAATATAGTAGCAACCCTAGTGAGTCCGGCAAGTTTAGGTGTTAGTTTTGTGATACGCTTACCAAGATTTAGAACATTTTTTTATTTTAATGGTAGATAAATTTTACATGATCGTGTCTATTGCGCCCTATCTATTAGTTTTTAAACTCTATTATAACGAAAAATCGGCACCACGTGACCTTACCACACGATTGCTGTACATCAAAACCTAGTAAATGCCATAAAATATTATATTCCAGGAAAGCGCAAAAATATTATTTGAATTAGCCTATGGAATGTCATCTTGTGTTAGGTAACTAAACGAAAAAAAATAAAATAAGCGAGTACTAAACAAGGCTACGGGTGAACTGTACGAAATAACACAAATGATATTAATGGTGTCCTAAATCTATTAAATATTTTACATATCTCTTAACAAGATAATTCAATACCTATTAAGTACCGGACATTTGCTAATTTAAGGTGTTTTTACAATTTGAAGGGACTTTCCTATTGTAAATAATGATAAAATGTATTAATTAAAGCACCAAATCTCAATTCAAATTATAAATTTCCTGGTTAAAATTACACAGTCCATCGCAGCATATTAAAACTCATTAAAATAATATAAATAAGATTATCAGGGTATAAAACCATTATAAAAATATGTCACCTACTGTGTTCTTATATGGGGCAGTCGTACAGTATCAGACATAATTTTAATATTTATTCGATTAGCACGGGGAAGGCTTGTATAACACATGCCAGATTACCTATTTTAGTGATCTTTATTATCGTAGCAATAAGATTGCATTTATAGGCAAAATAACAGTGAACGATATGTCAGATACTAGACGCCAGTTTGAAATAAGAATTTGCGCGGTAATGTTTTTCTAAAAATCATCAGAAGAGTCCGTTTATGATGTGGGCCTCTGTGGTCTGTATGGTTCGAAGAATTTATACTGATCGTACATACCTACACCGCGCCCCGCAATACCCAAATTGTATTTGATTTATTAAACTAGCATAGCACATGAGTGTTTAAACTTTTGTATGGTGGCTGAGTTTATTATTTCGAATATGTAGGCGCAAATTTATAAACTTAAATTCAATATTTCGCAAATCACAATGTAAAAATACAATAACCTGTGCAGCATTATACTTAGTTGTTAGAAATTTTGTTGTAAGGTATAACTAATCCCTCTATGCATATAGGAAATGATTTGAAAACTTAAATCTTTTATTGAATGAGTTACGAGCCATTTTCAGTTTTCCATTGTTCCACAGTATGTATCTGTTAGCATTTTCACTAATATAAAGTTTAGATAGTACTAATAAAGAAACAGTAAATTACTTAAATTTAAATTTTATATTATTGTTATAACACGAAATAATAGGAAATACCTACTTTATGCCTATTGCATAACTCTAAACTGTTAGCATTTTTATACATAGCGTTGAATTCACATAAGGTATCCACCCATCAGCGAAAATAAAAAACTTTTGAATTATCAAAGGGCATATTCTTCTGGCTACTGGACTATTATATGCACTTTTTAGTAGGAATTTTGTTTGCGAAAAGGGTTTTTCAATTACCTATATTAAACAGGTCCCTGAGGTTCGAACTGTAGAACAGCGCATGCAATAATTAGATCAACGAGTCAATATCGTTTTGTTGAGTCACAATACAAAACATTTTATTGGTTTACTACACGAAGGAAAATGCGTGTATGATCTAAAATATTATTGTTATTGTAACACTTACGTTCAGAGAAAGTATCATGAATAGAGTTACCCAATCTATAGCTTACGTTACGAGAAAAATGTAGTAACAAAAAGATGGAGCAAGTTTTTTGCAACCATAAGAAATTGTGGATATGAATAAAGCCCGGAAAAGTTGCCAAGTAGATGTATAATTACTCAGAAGTAATTGGTTCAGTTCCAACTGAATGGGCAAAGAAACAATGATTTCATGTTATGGATACCGTTGGTGGTGTTGAACGTCCGAGAGATGGGCAGACGATATTGTTGCCATCGAGGGAAGAACCTGCAGCCTAATTGCGCAAGTGAATTCGGCAATGCAAAGGCTATCCGCCATCAATCGACCAATCACATGCGAAATTAAAGATTGGTCGATTGATGGCAGTGAAACTCTTTGCCTTGACAAATTCACTTACGCAGTTAGGCTGCTGGATGAAGTTGACATAGGAGCGTGGGAATATGGATGTTTCCTGGGTAGTAAAATGATTTATTTATTTATAGTTAATTAAAACGGTACAGATACCAATTACATTAATTAGTCCGTCAGTGAGATTACCATTGGACACTTATTTTTGCTTTACCAAATCGATAAAGGTTGGGCTTGTGACGTCACTATGTCAGTATAAAGTGTACTAATGGCGTGACATAACGCGATATTTCAACGCATTATATCGTCGTCGCTTTATGTTGACGTGTAAACAGGAAAAATACTTAAAAATCTACTAAACTGACTATCTCTAACACACTGACGGACAAAAAACTATTTTGCAGTTAACATCCCTATTGGCACAAGCAACGAGAGGCAATGGGCGAAGTCGGGTCGTGGAGTCATGGAGTGTGGATGACAGTGATGGCAACAGCTTTCTCTCTCTTTCTTTTTTTAATGCACCTGGAATGTTATCTCTCCACCTTACTGACTGGTAGAGAATGCCTCAGCCATTAGGTCCGCTATGTTACTACGCCTACCTTTATGTTGCATGAAGTTTTAATAAATAAACATCATGAAAATACGACATGTTTTGTAGAGATCGAGAAACCGTATGTACCTACTTATTAAGATACATAAAGATCAAGACGATTGTAAACTTCATCATTATAATCAGCCTACAGCAGTTCACTGCCGGACAAAAGTCTTTCGAAATTCTCATCCAGGTATTACCAGCCATACTGCGAAGATCGTTGCTTCAGCTACCCTGAGGGCATTCCAGGTCTCCACTGAAGGTAAACACGTCTAGCCCAACGGTCATCGGTTCTACGTCTAATATGGCCGGCCTAATGCCACTTCAGCTTGCTTATTCTCTATGAATTTTGGCGGGAACGTGATGGCGTCTATTTTGCTTCTCTGTTTTATTTTCCTAAAATGTGTAAAAATTGAGTTTTTTTAATTTCTAATAATATTAGTGAACGTGCACGAGTGTGGGCAAGTAAAACAGCGGTAGAACATGAGTTTGTACATGTTGCCGACAAAACTCCGTAGAAGCTTCCAATAAAGTTACTGCCATTTTATTGGGGCCTAATCTAAAGAAACTAGAACTTCTATTCTAAACGTGCTAAATGCACAAACTGTGCGAAGCCAAAACAAAAAAACCGGCCAAGTGCGAGTCGGACTCGCGCACGAAGGGTTCCGTACCATTATCGTAAAAAACGGCAAAAAAATCACGTTTGTTGTATGGGAGCTCCACTTAAATATTTATTTTATTCTGTTTTTAGTATTTGTTGTTATAGCGGCAACAGAAATACATCATCTGTGAAAATTTCAAGTGTCTAGCTATCACGGTTCATGAGATAGAGCCTGGTGACAGACGGACAGACAGACAGACAGACCGACGGATCGCGGAGTCTTAGTAATAGGGTCCCGTTTTTACCCTTTGGGTACAGAACCCTAAAAAAAAAAACTTTGTCAGAAACGGTATTCTAATAGTGTGATAAAAATATAACGCCTTGCAAAAACGAGTTTTAAAATTAATTAACTGTAAAGAGAAGAGACCTAATTAATACGCAAATCTTAATCAATACGCTTGATTAAAAAAATATAAATTCAATGGCATCATAAAACTCTCCGTTATTTCTTCAGAGCTGGCTGTCTGCGTTCATGCCTTTGCCAACCTAGACATAAAAATTTGCATATATTTCCAGTTTTAGCTGTTGGTGGAACCAGTTTCCAGGTTTATAAACTTGAACTTGAGAACAACTAAGTAGTGTGGGTCCGGCTGGGATGGCCATGGTTTTTGGATTTACGAGGATAGGTTAGTGAAATAAAGCAATAATTTTTTTACTGATAAATTTAGTGCCTTATTGTATCTTTTTAGGGTTCCGTAACCAAAGGGTAAAAACGGGACCCTATTACTAAAACTCCACGATCCGTCTGTCTGTCTGTCCGTCTGTCACCAGGCTGTATCTCATGAAAGGAGATAGCTACACAGTTGAATTTTTCACAGATGATTGTATCTCTGTTGCCGCTTTATCGACAAATACTAAAAATAGAATGTATGCCGTTTTTTGCGATAATGGTACGGAACCCTTCGTACGCGAGTCTGACTCTCACATGGCCGGTTTTTTAGACCGACCGGACTCAGTTTGGAATGTCTTGATACGGAGGGTGTGCACTGAACCGCTGTTATTTGCTGATTTCATTGCGGAATTGAATATACTTAAGTTGTTTTTCTCCTCAATGTCAAGCTTGTTTATCACGGCGCATTTCTGGTGATCGCCACTTTTGGTTCCGGCTTTCAGAAATTGCAGAGGTTAGGAAACGCTATTCCTAACCAAAAACGAAGGGATTTTTCCATCAAAGACAAGGCTCAGTTTAAATATATTTGATACATATTTCTTTTTTTCAGCCAGCAGGAGTGATAGATGAAATTTTCTCACTATAGTCAAAGCTTGTTGCAAGTAAAAAATATCCTTTAAAGTGTAGTTCCATCCAACCAATCAAAGTTGAGGTTCGTTTTAGTTATGTAATTTTTTTATCGTTTGTTCTTGTCTATAGACATCGGCAAAGTGTGTTTGTAAAAGACAATCTTAATCACTATAGCTTCCTTAGATGGTTAAGTCGTAAATAATACTCTATAGCTTCCATATGGGAGTAGTAGTAGGTAGTGAACTTTTTCCTCGGGTATTCTCCAGTATTTATCTTGCGGATGTAGGTGATATTATCATTTTTGAAATAATTTACTATAATTAAGATAAGAACTGTGAGTGGATCAAAGAAGACATATACGTTGATGATCTTAATAGATTCCTTGAAGTAATTATGGGTGTGTAATGGTGGCCCAGTGGAATCGGCCGCGACCTACAAGTTTTAGGTCGTGGGTTCGAGCCCAGGTAGGCGCTTTACTTTGTATAAATTATTTCATCACCACTGCTCTCCAAACGGTGAAGGAAAACATCGTGAGGAAACCAGCAAGTCCTAGAACCAAAAATTCGAAGACATGTGACATCCACCAACCCGCACTGGGCCCGCATGGTGGATTACGGCCCACTCCCTCTCACAGAGAGGAGGCCTGTGTCCTAGCAGTGCGAACATTAATAGGCTGATGATGTGATGTGAATTATGGTTGTTAAAGTTTTTATTACTACCTTTTTCCACGCAGACTCTGCCTTGACCAATCCTACAGGAATCGCCAATACTATATTTATTACCTATGAAATTCAGCGATTAATACCTAATAATACATATAAAGGGTCTTTCAACAAGGACGGGTCGATGTTAAAATTGAATAAAACAAGGTGTGTGTGAGATATTAACGAAATTTATTTTTTATTTAAAAGGCCCATTTATGCCATTATGGGTGGAATATGACATCGTTCAAATGTCCGCCGCGAATCCGAGAGGTCCAATTTTTAATGACTCTGCTGCATAGATCGAGCGAGCGCTACAGATCAATGATAAACAATTTCTTTTGGCTTGAATTGAACAATATGGACGTGAACGACATGTGGTTCCAGCAAGATGGCGCTACTTGCCACACAGCGAACGACACAATCGACATTCTGCATGAACGGTTTGAGGGTAGAGTTAGAGTTCCGCTAGACTTTTTCTTGTGGGGTTTTCTGAAGTCGCAGGTCTATGCCAATAAACCACATTCGACCGTTGCCCTGAAAGCCAACATAACGCAGGCCATCGCTCGGATTCAGCCGGATCTATGCAGCAGAGTCATTAAAAATTGGACATCTCGGATTCGTGCCACCATACGAAGCCGCGGCGGACATTTGAACGATGTCATATTCCATCCATAATGGCATAAATGGGCCTTATAAATAAAAAATAAATTTCGTTAATATCTCGCACACATCTTGTTTTATTCAATTTTAACATCGACCCGTCCTTGTTGAAAGACCCTTTATATTACATACTATTAGGTATTAGGATACTACTATTATTATGTAGGTAGTTATGTTTAGTAAAAGTTAATACAGTTTATATTCATATTCTTTATTGTACACAAAACAGACATTACAAATACAAAAGGATAACATATGTACAAAGGCGAGCTTAACCCATAATTGGGTTCTCTGACAGTAAACCTCAGTGCTAAAGAGAGATTTACAAAATTAGGACAGTTAACAAAAGTGCACAACAAATACTAAAAAACATTTGAATTCTTACTAACTAAATACACTACACAAATACGTATACAATACATAATGCTTAAACATAATATATACATAGATCTAAAATACACATATTTATGCGTCATGTTGACAGGAAATGTTCCTTAATTCTTCTCCTGAATATCCCTAGTGAAGGGCTATCCTGTATGGAATGAGGAAGATTATTCCAGAGGCGGACAGCACGAACAGTAAATGATCCACCGTAACGACATGATGAGTGGGGAGGAAAACGAAGGAGAAGAGATGATGAGGAGCGGCAAGTTATCAATATACATATATAAAAGAAGAAACTGACTGACTGACTGATCGATCAATGCACAGCCAAAACCGCTAGACCTAGAAGCATGTTTGGCAGGAAGGTTCCTCAAGTGACGTAAGCGAGCACTAAGAAAGGATTTTTACAAATTCCACCCCTAAGGGGGTATAAAGGGGCAAAGATTGTGTTAGTAATCTAACTTCTTTGGCTAATATTCTTGAAACTTGGCACAGATAGTAATCTAGGTAAATAATAAAGTTTTTCATTATTAGTTTTTCAAAAGATGACTTAGGGGGTGTTGAAGTTTGCATGGAAGAATCCAATATTTTGGGTTAATAAACTTGGAACTTGGCACAAATACTAACCTAAGTAAATAATGAAGGTAAGGTAAGATTTTCGAAACTGCCCAAAAATAAGAAATAACGGGTGTTAAGTTTTTTTGAGGAATCTTAGTGCGCAATGTATTTATTATAAACGAAAAATTAAAAAGGGAAGAAAAGAGTGAATAACAAACTTGGATTGTTAAAAACTCTAACCTCAACGGGGCAAAAAGTGGTTATTTAGTTTTGAGGGAAGGATTTTACTTTGTGGGGGTAACCTATTTTTTTTAATTATTTAAGTAAAATAACGAATCGTCCCAAACCAATAAACCCTGAATATCTACGATTTTTTTATAAAGTTTTTATTACTACCTTTTTCCACGGAGACTCTGCCTTGACCAATCCTTTTTTATTTTTTTATCTTTTTTTTTTTCTGGTGAAGGTTGCGGGGATCCGCTGGTTGCGAGACGCACGGGACCGGTCAATGTGGCGACGCTTGGGGGAGGCCTATGTCCAGCAGTGGACGTCTTTCGGCTGATATGATGATGATGATGATGATCTACGATTTTTTTATGGTTTAACAATAGCTTATTTTATTGATTTAACAATAGCTTATTTTATTGATTTAACAATAGCTTATTTTATTGATTTAACAATAGCTTATTTATGGTCGTCTTCACTAACTGCACTTATAAAGTCATCTGTAGGATAAAATAAGAAATCATGCTAACAAAGTCGCGGGCTATTTTGTCAATTGAAAAAAAAAAATACCAAACCAGAAAAAGAACCACTTTAAAGTCTGTTGAAAGTAAGGCATATACGGCTTATTGATCTTCCTAATAGCTTTAACCTGTTCTTTCATTGATTAATAACTCGTTAATGAATGAAAAGTCGTTAAAAACGGTTAAGTGTTTTATCGACCACCTCTACGATCAAGTATTTCTGTGTGTCCTAAAAAAAACTCAGTTTGTGGTGATCCTAAGCTCCATCAGTTCAATCGGTTTCAGATATCGCCGCAAATACAAATAATATTTGAATAGATATTTGTATAAATATGTAGTTTTTATTAAACCGAGATACCTAATAGACGCGCTTTAGTTATAAATTACCTATCATTGACAATAATTTTCTAAAAATATTCCTTCACAAGCTTAGAACATCAGGTTTCAAAGAAATTGTCGATTATTTGTTAAAACATGAATGAATTTAACATAAATTTAATGTCTAATAATTATAATCGTTTATTGTAGATACTTTATAGTTGATTTATGCAAATTGCAAATAAATAACCTATATAACAATACCTACCTGCTTAAGTATTTAGTATTAAAAGTATTAACTTTTATTACTGTATAGTTACCTACTTACTAGTATTTAGTAGGTAGATATCTATCATAAAAAGACCTAATAAAACCCTAGGACATATTTTATTTATTTTGGAATTGACATCAATAGTTATCAGAAGATCTTTAAATTAATACACAGAAAAAAAAAACAGAAAGTATTTTCTACTCTACTAACTGCTAAACGTGCTATGCAGGCTGCAAAACCTGAATAAACGTAAAAAATCTAACCTTCATCTGTGCTTACTTAAAGGAAAACAAAATCCCACACGGATACACATTGACAATGACAACAAACAAATCGAAATCAAAATTCAATAAATTCATGGAACGCGATGATTCAGGCCATCTACTTGGCAATATAAAGTGGCCAAAGGCCATGTTCAATGCCAGTCGAGTTCTGCGCGTGAGAACACACGCTACGTTAATTTAGTAATATTTTTTATATTTTTTTAAGTTCTTTTTTTAAATCGCCAAAATGGCGTCTGCCGTGACGTTTAGTGCCATACTGTTGTTAGTTGCTGTGGTCGTCGCTGATGTCTGTTAGTATTTTTTGTTTTTATTATTATTGTAATTTTTAAACGTTCGCGCGATGTTCTTGTGGAGAAAAAGCTTGCCCTATGCTTGCACGAATTTTTTATTTGAAAAACTGCAATGAAGCTTCGAAGTAAAAAATTATATTATATTTATTAATTACCCATATATATTTTTTTTAATAAACAAGAAAAAGAAAATAAATCTTTATAATAACACTTAAGGTATCAATCAACCCATAGATAGAAAGTATAACTTCAGTGTTTATGTAAATGTGTTAATTACTAGCGGACGCCTCGCGGTTTCACCCGCGTAGTGCCCGTTCCCATGGGAATACAGGGATAAAAAGTATATATGTCACCCGGGGATAGTGTAGCTTCCCAACGGTGAAAGAATTTTTGAAATCGGACCAGTAGTTTTTTAAGTTTATTTGTTATATACAAAAATACAAATCTTTCCTCTTTATTTGTATAGATTAGACCAATACAATAAATATAGGTTTGCTGCAACGGAGATTATTACTAGATTATCTCGTAACACAATAATAGTGTCAACGATCAAGGTAAAGTGTTTGTAAACAAATAGATTTTAAATTACATTATTTGGCAACGACAACACATAGAGATACTTATGTATCATGAAATTTGGCATGTGTAGGCGTACAATTTCCCATACAAATGAACGATAGAGTTTTAAGCACATCGCCTTCCGTTTTCCTTTTCAGGTAGGTATACAAAAACTTGACTTACTATTCATAAAAATAATAGCATTTCGTTAGTAAATAGGATAATTTACAGTATATAATGATCCTGAAACTATTACATATCGTTTTGTGATGAATAAAGGGATGACACTTGCTTCTTTGTTCTTTAAAATCAGAACTTTTGTTTGCGTAAAAGATTTTGAATTATTATAATTATAATTAAATATAATATTATTTATTTTTCGCAATAAATTCAGTGTCGGTTGAAACGGTGTGTGTTCGTAAAAAAATGTTTCACCGATCTCGCAATTTATATGTAAAACTGTTTTTTCCTCACATTCTTAGAATGAGTAACCCACTCAGTTGCTAGTTCCGTGTTTAATATTTTTTTTAAAGTTACGGTGATTAAAAGCAAATCAATTATAAAATGAATAGGTAAATAAAAAAATCATTAAAAGATGACGTAATCAAAATATTTAATCCTTACAAGAATAATAAATTAAAAACACAAAGTAAATAGCCGGTGTTGCCTGTGTAGTTTATAATTTATGTGTAGGTAAGTACATTGTTAATTCGTTATATTTAAAAAGGATGATGATAAGGATAGGGTGATAATTTATTTTCAGCCTGAATTGTCCTACTGCAGGGAAAAGGCTTCTCTTCTAACCATTTCTCCCAGTTTTGGGGACGTGTAGACTAGCCCTTTCTGGTATATATATTGATCTTTTTACCCGACTATGGCGAATCCAAAAGGAAGTGTGGGCGATACAATAAAAAGATCGACCCTGAACTGATTGAGAAGTTCAATAGTCTAAACTGTTTTTACAGAATTATAATATGAAAAGTGTCGCGACAAAATATGGCGGTTCGTTCCGCAAAATATATTGAGTGAAGTGAAGTCCGCCGTGAAGTTGTAGCGAGTCTCGCCGACGTAGGATGCGTTCACGAATAAAGTGAAAGGGCTGCGTTCCGGCGTAGACAGGAAGAGTTATGATTTTAGCAGTCAATGTATGTATTTTTGTATTTACGTATGTTCCCCCCTCCCCCCCCCCCGTAGCGCTTAAACTATTCATCCGATTTTGATGAATAAGGTGTCAATCACAGACAAAAACTAGATAACGCAAGTTCCTCCATCTGTATGAAAACCAAGTTTACTTACCAATGAAAGAAAACATGTTCAATGCCTCGGCCAAGTTTTTCTATACAGTCAATCAGTATTCTATTCAGTCAGTCACATCACACACACACATCATCAGCCTATCAATGTTCCCACTGCTGGGACACAGACCTCCTCTCTGTGTGGGAATGGACCGTAATCCACCACGCGGGCCCAGTGCGGATTGGTGGATGTCACATGTCTTCGATTTTTTTTTAGTTCTTGGACATGCCGGTTTCCTCACGATGTTTTCCTCAGTCATTCAGTCATCATTGATTGATTGATTGATCAGTGTTCATTCAGTCAGTATTACAGCTCAATATGGCATAAAAGGCATTTTTCTAGATTTCGGTGGCTTGCCGGTGCTAAATGAAAAGCTCAGATTACGATCATTGATCGTAATTTTACTCCGTTTTTTGACACGAGAAGTACATACAATCGCGTCATCTAGTTATAAGATTTATATCTGTGGTGTCAATCGATTCGTTATTATGGTCCGGGCAACATAGGCTTAAAAATCCGTAGTCGGGTTACAGTTTTTTAGGGTTCCGTACCCAAAGGGTAAAAACGGGACCCTATTACTAAGACTCCGCGATCCGTCTGTCTGTCTCTCTGTCCGTCTGTCACCAGGCTGTATCTCATGAACCGTGATAGCTAGACAGTTGAAAATTTCACATATGATGTATTTCTGTTGCCGTTATAACAATAAATACTAAGAACAGTATAAAATAAATATTTAAGGGGGGCTCCCATACAACAAACTTGATTTTTTTGCCGTTTTTGCCCGATATTGATAACAGCAACGGGTAGACACTTAAAATATTCACAGAATATTTAGTTGTATATTCACTTCAAAAAATAATTATTATTAAATTAAAATAAAATAAATTAAGGGGCGTTTGTTGTATGAGAGCCCTCATACAACAAACGTGATATTTTGGCCGTTTTTTTGCGATAATGGTACGGAACCCTTCGTGCGCGAGTCCGACTCGCACTTGGCCGGTTTTTTTATTTTTGCTTGTAATTTAAAAATTCCACACCGGTCACTCTTCCTATGCATTACCCAAAGGTAAACAGGTAGAGAATGCCTATGGCATTAAGTCCGCCTCTGTGCATTTGTGTGCGTAAAGTATTAAATAAAATAACCGGTGTTTCGCTCAGCCGGGTTGATTTTATTTTTCGCAAAACACAAGTGACCTTTAAAAATCACATTTATTGATTCAAAATACGTGATAAACATTCTTAAATTATACCTATAAAACAGATAAAAAAACAAAAATTAAGTCTGGGCATTTTTCCTATTAATAAATATATAGGTAAAGCCTATTATGATTCTGTGGTAAAGCTTTGTTAATCGAAAAGGTGTATCATCATAATGATAACTCCACATTTAGTTACTTACCTACTATTGTGACCAGCAAAAGTGTAGAACTCTTTGCCATCGCACTCTTCCACTTTTTAACTTCAAAACAAGAGTGAGTGAACAGAGCGCTTCATGTGTTGTAGCACATATTGCGCTAGATTTTTGAGAATCGTTTGTACGATTTCTGTCTGTGTTGGTGCACAGAGCGCTTCATGTGTTGGATCACATATTGCGCTAGATTTTTGAGAATCGGTTGTACGATTTCTGTCTGTGTTGGTGCACAGATCGCTTCATGTGTTGTAGCACATATTGCGCTAGATTTAGGAGAATCGTTTGTACGATTTCTGTTTGTGTTGGTGCACAGAGCGCTTCATGTGTTGGATCACATATTGCGCTAGATTTTTGAGAATCGTTGGTGCGATTATTATCTGTGTTGGTGTACAGAGCCCCTCATGTGTTGTAGCATATGTGGCGGCAGATAAATGTAAAGAATCGTTGGTAGACGCGATTCTGGCTTGTGTTGGTGCACAAGTCACAATTAAAGTTTCATGAGTTGAAAATTGACCGCCTTAGAGCTAACACGTCGTATAATCAGTGTCGATCCGTAATATTAGTAAACAAGATTGTAACTGTGAGATGTGACTATTTGAATAAACCCAGTGTATGTAATAACTTGTGGGATTTCATTGTCACGATTGCACCCACCGATCTGCCCACACACGATGTCTTAACCTAAGGGAATACATCCTGACTTTCCGATGGTTTGCATCTATCGGCCACCCTTGATTGCTGTTTCTGGGCTTGTCGTTCCAACGTATGCCTGTTCCATCGCTTTCCATTAGCCACAGTCATGGTAAAGGGCAGGCATATTTCGTAAAAACGAGAGATATCAATTTCAACTAACATCATTTTGGCTAAAAGTAAGTAGCAAAAAGTACAAAGCCGTTTATCTTCATCATTTATAATGTCTTTAAATACGGTGACCACATCATTAAAATGTTGCCAAGATTGTCTTTGGCACAGAACATTAACCTCTATTATGTTAACCTTACCTAATTTTTTTACATAACAAACGTTTTAAATTACTGCACAATTTGTTGTGTAATTGCATACTTTTCTAACTTGCAGACACAGTATAAATATGGACGAACAGTACGGAAACTAACTACAAACGCTAGAAACGCACACTCTTCCAAAATGAAGCGCATCGACGTGATACTGTCAGTAGTGTGAGCCGGTTAGAGGTCTCGTCGATGCACATATTTGTGTGAGTGTGCCGTTTCGAGCGTTTGTAGGTAGTTTCCGTACGTTTCTCCATATTTATACTGTGGTGCAGACATGAAGTAACTAACACTTATATGTCATTATGTGAGTAGTTACTATGCTAGTATTATTATTATCTGTGGTAGTTACTATCATTGTGGTCATAATTTTCCGACCCTTGTCAGAGTTGATATATTTATGGAATATCAATCGCAATTATCGTGTAACATTGCTTATTAATTAGTAGGTAATTATGATATTAATCAAGTTGATGTCAGGAAGGAACATTCGACATCTTAGCAGTCTAATAAATTTACATTTCACATCGTTTTTTATGGTTCCGTACCACGAAAGGAAAAAAACGAAACCCTTATAGGATCACTTTGTTGTCCGTCGGTCTGTCTGTCAAGACACTTTTTCACAGGAACGCGTGAAGGTATCAAGCTGAAATTTATATCAAATACTAAAAGTATACTGTACCTTAAAGCTGAGCTGTGAAAAAACTTCTGAGCCAACGCAATCAAAAGATACAGCCATTTATGCCGCAAATTTTCGACACTCGCAAGGGAATCAAAACCTACAGGGTACTTCCCGTGAAATCTTGAAATTTGGTACGAAGCAACGTTGCACAGATAAAGGAAAAATTGCGAAACCCATAAATTTTTAGTTACATCATATAATAAAATATTTTTAATAATTTTAAACTTACTACCCCTTTCCTCATGAACGCGTAGAGCGTTTAGTCTACATTTGACAGATTCTACTTTTGACATCATGGTCTACTTTTGACAGATTCTACTTATGACAGATTCTACTTATGACAGATTCTACTTATGACAGATTCTACTTATGACAGATTCTACTTTAACAGAGTCTACATATGACAGATTCTACATTTGACAGATTCGGAAAAAAGTGAGACAAGTAAGGAACATTGTGGTATCAAAAATAATACTGTTATTAGTAATCACTATATTTATTGATAAAGATAATTTGTTTTTTATACCCAGTATTAAATGTTTGTATTATATAGTAACTAATATTTTTCGTTTAAGTTTCGTTAAAGCCGTTCCGTACAAAATGTATGAGATAATGAACTGTCTCTTCATTTTATTTTTCACTTTTTCGATGTTTTAATATTTATTCTGCTATTCAGGGCGGAAACAAATCCAACAAATCAAAGATCATAAAATCGTTATGTATTTAAACTTCTACATTTATCACAGTGTCTGGTCATTATTAATATTGCTGCGTAACGGTTGGGCAATTTGATAATTATGATCAATGAATTAGTCCAAGAGCGAGCGAAGTGAGCTCGTGAGGCATTGGCACCCCGACACGGATAGGTTAGGTTGGAAGGAGATGACGGGAACTGAAGTGAGCGAGCAAAGCGAGCGAACTCAGCTCCAGTCATCTCCTTCATGTTAGGTTATTGAGACCTTGCAGACAGAAATAGGAGCCCCGCGCAGCGGCGCTCCGTCGACTTTGTTGCTTAAATAATAACCTTACTTACCTATTCTACATTAAAACCAATGTCAACCATAAAATAAATTTACCATATTGGGCATTTTTCAAATTACCCAGGCATTTTTCAAATTGCCCGGGCATTATGTTAATAAAGTAGAATCTGTCAAATTTATACTAAACGTGTCAAATGTAGAATCTGTCATATGTAGAATCTGTCATAAGTAGAATCTGTCAAAAGTAGAATCTGTCATATGTAGAATCTGTCAAAAGTAGAATCTGTCAAAAGTAGAATCTGTCATATGTAGAATCTGTCAAAAGTAGAATCTGTCAAAAGTAGAATCTGTCATATGTAGAATATGTCAAAAGTAGACTATGATGTCAAAAGTAGAATCTGTCAAATGTAGACTAAACGGCGTAGAGGTATTAAATTGAAATTCATATCAAATACTCAGGTCTATAATACCTTTAAGCTGAGGTTTGTACGGAATCCTCGGTGCGCGAGTCCAACTCGCACTTGGCCGGTTTTTAACCCTTTATTTATGTTTCTTTTTATATTTTTTGCTGTATCATTCCACTGCTGGGCTTCCCTAAGTAACAAGGCCTATGATTTTATATGTAACATGTTCTAAAATACATTAAGACATATATAGAGGATGATTTAATGCCTTTTATTAACTTGAACGCAAATTATAATAAATTAGTTAGTTCATTAATGAGCTAACTAATTTATTAGTTCATTAATGAGCGTTAACTAGGCGATCTCCCCGTGAAATCGCCGATGTTTATTTTCGATAATCAAAAATAATTGCAATATCCATACTTAATTTTAATTATAATTTTCTCTAGCAATTAACAATAGGAAGTGATACAACAATGCAGTGTATTGGAAACTAATTGGAAATAGATCGCCATTGTTAACGATAATTAACAATTAAGTGATTATTCTCCTATAGACAATTACAGAGCATTTATAAAACGGTTTATTGGTGTCCGACATACAATGTTTCACACGACCATAGAAAGTTCTATCACTATTTTGTCTTCGTCCTTCTTTTTCTATAAGGTCAGTTGTAGAAAACCATGATATTTTCACTACGATATGCGTTTTTTTCTAAAGACTAAACTTTAACATAGACAGCTGTACCTAGGCTTCGCTCCTTTTGTCTTTGCCCTCCGCTTTCTCTATGGTTGGTCATAGAATACCCTGCAATTTTCACTATGAGATGCGTATTTGTTTATTAGAATAATAACAACTCAACTTGCCAAGGCTGTCTGTACCTCTGATCCAAAATCAATGAATCGAGGTTTCCGAGCCAAAAAATTATTCATGGAGTTCCAATCTAGACTAGTTAGGCAACTATCTAATCTTGATTCAAAAATAAGGTTTCAAATATAAGGTTTCAAGATCTTGCTAAACTTACAAGTAGGTAGGCTTTTACAGTAAGTTTTTTGAGTGCTAATATTTTCAACACTGCCGGATACGCTGTTCAGAAAATGTTATCAACGGAATTCATTTCCATTTTTTTACATGATAAAAATATAACAGAATTTGGCATTTTTCAGTGTTTGATTGACACTTCATTCTGTTTTGAATAAATCCTCTAAATCTCAGTTTGCGATGTGACATGTTTATTTCCTATAAAAAAAAAACGTTTTTTAAACAAGCTATTTTTAGCTTATCCTGCATTGTCATCCAAATCAAACGTGTTTGCAAAATTTCATCTTAATCGGTTGAGGATAACTGCATTAAAATTCAGTCACAAGATTTGACCCTAACATACATACATACATTGCAAGTTAATAAAAAGCTTGTAATAATACCAAACTATGACTATTCCTCTGCAGGACAAAAACCCTCCTCATGCAGAGAAGACACGAGCTTTGAAATCATCACGCTTGCTCAAGGCGGTTTTTTTTCCTTTACCGATGTCAATGATGTACAAGATTCTTTTTTTATTTTTCGTGTGAGGATGTCGGCATCTGGTGTCAAAGTTAATATAGCCGCCACTGGGAACCCCTCTGACTTATGACTTATGGCCTTGCACTTATGTCCAAGATAAACTTACGATATGACCATATTGACCATGTGACATACTGTATCGGAATTTATTCATTCCTCGCTCTTGCAATATATGGCCGATTAGCCAACGGCATATTTGTGGTCAACGTTGCATCATCAAGCAGCAATGTCACGAAGGTATCAGGCAAATGGTTGTTTAACATCAATATTTGATATTTACACCTTTCTATTGAAATTCTATAATGAATAAAATATTAGATACTAGCTAGTACCTACCACAGAAGATAAAAATGTGATTGCTTGCACTTGCACAAACGGGCGAAGTGCAAATAATAAGTTGACAAATTTGTATCGCAGTCGAAGTGAACGGAACGGCAGCGCATAACATGAACAAACATTGATTTTATAAATATTATTAGATCGAATTAAATAAAAACTGGCAGATTTTTTAATGCCGCATGCCGTAGTAGACGTCATTTTCCTAATATCACCATCATTCGTACGTCGTCCACTGCTGGACATCTGGCAAAAGTAAGCGCCGTCAGCTCGACCGGTATTTCCTCTTCCCTTTTAAATACGGCACAGCTTTCTTGTAGGTATATACAGCCCGTATTCCCTTTGCAGTCATCAGGTCGTCGGGCCTTCCAACTTTCCAAATCCTAATTACAAATTGCTGGCGAGCAATATTATATTTACCCAAAAACTCTCTATCATTGGCTGGACTCAATGTTCTGTGTAGCCAAGAAGTCGCTCAAAATTACCCAGACTTAAAAAACAGGTCCAATATACAGAACTAAGCCTATACGTCACAAACATAAAAATACCTTTGCTCCACTTGACTATTTTCTTTGTGCCTGGCACCAAACCAACCTTGACGCTCAACAAAGGTGTTCCCGCCAACGCATGCACCTTGTTTTGTATGCAATATCCTAGCCCTCTTACAAATAAACGCGGAATAAAGTTATACCAGGTATAGCAAAGGTATAACCATACATTTTCATAGGTTTATACTTGGTATAACTTTATTCCGCGTTTATTTGTAAGAGGGTAGGAGTATGTCGCCAAACAAGTCCGGTAAGCAACGTAGATGAACCGGTCTGCAACCGGATCAAGTGATACTTAAGGCACTGCGGGTAACGTGACAAGTAAATATCAACTTGCGTCTAGTAAAAATTTTATAAAAGTATTTTCGAATTATTAAAAAGCAGATCTTTTTTAGAAAAATCTCAGAAAATTATTATTTACACAAAATGAGTAATTAAATTATAGAAGTTATTTGAAAGAAATAGTAAGCTTAATAAAAGAGATAACCGGCCAAGTGCGTGCCTCGTTTGTTGTATGGGACCCCACTTAAATATTTATTTTATTCTGTTTTTAGTATTTGTTGTTATAACGGCAACAGAAATACATCATCTGTGAAAATTTTAACTGTCTAGCTATCACGGTTCATGAGATACAGCCTGGTGACAGATAGACAGACGGACCGCGGAGTCTTAGTAATAGGGTCCCGTTTTTGCCCTTTGGGTTCGGAACCCTTAAAACGAATTCAATTTAATCGGTCAATTTGGAAGGGATTTTTTTTTTACCAAAAAGAAAAAACATAAAATATCGCATGAAACTATAAATAAACACAGAGTAAATTCATGTTCTATTTCATATTCGCAACTACAACGGTTAATGAGAAAAAACAGACAGGAAAATCCTAATTAAGAGTACTCAGCGCCTTAACAGAAGCAACGAATCTTTCACGCTTTACTGCCCACGAGTCCTTCGAAGAGCAGGTTTTTTAAAAGATCTGATTAAGGATAAAAAATCAATTAAAAGTGCCTCTTGTTTTGAATAATGTTTAAATATTTGATAGCTGTTAAATTACGTAGCTCTATGATTTAATTAATGGTCGTTAATAAATAACTAGGTCAGAAAATCTTAAGCTGGTCCTTTGTGGTGCGTTTAAACCTGTACTTGCAGGCAGTCTCCGAATGGGGCGGCGTCATGACGTCATCGTCGGGGCGATGCCACGTTTAATGCTGCTAAAACCCAGGCGTGTCTTTTTCCTCTAAAAAGAGCCAATTACACCCGGCTCCAACTTTACGAGATGTCACCGTGCCAATAAGGACCATCTTGACCTACTTGGCGTTACGTTGACATCGACTCTCAATTTTGCCCATACATTGAGGCAAAGGTTCAGCTGGCTGCCAAAAAGTTGGAGATCCTTGCAAAGGTGAGAAGGTACTTCAAGCCAGAACAGCTGCTCAACTTGTATCAAGCGCAAGTTCGATCATGCATGGGTCAGATCTGCCAAATGCCAGCTTGATGCACTAGAGTCGATCGAAAAGCGGGCCAAGGGGCTCATCGGCCATGAGTCACTGGTCAAGTCAAAGCTACAGAGCCTTGAACATCGTCACCGAGTTGCCAGCCTGACGGTTTTTATCGGTTACATTTCGGGGAGAGTGCGACGGAATTGCATGATCTAATCTACCAGGCGTACGGCGATGCATCATCGGTGTATGGTGGACATCCCACATACGCACTAAACGTTTTGGGAATACTTTTATTAAGCGTATAGCTAAGGAGTGGAATTCCCGGAGTCTGATTTTTACCGATAGCTAAAATCTAGGAGTCTTTAAGACAAGAGTGAATAGGTTTCTTCTAGACAAGCGTGCTTTACCGTCGACCACATCATCGCTTACAATCAGGTGGGAAAAAAGGCGGGTCTGTTACGGTAGGCGAAATAAAAGTATGTAGTAAATTGTAATTTTTGTCACCTCGTCAAGTTTTCAATCTCTCATCAACATTATTTTGCCCTTTTCCCAAATTATTGGATCGATGCAACATGTCTTCTTCTGCCATACCTACTTCTCTATTCGTCTTTATCTCAGTAATCATCCTCTTTCTAGACACATCATCCTTCACAGAGTTCATATATCTTGTCTTTGGGCTTCTCCTGCTCTTATAGTGCCTAAACTTTCTTCACGATATTTTACTCGTTTTCGATGTCTATGACTAATTGCTAACAGATAAGTTGCCCTCTTAGAGATATGTGAAGGATTACACCATTTGTTGCAAATACCCATACCACCCCATACACTTCCTCCATTATACAAAATGAAACTAAGACTCAAGGCCCCTGACATCATAAGTTTAACAACTTAAAGCTAATTTAATTCTCATTGCCTTAACATCAATTCTATAAATAACCGTCCTGTAACAGACAAAGCAGAAATAAAAATGGTAAATAAGTAATGTGTAGTTAATCGCATCGTGCCCTCCATATGGATGACATCACAGATATCCGTGTGCTGAATGGTAAACTGCCATAATAGGTCAAGTCATGACGTCAGACCACAATATCAATATTTCAACGTGGTTAGCTAGTATTAGTGACTGAATTAATCTTCGGCTTCGGCCGTCTTCGGTGAAAATAGGCCGAACTTTTGACCGAAACGAGAGAGGGAAGAACGAACCGTTACGAATGCGCGAAGGAACAGGCGACGCTCGAGGGGTAGGGTTTCAATATAGATATTATAATTGATATTGTTTGGAAATGTAACTTATTTTTAAAAAGTTGCAAAGTAATTTTAATCATCTTGTAATGTTGTTAATTAGTCACTATCTATATATATAAAAATGAATCCCTATTTCCCTTGGTAATGGCATCACGCGTGAACGGCTAGATCGATTTCGCTTATTCTTTTTTTGTTGTGTTTGTTATTGTTAGGAGAAGGTTCTTATGAAAAAAAATATAAGAAAAATAAAAATTGGTACCTTACCTACATAGGTAGGTAGGTTAGGGTAGGTAGGTTAGGGTAGGTAGGGTAGGGTAGGTAGGGTAGGGTAGGTAGGGTAGCATAGGTAGGGTAGGGTAGGTAGGTTAGGGTAGGTAGGGTAGGTAGGGTAGGTAGGGTAGGTAGGGTAGGGTAGGTAGGGTAGCATAGGTAGGGTAGGGTAGGTAGGTTAGGGTAGGTAGGGTAGGGTAGGGTAGGTAGGGTAGGTAGGGTAGCATAGGTAGGGTAGGTAGGGTAGGGTAGGTAGGGTAGGGTAGGTAGGGTAGGGTAGGTAGGGTAGGGTAGGTAGGGTAGGGTAGGTGAATGTTTGGTGTTTTTATGGGAAAACAGAGTTTGCCGGGTCAGCTAGTATACTTAAAAAATACTTCTATTAGCCAATTATAAACTGAATTTAAAAAAGACCTTCCGTTTCGTCTTCGGCCAAAGGCAGTGATGATAATTGATTAGTCGGCTTCGGTCAGAAATGGGCCTTCGGTCGGACACTAGCTAATATCAACAACTAATGACTCTATATTGCACTATTATCTATGATTTATTGAACGTTATTTCTCGGTAAGAGGTGAGACGGGTTTTTATCGAGTTATCGGTCTCTGGACATGTTAATTTGCGGTTTTCTCGTGACTACCTACTGTACTGGTTGATGTTTTAGCATATTCAAAGAAATGCAAGTTGTATTTAACGATGACAACGGGACAGTTTGCGTCCCTGACACAAAATTGCAGTCCGCAAAAAAGACGTACTTACTCCACATTGGGCACCCGTTTTAACGGCATCTAAGGTATTCCACATACGGCACCTATCGATATTTTTCGCAGGTGCAAACTGTGGAATTATTTAAAATTTTATTCCACATTTGGCACCTTGGCACGTTTATTTTTTTAGGACGTCAAAATCAAAAGTTCGATTAAAATCAATAGAGAGTTTAATAACATGATAAAAATATAATTCTCTCTTTTAATTTTTTAGTTAGACGTTGAACATTATAAGCATTTATACCCAAACCACCAGGAGGCCAGAATCATGAAGAAGTACTTGCGGGCCTAGAATCATAAGCGGTAGAGACTAACTGAGTACCGTATGTGGAATCATTTGGCACCTGCGAAAAATATCGATAGGTGCCGTATGTGGAATACCTCAGGTGCCATTCACTCAGGTGCTGTTAAAGCGGGTGCCTAATGTGGAATACGTCGCAAATTATTAGGGCCTCCAGACCTTTCCATTATTTTTCTTTTTTGCATGTTTATTGTTGCATTGTCAAACTTTTATGTAACATACCTACTCGTACATCTTGATAACCACACCCACAAAGACATGAAGCTTATTGCTCACCCATTACATATCAACATAGGAATTAAGACACTTGTGATCTTGAACTTTAAATACGGATTTGCCCGAAGTATTTCCTTTCTCTCCTACAAATCACGACTAATGTATATCAGATGGACTGACTTAGGTAATTCTCATACGTAATTACTTCCGTGGTAGGTACTGTTTTGTTATTAGAATAGGTCAGTATCGAAGAGGTTTATATAAGTAACTAGGTACACACAAGAAATATGTGTTTCCGCATTGATGATATTATACATCCATTACTTTATTAATTATTTATTCCATGTTTATTCCCTGAATAGGTACATGTGATATTATGAAGATTTGATGATTAGAGGTTAACTTGGGATTTAATTATTCTGCGTCAATGGCTGTTGAAGTTAAGAGACGCAGTTCTAAATAAGAAATACAGTCAGGAAAGACAATAAAAAAATGTGAACATAAAATCTTTCAAAATTTAACCTATGTTAGGTTCAAATGCATTTTTCGCAGACGACGAGGCCCAGAAAAATATGATTTATATTAATGTTTAAAAATAAATACCAGATACCCGATATCTTACTAATATTACAAATGCGATAGTTTGGATGTGTGGATGTATGCTCAATCACGCCAGAACGGCTGAACGGATCTGGATGAAAATTGGCACAGAGATCTGTCTAGAATAGCAAATAGGCTACTTTTCATCCCAGCATAATGTTTCCCTGGGATAAAACACTTCACGCGGGCTAAGCCGCTGGCAGAAGCTAGTATTCCATAAAAATCATGCATAACCATCAATCTAAACGACTTTATATTCGCATTAAAGTCAAGTAGGTATCTTACAAACCACACCGTGTTGTTAAAACCTACAGAACAACCTTCAATGACCTTGACCCTGACATTTAAGTCCATAACGTTTCGACAAAAAATAATTTGCATCTCTCGATGACTCGACAAGTGACGTCATCTCAGAACAATGGTTAGTTACTATAATAGGCAATCATAATAGCTTATATTATAAAACAGTTTAACAAGCGGAAATTCTTAGAAATGGGAAAAAAATAACTCATGATATTTTATGAGATAAACACACACGGATCTTCCTTGAAAATGTGGGGTATTTGGAAAAACCGTGCGTGAAATATTTGGTGATCTAACTGAAGTTCTTGGTAGCAATTTTAAAATTGTTACCACATGGCACGTATATCGGTGACTAGAATACAGATTTTGTTAATAGTGACACTAATTATTGTAAAAGCATTGTACAAACATTTCATAAACATCATGAGACTTATATGTTCCAATGATGAGAAACAGGCCGCCTCACTGTGAGAAAGAGAATGGGCCTTACTTAATCCACCACGCGGACCCAGCACGGATTGGTGGACGTCACATGTCTTCGAATTGTAAATATAATAATAAAACTAAAGGGCCAAGCAAAATAAACAAATCATACATCTTCGAACATGACAAGGCCCAGCTATGGCCGCAAGAATCACCTTGACCTTAAACAGGACTTATCACTTATTTACTGCGGCCACATTACCATAGCCATACATTTACATAACCAGCCATACATTTTGTCATCATCACATATAAAGGTATGACACTTTGGATCTGGGTTTTTCACACTACTATTAAAAAGTTTATTGATTTAAGTTTATGTTCTAATTTCAAAAAAGTTCGCGTGTCAATATAAAACTTTATGGTCGATTGTCCTTTTTTCTCGCTTTCTTTTTCCGATGACACTTTCAATTTGCTTTTTTTTTGGCAGAGGTTTTCATAAAATAACATAAAAAAATTAGTAACTACCAGCTAAACATATGCTAAAATAAAAGTTGATGCAAAATTCAGGATTTTAATCAAAATTTTGAGTACATATTAATTTGTAATTTTATATGATTGCAGTTTTTCAAGCACATTTTAACACCGCTTATAATTCTTAAGCAATTTCTACTACCTTTTACAAAACATAGACTAATGATGTTTTCCTAACTTCCAGCTCACTTACAAGGAGTGGCGCAGCCACAGGCTCAGCCCGTGACAGAAGTATGCCTGGGCTGCATCTGTCAGGCCGTGTCTGGCTGCAAACAGGGCCAACAGTGCGAGGGCGACCACTGCGGTCTGTTCCACATCACCTGGGCCTACTGGGCTGATGCCGGCAAGCCTACCTTGAGGGGGCAGTCCCCTGATGCGCCTGATGGTAAGTGCTTCGGCAGTTTATGTAGCCATAGCGCCTCAATTTTATGAGGCGCTATCTGTAAAGCCAGCGCGCGGATCGACGCCGAGCAAACGATTCTTGCCACTCCGAGCCCATCCAGACTACAAATTATACATTTTCAGTTAAGTTAAAGTATTTTTCGGATTTCCCATTATGTTAGATTCACATGTTCTGTTAGATGTATTTATATTAGACTCGAAGGCTAATAAATTTCAAAATTGAAAATTTACCAAAAACTGCATGCTCTAGTGTAGATATGCCTAAGAGAGAACTGTCAAAGCAAATTATTAGAAGACATCCGGAATGTTTCCAACTGGTCATTTATTCATAAATCTCTTTTATTAATTTGCACGCTTGACACAGTAATGTTATCTATTACAATAAATTACATAAGTGATAGATAAATATGTTAATTATACCAATTATGTAAAGATAATAAACTTGTTTGTTCAAACTGACCGGCCTTGGTTTAAGTAGTTGATGATTTTATGATGATCTTATCAAGTGTTAAGAGACAGCCATTGAATAAAATTCGATTTTATAATATTTGCCAAACAAATCGTTATTTAAGAATCTCACCACTTGTATGTCGAAAGTAGAGATAAGTAAGAGAAGAAATATTTAAGATGATACAAAAGCTTTCAGAAAGATTTATACATATATTTTGGTGACTGGATGAACAAACAAAAGTCTTAGGAAATACCAAACGATCGTTTATCTTTTGTAACTGCAAGCACTCAGAATCTAGTGAAAGAATAGGTCGGGCAAGTGGCAACTAATCTTATCTCAGATTTTGGAGATCACCAGTCTTAGTAATGACCACGATAATATGAACTGGCTGACTGGTCTTAGCATCTTTTTAAAGCCGGCCTTCATAAAGTGCCCAATGTGACTGATTAGTAATTACATAATGTATGTGTATAGTTACATAATTAATTTGTTTGCCATCGTTTTCCAGCGTTCCCGAGCTGCACAAATGACCCGTACTGCGCCGCCCAGACTGTCCAAGGATACATGAACAAGTTCGCTCAGGTAAGCCAAACATAAATAAATTACATAATAAGCGCGCTGAGCGTGCCCATAATATACCGAAAGAGACTCTCTTCTCGACAACTTAGGGCCGATTTCACCGATGAAACTAATCGTGATAAATCGACACGAGTCGGAAATCATCTTACGTACGTGTAACATACAACATTTTACTATGCATTGTGCGAGGAAATAAAAAAAAATATTTGAACCAAGCAAGAAATTAATAAAATGGCGGGCTTATTCAAGCGCTCTCAGCACATCCACAGATTAACTAATAGTTCCTCGGGCATATCTACTGCGCATGTGCAAGTAGCTTTCACGTCGAAACGCAAAAAGGCACGAGAAAATTATACGTTCTGCCAAACATTTAATGAATATTTAAAATTAATTTATTGATCAAAATCAAAGTCTAGAGTAATTAAAAACGCCTTTAATGAAGTATTAGTTTTATTTTACCTTTTATATGAATGATAATCTGTACTTAACTAATTTGTAAAACTTTTCTGAAATAATAAAAACTCGGGCTGACGTTGGCGTTAAAAATAAAAAAAATACAGGAAAGTAAAAAACACTAATGAAAAAAAGTGAGACTTTCCGCACAGTTTGGCTGCTTGGAAAACGCTCTTTTCGAAGACATGCATTGTAAACATATTTACTCGTTTGACATTCAATTTATTCATTCATTTATTCTTGTGCTACTTTTTTGCAATCTTCCATACAAATAGAACATAAAATCGTAGGCGTAACATGTTCCATACAAATCTGTTGACATTGCGTGGCCATTTGCATATCGAGACGAAATGACATCACCCGAAAAACTTGGAGGACCACCACGAACAATGATAGCGTTAAAATTACTCATGCATTATGTTAAGTCTAGTCGTGACTGAACTCTGATGACTCCTAGATACAATGGGCTGTTTAAAAGGTAATCTTTCTGTCGGTGGGTTGTTCTACCGTAGTTGCCAAGCTAGTCACTATGGTACTCGGAATCATTGGTACCAAGATATTCTTCAGAGCGAAATCTGAGTATACAGTGGTCAATCACAGTGGTCAAAGTGATAGTAAAGAAATACTTTCTTGAAATAGTTCTACTTTTAGGTTTTTCCAGCGGATTCCCTTCCGAGCGTATCCTACAGGAACCGTGCCGCGCGCGCGCGTGCGTCCGCTTTTTTTTTTTGACTGCACTGGGCTATGGCTCTCAGCGATAGTATAGCTCTATATTAGTGAAATAATTTTCATGATCGGATCAGTACCAGAACTGCCAGAGATTAATTATAATTAACAAACAGATTATTTAATTTCTGTATAATATGATTTTTGGAAAGGCATCCGAAACGGGTTTAGAACAATCATAGTCATGGCGAAAAGTTGATAATTGAATTAGCCATTTAGATGTATGGAACATCAAAGGTATGTCATATGTGCATAGAATGTAATAGAAACCATTTTATTCGACTTATACCTACACAATAAAACAGCAACAAACACAAATAAAGAGAAGAAAATTGTTGAAAATAATAGACGTATTCCACATTGGGCACCCGTAACGGCAACTGAGGTATTCAAGATATGGCACCAATCGATATTAATTTTCACAGGTGCCTTTAGTGGAATAATTTTTATATTACTTTTATTCCACATTTGGCACCTACGACTCAATAGGTACTAGAGTTGGGATGTTTATTTTATTTAAGACGTCAAAATCAAACATTTTATTAAAATCGGTAGAGAGTAATAACATGATAAAAATATAAATTCCTCTTTTACTTTTTTAGTTAGATGTTGAACATTATCCTCCTAAAAATAATAAACGTCCCAACACTAGTACCTAATGATCCGTAGGTGCCAATAGTGGAATAAAATTTTATATTATATATTACTCCACTAATGGCACCTGCGAAAAATATCTATATGTGCCGTATGTGGAATAAATCAGGTGCCATTCACTCAGGTGCCATTAAAGAGGGTGCCCAATGTGACATACGTCAAAAAATACAATACAATGAATAGAAATGAAGATGCAAAAGTGTTATTTCATAAGTAAGTGTTGTGTAAACAGTAACAGTGTCAGCGTTAGTAGCAACTAACGCAACTTCCTGAATGAACCTTTATGACAGTAGTCATAAAGGTTCATTCAAACGTCAAGTGATAATTAAGTTACAGCCATTATAACATTGTCACTGTAATAACTAGCCAGAGATGCAGTGTCACTGACCACGTCTAAGCTATGTGTCACTGACCTAAAATAAGAGGTTCTTCTAACGTAGCATTACTAGATGTCACGAGTAAATAGATGCAAAGAAACAACTGCACAATTTTATAACATGCGCTATTAGGTCACACACTTTGGTCAGAAAAGTTTTATGATGCAACGTGGTCAAATCAAATAATAATCAGATCAAATAAAAAAAAAAGTCAACATCGTTGACCGAAATAAATATATCACTTTCACCATCTCATTGATAGTTGTCGTTTTAATACTATGATAGTCCAAAAATCGAAATCGAAATGTTTGCTCTCCCGAGTCCGACGACGCTGCGGCGGGTTCATGAACGAGTGCTATCGCGTGCCCGTGTTCCCGCCATAAGCGGCACAGGAGGACACCGTGGAGTTTTAGTGGGTTGGAGGCCCACATAACTGCACTATCTCCCCGTGGTAATGCAGCATGCATAGCACTTCGCGAGAATCTGATCTCTCTCTTCTATTATTGGACTTGAAGACCCACACCCTTCTGATCTTGAATCCCTTGTGACCTTATCTAAATAAACAAAACTTAATTTATTAATTAACCTGTTAAACAATGGTCTACTATAAATAGAAGCCATAAGTGGTCAGCGGTTTTCATTAGAGCACTTCTAATATTGGGCTAATTTTAGATATTCTATAAATTGAATCCCGTATTAGCAAGTCACCAGATTCGCAACTCAACAGATTTTGTACTATGCAACACATAACTAATATAACTTTCAAATAAATTATGTACTTCTATTTTACTGATACAATCTGATGACATAAACTGATAAAATCGATTCAAATGCATAAGATGTCGGCTTAAATTGCTGACAGACGTCCTCATTTCCTTTATTTTCTTTCTGTACATTATTATGAAGTATTGTGACACTGATATACCACCATACTGACAAACAAAGAAGGATATATACGATATATATATCTATTATACTGTTTATCTTCATAAGCACAAGAAACCTCAAAAATTGCTTAAAATTGCTCTCTCAACAGTAGCCTAGTGTACAAAAACAACTATTAATGAATATAATAAAATATAGGGGCGCAGTGTCCATCCTTCTGATTCAGTTTAGTATAATTTGGTTCAGTTTGGTCCAATATTGGGGGAGGAAACAGGCGAGAGCTAAATCTCGAATTATTTACTCAGGTTATACAGTGGGATTTCTGCGATCGAATTTCCTCTGAAGCAAATGTTGGCCATACCTCTAGCAGCGACACCCAGGTTGCTCTATGCTCTGTGGCTGACCTCACCATGCAACGTAACCCTTTTCTAACATCTCCGTATCTCTCTTCCCCAGGACTGCAACGGCGACGGTCGCGTCGACTGCTACGATTACATGGCGATCCACAAGAAGGGTGGATACGGGTGCGTGGGAGACCTGCCCTTCCAATACGTCAGTGTCTTCAACCAGTGCGTCGCTGCTGTGGCCCAGAACCAACACTATGGACGTTAAAGAGAACAGATGATAAGGCTCTAAAGAGACTGGATGGGCTAGCGGTGGATATGAGGCGAGAGGTTCTAGTTACCATTGAACAGTCAATCTTGAGCACGATTGCAAGAGTTAAAATTGTGTGTCTGTAGTCTTTTCTAGACCGAATACCGTTGCTTTTAACTGTAACTTTTAAGTGTCTTGTAGTACTTTTAATAATTTTTTCGATGCGGCCAAAGCGAAATCATCAAGATATATTTGGCTAGTTACAACAAGACTACACAAAAACAAAGACACATCATGGGGGTGACCATAAGCTCTTAAAGCAAGATTATTTTGAGTGTGCATAAGAGACAGATGTATGTGACTTGTATACATATGTCCCTTTTTTGCAGTCGAACTATGATAGTTTTGACACATCAGGGTAGGGGGGCAGTGTATTTCGACAAATTGTGATCTAGATTGACTGCGGTAGCGTTAGCCGAGTGAATTTGGCAGGCCGGACGAATCAGTGTCAAGTGCATTAACTGCTTTGAGACTTTAAAGTTCAACCGTCTTCTTATTCCTTGCAGCATATACTTCGGTAGCCTATCTGATGATTCTCTAAAGCATAAGTGGAGCAATAACGTATTTGTTCGTAAACGATTGGAACTTTAGTTTTAACCGAAAGGAACAAAAATATATTTATACTTTTCTAATAAAAAAAACAATAAAATCGAACTAGTCTTTAGGATTATATTCTGTTTTTTATTTCTTCTGACTCTCCTACCCTTTTATGAACAAAAACTAACTACTTGAGTGATCTTGATCTAAATATGGAAGCGCTTGGGTTTGGTTCGATTCCGAAACCATGAACAGTAAACGAATAAATGTCATCATCTGCCTTGCCTTTTTCCAAATATGTTGGGGTCCAAGGGCGTCGACAAGGGGGGTTTGGGGTGGGCAGCTGCCCCCCCCTAGAGATTCTAAAAAAGTTGCCAAATGTAAAGCAACCACAGTCCTAAGTCTTTGACTTGACTTGCTTGATTGATCATTCCTGTACGTCGAAACTCGAATGAATACATATAAACCAAACCCAACAGATCGAACTGTTGTTGATATCCTAAAATAGGCGAAAACCTTCTTTCCCGACACGGAAAAGCGTTGAAAATTTTGATCACTCTTCCGTGTACTGTTTTTGTATGATTTACTACTGCGCAGACATTGCAGCCAACTTCGGGACGGCCAAGAAGTTTGGCGCCCAAAAACCGCCATTTTCCTATTTTCCAATTTTCATGTAGCCAGTGACACTCGCGGGGTTAAGACGAATCGATTGACGTAAGATCCATCAAAATCGGACCACGCGTTTGGTCTCTAGAACGCCACATAGGAACAAACATACATACATACATACATACATACATAGACTGATAAACACATTACCCTCCTTCGGCAGTCGGGTAAAAATACAGTCAGGTTTGTGTGGCCTGTACTGTACAGATGCAGTGTTACCAATGCCAACTTTAAAGATTGACATATTTGCGCCATTTTGCCTATGAAAGCTATCGAGCGCTATTTTCTGCAGAACGCATTAATAAGACGAGCGCTAATCCTTCCGACAAACTGTCACGCAGTTTGGCAGGTTTATGATGTATGTACAAATATTTGGTCCAAAATAAAAGTTTTTTTTTTAAGCTCTCTAAATGTATTTATGTTCAAATGTATTTGAAACACTAACTATAGTTACAAAATAGCGTCAGGTATTTAAAATACCAATTCCAATCTACATTTTTTTTTAATTATTTGTATTTCAATTACGTATTTTAATCACAAGTAATTCAAATACTGTCCAACCGTGACAGTACATATTATAAGTAGTCCTCTGCCTAACTCTACCTTAGTTTTGGAAAGTAATCTTCAGGTGATGTAACAGGATATTCGTGAAATATCTGGAGACAAAGACCAAGAGCCAAATGCTTGTTTTAACTATCCAATATGGGACTGTTCCTTCCTCCAGTCCCAAAGTTCATTACTACCGTTAATAAGCAATTACGTAGTAAAATGACTTGCTGTCGGTTAATGCAGCCATCCTGTTTGTTCAACGAAGGGGAAGCAATTAATGGACGTATATAAAGGTTGTTCCCAATTTCTGGAGACAGTAGTAGTGCATCAGTTGAGTGTGAAGGGTAAGAATCATTTTATTCTTAATTATTTATTGTACACCAAAACATCACATTTAAACAGAGTGAAAACAAAATTCATGTTGTACAAAGGTTTAGCTCCAAATGCAGTTTTAATCCAGCAAACCTTAATTAATATTTATCTATATATTTTTTATCTACTTTGGTTTTTTCATCTGGAATCTTTACAACGACTCACCGGTCGATTCGATTTATCGATCGACATATTTATTTATTTAACCATTAATGTACAAACACATAATAAATAGACAAGAAGAAGGAACAGAAAATAGGTGTGTGGGTAATAAAATGTGTTGCATTAAACGCCCTATGCTAGAGCAGTGGTGGCCCAGTGGTATCGGCTGCGACTTACAAGTTGTAGGTCGTGGGTTCGAGCCCAGGCAGGCGCTTCACTTTGTGTAAAATATTTCATCATCACTGCTCTCAAAACGATGAAGGAAAATATCGTGAGGAAACCGGCATGTCCTAGAACCAAAAATTTGAAGACATGTGACATCCACCAACCCGCACTAGGCCCGCGTGGTGGATTACGGCCCATTCCCTCTCACAGAGAGGAGGCCTGTGTCCCAGCAGTGGGAATATTAATAGGCTGATGATGTGATGTGATGATGTGAAACGCCCTATGCATTATTTTCGTGTACTTTTGACATGAACTTACGCCTCACGTGATCTAAAACTGCTATAGAATAGCATTATAAATATTTGTTTGTATTTGTCGGTAAGACACATTCTGCCTAGCCATTTCCCAACTATATTGGGTTCGGCTTCCAGTCTAACCGGATTCAGGTGAGAGTACCAGTGTTTTACATGGAGCGACTGCCTATCTGACCTAAGACTGATAGGCAGTATCATACCTATCGGTAAGACCCATTGTTCCCATAAAATTAAGTTTTAGGTGGATTAAATCAAAATCAAATAGTTTATTTCAAACAAACCTTAGAGGTACTTTTGAATTGCCAAACAAAAAAAAAGAGGTGATTCTAGTTGCAAATTCGCAAGCGTCAGTAACTCAGTAGGTCTCAATGGAGAAGAATTTGCAAGAAGCTCCACGGACACTCTTTTCCATCAGTTTTAATTACAAGTATTTGGTTACATCATTATTATTGAAAAAATACATTTAAGTGAGAACGATGTAAAAGCGTCTAGAGCACCAAACAATTAAATAAAATACAATAACAGGCCGATACAATAAAGTATATTCCAATAATTGTCCACTATCAATAGGAATAATAACTGTAATGTCTTAACATAAACCTCGAACTAGCAAACAAATGTTTAACACACAACAACCAAACGAATGGGCGATTGCAGTTTGTTACTTTTAGTACATAGGAGGACTCTGACTGTATACTTTATGAAGACAGCAAATTTTTCACAAACAACTATTTGTGCTTTAGGCTAAAGGTACCTAGTACCTCCTATATATTTGTAAAATAGTCTAAATCATGAAACTTTAGAGCAATATAAAGCTAAGCCAAGTTTCTCCAGCAATATTTTTGAACCTTTTAACATCTTAGGCGGAAATAGAAATAAAAACCAGCATAGTGCGAGTCTGACTCGCGCTTGTACGGACTTCCGTATAAATAGCTACATTAACCAAAATAAATAAGTTACATTACTAACGGTCATAAACAATGAAAGCACCGAACATTGGCCTAACATGCTAGTATTAGGGTTCCGTACCCAAAGGGTAAAAACGGGACCCTATTAATGAGACTCCGCGGTCCATCTGTTTGTCTGTCTGTCTGTCTGTCACCAGGCTGTCTCTCATGAACCGTGGTAGCTAGACAGTTGAAATTTGCACAGATGACGTATTTCTGTTGCCGTTATAACAACAAATACTAAAAACAGAATAAAATAAATATTTAAGTGGGGCTCCCATACAAAAAACATGTTTTTTTGCCGTGCGCAAGTCCGACTCGCACTTGGCCGGTTTTTATATTATCTGTGCCCTAACAAAGGACAATGTTAACTTTGCCGTTCGAAAACGTTTGTATTTGTATTTATCAATATACAAAATTTTCACTATTCCAAGTACATTTTATAAGTTATAATGTGATTTTTTATTTCGTGGACTAAACTGACATTTGGGGGGTTGTCACTTTATCGTTACATTAAAATAGTGTCGTACCCTGACTATCCTGTGTGATCGAAAGTTAATCGAAAATCGAAGTAGATCGAAAATGAAACTATTTCACGGCATAAAAAAATAATGTTTAGAAACTAGCGGCCCATATTTAGTTTCTACTCATTTATGTCAGACTTAATTTAATCGATTATATTTATTTTATTGTTGATTTCATAATTAACACAATAAAAGTTAATGTACTTACTATGTGTATGAATACTGTTATATTTAAATATATTACGTTTATATTCATAAAACATTTATTTACACCAATTAGTAAAAAATAAATTCAGGAGTCATGTCACATCGATTCGATGAATCACATAAGATTGAGCCTTACCTACAACACTATGCTCCGCGCTTGCAACATTTAAAAAAAATAAGGTCAATAGCAGCTGTCAGTTTAGTCCACGAAATTAAAAATCACAGATTAGTCGGCTATTACTCGTAAACTTGACTAGCTAAGTAGGCTTAACTTGTAAAGCCGGCGTTACTTGTAGCTGTGATCATTTTCCTTTTAATTTCGTTATATATATTACTGACGTGATTTTTGCAAATATCCAAAAGCAACCATTTAGCTGGCAGGGGGAGACACTTGACTCTAACAAAAATTTGCCATTTAAAGCTTAATTTTACGCAAACGGATTTGTATCGAAACATGGTTTTCATAGACCCGTAATATTTTTAAACAGACAGACGAGAAAAAAAAACTTTTTCTCAAACATGCTTGGAAACGTGAACATTATTTTGACAACCTTCTTCGAGATAAATCGAAATTGCTGTACTGGCCAAATACATGCGAGCAGCGGCCGGCAAAAGTTGTATGAAAATCCATATCTGTCGTGTCTAGCGGCCAGATAAATTACATAGTAAACTCATATCTGTCGTGTTATTTAAAAATGGAACGATCTTTTACTCCAAAACATGGCAACCAAGGAGGTAACTTATCAAAGGTTTTATTTAAATTTCGAACTGGCTTGCAAATAGAACGCTGTTTATTGAAAAAAAAAAACAAAAGAACAATTATTGTTGTTCGTCATTGATTTTGACAAAATGAGTTCAAGGTACTACTTTGTTTTAATTTCCGCGCATTATTTGAGAAAAGCACTATACAAGCCTTGGCCGCAACTAGGCATTGATGGACTTACGTATGTGTGCCTCAGCTTCGCCTCGGCCCACATTTACACGTTCGTCCATCAATGCCTGTTTTGCTGGCCGCTGCAGTAATGTACTATTACGTTTAAAGGAGGCAAGAAAAAAAAATATTTTATAATTTTATCCGCGTGAATATTATGTATATCCATGCTTTCTAGTGCTAAGAGTCTCTGAGCTAAGCTACGGACGGACGTACAGACGGACATGGCGAAACTATAAGGCTCGGGTTGACTACGGTACCCTAAAAACCCTCTGCTTTACTAAAACCACCTAAACATTTTCCTGTAGCATCAAAATGAAGTTCATCTGTGCCCTGATGGTATGCATCCTGGCGATGGCGTCTGCTGAGGAAGAGCATCCTCGCGGCAAGCTGATACAGGTGTGCGGGGCTGAGCTCTCCAGGGCTATGAAGCGTGTCTGCGAAGATGGAGACCTGGACTTCTTCAACCTTCAACATGTGCAGCGTAAGTTTATTTGTTGTACTATATTGCAGTCGGCTTCCAGTCTAACCGGATGTAGTAGAGACTAGCATTTTCTCGGAGGAATATCGCTATGTTAAGGGTACACTAGTCGACGGCACGAACTATTTTGTGCGCGAGGTTAAAATGCGTGCTATATCAACCGACAACACGTGCGGAAAAGATAGATGCTGTTATGAGCAGTAAGAAGATAGTACGCGTACGAATACACACTTTTGCAAATTTGTAGCGAAATGGATGATGATTTAGAACGAAAACGACCGCGCGAAATTTTATAAACAGACCTTTGGGAGTCTGGATATCATGAAAAAACGACTGAATGTATCTGTTCAAAATAAAATTATTTGCATTGTTGAACTACTAATCTATCCCTGTATGGAGGCCGTTTTTCAATTTTCCTTCTTCTTATGGTACTTATTTGCGCCCAAAGATGCGTTAAAATTAGTTTTGAAATATGGAACTTTCGATGCTCATAACTTTAAAGTATTTTTTTTTTTACTTTTTTGCTTCCATACAGGGCTAGATAATGATGAGACAAATTGATATCATTTTTTATTTTGAACGTACATCGTCAAACAGTGGAGTAAAAGCCAGACTAGGTTTGTATGGAAGAATTTTCGACTAGTGTAGCCTTAAGTTTGTCACCCATCCGCGTACAAACCTCGGCAAGCGTTACTTAACCTTGAAGACTCCATCTTATAGCAGGGATACAGCTAATATATACTTTCCAAAGAAATTTATCAAATGAAATTATTGTCCCCAGATCATCACCAACACGACCACGATCACCAGCACAACCATCACCACCACGAGCGGAAGGGACAGGCCACGAAGAGAGATACCACCACCTCCTTGGCAGACCTGTGCTGCGCCAAGCCGTGTCATGTCAAGGACTTTGTCAGCTACTGTCCTTAGACCATTATGGAAGAGATCATTGTTCTATCCTTTCTTACGTTACAAATTGACTTTATAACTTTTTTATGCTCTCAAAGAAATGTGGAATTCTTCGTGAGGAATTTATTAACAGAAATAAAATATTGAATGTATTTTCATATGTCATTCATATGTGTATATTGTCTCCTATGTCATTCTTTGAGTACTTCGACAGGCAAGCTTTGAAAATCTTTATCCCCGTGGACCACCCCACAGGACCCTTTTTCGCGATTAAAAGATAGCCTCAGGAATAACGTAGCTTTCTATTGGTGAAAGATTTTTTTAAATCAGTCCAGTAGTTTCGGTGCCTTTTCGGTACAAACAAACAAAAAAATCTTTCTTCTTTATAATATTATATAGTATATATTACCTAAGCACAATGAACCCATTGTATGACGAAATGTACATCCATCAACATGATCACCAACACAGACAATATTTTTGATTGGGATTTCAGCTTTAAATATTTATGGTGGAAAGTGTAACATGGCCTATTCTGTAATGGATAACAATGGCATGCTTTTAGGACGCTAAAAAGATCTGGAGAACTGGCAGATACACGAAGTCTAGTTCGCGGGGTTGCTTCTTCTTCTTTCACATCGATAAATTCAAATTATAGTATCAACTTTTTCGACTTGAGCTACCTATTTGATCATTTGCCACGTTCGATTTCAGCAGGTGGTTGCTGAGATAGATAAGTAGATAAAACTTAGATTCAGAAACTTAATACCCGAGATAACAAATTAGCTAGTTATAATTGAATATACAAAGTACGTACAAGTAATATATAAAACAGGATATGGAAACTAGACCTCAGCTCACGGATGTCACCTTTAAATTCCACTTACTATGAATAATTCAATCTACTCGTGACACATTGGAGGAACCATCGTAAGAAGTTAGACACGATCTTAAACCTATTTAGACTAATGTAGATCGGACGCAGACTATTAGCAAAGGAGAGGGCTATGCTCGGAGTTTCCTTGCGTGATCGAATCAGAAATGTAGAGATCCGCAAGAGAACCTTAGCCCGAAGAATTGCCAAACTTAAGAGGCAGTGGGCAGGGCACATTGCTCGCAGATTGGATGACCGATGGGGTAGAAAGGTTCTGGAGTGGCGACCGCGAACCGGAAGACGTTGCGTTGGAAGGCCTCCCACCAGGTGGAGTGATGACCTGGTGAATGTTGCGTGGATTCGCTGGATGCGGGACGCACGGGACCGATCAATGTGGCGACGCTTATGTCCAGCAGTGGACGTCTTTCGGCTGATATGATGATGATGACTGATCCAACTAAGATCTTTTGTTAAACTATCGAAACTATCGCTGAAAATCATAGACTGATCAATGCACAGTTCCCGTGGGATAGCAGAACTTTTACGTGTTTTCAAATATATTTAATTTTGTTTTTCTGAGATTATGAAGTTATTGTTATTGATTTTATTATAATTTTGTGCTCCATTTGCATTAGTGCAATTGCTGCAAGGCATTCCAGTGCGAGGATAAACTAATAAATTAATAAATAATGTTTTAGTTACTTGACAAATCTATATATATAAAATGCTTTGTCCTGAATGACTGACTGACGGATCAACGCACAGCCCAAACCGCTGAACGTAGAGACCTGAAACTTGAAAGGTGTATTCTTTGTATGATGTAGGCATCCGATAAGAAAGGATTTTCCGAAATTTTTCCCCCCAGGGGGTTAAAAAGGGGGGCAAAGTTTGTATGAAAAATCTAATTCCTTCGCTAAGAACGGATTTTGCGACACGGCCGGATTTAGGGGTCTAAGGGCTCGCGCAAATTTGTATGAAAGTCCTTCATTTTTTGTGCTACAAACTTGAAATTTGACATGAAAGTAGTTTATATTTAGTAGATGTCAGCTAAGAACGGATTTTGCGACAGGGCCGGATTAAGGCGGTTTAAGGGCTCTGGCATATTTGTATGAATGTCCGGATGTCTTTTTGTACTACTGTCCCGAAATTAAGCAAGTCTAGAGTTTATGAGTAGGAGGCATAAGCTAAGAAAGAATTTTGTGATACACTATATTTTTTTTCTAATTCGTGCTTTAAAAAATGATGCTTAGTGTGATAGGTATTTTCTGTTGACTGAAATATAAAAATAGTTTGCGTTAAACATCATTAAACTTTATATCTTCTTAACCACGCGGACGAAGTCGCGGGCAACAGCTAGTCTTATATACAATCTTATTATCATAATCATAGTCTATAGTTTCCATTCAAATGCACGGTCTACCGCATTAGTAAAGTTGATCTCTGACAAACATAGGCCTCCTTCAAAACAAAGCAAAATACTTCTATAAATAAGATGGACATTCCTAAAAACAAACCTGATCTCAAAGATAGCAAACAGCGATGATTCACCAGAACAATGCGATGTTTTTTACCAAAACTTTTTTAGACACGATTCCGTGAATCAACTTGCGTACATTACCTTTGTAACTTAATAGCTTAGAACATCCGTAATGAGTATACTACAATATATATTATGTTGTAGTTTTAATACATTACAACGTTATTGTAGAATGTACTTTGGTGATAGAAAGATGTGTGCAGTAATAATTTGAAAAGTGATTGAAGAAAATGCGGTTACATATCTTTTTCGTGACTATACTTGGATTTTTTTGTTTTCTTTCGGCTGTGTTTGGTAAGTAATTTCTTATTTTTAATTGTATTTCTTTCATAAATGCCTATTAATGAATTTAGTAAGATTAATTTATTGAAGCTCTATTCTATTTCTCTGAAAATTAATACATACTGTTCAGTTTATTTTTGTCCGTGTATGTGGAAAATTTTAGAAATACTTGCGAATAATTTCACATGTGGCCCTAACGTCATGCTTTTATAGAGGTTAAAGGGTTATTAAATGATAATAATACCATAATGTTATTATTATAGCTTTATTGATGTGTTTTAATTCAATCTTTGTGCTACACGCTCTGCGTTGCCTTGCGTAGTAATGAATGATAAGTTGGTAACAGTTGGTAGGTTCCCATTGTGTGGTTACTTTTCAACAATCAAGGAGTATGTTATCTAAGGTGGGTCCGACATAGGAAAAACTGCACTCGCAAAGAGCAAGGTGACTGAATCACTTATAATTTTAGATAGGTACATTTAAATTGATAATTTTATTTATTTTGATGCATTAATAAAAAAAACTTTTTAACAAGAAAATACTACCGACTTCCAAATAAGAAAACTACAAGTGAAAAAGAATTTTTTGTAAAAATGATTTTTTATTTTTCACTTTTTAGTTGTACGTACCTAATAGGCAATTATAAGTAATGTTTTTTTTATTATTATAGTTAGACTCGAGCTTGACCACTATCTCACCTGATGGTAAGCGATGATGTGGAGGTCAAGGTACCTATATTTCTATGGTACCTATAATGCCAGAATATATTACCCGCATATCATAAAACTGAACATAACCGGTGAAATGAGAGTGTACCAAGGTGAAATGTACCTGCGGACCCCTTTAGAGCGTACTGGTGTGTTGTTATGTTATGAAATGGTACAGTAGTAACAGACATGTGATTGCAGCAAGCCCGAGATTTGCCGTTATTTCTTCAGATTCAGATATATTTATTTGCTTAAACATGTGTTATACATACAACAAATAATAATAAGTGCATGTAGGATAACAATAAAACAAATGGCACAAATATGTTCCCCAAAATACGGCGTGCAAATCTTGAATTAATTAATTAATACAATAATAATCAATTCAAGATAGATTTAAATGAGTTCTGTTGTATATCGCCGAAGTTCTTCATCAGATCTTCAGCAAATTAAGATGGAACCAATTTCGGAATTTTCAAAATCGGTCCACAATGGACGGAGATATTGGTGAACATAAAAAAAGAAACATAAAGCCGAACATAGAACCTCAACCTTTTTGGTAAGTCGATTAAAAAGAATACAATCTCATGTCAATCAATTACTTAAAGTAATTATTTATTTCGACTTTTTGTATCTATAGGTGCCTGATTTGTACCCACAAAAAACCAGGTACCTAACAGCAAACTGGTCCTACCTGCCCGTAGTTTCACCCTTCATCATAGTTTTTTGTATCTGTAATTGTCGATATATTGATATATATATTGTATTTGTCGTAAGATCAAGGACTCTAAATACCTAAGCCTTTGTAGGGATTCTTGAGATCCACAAAAGCTAAGGGACCTTTCTGATGGGTGATATCGTGCATATATCATCATGAAATCAGTTTTTTTATATTTTAGTAGGAAGTGTCATTGTTGTACTTTTAACTATTTCTACGTAATTTGTATTAATAATTATTTATTACACTTGGTATTTACTGAATTTTATGTCTATTTGTTTTGTTAAATTTTGATGAGAAAATGATGTCAAGTTTACTCACTTAACCAACCGAAAAGTTTTTAAATTGGTAAACTGGGCCAAAGGGGTATCGTGTTATCCTTAACTCGATTGTAGATGTAGAGGTGTTTTTTTTATTTTTTTTAGTTCGTCGCTGGTATTAGGTTAGCAAGAATAGTCAGGATCTGTAAATTTAAATAGACGAAAGTTTATCCACAAAAAAAAAGAATTTTGCCTATGGTCAGTATAGCAATATTTAGTATTTTGTATTAATATGAAAAAACTAGATAGGATTTTTAAAGTAATTTGGCTATGGGGGTCTGAGGTATCAGTGCATTTTGGAAAAGGGGTCTTTTGCCTAAAATAGTTTGGGAATCACTGGTCTAGAGCAAGAGGTCCTGGGTGCGATTCGCGGGTCGGGAAGTGTTATTGGGTTTTCCATCTGGAATTTCTCAGAAGCAGCCCTGAGTTCGCATTTGTGCCCGGTTGATGGAAATTACATTTATTTTTATTAATTAAAAATACTTACAATCAATCTGCCTAGCCTTTTCCCAACTACGTCGGAGTCGGCTTCCAGTCTTACCGGATTCAGCTGAGTACCAGTGTTTTACATGGAGCGACTGCCTACCTGACCTCCACAACCCAGTAACTGGGTACCGCGGTACCCCTTAGCAAGACTGGTGTCAGATCTCGAGCTTCTGACTACCCGTAACGACTGTCAAAGATCTTCAAATGACAACCGGGACCAACGGCTTAACGTTTTTTCGAGGCACGGAGGAAACACGGTATGTTGAAATGGTCACCCATCCAGGGACCAACCTCGTTAAGCGTTGCTTAACCTTGATGATCCCTTTTTTGGACAGAGAGAACCTTTTCGAGCTTAGGTACACCCGTCCAGACCTGGCGGCTGGCATCACCCAGGAGTTTCTCTGCACACACCGCAATCCAATGGACGTGGCGTTTGCACTGAGTGAGATATACCCCGGTATATACTCCTCCAAGTCGTCGCTGTCGCGGGTCCACTCCCTGAAGGTGAAAGGTTACACAGGGGCGCAAATACCGAGCACTGCCCAAAACACCCTGTTCCTGGTTCATACGCAGGGGGAGAAAGCCTCTCTTGCGAGCCAGGGATTTGGGTCCGGTGAAGGGTCGCGCCTGCTAACCATACACGAGGCTCAGGTGTCGACCTACGACAGCGTCATCATCATCAACACCAAGTCCAGGAGGCTTCAGGTCCACGACAGCATCTCCCACGCGGTAGTGGCGATGTCCAGACATACAGTCAGTTGCGTCTATTACACCGACGACGCCGATGACGCCGCAGGACGCGTTGCTAAGAGGGCGATGGATGCGCCGACTAAAACGGTCGTCAACTACAATCTTAAGACGGCCATGCAGCATCGAGACGTAGTCGTCATAGAGGCCTTGCTCACGCTGGCGAAGTCCCTGGTCAGCAGACATCACCAAAACACCACCTAACAAGTCCCATCCAAAAACTCCAACCCAAACACATACCCAAACCATCACCCTGTCTAAACCCTGTAAAGCAAAATAATTATATATATATTTGTAAAGCTGCATGGTGGAGCGAGTCAGTCATACACACCTTAACGTCCTAACGACGGGGTTCTATAACCGGAACCGTCGGCCGGGACTGGTCTGCTCGCACTGCCATGCATCTTCCCCGATAGTGTACCAATAGATATAAGAAAACAAAATAGTAAATAACATAAGCAGTGTATCAATAGAAATAAGTAACAAAATAGTTAAAAACATTAATATAAGTAGTAAATAGAAACTAAAATTGTAATGCCCCTGAAACACAGGTGCTGTTACCTAGCTCAGGGGTCAGGGATTCACTCTTTTTTGTAAAAATTGAATGCTAATAAACTATTTATTATTTATTATTAATTTATTATTATTATTTATTTATATATTATTTAGTGAGGGATGAACTCACGTAGACTTAAGTTAGTTAAGTAAGCCCAAAAATAATGTCCGACGTAGGAGTCAGACAATTGTAACTTTAAAGAAAAAAATAACAAACAAATAATAAACTGTTTATATATCTATGCAATAAACACTATAAAAAAGATCGCGGAGTGCCACATGTCCGCGGTAGAATACTGAAATATAATAAAAATAAAAAATAAAACCTTGATGATCAACCAGTGCGGCTGTTATTATTTAGCCACTAGCTTATTCAATATACGTACATGGGACTTAACAAAACTGGTAAAATATGAGTGAACAGCCGTGAAGTTATGTTGTTGTAAAATCTAAGCTTCTGCGAGCTTTTGAGGTCACTGGCCAGGTGGCTATTACCACCTACCACCTATTATAATATACCACCTGCCATAGATTACGTGTGGGTGAACATCCACAGACAATGGGGGAGCAAAAAACCCAAAACAGTTTATCCAATCATTGTGCATTAAGATTTGTCATAGTATTCGCAAAAAAACTATTATACTGTTCAGAAAGCTTTTTGTTAGCATGGCAAACGAAGTCTGCTTTGATTAGTGAATAAATAAATAACTGGGTTGACCACGCCAGCACGTTAGATATCAACATAACATTTATTACGCATATAATACTTGAAGAGTAGAGACAAAGATGATATCATATTTTCCTAATTGTTGCGGCGGGGACGATACCTTCAACCAGGCTTAAATTTTGGGTCCGCACTGCTTCTAAAAAATACTTTATGAAAAAACCGTAAATCGTCTACTTAGTAAGTGAACAACTTTTCTTACTTACAACTGTACTTAAGCTTTTTGAAAACGCGGTATGAAATGGAAATCATATGGAGCTGTAGGTCCCCATATCTACGTGGTATCGCACAGTTAGTCCGCCAACTAAACACTTTTGGAAGAAACATCTATTCTTGATTACTCATCTAAACAATGATCGCTTATTCACAACCTCCAAAAATTCTTCCTTTCATGCTCAAAATCCCCTTGTCTAAAACGTAAAACCCTGCCAATTTCAGGAGTGTACATATCAAACCTGAATGGGGCGTGTCTCCGGTGCCTCTGCCACGTAGCCGGGTGCGATGTGAACAGGGGCTGCAGTGAGGGGTACTGTGGCCCGTTCTTCATCTCCAAGGTGTACTGGGTCGATGCTGGAAAACCGACCCTGCCAGATGATGACCCGGATAGGAAAGAAGGTAAAGGACCCGCTTAATCATTTGGAAGTTGATTCCTAAGAGAGTTTTATTCGTCCTTATGACAGATGACGTTTCATAGGCCACTGACTAAGAGGGTGCGGTAGGGCTTGCCCCCCCCCCCCCCCCCCCTCTTGAGAAATAGTTTCTAATTATAAATCTGATAATCGAATCATTATGGTTTCCTGTTTTGTTCGTCATTATACAGACGCTGCATGCCACTGATGGACTAAGGCTACTGGCCCTGTTCGCCCCGGGTCCCCGTTTCTGGAGGGCCCCTAAATTGGGAGAAGCACTTAGTTTCTGATTATAAATCTAATCGTATTTAGTCATTCTAATTATGTTAATAATTTGTTTCAGCATTTGAAGACTGCGCCAAAGATTACCACTGTTCAATTAAAATCGTTGAGAGTTACATGGCGAAGTTTGGAAAGGCAAGTATTAAGGGTTCACTTTCCGCTACGTTTTCATTTTAGCAAAATCTTGCTAACATTAGGCTTGATCAGGCTTTTAGAAACTGCTAAATACTCTTACTAACACTTGGTACCTTAATTATTGCTCTTATATAATACAAGCGCATTGTTAGATTTGCCATCAATCCAATTATATTGTTACGAGCTGGGGTTCAGGGATAAATTATTTAAACATCAGACTTCAATTAATCACACTTCTTAAACAATTCGATTACTTCGCACTATTTTCCATTTCTGATCGCTCTGTGTCGCTTCCAAATCGAAATTGTCTCATGACGAACCCGACCGCTCTTTATATAGCACGGAAGATATTTTTTTTTTCATAATATCATAATATTTATTTCACCAAAAATAACACAACAGATTACAGCAATCTTAAAGTTTAAAACTGTTTACAAAGGAGCATCTGTAGCCGAACTAAGACGGACTAAGATGTTTCTAGAACATTCCATACAGTTCTAGATAATTCGAGGATCTTCCAGAGCAATCGACTTTCGAACTCATTGTGCCCGAGGCGCCTAGAAACTTCCAGAATGTTCGGTTCGCACATTCTGTAAAATTCCATTCGACACGAGCTCTTGAGTTTTTTTTTTTTTATATGCTCGCGCTTGGCCACTATCTCACATCATCTATCTATCCGCTATTCGATATTATGTGGTGCTACTTGTGGTGCTACTAGTTACTACCTAGTTCTTCCTCTCGTCACAAGATGGCGTAGCCCTATCTTGTAACAATATTTTGGCATTAATTTTGGATTTTCTGTTATTGAAAACATGATTTAGATTCGAACTTTCATCGAGATTACATGGCGTAATTATTCAATAAAACTTCGGTACATTGCAGGACTGCAACAACGACGGCGTCACAGACTGCTTCGATTATATGATGATCAACTATCACGGCGCCTCCTGCTCCAAGCCTCTGTTCCTCACGCAGTCAGGGAGAAGATGGCTCAGTTCCTACCAGCAGTGTCGATTTTGATACTTATGTACGAGAGAGCCATGCAGTCCATAAGTCTAGCCATAGTTTGCCATATATAAGACTTACTCGCGATTCCTGAATTTAAGCATTTGTAGTTTAGTAATTATCAACTTTAACTTGTAAAATTTTGGCATTCAAGTTGGTATTAATATATATCTAACAGCGCTTATATCATTAGGTTCTTCGGATACCAGTTCCGACCTTAGATACGATGAAGATATGGCTTTGTTCAAAATATTGATGATCGAGAAGAATCAAGGACTTAACCTTGAAAATGATTGTGAAGAGCCGGGACAAAGTGCCTATGCAGTAGATTTATAAAAAAATATAAAGATAGATTAGATGAACGGCACTCATCCCAGTTTTGTTTCCAGACACAACTAAGCATTTTTAGTAAAATTAAACTTAGTATGTAAGTATATTTTATATTATAAAGCAGTTTTCACTGAACCTGTCAAAATTTTGACTGTATTTACTTCGAATCATCATCATCATCATTTCAGCCGAAAGACGTCCACTGCTGGACATAGGCCTCCCCCAGGCGTCGCCACATTGACCGATCCCGTGCGTCTCGCATCCAGCGCCTTCCCGCAACCTTAACCAGGTCATCGGTCCACCTAGTGGGAGGCCTTCCAACATATCGTCTTCCGGTTCGCGGTCGCCATTCCAGAACTTTTCGGCCCCAACGGCCATCCGTTCTGCGAGCAATGTGCCCTGCCCACTGCCACTTAAGTTTAGCAATTCTTCGGGCTATGTCGGTAACTTTGGTTCTCCTGCGGATATCATCATTTCTGACATGATCACGCAAGGAAATGCCGAGCATAGCCCTCTCCATTGCCCTTTGGGTGACTTTAAGCTTTCTGATAAGGCCCATTGTGAGCGACCAAGTCTCGGTCCCATAGGTGATCACTGGCAACACACACTGGTCATAGACTTTTGTCTTGAGACATTGCGGTAAATTGGACGAGAAGATACCACGCAACTTCCCGAACGCCGCCCAGCCGAGTCGGATTCGACGGTTGACCTCTTTCTCGAAGTTGGATCTACCCAACTGGATCGTTTGTCCCAGGTAGACATAATCATCTACAACTTCAAGTAAACAGTCTCCGATCTTGATAGGAGTGGGTGTTACATGGGCATTCATCATGACCTTGGTTTTGTCCATGTTCATTTTAAGACCCACTCTTTCGGAAGCTCTATTGAGGTCATCGAGCATTGTACTGAGGCTCTCCATGGTCTCAGCCATGACCACTATGTCGTCGGCAAACCGAAGGTGAGTGATGTACTCGCCATTAACGTTGATGCCAAGCGCCTTCCAATCCAGAACCTTGAAGACATCCTCCAGCGCAGCAGTGAACAGTTTCGGAGAAATGACGTCTCCCTGTCTCACGCCGCGCTGGAGAAGGATTGGTTTCGAGGTCTGATCCTGAAGACGGACTGACATGGTGGCGTTTTTGTACAAACACTTCAACACCTCAATGTACCGGTAGTCGATCTGGCACCGTTGGAGAGATTGCAGTACTGCCCAAGTCTCGATCGAATCGAAGGCTTTCTCGTAGTCCACAAACGCTAAACAGAGAGGCAGGTTATACTCTTCGGTCTTCTGTATGACCTGCCGCAGCGTATGTATGTGGTCTACGGTGCTAAAGCCTTTTCGGAATCCGGCTTGTTCGGGAGGCTGGAAATCGTCAAACCTGCGCGCGAGACGATTCGTGATGACTCTTGAAAACAACTTGTAGACATGGCTAAGAAGTGAGATGGGCCTATAGTTCTTCAGTCGGGCATTGTCGCCCTTCTTGAAGAAGAGTACCACCACACCCCTGCACCATGCCTGTGGCGTTTTGCCCTCGAGTATGACGGCATCAAACAGCTTCTGAAGGGCCTTAAGGACCGGTTTTCCACCCGCCTTCAGGAGTTCAGCCGTGATTCCGTCATCACCCGGCGCCTTGTTGTTTTTAAGCTGTTTCAGAGCCATCCTAATCTCGTACAGGCTGACGTCCGGGATATCTTCGGTATAGTGTCGGGTCAATCTAGCTCTTGGGTCGTTTGCTAGACTCGCAACGGGCTTGCTGATTGATGTGTACAACTGCCCATAGAATGTCTCGATCTCCCTCAGAAGCTCCGGTTTGGCGGATACGATCCTGCCATCGTCGGTCTTCAGTCTCGTGAGCTGGCTCTGCCCAATAGCCAGATCCCTTGCAAATACCTTGGAGCCTTTATTTCGCTCAATCGCGTCTTTAATACGCTCGGTGTTAAAGCGGCGGAGGTCTCTTTTCAAAGATTTAGAGATCTGTCTATTGAGCTGCCGATATTTGCACGCCTCATCTGAAGACTGCAGGATCATCTCACGCCTCTCCTTCATAAGCTTGAGAGTAGGATCAGAGAGCTTTTTGTTTCTATCAGTACGACGGGTCTTGAAAAACTTAGACCCGACCGTATGGACAGCTTCCACGAACCCGTCATTGTATTCGTCCACTGAGCTCCCTAGGCACTCGAAACGATTCTGGAGTTCGAGCTGAAAGCTCTCGGGGTTTTGGACCTGAATCTGTGCTGGACGGAGCGTGGACTTCATCAGTCGAGACCTTTCAAGCTTAATATTAATGTTCAATGTGCCTCTTACCATGCGGTGATCGCTCCCGGTTTTTACCGAATTGATCACAGAGACATCATTGAACATTTGCTTCCTGGTTGACATGATGAAGTCGATCTCATTTTTTGTTGCACCATCGGGGCTCTGCCAGGTCCACTTCCTATGTTCACGCTTTTTGAAGAAGGAGTTCATCATATAGAGGCCCTCCTTCTCCATAAAACTGGCCAGTAGGTGACCCCGGTGGTTCCGACGTCCAACTCACAATTGCCCCACTTGCAGCTCATCCTCGTCTCGTTTGCCCAGTTTCGCGTTGAAGTCCCCCATGACAACGGTGAAGTGAGTTTTGAAACCATGCATGGCTCTGGAGATATCCTCATACATGGTCTCTACCTCGTCGTCGGGGTGTGCCGAGGTTGGGGCGTAGACCTGTATGACCTTCAGCGAATATCTTGCGGATATTCTGAGTATCAGGTACGCCACCCTGGTCGACACACTCTCGATCTTCACCACGTTGTTCACAAGGGACTTGTGGACGATAAACCCGACACCACCCTGGGACTGCCGGTCACCCTCTCGGAAATAGAGCAGGTTGCCGGATTTGAGGATTATCGAGTCCTCCCCCTCTCTTCGGACTTCAGATAACCCTATAATACTCCATCGCAACCTGCTCAATTCCTCTTCGAGTTCGGTGATCTTTTCGTCGGTCCGAAGTGTGCGCGTGTTGTATGTTGCCAGGTCCAGTCGTCGGTGTTTGTTGGGGTAGCCGGATCCCGTCCGGAGATTCTTGGCACCCCTTGCCATGCCGTAACCTCGACCGCTACCGTAGTCGAGGGTAGGCAGGCTGCCGGGCACTAGGGGCCATTTTTTATTTGTGCTATTCTTGGGGGGGGGTTTTGCCATAATCGCCACGCTTGGCAGGCGGGTTGGCGATCGCAGTATGGTTGTTATAGAAGCACAGAGAACGCTGCTGCCCATTCTCTGGTTTGTCCCTTAGTCGCCTCTTACGACACCCACGGGAAGACATGGGATGGTGAAATTCTTTACGGCCGGCACCATACGGCACCTTTACGGCCGGCACCATACGGCACACTTCGAATAGACAGACTAATTAAGTAAGCAATTAAAAAACAAAATAAACATAAAAATAATTTTATTCGTAAAATACATCGTCAGTCTAATAATGCTTATTATAATAATTACACTAAGTTATATAATATCAATAACGTATACATTATGTACTTAGTTTTTCCTTTCTACAATATAATCCCCACCTATAATCTATCTTAAACTAAATTATTGCTTATAAAATATATTTACAAGAAAAAAAGTGTTCTTATTTTCCACAAATTCGGAACCGAATTTATTTCCGAAAGATTTTTTTGTTAATAATATACAAATGATAGTCAGGGAAAATTGGTTACTACTTTTCAGAATATCAACCTCGTACATACAAAACGTACATATACTCATTCCTTTTTCTATGGGGGAAGGCAGAAACTACAGAAAGCCACCTGTTACAATCCTTACATACTCCTTCTGCCTCGTTACGTTTTGTATTTAGGTGGCAAATAATTAATTTCCCTGACTGTATGACGTTCATGTGCTGCCTCATCGATACTATTTTCATGCTTTCGCATTGGGCACACCTAATAGACCCTTCGTAGCGCTACGTAGTGCCCTCATAGCATATTCGCAGATCTTCCGTAGCGCTGCTTAATTGTCTCGTAGCTACATCATAGACCCTCCGTAGCGCTACTTAGTGCTATCGTAGCAACTTCATAGACCCTTCGCAGCGCTGCATTGTGCCTTCGTAGCTCCTTCGTAGCGCTGCGTTGTGCCCTCGTAGCAACTTTGTAGCGCTGCTTAGAGCTATCGTAGCAACTTCGTAGACCCTTCGCAGCCCTGCGTTGTGCCCTCGTAGCTCCTTCGTAGCACTGCGTAGTGCCCTCGTAGCACCTGCGTAGCGCTTCTTAGTGCTATCATAGCAACTTCGTAGACCCTTTGAAGCCCTGCGTTGTGCCCTCGTAGCTCCTTCGTAGTGCTGCAATGTAATCTTAGAGTCACTTCGTAGCGCTGCGTTGTGCCCTCGTAGCACCTTCGTAGCGCTGCAATGTTATCTTCGAGTCCCTTCGTAGCGCAGTGTTATAAACTCGTAGATCTGCGTTATAATACTCGAAAACTCTTAGTATGCTCGTAGACCGAGCGTAGACCCCTCGTAGCACTGAGTATAGCTCTCTCGTATAACATTCGTAGCACTGCGTCGCGTCGTAATACTTTCATGGATCAGTGATTGTTCCGATAAAACATTATCAAAATTACTTTTGGCAAGCTTGCGTTCAGCGAACAGCTACGCTGGACGAAGAACACCCAATGCGAAAGCAAAACCTAATTTTAAATTAAGGTAAGTAGCTCAAACTTCAGTTACAATATTTAATATTAATTCTAATAGGATATTATGTATTAAAGAATTGAGACTTAGCCTCATCAATCATCTTTGTAGATCTACTCTCGTTCTGTGATTGTTTTTAATTTTTTGTTCTTAACCTATTCCAATACAGAAGTTATTTTATTTTATCATAAAAAGCTAAAATGTCGATTTAAATGAGCAATACTATGATCTCAACTTACCCAACCGTATTTTATAGAACGAGGTTGTAGGCAACAAGGATGAAAAAATAGGGATAAAATATTTTGTTGTAGGGCTCTGTTAGCTAAACTTACAACTACATAAGTAGACTACTATAATATACATAGTAGATACAGATACTCTCTAAATACACAAACTTATTGTTACTACGCGAATGTCACTAGGGGAGCGGGAGACTGCCAGTCTTCAGCATCCAAGTCTTCTTCATCTGATTCTTCTTGGAATCGGACCTTGAAGAGAAAGAAAATGTTGTGAATACTTGATTAATGAAGCTACAAATTATTGAATTCCTGTTTATAAGAGATGAAGTTGTTGATGAGACCTTTTGAAGTCATGCTGACAATCACCCAAAGGGCTATGGAGAGGGCTATGTTCGGAGTTTCCTTGCGTGATCATGTCAGAAATGAAGATATCTGCAGGAGAACCAAAGTTACCGACATAGCTCGAAGAATTCTTCTTGAGCTATGTCGAATGAATGAATCTCTAATCAATAACGTCTCCCTGTCTCACGCCGCGCCAGAGAAGGATTGGTTTCGAGGTCTGATCCTAAAGACGGACTGACATGGCGGCGTTTTTGTACAAACACTTCAATACCTCAATGTACCGGTAAAACGTAGTACTAGTGATAACTAAATATCCCATTAGTTCTACCATCGAACTGCTCAGTAGAACAAGTGGGAATAGAGAATCCCAATAGTTCTACTATTTTGTGATACCTAAAATCGTAGTACTAGTGAGAATAAAAATTCCCATTAGTTTTACCGTAGAACTGTTCAGTAGAACTAGTGGGAACAAACGAACTGTGTAGCCGGTTTGTAGTTATTTAAGGTAGATAGTCCTGTTATTTTTCAAAAATCTTAAAAATCCCCGACACATTTTTATTTTATGCTACATAATCAATCGTCGTGAGATCTCCGACTGTATATTTTTGTTAAAGACGGTTCAAGGTGACATAAATTGTTCGGATATTTTATCAACTTTCTACTTCAATGTTCCAAGCAAGTCCAAACGGTTCAATCCACCATTACGGGTGCCATCTGCAACTACTAACTACAGACAAAATTCGTACGTTGTGCGTGTGAGTAGGTACTTTAATGAGGTGTGAAAACGGTTCGACTTTGATATTTTTGAAACAAGTGTGACCTCGGCAAAAAAGTGTTTATCTAAGGAGTTTTTTAAGGCTTAGATTCTATAGATTTTGTTTTTTATTTTTTAAATCGAATTTTTAACAACTTTGTTCACATAGTTAATAACCTATAGCTATTATATTAATTTTGAAACATCTTAAGTGATGATCTACCTGTATGTTTTTAATCTTCTCATTTTATTTTGTTTTTTAATTTGGCTTATTTGGCAGTGTGTATATTTTGTTTCCACAGTACATTTATACCAGACAAGCTCTAGACGTGAAGATTTGTAATTGGCTGTCAGATTATCTTACTGTTATTTATCACTGTTGTATTTAGCTGTAAGTCTTCCATAGTCTTTAAATAAATAAATAAATAAATAAATAATTACGGTTCTATCGACAATCTATTGAACACGTAATTATGACACGTCATCTTGCGAAAACACCGATTGAAACAGTAAAACGCTCATAACTTTTGAACTGCTGAACCAATTTTCATCAAATATAGCTAAGAATACTCTCGACAAAGTCACCTTTCTTTTCTTTATTTGATTTCAAACAAATTAAAAACTAAATCAAAATCGGATCATCAGTTTAGGAGCCATGGTGCCACACAAACTTATAATCACCCCTCTTTTTCCGTTAGGGTTAAATATGTAAAAATAATTTTATTTACTTACCCAGGGAGCTAAGCGTTTGTTGTCCGATCCGAATGAACTGCCTTGGTTGAGGTTTGCTTGCCAAGCCTGAAAACAAGTAGAAATTACTTATTAGTTACCTTATTAGAATCATCATCATCATATCAGCCGAAAGACGTCCATTGCTGGACATAGGCCTCCCCCAAGCGTCGCCACATTGACCGGTCCCGTGCGTCTTATACCTTACTAGAATAGTAGTCTGTAGCTGGCGCATCGAGGTAGAAAACTGTACCCTTTGAAACAGCGCAAATTGTCAAGCCCTGACAGCTTCAGTCCTGCAAGGTTCGTTTAGGGCAGGGGTTCCTAAAGTTCAATTTTGTCAAGTCTCCCTACCTCAAAAAATAAAATCAACCACAAACACCACATGGATGAAAAAGATTAAGAAAGGAAGGATAGAAGTTGTTTTGGCGAACTATTACCACACATATATGTTTATGATAAGATTAGGACAAAATGCCCAATTACTATTAGCTGACATGTATGCTTATGATAAGATTAGCACAAAGTGCCCAATTACTATTACCTGACATGTATGCTTATGATAAGATTAGGACAAAATGCCCAATTACTATTACCTCACATGTATGCTTATGATAAGATTAGGACAAAATGCCCAATTACTATTACCTCACATGTATGCTTATGATAAGATTAGGACAAAATGCCCAATTACTAATACCTCACATGTATGCTTATGATAAGATTAGGACAAAATGCCCAATTACTATTACCTCACATGTATGCTTATGATAAGATTAGGACAAAATGTCCAATTCTAGGTTAAATAGAAGAAAGTTCACAACATAGATCATTAGCAAAATCAAGTTTGCGTGGGCGACGGAGTACAATGCACTTGCCCCGCGGACTCAGGCACTAGGTCCATGAGTTATGGCGCCCCCCACTTTGAAAATCACTGGTTTAGGGAGAATGCTACGAAATGGCATTATTATTCGTAATGGTATTATTGGCTAAACGAACCTTTCAAAACCACAACCGTTGGATTCGGGATGGAAGCGAATGGTGGTAAAGGGTGGCACAGGAGCGTGGCGATTGGCACAATAAAAGACAGGGCTTTGCCCACTAGTGGGCGAAGTCAGGCTGCTGATGATGATGACGATGATGAATCTATTTGACTCAGTAATAAATGTGAACCTAATATATTATAATAAGTACAATATTGTTCATTGCACGCACAAAAGCAAGTGCTATTTACCTGGTAAGCATCATTGAAGGCATGTGCCAGTGACAGCGCGAGCGCACGCGCGTGCTTCCTCCGCGTGCACACGAACGCGTGCACGACGTGGTTCTCTGCCGAACCCCCCGCCGGCCTGCCCTCCACCACGGCGAACACGCGCGCGTTTGCTGCGTCCGCTGAGCAGTACGAGATCCTGGAATAAAGATAATTGTATTTTTTATATATATTTAATTAGAGACTTCTATAGTCGCCACGCGTTTGAGAGTCCCATCATACCCTATGTACATACTAGGTAGTTAATATAGATTACATTCGGGCGGAGGATACATCTGGTTTTGGTCAGCCAGCTCGCGAATATGTATCCTCCGACTGCACAGCATGATTTTCTCCTTGTTTACTTCTTTTTAGTTCGCTTTTCAAGCAGTCGGGCTTTTTGATTTTTTGAATTAACTTTTTTTATTTCCTTTTTTATTTTTCTCGTTTGTCGAAGACGACCTTGCTTCATTTTCCTCTGTATTCTTCTTCGAGACTAAAAACACCTTGAATTTTAATATTGCCTATTTCAAAATTCGAAGAAATAGAAGATAGATTTTATTTTGTACGTTTAATTAACTGCTTTCATCCGCATATTAAAACGGCTTATCCTAAATAAATAATTAGACCGCATATTACCTACGTACACAAAAATGTAATATTTACAAACATTACAATCAAGGAAAACGTGTGCACCAAGGAAAAAAGCTGACTTCCTCCATCCTAACAACAACTAACAGTGCCAATGACTTCAGAAATATTTATTTTTACTCAACTTGCCGTTATTAATTATTACAGCTATTAATTTTAATACGAAATAACAAGTGTAGATAGTGTAAAGAGTCGTCAACGCCTTGTTAATTAATTATTTTTGTCTATATCATTTTCTACATTACACTTGGACTATTAATCATGTTCAATCAATTATATTTTCTTCCCGTACCAGGCACGAGCGTGCATCCGGCTCTTGTAATCTTTGTTATGGCATTGTGAGCTTTATCTTTCACTAGATAACTTTATGTAGTTATATGTCATTGATGAAGTACTTTAAAGCCACTATCGCAGAAGCAGCACTACCGAGAGCAGTGGTGACTTAGTGGTATCGACCGCGACTTATAAGTTGTAGGTCTTGAGTTCAAACCCAGGCAGGCGCTTTACTTTGTGTAAATTATTTCACCACCACTGCTCTCAAAACGGTGATGGAAAACATCGTGAGGAAACCGGCATGTCCTAGAAACGAAAAATCGAATACATGTGATATCCACCAACCCGCATTGGGCCTGTTTGGTGGATTACGGCCCATTCCCTCTCACAGAGAGGAGGCCTGTTTCCCAGCAGTGGGAACATTAAAAAGGCTGATGTTAATGATCGCAGAAGAGCTTCCATGAATGACTAACTACAGGCGTGACATTTACATTTACACAATTTATTTCAAAAGGTGAAAGAAATTTGGCGGTTGGCGCAGTGGTTGAGCGATTGACTGCTGCGCTGCGTGTCACGGGTTCGATTCCCGAACGGAACAAATTTTTGTATGACCTACAGAAAGTTGTTCCGGCTCTGGGTGTTTCTGTATGTGAGTTTATATGTTTGTAAATATACCCACGATACAGGAGAAACTCCTAGTGTGAGGCTTAAATATAAAAATAAAAAATAAAGTTACTGAGGGATCGACTCTGAAATACGAAAAAAACCGGCCAAGTGCGAGTCGGACTCGCGCACGAAGGGTTCCGTACCATTATCGCAAAAAAACACGTGTATTGTATGGGAGCCCCACTTAAATATTTATTTTGTTTGATTTTATTCTGTTTTTAGTATTTGTTGTTATAGCGGCAACAGAAATACATCATCGGTGAAAATTTCAACTGTCTAGCTATCACGATTCATGAGATACAGCTTGGTGACAGACAGAGAGACGAACCGCGAAGTCTTAGTAATAGGGTCCCATTTTTACTCTTTCGGTACGGAACCCTAAAAAACAGCTGTTCCAGTGATCAGTACATTTATGTTTGCACAATAAAAAAAAAAAAAAAAAAAACTTCACAACAGAAACTTCAGAACGACAAGAGTAGTCCCAGGCGAATGAAGATGATATCTTGATGATTACATTATGTTCACATGGCTCGACAAAATGTAAGTACCAGCTATTTTTTGTTTCACGACTTCACTAAATGTTGTTCATATTTATGAGTACATAGTTGCTTTCACCCCGTGAAAGATAGTCAATGAATTAAATCATCTGTATAAGGTTATCCTTTGTAGTGTTGAGTCAGCTCTTGTGGACTGGTTAATTTTAAACCAGTGCTGCATGCACGTGTGCTAACATGCTTACAGTAACAATACGCCATATTTGTATTGTTTGATTTCTGATTTGGGGTTAACCAGCAATCCAGAGGTAGTTGTATGAACGGTTTGTGGTTTTCTAACTCAGTAACAATCTGACAAAAACAAGTCAAAGAACATTATCTCTCTGCCATATTGTAATTTTGTATATTATATGTATGTATTTTTTTTTATCTTCTATACTTATATTTATTTAAGGTATATGTGTAATTTATATATAATTAGTTAAGTTATTATAGTCTATTTTAGGTTTCCTTATTTCTTTCTACACACTGTGTCTTGGTCTATCATCCAACTATCCTGTCGCAGGTCTGCTGGAAGAAAATTCTATAGAAATAAGCAGTACCTTTTTTCTGTAAAGTGTTATGTGTGTACATAAATAAATAAAAAAAAAAATGACAGACACACATGACATTCATAGATTCATAGGGATTTCAGCATTGTTATTGTTACCGTCGTTACCGACCACGTTTCAACAACGTGACTTGAATCAGTAGGTAACCTCTTGTTTATAAACCCATGTGCACATGAGCAAGACGCGATAAATAAATAACAATATTTTAATAAACCATTGTTTTTACCTGTAAATAGAAACGCTAATAACGTTTTCCTGTGAGTCCGCATCGCTGACCACGATGCCCTTTGCGCTTATGTCCAAGTTCACGCGCGGTAGCTTCTTGTTTATTACTGAAAAGAGGTATAAACGTTAAGTCTTCAAATTATCTCTTCATCATCCACAGCCTGACAATGTCCACTGAAGAGTATCCTCCTCTCTCTCCTCGCCTCTCTTTTCTTGTACTAATCCCCACGTTTCTGTGCCAGCATCAACTTTGCATTCTAACCACCGGACGACCGACGATGCCTCATCTTCCAGTTCAAATTATAAACTAAACAAAATTCTTAATTTCACTGACAGATAACTAAACCATTGCGACTGTTCGTTTTTGTAACAAAAATCAGCATTAAGGAAGAATTTTGAACATTCACCCCCTAAAGGGGGTTAATTCGAGAGTTAAATTTTGTATGGAAGTTCCTCCTATGAGTGGTGATGGGAAATCCAAAAACCTTGTTTAGATATACTAAATCATGGATACCCTATATGGCATGAGGTTTTAAAATATGAATTCATATTAGGTATGTTACATTTCCTTCTAGTTAACATATCAGAAACTGATTTCCCCAAGATAACGATCCTGAAATAACATTCGTATAGGTACGGAAGTCTAAAATAATAATATTGACATTACGGGATAAATAAACATAATAAATTACGAAAATATTTGACCAAAACACAATTATCTAAGACGTTAGCGGGACCTCTAGACCCCGATCACACTGTGTTCTTGACCGGAATATTCGAAGTCGAGATATCTCGGAGCGTTCTATAAATAAGGCTACAAATCAATATGATATAATATTATTGTGATACGACCGCAGAAACCTTTGTAACCTCATCCCGGGAGCTTCATTCACAAGTGTTGCTAGGCATGAAATCGTTCATGAATAAAAAATACTATCAGTATATAGAACCAGTCATCTACGTTTGAGTGCTTCTATGGCTCGTTTTCTAGACCTATGACCGTCGTTTTAAGTTACTCGTGGTCACTAATTATTATGGGATGTTGGTTTAAGTAGGGATAATATCCAGTGTATCAGTTTTGTATACCATTTCCCGCACATTTGGAGAAGATAAAAACAGCTAACTATTTAGGGATTTTCTCCCAAAAACCTTACAATTTTGACCTTTCCATTTGCTTATTATAGTACTCCACACAGTATGAATGTGGAGTCCCGTTACATGATATTTTCACTGCTGTCCGTTTTATACCATTCCCTACACTCTGAAATACAAATACAAATATCTTTATTTGTTGAACATAGGTAGGTTAGATACAGATGTTGTGGTTATTGAAGAACCACAACATCAGGATGACTTAAATTGTGTAAACGACAGGGCTGTCTAGGTCGCTGCGTGCTTACTGGCAAAAATATGAGTCGTCAATGCGAGAAGCAGAAGCAGACTATCATACGTCTGTATACATACATTTAGCCGAATGCAGCGCAGATCTGACTGCGAGTGCCGTGGCGGGGGCGGAGGCTGCCCGCTCCACGGGAGCTGCGCCTGCGTACCGCACGTCCACCTCGCCAGGACCGGAGTCCCGAGCTTCGCGCCACCAGCCCTCACCCTCGCATTCCGCTAGCGCCCATTCCTCGCATAGTTCTGGAAACAAGGACACGCGAATAAAGTAATGGCAGAAACTAGCTTGCCTGTAGCTTTTCACCAAGCAGCTAAACATGATTTCACTTGTATCTTGAACCATAATAGTCGTTACTGACGACTAGCGTCCAAAACTGTGACGTATAAACATTCTGTTGGAATAAATTTATTTTAAAATAAGCAGCACCTGTGTGCTCTCCTTTATCTATTAAGTATTATGTGTACATAAATGCTAAACAGGATCAAAGCTGTATTAGAATAAATTTTAACCCCCTTAAAAAAGCGCAGTCCAGACCAAAAACTCATGTTGTGTAGCACGGAAATGCAGTCCTTTATTGGTGGGCTTGTGAAAGAAATTATCACAATGCTTTGTTGGAAGTTGATGCTTATACGAATAAAGAACAACGCAATATTTAGGTATCTATATATTTCATCCCATATATTTTTCTTACTAAGTGCATTATTGTTTATCTAAATTCTAAGAATATTCATTGTTCTAAGCTGTTGCGGCCTTTTCCATATATGAATCACTGTGTTCTTGTCCATATATATAAACCGCTATTGTTGACGAAACAACACGAACGAAGTAATCTATAGGTTTCATAGTTAATTTCAACAGCATAGGCCACAGTATGTGTCCTTGGGGTACTCCCTTATGGAATCAAATGAAAACGACAAAAAGTTCCCTTATTTATAAATATAGTGCTCATGCTGTTGCCTAAAATGTTTGTTTTCAACATAAAATGGTCCATTGATATAGGTGGATAAATCATGATAAGATGTTTTTCATGTTACAGTATCAAACACTTTACTTTAGTCCACAAAACATTTTAATGCGACCCCTTCGACATAAAACGGTTAAGACGGTTATGTGACGGTTTTCATTGAAGCTTATCAAATAAAACATATTTTTTGTTTATACGTTTAAGAATCAAAAAATATATATAAATAGATAGCATAACTTTAAAAATTACTTATTACTTGCCGATGAAATAATTATTACTTGTGTTTTTATAAAACAATCTATTTGAAAATTATGTAAACAAAGTGAACTTTCTGCTGATTAAAAAATAATGATTATTAATTTCTCCAGCTTGATATGAATGCATATAAAACGGGCGTTGTCGCGAAGCGTCTAATTAGGTACAGTCAGCAACAAAACTCGATTAAGAATTCCGTTTTTAAGTAAAGCAAAAAGGAACCCTTATATTAAGCCGGTCGGTCTGCCCGTCCATCCGTTCCAGTCAGAGACTTTTAGTGTAAAAAAATCTGTTATTTGCCATGGTCATAGAAATTAATAATGTCACTAAGAAATGATCAACGTTTTTAAAAAAAGATCTAAAAGGAAAGAAAAGATAATGTCAGCACCTACTACTTGTAGGAGAATCCGAACTCCGTCCGTCCGAATTCAGTAGACACATTTTGAATTCGCATTAAGTTGGAACTCATATTCGGATTTGGATCGAATGCAGTGCCGCACTAAAACAATGAAAATCACTCTTGTGCTACGACATAAGACACTATCAATTTAAAATAGTTACGACTGAAGCGTGGTTGACTGTACCGACCTATATCTAGCTGCTAATTTCGCTAAAGTAACTCGACGTGGCAATTTTCCCAGCTTAGATTCATTAGCTTATTACATGCTGGGCTGGTTTCGTCAGGTCTCGCTAGGAAATCGATCAGCAAATTGTGAGCAAATTGCACCGAACCTTGATGGCCGTCTGTCGCCATTTAATAGGGTAATAAAACCTTATTCATGTTTAGGAATTACTGACTCTTTTGAGGGAATTAATTATGTTTATTTCCTTTTCGTTGCTAAAATTACGAAAATTTTATTAGTACCTAAATTAAAAACCGTTCGAGGTGGCGTCACTTGTGGGAGGCCTATGTCTAGCAGTGGACGTCCTTCGGCTGAAATGATGATGAAGATGATGAAACAAAAAATCTATATAATAAAAAGAAAAGTCCTGACTGACTGACTGACTCATCAACGCCCAGCCCAAATCCTTGGACCTAGAAAGCTGAAATTTTGCACAGAGGTTCCCTTTATAATGTAGACAAGGAATAAGGAAGGATTTTTCGAAATTCAACCCCTAGGGGAGTTAAATAGAGGATGAAAGTTTGTATGAAACTCTGTAATTTTTCATTTGTAATGAATGAGATATGGCATTTAGCCTCTAAATAAAAAAATAAAAATACTGTTTTAAGGATTTTTTGAATTTCATCCCTTAAAGGGGTAAAAAGGAGTGAATTGTTTATCATCAAAATTACTTGAAACTTAGTATTTCCACTCTTCAATACAATTAAAGAAAAACGTACTTAAGCATGTTTTTAATTTCATTATTTAAACGGGTAAAAAGAGGTGTTAAATTATGTACAAATGATTTATGAAATATTACCTCGAATACCACTATAGGATTCAGAAATTGAAAACAAAGTGGTATTTCACTATTTGTACCTGCCCGTGGAAATCTATCCCACGAGACATCCAGAATGGAAGTCCTTGGCTCTAGCTATTAGAACACGACGGCAGTTCAGTTTAAACTCATTTTATATCAATTTACATGTAATGTTTATAAGTCGATAAAATAATAAAGTTGAGCAAATTTTGTAGTATGCGCGAACAAAGACGGGGGCGGAAAGCTATGTTTAGATAATAATTTGCAATATCCCGCCAGTACTGCAAAAAACGAAACAACCAAAATCGTGTAGTCCACGCAGGCGAAGCTGCGGGCGGAAAGCTAGTGTTAAATAATTATACCTAGTATTTTTTATTATTTTGAATGCCTACCAAGCTGTCAATCTATGAATAACACGCAGTCCTAGCTATCTCTACAAATCAGTACGCAAAGTACCTTAAATTTCCCCTGAAAGATATGATGAGATGATAATTTTATTAAACTTGAGCAATCAAACCTACCACAGACTACCTTTACGTTACTAGATAGACGAATATCACAATGAATGTTGGAAACATTAAACTAGAAAATCCCTCATTTATTAAACACCCTAACAACGGCAAACCTTATCTATGTCAACGATTTATGATGAATGATTTAATTAAAATTATTACAATGACGATTGCAATTATCATGGACCACCTAAGGGACGAGATACGTTATCGCTCACAATGGACCTCATACAAAGGGCAATGGAGAGGGCTATTCCTTGCGTGATCGAATCAGAAATGAAGATATCCGTAAGAGAACCAGGGTTACCGACATAGCACGAAGAATTGCAAACTTAAGTGGCAGTGGGTCGATGGGGCCGAAAAGTAGCGACCGCGTACCGGTTGACCTAGCGATGGAAGGCCTCCCTCTAGGTGGAGCGATGGACCTAGTCAAGGCTGTGGGAATCCAGTGGATGCGAAACGAACAGGTCCGATTAGTGTGGTAAAGCTTGGGGGAGGCCTTTGTCCTGCAGTGATCGTCTTTTGGCTGAAATGATGATGATACTTTATGGTATAAATAAGGTGTCGTTCAGGAAGATGAGCAAACTATTATTAGGCAAAATTAGGGAAATACCATGTAGGATTTACCTAGATAGACGCCGTCTGACTGCACAGTACTTATAAACAGGTAAAAGCTAAATTAAAAACATCTAAATATTTACCTATGCAGAAAAACCATGTATTGCAATGAAATAGGTTCTAAATATACAAAAATAACTCTACCTATTCAGATAAACCCGAGCCTTTGGTCAGAGTTTAATTGATAAACTGTACTTAGTATGAGATCCCATCTGCAGGTAATTTGTTTTTGATCTTGATTTCTAGGAATCATTCTGATTCTGATCTCTTCTTCTATTCTTGATTCCTGCCTGGCCGGTCGCGCATAAATTTGAAAGGGAGTTACCGCGCGGCCCTGGCATAAGCAACTGAAGGAACACGAGTGAGTTTTAGCCAGTAAAAGTCTGACATCCGAACACGCGCTCACGCTTCTCCCAGAGCGGAAGAAGTCATTGGATGATTTCCATTTTGCCCTACACTAGGCATTTCTCCTGTATCGTGGGCTGTATGGAAAGTCATCTAGCTCTTAATTAGCCTTCATTCATGGGTTACCAGGTTTAGCAGGTACACTGGAAAGGGCAACCTACAGGTTACAGCTAACTGAGAGCTGGCAACCTTACTTTTTCCTATTTTCTACACCACTTTCTTTCAAATGACGTTAGATTGACTTGAAATCTTATATATATATATTGTTTTTTTTTTTATTCAGGTAACTATTGCGAATTGCGGCAAGATATTTCCAGGCATCCCTGCAGCAGTCTATTCTACTTCCCAGTATAATTCATGAATATTAGGTTTAATCAAAAACCCTGAATCCTGCAAATTTCTGCAGGATCTTAGGCTATATGGTTTAGGCCACATGTCATCGACGCAACTACGGTCAGTCGTAGTTAGCTTACGCAATAACAACAATAAAATTGCCTACTTTATATCAACAACTGATAAAAATCTTTGGCAAACAAGACATGTGTTTACAAAATTATAAAACAAGGTTTTGCCAGCGGCTCCGCTCACTTGGAATTTATACACAACAGCAACAAACATGGGGTAAAAGACTAAACAGAAGATATTAGATATCAGTCTTTTTCCAGCGGCTTCGATCGTGTAAAAGTCTAGAATTATCCCATGAGAACGTATTACAAGGATACAGGCATCCTACATCCCTATCCAGGCCATGGTCTATCTGTGTTTCAAAGATGGCGATACTGAACGAGAACCAACGAGAAGAAACGAAACTAACGAGAGTTCTAACTCTAGAGACGGGTTTTTTTTTTTTTTTTTGCTTGTTTCGCGCTTGAGCACTATCTCACCTGATGGTAAGCGATGATGTGGTCGACGATGCAGCAAGCTTGCCTAGAAGAAACCTATTCACTCTTGACTTAAAGACACCCAGGTTGTAGCTATCAAGAAATTCAGACTCCGGCAGAGAATTCCACTCCTTGGTACTCATAACAAAAGTATTCTCGTTGTCCGTGTGTGTAAATAATTAAGTGCAAACAATTTTAAGTAAACTAAGCTAAGTAAGGAATAATCTGTTTATCATTATTAATAGAATTTTATTTTAATTTTCATCTGTTTTAGTAATTAAGATTAACAATAAATCAATATATCTCTGTCACTATTCTAATGTTAAGAAAATATTGTATAAATTCCTTGTCCTTACAATTACATTGTTTGAGCCCCTGCCGCCTGTGATACAGGATTACCTAGTACAGGCACCTTACATTGTTGTACCTACTTTATATATAAGACCTATTAGTATAGTTTACCAATTTGAAGTTTGAATAAAGATTTATTATTATTTATTATTATTATTATTCCATTTATTTATTTTATTAACATATCTTTACATTTTTAAATATTATTCTATAAAAAAATTAAATAAAAAAACATTTAAAAATACAAAAATAGTAGCCCACCGGTATCGGGAACAGGGTCCAAGCTACCGGTGGTCAGGGCTCCTGAGAGAGGAACCTCCTAACGATACGCGCCGTGTCCAGGAGTACCGCTTTCTGGATCAAGCCCTTGATCCAGCTGCCCAACGAGAGCCTCCTCAGATGTTCGTCGAGGCTCTTGGCTATTATGCCATTGGCCGTAACGACTATCGGCACAATGACTGCTGTATTCACATCCCACATGTCGACAACCTCGCGAGCCAGATCAAGATATTTGCTTTTCTTATCTCTCTCAGCCTTCACGAGGTTCTCGTCATGGGGAACCGCTATATCAACAATCATTGCGCGACGCTCTAGTCGGTCTATCACCACTATGTCAGGCTTTTATTATTATTATTATTATTCCCAAAACGTTGGGTGCGTATGGATGGGATGTCCACCATGTACCGATGACGCATTGCCGTGCATCTTGTAGTCCGATAATGGAACGGGCTAGGAGGAATTAGTTCATGCAATTCCATCGCACACTCCCCGAAATGTACCTATCGATAAAACACCGACAAGTTGGCAACTCGGCGCCGATGTTCAAGGCTCTGGAGCCTAGACTCGAAAAATATCTTATAGCCGATGAGCGTCTTGGCCAAGTGCATCAAGCCGGTATTTGCCAGATCCGTTCCAGAGATGAGAACAATACCTGTTCCATGCGTGATCGAACTTGCGCTTGATATCCGACGCCGAAGGACCAGAACTGAAAAAGTTCAGTCGCTGAGGTGTGATTGATTAACAAACATCTAACCATTTAAACATACAAGCTTTTATATTCATAAGTAGAATAGTACCACTAATCTAAACCACGTCACAAAAACGCAGACGGGTACGCAAAACAATAATCACAAAATGGCAGCAATCAGACAGTTATTTAAGTCATATCTATACTTCATCTAGGCCAGACGGGTGGTATCGATAGGAAACTAGGCCATAGGTCAGCTATTAGGCGTAATAAGTTGAACGAAACTCCAGCGATACGTACGAGTGGTTGATAAAGTCGTGATGCGCTTGTCACACTGGAAAACTGGTTCTATCTGGTAGTCTCTGGCGCGTTAGATATGTAAAGGAAATTAATGTACTGATTGGCTGATTGCATTGCGTTAGAAGTTAACTGCAGTTGTTAGATATGAAAGTAGGTTGTGTTGGTGCGTAATTAAGATTGTTTCATGAGGGCGGTTATTTTATTTTTTTTAACAGCCAAAATCGTGTGGCGTTAAAAAATACAAGAAAAATACTTAACGCCAATATTATACGTACAATTTTGTTATAAAAAATACACTATAATAGAATATAAAAAGGCAAAACACCTGAATTAAAAAATACAAAAAAAACCACAGTCATCGATATCGATTTAGTTATTTTAAATGTTTAGTAGGTAAAAAAAAATGGTATGAAATTTAAGCTAGGTTTGAAAATATTATCCTGAACACACGTGCTTATCCTCAACGCAGTTGAAACCGATTAGATTCTGGCTTAACCATCCTTTCCGTCCATCATCCGATCCGTTAAGGATCTGTTCTCACCTTAACGAATTAGCTTTATGTCGTTAAGGTGGAAACAGATCCTTAACGACATAAAGCTAAGTTTTTAAAAACATGGATTTTTGAAAACATAAAACTACACGTAATTGCTAGGTTAATTCCAACACAAAAAAAAATATAAATGTTATAAAAAATTATACGTCTGCCACTCGTCGGGGATAAGCGCAAAACGAAAAAATCCACCTTCAGAAGTACCGCTCCGATGCTGGATTATGGGCTGAATCAACACCGCAGCTTTCTCGTAGCAAAACTCAGGCCGATAATGCACGAAACGACGAAGACTGCAGGCTCACAAGGGCTCACGCGCTCTGTCCATACGGGTTGGCCGGAGTCCGGCTTCTAATGACTGATATCTACAGCCGAAGAAATGACTACGTAATCAAAACCATGTTTCAAAAAGAGTCTAAGATATCAGAGAAAGTGAAACTCCAAGGAAAAATTTGGAAGAAACCACGATACATAGCAGTTTTCATATTAAGTACGCTTACATGATCCGCGGTGTATTCGCGGGACGACACGAGCGCACACAAGAAGACAATACATGTTAACACTTAAAAATTAGGCTTCAAAATTCACCAAAGTAAAAATAATTTGACTGATAAAAAGCTTCACTACCTATCGCTGAGTGAGTACTAACTTTTCACCCTGGAGAAACGCACGAAAATCATCATTATCATCATTTCTGGCAAAAACCGTCCACTGCCGACATTGGCCTTCCCCAAGCTTCGGCACACTTATCGGTCCTATGGGTCTAGCTTCCACCGGACTCCCACAACCTTGACGAAAATGTTAGTGTATTAACAAGCACTTCACAGCGATTAAAGAGCCATAAAATGAATAACTATATCGCTTTTCCAGCTAGCTTTCACGTTTAGTTTTTGCGCAGTTTGCTTTGGGCTAGATAAGTGCAACGTTTTACTAAGAATGCCGACCAGGCCGTCTAGCTCGTTCTCCATTTGATCACAGCCTTTCATCCAATTAATAATTTATCACTTATCAAGAAATATTGCGATGCGGGACTACTTTATTTATTTTTTGGAGCACAGATAAAAAATATCGGTCAAGGTGAAGTTGAAGTTGCGTTTAGTAGACAGTTCCGGGGCCCGTGTGACATACATATTTATCTTTCTTTTTTTTATTGGTCTTTCTTTCGGAACTCTTTAAACTCCGGATATTATTTTGTTTGTAAAATAAGACTATAGTTATAGCTGTACCTTCTACCACAGTACATATTTTTTATATTTTTTTTATTTAACACTAATCCCCGCCACAGAGTTTGGCGCCTATTTTCTGCTCAACCTCTGTCATTCTATTCCATCTTTTGTGCCTCTCGTACTTTCATTCCTCATCCTATATCTTCCTTGCATTCTTCTCTTTCATACTGTGGGTGGGAATCCCACTTTATTTAATCTTTTCTACGGGCATAAATTATTATTTATCATAGTTTAGGAAAATAAAATACAGTGCTAATATTCTTACAATTATACAAAGGTGCAAAAGTGCTTATCACAGATAGTTATAATAAAATTGTATAAAAAAGACATTAAATAGGTGCGGTTATCACAGTAAAAGTAAAACAAAAGGGATAATAAAAACGTAAAAAGTGCAGTTATCACAGTCCACTGTACATATGCTACTTACCAAGTTAGGTAGGTAAAAAACCCATCAGGAAAACAAAGTCTATTTTAGATATAGTTTAAAATTTTATCCTGTGCGTGATCGCTACATTTTAATTAAGTTTACCCAACGCACCTATTTATATATTATAAAATAAAATAAAAACCCACCCACCACCGTTTTAAAATAACACGCAGATTTTATAACTTTAAGAAAAACCAATTTCACAGCTACTTGGTTTTCGATTTATTGAAAGTATTATTATACTTTCAGCAAGTAAAGATTGAAAATAAGTTCTGCTCTTCATTCTGGAAAAATATTAATTTTGGCTCTACAGTTTATTGTAACGGTAAGGTACGGAAATATTTTAAAATCTGCTTCTGTCCTCATAAATGAACCACTTTCTCCATGCAAGTCATATAGCTAATTCTCAAAATATGGCAACACCTTGCCGTTGCATCCTGTATGGGAGTTTTTGGCGGGATTTTTTCGAGTGATGTTCAGCGGCTGTTAATATTATTTGCGAATTGATTTCTAATGGATATTGTGATATAAAATTGGTGTAGTTTTGTGTGTCAACTGTCTACGCAACTGGACAATATGTGAAATCATTGACAGAAGCGATCTCGGGATAGTAGAGCGGAGAATTTTATTGCAGTTTTGACTAACGCCGCAAAAATTACTGGGAAGGATGACTCGATACAATTTGCTGCCAAATACTCCAAAAAACATTAGACTGGTACATACGCATTCTAATGCATACTAAAGAATGTAAAACCCATCTAGGTATTCGACTGAAAGACACAATATCTATGGTCATGACTAATAATTATTAAAAAAAAAACATGCTGTATGTTTATGAGGAAAGATTATGAACGGAATTTTGGCGGGAACGTGATGATTCCAAAAATTGTGTTAAATTGAATATTGACAGTGTAAAAATGGTGGTTTTTTATTCTAATAATATTAGTGAGTGTGGGCAAGTAAAGCACAGCGGTAGAACATAAGTTTGTACATGTTGTCGACAAAACTTCGTAGAAGCTTCCAAAAAAGTTACCGCCATTTTATTGAGGTCTAACTAGGACATTGGACTAAAATCTAAAGAAACTAGAACTTCTATTCTAAACGTGACACTGGCTAAATGCACAAACCGTGCGAAGCCAAAACATAAAGAAAAGATTATGAACAAGAGATTTCGAGTACCAAAGCAAAATAAAAAATAAAAAATACATATAAGTGCACAATTCGTTTTGCAGGACCTATCTTTAGCTAGTATCTGTTTTCGTTGCTCTGAAATTCATGTAATCCACATGAAAGAAAGCTAGGCATTCCGTAGTACTATTCCGTAAATATCTCACCGTGTTAACTTAGTGAATCAAGCTTGAAGTGAACTATCGAATTATTTCATACTTTTACTAGTACCTGGGCGACCGAGCTCTGCTCGGTGAAAATACAAAAAAACCACGTTTTCTAAAAATGAAACCTAGCTAGATCGATTTATCGCCCCCGAAACCCCCTGCATACTAAATTTCATGAAAATCGTTGGAGCCATTTCCGAGATTCAGATTATATATATACATATATATTTACATATATATGCATCAGAAGACATAGACATTTTTTCTAATACTCTGGGTAAATATAAGTCATTGATCCGTACACAGTTGCGTGTTATGTAGGTGTTGAACTGCCTGCCTAGTTGTGTTTTGTTTACTGTTGTTTACTGCTGTTTTTGTTTGTCTGTAGGTACGTTTTTTATTTTTTTTTCTCTGCTGTTTGAACTTTTTTTTTATTTAATTTAAATTCAAAAGCCGACTTTAATGATAGCTGTTCTAGAGATACTACCTATGGCATAACTATTAAAGTTATATACCTATACCTATTAATCAATTGTTATTTAAGTTTGCACTAAACACTGATTATTATTAAGGAAAGAAAGGGAAAACTTTAAGTAATGATATAAAATATAAAATAACTGTAACTTTAACTGCCATATTCTAAGTTGGGTATCCCATACTGTTTGATTGTTCTCTGTTGCATGATGTGGTCTCCTATAATTGAGGAAGCACATAGTTTTTTTTTTGTGTTATGTTACTTTATAATAATATAGCATGTAAGGTGTATTCTTTGTTGGAGATCCTAATAAAATAAAATAAAAATAAAATAAAATATATACAAGAATTGCTCGTTTAAAGGTATTGGATACTAAGTGAAGACTAAGTTTTCACGGTGAGTTCTTTTACAGAATTGATCACACTATATATAAATCTATATATATATACTAGCTGACCCGGCAAACTTTGTTTTGCCATAAAAACACCTAATATGCATCTACCCTACCTACCCTACCCTACCCTACCTACCCTACCCTACCCTACCTACCCTACCCTACCTACCCTACCCTACCCTACCTACCCTACTTACCCTACCTACCCTACCCTACCTACCCTACCCTACCTACCCTACCCTACCTACCCTACCCTACCTACCCTACCCTACCTACCCTACCCTACCTACCCTACCCTACCTACCCTACCCTACCTACCCTACCCTACCTACCCTACCTACCCTACCCTACCTACCCAATAAGACCAACCGGGCTAATTACCCAAGTAATGACTGGGCATGGTGGGTTTTCGGAATACCTGAACAGGTTCAGGTGCAAGGAAAGCCCATCATGCACTTGTGACCCCGACGAAGACGAAACAGCGATCCACATAATTACTGACTGCCCGGTATATGGCCAAGAAAGGTTCGAAATCGAACAGAAGCTAGGGATAAATATTAGACCAGAGAATCTCAATAGGCTCATATCTGACAAAAAGTATAGCACTGTATTTATAGAATACTGTTTCAATGTTGCCGGAAAAACAGTTAAACGAAATAAATAATTAACACCAATGCTCGAAATTATATATAGATATATATAATGGGAAGCGAACAGAGCAATATATAATCTATAAACAAAATAGAAGCCCGATATTGCTAAGAACATGCTATATAATAAGTCAATATGAGACCTAGAAATTGCAAATTAGACCTGAGAAACTTAGTAAACTTATAGCTGACATATAGTATAGTATCGACTTTATCAAATATTGTATACAATTGATAAAAATAACGTAGAACAGCAATGCTCAAAATTGTATATAATAATATACAATTGGAAGCGTACAGAGTGATACTAATCTACAACAAAATAGAAACTAGGTATCGCTAAGAACATACTATAAAATAACATCTTAATATGTCTGTAGAAAATAAGTACTCTAGAAACTCATATGTGATATTTGTTAGAAATGTAAATTTTTGTATATAATAATAATTGTAACGTGTAAAATTGACCTGAGATTAAATGAGTCCCAAAGGTCTCGGACTATGTCCGGGGAACCGTATAGCTCTGCGTATAGTCTAAAAAAAAAAAAAAAAAAAAAAAAACCCTACCTACCCTACCCTACCTACCCTACCCTACCTACCCTACCCTACCTACCCTACCCTACCTACCCTACCCTACCCTACCTACCCTACCCTACCTACCCTACCCTACCTACCCTACCCTACCTACCCTACCCTACCTACCCTACCCTACCTACCCTACCCTACCTACCCTACCCAAATTTTCCATTTTTTTTTTTTTTTTGTAAGTCTAAACCATTCTCGAATCTCCACGAACACACACAAAAAATTTCATCAAAATCGGTCCAGTCGTTTAGGAGGAGTTCAGTCACATACACACGCACACAAGAAATATATATATTAAGATAAATTTCAATATTATAAAGGCGAAAGTTTGTGAGGGTGTGTGTGTTTGTATGTTTGTTACTTCTTCACGATCAAACGGCTGGACGGATTTAGATGAAATTTTGCACAAAGATAGATTGTAATTTTATCCCGGGAATATGTTTCCTTGGGATAATTTTCGGCATTCACGCAGGCGAAGCCGCTGGCAGAAGCTAGTATTAGATTACAAAGCTGCCTGTCTATCTGCCGCCCTGATAATACTCTTTGTCGCCTGCTTGTCGAGATGTGCGGCATTCATCAGATACATGCAATTAGCTGATAGATAATTATATCACAGTGATAACTTGAACTTTCACCGTATTAAACTATACTCCATTTGCGATAACATTAGACGTTTAAATTAGCTCATTTTACAGCCCGTTCAACCAATTTTTAATTCTATTGCGTTGGTGATACGACAAATGGTAGCAAATGGTAGCTGTAGTAAACAGTTGGTTTTGGTAACAGGTTTTTTATGTCATCCTTATGTTTACGGGATAGAACTCAAAATCGGTTGAACGGACTGTAAAAAGATTTGGAAACATGTTTAATGTTATTTCAAATGGAGTTTAACTCAGATTACATTCGTGAGGGTGTCCACACTGTCCACTGTTCCATATTTAAATGTTATGTTTTTTTTTTTTAACCCTCTACGGAAAAAGAGGGTATTATAAGTTTGACGTGTGTTGCTGTGTATCTATGTACTTGTGTTTCTGTCTGCGGCATCATAGCGCCTAAACGGATGAACCGATTTTAATTTAGTTTTTTTTGTTTGAAAAGTGACTTTGTTGAGAGTATTCTTAGCTATGTTTGAATAAAATCGGTTTGGCCGTTCAAAAGTTATTCGCATTTTACTCTTTGAATCTGGATTTTTTCGCAAGATATCGTGTCATTATACGTGTTTCGATAGATTGTCGATTGAAGCGTGTCTGCTACTAGGTATATTATATGTAGTTTAAAAAGCATGAAACAAAAATTAAAATCGGTGTTTTTTACATTTGTAATTTTATCATGTTGTTCATGTTACTATGTTAATTTACGTTGCCAACTTGTAACGTTTTAATTAACTATAAATACACAATAAATTAATTAATATTCTAACCTAACGTTAGTCAGTATGTAAGTTTAAAACCAATACAATAAAGTAATGGGGCTAACGTTTTATTGCTCACCAGTTTGGCGACACTGTTGACCATCCATAAATATAAAATAAAATAAAAAATATACCTGTTAAACGTTGTTATAATGCGTATGGAAGCAAAGTTTGAATTAAAATTCATTTCTAATGCCGTAAAAGTGCGATTAAATATAAAATCGAGTATTCCAAAGTTTTGCGCAGCCCTGTTTTTCCGAAAAAAAGGTGGATAACATTTTCAGAAATATAAAACTCTATTAAAGCAGTATAGTTGGTGAATCCCGTACCTATCTAATATGCCATATTTGGAAAATATTCACAAACATAAAAAAAAAACAAATAAAGACGCGCTAAAAGCCAAAACATATGAAATTTGACATTTTGAAGACTTCAGTCTACACCAGCGCCCCTAGCGGCGAATCCAAACGCGTTAGCCCTCGTTGCAAAGAAATCACGCAAAAATTCGTACTTTCTAATCCTTTCCCGTTACCCTAGCACTGTAAAAAGAAAACGACTCGTCATTTTAGGTAAGGCGCGCCCTAATCACCTATCACTTCACAGTACATTGCTGCATGCGTATCAGACAGTGTCCCTCTACAGTACTTGCAGTACAATGTACTATGGAGGTTTGTAGCAAGGCAACTTTTTTCACAGTCGGCCATTTAAGGCTCAGCGAGAGCTCCTAATTCCAGAGTAATTAGAGAAACTTGCCCCCGGAGATGGGCTGCGGCCTTAAGCGAGGTTAGATACTCCGTACTCGGAACCTTTAATGAAGACGTAAAAACGTGAACGCAGAAGATTGAGCGCCATTAAATGGGAATGCGTCAATTTGAAAAAGGAAGCGCAAACTGGTCTTTATCACGGTTTAAATGCACTTTAGAATGTGATTAATGAAAAAAGGAAATCGTGGCACGGTTTTCGTATTCATGAAAATATGACTTAAAAATTGTTTGGTTTTATTTTTTTCAGTTGAAGAAAGATCCTCAGATAGTCTACTGCTGTTATCTGACTAGATATGAATTTAATCAACGATGTATAAACACGTTTAAAATAAATCTAGACCAATATAATCGATCGATGTTAAATTAATATAGTCAATATATTTAAACAAAGGTACAAGTAGCTTCATAAATAAATAAAATATGTAAGTAAATGAGTAGCCAACTCAATTTGGATTATATTATGTTTCTTTTCTATTTTATAAGGAAGAAATCAGTTTCAAATTAATTAAATAATCTGTTACTTTTATAAATATTAACTCCTCACCAATATTATTACAATAATTTGCTGAATTAAAATTATAATCGTTATTATTTCTACACTCACTTTTATGTTTTGAATGGGTCTTCCACATTTTTCTCAGGAGCATCGTCATTTTCCAAGCGTTCTAAATACAAACTTGAAAAAAAGATAAATAAATAAAAAATTGTCTAAAAAAATGGCGGAACGACTTTTCCCGCGCGCGGTTCCTGATATACTGCACTATAAACTCGGAGAGCACATGCAATCTCGACAGCAACCCTTTGCTGTATGGAGGACGAGTTGTGACGACGCGACGAGATCAATGTATTTATAATACATTTAATTAAAGCTATATTTCCACTATATCACTTCTTTTACGGCCATAAAGAACACTTGCCGAACACAAAGTTGTTAGTTACCAATAAAAGTAATAAAACTGTTAGGGTCAGAGTAAGGAACGCGACTTTTCATACAATAACATTGGAATAACAAATATATGATAATTTATTACAGAGACATTACGTGGGTAGTGGGTTAAGGTACCTAGTTATTACTAGAATTACCTATTATCCATTGTTGTGTTGTGTAGGTAACTATTCACTCTATTATCACTGCATTTTATTGCATATTGATTTAATTTACTAGAAAGCTCTTTATCGTTCTGGATCAAAAAAATTTACTCTACAATTCAAACTTTGTTTTATTTTTATCCGACTGCCGAAGGAGTGTAATGTGTTTACCAGTCTATGTATGTTAGTTACTATGTGGCGTTCTAGAGACCAAACGCGTTGGCCGATTTTGGTGATTCTTACGTCAATCTATTAAACTTGCGAGTGTAAAAATAAATACTACACTGGCTACATTAAAATTGGTCCCAATTTAATTTGTTTTTTCAAACCTATCGTGTATCAGAATAAAGGGTTTTAAGAGGTGATTTAAAAAAAATACAATACTTATTTATGTTTAAATTACACTAAATGAAAAAAAATAATATTAACTAAACAGTTATAAATAAAAAAAGTTAATTAAAAAAATCTGCTAAGAAGCGAACTAAAAAGACGTAAACAAGAAGAAAATCAGCATATGCAGATCAGTGAAATATGCAGTCGGAGGATACATCTGGTTTTGGTCAGCCAGCTCGCGAATGTATTGTATCATCCGCTTCTTAGCAGTCGGGTTTTTTGATTTAACTTTTTATTTTTGGTTAGATTCGCGTTTAAACTTTGATCGCTTGGTCCGAAATACTAACTTTTTACCCTGGTTTCGATTCGCAGATCGGACAAAGTGTTAGGAAATAGGCAGGTTTTCTTTTTAACTGATTTCAAAAAGGAGGTGGTTCTCAATGCGACTCTATTTATTTTTGTATATTTGTTACGCGATTAATTACTCCGCCAAATTGTGGACCGATATTGAAAATTATTTTTGTGTTTGAAAGGATTATATACTCCCTAGATGGTCGTCACATAGCTAAGTAAGAATCTCATGTTGGGCTCATGACAAACGAGGCAACAAATATTATAGGCATACATATAGTGATTTTGGTACTTTCATAAAAAAAAAACAAAAAAAATAAAAAAAAAACCGGCCAAGTGCGAGTTGGACTCGCGAACGAAGGGTTCCGTACCATTATTGCAAAAAATGGCATAAAAATCTCGTTTATTGTATGGGAGACCTACTTAAATATTTATTTTATTCTGTTTTTAGTATTTGTTGTTATAGCGGCAACAAAATACATCATATGTGAAAATTTCAACTGTGTAGCTATCACGGTTCACGAGATACAGCCTGGTGACAGACGGACAGACAGACAGACGGATCGTGGAGTCTCAGTAATAGGGTCCCGTTTTTACCCTTTGGGTACGGAACCCTAAAAAGCTCAACAAAATCTCCTGTACAGATATTTCAATGCATGCAGGAGTGTCTAAAACTCACACTAGTAACCTGCACATGTGATTCCAAACTCGGAACATGACAAGGCCGAATGTATCCTTCTCCGAAAGCCAATAGCTCCATAATGGCTGTATAGTCAGCCTGTCCGTCTGACGCAAGTCTGCACATTCGTCGATCATGGCTGATGCAATGTGGAAGCTTTTGCACTCACAAACGGGGCTTGCGCGGGCACACCCCACTACGGCTTTTTTACTGGAAAACCGTAATTATGCAGGCAATCAGCGTAGACATAATTACACATAGGTATATACTTTATCGTAGGCATGAAATATTTTACTATCTCGGTAAATAAATATGGCGCCATTCTAAAATAAGTATTTCTCAAACATGCTTGGAAATGTGATCATTATTTTGACAACCTTCTTCGAGATAAATCGAAATTGCTGTACTGGTCAAATACATGCGCGCAGCGGCCGGCAAAAGTTGTATGAAAATCCATATCCGTCGTGTCTAGCGGCCAAATAAATTCCATAGTAAACTCATATCTGTCGTGTAGTTTAAAAATGGAACGATGTTTTACTCCGAAACATGGCAACCAAGGAGGTAACTTATCAAAGGTTTTATTTAAATTTCGAACTGGCTTGCAAATAGAACGCAGTTTATTGAAAAAAAAACAAAGGAACACTTTAACGCGGGAACAATTATTGTTGTTCGTCATTGATTTTGACAAAATGAGTTCTAGGTACAACTAAGTTTTAATTTCCGCGCATTATTTGAGAAAAGTACTATACAAGCCTTGGCCACAACTAGGCATTGATGGACTTACGTATGTATGCCTCGGCTTCGCCTCGGCCCACATTTACACGTTCGTCCATCAATGCCTATTTTGCTGGCCGCTGCAGTAATGTAATATTTCTCTAACATGCTTGGAAATTTGAGCATTATTTTGACAACCTTCTTCGAGATAAATCGAAATTGCTGTACTGGCCAAATACATGCGAGCAGCGGCCGGTAAAAATTGTATGAAAATCTATATCTGTCGTGTCTAGTGGCCAAATAAATTACATAGTAAACTCATATCTGTCGTGTTATTTAAAAATGGAACGATCTTTTACTCCGAAACAAGGCAACCAATTTTAGGAGCTAACTTATCAAAGGTTTTATTTAAATATCGAACTCGCTTGCAAATAGAACGCTGTTTATTGAAAAAAACCAATGAACACTTTAATGCGGGCAAAATTATTTGTTGTTTGTTGATCGACTGATCGTCATTGATTTTGAAAAGTAATTGTTTCGACAAAATGAGTTCAAGTGAAAACAATGAGTGTGATGAACTTACTTCAACGCCACCTGAAATTCAAGAGGCGGCAAGAGCCATAATAGAAAACTTGTTACCGTCAAAATCGAAAGAAAAATATTTGAAAACCTATGAAAATTATGTTCAATGGAAGAATAAAAGAAAATTTAAACCCTTATCCAAAAACGTTTTTTGGCTTATTTCGGCAAACTCGCCAAGATAGTTCAGCCGACAATGCTATGGGTTATCTATTCAATGCTAAAATGCACAGTTTTAATTAAACATAACGTGAATTTAAAACAGTATCCAAATCTGACTTCAATGCTCAAAAGATAGTCGGATGGATACAAATGTAAATAGTTAAAAGTTTTGATCGCATCAAACGTAAAAATATTTTTGTTTGAAGCACAAGACAGTGTGTAAGTGTGTATCTGGACCTCAAAGTAATTTTTACTCTTTATAATATTAACCTATTTTTTGTTGGAAAATTACCTATGTGAACGTAAGCGAAACGTAAGTAATAACGTACTTTATTTTTGTTGCAAGCATATTCTTTTTTTCGACATTTTTGGTGCATGCCGATGTAACGAAATTACAAATATTACTATAAAAGACGTAGAAAATCACGACGGTATGATATTTGTTACTCCACGTGATACTAAAACCAAAATCGATCGCACATTTGTTATCAGAGATGAATCAGCTGAAATCGTGCTAAAGTACATAGCGCTACGTCCCTCAGATGTAAAATCAGACCGATTTTTTCTAAATTACATATTAACAAATGCACAAAGCAAGTGATTGGCAGACACAAAATTGCCGCAATGCCAAAGGCAATTGCTACCTATTTAAATTTGCCAAATCCGGAATACTATACTGGGCATTGCTTTCGTCGATCTTCAGCGGCTCTTCTTGCTGACACAGGTGCGAATTTAATTACACTTAAAAGACATGGCGGATGGAAGTCAGACTGGGTAGCTGAAAGCGACATAGAAGAATCAATTGAAAATAAAAGTAGCATTACACGTAAAATCAACGAAAGTATCCAATCAGAATCAGAATCAGAATTTTTATTTGCTCTAAATGTAGGTACAGTATAAGATAAATAACATAAAAAATGAGATCAGCAATCTCGACCATCTACCTCCCGTCAAAGCTTTTAAATACAGAATCACACTGAAGAGACTACTATACAACCAACTTCGACGGCTTCGACCTCTTTAGAATTATCCCAAACCATCATAATCCCCGGAAAGTTCACTTTAAACAAAAATAGACTTACTATTAGAGATATACTTTAAATCTTAATATATATATTTCTTGTGTGCGTGTGTATGTGACTGAACTCCTCCTAAACGACTGGACCGATTTTGATGAAATTTTTTGTGTGTGTTCGTGGAGATTCGAGAATGGTTTAGATTTACAAAAAAAAAAAAATGGAAAATTAGGGTAGGGTAGGTAGGGTAGGGTAGGTAGGGTAGGGTAGGTAGGGTAAGTAGGGTAGGGTAGAGTAGGGTAGGGTAGGGTAGGTAGGGTAGGTAGTGTAAGTAGGGTAGGTAGGGTAGGGTAGGGTAGGTAGGGTAGGGTAGGTAGGGTAGGGTAGGTAGGGTAGGGTAGGGTAGGTAGGGTAGATGCATATTAGGTGTTTTTATGGCAAAACAAAGTTTGCCGGGTCAGCTAGTAAAACTATATAACTTTATTTATTATATTGAATTTGATTATTATTTTTTTGACATTGAATTTATTAATTATTAAGTAGTTAAATGTTGTTTATTTTTTTTTTGTATAATTTGTATTTGTAGAAATAATAATTTAATGATAATATGTTCAAACACAATGTATATTGTTTATGAATGAATAAATGAAATGAAATGAAAATTGTGACATTATATTTAACAAGGAGAAGCTAGAATTCGCCGATAAAACGGTTTTCCTGGGGATCACGCTAGACTCAAGGTTACAAATGTTACAATGGGGTCCTCATTTAATATCACTTGCAGGGCGGTAAAGTTCGGCAGTGTTAGAAAAATTCGTCACTTTACTGATATAGATACCGCGAGGCTGATCTATTCTAGTTACTTTCATAGTATATAATGTCTTACATAATTATAATATTATAATGTTAAACAATCTTCGCCGGCGCGATACTCTAAGGAAACTATTTAAGGACATTAACATCATGACGGTACCTTGTCAATATATTCACGGAAACCTCATGTACGTTAGAAATAATTTACATCTTTTTAGTAAAAACGGCGACAGACATAATTATGTTACTAGAAATAGGGAACAATTAATTCAACCAGGTTTCAGGCTGGCTAAAGTAGCGTCATCTTTTAAGGGGTACTTTATAAAATGATACAATGAACTACCTCTGAATGTGGGGACATTCTAGAACTGAATGAGGCGAAATTTAAAACTTGTATAAAACACACACTATTATAAGTTGGGGGATTACATCGCTGATAAAAATGCTTGGCTCAACGCTAGTCCTGCTCCACAACCACTAGGGCGCAAAAACAAGTGATAAGCAGAATAGTTCTGAAGTATTGTTGGACCTGCTGAAGACTGTATGAATATATTTGTTTTATATAAACCCAATTTCTCTTAGCTGCACAGTGCACAGCACATATGTGAGTACTATGTACCAACTGTAAATCTACCATTTACTGTACCTATATTTCGTTCGTTGACTTGTGTGTGCCCTGGCAGCTGATAGTGTGTCATGCTCAGGGCCTGATTAACCCTTAGGCTAATTAGGCTGCAGCCTAGGGCGCGAGGATCGGGGGGGCGCGGGTGCGCTGAAATCGTGTCTTCGCATGCACTATTAATCTAGCACCATTGAATTTACCCTACATATTTCAACTAGACCGAGACAAAGCACTAAAACTAAATGCGCTGTGAACTGAAAAAGCTTGGGACTCCCTGATTTTAACAATAATTTTCAGTTCATACAAACGTAACAGTTCTGGAAGCTTTAAACTCTATTTGCGAAGATGAATATCAAAGTAAAGAGACCAAAATAGAAGCAAAAGCAATATTAGAAAAAATTAAAACTCTAGAAATTACAATAATGTTGTGCTTTTGGAACTCTGTGCTCGTAAAGTTTCAAATCGTTAGTGCTACAAGCAAGTTCTGTTGATTTATCTAACGTTGTTACTCTTTATGAGACATAACATGCTTGCGTGTCGATAAAGAGTTAAAAATTTTGAATCAGAGGCAATCAAGATCACATATACAAAATATATAAGAAGAAGAAAGAAACCAAAATTTAATTTTGATGAAGTTAAAACGGGGCACATTGAGTACGAAGGGAGACAATATTTCATTGTTAATAATTATTATGCAGCTATTGATTGTCTTAGGACTGGTTTCCGAAGTCGATGCCACATCTCAAATCCGCTGACAATTTGACAAAAATTAGCCAGCCCTCAGTTGTCAGTGGTTTTTATCAAACTGCATCATCGAAAAATTACGTAATCGCTTGTTACATTAAATAATCGGCATTAATAAATTGCATACATATATAAACCCACGCCTTTTTCCCATGGGGGGAAGGCAGAAACTACAGAACGCCACCTGTTACGATCCTTACATACTTCTTTTGCTTCCCTCACATTCAGACATCTAGTCATACACACACGCCGGTTATGAGTACTGCGCACCTGCAGCCTAATTGCGTAAGTGAATTCTGCAAAGCAAACAAGTCGGAACCTTCCCAAAAACGACTTTACGTATTGCATATTACACTCTGAAAAGGAAAGGTTAAGCTCTATCTTTCGTAGGTACCAATTTTTTACGTTATGGACACCGACTTCCAAAAATAAAGTTATTTTTCACTTTGTAGTTTTTTAATTTGGAAGTCGGTAGTATTTTTTTGTAAAAAAGCTTTTTAAAATAAATTAATGCCGATTATTTAATGTATTAAGCGATTACGTAATTTCTCGATGATGAAGTGTTGAGAAACTCACTGACAACTGAGGGCTGGTTAATTTGTGACAAATTGTCAGCGGATTTGAGATGTGACGTCAACTTCAGAAACCGGCCCTTGGTGTTCAGAAACTGAAAGTAGAATTATTAACCGGTGATTATTCGTCGATTACGTTAACATCCCGATAATTGAGAGCTGGGAAACCGGGTGTTAATATGCACTTAAAAAACCGGCTAATTATTTATAATACATCATCACATCATCAGCCTATTAATATTCCCACTGCTGGGACACAGGCCTCCTCTCTGTGAGAGGGAATGGGCCGTAATCCACCACGCGGACCCAGTGCGGGTTGGTGGATGTCACATGTCTTAAAATTTTTGGTTCTAGGACATGCCGGTTTCCTCACGATGTTTTCCTTCACCGTTTTGAGAGCAGTGGTGATGAAATAATTTACACAAAGTAAAGCGCCTGCCTGGGTTCGAACCCACGACCTACAACTTGTAAGTCGCGGCCGATACCACTGGGCCACCACTGCTCCTTTATAATACAGTAAACACAAATTGGATTTGGTTTCATAAGGAAACTGCATGAACTAGACGACAGTGAATTTATTAGAAGTAAAGCAAAGGAGTTAAAACAACTATATGCCACTGATATAGAAGAAACCTTTGCAGAAGAATGCGTCCATTTTGCGCAATTTTTAATATCTGACACCGAGGCCGAGCATTCTATTTCTGCACAGAACCCCAAAGGATTTGTTGCAGTTAATAAAAAGTTTTAATATTTCATGCATGTTCCCGAATGTGGAGATAATATTAAGAATTTTACACTGGTAAATAAAGTCAAAACTAATATACTATTTTTAGGCCGACCGTAACACACCTGGCGGGGGCGCGTCCTCATAATTAGCCTAGGGCGGTCAGAACTCTTAATCAGTCGCTGGTCATGCTCTCTCTAACGTCTCTGATGGTGGCACATGTGTTGGATCTTTCGGTTCGGATGGTTGAGCTGAGTGGTGCCGATCTATGTGTCATGTTGGTGAATGGGCGCCATCAGTTGGGATTGGTCATAATTTAGTTGCCTCTTCCAGTATTTATTTAGTCTTTTTACATCGTTCTCACATATATGTATTTTTTTCAACAAGAATGATGTAACCAAATACTTGTAATATACTTTTTTTAAAGAGTAAGTTTGGAGTTTCTTGTCCGTTCTTCTCCATAACAAGCTAATTTTGCCGAATGGACGATATAATCCATTATTATTGCTTTTAAATTTATGACGTTCAAAAGTGCCGCTTAATGGACTAATTGAATAAAGAAATGTTGACTTTGTTAAGCCTAATAGGTATTTATTATATTTTATTATCTTTACTTGGTAGCTGATGTGCTTAACGCCATCTGTCGCCTTTAGCACATACTATTTACCAACTCACTTGTTACTAGACTCTGTAGTCTAGTAACAAGTGAGTTGGTAAATAGTAGGTATGCCAAAAACTCATTGCCCTTCCTTTTACAGAAAAGGAAGGGCAATGAGGTTTTCTTTATATAGCAATGTTCTGCAGTATTTATCAATTCTCTTCGAAAAGATAAATAAATAAAATTTAAATAGCATCAAACTGTATCTAACGCCATCTATCGCGTTACGCACAAAGTATTAACCAACTATGTCACTTTTAACCAATTTTTTTTTACATTCAAACGAACTGAGAACCCCCTGTTTTGAAGTCGATTAAACAAGTGGGATATATTTTCCCATTTGTCCCATGGTGGGACTGAGTCAATGGGACTAGTGGGATAGACCCAAAAAATGTTGATGATTTTATATTGTACTTGTACTAATGCAGGTTTTATTCATTTTCTTCGTAGACGGTTTTTACGCCTGAAATAGCTTCTGCCTTTTATTTCGTATTATTATACCTGACTTCGTTTGCAATTTTGTCTAAGGTCGATAACCTCGATGATTATTCCATCAACTTAGTAGTAGGATGGGAAACATGGTGGTCATGTAAAATGTAAATGATAAAAAATAAGTATTTTATTTCATAATATTTATTAAACACAATAAATGGCAATAACAAAAACATTAATTCCTATTGGTGTTGTAGTCGAGGAACCATTTAGTGGTCATTTGATTTTAAAATAATAAATGAATTTCATTTCATATTTTTCATTTCAATGCCGATAGCCTTATTGGATATAGAAATTCATCTTTGCGCCATTATGGTGCAAATACATACAAACTTATCAAATTCACTATCATATTGGTTTACTTATGTGTGTAGTATAGTTGTCTTATTAAAATTAAGGCTTCAAGATGCTGGGCAATATTTTTACTGGTTGTTATGGCTTTTTATTCCTGTAGCACCCATGTTTGGTAAACTTGAGCATCTGTTGATAAACCACTACTTACATAAACACTTTCTGATCTGGCAATGGCCAAAAAAATTCACCAGCATGGGCAACTGTATACAGGAGCCACAAATATTTGTCTTAATAATACATTTCATAAAAACAAATGCTGACTCTCGAAAGTAATTTGTAACATATCATATAAAATTTAACTATAATATTATGTTACAATACTAATAATATTTGGTGTACTCATTGATTATAATATTATTGCCAGCTAGTACAAAATAAGTCAATAACTGCAATAATTATATTCAAATATTTTGAAATACATCTTAGTATTTAAATCAAACAGTCATAGAGCCTATTACTATATTGCTTTTGTCTCACAGGATACAAACTAACATGTAACATTAAAAATAAGGAATTGGAACTCGAAACTAATATCATTTTTATGTGATTAAGGACTTATTTTTCAATCCTTCAACCGGCGAGCGACCTTATAAGGCGTCTGTTTAATTGTTTTTCTATTGTGTCTGTATACGCCGGATGAAGGTATCTGATATCTTACCGAGGAATAAAAATGGCCGTTGACATATTTTCTATACAAAACCTGTCAAACCGTCATTTTTATTCCTCAGTTAAAAAATTAGCAGGCTATTGAAAAATCGGGTCTTAATATGACTATCTACAGGCATTTATTTTCTATAGGATCCTCTTAAATTAATAAATAGATTGTATATTACACAATATTCGCCATAATGATTGTCAACCTTTACATTCTTAGTTTAGGGCAATCTTAAGTCTATCTCTCATTTTTCGCTACAACAATATTTACAATTTTTAACAACTTATGCAGATGTTGAAAATACTTAAAACTATAGGTTTTTTCACCATCTTATAAGTGTGTTTTACATTTTAGAAGATGACTTTAGAAAATATTATGCACATATTTTATTCAACCAATATTATTAACAAATTCTTTGAAATAATGTTATTGTTACTTTATTTGCTCATTGTCTTGATGGTAGATGCTAGCTAATATTTCAAATTAGCTTGCTTTTATACCTTATAAGAACTGGTTTAGTTTGTTTAATGTAAGGCAGAGCCAAAGCTTATCTTGAAATATTTCTATGTCTTATGAATACATAGAATGAAAGGCACGAAAATAAGAGCTCTCAAATAAGTTTGATCAATGAGATTGTGATAGACAGCACCTTAGGTATTAAAACACAGAAGACAGTTACATGAGAACTAGCCTGACCTGACAGCAATTACTTTCCTCTGCATCTGTTCATAAAAGATAGAAATATTTTCAGCCCCGTAGTGCCGTACAAAATTGGCACCAATCAACTCTTGCGTGGACAATCAGTTTTACCATCTTCATATATTAATAATTAATTATAGACATTTAGTTCACTATTTTTTCAGACTATTTGTATATTATGTGTGAGGCAACTAGCTGTTCAAAGCTATTTCTTTATACAACGGTTATAAAAAATTAGGTCATTTTATGCATACAAGCTAAATTAAGGCTTATAATCAACAAAGCAAAGGTAAAAGATATGTCTCAACTTATCCTGCATGCATATTATGTACAGTAAATCTCATAACTTGTAATTAGGTCTAACATATAAAAGTTCTTAAGACTATGACTGCGTCATTATGCCATTTATGAATAAATGCTAAATAAGGCATATATGATAACATCATAAGATTATTCTTAATAGTATAAGCTGCTATTATTGTTTCTAGCATTTTATATATTAATTTATAATTTATTTATCACTAAATATTATAAATTAGGGCAGCTATTTTAGAACAATATTAATTGAACACTATTTTTTGTGCATTTGTACATTTTTATTTAGTAATTTCCTGATAATTAAAATGCCACATGCAATATTTGTAAGAGGAGTTTGAGTTTGCTACCAATGCCATGCTTACACCATCAAATTAAATAATTATAAGGCATAATATTTAAATAACTATAAATATAAAATTGTTATTTAAATTAACATAACATAATTATTGTTTTATCTCTGTTATCATGGCACTATGACATAACAATAGACATAAAATACAACAACATAACTTTCACAATTATTGCACATGCATTTCAAGTGTTGTAAAAATGTTTCCTCATAATAGTGACATTAACCTTATAATACCATCACATTCAACATGTTGGGGCTATATTACAATAATATAGTACTCTAGCTTACCACATAATCACTTCACTTCTTTCTTAACAGGCACAGTCTTGTCTGCTTGTTTAGCTGCAGGTTTAACCGTGGATCATTTTTTCTTTCTATCTTGGGTACACTTAGGGCAGTACCATTTACCTTTGGGCTTGATTTTAAGATCAACACATGCAAAGTGGAACCACTCAATAGGACAGTCCGGGTTATCACATCCTATCATCTCTCCATATGATACTTGGTGGCAGAGGCAGTATGTAGGCTCATTCGGATCTACAGGCATGTCTAGAACGTCACTTGGGTGTGCCATACCGCCCACTGAATCCAGATCTGCATTTTCTTCTTGTTCTTTAGAGGCATTGGCAGTAGCTGTTGCACCTTTGCGCACAGCCTTCTTCTTAGCCGCCGACCGTCCCGACGCGACCGCGTCATCTTCGCTAGACGCCCCAGCACGTTTCTTTTTCCCAGTTGTTGCTGCTGTCTTATCATTAATTTTGCTCTTCTTCCTGCCCTTCTTGACGGTGGCTGCATTCGGCTCCTGGTCGGCAGCGGCTTGCTGCGCGGCACGTGCGCTCATTACTTTCTCCTGTATCTCAGATTCAAACCGCGCGAGGTCAGAGTCAAGGCGACGTATGTGCTTGTCAACCAACTCATATGTTTGTATCGCAAGTTGCACTTTGTCGTCTCCGTATTCTTTAGCTTTATTGAAGAGTCCTTGTATGGTATTTACCTTTTCCTTCTTAGTTTCTTCGTCCATTTTAGGAATATTTGGTAGCAACTCGTCAGCCATAAGGTCGATTGTCCTCATTAGTCCGTGCGCACGGTCGTCTAGATCACGCATTAATTTAAAATTTCTCTGTAATTCTATCGGAAGGTGCTGAAGACTATCCAGATAATGCTCTAAATAAAGTGCAGAAGTCATTTTGCAATATTTTGTAACTATGCGAAAATGAAAGTGCGAAACACTGTAAATAACTCTTACTGTTACACTGTTAAAACACTACTAAACCTACTTTTGTTACTCTCAGAACTAAGTCATCTAGTTATTCTAAATTATTTAATTTATTCTAACACTTAAAAAACACGGAAAAACTAAAAATTCGTGATAAGCACTTTACAATTTTCGTTCAAGCTCAAACAAGCGAATAAAAGTAAAGTGTTGCCAGCCGAGTAAATAGTGTTTGAAAACCTAACAACGAATTTCATTTCTTTTCCGCCGATTATCTTTTTTTTTTATTATAGTAGATTGACAATATCTCGCATATCTTTGATTTTTTCATCCTCAAGATAAAATCAAGAAAACTTAAGCACTTTAATACAATAAACAAAAAAATCTGTTGATTAGATGGTTTTATTTCTAGGCAACTCCCGTTAAACATCAGGCGCGAACATTTGGTACGGTTTCGTTCAGTATTCTCTAAAATAAAAGGTTTCTATAAAAAAAATTGTATGCCGTTTTTGGTGACTTTTATTTCAGCAAGCATAGCACCTGATATCATTCAGAACTATTGATCATTTTTTAGATAATCTAGATGAATCGGTTAGCCAAGACTATCTATCCTACTCCTACCTAAGACGTGAATAGTGCCTATTAATTACATGGCCACATTGCCCTAACGTGGCCCTATCTTTTGATGTTTGAACAGCAGTAAACGCACGCACTGATATTATAGTAACTATTCGCGCGTGCCCTCTGCTCCAATTCACGAATTCACTTCTCGACAAACTTCTTGGCCACCCTGAAGTTGGTTTTCCGATGCGCAAGGTGCGGCGCGGTGCCCATTTTTTGTATGAGATTTACTACTGCGCAGCCATTTTAGCCAACTTCAGGGCGGCCAAGAAGTTTTGCGAGAACTTTACCTACAATTTTTATTAGCTGTATGTCCTCCATATACCACAATAAATAAATACACTGCATGCCGTCGCGTTCATTTTTATGACAAACAAACGCGTCGTCGCGCCAACAGAGGGTGCTTTTCGATTTCACCATACAAATGAACGCGCCGCACTGTGGATCGAAAAACGCAAACGGCTCTAGAAGACATAGGAACTTAAATTTAAAAGTGTCGGTTGTTTTGCTTGAAATGGTTTCTAATAGCCAATATCATGCTTATATATTTCATAGGACGCAATTTGGTAGGCAAAAGGACAGTTTTATTTTTTTTGCTAAAAAAATGTATGGAGCTGATATAAAAAATGCATATGATTTAAAAAAAAAACGCAATCTATCTCGTTATATGAAGTATGTCAAAAAATCATAAATAAATAGTTCTATATCCGGGTGCAAGGATATTACGGTTTTTCTTGCGGTTCCGGAAGTTTATGCATTTTGTATATCAGCTCCATACATTATTTTAGCAAAAAAAAAAAAAACTTGCCCTTTTGCCTACCAGATTGCGTCCTATGAAATAGATAAGTATGATATTGGCTATGAACCGATTTCAAGCAAAAAAACCGACACTTTTAAATTTAAGTTCCTATGTCTTCTAGAGCCGTTTTTCGATCCACAGTGCGCCGGTCGCGTGTTCGCGTTGTATTAGGACATCACACTGACCTCTAACATAAAATTAGAGATCAGTGGGACAGCACCTTAGCTTTGCTTAGAATTTGATTTACTTATCGAGATTTGTAGGCCCCCGAAGAGCAGGGGCCTTGGGTGGGCCGCATCTTCTATATAGTATACTAGCTGTCCCCCGCGGTTTCGCTCCCGTCTACTTACCTACCCTACCCTACCTACCAATCTATCTACCCTACCCTACAAACCTACCTACAGTACCTACCCTACCAACCCTACCCTACCAACCCTACCCTAACTACCATTTTTTTTAATACCTTATATTGCCTATGCCATTCCTCTGGATGCCATCTATCCCCTTGCCAAATTTCATTGAATTCCGTTCAGTGGTTTAGGCGTCAAAAGGTAACAGACAGACAGACACTATTACTTTCGAATTTACAATATTAGTATGGATTTCAGTTTATTTTTGGTTGAAGAAAAGCCCAGCTCTCTGGTCACGTGCAGAGTCGATTATCCGTTTACTGATGCCCCAAAAAATCGATAGTCACTCGGCACGCAGACCCAATGTTTCAACCCCAAATGGTTCAAACATTAGTCCCAATAAGATTTTTGTATTTGCGCCGTTTGAGATTTTACTGCACCTGCAGCAGTTGTCCCGCTCCAGGACGAACACCTGCTAAGATGAGAATCACAAGGGTTCCGATACCATGTTGCATTGCATCCCACACCAAACTATCAAAGGACAGCTCACCTTCAAAGGCGTTATGTTGTCCAATTGATATCTAATTATTTAGTTAACATTTATTTCAACATACCCGTTAGAAAACAATAGATCTGGCTGCGGTAATATTACTCCAGCCAGTATGATTTTAACAAATAATTAAAAAACTACCAGCTTACCAAATTAATAAATCTGCTTACCAATTACAGAAGCTGTTTAACTAATTCTGTATTGTACTTAGATGACGATTTTCGACATTATCTGGCTGGCTGAAGTAACGCACTCCCGAGACCACCCGAGACGGGCGACTACTTCAACACATTGAAAACGATGTGCAGCTCTGATATGATCAATCACCCAGACAGCCATGTAGCGATGCGACTGATGTATAGTGCTTGACAAACTTCTGGGCCGCCCTGAAGATGGGTTTCTGATGCGCGAGGCACGAAACGGTGTTGCTTTTGTATGAGATTTACTACTGCGCAGCCATTTTAGACAACTTCAGGGCGGCCAAGAAGTTCGGCGAGAAGCCGAGAACTATACAACCCCCCGACTTCAGCGGACTTTTTTTTTACTTACATTATTAAAGACAATATGATAGATAGAACCGTCTCAGTTGATATGGAATTACTTTTTAACATAGACTACTATTATATACTAGCTTTTTAAATTCACGCTGGCTTACGCCCTTACCTTAGATAAAGTACCTAGATAGGTACTTTATCTAAGGCCCTTACGGACAAGTTGTAACATTTAACAGTTGGGTGTAGGCATTTTAATATGGTATATTATGTTCAGTGAGTTGGTGACAACGGGGGCATTATTTGCCATGTGTCAGGAAATAAATTAAATAAAACACGACATATTTAACTTACATTGTATTAGCAAATAAACAATTTATAAAATATAATTCTTATTACACAATGACGTTGTAGTCCAGGATACAAAGCATTTTAGCCCGACACTATTATTGGTCACCGTGAAACTCTATCAGCTGCTTTTAAATGTCATAAAATGTATAAAGTTCCTGAAGATTTAAGTCGTGCACAGTAACCAATAACCGATGCCGTATTTTGGACTATTCAGCGATTACAACAATTTGCTTTCGATTTTAATATTAAAAATTATAAACATTTAAGAAAAAATGCAAATAAATAATTAGCAATTGCCATTGACGGCAACATAAAGAGGCGTTCGTATTCTACATAATATAAAACATGCTTTATCATTTCCTTACAGCTATAATTACATTTCTTACTACGTTATCGTGACCATTACGTACATTACACAACTATTCTACATGCTGCTCATACTGATTATTACGCAACCAAAGTAGACATTTCCATGATTTCATATAGAATAATATAAATTATTTCTGGATTATACAAGATATAGTTCTCGAAAAACTTCTTGGCCGCCCTGAAGTTGGCTACAATGGCTGCGCAGTAGTAAATCTCATACAAAAACCGCACCGATCCGTGCTTTGCACATCGGAAAGCCAACTTCAGGGCGGCCAAGATGTTTGGTGAGAACTTTACACCTGGGGGTCTACTTCCTATCTCCGCCCGTAACTCCGTCAACGAAGTTACGGGCCACGTCCCTAAGTATTCCAAAACTTCAGAGAGAAGAAAACAAGTGTTAAGTAAATTTTTTCGGACAGGTATAACACATCGGGCTTAGTTACACTTGTCAAATTGTGTTGTCATCCATTCTTAGCTCGGGCCCCGAACGAATCATCCATCCGTAGGTGATACGGAGCAGGAAACGCCTGAAACCCCGCTTAGGGAGTAGACCCCCTGAATTCATATCATCAATTACTCAATACGAGACAAGACTTGTTATTTACAAAAATGGCGGGTTTAATAACTTACAAAACATTTAAATTATCAGGTAGACACCTTTATATTGCATAGGAATAATTTAGGATGATTTGTATTTATAAAATTAGGATATCCTCAAACTAGTACTATTTGTGTCAAAAAAAAGCAATTGTAAAAATGTTCACCTCCACTATGTAAAAAAAAAAATCATAAGACAAGGTACATACACAAAATGAATTTGTTAACTTATATCTAGCTAGGTACAACACTACATATTTAGAGAATTTGGTACACATTCGTTGCTCATTTTAACATTAAAAACATATTAAAAACAGTCGCGTGGGAACAGTGAGCAACTAAACACTTCGGAATGTATATTTTAGGGAATACAAATAGCTCACACAGAATATTATATTGTTTAGAGAGAGATAGTCGAAAGAAAACTTTGAGATTCCTTTCTTACCTATAATTACTAGAGTACATGAAACAAATTCCAATATAATTTTCCACTAGCTGATGATACAAAATGTATAAAATGGAAGTTAATTATTACTTTGACGAAAATATACAATCGATATATGTAATTGGCACTACATACGCAGGTCACATATTATATGAAATTACAAAAAACATTTTTTCATTATACTTTAGACATTGCATTCTTATATATATGTAGGTATAGGCATCTAATTTATTTTCTCCACCTAATAAACGTGCCTAATGGAAATAATTGTTCATAAGTAATATTATAAGACTTGAATACTATACTTCATAAAAGATAGCTTGATCTCTGCGACATATGTCAAACTGACGTATACGTTATTGTTAGCCTGTCAAGCGCTATTGTTACTGTATTGATACTGACAGCTGTCAGAAAGATCAATCTATCTTGTAAGAAGTATAGACAGAACATTCTCATTAAATCATAACCGCACCTTATATTGTTTGAATACAAAACATCGACTAGCAACTTCATAATCCTGTTATATTTAAAGCGTTTCTTTAAATTCATAAATAAAATATAAATATCAAGAATCTCAAACGTAATTTCACAACCGTTTAAGAAATCGGTTTCGAAGGTCAAGACAAATATTCGAATTTATTAACAAGCTAAGCACCATAATGCAGTAAGTTGTGCTGAGGTGGGCCTCTTCAGTCCAAACACTGACGCAGTGAAATTATTTAAATTATTTTATTCAAACAACTTCTACATATTGTCAACGCAATAAAACACCATTCTGCCACCATTCGTTCCATAGGGAAGAGTAGATATTTTTAATTTTTAATACTACTATCTATCCTTGCTCGTCACTACTGTTATAATCAATATCGCGTATATATTTTTGGTTTTACATATGAAATATATATTTACGTCCGTCCAAACTCTTCCTAAGACTAGCCAATAAACCTTTCATCTGATATATAAACACCACTCTATGCATCGTATTAAATGGATCAAAACGATATTCCATGCAATGCACCATGTTTTACTTATAATATCGACCTGTGACCTAATAGCCTATACTATATATGTAGGATACAGTAAAAATGGAACAAACATAGATATGAAAGATACTTCCCTCGAAGAGAGGGATACATCAATTTAATAAGATATCCCTAAAGGTCAAATTCTCCATTCCACAATGCCAAATATCACAATAATCATAAATGGAAGGGGCGGGCGGGGCGGGGCGGGGTTGTGGGACGTCTCTACACGAGCGTCTCATACTTGTCCAGCACATGCTGGGCGTTGTCCTCGGAGTGCTCGGAGTGGTCGCGCGGGCGGGCGCGCGGCGCGGCGTCGGCGCCGGCGCTCTTGGAGCGCGTCTTCTTGTCGTGTCCGCACGTGCACGCCACGGACGTCTGGCGCTTGAGCGTGTGCGCGCGCGCGCCCGCCCAGGCCGGGTCCAGCGACTCGCTGCGCGCGTAGGGCGCCCGCTTGCGGCCCATGGTGGCGTGCGCGAACACGCCCGGGCCGCCCGGGCCGGCCGCGCCGCCCGCCGCCTGGCCGCCCTCGGACGCGGGCCGCACGGACTCGCTGCGCATGCACACGTTGCCGCCCGCGCGCCGGAACGAGTCCAGCACCCGCTCCTCGATCTCTTCGATGTCCTTTTTCTTCACGAGCCAGATCTCTTCCGAGCCTCTGGTGAAGTAACTCGAACCCTTGCTGACCGAGTACTTGTCCTTCGTTTTAAATTTACAAGTCTTAAAATTATTCTGAGTATTTACATCGTCGTTGACCTTGTGCGCTCCTTGCGGGTCCCGCGAGCGCGTGGTGTCGGGCGACGCCACGTTGCGGAAGGCGGTGCCGTGCGACGGGAACTGGTCGCCGATCTTGGCGCCCAGCGACGGTGAGCGGATAGTGACGTCCACGGGCGACGGCATCGGCTTGAACTCCGGCTTGATGATCTTCTGCGGCTCGGGGCGCTTCTCGCCGTCGGGCTCGCCCCGCTGCCAGCGCGGCGCGGCGGCACGTGACAGCGACTGCTGGCGCTCCAGCACGGAGGGCGGCGCGGCGGGCGCGGCGCTGAGCTCGAAGTGCACGTTGTCCTTGAAGGGCGTGGCGGGCGGCGGCAGGTCGTCGCTGGTCCGGCTGTTGTCGGAGCCGAGCCGCTCGGTGCGCGCGCGGCCCCGCACGGAGCCGGTCCGCGACAGGCGCCCCATGGTCCCGCTTGCATCTTCAGCCGCCTTCTCGAATTTTTTTATTTTGTCTCCGACCCCATTCACTTCCTCGGACTTCGCCGTCTTATCGCTGTCCTTTTCCGCCTCATTTTCAACTTTTACGTTTTCGATCTTCGCGACCTCGCCAGTTCCCACCGGGCGCTCTATCTTTGTACAAGCCAGAGATAACTTCTCAACCTTGACGGGCCCTTCCTTGGCGACAGGAGATTCACGCCATGCAGTTCGCGGAGCACTGCAGGTGTCGTCATTCTTCAACACGAGCGGTGCCGGCTTGCGGTCGGGCGCCGGCGGTGACGTGACCTCTGCTCGCGGTGGAGTGGACTTTCTCGCGGGGGGCGAAATGACGCTCGCGGACTGCGGGACGGGACCTCGCACCGGCGGAGACTTCACCAGCGGAGAAGTGGCGGGGGGCGGAGATTTAATCGGTGGAGACTTGACAGGTGGATCCTTGACAGGTGGAGAATTAGTTGGGGTAGCGTCCGCACGGCGCGGTGGGGAAGGGGGGAGCTCGCCGCGGCTCGACGTGCTGGACGTGGACGCCTGGCGAGCCACCCCGGGCAGGCTGGGCACGCCGGGCACGCTGGGCACGCTGGGCACGCCGGGCACGCTGGGCACGCTGGGCACGCCGGGCACGCTGGGCACACCGGGCACGCCGGGCAGCGCGCGCGCGGGCGTCACGCGCGCCTGCTGCGGCTCCGCGCGGGACGCTCGCGCCTCGATGTCGCGACTGAGGAACGACGAGTTGCGCACATAGCACGTCTCATCGTTCCGCGGGGGCGGTGGCGGTGCTGGGGCGGCAGCGGGCGCTGCGGGCTCGTGCTTGAGGGTGATGGCCACGGGCTCGCCGGCTGGGGGCGCGGGTTGCGCGGGCGGGGCTGAGACCGGGGGCGCGGGGTCGGGCGGTCGGCGCGGCGGCGCGGGGTCGGGGCGGGGCGAGGCGCGACGTCACGCGCGTGACTCGGTCCACTGGTCGGAGTCGTCGGAGTCGGAGTCGGCGCCGGAGCTGGTGTCGCTGAGCTCCACGGCCACGCGCCGCGCCAGGATGCTGGCCACGTCCAGGAACACGGGCGCGCCCCGCAGCGTGTCGTACCGCCCGGTGTTCTCGTCGCACCGTTTGTCTACTTTGCGGAGTTTTATACCTGAAAGTTATGAGTGAATAATTACAGTCGATTTATAAAAGGTATTTTAGGTGGACGGATGGTGGATGGACGTGCACTGGATACCCTTGTGAATGTAATGGATTTCAGTAAATATATCCGCGAGAGATTTTAAATTAAGTGATTTACACACGACCCAGAACAATGAAGATGACTAATACTAGTAATTTGTGTGCCCTGTGAGTTGTGAGTACTTAATGTACTCAATTTTCCAATAAACCCTCATTCAAAACAGAAAACTACCCATTGGTTGAATTAAATTGCAGGTACCAGCAACTTATTGAAACCAAAAATACGGCAAAGAAAGTGGTAGATGAAAACAAACTGAAGCTGGCCATAGCGGGCTTCCAGCCTCTCAAATCCCCTGGTCCGGATGGCATCTACCCAATACTATTGCAAGAAGGGGCATCTGTTTTGGTACCCCATTTGAGTAAGCTCTACAGAGCTTGCATAGCCTTTGGGTACGTACCCAAGGCATGGAGGGAGGTCAAAGTCACTTTTATACCGAAGGTGGGTAGACCGACTTATGAAGAAGCTAAAGCTTACAGGCCCATCAGTCTATCATCCTTTCTCTTAAAAGCTCTGGAGAAACTGGTAGACAGGTATCTAAGAGAGGGACCACTGAAAGTATTCCCTCTACATAAACTACAGTGCGCCTACAGCCCGGGCAAATCTACGGAAACGGCATTGCACTTTGTTGCGAGTCGAGCCGAGGCTGCGCTAGAGGGACAAGAGATTTGTGTCGGGGCTTTCCTCGACATAGAGGGAGCCTTCGACAAAACAACATTTGAGTCCATACGCATTGCTGCAAAGGAACATGGCATCAACGATACCACGTGCAACTGGATTGACTATATGCTGAGAAGCAGAATAGTCAGATCGGAACTGATGGGAGACAGACTTAGTGCAAAAACAACAAGAGGTTGCCCGCAAGGCGGGGTGCTGTCACCATTATTGTGGTGCTTGGTAGTAGACTCGCTACTTACCAAACTCAATACCGGACCATTCTACACAGTAGGCTATGCAGATGACATAGCAATAATGGTCAATGGTAAATTCCCGAACATAGTCTCTGGATTATTACAACAGGCATTGAGGATGACAGAGGAATGGTGTACAAAGAACCACCTCTCTATCAACCCAAGCAAAGCAGTCATTGTTCCATTTACGAGGAAGAGACAACTAGAACACCTAGGAGAGCTCTCCCTCAATGGAATAAAGCTGCCCTGGTCCACCGAAGTTAAATATCTGGGCGTAACGCTTGATAAAGAACTCAGGTGGAAAACTCATGTGGAAAATATAACGACAAAGGCCTTACGAGTGTTCGGCATGTGTCGTTCCACCTACGGTAAAACTTGGGGGTTAAAGCCCAAAGTGATACGATGGCTGTACCGGACAATGATAATACCTATTATCACATACGGCAGCCTAGTGTGGTGGCCAAGAACAAAGCTTGCTTCGTGCAAAGCGCCACTCACCAGGTTACAAAGAACAGTGTGTCTCGGCATCACAGGTGCTTTCAGGACAACACCAACGGCAGCGATTGAGAGATACCTCAATATCCCTCCTCTGCATATGATGGTTGAATTCGAGGCAAGGAAGACATTACATCGTCTTGCTGTTGCTGGACTATGGGATGCCTCTAAGCCAAAGACTAACCATACAAAGTTCGATGAGAATGAAGGCCTGGATCGGGTAACAAGCATGTTATCCGATAAAATGCAAACTAAATTTGTGTTTGAAAGGTCTTTTAAGGTCCAAATCCCTACAATAGAGGACTGGAAGAAGGGACTCGATCCACCAGAACAAGACAGTCTGGTGTGGTACACTGATGGATCCAAAATGGAATCAGGTACAGGAGCGGGCATATACGCAAAAGGTTACAAATGTAGCAAAAGCTTAGGGAAGATGGCAACTGTATTCCAAGCGGAAACATTTGCCATAATAACCTGTGCTCAAGAGAATATAGATAGAGGAACCCGAGGTAAATCCATATATATTCTTAGTGACAGTCAGGCTGCAATCAAAGCCATGGCATCCTACAAAGTGGACTCCGGACTCATTCTGGATGCTATCCAGGCCCTAAACAGGCTTGGGAAGCACAACAGGGTGAGACTGATGTGGGTCCCTGGGCACAAAGGAATCCATGGTAACGAAGTGGCTGATGAACTGGCAAGAGAGGGCTCAGCAAATGAATTTGTGGGTCCAGAACCATGTGTAGGCATTTCGACGTGTCTCGTAAAAGCCGCATTTAGGGAGTTTGCAGATCACAGACAACAAACTTATTGGCTGTCTAACACCGGTCTGCAACACTCCAAGAAATTCCTAGGCTCTACGTTCAAAGCCCGGGAATGCATTTGGAACATGAGCAGGGGGCAAATCCGCTACCTGCTTGGGGCCTTTACTGGGCACTTTGGAACCAACGACATGCTCATGAAGATGGGTTTAACTACGACTCCCGTGTGCAGGTTGTGTGGGGAACATACGGAACGCATGGAGCACCTTCTGTGCACATGCGATGCACTGGCTGGTAAGCGAATGGGTCTCCTAGGGGTTGGATACCCAAAACCAGAAGACTATAGGCTCATATCTCCTAGTCTCGTTGTAAAACTCATGAAAACGGTTTTCAACGAGATTGGGGGGGAGTAAGTTATCTAGGGGACCACAATAGATCCCAATGGGTCGAAGTGTCCGAGATGTTCTCGGCCCCTCCATAAGATAAGATAAGATAAGATAACCAAAAATATACATTATTAATTTATTAATAATACATACCATCGCGGATAGCCTTCAGTAGATCAGACCTGGGATCAGGCTGAGGTTCGGCTGTGGGACGCGGCGGCTTGAGGGCTGAGGCTCCTCTTAGTAGTGCCCCGGGCGACGGCGGGCGGGGGCGGTCTTCCGCTGGGGGCGGCGGCGGGGGCGAGGGCGGCGCGGCAGGAGGCGCGGGCGGCGCGGGGATGTGGCCCGGGGCGCCCAGGGGCGGCGGCCCCACGGGGCCCAGCCCGTCCGCCTCCTCGGAAGACATCATACCTGCGCGCACACGTCCTACACTCAGTCTCATATGAACTTGCATTACACTGATTGTGATGACTATATATTATGTAATACAGAATCATGAATAAACAAGTAATGTGGAATATATTAGTAATTCACTACTTTTTTTGCTAATGATACTATTTTTATTTTCTTTTATGTAGGAAATACTTCAGAATAATATTCTGTATGGAAAACCAACTGTTTATTTGCAACTTAATTGCCAAATAAGTTCTATTACTTTTCAGGGTAAATTTTTCGATCTTCGGAGTGCTATGTGCACTCCGAAGAGGATCTCTGAGGTATAATAATTACGGTTTGAGTTTTTAATATAAAAATAATTTTAATATAATAAAACCGGACACTAGATCCACTACGACCTCATAACGACGATTGAAAATTGGCTATTAAGAGTTTATTTTGTATTCAAAAAACACATTTACAGGACCAGAGGGGTGACCATAACCTGTTAGAGCAAGGTTATGTAAGGGACAGATGTATCTGACTTGTATACATCTGTCCCTTTTTTACAGTCGAACTATGATAGTTTTGACACGTCAGGGTACGGAGGCAGAAAGCAAAAATTGTTTTGCCAGTAAACACAAAAAAAAGAATCGTCTATACTAATTAAAATCACTGTATCACACCAAAACGAAGGCACCAACTAAGATGAGTAAAGCCTCCAAGGCTTGTGTATTACCTATAACGGCGTGCATGTGGTCGAGATGCGCGTCCAGCGCCGTGCGGTGCGGGGGCGACGCGCCGTTCATCATGGGGGGCGACGCCGTGCCCTCGGGGGGCGGCGGGGGCGGCGGCAGCGCTGACCTGTGTGTGAGGGGGGCAACATTAGTCAGCTGTCCAACATTTTGTACACAAAAAGATGATTCCTGGGTAAAAAAATAATTCTATATCTTAAATAAATAATCCATCAGTTAGAAATCAAAAAAAAAAATTGGACGTTTTTGTTTGCTTTATCAAATCAATAAATTTTACACAGATAAATTTCAGGAGTGGGTTAGTGATGTCACTTTTGAGTAAAAAGTATACTAATCGACGGTATTTCTGTTTACGAGACAAAATAAAAGATACGTGTCCAATATTTTACCTGACAGTCTAACTGCCACACTCAGAGACGTTAACGGTTACTTAAACCTCTCCTTAGTAGAGATTTTTAGAACAAAATCTATACTAAGGAGCGCATTAAGTAACCGTTAAATGTCTCTGAGTGCGGCAGTAAAAATAATAGTTATTCGTCATCATTCCCATCGAGCATGTATAGTTTAACGTTCGTCATACCTGGTGGGTGTATGTACGGGCGGCGGCGAGGTGGCGTGCGGCATGGCGTGGTGGGGCGCGTGTAGGGGCGCGGGGGGCGCGGGGGGCGGCACGGAGGGGCGCGGCCGGCGCGGCGTGCCGGCGCCACTGCCGCCGTAGATCGGCTCGCCTCCCACCGACCCATAAGGACTCTCATCCGCTACCACCACTGGTTGTAACAAGTAAAAGTTTTAGTATCAAAAAATCTATTTCGGTTATCCATATATTTTTTTCCATAAATGCGGGGGTGCTGCATAAAAAATAAATGGTCCGCCATCTCTGAGAGTCAAATCAAATATGGCGGATATTGGATTTGAAAACGATGTCACTTCACATCCAAACATCTATGCAAAATTTTAGCTGAGTCAGATGACTGTTTTAAAATTCAGTTGCAAGATTTGAGACATACGAACAAGGCAAGCCACATAAAATTTGTAATGTGAATGTTACCATGTCCATTGCCAGTTATCCGGGGCTGTCTGTTCTGTGTGTTCTCTATCTCGATGGAGTTGGGTCTGGCGGGCTGCACCGATGGCGGCCGGTTCTGCGACGCTCTGTAGCCGCCGTCCGATATGTTCGTCGCTGTAGAATAAAGACAGTGTTAATTATATGCTGTATTCTTATGTTGTCTTACACAAGTTGTAACAACCAAAGTAGTCCAGTAGGGATACAATTATTTTCCACATAACCTTTGATAATTCAAAAGTTTGTTATTTTCGCTGGGTGGATACCTTATGTGAATTCAACGCTATGTACAAAAATGCTAACAGTTTAGAGTGATGCAATAGGCATAAAGTAGGTATTTCCTATTATTTCGAGTTATAACAATAATATAAAATTTGAATTTAAATAAATTAATGTTATTTTATTAGTACTATCTAAACTTTATATTAGTGAAAATGCTAACAGATACGTACTGTGGAACAATGGAAAACTGAAAATGGTTCGTAACTCTATCAATAAAAGATTTAAGTTTTCAAATCATTTCCTATATGCGTAGAGGGATTAGTTATACCTTACAACAAAAGTTCTAACAACTAAGTATAATGCTGCACAGGTTATTGTATTTTTACATTGTGATTTGCGAAATATTGAATTTAAGTTTATAAATTTGCGCCTACATATTCGAAATAATAAACTCTGCCACCATACAAAAGTTTAAACACTTATGTGCTATGCTAGTTTAATAAATCAAATACTGCGGGGCGCGGTGACACTCCACTCTGAATATATTGAATGAGGCGCGAAACCATTTCATTACTGTCACATCAGTATTTAAACCTCGTTCATAAAATCTAATTTTATGGAAATTTGTTATTTTTAATGTTGAGGTAGAATACGATTTCTAACTTCTTTGTTCCTATAAAAAGAATAAGAAAGAAATGTTCACAGAACACGGAATAGTCGTACCTGCCGTGCTGACAGTATATCGAGATGACAGAATAATAAAATTCTCCGTATCGTGAATCTTTGACAGTCGTTACGGGTCAGAAACCCGAAAGTCTGCGGCCACTCTAACAAAAAGGGTACCGTATTATCCAGTAGGATTACCGTATAATCTGGATTGGCAGGTTATGCAGTCACTTCATATAAAACACTGGTATTCAGATGCGTCTGGTTCGACTGAAAACAGTGGAAGTCAACCCCAACATATTAGGGAAAAGTCCAAGCAAATGCCTTTTCCAAACAGATGTGACTGTAGAAATATCAAACATCTTATAACCGGTGCAACTGTCACAACTAAATTGACTACATCGCTGGTCCTAAGACCTAATACAATAAAGGCAGTGTTACCCATTAAGCCTTAGTAGATGACACTGTAAGCATGATATGATGTATGCTTATACAAATCGATGTATTTATGTTTGTAAAATATTACCTACTCATTTTTTTTATTCAGAATCAATATAGTAACCCTAGTGAGTCCGGCAAGTTTAGGTGTCAGTTTTGTGATACGCTTACCAAGATTTAGAACATTTTTTTATTTTAAATTTAGATAAATTTTACATGATCGTGTCTATTGCGCCCTATCTATTAGTTTTTAAACTCTGTTATAACGAATAATCGGCACCACGTGACCTTACCACACGATTGCTGTGCATCAAAACCTAGTAAATGCCATAAAATATTATATTCCAGGAAAGCGCAAAAATATTATTTGAATTAGCCTATGGAATGTCATCTTGTGTTAGGTAACTAAACGAAAAAAATAAAAATAAGCGAGTACTAAACAAGGCTTACGGGTGAACTGTACGTAATAACACAAATGATATTAATGGTGTTCTAAATCTATTAAATATTTTACATATCTCTAAACAAGATAATTCAATACCTATTAAGTACCGGACATTTGCACAGGTGTTTTTACAATTTGAAGGGACTTTCCTATTATAAATAATGATAAAATGTATTAATTAAAGCACCAAATCTCAATTCAAATTATAAATATCCTGGTTAAAATTACACAGTCCATCGCAGCATATTAAAACTCATTAAAATAAGATTATCAGGGTATAAAACCATTATAAAAATATGTCACCTACTGCGTTCTTATATGGGGCAGTCGTACAGTACCAGACATAATTTAAATATTTATTCGATTAGCACGGGGAAGGCTTGTATAACACATGCCAGATTACCTATTTTAGTGATCTTTATTATCGTAGCAATAAGGTTGCATTTATAGGCAAAATAACAGTGAACGATATGTCAGATACTAGACGCCAGTTTGAAATAAGAATTTGCGCGGTAATGTTTTTCTAAAAATCATCAGAAGAGTCCGTTTATGATGTGGGCCTCTGTGGTCTGTATGGTTCGAAGAATTTATACTGATCGTACATACCTACACCGCGCCCCGCAATACCCAAATTGTATTTGATTTATTAAACTAGCATAGCACATAAGTGTTTAAACTTTTGTATGGTGGCAGAGTTTATTATTTCGAATATGCAGGCGCAAATTTATAAACTTAAATTCAATATTTCGCAAATCACAATGTAAAAATACAATAACCTGTGCAGCATTATACTTAGTTGTTAGAACTTTTGTTGTAAGGTATAACTAATCCCTCTACGCATATAGGCAATGATTTGAAAACTTAAATCTTTTATTGAAAGAGTTACGAGCCATTTTCAGTTTTCCATTGTTCCACAGTATGTATCTGTTAGCATTTTCACTAATATAAAGTTTAGATAGTACTAATAAAGAAATAGTAAATTACTTAAATTTAAATTTTATATTATTGTTATAACACGAAATAATAGGAAATACCTACTTTATGCCTATTGCATAACTCTAAACTGTTAGCATTTTTGTACATAGCGTTGAATTCACATAAGGTATCCACCTAGCGAAAATAAAAAACTTTTGAATTATCAAAGGGCATATTCTTCTGGCTACTGGACTAAAGGTCGACTGGTAGAGAATGCCTAAGGCATTAAGTCCGCCTCTGTACTTTTGTGTGCATGAAGTATTAAATAAATAAATAAGTATGGATGGATCCAGTTCCATTTCATTAGCAATGATTCGCGAGGTATTTCAATTCTGCAATTATTTGCGCATAATGCATCTACGGACATAATTTTTCAGATTTGATTGAGAATTTTTCAGTAGTGCTATTTTTCTTACAAAAAGCTGTGATGATGATTCCCAACTTTTTGAGGAAGCATCATGTCTGTATTCCTGAGAGGCATAGGTAATAGGACAAAATAGGTTTTAAGTTTCACCAGTTCTATTAAAAAGTATCATCAAATATAGTGGGGAGTATGTTGTAGTATGTCGGCGTACTCACTCTGATAGACGGGGTCAGGCTTGTAGGGCGGCTCGATGTTGTAGTGGCGCAGCTGTGCAGGCGCCATGATGTGCTCTCCGCGGGTGACGGCGGCCTCTTTGAGCCGGTCGCGGGTGGAGTGGGGAGTATGTTGTAGTATGTCGGCGTACTCACTCTGATAGACGGGGTCAGGCTTGTAGGGCGGCTCGATGTTGTAGTGGCGCAGCTGTGCAGGCGCCATGATGTGCTCTCCGCGGGTGACGGCGGCCTCTTTGAGCCGGTCGCGGGTGGAGTGGGGAGTATGTTGTAGTATGTCGGCGTACTCACTCTGATAGACGGGGTCAGGCTTGTAGGGCGGCTCGATGTTGTAGTGGCGCAGCTGTGCAGGCGCCATGATGTGCTCTCCGCGGGTGACGGCGGCCTCTTTGAGCCGGTCGCGGGTGGAGTGGGGAGGTCTCACCCGCCGGGCACCTCGGCCTTCTGCGTTGCCGCCGCTGCGTGGCTGGCGTACCTGAGGGGGAATGCAGGTGTTAGATCCTTGAACAGTGAAGCATAATAGTAGATAAATTGTCTACCTGTCTTCTTCCGCAGACAGAATCTTTTTCAACACCATTATTAGGTCACTGGTCTACTTGTCTGTTTTGACCTGGGTGACAGAATCATACTTATTAAGGAGTACATACTCCTACTCTTACTAACCTTCTTCCCCCGGTCATGCTGAATCCTCTCAGTATCCTGCAGCATCTCTCGTCTCCATAACTCGAAGAAGTAGTCCGGATCCGTGTAGAACTTCCTGGCGTCTCGACCGTCATCCCTGAACTCGTTGAGCATCTCGAGCGGCGGCGGTCGGTCGCATCGCGCGTATGTCGACAACATGGCCGATGGCATCGAGTTGCGCGAGAACAACTGTTGTTGGAACGATCGCGCTGAGCGGAATGCCTTGCGCATCTGTATGTCTTGTAGGGACACTGGAAAGAGAACGAATTTTTGTTATCATAGATATAAAGTTTTTGGACATTATCTCACTCAAAGTCAAACTTCTTGATTACAATTAAACCATTAAGACGACGACTAACGCCGACGACCTTGAGGGAACAAAACGCGCACTCGTTTCGCACCCGCGCGACCCAAAATTTTGTAGCTTTATGTACTTTCCTTATATACGACTTTAAAAGAAAAGCTTCAGATCAAAATGTAGATAATTAAATTGTCTTTGAGATGGTGTCGATTTCATTAAAATACGCCCAGCGGTTTTGGTGCAATTGTCGTGTTTTTGTCCGTTTTAGACATAACTTTACTAATTAATTACACTGTGTTATACGAATAAAACTCAAAATGTGCTTAGATCAAATTATTAAGAAAATGGTATAATGTACAATACAAAAAAAAAATACAAAATAGTTTATTGCTTCATAAGTTTACATAAAAAGTTTAGTGTTTGGAGCTTCTCTTTAAGCAAGTAATGCCTGTGTTGGGCAGCTCCGCTCTTCCATAGCAAAGCAATACAAAATTGTAATGTAACATATATTTTTTGCAAAAAATTACGACTAGCCGTTAAGGCGTGATTCTCATTTTAAAATCAGCTACTCAAGGGAATCTGCGCCTTAAGCGGCACTTTTGAACGTCAAAAATTTAAATTTAAAAGTAATAATAATTGATAAGGTCCATTCGGCAAAGTAGCTTGTTATGGAGAAGAACGGACAAGAAAGTCCACCCACTACTATACCTACTTTAGGGATATGGTTGCCGATTCCGCACATAGACCGTATTGAGGACCATTGTGCGTGACCCATGGCGACTGTCATTCCATTCCTATAAGGTTTCTTAGGGCTCATTTGCCATAATAACAGATGGTCATGGCAACAGACTGTAGACAGTCAAAAATCGCTTTACTAAATGTATACCCGCGTTTAACCAAAAAACTTCTCAGCCTGAGTAGAAATATCCTTAGAATCATAGGAACTATTACGGGCCATAAAACCTTATCAAACATCTTTTTAATATAGACGCCACAGACTGCCCGCTTTGCAGAGACTGCTTTGGCGCCGTTATCCGGGCATTCAAGGCTGTGGCTTCTCAACGTGAAGAAATCCTCGGAACAATAGGGTCCGCGAGGCCTGTGAAGCCCCTAGGAAGCTTCGGCGCTTTTGGGCGGAGCCAGAACCCCCACGCACAACGGACCGAATGGGAGCCTAAATGCGGCAAAGGGAGTCCCCATCATCATCAGGGCCCATTTGCATCACAAATTACTAAATTAAACATTAAGCTAAAATAATATAAACTATCTTTCTATTTCTGTCAACCAATTGAAGATAATTGAGACAGAATGATGTTTTTATTTTGAATAAATTAATTTGTTGGGCACGTGGGCCTATGAAGGGGTAGACGTAGACAGAAGTGAATAGTGCTGATTACTAATCATCTAATTTATTTAGGACCTCCAACAAAAGTACAAATTGTACATATACATAAATAAATATAATACAAGTAAAACAATTGAATGAAGTAATTATTAGTGCACTCTTCAGTTATAGGAGGCCACAGCATGCTTTTGAGTATCAACTTACAGTTAAAACCAAAGCTAAAATATATCAACGAAAATATCCAAATGATGATCAGAAAAACTAGGTGGAACAACATTTAAAAAAAAACAACCGAGTTCATTAGAAAACTACCTTAATGAACCAAGTTCATTAATTAATCTTGTTTGGAATGTTTGGTTTACTTTGAAGTAAATAAAGGAAACCACACCTCGACCACGCTCTGCTACTGATAACATGTTACAAGGACGTGGTAATTATCCGGTCCAATCATAAATTAGACTTACTATGAATTTCGTAGTATTTGAGCAACTTATTTCTTTTATAAAATGTGCTATATGCCAACAGGAATAACTAGCATGCATCCTAAATCCTTATTTTCGTTTTATTTCAAACCTTTTTAGGAATTACAAATGAAAGGCGATTTCTAATTAATTTCATCACAACAGATATCATTATCAGGGATAGTTGCACAAAATGTTGTTGATGTTGGAAGCTAATGATTCAATTACACCGATCAACTGCCGACGCCGAGTAGTCTTCGGTAGGCGACTTGGAGTATTAGCATAGAGGATGATAAACCATTGGCAGGCTTTTTCCATCCAACAAGTTCCGTCCAGCTTTGTATGTAACGGAACTACAAAGAAAGCTCTATGGACTTACTCATAAAATATAAATAACTCCACATCGTAATCTGCAACGTAAAGTACCAGTAGCCAAAAAAAACAAGGAGCATCCCACCTTTTTTAACCCTAGAGACCCTCTACAGAACCTAACAAAAATTGAGCTAAAGGTAACAGGAGCCCAAAAACCCAAGGAGCAAATCTCACCTTCCTCAACCCCAGAGTCGAGCTGCGTGACCTTGATAGCAAGCCGGTCTATCCTGGCCTGCAGCACATTTGTCCTTTCGGCTAGGTTCGTCGCCTCCCTCGTCAGTTCCCCGAACATATCCTCCGCATGTTTGGACAGGGATGATAACTGCCTGTGGACGATAGAAAGAACAAAGTTTTACAAAAAGTACAAAATATTTTGACACGGGCAAAAAAGTTTGGTGTTGCAGCTACATAATATGTCATCGACATCTAAATCCAGCTATAATGGATCAAAGAATTCGTAAAAAAAGTAAAACATGGAAATCCGAATGCCCTTTATGTACACGTATTCACGTTAAACACACGGCCGTGTCCACGACACTACCTCAACCCGATATTTTTGATCAAAATTAGACAAGAATTTTTTTTTCCGTCTTGTTGCTGTTTTTTGTAAGGTTAAATACAGACTGGAGGTCCATCTCTCTCGCTTGTAAGAAGTTTTCAATACAATACCAGAGGCATCGAAAGTACATTGGAGTCCAAAAGATGATGTCTCTTTTGCCAGTATATCTTCAGCTAAAATGCTTGTTGCTGGAGTGAGTTCAAGTGTACAAAGTGGCTTTCATTCATCAAAACCTAACATTTAACCTTTTTGCTAGAGTAGCTTTGTTGATCAGCTAAATCGTTTTTCTACAGTGAACGGATATTTCCATTCACTGTTTTTCTACTAATTTCCATATATGTATAGTGTACACTTTTAGATATCAGAATTTGCATAGAGCGATACCCTTTCACTTTTCAGCTGAAGAAACTGTGCATAAAATGAACAGTATTTTCGTATCCAAGATAAAACGAAACTGGAAGAAGGCGTTTGTCCAGGAAGGAACAAAATAGGTAAGCAAAAAAGATAAAACTATGTAGGTAACATAACTTTAAACTAAATTCAACAAGGAATATCTTTACTTTAAACCACGTAAAAGGAAAATATGTGGACTGTGCCCAGGAACGTCATCCTATTGATTAGTTCTAATAATAACTCTCGAAACATCATTCACTACATGTGTATATTATAATTTAATTGTTATTAACAACTAGCTGCCCGCCCCGGCTTCACACGTGTGTACTAATGGAGAAAATGAAACTTTTTTCTTTCATACAAACCTTGTAATGCAATGCATCACTTCAGAACGGCTGAAGTTCTAAAGTGATGCGCTTACATAAATTCGGAACTGATTTTTATTTTTTACTAGTGACCCGTCCCTGCTTCACCCGTGACAAATTATATACAAAAACCTTCCTCGCTTCTCACTCTTTCTATTGGTGAAGACTGCATGAAAATCCGTTCAGTAGTTTTTGAGTTTATCGCGTACAAACGCGGCGGGGGACTTTATTATATAATATGTAGTGATAGTGAAGATGTACAGTTTCAAACCTGGATAAACTGGATAAGTCAATGTAGTTTTTTTATTTTATTTTTTTAAATACATTGCCCCACACTAGGAATTTCTTCCTGTATCGTGGGTGCGTTTACAAACATATAAACTCACATACACAAACATCCAGAGCCGGAACAACTATCTGTAGGTCATACAAATATTTGTTCCGTGCGGGAATCGAACCCGCGACACGCAGCGCAGCAGTCAATCTCTCAACCACTGCGCCAACCGTGCGCCCATTTTACTATCCGACTATTTCTAAGAATAAACTCCGACGGAAACAAACTAAAATGTCAAAGTCAAACAAACAGTTCTTATTTTATGCTCAGATTATTTAAGAGCCTTGCCCAGTCAGTATTTGTTGAAAATGTGCTGACGCATCAACGTGTAATTCGACTGGACGTATTCATTGAACGCATAGTATTAGCTGTTTGTTGAAAAACGAGCAGTATTACATCGTCTACTGTGATAATAAAAAAAACTTATTTGCAAAAAAATACTACCGACTTCCAAATAAGAAAACTACAAAGTATAAAGTTATTTTATACTTTGTAGTTTTCTTATTTGGAAGTCGGTAGTATTTTTTTGCAAAAAAGTTTTTTTATTTTTCTGTTTTTAGTTGTACTACCAGAATAGATTACCCGAATATCATGAAACTGAACATAACCGGTGAAATGAGGGTGTACCAAGGTGAACTGTACACATCTGCGTACCCCTTTAGAGTTACGAGTTACGTATGCTTAGGAATCTGCTGACATTGCGGAAACTAAGTGTTCATAGACCTTGCAACGGTGCGGTTACCTTGAGCAAGAAATGCATAGCTTAGGAATTAGCTGACTTGCTGACTCAGAAATAACATTGCATCAATGTAGGAAGTTACTGACGGTGCAATCGCCTCGACACCGATGCTGCCATGACGACAAAGAATCCATCAATGATAAACTAATATTTAAGATCATTACTTAAATTACCATTCCATATTCCTACTTCGAGTAGGATGGATTCGTAGGCTAGTTAGTTGTAGTTAGTCTATTTAATTATTGTAACCTTTCCATGTCCTAATATCGGCCTGAAAAGGACATCTGTAGGTTTATCTAGGTGTAGTTAGTAGTTGTAACTATTCCATGTTCCAACCTCGACTTGGAATGGCCATTTCTAGGATAATTAATTGTAATTAACTTTAATAATTAAAAGTTTAGAATCATTTCGGGTTTCTTTCCAATCCCCCGGCTGTGGTAAACGTAATTGGCGTGATTTTATGTTATGCAATGGTATAAACAATAAACAGACATGCGATTGCAGCAATCCCGAGAGATTTGCCGTTATTCATTGAAGAGTTCTGTTGTATATCTCCGAAATTCTTCACCAGATCTTCACCAAATTAAAATGGGATCAATTTCGACCGATTTTGAAAATTCTTTTTTTGTTTGAAAGAGTATGCTTTCAAACAAAAAAATAATTTTCAAAATCGGTCCACAATTGACGGAGATATCGGTGAACATACATAAAAAAAACATACGTAATGTCGAACATAGAAACTCCTCCTTTTTAGTAAGTCGGTTAAAAACCGAACTTCTATAGGTATAAAAGCTATCACTAGCTCAAATTATACAAAGGTGAATAAAAACGACATCCAGATGAATCCTCTTGACCTTCAATTTTGAACCTTGATCCCATGGTATAAGGTTAAGAAGTTATTCCGGAAATACCTTTTGGGTTATTCACAAATGAACCATGTGCCACATTATCTTGATTCACTGACACACTGCGTGTACATCACCTAATTAAATCAGCTCTGTCTATTACTCATACATTCTTTTAAAGGACGATTTTACCATTCTTTATTCCAACCAAGATAATTATCAAGACGAGCTTCTAAATTATCATAACATTTCCAACATATTCACATACAAGCTTCGCCTGCTTGAAAAGTGGTTTATTATTCCAAGTGATCATTATACCTAATTTGTCGGGATAAAAAGTAGACTATAATCTATCTCTGTGTAAATTTTCATCCAGAGCCGTTCGTCCATTCTGATGTGATTGATTTACAATTAGGATGTAATACAAGATAAAATTTTAAAAACCCTCGACAATTTTTATTTCATGCTACATAATTTATCTAGTACATAGTAGATACGCTTCGATCAGCACTCTATTGAACACGCAATTATGACACGATATCTTGCGGAAACACCCCGATTCAAACAGTAAAACGCCCATAAGTTTTGAACGGTCAAACATAGCTAAGAACACTCTTGACAAAATCACCTTTCAAACAAAAAAAAACTAAATCAAAATCGGTTCACCCGTTTGGACGCTATGATGCCACAGACAGACACACAGCAACACACGTCGAACTTATAACACCCCTCTATTTCCGTCGGGGCCAGCCAGAAACGACCCAGCACATCTCTCACGCAGACAGACTACACACACAGACACAATCAGGTGGCAAAAGTATATCATCAAAAATTTGCCGTTAAATACACACTTATACAGGACGCAAACACCATTTAATATACTTATACACCACAAAGCATATTAGAAAATGACACACATAAACTTTACTATGACAGCACCATTCTCACTGACAGGACAATTCATTACAATAGACCGGATATCACTCTGCAGGATAAAATAAATAAACTTACCTACCTAATAGATATCGCTGTTCCCTACACACATAACATACAGAAAACAATAATTGAAAAAATCAGTAAATACGCAGACTTGAAGGATGAGGTAACTAAAATATGGCGTCAGGAAAAAGTTAAAATTGTGCCTATAGTCCTTTCCACAACAGGCGTTATGCCAAATCATCTTCTTCACAGTTAAAATTGCTAAGTCTAAAATAAACCCTCTATATAACTTCACAATAAGTTGCTATATATGCTTAAATACATGTCGTATAGTTAGAAAGTTCTTGCAAATAGAAGAAAACGATAAAAGTCCACATCAAAATACACCCTCCTCATAACACACCACTCGCTGCATTTACTTGGTTTCGGCTCGATAATGTAGCATAAACCAGCCAACCAGCTGAGTAGTTAAAAAACTTTACAAAAAATAATAATACACTTTACATGAAACAATATATTCTTTTTAACCGACTTCCGGATGATAGGAAAGCAGGATTTGTCACTTAACTACAGGCACAGTTTAGGAACCCCATTAATTTCGGTTAAGGGTTTGGTTATGTTTTGATATCGATTTTTCACCCTTGTTGAATAAGGTACATTATGTATGATTATGCCGTGTATATTACACTTATATTGAATAGCCAAGACAGGGGCCCGTGGGGTTCCCAGAGGCGGCTTAATTAACTCTGACACCAGAGCTAGCCACATCCTCACACGAAAAAGAAAGAAAATACACTTGAGGGCCACAAAATTGCTCTGCCGACATTACCTGACAGTATTAGCGAGGGTGCCATTGGTGACGGCCTCGAGCTCCGAAGGCACGTTCAGCCGCTCGGGCACCGTGCCGCGTGACACGTGCACCGGCTCCACACAGCGCTTCGGCAGCGGCATGGCTGCGCAGCGGCACGGCTACCTTGTGTACATCACTGGAAAGAAAGATACGTTTTGGTTAAAGACAGTAATTGTTTTGCAGCTTGGTCAATCAACTAAGACTATGTGAGGCTATATTCTGCGATAATTTAGAGCTGAGAAACTCGGGGTATGACTTTCGCGATCCCTTATGCAGTAAATTGCGCCGAAATATTCGGATCTCCGTCTACCGTTTCCACGTCTACCCGAACCGGCTTTAAAGGTCGTCGGTCTATCTAGCTGAACGAAGGGCAACCCACACAAAAGTATTTCAAAAGAATCACGTATGATTCATAATTTTCAATCATGCTTGATTATTTTGAAATACTTTTTTAGGGTTCCGTACCCTAAGGGTAAAAACGGGACCCTGTTACTAAGACTCCACGGTCCGTCTGTCTGTCTGTCACCGGGCTGTATCTCATGAACCGTGATAGCTAGACAGTTGAAATTTTCACAGATGATGTATTTATGTTGTCGCTATAACAATTACTAAAAACAGAATAATATAAATATTTAAGTGGCTCACATACAACAAACGTGATTTTTTTTCCGTTTTGCGATAATGGTACGGAGCCCTTCGTGCGCGAACCGACTCGCACTTGGCCGGTTTTTAGGATTATACGATGAATGCGAGACACATGGGACCGGTCTCGTGGAGACACTTGGGGGAGGCCTATGTCCAGCAGTGGACGAGTTTCGGCTGAAATGATGATGATGCATTTTTAGGAAACTTGAGGTAAAGATCTGTCTGGTCAGATCGTCCAAGATCGACTTTCCATCACAAAGCATGGTCATAAATTAAACAGTCTGTGAAATAAATGCTACGACTTTGAACTTTCTCACTGACTTTTGTAGGAGTGGTTTGTAGATTTATCTTTATCAGGAGTAGGTACCACATACCACGTTTGATAATTGATAAAAAGATACTAGTACTTATCATTGATGCAAATACAGGAACAGTGTTTTGAAAAAAAATCTGTTTATTTTACCTGTATAGTGCAATTGATTTTACCTATATTTTCCAAAATTCTTTGAAAATGTTGCCATAGATGAACAGTGTCCATACTCGTGCAATAAACAGACGTTTTCCTGAACAAGAATTGCTGATATGGGTTTTAATGAACAGTTAAGAGTTCGTTAATGAACTCTTAATTGACCATGCAATTACATTACTAGCATTTAATTACAATAGAAATTGTTTTATTGTTTTTGTTTTTTAAAAAAAACGTTGCCCCACACTAGGAATTTCTTCCTGTATCGTGGGTGCGTTTACAAACATATAAACTCACATACACAAACACCCAGAGCCGGAACAATTATCTGTAGGTCATACAAATTTTTGTTCCGTGCGGGAATCGAACCCGCGACACGCAGCGCAGCAGTCAATCGCTCAACCACTGCGCCAACCGTGCGCCGAGAAATCTGAGGATCAAACGAGTAAAATTGTAAAGAAGTAATTAAATTAAAAATAACCTTGAGATTGTAGAGCAAAATTTAGCCTGATTTAAACTAGTGTATGTTTTTTGTTTGTAAAAGATAACCACAGCAGTGCAGTCGCGGCCCAGTGGTATCGGCCGCGACTTACAAGTTGGGGGTTCGAAGTTTCGAACCCAGGCAGGCGTTTAAATTTGTGTAAATTATTTAATCACTAAGGTCACTTAAAACGGTGAAGTAAACATCATGAGGAAACCGGAATGTCCTAGAACCAAAAATTCGACAACATGTCACTACCAACCCGCACCGGGCTCGCGTGGTGAATTACGGCCCATTCCCTCACACAAAGAGGAAGCCTGTGTCCCAGCAGTGGGAACATTAATAGGCTGATGATGATGAAAGATAACCTCTGGAAGTCCTGACCCGGTTAAAAAAATATTTCTTTGATAGCAAAGTACACTAGTGTACACACACACACCATCCACACACACGCACACATACACACACTCGCACACACACTCACACACATGTGCAAATTTATTGCGGACCAAAGGAGCATTCGCATCTTTTATTTCTTTTGTTTTACAATGTTATTTTTTTAATTATTTTATTGTACTGTTTATAATATGTTACGAAATGTACCACAAATTGGCGAAGACACTGGTTGCTACCTAGCACGGGAGCCAGGGCTTCAAATAAGTATGTTACACCTGTATTTTGTATCAATAAACAATTATTATTATTAAAGTGTACTGGACTACTTTTTATCGTGAAATAATTCACGCCTGCCACGAGGGATTGGCCACAAGAGCAAAGCCGCGGGATAAAGCTAAGTAGTATAAAAATATATTCAACTACGGTACGGTAACTCAAGTTTCTACAGGTAGTACCTACACTAGGAACCAATGCTAGCTATGTATATAGCAAATGACTCGTTTCCTCATTTATTTCTTGCGATTCCCGTTAGAAGACGACAAATCAAGTTCTCTAATTCCTACTTTGCTGCAAGAATACGGATAGAATAATCACAAAAACGCATAATAAACTGCCGAGCAATGAAAAATTCCACCCACAAAATGCCGACAAACACCTTAATTTAATTTTTCACATTTAATTTAAAATTTGAACACAATATTTACGTTATAAGTTGGTAATATTCTGATGCGCTGTCAAATGTACTTCAATATTGCAGACGGCGCACAGTGTTTTATAGACCCAAAAAAAGTGACATCGGCTTTTTATTGGCTATTTCTACTTAATAGTTAATTACAAATGCACGAGTAGAATTCCCATGTGTCAATTTTGTGTCGTTGATTTTTTAAAAAATCGTAAAGTTTTCGTAACCTTGAAGCCCAAAAGACCAAAAAAAATTCGTAAAAAATAAACTGTACATAATTGAGCTTTATTCATATTGCAGATTTATTAAGCAATTTAAGGAGAAAATTATCCCGTAATTATGTAATCAAAAACGATAATAGAACACACGAAAAAAAATGTTTTACCGAAATCACTATTTATTTTTTTATTCATATTCTAGCTCGAAGTAGAACCTCTGTCTGGTACAAATAGATTGCTTTTACTAAGGTTTATCACCCATAAAAATATTACTTTCAACTTGGGCCTAGGTTTCGAGAAACTGATTTTTATGTACCGAGGTCAAAATTCCAAATTTAGGGTTGTCACAAAGGACAATTAATATTGGCGTTTTATAATCAACTAAAGTTAATTATAATTTAGTTTAAAAGTATTTATGACTTATCGATCAAAGTGCACGTTGCAGATATAGTCTATTGAATCGTAAACAACAACACCCATGATAACACATATAGGTTAAGTAGAAAGTAATCGCGAGGACTCCTGTGTATATAGACAGACAGAGATCGATTTTACTAGAGTGAATTTTTTCAAACTGTTTAAATGTTAATGCTGTTTTTAGTGTTTCTCGTCGCAGAGAACGTCATTATACGAGTCGGTAACATGTCTTCCACAAGCCTACAGCCTAGGTACATCAAAGTTGGTTCGATCCTACATCGCTAAAGTAACTTTTGTAAGAGTCAAAATCAAAAACTCAAAATATTTTTATTACAACTTGGATTAGTTGAAATAAAAATATTTATACATTTTTATTTTGACTCGTATAAAAGTTACTTTTGAATTGTCAGCAAAAATGAAGCTAGAGTCACGGGACTATAGGGACAGTTGTCAAAAGAGAAATCTCTGCCATCATTTGATTAAATAAAATAATTGTGTGTATTAAATGGAATAAAGTAAAAACAAAATAAGCCTTTATTAATACTATATAACTATAATTAATTTAGTGAGATTTATATTGTGTTCCCATCGGAAAAAATGGGAATTAGAATTACTTGATTATTATTCAATTAAATTTACTTCGTTGGTTATATATTTTGTGTACAATTTCACGTGAAAAGTGTTTTAAAATCAATTGTTAGAATTATACCATTATAGAAGATAAAAGACCTGCTGATTTTATGTGATAAAAACTAATCGTCACAAATGGTCAAAATAGAGACAACCCTAACACATATTTTTGAAAATCATTTTCTCAAAACCTAGGCCCAAGTTGCAAGTAATATTTTTATGGATGATAAACCTTAGTATAAGGAATCTGTTTGTACCAGACAGAGGTTCTACTTCGAGCTAGAATATGAATAAAAAAATAAATACTGATTTCGGTAAAACATTTTTTTTTGCGAGTTCTATTATCGTTTTTGATTATTTAAACACGGCATAATTTTCTCCTTGACTTGCTTAATAAAACTGCAATACGAACAAAATTCAATTGTGTACAGTTTTTTTTATACGACTTTTTTTTGTTCTTTTGACCTTAAAGGTCACAAAAACTTTGCGAATTTTTAAAAAATCAGGTATTCAAAATTGGAACATGGGTGTTCTACTCGTGCATTTGTAATGAACTATTAAGTAGAAATAGCCAATAAAAAGCCGATGTCACTTTTTTTGGGTCTATAAAACACTGTGCGGCGTCATTAAGCTAGCCTTTCCCGTTTAGGAGTAATTTGGTGCTATGACACTGGAACTTTTTCATTGCTCGTTAGTGTACTAGTCTAGAATACCTTAAAGATATGAAGCATACACCATATGCACCAAACGTTTTGGTAAGAGGTCTTTTAGTCAGGGATGAAATAAATAAACCGGCCAAGTGCGATTCGGAATCGCGCACGAAGGGTTCCGAACCATAACCGCGAAAACGGCAAAAAATCACGTTTATTGTATGGGAGCTCCACTTAAATATTTATTCTATTCTGTTTTTAGTATTTTTTGTTATAGCGGCAACAGAAATACATCAGCTGTGAAAATTTCAACTGTCTAGCTATCACGGTCCATGAGATACAGCCTGGTGACAGGCAGACATTCATTTTTGATAAGTATATTTTAAATTAATGTTACTACATTTTCTCTTGCAATATGAATTACGTAATGTTCGACACAATGTAAATTGTTTGAGAATAAATAAATGGAATGAAAAGACAGACAGACGAACCGTGGAGTCTTAGTAATAGGTTTCCGCTTTTAACCTTTAGGTACGGAACCCTAAAAATTAACACTAATCATTAAAGCAGTAAAAAAAACTGTAGCATGGCATACTATGGCCATACGTCAGGCGATGTTGTAGTCGAGTGCGAATTCCGGCTTTTCGCCACTTTCCGTCACTTGTTCCTAGTAATTAGTCGTTATTAAGTTATCCGCTCGATTATGAGGCGTGACGAGCGTGCGTGTGTGGCTGTCGTGGAAGTGAGAATGAGGTTTTAGTTCCGTTAATAGTTTCACTAAGAACTTGTACTTTTGCTTTGTTAGTTGGCAACTCTGGCTCAAATGTCATTATTGGTACAATGGAATTTGTAGGTACGTTAACACAGTGGGCAACACTGCAGGCTTAAAGGTGAATTTTGGACCTACAGGCTTGATAAAGAAGTTTGTCTTGCTAGTTAACTGTATATTGTCGGCTATTAGATGGTTTATGAGAACTTGAACTCAAAAGTTATTATTGGGCACACTGCTGATACAAGACGAATCTTAGTATGATAAAGATGTGCCATCTAGCTGGATATCTTCAGCTAGATGAATAACAATCTAACTCTCTCGGGATTTACCTACGCGGTCTGGTAAGGCAACGCACCAGGGACCAACACAGCAGGCTATGGTTTGACCATAGCGATTGTAGGCAGGCCAAGGAGGCACTGTCCTCCATCGACGGCCTTTTCACGAAAAAGGCCCTACTACTAACTAAGACACAGTTGCGTGCAGTCACAGCCGTAACGACTTTTATAAGCACCTTTTTGTCATAGGAATCACGGACAGCCCACTATGCAGAGCATGCATGGTGGAAGTTGAGACAGCAGCACATCTGCTCCTAAGCTGCCCTGTTATCGCAAGCTACAGGGTCTAATACTTCGGTGACCCAGGTACCCTGCAAGATATAGATAGTCGGTAGCACCAAGGCGCTGCTGGCCTTCCTCGAGGAGCTGGGGTGGATCGAATAAAGAAATCGAATCCCACCCGTACGCAAAATACGCGCTGGTCGTGGAGTTGCGGAAACAGCTCGTCGAAACAATACAAACAATACAAAAAACTCTCTCGGGACATTGACCTCATCCGAATCTGTTCCCACCAAGATTTTCAATTGGGTCAAACATTTTCGAACGTTGCGGGATGGAAAATCGTTTATCATCTCGGAAACTACAGAACCCGATCTTCTGAGAATTAATTTAAGCATAACCAAGTCTAAGTACGAGTAACGCAGTAATGTAACCTTTCGATCCACCACGGTTATATTCGTGACCATACATTACGAGAAGTCGTCTTGGTTTTTCCTCAAAAACTTAAGAGTTTATCTTCCAAAAGGTAATTTAATACTAGAGTTCATCTTAATACAATAACGACAGCCCATTTGAGATGATGAAGAGACCAAGAGACACATAAATAATCGAGTTACAGTCTCATTAGATGCTCATGTGTCAGAAGAATCTTGAAGTATCTTGGTAAGTTTATGCCTATTTATAACAGACTTAAAAAATTAAAGAGGTTATCAATTTGGTTGTGTTTATTTAACCGACTTTCCAAAAAACAAAAGGTTCTCAATTCGGATGTTTATATAAGTCGTCAGACTCGTCACAAGCGATTCAAGATGCCAACTTTCAAAATCACAAATCAAAATATTACAACCTGTAACTTTATTCTGATTGGTTGTTCGGTTAGTAAGATGAAATCCGCTAGAGGGCGGCAACTAGTCAGAATCCGATGATGGGATCCCATTTAAATAGACAGACATATAGCGATTTTGGTATGTTCATGACTATAGTAAGCATTTGCACTAAGAAAGTAAAATTTGGTGAAGTGGAACTGATGAAGAAGACCACAGATTGCCACGGAACTCCTTAAAAAGTAGGTACGTCATGGGTGTAATATATCTCGAATAGTTAAGCGACTATTATGAAGCAAATACATATAAATTAATGGTACTGATGAAAACGGTACCATCGAACGATAGAAGTCGGTTAATTTTTTTTGTTAAAATGTTTTTTATTTACAAATTACCTCAGTCAGCCATTTATTAACCAATTTGTTTTTTAGGGATCCGTAACCAAAGGGTAAAAACGGGACCCTATTATTACTAAGACACCGCGGTCCGTCTCTCTGCCTGTCACAAGGCTGTATCTCATGAACCGTGATAGCTAGACAGTTGAAATTTTCACAGATGATGTATTTCTGTTGCCGCTATAACAACAAATACTAAAAACAGAATAAAATAAATAGTTAAGTGGGGCTCTCATACAACAATCGTGATTTTTTTGCCGTTGGTTGCGATAATGGTACGGAACCATTCGTGCGCGAGTCCGACACGCACTTGGCGGGTTTTTTTTATGCCAATGAGCCGAACTAGAATCCTCTCTGTTGGGCCTTCCCTAAGGACAATAATATCAACCTAATCTTTAGAGCCATAAATATTAATTCCAATTATTATTATTAGTTCCAGGACAGGTACTTAACCAAGGCTATCCATCCACCTGGAAAATCCCTTAATCGGGTTTTACGTCACCCACGAAGGGACCACGGTGGCCAAAAATAGTTATATTGGTCGTATGAGCCTTTTATCCGACCTACATTTAGTATAGCATGATAAAACGCTATAGAGGCACAAATTGAAGTTGTCACATGTGTATAGCAGGGGTCAATCACCTTATAATGCTTCCTGAGCGCGAATTTGATGTATCTAATAGTCTAATAGTAGGTATAACAAAATATTCTCTACATTGTCTAGTGTTCAACATACATTTCATAACTGCGAACTAAAAAGACGTAAACAAGAACAAAATCATGCTGTGCTGTCAGAGGATACATATTCGCGAGCTGGCTGACCAAAACCAGATGTATCCTCCAACTGCAAAGCATGATTTTTTTCTTGTTTACGTCTTTATAGTTCGCTTCATAAGAAGTCGGGTATTTTGATTTTTTGAATTAACCTTTTTTTTATTTATAACTTTTTTGTTAAAATGTACATTTAAACATATAAGTGTGATATATTTTTGAAATAACCTCTTAAAACCCTTTATTTTGATACCCTACACGATGGGTTCGGAAAGAAAAAAAAATTGGGCCACCACAATATGGCGCCCAAAAGCCGCCCTTTTCTATTTTCCAATTATAATGTAGCTAGCGACACTCGCAGAGTTAAGACGAAGCGATTGACGTAAGAATCATAAAAATCGGCCAACGCGTTAGGTCTCTAGACCGCCACATAGGGACAAATATTCGAATGAACTGAAAAAAACATCAGTAGGTACTCTACGGTGTTGAAGAGCTGTGTCATTTGTATGAGAACTGGGCCCATTTTAAAAACCTTTGTCTAGCATTGGAAATGCGTGTTTCGAAATAAAATAGCTGCGACATCACTAAAAGGCACGCTTCATTGAATAAATACGTGCTTAGTAAACCTTACATTCCCTACCTCGTTAGAAGCATGACCTTCGCATTTGATAAAATACTTCAAGAAAATGTTGGATTACTGAGTGAATGATTTCAGTTTAATTATCCACATATTCTCTTCCCAACCCTCCCCTTCACTTTGAGGTAAAAGGGGCTGGAGCAGTGAAAGGAGGAATCCTGTCAATGCAATTAAAGTTGGTTCTGTCCGATATTCTCGCACCGTAATGGAATGCTTTTAAAGGTTCTCTATTGAAGGGTCTTGGTATATCTAGACTTTCGTATACTAACACTACTATACCACTTAAAAACTCATTATCTTACTTCGGCAGTCGGGTAAAAAACTACAAAGTGAAAAATTACTTTATTTTAGGAAGTCGGTGTCTTTCGTAGGTACCATTTTTTGCGTTATGGACACCGACTTCCAGAAATAAAGTTATTTTTCACTTTGTAGTTTTTTTTATTTGGAAGTTGGTAGTATCTTTTTGTAATTTTTTTTTTTATATTTTTCACAATTCAGTTGTATTGTACCTACATAATAGGCAAACTGTTTAGAAAGGTACCTATAACGCCAGAGTAGATTACCCGAATATCTTTGAAACTTGAACATAACCGGTGAAATGAAAGATCTGCGTACCACTTAAGAACGTACTGGCGTGATTTATTTATTTATTTAACTTACACACACTATCTTACACGTTGAACCCAATACAATAGAATGGTTAAAATCTTAATCTAAAATTAGACTTTACTTAAATATATTTAAATATTATAATAATAATATAAACTGTGTGTGATGTTATGTAATAGTATAAACAATAAACAGACATACAACTGCAGCAATCCCGAGAGATTTTCCGTTATTTATTAAAGAGTTCTGTTGTATATCTTCGAAGTCATTCATCAGATCTTCACCAAATTAAAATGGGACCAATTTCGGAACATACTTTATCAAACAAAAAAGAATTTTCAAAATCGGGCCACAATTGACGGAGATATCGGTGGAACATAAACAAAAAAAAAACAAACATAAAGTCTAACATAGAACCGCCTCCTTTTTGGTAAGTCGGTAAAAAATTGGCTTTTAGTTAACAGGTGTCTTTTTGTCATGGTCGCTTGCACAAATTTTATCTGCATCTGCTCCAAACTATCCGCATTGCGCCAACTACCGCTGAGACCCACGTTTTCGTAGATGACCTTTTAAACCTAGACTAAAACCAGTTGACGCATTCTAAACATAAGTATTACAGCACCGATTATGTCTCCTCAACAAAAGGTTCTGCATCAAGAATACTGGCTTGAAATGAATGGCGCCGTTTCGAAATGTCAGTAGCGTGCGCCGTGCCGAATCAAAACAATATGGAGCCGAACGGTATGTGGCAACACCGGCAACCTGGCAATACAGATTTAAATCATAATGCTAACTGTTACTACTTTAACTGTAACAGCATAATAATGTCTTGAGACGTATACTGTCTTAGTTTGAAAGGCTTTTTCTTCCAGGAAATAGATGAAGGAAATGCTAATGCGAAGATCTTGCTGAAGAAGTTCATTTATGTATAATGTATGTAATTATGTTCGAATTTTAAAGCAGTTATCCTCCACGTTATCGTTAGTTTAGACAGAGTTTAGATGACAATGCATGATTAGCTAAGTGACGTTATTCCAAATCCAATATGGCGGACGGCCCAAGATGGCGGACTAGTTATTTTCTGTACACTGCCATAATATTAGTATCAAATGTAAGGATTTGCTGAGAAGAATACGAAAAAGCATGTATTAAAAAAAATAAAAGTTAATTTTATTTAAATTGATTTCGGAACAGCATGGTCAGTCTATAGGTATCGTTTACCGTTCCTCCTGCTGGGATACAAGCCTCCTTACGGGATAAGGCCACCAGTCGTGAAAGTTGCAGGTTGGAAGATGTAGGTACATGTCATCGAATTTTAAAGAATTTGGGAAACGAATTTATGAAATTGTTGATGCAATGGAAACTGGCAAGCAGCGTCAAACATTGAAATAATGCCGTACGTTGTAAATTAATATTCATTTACTTATTATAAGTGAGTCTTCACAAGCCCAATTGCCAAACATATCATAAACATCGATCGGAGTTTATCTGAAAGGTTCAACAACATCGCTTTGTTTACATTGTTGGTAAGATCAGTAAGATTCGAGCGTAATTAACATGTGTTCGGTGCTCGTGTGATACTAGCTGCCCACATTTACTATCGTACAATGGTTGTAATTAGACACATTAACAATTGGATCACAATGCCAGCAGCGATTACATGTTATCATACGATATGTACCGCTATTTGCATTGAATGAATCACAGGAAAACCGAAAAGATAATAGTTTTTGGGATACCTATCTACATTCAGCATCCATAATAATCTATACTAATATTATAAAGCTGAAGAGTTTGTTTGTTTGAACGCGCTAATCTCAGGAACTAATTTGTGTAATTGAAAAAATATTTTTGTGTTGAATAGTCCATTTATCGAGGAAAGTTATAGGCTATATAACATCACGCTACGACCAATAGGAGCCGAGCATAAATGAAAAATGTTGCAAAACCGGGAAAAAATATTCCTTTTTGACAGCTTAAAGTTAAAGTTACGCAAAATTCATGTATGTAGGGTAGGTAGGTAGCCAGTTGACGGGAGCGAAGCCGCGTGGGACAGCTAGTATTATTTATAAATGCGAAAGTAACTCTGTTTGTTATATTTTCACGACGAAACGGCTGAACCAATTTAGATGAAATTTTGTATGAAGATAGTTTGAGCCGCTGGACATATGATATTTGATGTTTTTATCCCGGTAGTGTGCTCCCCTTGGAAGATAAAACAATTTTTACGTGGGCGAAGGCGCTGGCAGAAGCTTATTGGTCTATATTTGAACGATGATGGAATTCAAATGTTTATGATTATTACTTCTCGATTCAGTCACTATATAATTAATATTTTTATTGCCTATCGACATTTTATGATCGCAAGATGTGAGTTAAATATCGAACGTGACCAATTCCCGATATTATTTCGCTACCCAAGCAGTAAAGAAAAACAATCGTGGATATACTTAACTATATAAAGTACAAAAAACAACCAGCCAAGTGCGAGTCGGACTCGCACACGAAGGGTTCTGTACCATTATCAAAAAAAAGGGCAAAAAAATCACGTTTGTTGTAACGGAGTCCTTAAATACTTACCCTCTTACAAATAAACGCGGTATAAAGTTATACCAAGTATAAACCTATGAAAATGTATGGTTATACCTTTGTTAAACCTGTTATAACTTTATACCGCGTTTATTTGTAAGACGGTTATTGTATACTAAAAGTATTTCTTGTTAGAGCGGCAACAGAAATACATCATCTGTGAAAATTTTAACTGTCTAGCTATCACGGTTCATTACATCCTGGTGACAGACAGACAGACTGACCGTGGAGTCTTAGTAATAGGGTCCCGTTTTTTACCCTTTGGGTACGGCACCATAATAAATGAACAATGTTCGAATATGTTTGTATAATATTGCCAAGCTGTACTAGAAATAATCGATATCACAATAGGCATGAAAGTATTTCGATTAGCCATGAAGTTAATGGAACCAAATAACGCAATGGTAGCTAAATTGTTTCATATAAAGGTTAAATTCGGGGTCTACTAAGTACTGAATATCAAATGATGAATGTAATGAGGCTTAAGATATAGTAGAAGAAAGAAGGGTGTCAAGTCTTGTAAACCCTCAAAACACAACACCCTTCTGGTTAGAAGACTACAGCTCGAGATCAATCTTATGGCTGTGTCTACCGACCGCCCCATGATTCTTGACGGATTCGATGTAGGATTTATTTGTAGTTAGATTTAAGACGACGACAGTCGCCAACGACCTTGAGGGTACAAAACGAAACGAAACGAAGTCATAGAATAACAAGGAAAGTTCAAAACTACTAATTTAGGATCGCGCGGGTGTGAAACGAGTGCGCGTTTTGTACCCTCAGGGTCGTTGACGACAGTCGTCGTCTTAATGCGTTGGTCGTCAAAACTCAATTGTTCTGACAATTGTATCTGAAAAACACTGATTTGACTATATAAATAGGTAAGTATTTACATGCGGAAAATATATATACGATAAAAGCGTCATCATCATCTTATCAGCCGAAAGACGTCCACTGCTGGACATAGGCCTCCCCCAAGCGTCGCCACATTGACCGGTCCCGTGCGTCTCGCAACCAGCGGATCCAAAAGATAAAAGATAATAGCATAACTTCAAATAAATTACGAAGCACTACAACATGGATCTATTTAACTACCCACGCGAGAAGATAATCTATGCATATCAATGCTCCTAACATCAGCATGCAGGAACTGCATCCAACACTTGCCCATCCTTCCAAACTAGGATTGACATCATCGCTTCTTGAAGATGCGTCATGACCACAACACGCGATTTTAGACCTTATACACAAACAGAATTACAAAGTTAATTGTTAGACACGTAATCTGATAGTTAAGTATCAAACTCACTTGGCAGTTGAGCTCTTATCGGGCTAGCTCTAAATTGGTTAGCGAGTATAGTTCGCCAAAAGTGTCAATGACCTTTATTTAGTTGATATGATGTGTTTGGCAATTATATACTAGACGTATTAGATATTTGATGAGTCCCAAAGGCGACATCGTATAGTCGTCGTACAAGGACGAGCTACTAGGGAAACATTGTGTTTCAAAGTTTCAAGACTGGTTTATGTGCAATGAATTTCTCACTAGTGGATTTAAACTCCTTAGTCCTTAATAAAAGGCCAACTCCCGTAATTAAAAAGTTTAAAATCTAGCCACTATCTCATCTATACTTATAATTATAAAACTGAAGAGTTTGTTTGTTTGAACGCGCTTATCTCAGGTACTACTGGTTGGAATTGAAAAATTATTTTTGTGTTGGATAGTCCTTTTATCGAGGAAGGTTATAGGTAATAGGAGCGGAGCATAAATGAAAAATGTTGCAAAAACGGACAAAAATATTTCTTTTTGAGAGTTACGCAAATATCATGTATGATGGAAATGTTCCTCTTTAAAAGTTCTAAAAAAAATCCGCGGCAGCTATGGTAGGTAGGTAGGTAGATAGATAGCCAGAAGACGGGAGCGAAGCCGCAAGGGTCAGCTAGTCTCAGCTAAATTCAATGACAAAATGTAGAAAAAAACCGGCCAAGTGCGAGTCGGACACGCGCACGAAGGGTTCCGTACCATTATCACAAAAAACGGTTTGTTTGTTTTTATAGCGGAAATAGAAATACATCATCTGTGAAAACTTCAACTGCCTAGCTATCACGGTTGACAGACGGACAGACAGACAGACAGACAGACGGACCGCGAAGTCTTAGTAATAGGGTCCCATTTTTATCCTTTGGGTATGGAACCCAAAAAAATTGAAGTATTTTTGACAGACAGAGACTGACCACGTGACCACGATATCTAAATTAAGACTTAGTTGAGTATTTCAATTTCTACCGGTCCTAATATCCGGATGTTTCTCTGGTGGTTAAGAAAGCCATTAAAATAAATAAAAATCTAAGTTCACTAATTGCTATTTGCTCACGCACATCGCTTAGTCGAGGAGTTGCATCTTACGTCAACTAAACAAATATACTTGAGAAGCTGTTCTACCGGTCTCCTGTCCCATGACTGCTTACTACACTTAATTGCTTGCCTTTGAATGTACCCTAGCATAGCTACTAATCGTTTTTCTTATAGCCATTGGAAAGGCTTCGATGTCAACTTTATTTTAATACTTGAAAGCCAGATACTTCTACCTCTTGGAGTCAGCAAGCAGTAAAAATTATAAAGAGATTTTCTATTTTTGTCGCAAGGATCTTAAATGATTAGAATATTAAAATTTAATCTCTTTTCCTAGGAAATCCTGTATCAAAAGAGCCAGAACATATACTGCTGTTTGAAGCCTTGCCCTTAGGCATTGGAAAAAAGTCACACAGAAGCGGGAATGATGGAAATAATGGAGGAACGCTACTGCCCAGTAGAGAGACAGTATTGGCTAGTTAAAATAATAATGCTGTATTAGCCTCTTAACGTGGGTATTCACAAATGTCGCGAATCAAATGTGCTCCGCACTCCTGCAACGTTGCACGCTCCGCGGCAGGCGATCCGCAAGCTTATTATTATCTTGCAAGAGCAAAACAATAGCTATTTCTGAGCAATAATTGCTGTTCAATACAGAAGTTTAAGACCTTTAAAAAGACAAGCAAGAAGAAAATCATGCAGTGCAGTCGGAGGATACATCTGATTTTGGTCAGCCAGCTCGCGAATAATGTGTGGGCCCCCACAATATGGCGCCCAAAATCCGCAACTTTTCTATTTTAATGTAGCCAGTGACACTCGCAAGGTTAAGACGAATCGATTGACATAAGAATTATCAAAATCGGCCAACGCGTTTGGTCTCTAGTACGCCACATAGGAACAAACATACATAAGACTGAGAAACACAATACCCTCCTTCGGCAGTCGGGTAAAAAGAAGATTATTTTACAAGATACTTTACACATATTTGAAGAGTTTATAGCTCTATATAATCCTACTTTACTCTTTTATTATTCTCGCTAAGATGATGACGATATTTTATAGTAAGCAAACGCTTCTTATCGTGTGTTAACTATATTATTACATCACTTTAAAGGTATTTCCCTTGAATTATACATGGACTGTACACAGCCACACTTATTCTAGAACAAATATCGTATTGCTGACAAATATAAGCATAACAATATATAAAACACTAGCTGACCCGGCAAACTTTGTTTTGCCATAAAAACACCTAACATTAAATTACCCTACACTACTCTACCTACCCTACCCTACCTACCCTACCCTACCCTACCTACTCTACCTACCCTAACCTACCCTACCCACCCTACCTACCCTACATACCCTACCTACCCTACCTACCCTACCTTACATAAGAACCTTCTCCTAACAATAACAAACACAACAAAAAAAGAATAAGCGAAATCGGTTCGTGCGTTCTGGAGTTATAGCGTCAGGAAGGAAAACCCGACTTATTTTTATGTAGTAGATATCTGAAGTTTTTTCCCGCGGCTTCGCTGCCTCCATTTTCCGGGATTAAAATAGCCAATGGTACTCAGCTATAGCGTACCTCACTATCATTGAAAAAAACAACACACAACACAACAATAAAGTATATAATAAATAATAATCGGATCATTACTGCCAGAGATTCCACCTTTTTAGGGTTCCGTACCCAAAGGGTAAAAACGGGACCTTATTACTGAGACTTCGCTGTCCGTCTGTCTGTCTGTCTGTCTGTCACCAGGCTGTATGTCATGAACCGTGATAGCTACACAGTTGAAATTTTCACAGATGATGTATTTCTGTTGCCGCTATAACAACAAATACTAAAAACAGAATAAAATAAATATTTAAGTAGGGCTCCCATACAACAAACGTGATTTTTTTGCCGTTTTTTGCAATAATGGTACGGAACCCTTCGTGCGCGAGTCCGACTCGCACTTGGCCGGTTTTTTTTTATTATTAGTTTAGACTAAAACAAACAAAGAGACATTACAATTACGTTCACTGTTCTAACGGTTACCAAGCCATTGCATTACCAAATACTTACAATCATGGCTGACAACAAAGATTACTATACGAACAACAAATTAATTCAAGTTATTCACACACCAGTTATTTTCTGTGCATGACGCGTATGTCCTGCGCATGATTAGATTATCCTGCGTTTTGCGAAACTAACGGAACTGACACATTACGCCGGTTCATGGATTTGTATTTTAGGGGCATACTGGGAGCCATTTTGTAGCGGTGCAAGGTCATAGAAAAGAAAAAAGATAATTAAAAAAATCAAAATACCCGACCGCTTAAAAAGCGAACTAAAAAGACGTAAACAAGAAGAAAATCATGCTGTGCAGTCGGAGGATACATATTCGCGAGCTGGCTGACCAAAACCAGATGTATCCTCCGACTGTACAGCATGATTTTCTTCTTGTTTACGTCTTTTTAGTTCGCTTTTTAAGCAGTCGGGTATTTTGATTTTTTTAATTAACTTTTTTATTTATAACTTTTTAGTTAATTTTTTTTTCGAATTAGATACATTTAAATATATAAGTCTTATATATTTTTGAAATCACCTCTTGAAACCCTTTATTTTGATACCCCACACGATGGGTTTGAAAGAAAAAATAAAATTGGCCCCCCACAATATGGCGCCCAAAAGCCACCATTTTTCTATTTTCCAATTTTAATGTAGCCTATGACACTCGCAGGGTTAAGACGAATCGATTGACATATGAATCATCAAAATCGGCCAACGCGTTAGGTCTCTGGAACGCCACATAGGAACAAACATACATACATACATACATATATACATACATACATACATAGACTGATAAACACATTATCCTCCTTCGGCAGTTGGGTAAAAATGGACCGTTTGCCACGCCCAAAGTTTCTTAGACTAAGAATTGCTCGAATAAAAAAAAAATATGTCATGATTATTAAGCTTAGCACAGCAAGGAGGTTGTGGAGGTCAGAAAGGAAGTACCTCCATGTAAAATACCGGTATTCAGCTGTATCGGAATAGTTTGGATCCCCATATATTTAGTACAAGTAAAAATTCAAAAAATTCAAAACCACCGACATTTTTTTAATTTCATTCTATTTAAACTATATCAAATTTATCTAGTAGTAACAAAAATCTATCTAACACGTAAGTATGGCACGATATTTGCGAAAATGCCCCGATTCAAAACAATAAAACGTCCATAACTATTGAACGGCTGAACTGATTTTCATCAAACATAACTAAGAACACTCCCGTTAATGTCACCTTTCATAAAAAAACGAAATCAATATCAGGTCATCCGTTTAGGAGCTATGATGATATAGACAGATACAAAAATACATAAACACACAGGTGTAAAAACTAAATCAAAATCAGGTCATCCGTTTAGGAGCTATGATGATATAGACATACAAAAATACATAAACACACAGGTTTCCGTCGGGGGTTAAAAAGGCTAGCCGAATTGGTAAAGCTTAGAACATGGTTTGGGAAATTGGACAACATGTGGTGGGTACAACGAGCTAACGTGACAGAGCCACCAAAACAAGTAAAATAAAAAAAGTTAATTAAAAAAATCAAAAAACCCGACTGCTTAAAAAGCAAACTAAAAAGACGTAAACAAGAAGAAAATCATGCTGTGCAGTCGGAGGATACCTACTTATTCGCGAGCTGGCGGACCAAAACCAGATGTATCCTCCGACTGCACAGCATGATTTTCTTCTTGTTTACGTCTTTTTAGTTTGCTTTTTAAGCAGTCGGGTTTTTTGATTTTTTTAATTAACTTTTTTTATTTACAACTTTTTAGTTATTTTTTTTAGAATTAGGTACATTTAAACATATAAGTGTTATATATTTTTGAAATTGCCTTTTAAAACCCTTTATTTTGATACCCCACACGATGGATTTGGAAGAAAAAAAAAAAAAATCCCCTCAAAATGGCGCCCAAAATCCGCCATTTTTTTTTTCAATTTTAATGTAGTCAGTGACACTCGCAGGATAAAGACGAATAGATTGACGTAAGAATCATCAAAATCGGCCAACGCGTTTGATCTCTGGAACGCCACATAGGAACAAACATACATACATACATACATAGACTGATGAACACATTACCCTCCTTCGGCAATCGGGTAAAAACGATCTCTCCAGCAATAAGGATACCAAATTTTAGGACAACTTAACGATATTATTTACTTTACAGCTTAGCATTAGGTATAGTAGAATGGCCATGTACTACATTGAAGAATCATTACGAGGACCAATACAAAAGTAAAAGTGAGCCAGAGGTTTTACTCTTCAAAGATAGAGCGAAAAATGTTAACAATAATTTTCGTTTTGTTCTAAGACTTGGCGTTCATTAGTCTGTCTGGTCATCCATTTCAAATGAGTGTCAGTTACAACACTTGAAAAACTATACAGAGTTTATAAAAACATCTGAGGACAATATACTAGCGCATAGTGAGCAGGTTAGATCATCGAATACAATTAGGCTAATTGTAAACAATTGTGCCGATACAATGAAGGAGGGAGTCTACGTACGAAAATAAAATTAACAAGACGTCCGTTGAAACAATCGCGGTCAAATATTTAAAGCACGTGATATGAGTAGACTTACTGTAGAAATAGAAGAAAAAATCGTGCAGCGGGGTATTTTAAGCAGGTTTAAAAAAATACTAGGAAGCACAGTCTGTCTTTGTACTACAGATTGTCTTGACTGCCTCAAACATTTTCTCATCTGGTGACAGGTGCTGATTAGGTTCTCCCAACTAATCTAATAAGTAATTAATAAATTATTAGTGTTTCCTGTGGTGTTCACTAGTAACACTAATTAGGGTTTGGGTTTTATAATAAAACAACCAGATTTATAAAAAAATAAAAAAAGAATATTTGTGACCCGCACAGGAGACACGAGAAATAAGCATAAAAATTATACAATAGTAAAAATAAAAAACCCCGTGCGAGACCAAAAAGGCTCCTATCTCAGCATGTGCAGCGATATCCAAAAAAGGAAGACAAGCAAGTAAGTAACAGTAAGTAGACAGCACTGAATGGGACGTCTAAACACCGCTGGTGCGAATGAATAGATGTAAACATTCAAAGCGCTGACCACATTTATTTACATTTATTTTAGTGTAAAGACCAAGATCAAAGAATCGTCTAACAGATGACGCATTTATCTGCACGGTTCAAGTTGAAGCTACAACTCAATTGAGCGAACTCTACGAGGATCTCGATGTAGTGTCCTCTAGTCAACCAATCCCGCTGTCCCGCCGACAAAATACTAAATCTTTCCAATAATTTAACAAGTTTTACGACCGACAACCCTTTACTAACCGTACAGCAGTAATCCTAACAGACGGCATGGCGACATTAAACTCGGCACGAGTGCGGGATCAAATTGACATATCCGCCTTACTAATGCATTCATGAACGGGACACCCGACACAGGCGGGAATACTTCACACTCTCAGACTCACACGTCTGATTACGGGTACTGGTATTGAAATATGGCCCCTGGGTTAAGGAAAGGTCACCTTTCTTAGAGGTCGGGACCTTGAGGAGAATATCAAGATTGTCTATGCAACATTGCAACTGTTCATTTTATGTACCTACGGACTTTGGTTGGTCCAGGGTAGCAAGAGCCATCTTTAAGTTTACATTATTTTTTACTCCCAACGGAAAAAGGGGGTGTTATAAGTTTGACATGTGTATCTGTGTTTTATTTGCGTATCTGTCTGTGGCATCATAGTTCCTAAACGGATGAACCGAATTTGGGTATTTTCGCAAGATATCGTGTCAGTATTACGTTTTTGATAGATTGTTGATCAAAGCGTGTACTAGATAAATTATAAATAAATTATGTAGTTCAGAAAGTATGAAAAAATACTAGATAAATTATGTAGTTCAAAAAGTATGAAAAAAAAAAAATTGTCGGTGGTTTTGGATTTTTAATTTTTACTTGTGTATATATATCTTACCATCGCCCAAGCAGTGATCATAGCTTTTCTTTGCGATTTGGAAGAATCATTTATCTCTGTAGACATTGACTGATTACATTAGTCTATCAATTTGTAAAGTACTAATAGGATCTCGCCTACAACAGCTTTTCAGAGGGTGTCAATAAGAGAAAGTAATGAAGTGACAACTTCTATTACTCAAGATTTCAAATAAACAAGTTTGGAGGCTTAATTGAATCCTAATGGATAAATACATGATAGAATTATCCGATTACAAAATATACACAAGTCTGTAGCCACTAATGAAGGCCTGCGATATTAGCTTTGCAATAATACTATCGGAAATGCCATTGGAATATTAATGTACAAACTACCGGTAGGACTCCACAATACACCTCGCGAAATATAAATTTACTGCGCAAGGTCTTCTAAAACAAGATACGAAGAGGTTCTTCAGCTTTTGAGACGAGTGTCCGTAACAATGGCGAAGTAAATCCGCACAAACTTGAAATTGATGTTTAAGATTTCTTACATTACAAAATCCCTGAGTGACAAGAGTGTAACTACAAGATTTGTGGGGATGAAAAAACCGGCCAAGTGCGAGTCGGACTCGCACACGAAGGGTTCCGTACCATTATCGCAAAAAAATCACGTTTGTTGTATGGGAGCCCCCTTAATTTATTTAATTTTAATTAAATAATTATTATTTTTTAAAGTAAATATACAACTAAATATTCTGTGAATATTTCAAGCGTCTACCTGTTGCCGTTATTAATATCGAGCAAAAAACGGCAAAAATATCACGTTTGTTGTATGGGAGCCCCCCTTTAATATTAGTTATATACTGTTTTTAGTATTTGTTGTTATAGCGGCAACAGGTATACATCATCTGTGAAAATTTCAACTGTCTAACTATCACGGTTCATGAGATACAGCCTGGTGACAGACAGACAGACAGACAGACAGACAGACAGACGGACAGCGAAGCCTCAGTAATAGGGTCCCGTTTTTTATTTACCCTTTGGGTACGGAACCCTAAAAACGAAAGCTAAGCCATCAATACACGTGTTGAACAGGAAGCTAGTATCGACCAGACCACCCATTTTTAAATCGTTGGTAGGCTTGCGCTTGACCACTATCTCACCTGATGGTAAGCGATGATGTGGTCGACGATGAAGCACGCTTGCCTAGAAGAAACCTTTTCACTCTTGACTTGAAGACTCCCAAGTTGTAGCTATCAGGAAATACAGACTCCGGCAGAGAATTCCACTCCTTTCCCTTATTCCCAAAACGTTTGATGTGTACGGGTGGGATGTCCACCATGTACCGATGACGCATCGCCGTACGTCTTTTTGTCCGACGATGGAACGGGCTAGGAGGAATTAGTTCATGCAATTCCAACGCACACTCGAACACACGCACGATATAAGACTGAATCGGTACGGTAGATGGTGGTTAAAATTTTATGTCAATTTTGGTTTAGTTTTTCAAGGCATTCGTCTTGCTTGACTGTTTTGTGAATTGATGTTCATCATCGTAATATTTTTTGCGAATAGATACTATCTACTACATAGGTACCTAATTAGATAATTTTGTCGTTTTCGGTGGCAAATAAACAGAAGTATCTGATAAGTGCAAAATCGATATCAGCAACGATTTCCATTGGTCAGTTTTCGCAAACAACATTTTCAAGTATTACTATGTCTTTTCAGCTCGTTTTGTGAAACTGAGAACCGGACATTTGAGGAATATAAATAAGAAACACTTATCTACTGAATGTGATCTTGCGTCTACGAGTTACAACAGAGTGCTAAAAGGATTTTGCTATAATGGCATGCATGCTTAAGTAAGATGGCATTCCTTGAAGGTTGTGGAGGTCAGGGAGCAATCCTTTGTGTAAAACCGGAACGAGACACAATACGACATTTCTGAAATGGAAAATGTATCCCCGATCTTGATAACAAAACTACTGAATGAAATAAAATTACTAAGAAAATTAAATGATCTCTCACCTCAAACTGAATAGTTATTGGAATAACGGAAAGATATCATTGTGAAAAACAATTCAATTAATTTGCAACTGGGCCGCAAAAAAAGATTTGCATTATACAGCATGAATCGCATTCAATGGGCTATTAAAACAGTTGCACGATGCATTTTTTATGGACTTGTAGTTTTCATGCTCAACGGGTGTTCTTTCCGCAAAAGATTTATACGAAACGATTAGGCAAACTGTCATTACTAATTGTCGTTTTGTCGGCTTTCTTCCTTTCTTGTTTAACAATGCAAGATTGGCAGAAAAACACATTGAATTTGTCAAGTCTCATGTCGTATTAACAAGTTGACAGTTGTCGGAATTCGGAGGGTAGATCAACATTATCATTATGACTGTGTTAAAGTGCAATCTACAAATACTATTCATATATTCTCGTTAGTTTACTTTCTTGTCTATGTTGAGTATAGCACATACGATTTGCCACTTAACAGTTGTAATAAAAACTAAATTAACAAACATACAACACTGCAATCTTAACAATATTATTATTACTACCGACACAAATAAAACATTCAACTCTACAAATAGGCAGACACCTATCAGACAAACCAACGACTGCAACTATTGAAACTCAAAATCAACAGTGGCGACCACCAGTAAACCGCATAGGCAATGGAAGCTTGACGGGTTCCAGAGTAACTATGGACCTTTACACGAAGTAAAACTTCGAGGACCTTAAGACAGTATGCCACCCACTCTTAACTAAGTCGAAAGTGCTCTTAGAAAATCGTATCGGCAATTAAAGCTCAACGGGTCAGGTCACAGAGCAACGAAGAATCTATACACAGAGTTAAACTCCGTGGGCCTATAAGACAGTATGCCAACCACTTAAGGATTCTGAAATAACATAGTCGAAAGTTCTCTCAGATAACCGTATAGGCAATGGAAGCTCAACGGGTCCCAGAGAAACGATGGACCTATACAAAGAGTAAAACTCCGTGGGCCTATAAGACAGTATGCCAACCACTTAAGGATTCTGAAATAACGAAGACGAAAGTTCTCTCAGAAAACCGTATAGGCAATGGAAGCTCAACGGGTCCCAGAGAAACGATGGACCTATACACAGAGTAAAACTCCGTGGACCTATAAGACAGTATGCCACCCACTTATGGATTCTGAAATAACTAAGTCGAAAGTGCTCCGTCACAACAGATAGAAAATTAACGTATTAAAGCCACGAACGGTGCGGCACACGCAATTAAATCTTGAGGAGACGTGCAAATCCATTGACGTTGACTAATAGTAATTGACAAGATCGAATTACTGACCAGTTTTCTCTGAACGCATTAGCGTGGGGTACTGTGAGAAGCGAGGAATCTTGGGAGACTAGATTCCGTATGCCTTTAGATTTAGACACACTTTGGTACGCGACATGCGTGGTGACAGGACTATTGCTACCCGCGCAGCCTTATTGCGTAAGTAAATTCGGCAAGGCAAAGGGTTGTCACCGCCATCAATCGACAAATCACATAGACAGAAATCCTAATCGCGTGTTTCATCTGGCATGTGATTGGTCAATTGACGGCGGTCAAGCCCTTTGCCTTGCCGAATTCACTTACGCAATTTTTATTTTTTTTAAACGTTGCCCCACACTAGGAATTTCTTCCTGTATCGTGGGTGCGTTTACAAACATATAAACTCACATACACAAACACCCAGAGCAGAAACAACTATCTGTAGGTCATACAAATATTTGTTCCGTGCGGGAATCGAACCCGCGACACGCAGCGCAGCAGTCAATCGCTCTTAATTAGGCGGCTGGTTCGTTCTTGGATAGACGTAGATCTTCTGTAACAGTCAAAGCCTGCCCATCTGTTATTTGAGAAGCTTCTCAATTAGTCTTCAAGTTTCTTTTGGAGAAAGTTACATGCCTCTCGTTTTCTACAAATGATTAGTAGAAAAGCTGCTACTAGTAGAAATGCTGAGAAATCTGCTATTTATTTTCCACCAATAACAAGAAGCGACAATTAGAACTGCGAAGTGCAAATAAAATATGTACTATCGCGTTGCAATTCCGTTAAGCCAGTCGCTTCTTCTGTAGCTCTACCCTTAGCGCCATGACAACTATACAAAGCGTTATGGCTATTGTATAGGCGTAAATAAAGGCTATTGTTGCGTGTACAAGAGGTGGAGATAACACATAACCTACTGCGCTATGGCGTGCGTTTGATACCGCTCTGATACGTGACTAACTAGAGCAGTCCGTCTCGTACCATTGCACATTTTAAATCCTGTACCAGGGGGGTGTCACTCCGCAGTTTAGGTACGATCGGCCGGCGGTACCTTGCAGAGGGAATAACGCATTAGGTTGCCGCTTACCGCTCGGCTCGCACGTTAGCCACGTTATTTATATTATGCAGCAAATAACGATGACTTCTAAACGTACTTCTAAGGCCTTTAAAAGATATTGTTGTGTTTACGGGTGTTTAAATAAAGCAAAGAACAATGAATCGATATTAAGTTTTTTTAAACTACCGAAAGATTTTGAAAGGTAAGCTGTTTTGTTGTACCTATTTATATCATTACATAAATATTCTGTAACTATCGGTAATAGGTGCATAATGAGTACGAGTTTTGTATAAAAATTTAAGCATTTTGGTGTTCCTAAAATACTGAATAGGTTTGTGAAATACTAATAATTAGGTACCTACCTACTTAGATATTTTAGATTTTCGTGTTGTTCACAAATATAATTTGATTTCTTTTTTTATTGAATGGTACCGTTTTGTTAACATAAAAATAAACGCTTTAGATCCAGTTTAAAATAAATTATAATTGCCTAAGTAGTTACCTACTTAGCCTATGGATTTACCAATAGCCTGAGTAAGTGTACGCACTTGTTAAAGTTAACGTTTGTATATAAAACTAGGTACTTACTTATACCTAACGAACAAACAAAAAATATTTCCTAAGAGTTCTTCAAGCCAACTTTAAATAAACTAACAAAAAATATCACTAAAGAGTAAACAAAGAGGTAGGTACCTATACTCAATTTGAAATAACATTAGACGTCTTTACAACTCGTTTTACAGTCCGTTCAACCGATTTTGTGTTCTATCTCGTACACATAAGGATGATATAAAAAGCACAAATCTGTTACCAAAACCAACTGTTTACTACAACTTCCATTTGTCGTATCACCAACGCAATAGAAGTCAAAATTGACCGGGCTGTAAAATGGGCTTATTTAAATGTCTAATGTTATAGTAAATTAAGTTTAGGTAACCTAGTTTTCATTTGTTAAGTACCTAACAAAATGACGGTCTATAATATTCATTGTCTATCTACCTACTCGACCGTGTAACCATAGGCATCAAACATAAGAAAGATTACGCGGTCAAGTAGGTAGATAGTGGATTTAAGCGAAAGCGGCAAGTCGACAACCCTTACGAGCCGAGTCAAACCGTGCCAGACAGCGACGGAGATACGCGTTAGAAGAGAGCGGCAACTTTTAGGTGAATCTCACGTTAGGCATTGAGCGCTTATGCGAGCTGAATTGCACTTTGTTGCTAACTAGCAGGAGTCTCTATTTCAATGAATTGTTGCACGAAGTGAGTCTTCTGTACTTGTACTATTATTTATTCTGTGCCTGTACAGAGGAATTCATTAAAATATTTTTTTTAATTTATATCTTCATATGCTTCGAATGAAAGAGTCGCTAGCTCTTTGATAACAAGCAATTTGAATTACCTCGAACGGTTTTGAAGTTCATTACCGTGTCTTTATTATCTTTGAGTCGTGAGAACTAGAAGTGTCTCTATCAAAGTACTCACATTAATTTCCGTCTATATCCATTGTTATGGCATCATAACGGATAGTAGTAAGTACCCAACCCAGTTAATACTGTTAATCAAATCCGAATCTTACACTACGAAATTTAGACGTTTTAAACAATTTGGTGACATGTTAGTCACAGGTTTCAAGTAGACTAGCTAACCCCGTGGCTTCGCGCCCGTCAACTGGCTACCCTGCCTACTCTGCATACCCTGCCTACCCTACCTTACTTACCTACCTAATAATTTTTATGTATCATCAATAGTTTTCTCAGCGCACGCCAAAGAATGAATTTTATAGGCAACATTTTGCTACTTTGGGTTACATTATTGCAATTTTCATAAAGATCTCTAATCTTTTTTTAAATATATCATAGCCTGTGACACTCAAGATTACCCCCTACAACGTCACAAACTTTACCACTTTAAAATATTAGTATAGATAAAAAGTTTGAATGTCCTTCATATAACTATCGGGTTAACCTGAATAATGCTGGAATTGTTTGCTTATAATAATGAAACCTCTTCCAGTCTCACATTTAACCAATCTACAGGAAAAAGTACAGATATTTAGTCATTGATTCATAATATTAATATGTAATTTAATTCAGAAGTTTCCTTAATCCCCTTTGTCTCTACCATGTGAAACAAATCAGAGTTACACATATGAGATCCATCCATACAAATAAAAAGTTATAGAATTTTAAAGTTTGGAACACGTTTTTCATGAAAAGATGGGAACATCATCAAGGTAATTCATCCCAGCTAGATAAATAAAAACCGGCCAAGTGCGAGTCGGACCCGCGCACTAAGGGTTCCGTCCCATTATCGCAAAAAACGGCAAAATATCACTTTTGTTGTATGGGAGCCCCACTTAAATATTTATTTTATTCTGTTTTTAGTATTAGTTGTTATAGCGGCAAAAGAAATACATCATCTGTGAAAATTTCAACTGACTAGCTATCGCGGTTCATGAGATACAACCTGGTGATAGACGACAGACAGACGGACCGCGGAGTCTTAGTAATAGGGTCCCGTTTTACAAACCCTTACGGAACCCTAAAAACTCACGTAGTACAGCATGCTAACATTAACATAATTAATGAATAATTAGGTCCATAGAGGATGTTGTATATCCCACAATGTACATTCTGTGGTCCATTACGTATGTATTCACATTCACGGGATAAAAATACCATGGTAGGTAGTATGGTAAAGGAACTCGTGTAAAACTTATTTAGGTATACGTGCTTGTGCAATTAGTCGCATTTCCAAGAATAATTGGATTAGTATATGCTCTGGAGAGTAATGATCCTACTTTAGGATGCAATTAGCTAATTATTCAGTTAGTACGCTTATTTCGAGCTCACGACACGAACGGTCTAGAATTCTAGACGGACTACACGTAATTGGACGGTCGAAGTATCAAACACATTGCTCATATAAGAAGAAAAAGATTTTTTACGCCGACTGCGTGCTGGGAAAGATGGTGAAGTTATAAAAGAAAACTACAATTCCATTAAAAGATAAATATATGACCATGGCCATCTTATGGAAGAATTGCCCCTCATATATAGGCTTTAGCACAGATAATATAATAATAGCATACAGATGCCTCATCCCATACAAAGAAAACGTTTTTCGTCTGATTAAGCTGATTATTTTTATAAGTACTTCGATCGCGTTCGGTTCCGTTCCACGGCTATAGATGGTGTTAGCAGCGACTTACAAGTAAAAGGGTTTTCTCGGTTCGTGACTATTTTTTTCTTTAAATACAGTGACGATTTGTTTTATAGTATTTTTTTGCACGTTTTCACAGTTTTATTGTACCAAAATGTGTTACAATACGAATTTAAAAAGTCGAGTGGCAATCAATTTTAAATGATGCGTTCAAATAATCTTTCAAATGTGAATTTGGAGCCCTATATGCCTTAATTTTGTGCTTATGAGAATTGCTTAAACAAGAATATACAATTTTTATGACCAATTCTAGAAAATGAAAATTTTACACACAATTCAATAACAAATCGATGCATATCGCGCCATCTAGTGGCATTTATTTGAAACCATTTTTTTTTGTTAGAGCTGGGACCCCGTGGCCTTAGTGAAAAACTCCAGTGCAGACAGACAAAAAATATTAATGATCAACGTAAGTTCATTGACTACGAAACATGTGTCACACAAACGTGTCTATAATTTCCTGTTTACGCATCCTAGAACAAAATTAAAGACACAATGTTATAATTTTAGGACATTCAGGCCACATGGTGAACAGAATAGCCAAAACCAGTCTCAACAGATAGACACAAAGATGGCCGTGCAACAAACGGACAGCAACTGAAATAATCTCATTAAGATTCAGGCCACAGATAATTTAGCACACGTACAACAAGAAATGTACTACATACAATAGCCCAATTAGATAATTGGCGGGTAGTGCAATATTCCACTCATAATGCAATCTTGAATACTAATTCAACGCACTTTTAGCCAACGATCGTATGAGGATGTCAATTTGAGGAGATATGATGCATGGGTAATGAGTTAACGGTGAACATTATTATATTGACGATTATTGCATGCATTTGTAGACATCGCTACGGCCAAGAACCAGAAAAGGAAATCAGGAAGTTCATATTTTAGCGGAAGTTGTATTAGCAGTTGCAGTTGTAGTTTTTGTCTGGACTGAGTTTGATATATTTTTGTATTGTTATTTGTTTTAACTGTAGGCTAAATAATAACAGCCGCACTGGTCGATCACCAAAGTTAAGTAACGCTTGACGAGGTCCATAGAAATATTAAATACAGTTGTAAATACTCTTGTTTGTATATCTATGACGAGGTCAGTCTGTGGATGAGTGACCATTTTAACATACCGAGTTTCCTTCGTGCCTCGGCAAGCACGTTAAGCCGTTGGTCCCGGCTGTCATTTGAAGATCTTTGACAGTCTTTACGGGTAGTCAGAAGCTTGAGATCTGACACAAGTCTTGCCAAGGCGTACTGTGTTACCCAGTTACTGGGTTGTGGAGGTCAGATAGACTGCTTATAAAACACTGGCATTCAGCTGAATCCGGTAAGACTGAAAGCCGACCCCAATATAGTTGGGAAAATGCTCTAGCATTGTCATTGCAAGACTGATTTATTGTATCAATTGCATTCAAGGAAAATGTCGACATATCCTTAAAAGTTCATTAATATTAATTTTGTTTTTTCATGATCCGCAATCAGCGCAAAGGATTGATTACAGAATAAAACGTACGCAACAGTTAGTTGGTTGCCGGTTAGACCTACCCAACTAACTGGCTATGTTGTCAAAAAAGTTTTGATAATATATGTGGCTGGCTAAAATAGGAGAGACGAACAAAGAAGCGATGGATCGTGTGCAATATTGAGTTGTGAGTGATTGAAGAGGAGCAGAAGAGTGATGGTGGAAAATCAGTTCCCTACCACAAACTTTAGTGAATCAGATCTTAATTAATTACTCAGTCAAGAACCGCATAAGGTCGTCGAGATACATTTCATTCACTCTTGCGGTACGTTAATCGGCGTGCAGCATGGTTCACGATTTCACGCGTCGATGGTGAATAATTTCGACAATAAGTGGCGTGTTTCTTCTATGATACTGTTACATAGCTGTCTGTATGAGTAATGAAGACCAGTGATGCACTAGATGATGATCAAAACGTCTTGGTCAATTATAGCAGCATGTTAACCGTCACTATAAATATGAACCATCCTCTCTCTCCGTCCTATTCGCAAAACATCCCAGTAGCAAAGCAACACTAACAAAAAGTTCTAGTTTAGTAGCTAAATCCGATCTCCATAGATAAGAATATCCATTCCATAACGTTCCCACTGATGGGATACTGGCCTCCTCTGAGATATGAGAGGAAGTGGGCCACAAGCGGCCACAACACACCACGCGGGCGCAGTTCATTAGTCCATTGATGGCCAAAATAAAAAAGACGGGAGGAATAATATTGCTGTCGGCAGGGTGTTGGACTAACTTACTAATTAAATCATCTTATTGTCCAATAAATAGGGCAAGGCAGGATTTTTTACAAAATGCTATATTTTGCTTTTGGCACAGCAATAGCGCCTTATTATTCGCCGGAAACCCTACGCCATCCCATCATTTACCATCTCGGTTAAGACAGCTTTATTATAAAGCCCATTGAGCTGTCTCTAAGGCCATTTCTTCGTAACTTTCTAACGAAATAGGTGTCACAGTGTAGGCGGGTCTGCGGAAATCAATAGATCATTGTCAACCATGTTGGAGGAGATCATTGCGGTTGAGTAATGCAGTTTGAGTTTGCAGTCGACATTTTCTTTTCCTGCGGTACTGTATTCTCTGTGGACTACCGGTCTGTGGAGGCCCGTTTATCGGGCACATTCTATCTTCGTTAATATTATTTGAAACTAGCTTTTGCCCGTGGCTTCGCTCGCGTAAAAAGCTTTTATCATCCCAAGAGAATACAAACTATCCTATGTCCTTGCCAGGGTCTCAAACTCAGGGTATCTCCATTTCAAACTTCATCTAAATCGGTTCAGTAGATCCAGATATTACCAGATATCACCTACAACCTCACAAACTTTACCTCTTTATAATATTAGTATAGAAGTATAGATACAAAAATATTAGCGTTTTGTAACTAAGCGGGAATACCGCGTCCTTGAAGTACGAACGGAAACAATGTTTTAGTTATCAAATTAAAACGACAATACCTAACTGAATTCACAACAGTTCAACTAATTCCCGCATTACAGAGATATCTTCGTCAGGATGAGTTGGCTCTGCTAGCGGGAAATAGAAGTACTGTCTTCTTCTCTGCTCTTGACCTCGCCAGTTGGGCTGTTGGTAAGTCATGGATTAGGTCTACATAGGAGCGAGCCCATAAGATGTCCTTTTCACTCTTGTTTTGCAGGCTTACGCGTCATAGATGGTAGGGAACACATATGCTGGTAAAGTTCCACACTTTAGCATGTGGAGAAGAAAGACGTCTTCAACTAGTCACGAGCCGGTATGTCGATAAAGTACCCCGCAGTAAGTCCGGACTTCGGCATATAGGTAGGTCTATCGTAAGTCTGTTTTGGTGTACGACCGTAGGTCTGAATCTATAGTACGTGAGGTACGACGGTCATGGCCCGCAAGTCTGTCTAGTAAATTCCCCGCGTTACCGCGCGCATCTCGGCTCGTCAACGCTTAGCTTCCGTTCCCGTGTCACGTGATCGCAGGAGGATGTCACTCGCGCATAATGAGTACCGTGTGGACACGCCGGTGGACTTATTTACATGAAGTAGTAATTTACTTCGTTGTTTATCGGGATAATAGTATAGTACTTACTACTACTTATTATAAAAAAATCCATTGGCCTTGTTTTTGGCTTTCATTGAAAAGAGCAAGTAACATTATCTTCATGAGTTTTAACTTGTGTTTGATGTAAAAAAAGTGAGCAGGAAAACTCCATGGATACCGTGCTTCCTAGCAACAATGAACTACAAATAAACAAACTTTGAAATCATCAAGACCTTTTCAGCTTCCTTTGGCTGAAAACTTGAAGATTGACAACTTCTTTGTTTAATTGGTCTTATAAATCCTTAATAACAACCCCCTTGAGAGTGTGAGCAGTATAATCACCCAAAAACATGGTGATACCAGTTTCACCCTCCGAAAGAATAATAAAAAAATGTGTATAGTATATTTTAAAGGAACATGATGTATTTAATTTACAAACATGTTCCTAACTAATGACTTGGGTAAAAATATATATGTATTAACAAGCGTATTGCATGTTAATGGGTAATCACGAGTACCAGTCAATTGCATAATTAAAATATTCGCCATCACTATGCATACTTACTTTTAACGTAATTAGAACAATAAATGATTAGAAAAGACACAATAAAACTTTCAGGAAGTTGGTCAATAACGATTTTTATAATTTATGGAAGACCTGTTTTGTTGGCATCAAAATCAATCACTAAATATTTTTATTGCTTAACAAATTTAATGCATTACTGGTAATCCCTCTAAACCGATTGAGGGACCCGCTGTAAAAACAACCTAGCCAAATATAATATCATAGATTCAAAGCACAGTGCCAGTGTGGGGACTCTTCACAAGATATGGCCCACCTCTTTGTCTGCCCTTCATGCCCGACCACCTGCACCTTACGGGATTTGACCGTAGCAAATGATAGAGCTATCCGAGTAGTTACATACTGTTCAGACAAAATCTGATTGTTTGAGACTAAAGTTTGAGTTAGTCGACACAAAAGAAGAAGATCAATCAATTGTTTAGAGATGGCAGAGACAGGATGGTGAATTCAATATAACACTCTGGGTTTTTGTCAAAACCTTCTGAATTCTTCTTTCTTGTTGACATGGTGTTGTGACTATGGACACAAAGTCATCAAAAAAAAAATTACTCCTGGTAAAAACCAAATGATTAAATTGGAAAATAATACATAATAGTAGTAGTAGTAGTTAGTAATAGTATTAAGTTTTTGTAAAGGAAATGTTTAATTTATTTTTTTGGTGTACTAGTATTTTCTATTCTATTCAATAATATAAAAATATTTTAAGAAAAACCTTGAGTAAAACAAAGTACTTGTACATAAAAATTATTATAAATTCTTTACAGACTGCATACAGAATTTAAAAAAAAAAACAACACATTGAAAACAAACACAGCTGTTTCTTAAACAAAAGAATATCAATAAATTCTTCAAATTATGCAATAATGATTTTCACACGTATACACAATTGTTGCATAATCAGTTAACGCCTTTCAAGGTCAGTTGCAACTTGTGAGTGCATTTGAGGACATGCAAGTAAATTAAGTTTAACAGGTGAGAATTTCTCTGGCGAATTGCCAAGGTTCCCTAGTTTAAGGAATCTATGGCAAAGTAGGGATGTCTATCACACACCTTTGAGGATAATAGTAAGTGATTAATAAAAGAAAAAAATTACATTGTGATCAACTAATGTGTTCTGTTTACAATTATTTCTAGTGAATACATGACCAGTTTTAACTGTACCAGAGGTATGTTCATAACAAGTTTAAATATTTATTTGCATCTATGTGGTAAGTGGAAGATACAAACAAGGGGTTCAGCATATAATAAGGACCCTATATAAGGGTACAAACATTTACAAAGAATAATAATGACTATTCATATAATCTAGTCTATTGAAGAGATAGTACTTCACTAGTTCTAAATTCTACATTATCGTTGATCTAGTGTTCCACATTTAAATTGATTTCAGTACAATATATCTGCCTATATAGATATAAATGTAGCTTACCTTTCACCAGTATGGCAATAATACCTTTAACAATATTGGTATTGATATTGCTAATAGGAAAGCAATAAGAATTTTATTAGTGTATGACAATACATTTAGTCATCATGAGAGCAAGAAAAATAATGTAAACAGATTTAAGTATGGAAGAAACAGATAGAGATAGAAGATCTGTGAATCATAACTAAGATGTTCATTAAACAGATTTTCACAATAGTGAGAAAATGCCTTTTATAGATGGTTGGTGGAGAACTCAAGATTCTTGTTTATTTTGATTGTTTTATAAATTCATTTGTGGGCAATATAATTTTCTGAATACGGTTACTTCCGCAGTTAGAACACACGTAAACCTTATTGGCGACATAAACGACAACGTCCTGATTTAGTTGCCACTGATAAAACCCAAAACGATGCCAAAGAACTTCACAAATTCAACGATGTGATAACAGAAAACGTTGCTTGCGAATCCTGACTAAGTAAATAACTTCATTAAAAGGTGCGGTGACGATATTACTAATGATAAACCTTCACTCTTCATCACAACGCCCATTTTAGCAAGCCAATTGCGAATGCCAGAAAGTATACACAAACGGCTGATATCTCCAGCGAGGGCAATGAGATAAGTACAGTCAATGTTGTGAGAAAGGTGTCGGAGCATAAGGAAAGATTACTAAGCCGTAAAACCCCGAAATATTGATATAAAGTACCTACTCACCCTCTCCACCCAAAGAAGTCAACAATTATCCGGTGGTATAAACACTGTAATCGCCACTTCCTGATGTTTTACGAGAAAACAAACGCACTACAATATATTTGTCGCACTTTGTAAATAAATAAATGCAGGATATTTTAGCAAATTCACATTTAGACCGCCGCTTTAACCGTGCCACAAAACGAAAATGGCAGCGTTGATTGAAATGTGTGGTATAATACGACAAATTCCACAAGTATGCTACATCCACACCCTCATATATTCATACTTCAGCAACGGTGAACCGCATCAAAGCTTTTCAAGCGTTTTCCACAGACCATCTATATTTTGTCGGGTAATAGTAGTTCCCGAAGACGTCGCTAGGATTGAACTTGATTGAAGTTGCAACCACAAGTTCAGTAACACCAAAGAATTTAATAAAATAAATTCGAATTAAACATTTAGATAAATTTTGATAAACTTAGTTCTAATTTATGTCTTACAAACAACAAGACACATAATATTATATATTTAAATAAAACGTAATGTTGAGTTGATGCAGTATCGAAACGTAGGCTAGGCTTTTGGAATGGTAGCATTCATTTCATGGAAAGTGAAAACACATAGAAAGTACAATTTTCATTAATATCTCAAATGCTCCAATATTTCCTTATATATTTCATTAAATATGGAAGTGATCTTTATCGATTTAAATATGAAAATTAAAAAAGAACTAGTACATACTCAAGTACATATTTTTTACTCCTTGGTTCAATTCATAGAATTTAGTTAAATAACTCTCTACCGAGAGATCTCTCTTGGTTCGATTCGAGTGATGCACAGTATATATCTGCCTAGCCTTTGCCCAGTTATGTTGGGGTCGCCTCCCAGTCTTACCGGATTCAGCTGAGTATAGTGCTCGCCAAACTTCTGGGCCGCCCTGAAGTTCGCTTTCCGATGCGCAAGGCACGAAACGGTGCTGTTTTTGTTGAAATGAAACCAGGTGGGCTATGGACGACGTATATATATACTATGAGACTCTGCATTAACATGATTATTAAAATATATGCTTTTAGGTTGAACACTCGAATTGATCTAATTGCGAAGCCATGTAAATGACATGAGCAGTCACAATTTAAAAGAATTCTGACAGTGATTGACAATAAATGCTGAACATAAAGTATTATGTTCAGCCAGTACTTGAAAGAGTTTGATAATCAAACCTCATTCCAACAGTTTTTGTATGAGATTTACTGCGCAGCCATTGCATAAAAAAAAATTATAGGCAACTTCAGAACGGCCAAGAAGTTTGGCGAGATCTATACCAGTGTTTTACATGGAGCAACAGCCTATCTGACCTCCACAACCCAGTAACTGGGTAAGACGATACCCTTTGGCAAGACTGGTGTCAGATCTCGAGCTTCTGACTATTATATATATTATAATATACCCATAAAACATAAACATCATAATGGCGGGACCAACTCTTGTAATTAAAAGTTTCTACCACGTATATTTAGCACCCATTTAGTACTATTTTGTACCTATCCTGAAATTTTTGTACGTCACACGGCTTAAGTGGCATTTCACGATAACACTGGTCCCGCCATTATGATGCGTCATAATGGCGAGACCATGCCTGTACTACAAAACTACAAATAATTAAATAATTCTGATTAAACCAGTATCTAGTACCGGATTTAGTACCTCCAAAAATCAACAGTGGTTGACGGAAATCCGATTAGCCTCAATGCAAAATATTTTTTTCATTTTTGACATTTTCTATGCCTGATTAATTTGACGAGCAAAAATACCTCAAGTAAAAAGTTGCAGCTACATTTCGAGTAGACAGACGCTTTATTATTAATTATATTGTTGTGAAACATTATGTTACTAGATAACGGTTAGGCTAAGGCAGGTAAATTATTATTAAACATATTTTATAAAGGTATTACTAAAAATAATCTGTACATCCTACTTATTAAATATGCTTAACTACCTTTTTACGCGAGGGCCAGTCTGCAATATAAATCTTAATATAATTTAATTTTTTCTACCTATCTATGTCCTTTACAGACTTTGAAACCATCCAACCGATGAGCCCAAACCAGTTTAATTAGAAAGGCAATAAAAATGCCAAGATGGTTTAAGACCAAAAAAAGTAATGAAGCGCCTGTAAGAATGTGGCTGCAACTTTTTACTTGAAGTGCTTTTGATCGTTTATTTATTCAGACGTATAAAGTGTCAACAAATTAAAAAAATATTTTCTAAAGAAACGACTAGGATTTCCGTCAACCACTGTTGATTTTTGGAGGTACTAAATCCGGTACTAGATACTGGTTTAATCAGAATTATGTAATTATTTTTAGTTTTGTAGTACAGGCATGGTCTCGCCATTATGACGCATCATAATGGCGGGGCCAGTGTTATCGTGAAATGCTGCTTATGCCGTGTGACGTACAAAAATTTCAGGATAGGTACAAAATAGTACTAAATGGGTGCTAAATATACGTGGTAGAATCTTTCAATTACAAGAGTTGGTCCCGCCATTATGATGTTTATCATAAAACGACTATCAAAGATCTTCAAATGACAGCCGGGACCAGCGGCTTTACTTGCTTTCCGAGGCACGGAGGAATCTCGGTATATTGAAATGGTCACCCATCCACGGACCGACCTCGTCAAGCGTTGCTTAACCTTGAAGATTGACCCGTGCGGATTATATTATGTAGCCACGAGCTCAGTGCATATTTACAAAACATCAATAATTGTTAAACTCCGAACGCATCCTTAACTACGAAAACGTCTTTCGTCGTCATCATCATGATTTGACCAATCCGAAACCGGTACACTCTTCTTTCTCTTTTCATCTCGCAACTAAGAAAAGAGAAGACTACTTCCGTTCGCCTTCGCCGGCCGGCCCTTTCGTTCTAAGTTTCGTTCGTTGGTGGTTCGGTTCGTTCCACAGAGTACATTTTAATGTACTGAAATTCGGTTCGTTCTGGGTTCGTTGCTTGATTGCTTAGATAAAGTAGGTATAGATTAAGCACTGGCGTGGCCGCACATGAGACAGCAATAGTTAGTTCTGGTGTTACAAAAAGAACAAGAACACTACAACCCACCATCGCACTGACACTTATTATCTATAAATAACCCAAATTCCTTGTCTCAATTAACACATAATACCACGAAATCATAGAAAATCAAACAAAACCGAGTTTGTTTGTCAAACCTGCCATTGTATTAGAGTTTGACAAATGACAGAAACCGGCCACGGTGACAAAGACAAAAAATAATATTTTGTCCTTATCATTTACATGGAGCTGCCAATTAGCCATATCGCTCTATCAATCAAGGTCATTTTAAGGCTATCAGCTTGATTGCTTAGATAAAGTAGGTATAGATTAAGACAAACAAACTCGGTTTTGTTTGATTTTCTATGATTTCGTGGTATTATGTGTTAATTGAGACAAGGAATTTGGGTTATTTATAGATAATAAGTGTCAGTGCGATGGTGGGTTGTAGTGTTCTTGTTCTTGTTGTAACACCAGAACTAACTATTGCTGTCTCATGTGCGGCCACGCCAGTGCTTAATCTATACCTACTTTATCTAAGCTTGATTGACTGACAAATTGACAATGACAACATCAGTTGACCCGTGACCGACTTCAGATCAGACTTCAGACATTTGTTTTAATGTTTTCCACAGCCGTGGCGCTCGACCATCTCCATCATCTCCATTCACAGTTTGTCTTTGTCCACAGAACATAATTACTCTAGCGAGCGCTCGTTGTCGCTCTATGAAATAGCCGCGGGAACGAATTATTTGAAGAAGTTTATATTTTAATCGTAGTTTTACACACTAGTTAAAATGAGTGAAGTTGTAACAGTGATAGCGCCTGTAAACATTGCCGTAATCAAATATTGGGGCAAACGAGACGAGGATTTAATTTTACCGTTAAATGATTCCGTTAGTGCTACTTTAGACACAAGTATTATGTGCGCGAAAACATCAGTTTGTGCAAGACCAGAGTTTAAAGAAGATGAAATATGGTTGAATGGAAAGAAGGAATCATTTTATAGCCCAAGACTACAAAATTGTCTCAGAGAAATTAAGGCCAGAGCTGCGGCTGAAAAGAGCGTCAATGAAGATTTTCTTCAGTGGAAAGTGCATGTATGCTCACAAAATAATTTTCCTACTGCGGCAGGATTAGCGTCTTCCGCTGCAGGGTACGCTTGCCTTGTAACAGCACTGGCTAAACTATACAAGGTAAAGTCTGACGTCAGCTCTATTGCAAGACTGGGATCAGGCAGTGCCTGCAGAAGTGTGTACGGAGGCTTTGTAAGATGGCATGCAGGCACCAATCCAGATGGTTCTGACTCAGTAGCAACTCAAATCGTAGATCATACACATTGGCCTGAAATGCAAGCTTTAATACTAGTTGTTGGAGACACTAAAAAGAAAACTAGCTCAACTATTGGGATGAGGATAGCAACAGAAACTTCAGAGTTATTAAAACATCGGACTAAGTATTGTGTACCGCAGAGAACCGAGGAGATTATTCAGGCAATTAAACAAAAAGACTTTTCTAAGTTTGCTGAAATTACCATGAAAGACAGCAATCAGTTTCACGCAATAGGTTTAGATTCATACCCACCATGTGTGTACATGACTGATGTGTCTCATCTTGTTAGTTACGTGATTCACAAGTACAATGAGATCTCCGGAAGCGTAAAAGTTGCATACACATTTGATGCTGGACCAAATGCTTGTTTATACCTAATTGAGAAGGATGTACCACAAGTGATTTCTCTGATCAAGCATATCTTCCCTTCATCGAAGCCAGATAAGTTTATTACTGGACTCAAAAGCAAAGAAGAAGCTTTGAATCCAGTATTTATGAGTATCTGTGAGCCTCAAGCAAAAGATTTGATCAAATATGTGATACATACAAAAATAGGTGAGGGGCCAACAGAGATATTGGATGGGTCACATCTTCTGAATGAAGCAGGATTGCCGAACACTGAATAGGTGAAAGAGAAACTGAGAACACAAAACCTTGCTATATTTAGAAACTAGTCTCAATGTTATCACTGATCAAATCATGAATGTATTAATTATTCAAGAGTATTATGTTGTATCCTGTGGGTTTATGTATGAATAGGAATCTTCTATTCATTTGAAAAGTATTCAGCACAACAATGGTATCATGTTTTATTCAAAGTTGCTAGATCATTTACTGATATTTTTACATAATCTTTGTAATTTAGAGTTGCTTTCATTCAGTGACTGAAGCAGTAGTTGATTTTACATAGTAATGAAGGCATGTTGTTGCTATGAAAATGTGAATTTTTGAGTACATAGGTACAGTCAGCCACCTAAGGACATAAACAAAACTGCTCTTCAGCATTTCATAAATAATAGCTTTTCAGGAGTAATTTATTATTTTATCTAACAAAACTGGTCAAGTGCAACTCGGATGTTTTTGAGATAGAGCAAAAACAACAATAACGCCGAATAAAACACGTTTTGTTCGGCCGGGTTCTGGCTTTGTTTTCGGACCGGTAGGGGTCACCTTAGCCCTTAGGCACTCACACAATGCCGGCAGCACAACTGCCAACACACCAGGCGTGGCAAAAACCGGCAGGCGTGAAGTCGGCATGATTTGTAAGAGTAGCCTAATAGCCTTAAACCAAGCTAAGTGTTTATCGACTTTTGTAGCTGACTGTACTAATGCTAGATATCATACAAATCGACAACGCTTTCACTGCCGCCAACGCACCAAAGATTTTTTTTCAGGAGTCGACACAACTGGCGCGTTGAAAATATCTCGGTAACAATTGTATGGGAGAATCTCATAGGACATGGTGAAAATTGGAAGAGGCAGCGAGTGTCAAAAAAATACCAGAGTGAAACTTATAGCAATCTAGTGGTATTTTGTGTGGGCAATCATAGCTGCTGAAGGCTTGTTTGTCAAGAATAGAAATCAGTTCAGTCCAAGACTTGAGAGTACAGTATTAGTATGGTATTGGTAAATTTTATTATGGGTGGATTATGTACTTGTAATCAGGGTGTGGTTTTTATTTATGTAAATGTTATATGTGACTATCATCACAACTTAGGTATAATAAGATTATTATTGTTACTCGAATATTTATGTAATGATTTTTGGAGGAAGAAAAATGTGTTTGCATATTTAATGATTTTATTATTTACATAAAATATACATAACCTTACATATTATGTAACCAACTGTTACTGGAATATCTTATTCTAATGAATAAACCTAACTTATTTCTAATCTTACAAGGAGATCACAATGAAACTGCTAAATTAAGTCAAACAATTTCATTTATTTTTATCCATACAGTCAGGCAGGATACATAATAAGTAGCACAAAAATAAATGAAACTAAGTTTCTTTAACTCCTTATCGTGCTGAGACGGACACCTGCCAGACTCTGATAATGTTGTCGGAGTAACCAGCGAAGAGGGTCTGACCGTCTGTGGACCAGGCCAGGGACAGGCACTGGGGTGGGTCTGACTTGGAGGTCTGGGTCTGGTTGATGATCTCGGGCCTGAGCTCTTCAACCATCTCCTTGCTTTCCAGATCCTGTAAATGTAGAAAGTTATATTTTAGTAATACATCCATGAACAAAAGATACAAAATATGAAGTTGGTTAAAAATAAGCTGTAAGTAGATATCAACATGAAGTTCAGTAGGAATGTTACATACCCAGATCTTGATGGAGGGTCCAAAGGCAGCGCACAGCCAGTATCTGTTGGGTGAGAAGCACAATGATGTGATGATGTCATTGTGGTCAAGGGTGTGCAGATGCTTGCCATCGTTCAAGTCCCAGAGCATAGCCTTCATGTCCTTGCCACCGGAAGCGCACAGAGAACCATCAGGAGAGACAGTGACTGTGTTCAGGTAACCAGAGTGACCAAGGTGGTTGATCTTCAGCTTGCAGTTGGTAAGATGCCAGACCTGTAAGAGGAAATTAAAAACTGATTATTTAAACATCAACAAATTGAAGAAAAATAAATATTGATTTCCACTATTGTTTGTAACAAAATATGATAAACAAATACTACAAACCTTAACGGTGCGGTCCCATCCAGCAGACACAATGATGGGGTTGGCATGATTGGGCGAGAAGCGGACGCAGGACACCCAGTCACTGTGGCCATCATCTTGGATGGTGTACTTGCACTCAGCAAGTGTGTTCCACAGTTTGATGGTCTTGTCCCGAGAGCCAGACACAATCTGACGGTTGTCCACTGAGAATGCCACGGAGAGTACATCCTGTATAGCATAAACTAAATTATAATTCCTGTTTACAAATGGTTCTTCATTGTTATTAATTTATTTGACCACAAGGCAATGATTACACATGTGGATCTATCTCTACTACAACGGTTACTAACTACAATAATATCAAAATTAGCATTATGATAAAGTGCATGTGCTCTTTTGGGTTAGTTTCCTATGGTGTGTAATGTGACTGACCACACTCTTACCTCAGGGGGTTGCAGAGATGGATCACAACAATGCTAGCAGCAGCAATGGAATTCTTCTGCCTCGCATAGGCGCAAATACACTGTTTCTTCTGCCGCGCATCGGCACTTATACTACAACCCTATCAAAATGATAAGTTCTGTCACACCTTAGTATGGTCTTCAAAACGCCTGGTAGTCTTTCCGGCGGCAAGATCCCACAGACGCAGGGTCTTGTCCCATGAGCCCGACAGAGCGTAGTTGCCGTCACTGGATAGCACGACGTCAGAGATGAAGTGAGAGTGACCGTACAGACGCTTCTGCGGTACACCGTAGTTAGTCTCGTCCCTGGTCAACTTCCATACGATGAGGGTTTTGTCTGAAAAGCCATTCGGAATGTGTTAGACATATTCAAATAAAAAGACATGGTTGTAATGTCAACGTTGTCATCAGCCCCATATCCGCTTGCCGCTCAGGACTCGCGTGGCAAAGGTTTTTTTGTCATCACATAAATAATTAGAAATTCATACAATAGAATCTATTTAATGCAGTTTGCTGCTAAGTTTAAGAAATATTCTCAAGTGAAAGACCTGATGAACATGGATTTAGATGGTAGCATCAAATAAAACCTTACCTCGAGACGACGACAAAATCATGTCAGGGTATTTGGGGTTTGTTGCAATTTGCGTAACCCAGCCATTGTGGCCACAGAGGGTTCCTCTAAGCTTCAAAGTTTCAGTCATCTTTACGAAAACTTGCTGAGCGGCTAAGCACCAACACACTAGCCTCCGACTCAAAAGTAAAAGACCGGAGTTTTGGCACTTGGCAGCAAGAAAGATGTTAATTTTTTTTATGAGCTTTCATGGTACGGATAAGAGTCGTTTCGCACACAATGTTACTCTATGGTCTAAGGAGCCAATTTTATATGCCAAAGGCCCCCAACTTTCCGAGACGGTGATAAGTTTTCAATTTTCATTTATGTAGACCAAGACAAAAGCGCTTAATAGGTACACTCCACTTTTCCGAGTCGATAAGGTCGATATTTTGGGGACCCTAAAACATTAATTATTACACCAAACCATCCTAAATTAAAGTTTAGGACCCTGAATACAGTGTAGTGTAATAAGCGCTAAAGACAATAAGGGCTTATTACACTACACGGTATTCAGGACCCTGAATACCGGGTCCCTAAATCATTCCGAAGCAATAAGTCGATAATATGAGAACCCTAACTTCCTAACAGTTATTAAACTACCCTTAATTAGAATTTAGGGCCCTGAATATCGTGTAGTGTAATAAGCCCTTTACTTAGGAGAAACAATCAAATAAGAAACTTATGGTGGAAACACATTATTAACACCCGACCCGACGCCACGCCACCCGACGTGTCGACACCCGACGCGTACCGTGCACATATGCAACACCCCACGTGATGCTACAACACGCTTCGCTAGCATTGCCAGGTCTCGTTTTTGTTTTATCCCAAGTCTGCTCTCAATTTATCCTAGATTTTAAGTTTAATGAAAAAAAAACTGGTTTTTCATTAAACTTTAAATCCCCCAAGGATGGAATTCCTAAAAATCCTTAAATTGCGTTAGATTTTAATCTTCAGCCCAAACCCAAAATTCGAAGATCCTAACTTCAAAACTGACCGACTTTCATACAAACTTTCATTCCCTATTTCACCCCCTTAGGGGTGGAATTCACAAAAATTCTTTCTTAGTGGATGCCTGCACAGTATAAAGTATCTATTTGCAAAATTTCAAGTCTCTAGACGATTTAATTATTCCCATAACTGCATCCCCCTTTTCACCCTCATGGGGGTGGAATCTTCAAAATCGCTGAAACACGTGTAAGTTATTTTTTAATCTTCAGAAAAAATGAAAATCCTGACCTTCTCCTCTAATCCTGATCTCTGATTCTGATCCTGACTGTGGAAAATATGAAGATCCTGACTTTAAAACTGACGGATTTTCATACAAACTTTCAACCCCTATTTCACGCCCTTAGGGGTGGCATTTCCAAAAATCCACCTCTTACCATCTTAGTGCTCACCTACACTACCAAAGGAACCTAAGTGCCAAGTTTCATGATTGAAGCTTCAGCCGTTTGGCCTGTGCGTTTATGGTCAGTGAGTGAGTCAGTCAGTCAGTCACTTTCTTCTTTTATATGTTTAGATAGATTACAGACCAGTTTTACTATAAGAATATTTGAAACCATTAAATAAAATCTGGTTATTTAGGGATTTGTACCATACCAAATACTTGACTAATAAACCCCGAAAATTGCGGGTTCAAAGGAAATATTTAAACTTAAGTCCATCATTACAAATTTGACTGAAATAAGTTAATCATTTCTATTAAAGCATAAACATAAAAATCACCCTCACCGAGTTTGTACCCTAAAAATTACCGTGCTGATGAAACTTAACTCTAAATTAGGGTAAATTACCCTAAGTTGGCACCACTGATCATGACTGACGCGTGTTGTCGGGTGTTACTAGAGACACACTGTGTGCGAAGCGTCGGGTGGCGTGTTTTCCCCCTCTCCCGGCAACACGCTGATCCAAACCGACTGGGTGTTGTCGCGTGTGATTGCGTGTTGACTATGTGTCTCTGACCATACTAAATGTATGGGATGGATTAGTACTTCAACGCGTCAGCAGGCGTCGGGTGGCGTGGGGTCGGGTCGGGTGTTAATAATGTGTTTCCACATTTATACGAGATTTTGGTTCGCCTTAAACTACTTTGATCATTTGTAATGAACGATGAAAATCTGTCGAGACCCGAGTCAGATTTGAGAAGTTAGTGAAACTGCGCAGTATCGACTGATGAACCTTCAAGCTGTTTAATCCACCCACCCAGTGTTGGGTGGCGGGGTCAGTCGGATACTCACTGACTAAAAGGACTCCGGTTCCAGTACTCCCATCACCATGCAGACTTGCGTCGGGTGCTGCAGGTGTGAATGTGACTTTCACTGCCGCATCGGGGCCTCATTACATAGATGAAGTAGGTGTTACCTCGTTACATCTACATCTAAGAGAGGTGCGCGTAAATCGCATTTTGACGCACACAATATCAACTCGGAAACGCATATTTACCGTATCAACTCGAGCCATTCGGTATTCTTTGTATTAAATTCCCTACTGCAACGCACACTATTGCCTCGCCACGGGACAAGCTCGTAAACTTCAAGCGGTGCGTGGTCAACTCGCAGTCACCGCGCTTAAGGCGAGTAAACAAGGCTTAACACGCATTGCGATTTTTGTCCGCGTACTAAATCCAACTAACACGAACTGCGTATAAAATTCCGAGTAATTTTTGTATCATTCTACGTGTTAATAGAGTTCAAAATGTTTGCGCGAATTTAATCCGCGCCGCGGTGTGTTCTTAGAGCATTTAACCTAGCCTAGCACGCATTGTGATTTTTAAACAAGTGATATTTTTCTGCTTACTGAATCTAACTAACACGCACATCCGTTTTTATATTTATCTACCTGTTCATTGAGCTAAAAATATTCGCTTGAATTTAATCCGCGTCGTGGTGCGGTGGATTCTGTGCCAAAACTCTGCTTTCTTGCGGTATTATTTCCAGATATAAATATGATTATAGAATTTTTTACCACAATGCGTGCAGTAGGCGATAAAAAAATGGCGCGAATAAAATCGCAATGCATGATAAGCCTTACGAGTTTGTCCCGAGGCGAGGCAATGCCGCATGCCGGCCGTACAATGCTGATAAGTGTGCGTTGCAGGTTGCAGTAGGGGCATTTCATACACATAATACCGAACCGCTCGATTTGGTGTGATACGGTGTTGATCCGTTTCCGAGTTGAAATGTGTGTGAAAACGGGTCAACCTTCATTCGTTGACTTGACTTAAAAATATCAAGGGCACACACAAACCACAAACGTATCGATTTCGCAAATGACTATTGCTAAACGTAAACGAGACCAGCCGAATAATATTTGAAAAACGAAAGTGACAAACTGTCAAATCTAGTCATGTCCAGTTTTCAACAAAATTCAAAAGAAAATTGTGAAGTTGAAATAATATATTGTCTCGACACAATAAGAAGCTGAAAGAAGACTTGACTGATAAATTTTTGGAATTTATGTGCTTATTTGGAAGCTATTTCAGGAATTATCTACTAGATAAAATATTTTTATCTCGATGGATTTTATTGTCGAAGCACCGCAAACAATGGCTAAAGCAAAAATTGTACCATCAGGCTCCATAAAAGTATATCCAGTAAGTATATTTATTTTAGCGTCTAATGTACATTTCTATGGTACAGAACGTTATTTCAAAAATATTCATATCATTTCTCTCACAGCAAACTATTAACTTAATATTTTCTGAACGCATCCAATAGTGGCATCATCATCTAGTTCCCATAAAAGCCGCTTGGTGGATTTCTTTTCCGAAAATTGACGTCACGCAAACGCCATTTTGTAAAGTGTCCGCCGTAGTCAGTTTTCTGGGCACAGTGTAAAATACGTAATTCGCATGGTTTTGTGTACATTTAAAACATAAAGACAATCAAAATCACAATTAACGTCTCGTACGTTAATCTCACAGACACAAAGTATGGAGGACAAGGCGTCGTTAAAAGAACTGGATCAGTGGATAGAACAACTAAACGAATGCAAGCAATTGACAGAAAATCAAGTAAAAACGTTATGCGACAAGGTAATGTACCTTTGAATTCCATATTAGATAATGTGTTTAGTATATTTGTGGCCGATTCCATACGTTTTGTATACATTTCTATCGGGTCAGTAGCTATATGTTGTATGATTCATGTACCTACATATCGAGTGCAAGAACGCGATTCTACATCGTTATAGGTTGTGGTAGAGGCTGTCCGCCGTTGGAACGCTAATCGTTCCGGGATGTCGGGGGATGGAGAGAGTTCTTTAGTCCAACTAGTTCAATCCGTGTTTACCACACCCAGCTATCAATCTTCCAGGTTGATATTAGGCTAATTGGTTAGAAGATATTTTTAGACGCGGCGCGGAAACTCTGATAATCAATTAACACTAGTTTTATATCCGAAGTCTTGTTGGTTTGTACATGTTTATCATGGATGTTTTCATTGATTTTTCCTTCAAGGGAGATTGGGTCTGGCGGCGGCGATACCAATCATTGGTCTCTTTTCATGTAATTCTGCAGCAAGAAACGGTTTATTTATTGATTATTTAAATATATTTTACATGAAAACTTCTATAACAATCAAAATATAGTTGATGTTACAAAGCCAAGTAAGGTAGTATCTTTCTCAATGATAAAACACCTAATCAAATCAAACATTCCTTAATAATACTATTAGATAATCCTAAGACACAATGTTTTAATATTTTACTCCAAATGTCCACACATATAGTACTTTATTCATTAACAATTGGGCAGCAGATTATTTATTGTGCTGTAATGTAGGTGTTTGTTTTTATTTTGATCTTTGAAAATCAAAAACAACATTGAAGGTATTTCCAATATTTTTTTACAAGTCTATTACAAGTATGTGATTTAAGCTGTTTTCTAATATCTAATTGTTTTTATCACACTTTAAGTGGCCTGAATTGCCACTTATATAACAATAAAACAATGATTTTCTGAGCAGTACTATTTTGAATATGCTTGCTTATGAGAATGACTTAACAATGTTTGTTATCAAAATGTGATTCATTATTCACTGTTTATTTTTTGTTTGTTTATTTAATTAAAAAACAACATTAAAATGTCTTGACTTGTAAGAGTTATCAACACTGAAGACATTGTCTATATCTATTAAGTTGGGCTATGAACCTTAATCTTAATAAAACAGTATTTTTTTTCCTAGAAAGACATTTAATGTACATTTTCATAATGGTAATGATGAGTAAGGTAGATTACTGTGAATGACTCATGAAGGGCATACAATTAACTTAATTTATGCAAAAAAGTAAATGCAAGGACAAAATAAAATCAACTCACAGCATTTATATATCACTTATCATTTGCAAGCCCCATTCAGCTACCTGAACTGACTTATTTATTATTGTTAAAGTATCAAATCTAATTAGGCTTGAAGTACCTGAAATCTAGGTAGATGATATTGTTTTGTATGTGTATCACACACAAAACAGTGTATATAGTTTGCCAATTTGATAGTCATCAATGATTACAAAAGTAGTGATTAAATCCTCTTTGGTAGTAATGTAAGGATTTTGACAATGTGTATGCTCTATGATACAACATAGTATTGTGACACTGCTCTGACAATTATCTGAAAGGAAGTTACACTACCAAGTGTTAATTGTTACAGATACCATCCTATTAATTTAGGTTATGTTTTTGTTGTTAGTTTAAAAAATTTCAGCCACAAATGGCTTCGTCAATGTGTAACCTCAAGATTTTTTCTTCAGAATAATCATTCTTCATTAATGGTTTATTTTTGCTCACAGTTCTTATCTTCAAAGCAATTAAGTCTATAGTATGTTTTTTATTTATTTTGAATGTACTTGCTGTTGTGGGAAATATGTAAATATGTTCAGTATTTCCATTTATAGTTTTCCCTTTTGAATTACTCACTGTTTGTTGCCTTGAAAGGCAATTAGAATGATTGCATTGCATACCCTTGGTATGATCATATTTGAAATTAATTAAAATATAAGTTATTGATAACAGGAACATGCATAAAATTCTGGTTAGTACCAGTTCAAACTAGTTTGACATTTCAATCTGCTTCTATCAGTTGTTACATCATAAACTAGCTTTTCTAGTAGCATTCAGTGTTCATTTTAATCATCTATGGCTTAAAGTTGTCTTTATGTACTTAACAGCGACCCGCCCTGGCTTCGCCCGTGACAAATTATATACAAAAACCTTCCTCGTTATACACTCTTTCAATCGGTGAAAACTGCATGAAAATCCATTCAGTAGTTTTTGAGTTTATTGCGAACAGACAGACAGACTCGGCGGGGGATAATATTTTATAATAAGTAGTGATGCACTTTTAAAATTGCTTTAAGTTGCAAATTGCATTAAAACCATCAGTTTCTGAAGGTTAATTCACACAGTAAATGAATATACAGAACAGTTTGAAATCAAGAACATGAAATTGAAATTTACTCTTGATACAATTTTCATTCATTCATACATAACTCTCTAGTCTATTGCAGTTTTGTGTACCTATAGCAGAACTTAGGCATTAAAAAGGATGTAGTGCCTTTTTTGTTTTTGTTTTCTTTTAGTATATTATTGATTTTAGTCTGTGCTAAATAAATGTATTTTCTTTCTTTAGTCACGACGCGTCGCAAACGACCATCTAGTTAACAGAACCAATAGATAAATAACACATTGGAAAATATGCATACAATGCTAATCATCTCTTATTATTCTATACCTAAACTGCACGTGCTCTATACATATTTATATTATTTATATCCGCCCACACGTGTGCTGTCGACTGCAGAATTGCTTAGCATTGATTGAACCACGTTGAGCCTCCCCACAGGCGAAACAGATACTGACAACTAAATTAAATTCATTTGTTTCTCGTTAAAAATCACGCACGCTGATTCCGTGAGCTAGCTATCCGTGAATCATCGATAGCATACGTCAGATGACGCCTGTTTCACTATCGTGAGTACACAATGAGACTTGACGAATTCGTATCAAGTATGACAGTCTGCCAACTTCTTAATTTCTAATACGGGGATCCCAAACCTAACCATTGCATAGTGATTCCGGACTGCCAATTCTTCTAAATTCAACGTGATTCTGGCAAGCTATGTGAATGGTGCACTGTAGAAAACGTGCTCATAATAAAAAAAAAAAACTTTAATAGCTGACGCGGGACATGAAACAGCTGATACGTTCCATGTTTATATGTACAAAACGGTAAGAAAAACCGTTCGAAGTAATGTTACCGATCTCAGACGTGAATGGTTGTTCGAAAAGAATGCACCATGTCGTCATACTTTTGTTATCAATTTCGTCAAGGTATAGGAAAGACTAGCAACAAATATGACCTTTTTGCGGGTACTAAATACATAAATAAATGCTAATAGACGCTCACATGTCGTTAGACTACTTTATAAAATTAAAGACATTTGTCTTCATAGTGTCGTATGTGTAAAACTATACGTGGCTAAAAGAATTCATTTATAATGTTGCGCAAAAAAGAATTTGGCATCATGATCATCCGAATACCAGCATCTTCACATGCAATTGTTGCATGCAAATTGCAATGTACCTTTAATAAAGATACGTAGTGATCTAATAAACTAAATTAAACACTGATTAGAAGACTACAAAATAAAAAAATGTAACCGACCTCGAGCGCCGAGTATCGTACACCAAAAAGATGACATGGAGATATAAATGTGCCACCATTCATCAGTATCGGGAATTTATGGGACTATAGTTTGCAATTTTGTCATCTTTGACACAAAACGAGCGTTGTCTACGTTAATAGAATACATTTTTATACCATAGCTACTGAAAAGAAAGAAAAAAACGGATTGATATCGTCGGGTCTTTCACCTTTACTTTCGATTAAGGCGACGCCAGTCGTCAACGACCTTGAGGGAACAAAAGGCGCGACCTAAAATCCAGTAGATTTTTGTCCTTTCCTTATTATTCTATGACTTAAAAAACCGGCCAAGTGCGAGCTGGCCTCGCGCACGAAGGGTTCCGTACCATTATCGCAAAAAACGGCAAAAAATCACGTTTGTTGTATGGGAGCCTTACTTAAATATTTATTTTATTATGTTTTTAGTATTTGTTATAGCGGCAACAGAAATACATCATCTGTGAGAATTTCAACTGTGTAGCTATCACTGTTCATGAGATACAGCCTGGTGACAGACAGACGGACCGTGAAGTCTCAGTAATAGGGTCCCGTTTTTACCCTTTGGGTACGGAACCCTAAAAAGGGTCTGATCAAAATGTAGATAATTAAATTGTCTTTGAAATGGTGACAATTTCATTAAAATACGCCCGGCTGTTTTGGTGCGATTGTCGTTTTTTGTCCGTGTTAGACATAACTTTACAAATTAATTTTTTAGATCGTATTATTAAGAAAACGGTCTAAAATAACATAAATTTTCCAAAAAAATTGCAAGTAGCCAAAAGACGTGATTCTCATTTTAAAATCAGCAACTGAGGGGTATTTGCACTGCGTGTATTAAAAGCAAAAGTAGCAAAGACTGCAATACAATTTCAATAAAGCGATATTTCATCGTGCAGGTTGTAAACTTAAAACATCCTTGAAATATCTAATTTCGACCTTTGATCGCGTATCAATCTATAATATATGTAAAGGAATGTCAAAAAAAAAATGAATGTGAATGTGATGTGTGAATGCCATCAGACTTGTGAGGAATACATTGATAACTTCTTTTCTTTTACTTACCACCATTACATAGGTACATATATCATATATCTCGAATGTTGATTCGTTATTTCGATGTCTACGTAGACTATGCTAATTTCGGAATACAGATAACGCATTAACTCGTAAAAAAATAAATCAACAGAGTCTATTTGTGTTCGTGAATAGAAATCGAATAGCAATACGAATGAATAGAGTTTCTAGCTATGTTAACAATTGAGATTAATTTCAATCAGATCGAATGCTATGGAAACCTGCCTACCTTCCTTTTGTGGACATGTAATCGTGATAAATTAAGCTTGTTTATTATGGCGCCAGATATTTTATTTCAGACCAAATATTTTCGGACACATAAGGACGACGGCACACGAAATGAATAATTAATTAGCTCAGTCGTATTTGTCATTCTAATTTCAAATCAGTTTTTAGGGTTCCGTACCCAAAGGGTAAAAACGGGACCCTATTACTAAGACTCCACTGTCCGTTTGTCTGTCTGTTACCAGGCTGTATCTCATGAACCGTGATAGCTAGACAGTTGACATTTTCACAGATTATTTATATCTACTGCTGCTATAACAAAATATACTAAAACAGTAAAATAAATATTTATGTGGGGCTAACATACAACAAACATGTTTTTTTGCCGTTTTGTGCGATAATGGTACGGAACCCTTGGCCGGTTTAGATTCTTTATCCAATGTTTTTATTAGACCGTCAAATTCGTCAAACTTAGACGATTCAACTCATAACTAGTTTTCTTACATAACAAATTGCCTAACTAACGTGGCAACACTACTTACATATTTCAGTGAGCACTAATCATGGCGGTCTTGTAGCCGAATAGCCAGCCAATACTGTCGTTATTTCAGCAGCGGGAGCTTCCGCCCTTGTATTGATTACACGTGACCTGCCGCCCCAACCCAAATTCCAGCTATAACTCTTATGTTATGATGTTTGGTTCCGCCCGAGTATTCAGTTTTCCGGGTTTTGTAAAGAGACTTGTGTTGTTCAGAATACTAACATTCTTTTCCTGTACTTTTAGGGCGGTTACGCACTGCATCCGATCCGAATCCGAGAAATGTCGGTCCGAAGTAGTACGACTACTAGTACAGGTACAGGTACAGGGGTTTCGCACTAGATCCGAACCCTATCCGTCATAATACAGACCATAATTATCTAATTCGGATAGAACCCGGAACTAAACATTCAGAACGGATCAGTGCGGAAACGCACTTAGGGAGTAAAAACCACGTCCAAAACTGACATTTAGGTTGTGTGTTTAAAAGAAACCGGCAAAGTGCGATTCGGACTTGCGCACGAAGGGTTCCGTACCATTATCGCAAAAAACTGCAAAAATATCACGTTTGTTGTATGGGAGCCCCACTTAAATATTTATTTTATTCTGTTATTAGTATTTGTTGTTATAGCAACAGAAATACATCATCTGTGAAAACTTCAACTGTCTAGCTATCACGGTTCATGGGATATAGCCTGGTGACACACATACAGACAGACGGACCTCGGAGTCTTAGCAACAGGATCCCGTTTTTAACCGACTACCAAAAAAGGAGGAGGTTCTATGTTCGACATTATGTATGTTTTTTTTTTTTTTTTTTTTTTTTTTATGTATGTTCACCGATATCTCCGTCAATTGTGGACCGATTTTAAAAATTCTTTTTTTGTTTGAAAGATTATATTCCGAAATTGGTCCCATTTTAATTTGGTGAAGATCTGATAAAGAACTTCGGAGATATACAACAGAACTCTTCAATAAATAACGGCAAATCTCTCGGGATTGCTGCAAACGCATGTCTGTTTATTGTTTATACTATTTCATAACATAACCAACTCAATCGGCGTTACTTCTGGTGTGCCACAGGGCTCTATTTTGGGACCTCTTCTTTTTATTCTTTTTATTAATGACATCGAGTCTTGTTTCATTCACTCAAAATTTTTGCTATATGCAGATGACCTGAAAATCTACAGACCAATTCGTGACCATACTGATACTGTGCTACTACAAGAGGATCTTAACCGATTTACTAGTTATTGTGTAGAAAACAAAATCCAGTTAAGCTCATCTAAGTGTGTGTGTATTACATTTACAAAGAAAATAAACTTTGTAAATAGTAGTTACACATTGGATAACTGTATATTGCAAAGAGTTACGTCGGTAAAGGATCTGGGAATACTATTGGACTCTAAACTGCATCTTGATAAACATATTCATAAAATAATAAATAACGCTTTCCGTATGTATGGCTTCGTCATGAGAGCTGCCAGTGACTTTAAGCGCATAGATACCTACATGCATTTGTATAAGTCGTTAATTAGGTCACAACTTGAATACGCTGTACAAATTTGGAATCCCCTTTATAAGAAATATATCGACAGCTTGGAAAGGGTACAGAACAAATTCCTAAAAGCCCTAAAGTATCGGTGCCGCCACGATTTGAGTTTGCCCAATTCACCCCACAAGAATATTGATTTGTTAAGCTTGGAATCTAGACGCCTTTTCCTAGAAACTATGTTTCTCTATGACTTATGTAATGGCAGGTATGACTGCATAGATCTTGCCAATAAGTTAAGCTACGTTGTTCCGAGGACTGTCATTGTACGAGGGGTGCGCGCACGTCCGCTATTCGCAGTCTCCTCCTGCCGCACCAACGCTGGAGTTCGCGCGCCTCTTCGACGTATGGCAAAAAATTTCAATGACGTTTTTGTAGACTTGGACATGTTTACATTGTCTTCGAATAAGTTCAGGATCTCCTTGATCAACTTAGTTAGTGGCTCAGATAAGTAAAACAAGAACTGTAGTTTTAGCTAATTTGATTGAATTTCTTATATATTGTTTTTGTATTGATGTGGTTCAATGTTTATTGTTCTTATTATTGATTGAATTTTAATTATTTTTGATAGTTTTAAAAATTGTATCGCCTATTTTATTTTTTTCTTATTGAAACTTTAGATTTTATATATGTTTGACATTTAAATTGTATTTGAATTTTAATTACTTTTTAGATTTAACAAATTTTTGAATTTTAATTACTTTTGACATTTTAGTTATTTTTAATTTTAAATATTTTATGAATTTAATAACTTTTGAAACTTTAAATAAGTACCTACTTTATGATTTTTAATTATTTGCTGCATTATAATTTACTTTGAATTTTAATTAAGAATTGTTTGGATTTTGTCTCAATTTTTATTTAAATGTTTTTTTTTTGTTATTCAATTTTGATCATTTGACTTTGTTTATTTATGTTACTCTCAGCCTCAGTCGTGGGCATTGGTAATATTATTTAATTAAGATGTGGATAACGTTGTGGGTTACACATATGTTAATTTTGTTAGTTTTTTTAATTTTTATCTTTTGTATTTTTTTTGTGTAACTGTTTGTTTTCCCAAAATAAATAAATAAATAAATAAATAAACATCACGCCAGTATGCTCGAAAGGGGTATGCAGATCTCTCATTTCACCGGTTATATTCATTTTTCATGTTATTCGGGTAATCTAGTCTGTCGGTATAGGTACTTACTTAACTACTTCCCTATTAGGTAGGTACAACTAAAAAGTGAAAAATAAAAAGCTTTTTCACAAAAAACAAACCGACTTCCAAAATAAGAAAACTAGAAAGTGAAAAATAACTTTATTTTTGGAAGTCGGTGTCTTTGGTAGGTACCAAATTTTTAAGTTATGGACACCGACTTCCAAAAATAAAGTTATTTTTCACTTTCTAGTTTTCTTATTTTGGAAGTCGGTTTGTTTTTTGTGAAAAAGCTTTTTATTAACCTTTGGGTACGGAACCCTAAAATGGAACATAATACCTATACATATCATGTTTTTTGATAGTCCTTTCATGTTTAGTGAGCGTCCTTATTTTAAGAAAACCCACCCGCTCAACATAGTCCTTTATACCTTAATGAAATGTCATTAGCACTCGTGGTAATTTAGATTTTACTCGGTCTTTATAAAGCGTATCATTAGTTTTATGTACTAGGTGCCATTTTGTTTGGTTTGTGTGAAGAAAGTAACACTGATACATATTTTTTATTTATTGTACTTACACATGTACTGTACTGATTATAAAATCTGTATCTTGGATGTCTAATTAAGGCTAGCGAAGTCATTATGAGTCTTCTAAAATGGTCGGCAAGTCTGATAAAACAGTGAAGAGACATTATACAGGATGCTAAAATAACTGTAATACACCCTGTCGGTGGTCAAAAAATTTCTAACCTGCATCAAATTTACCCTCCCTTAAAACAAATCCGTATTCTCTGTTTGGATGCTGACGCACTGAAATAGAAACATTATTTGTTTCAGCTGCTTATTACAAGTTAATCTACGTATTGTATCTTATCTTATCTTGTGGAGGGGCCGAGAAATAACTCGGACACTTCGACCCATTGGGAGCTATTGTGGTCCCCTAGATCCACTCCTCCCCAATCTCGTTGAAAACTGTTTTCATGATTTTTACAACGAGACTAGGAGATATGAGCCTATAGTCTTCTGGTTTTGATAGGAGGCTCATTCGCTTACCAGCCAGTGCATCGCATGTGCACAGAAGGTGCTCCATGCGTTCCGTATGTTCCACACACAACCTGCACATGGGTGTCGCGGTTAGACCCATCTTCATGAGCATGTCGTTGGTTCCAAAGTGCCCAGTAAAGGCCCCAAGCAGGTAGCGGATTTGCCCTCTGCTCATACGTAATGTATACTCGTCTATTATAGGAAAGGTTATCTTCTCTGTTTATCACGGATAGGCACAATCTTTCTCATGGCCTTAGAATACTGACCATAATAATATAACTGACTATCTTCCATCGACGTTTTACTGTTCATCTATTTGAATGGAGTTGTGGTAAAGAAGCAATGGATATAGAGTACAGAGAAATTACAGCTGCCATTACGCAATTAAATAAGTAATCTTGACATTGCAGAAGTACGCACTTAAAGAAAGATGATTGCAAAGACACAGCGCGCACTAGCAACTTTTAGTTGATAAATGTTTTGATCGCTTTCATACGCAGATCATCTATCATACGATTTTTAATCGCTAAATGCGTGCACTTCAATATAGCTCCATACTGATTCCCTGAACGATCAAACTATCTGTCAACTAAAAGTCGCTAGTTTGCGCTGGCTCTAAAGGTCCACTATGTTCGCGAACCTTTTGCGCTCCTGCAACGTTGCTCGTTCCGCGGTAGGCGATCCGATCATCTGAGCTGTGTCGTTTTTAAGCGCGAACACAAAGCGGAGCACATCCCGTATCCATTGAAGTAGTTGCAGGAACGCGGAGCACAACGCAAGAGGTCCGCGATCATAGTGGATACCCACTTAATGTTTCTAGTATTCTACATACATATCTAAAGTTTATAGCGCTTTGTTTAAATACAAGTGACCAGTTATATACCCTTCAGGAATAGAAGTGCAAACAATACGACATAGAAATATAAACAGTTTTATTCAACCGTGTCCGTTATTCAGAAAGTCCAAACCAAATAGAGTGAATGTGTTCAAAACGAGCCTAAAGCCCATTTCGGATAAATGGACTATTGTTGGCAAGCCTTGCCATTGTTCTAATTCGGGATAGAATATTGTTGGAAAACCAAAATGGTGGACATGAAACAAATGTAAAACTAATCGATCGATGGACTTATCTACATAATTTAGTAATGAATGAAACATTTATCAACAGCTGATATGAATTTTTATATATTGTAAGTGGTTTGAAGGACGGCGTCCTGTGTTTTTCCTTTCAACCAGTTTTGAGCTATAAAAAGCCTGTCTTATCTAAAAAGTATTCTTACGCCAACCTGAGTTACGAACTCCGAGTTAGTAGCTAACACGGGCCCATACTTATTTGTTATTTAATTCGTGTTAGCAACTAACTCTTAGTTATGTTTTTACCCGACTGCCGAAGGAGGGTAATGTGTTTATCAGTCTATGTATATATGTTGTATGTATGTTTGTTCCTATGTGGCGTTCTAGAGACTAAACGCGTTGGCCGATTTTGATGGTTCTTACGTCAATCGATTCGTCTTAACCCTGCGAGTGTCACTGGCTACATTAAAATTGGAAAATATGAAAGTGGCGGATTTTGGGCGCCATATTGTGGGAGCCAGATATTTTTTTCCTCCTAATCCATCGGGTGGGGTATCAAAATAAAGGGATTTAAGATGTGATTTCAAAAATATATAAACCTTATATGTTTAAATGTACATAATAAAAAAAACAAATTAACTAAAAAGTTATAAATAAAAAAAGTTAATTAAAAAAATCAAAAAACCCGACTGCTTGAAAAGCGAACTAAAAAGATAAGAGAATATGTATCCTCCGAAAGCACAGCATGATTTTCTCCTTGTTTACGTCTTTTTAGTTCGCTTTTCAAGCAGTCGGGTTTTTTGATTTTTTTAATTAACTTTTTTTATTTGTTACTAGCTGTTGCCCGCGACTTCGTCCGTGTCAAACTCGTAATTATTATTACTTTTTATTTTTTTCCCCCCCGAATCTTTGAATTTTCTCGTGATCAAACGTAGCCTATGTTACTCGTTATTACATCAGCTATCTACCAGTGAAAGTCCCGTCAAAATCGGTCCAGCCGTTTCGGAGATTACCCGGAACAAACAGATAGACAGACAAAAATCTTAAAAATTGCTTATTTGTTGTTAGTACCGTATATACTTTCACGTGCATTCAATAAAACGTTGTTATTTTATATTACATACAGACACTTGAATTTTATTTATTTGTATAGATTTAATTCGTGTTAGCAACTAACTCTTAGTTATGTTTTTGGAACAAGTGGCCCTTAGAAACTAAACGGCCCCAATACCCCTAAGTTCGACGTTTTCTTACACTCCCTCATTTACCAATAAAAAGCCAGTAAGAATGGCAGTAGTAACCATCGTAAAATATCTAATAATTATGTTTGTATAGAGATCAATCTATCGCTTAATTTTTAGCAATTTCTCTCCCAAGGATTGTTTATTGTATCTCTGTATGGGGTATTGATTCAAAGCTGACGTTTTACGACCTTCAACTAGGATGATTGAACAATCTTCAAGATTGGGTCAAGTATTCGTCACGTAAATAATGAAATATTTGCGTTGGTACTTTTTGTTATTGATTTGTGAAATACCTCAATAGGAGAATAGTCTTCTGTATGAATAAGAGGACAAAAGTATGTTTGGTGTCTTTGATCTGGACTATTGTCTTTACGATAGTTATTGTACTGTATTATTATGGTTTGTCCTCTATCGGATTGTAAGGATCGTCGATCCGACATCTTATTATTGAAAAGGTGGCTTCTAAATTGCAAAACCGTTCAGTGTCATTTGCAAAATTAAATTTCGAATCCCTCGCTGACGTTTTGTTTTTTTTTTGCAGGCAAAGGAGATCCTCACGAAGGAGTCTAATGTCCAGGAAGTGAAATGCCCCGTGACCGTCTGCGGGGACGTCCACGGACAGTTCCACGATCTGATGGAGCTGTTCCGTATTGGAGGACGTTCCCCTGACACTAACTACCTATTCATGGGCGACTACGTTGACCGCGGATACTACAGCGTCGAGACCGTCACATTGCTCGTCGCTCTTAAGGTAAGAATAACCTGAATATCTTCCTGCCCCTATATAAATCTATTGGCAGCCGCAGTATGTCTTCTTTTCCAATCAGTCAAGCCTCTCATCTCAATGGTCATAATTATCATCTTCCACACAAACTCTAGCAACGTGTCGTTGGTCTTCTCCTATGGTAAGATTGCCATTGTGTACAAAACAATCGATATTGTGACGTAAGTGATTATTCAGCGAAAGTGTGACGGTCGTTAGTCGTAAGTGCATATGACTGGCTGGTGACGAAACTAGGGTTATGACTTGCTGTAATTGGTCATGTAGTGACTGATGAAGAGTGACGACATGGATTTATGACAGGATTAGTTCTGTTTGACACACCTCCGGTGTCTAAAAGGGCAATTTGAATCACATACCGCTGATACCATTGCTTGTTGGCATTTTGGTCAACCAATCATAAGCCGCAAGAGATTTGAATTGATTAGGCTCACAGAATCTGAAGGACATTAAACAAAGCGCCGACACCAGTCATGTGTGCATCCAAACGTTTTTATTTTGCTTGGCTTACGTATCCAATTCGCTTACAGTTCACCATATTTCCATAGACCGGAAACCTTATTCTATAAATAACTTTTATACTCCTTTGCTCCAACGCGGGTTGTTCGGAACATTATCTGGTATTTGTTAGTGTCTGAGCCAGCTATTGTGACAATGAAAAAACCTGCTACAATCAGTCAACGTACTTTCCTAAGTGGAAATAACAGTATATTACATACAGACATTGGATACACACGTATGCTGCCAATGCTCTTAGTCGACCTGAGATATTTTTCTACTAAATATTTTGTAGCTACGCAGAAAGGAAACTAATATCTTGAAAGTCACCTTTAGTATATCACTTCGTGCGATTTGGTCGTGATTTTTCACGAAAAAAGAAATTAGCATTTGCTCAGAACTACGTGACTCGTAGCAACTTGTAATTTGCTTTGATAAACGCAATAAAAAGTATAAAAACAACTAGGTATCCTCCCGACGCACGCCTGTATCAACACAACTGTAATTGGATCAGACATTCAGTAGAATCTGTGCTCAATCGATTTCAGCATCGCCAAAAAAATAAAAACATGTAGATTAATTCCCGATTCGATTTCGTGGAATACTCGCGTATGTATATGTGTCCTAAATTATCGTTTTTCAAAATTGTGAAAGGCAATATCGTAAACAATTTCTTTGTTTGTCTGTCACAATTTTTGTCACGTGAGGGAGAGGATGGGGTGTGGTTATCAGCCGGTATCTTTGATAAAGTTCGGTTACTGTTTACATAGCCTTATCAACAGACTTTCATTAAATGAGGCACATTATTATATAGCAATAAGAGTCAAAATTCGGCATAAAAAGGAACGATGAGTGTAAAAACAAATAAATTCTTGTCTTTATTTGTGTTATGATATCCATAGCGGCAGTTCCTGAAATAACACGTAGAAATAACAATGTTTTTCTATATCAGAGGTAATGATGTTTCATTATTATTTTAGCCTGAACTAGGGATTATTTATAGCGTGTTTTGTGAAGGAAACTACCTACTTACTGTTGTTGTGAGGGTTCGACCCTTAGATAAAGTACCTATAGATTAAGCTTTAAAATAAACCTGATTGATAGAGCGAGATGGCTAATTGGCAGCTCCATGTAAATAATAAGGACAAAAGATTATTTTTTGTCTTTGTCACCATGGCCGGTTTCTGTTGTTTGTCAAACTCTAATACAATGGCAGGTTTGACAAACAAACTCGGTTTTGTTTGATTTTCTTTGATTTCGTGGTATTATGTGTTAATTGAGACACGAAATTTGGGATATTTATAGGTAATAAGTGTCAGTGCGATGGTGGGTTGTAGTGTTCTTGTTGTAACACCAGAACTAACTATTGCTGTCTCATGTGCGGCCACGCCAGGGCTTAATCTATAGGTACTTTATCTAAGGTTCGACCTCGTGTACGTGCGCAAATAATGGAATGGGTAGCGGCAAGTCGGTTGATCAACTACCCACTTTCCAATTAATAATTTTGTTGGGTGGTCTGTCAATTACACTGAAAACAATAGCGATAATTGTCATGTGTTTATTATTCAATTAATTATTCTTTTGGGTACACACAAGGCAGTTTGTTAATTATTACGTTTTTAAATTTGCTAGTAATGAGTTTATGTTCCGAAATATGTTTTAAAATGTTCATCACTTCCACTCACTTGAGCCGGTCATCTTTAGAATGTTTAATAGGTATTGTAATTGACCTTTGCTGACTACCGAACGATGCAGCTAATGTCAAACGACGACTTTGAAGAATTGATGTCATATTCCGTTAAATATGTACTTTTTTGTTCAAATGTATGGAATACCCTTGGCAAGTAAAATTAAGTAATAAATTACCATTCGGAAATACTGAAACGAGTTTTCAGTAAGCAACATTCATAACTTAACATGCGTTTACAAAATTAGTCTCCTTTCGTGACTACAAGGACAAAACTATTTTGACCGAGGTTGTAATCATATATGAAACCATTTTACTTTCAAAACGAGACTGTTCAGCTATACTTACAGACGTAGAAAAATGTGTTACCTGAATTCTTTATGTAAACTCGCGTGTTGCTGCTAAGAAATGCCATGGAACATTTGTTTAGCTTTAATTCTATTACAGCCCCTATGGCAAACGAGTTTTAGAAATACTTTTCCCTAGTTCTGGGGGAGTCGGGTAATATTGAAAGTAGATCGTCATCTCTGTCACTCGATTGTCACGTGTCATTCCCTTTCTAAAGCTCTGTCGTACCTACCAAGACTGTCCTTTTCTATCTATCCCCGATATCCGGTTTCTGAATTGTCAACCTCTCCGCCAAAACCTTGAAAACTTTAAGCATTAAAGTAGAAGAATTGAGAAACTGGCTGTTTGTCTACTCTGAAACCCCTTACTGAGCTAAAACCTTAAAACAATTTCCAGGTTCGATACCGCGAGAGAATAACAATCCTCCGCGGAAACCACGAGTCCAGACAGATCACCCAGGTATACGGCTTCTACGACGAATGTCTTCGCAAATACGGCAACGCGTCCGTATGGAAGCACTTCACCGACCTGTTCGATTTCCTGCCCCTGACTGCGCTGGTGGACGGCCAGATCTTCTGCCTCCACGGAGGACTCAGTCCTTCCATTGATACCCTGGATCACATCCGAGCCCTCGACCGCCTGCAGGAGGTGCCTCATGAAGGTCCCATGTGTGATCTGCTGTGGAGTGATCCCGATGATAGGTGAGATTTTTTTTATTATTGCTAGGACCCGTTTCCACCCGCAAACATCTCGCAAGCAAGTTGCACTTCAAGCAGAGATATAATGTAAACAATCTCTCGATAGCCCCGCAATATAATTAAACTTGCACTTGCGAGTTTCTTGCAGGTGGAAACGCGACCTTAGACTCGCGTTTGACCATTTTCTCTCCTGAGGCCTTAGTGAGAGTTTTTACTCACGCTTAATCGTGTTAACGTAAACATCAATTTGTATTGAAACTGGATAAGCGCCGTCTGGGGACGGTAAGGAGAAACTTTTTTGTATACATTTTGACATAAGAGATCGTTTACGTTATCACGAGTGAGCGTGAGTAAAAACTCGCACTAAGGCCTCGGATCGTAAGCGATGATGTAGTTGACGATGTGTTTGTATACAAGGACGTGTAGTTGACATTGAGGCGTATGACGTTAGAGAAAATATGTTATCTTTATCAAATAATGGAGTGTACATGTTCTATAAATGGGCATCGGTGTTTTTGGCTCTGCCTTAGATTTATAAACAAACTAGTTTCTGCCAGCGGCTTCGCCCGCGTGAAGGTCGAATTCTAGCCCGAGGGAACATGTTCCTGGGATAAAAAATTATCCTATGTGTTATTCCTGACTATAATCTATCTCTGTGCCAAATTTCATCCAGATCCGTCCAGCCGTTTGAGCGTGAAGAAGTAACAAACATAGAAACACACACACACACTCACAAACTTTTGCCTTTATAATATTAGTGTAAAAAGTTAGATAAAAGGGGGTGTTGCCTCAATAAAGATACGGCGGTGATGTGTGGATAAAAATTGCACGCCGCTACAAGGACAGACGCTTCTGTCCAGGGGATGTTTGGTTTGACTTTCCGTTATATACCACACTAGCTGTTCCCCACAGCTTCGCTCCCGTGGACCACCCCACAGGACCCGTTTTCGGAATAAAAAAATAGCCTATGTCACTCAGGAATAATGTATCTTTCTATTGGTGAAAGAATTTTTCAAATCGGTCCAGTAGTTTCGGAGCCTATTCGGTACAAACAAACAAAATAATCTTTCCTCTTTATAATATTAGTATAGATTAGTAATTAGTATAGAAGTATAGATATAGATAAACCGCGATACCATTTATGGCTTCTGTTTAATTGTTTTATTATTGTGTCTGTAAATACGCCAGATGAGTGCCAACCACTTCAGTTCACATGTCAGAATGCAGTCAATATTGTACCTAACCTACGGACTATAAATATTTTCGTCTTAGTCACTAAAACTAAGTAAACGTTTTTAATTGCCTGACGTAATACTGTAAGTATTTTAGTACACCACAAATTGTGTAACAAAGCAAGGATGCATAACAGTAAATCGTCATGAAACCTTATATAACGAGTAGTATTAACGTGGCTATATGCCACAAAACGTAAAACTTCACTTAAGGTCATTTCGTAACTTTCAAGCTTACGTGAGATTACTGGGCAGACACCCAGAACACAGTAAAAATATACGAACAGTATGGAAACTAACTACAAACGCTCGAAAAGGCACACTCACACAAACATACGCACCGACGAGACCTTAGATAAAGTACCTATAGATTAAGCCTTAAAATGAGCTTGATTGATAGAGCGAGATGGCCAATTTGCAGCTCCATGTAAATAATAAGGACAAAAGATTATTTTTTGTCTTTGTCACCATGGCCGGTTTCTGTTGTTTGTCAAACTCTAATATAATGGCCGGTTTGACAAACAAACTCGGTTTTGTTTGATTTTCTGTGATTTCGTGGTATTATGTGTTAATTGAGACAAGGAATTTGGGTTATTTATAAATAATAAGTGTCAATGCGATGGTGGGTTGTAGTGTTCTTGTTCTTGTTGTAACACCAGAACTATTGCTGTCTCATGTGCGGCCACGCCAGGGCTTAATCTATAGGTACTTTATCTAAGGACGAGACCGTTAGGCACTTCTGCAGTGCTGTCAGTAGTGCGAGCCGCTTAGGGGCCTCGTTGATGCGCATGTTTGTGTGTGTGCCGTTTTGATGTAGATAGTTTCCATACTGTTTGTATATTTAATCTGTGCCCAGAAGATGCGAGCGATGTAAACGTGCATTCGATAACAAAAATAAAGTATTTGTACGACAATGAACACCTCTGGAGTCAAGGACGTGCATCGTATCATCCGCAAACTAATTATAGCCCCGTTGATGACACGGCGTGCGTCCGAACGTTATCTCCCTAAGTGGGTGACTTTAACTAGGTTATTTTATTGATTTTCCGATATCGAGTACTTGTTCTACATATTTTCTTATTGATATTCGGCCTCGTTAGTCTAGTAATGATCAAAACTACGATTGCTTCCTGAGTTCGATTCTCATCGTCTAGAAAACTGTGATTGGGTTTATCCAACAGGATAATCATAGTAACAATCCGGAGTGATTTGTGCGACATTAAGTGCCTTTTGATACGTGCCGGGTAGCCGGTGGCGACTGTCCAGTAAGGCTTAAACAGCATTGCGATTTTTATTCGCGCGAATTTTTGTCCGCGTACTGAACTTGACTAACACGCACTGCGGATAAAATGCCGCGTGATTTTTGTCTCCTACCTGTTCATAGAGTTCAAAATATTCGCGCGAATTTAATCCGCGGTGCGGTGGATTCTGTGGCAAAACGCGGCTTTCTTGCGGTATTATTTCCGCGCGATTATTTATTCTTTTGTGCGGTTTTATACAATTCCATAGGTCGCAGAATGAGCGGATAAAAATGCGTGCTAAGCCTAACACATTCAGCTTACACACGAGACGATTTTGTATCCAGTAGCGTCTAGACCGTCAACGCGAGACTACGTATACTTTGTACCTGGGTGACTGGCCATCGCGTATGAAAGCATGTGCGTCTTAAACCGGTAGGCGGCGACCGGACGCACAGTAGTGGATCCTTGCCGGACAAATTACGCCAGTACGTGTAAAAGCAAACGTACATGATGGCTATACACTTTTGAGTGGCACCGGCTACCCGGCAACCGAGGTCTATGAAAAGGCACTAATGGCAGTAGGCTCGCTCTTCTATGACATCATCATACATGGGATTTTACTAAATAAATGTGGATACTTTACATTCCTGTTTACCTAAATTTGTATTTTTCCTACTCCGTTATTCTTTTCTGATTAATTTCGTTGCGGGATCCAAGACAGTTAAATTCATTCTCCGAGACTTCGTCGAGCTTCATTGTCTCGGCGCTTTTTTGGTGGTCGCCACTCTTGATTCTGGCTTTCAGGAGTTGCAGTGGTTTGGGAATAGTGCGGTGGGATTGTCCCAAAAAAAAATCCCTGTCTACCTCCTCAGGGAAAATAGGCGCGATATTGTGTTTCCATGTTAATTCGGAATTTAACCTTGGCATGGTAGATTCGTCTCCGATTAACTTGGTACTGTTTTCACGCAATGTCTGGGATTTAATGAGTAATTGACCGCTCGAGTTCCGCAAAGATAATTAATAATATATTTACTAGAAGTATAAAGTTATCGAGTCAGTTTATTCAGGGAAACAACTTATTATCGTTGTTGTTTTACGAGTGGGGTGATGGTGTCGGTTTATCACACAAGTCAAATTGAGTATTAACTTGATATATCTTACTTTCAGACTTTAGACTTTTCCCAGAATTGAATCTGTATATAAAATCGATTGCTGTTCGTTAGTCTTGCTAAAACTAAAAAACGGCTGGACCGATTTGATATTTTTTTGTTCGCCGGAATACAGGGAAGGTTAAAAAAAAACAAAAAGTAGGCAGGCAGGTATTTAGGGTAGAGTAGACAGGTAGAGTAGGAGGTAGGTAGGTAGCCAGTTGACGGGAGCGAAGCCGCGGGGGACAGCTAGTATCTGCTAGTTCGTGTAACAGCTTTGAAAGTTCACAAATTTGAAGAACAATCGAGCGTGATAAATTCGATCTTGAAAATACCTCAGTAAAACAAAACCTATTAAAAATAAAGCATTTTACGCACAAGCAGCTTGTGACTTTATACCTTGGACAGTTGTAGTATTATTATATTTCTAAATTACTTAAAATTAAAATAAGCCTCAAATCCCCTTCTTACCTGTTTCCATCGAGTCGTAAAGCATTTAAGCCGATTTACAATAACATCTCGTTTAGCTCATTACAAGGCTGTGTAGGAGTGCCATTGAGGTGTTAATTTGTGTAAAACTAATTTGCTATTGCGTCATTTGCACCTTGCGTGACTTTTAAATTCATGGAACTGCATTTGTATTGAAAAGTTAGGTAAATAAAAAACCACAAAATTACCACCATTAATTGTACGGTGGAAGTTCTTTGAAAAAGGCCTGGTTTCAATCAAAAGTGTAGAAGAGAAATCAAAATAACACTACCCACTTTATTATTCGAAAAATATCTCTGATTAGTAGAAAAACAGGTCAAGTGCGTGTCGGACTTCGCACATTTAGTGTTCTGTGTCAAATGTAGAATATATTGGTATTAGTTAGTAAAATATACGTAATTATAACATTATCTAAACTTGTAAAGTTTAGTTCATAGGTCAATGGAACAAAATTTTGTGACAGACGACGGACAGACAGACAGACGGACACGTGAGTGTCAGCAATAGGGTCACGGAACCCTATGAAGAACGTCATTGCTCTCAACTATACTGCGGATTACCTCATTGACCGTAGTCAAGTGTTCTTTTTTTTTTAAAGCCCTTTTGAAATTTGCACAGGTTTGTCTAAGGCCGAGATTACTAAACGCTACTTAGCAAATACTTTGCTAAACTTCTTCTCCCGTTAGTTTCGCACAATCACAAGTGCAAGATAGAACATAACTAAGCCAAAACACGAGCTGAGTAACGTTTATTAATCCTGACCTAAGAACTAGTTGCAATACCGGATTCCATTTCTAATCAGGGCTTCAGCGTCCAAACGGAAGTTTGAACAACAACAGCTAAGTATTTAATAACAACATACTGATGTATTTCGTTGTTCCCACAGAGGCGGATGGGGCATATCGCCGCGTGGCGCTGGCTACACTTTCGGCCAGGACATCTCGGAGACGTTCAACCACAGCAACGGGCTGACTCTTGTCTCCAGGGCTCACCAGCTTGTCATGGAAGGCTACAACTGGTGCCATGATAGAAATGTCGTCACTATATTCTCAGCACCCAATTACTGCTATAGGTAAGTTCTACTACTTCACTTGGGTCTAAACTGGGCAGTCTATCACATGCCAACTGCACGCCGACTGCATGAGGACTGCCCAGTCTCGATTCAGTTATGTCAAATGCACAAAATCTGTAAATTTGCCGCAGGATTGCAGTTAAAATGCAGTAATTCTTTATAGAGCCGCCATATGTATTCTCTAGTATTTGCGAAAACTTTTACAGAATATTATATTGAATAACCACCTGAGCCCATTGCTATTGGGAGAAGCCTATGCCCACTGCTGCTTCTTCCAAACCTCCGTTTACCCACCTTCCAGAATGTCGCTTCTTGTAGTAAAAATTTGCCAGGCTGCAATTTGGTAGCGGAACTTAACTAATGGTCTGGGTAACCCGAACGCGTATATGTTTGGATGCCCTTTAAATTCGAGAAGAAACATTAATCTAGCCCCTATACTTTTCGGTGACAATTGAATCTTCGAAAGGACGTCAATTGCGATAAAACATGCAAGTTTTCAATGTCAAATGTGAAGTGAATCGAACGATAAATGAGTTATCATGACTTTCTGAATCAGGGGATAATAGACAAATGCAGGTTTTTGTGAGTCATCTCTGTGATGATGATTGAGCTATAAAATTGTAGCGAAAGTAATGAAATTTCTGTTGCGTTTTGTTCAAAATCAATGACATGGGGCCTCGGAGAATCTTTGTTGAGTTTGATGTTTTGATTTTGTGCCAAAGCCTTATTTATACATATTTAAGCGGCCTTACACCACACCATGGTAAACAAAATTGTCGGGTTTTTTTATTATTTGAGAGAATCTTGGTATAATACTAAGGAAAAACCACTCAATGCTATGTAATTGCTATCTTACTTTTCCTTAACAATTGTATGCACAGACAACACTGGTTTCGAAGCTAATTATACCGTGCATAATGAGTGTGAATGCACTCTGCTTATTTATGTAAGATATTCAGTGGAAACTTAATGCTTTCATTGTCATGAACTCTGTGTAGAAAACTGCAGTCGCAGTTAGAATAACTCAAACCAACTCGAGATTTTGTCCAACAATTAACATGACAAACATTGGCGCCAACTTATTAACCTTCACAAAGGTTTTGGAGAACGGTACACCAACATGATTCGCCCAATGAGGTCGCCCGAAGCTTAACAATGAACTAAATTGACTGTTTTGCATAAGTCCTCCAATACACATTATGAACGTAATTTGAAATGTTCTTAACACAACTGTGATTCTGTACATCTGCATATTTATCTTCCTAAAAAGTGTACAGGCAAAATCGTAATACCCGATAATCCTTTAAAACAGAGTTATTTTTTGCGCTTCCAATATTTTGTTGATAAGAGCAAATGTTTGCTTTTATAGTAAAATGATATAAATAGAACACTTCCACGTTTATCGCAACGTTAATTTGATAATTAACTGTTTTTTTTGTGCTTGTATGTTTCAATAATAAAAGCTTCTAAATGCTATGAAGCCAACTTGTTATGGTTCTTATTGATCCATTGTTGTTGGTAGTAATAGTTCTTGAATAACTGGCTGCCTGATCATATGTTGTCAGTAGTTAGCTTCATAAGATTTTGGCTACAATGTGTTCATACTCTCAAAGGAACTTTTTTAGATCGAATGTCGTATCGTACCATTGGCAATTAGCCGCGCTACCACCCTGCTGGCGAGTTGTTTACCACAGCATGTACTACTGCCATGCAGCTTATGCCCACACACATCATCATCACATCATCAGCCTATTAATGTTCCCACTGCTGGGACACAGGCCTCCTCTCTGTGAGAGGGGATGGGCCGTAATCCACCACGCGGGCCCAGTGCGGATTGGTGGATGTCACATGTCTTCGAGTTTTTGGTTCTAGGACATGCCGGTTTCCTCACGATGTTTTCCTTCACCGTTTTTGAGAGCAGTGGTGATGAAATAATTTACACAAAGTAGAGCGCCTGCCTGGGTTCGAACCCACGATCTACAACTTGTAAGTCGCGGCTGATACCACTGGGCCACCACTGCTCCAACGATATGCCCACACGATAGCATATAAATATTTATAATTATAATAAATAATATTATTAAGTTCATTTTTCACTTTTTTATTTTGCCAAGTCAAGTGATAGTTTACATCAATAACAGGAGAAAGAATCGTCGTGGACACTCCTAATCACAACACAGAGATATCATGCGATAAGATTACCTTAGCGACTCGAACAGTATACTCTTACGCAACCTTCTAAAATGTAAACACGATTGTTTCAGATGCGGTAACCAAGCCGCCATTATGGAATTGGATGATGCGCTTAAGTACTCATTGTAAGTATTGTCTATGTCTTTATTATATAGCATTCTAGATCGACACCTTTCTTTGCAAAGTCAATGATCCGAGATAAATATCCGCCCCTCCAAGTAAATAACCTGGTGAGGTATACTTGGCTCGGGTCATCAACTGGACTGGATAATGAAATCAATTACAAGTTCAACGACCTCCCCTACTTAATATGACAAAAGTCTGGTCTCAAGATATTTAGATTATTCTGGGAAATACTGTGTCAGTTTTATGAAGCTTGGCAAGTAAATTGATGATTACTTAAATTAAATTGAATACTACTTTGTGATCGTGACTCATATGTTTAGTTAGATGCAAGCTTTTCTACTTCATCCAATATCTTGGCAAACTACTACAGATATTTATTTGTGTTTTGTACACATATGTTTGTTAAAACAATGAAAAGCATCTGTAAAGATTTCTAGAACAATATAATACTGGACAATCATAAGTGGGTGTAACCATGTCTAGTTTATATTGTAGGGCTTCTCCACTTCAAGGTGCTGTGATTGTCACGAGTACGAACTTGACCTTGTAGATAATGAGGGACAATACAAACAATAGAAAGAACTAGTCGTACTGCAACAATTGTCTATAAAAGTCGTTTTTAATTGCTTGACAAACTGCCATGGTTGTCTATGAAAGGGGTTTTTCCATTGAATTGGGAACTATTGTAGCTTGAATACAGAACAATCAGCTGTGTGTGGTTCATAGAATATGTATCCTTTTCTGTCTGTAGATGAAGATATTACTGTTTATACTCTAAAGGTTTAGGTAGTTAAAAAAGGGTAAACAAATCGTAAAAAGAGTTTTTTATAGTTGACACTTTCTTGTTTAAAAATACATTCTAAAAAAATTAAATTGATTTTAGATCACACGATAGTTTCCTCTTTTATTTTAGTATGTTCAATTTTATCATTTATTCTTAAACTGCTCTTCGTAGATGTAACTGCTTGAGCACAATTTTTAGTTAGATTTATATTAAAAATATAATATTTAGTAATCTGTCTTTAGAAAAGAGCCTAAAAAGACAGGTTCCCCAAACCTTTTATAAAATACAACGAATTAGATAACGTTGCTAAATTGAAGAGTACAACTGTGACGTAGTTTGTCAACTGAAGTGGCAGGTATTACGTTTAGTCGGTTAACCAGACGCCTTTGTTGACAGCGTTCTCGACATTTGCGAATAGCGTGTTTCGTATCGATTTTGTTGAATTGTGATAATATTAGCTCGTTTCTTTGTTTTGTTTTTGTTATTTAGTTATTGTTAGTTTTTGTTATTTATCTTTATTGGTTTTTTAATTATTATCGTGGAAAAATGAGTGAACCCGAGGCTGGTACTAGCCAGACGAACTTCGTACACACATTTCCATCACCGAAGAAGAAACGCTTGAAAACCGGACCTCTTTCATCATCTGAGAAACAGACATTGATAAATGTGTTTAAATATGTAGAAGAAACATGGCCCAAAGAGTGTTTTCCGTCAAAAACAGACATAGTGCAAAAAACTGGTGAAATAATGGGTATGTCTGTACCAACTGTGTACAGGGTTATTAACCAATACAAAACATTGCATAGAGTGGAGTCTCCTCCTCCACCGGCAAGGAAACCAAGCCAAATCGACAGTTTCGATGATATGGATTTAGCCGCAGTGAGGAGAAAAGTCCATATGTTTTTTTTTTCAAATGAAATGCCAACTATAGAAAAAGTTATGGAAAGTGTCAATAATGATGACAGTCTACCTAATATAAAAAAAGATGTAATGTGTAAGTTGATGAAAAAATTAGGCTTTAAATACTCCAAACGCAGTCGCAAGAGTATGCTTATTGACAAACCAGATATTGCAGTATGGCGTGTTAAGTATTTAAATGAGATTGCAAAATATAGAAGAGACGGGAAGAAAATATATTATTTGGATGAAACATGGGTCAATGAAGGTATGATAACAACATTAATATGTTATTAAAATAATTATTGTACACTGTCACAACTTTGTAAATATCTTGTAAACTCATTAATATTGTTTTTTGCAGGACATACCAAATCGTCAACATGGCAAGATACTACAATAACATGCTGTAAAGAGGCTCACAGGCAGGGTTTGTCTACAGGGTTAAAGAATCCCAGCGGGAAAGGAAAACGCCTTATTTTAGGCCACATTGGTAAGAATATTACGTCATAGCCTTTAATAGAAATGCCATGATGATTATTTTATAAGCTTGTTATAAACATAATAAATCACTCCTTGTTTCCCCGAAGGGTTGGGCAGAAGTGTATCTATAGTAGTACAATCACATTTCGCCAGTTATGTTTAAGTCCCATGTAATAGTGGGCGAGCCTATTGCCAATAACCGGGCACAACTCCACGAGTCCATGCTGCTACTGAAAATTCTAGATAGAAAAACCCAATAACACTGCCCAACCTGGGAATTGAACTGTGAACTTCATGCTTAGCTGTAGCGCTTGCGACCACTAGACCAATGAGGCAGTCAAAGTATAATAAATTAACATTTTCAGTCAAAGTATAGTTCTGGCCAAACTTGTTGGCCACCCTGAAGTTGGCTACAATGGCTGCGCTGTAGTAAATCTCATACCAAAACAGTTCCATTTCGTGCCTCGCGCATCCGGTAAACCAACTTCAGGGAGGCCAAGAAGTTTGGCGAGGACCATGTGAGATGCTCATATTATAAGAAAATATAATTATTAATCAGTTGTTCAATGTTATTTAAAACTATGTTTCAGGTTCATCAAGTGGTTTTGTTGAAGGAGGTGAACTTATATTTCAAGCAGCTAAGGGTGACGGTGATTACCACTCAGAAATGGATGCACATAATTTTGAGAAATGGATCACCACAATTTTCAAGAAACTGGAAAAAGACTCCATTTTGGTGATGGATAATGCACCCTATCACAGTAGAAAAAAAGAAAAAGTGCCAACAACCGCATCAAGAAAGGCTGATATTCAGAAGTGGTTAAGAGAAAAAAATATTGCTTTTGAAGAAGCTGAATTAAAAGCACAACTTTTAATAAAAGTTAAATATGAAAAACACAAATACCAATCCTATGTTGTGGATGAATTAGCCAAGGAATATGGTGTTACAGTATTGCGCCTGCCGCCATATCACTGTGAGCTCAATCCAATTGAGTTAATATGGGCTCAAGTTAAGGGGTTTGTAGCCGAGAAAAATAAAACTTTTAAAATGGCTGACCTAAAAATTCTTTTGCCAGAGGCTTTGGCTAATGTAACTGCAGAGAATTGGAAAAATTGTGAGGGTCATGTGATAAAAGAAGAACAGAAAATGTATAAATTAGACAAAATTATAGATGACACAACTGAACGTTTTATTATTAATGTGACAGAGAGTTCATCAGAGTCAGATTCAGAATAGAGCCTAATAATCATCATCAGCCTATTAATGTTCCCACTGCTGGGACACTGGCCTCCTCTCTGTGAGAGGGAATGAGCCTATTAATATGTGACTATAAATAATAAGATTTTAACATTTTAATAAAAGGTTTTGCATCTATGAGTCACGTGGTTTTTTTTGTTTACCCTTTTTTAACTACCTAAACCTATGGAGTATAGGTTCTGGAATGATTATAAGCGCAAAGTGATGACTAAAATTTGATATTCAACATCAAATTAAAAATCGACTATGTCGATTACCAACCATGGATATTGGAAAATATGACCTAATATCATTAAAGTGTTATAATGTAAGTTTGTCCTACATTGTGGTAGTAATATATTTGTCATGTTTCAGCCTTCAGTTCGACCCGGCTCCGCGACGCGGTGAGCCGCACGTCACGCGACGGACGCCAGATTATTTCATGTAGGCTGCACGTAAGTAACAGTTGTTCTATATTACTTTTCAGTGAAGTTAAATTGTTGATTAATTTGCAGTGTAACCTACTTAGGTTACCTAGTTTTGTTGAGTGATGAATATGGTATGAGCTCAAGCAGGCCATTCATGGTCTGTCGTTGGGGCAGGATGTATACTGTACAGTGTACAAGTAGAGTGGTGCTTATGGCATGTTTATTTGTTACAGAGGAGGCGCATATCAAGCGGGCGGAGAGAGTGCGGGGCGAAGCGAGTGCGTCGGGGGCCGGGGGGCGGCGGGCGCGCGGCGGGCGGGGGCGGCTGCTGTGCGGCCTGGGCGCCAGCCGCCCGCGCGTGGGGCTGGGCGTGGGGCTGGGCGCCCGCCGCACCGCGCGCGCGCGCCTGGAGAGCCTCGTGCGGGTGGCGCACTGGCTGGCGCTGGCGCACGGGTGACGCTGGTCGCGCGCGTACGTTGTAAGTGGTTGTCGCCGGTCCCTGCGTTAGGTTCTTGCCGTTTACTGCGCATTCGCGCCGCACTAGTTATGCTGGTATGTTCATGGCCCCCGACCCGACGGAACGCGACGTCCCTCAAGTAATGATTCTATACAATATAAACATGTATCGAAGACGATTGGACCTCATTAAACTCGTACATTTACTAAAAAAACGTAGTTTTATTTCGCATTCGTCTCGTGTCACCATAGATCGACAGGCGTGTAATGGACATACCATCATAATGAAATCTTTGGTGACTAAATGTGCGCCTATTGGATTCCCATAAAGCTTATGATCTTACATCTAATGTGCAGTAATGGAACTTATAATTAGTGAAAACAACATGATTATTGTCAACCTAGCAAATATAATGATGTTTTTCGAGTTAAGTTACTGTAGATCAAAATCTGTTACGAGTCGCATCATATAAATTTGTATTTTTAGTTGATTTAAAAATAAAATATTAAAGATTTTTTTTTACAATTTGATATTTACCTTACACAATACTACATATACTGCGGGGGTATTGATCGAGGACTTCAAAGCAATAGCAAGCATTTAATTTTATGACAGAATGGCATTATGTATTTATTTTTATTATATTACTTTAATACATATAATATCTTTAGTTCGGCTGTAAGTCTGCGATAAAGTATTAGGAATTCTTATTGTTTATACCCCAGTGCAATCATTCTGTCATAAAATGTCTAGAGAAAACGAGTTTTGCATTTCGAGATTTATTATTCAAAATTCTCCTTTTCTTGTGCCACAGTACCTGTATGACATGGAATAGTGTTTCACAAGAGTGGAGCTTTAAGTTCGTTTTTTTTATTCTATATTTGATTATTAATTAATTTTAGGTAATTTTGTAAATACCTAAAGATCAAGGCGCCCGATAGGTTGTTATTGTTTAAACTAAGTGTCGAATATTTTCCCATTATTGTACTCATTTCATAAAGGAGGTAAGTAACTAAATATATTAATAACAATTTTATATGAGATCATTGCGAACTGGGAAATTGTTTTATAACATCTTAGGATAGAAATTTATAACAGGGGGTTATATTGAAAGTGTTAAAGCATGTTTTTTAAGATTACATACTCACTGATAAACCCTGGTTTCCTTAAACAAAGCATTTCTATTTATAGAATAACTGGCAAAAGCAATGTTGTATCCATTCCCATGTAGAAAGCGTGTACTTATTTTAGAATCTGAACAGTGGACAGTTTCTTTTGTCAGTGCCATCTTTCATTTTAAAATAAAATTTCAGATTTATAAAATAATTGTAATATTTGTTTTTATTTCCTAAATTAAACGCGTGCGTACTAATTATACAAAGACCTTACCCACCAATGACACCTGAAGCCACACGTTTCGTTGATCTAAGTATTAAGTATGTAAGTTATAGATAAAAAATAAAATATAATATCCTTAAAAGAAAAAAATAACAAAAAAAATGAGTATGTATGGCGAGCCTCGTTCGCGTGAAATAAAACACAATAATTGTAGCACAAGTTTGATTTCTCTGCTTTTGCCGTTATTTCACCCAATCGAAGCTCGTGAAATTTAAAATTAAGGCTTTCCTTGCAAACTGCATAGGCGATCGACGTTTAAATCTATTGAGAAAACCTTGATCTTTTGTAAGCATAGTGTGTTCATATATAAGTGGGATTCGACACTTGATATTGCGCCGACGACAAGACAAATATACATACTTCCACCTGGATTTGCTACACAAAGGCAATAATTTAAAATGTAAACACAGTACGGTAAAATAATTATTCTTGCAACGTGTACTATGCCTGTTGATAGGAATTAGATATAATAAATAAAATTAATTATAAAAATAAGGGGTTTTCTTTCACCATTCCAAAGTAGAAATAAAAGTCAACATTACATGAAAATAATTTATTATTTAGGTTGTTGTTTGCAGTTTATTTGTGCACTTTAAACAATAGACCGATATACTTATACAACAATTACATATTATTTATATTTGAGTTTTACCTGCATCTTTGGTGCTACAACAGTTCAGTGTGTAACAGTACTTAATAGGAAGGAATTTACTAGAAAAAAAAAACATAACCCTCTTTCTGGGGGTAGTCGGATAATAAAAACTTTGAATTGTATCTAAGAATAAAATTTCAATAAAACTTATCAGTGCTTTGGAAACAAGAAAAACTGCTCCATTGTTGTCTTAAGAATATTAATGTCACATTTAATGTGCGTTAAGAACTTAATTTTACGTATAATCTATTTATTTGTTAAAACAATAAAAGACGCATCTCATACGTGGAATGAATCATCTTACATACTACCTTGTCACCCTGTTTTTGAAACACAACACGCCAACTTTTTAAAGCTGGCATTAATATTATGCTATGCGTTCGATGTTACAATAGATACGGCTATTCAATAGCTGTCGAGTATTCGTCCAACCCAAATAGTCAACACATTGGTTTCACCCTTGACATAATTTACTAAGTGTTTCGTGACTACCATCCTACTGTAGATCATCATAGATATTACTGTTACCAATTTTGAAAAAGATGTGTAACTATTTTGGTGTAATTAAGTATATTCTATTCTACCTCTTAAACACGAAAGTTGGGTCCAAAGTTGATAATATTACCGGTATATCCATTGGAATCCATGTAAGTTATAAAACTATGAATATTTAAATAGTTGTAGCAGGCCAACCAGTTCCTTGAACTCAGTATGGCTTCTGTCTAGAATTGGAATTTTAGTTCTATTCAAATATTTAACGTTTTTAATTGCTTAGCAGTTTTTTGAATAGAGCATTAGGAATAATTAATAGGAAACAAGCTAATCGGAGTATGGTATATTGAAGTCGCATTTTTTATTGACACTTAGGCGTTTGCTATATTTTATATGATGTAATTGCAAACAGGCATAAAAAACAATGTACTATTTTTCTAAATAGACTGATAAGCAGCAAAGGCACGGCATTATTACTTATTATTTCAACATTAAAACTTAGTATTCTCTAATATAATAATTATTTGATGCATCACTTTATCGTTCCTAATGTATCTAGTTTCGCCTATCTTTACTTATGAGGCAGTGTCAAAAGTTTAGAAACAAGCTATTTCGTAGCCCTACTCGCAAAAAGACAGTCGAACAAAATCGGCCAATTACAGACCCCGTCCACTCTGCATGATTATGGACCGTGTTCTTAACAGTAAGTTCCTAAAATATCTTGAAGTAAACGATCTCTTCAATGGCGTCCGCTAAAACCGGCCGACTGGATAGATCTAGCGTATGCTAATTACATACGAAGCGCTTGCCATGTCCATTGTTACCTCAAAGGCCTTTGACAGGTTCATCTGCCAGCAAACTTCCTTTATTCGACCTACGGCCTACCTACCGGGTTATGTGATTGGAAAGCGGATTTCCTGAGAGATCGATCAATTCGAGATATTTGAATTGGCTGTTGGATTGATAAACTGATTTAATTGAATACCGAGGTCCCTCAGGGGTCTGTATTATCTCCAACTTTGTTGGTGACACACATCAACGACCTGAACTTTGGGTAGTCAGCATTACAATAAGCCGCGACTCATATTAACTTGAGATATTTGAATTGGCTGTTGGATTGATAAACTGATTTAATTGAATACCGAGGTCCCTCAGGGGTCTGTATTATCTCCAACTTTGTTGGTGACACACATCAACGACCTGAACTTTGGGTAGTCAGCATTACAATAAGCCGCGACTCATATTAACTTGTTTCTATCTATTTACTGAACATATACAAAATAGGGTATATTATATTACAAATACAAATTATAGTGAGCATTACAAGTTTGAAATACTGATTTTATATAAGTACTGAAGAAAATATAGTGTGCGCAATTTTCCTTGTCATTTAAATTCAACAAAAATAACTATTAAATTAGCTACAAGATTAAAATAGTCATGGGTAGGTACCTTAAAACTTTTAAAAGAGTATTCACAAAGCCAATTCATTTTGCGCAAAAGCCACTAACTTCATATAACAGTGGCGCAAAGGCAGGAATCACCGAGAAAAGTGGCCGTTTTGTCGTCGTTACGAGACTTTCATTCCTGTGTCGAGTTGCAGCAGTTGCTTCATGAGCTCGTAGGTAGAGAAGGAGGTGGCGACCATGGGTATCGCTCGGATGTAGTTGATGCTCATACCGCGATACAAACCCTTCACTATGCCGTTTTCACGGTATATGAGGGTTAGTGTCTTCACCATACCAGTACTGGAAACGTTAGAGGACAATATTAGTGGGCGGTATTGGTTTCTGTCGAATGAAAAAAAAAACAAATTCAGGATGCATCGCTCTTTGTCATTGTCAAATGGTTCAGAAGCAAAGTCAGTCACGTCTGTAGTGATATTTGACCAAGATAAATTGGTTGAAGTTAGAAAAACATATGCTTAAAGCAGCTTGCAATAAGCTATATGCAGCTGCCGCAAGACCTTCGAGCTGTGTTAGGGCTCCACCAAGTGGTTATTAGATAAAGTTACTGTGGAGTGTGGCAGAATCTTCGATCACACACTTCGATACACCAGTAGATGCCCGGTAAGCGCTTCAAAAATGCGCCGAAAAATAAGAGCACAAATACGGTTGTGGTCTTATTTCAAATTAGTATGGTCAAATCATAGCCAACAAAACGTCCAAATGCCGCAGTGTGCGTTCAACAATTGTGCAAATGACCACCGTAACACTGAGATTTTTGAAGAAATATATTTTTTTCGGTAAGTTTATATTATTAAGTGTTCTTCATAAAGTAAAAACCGAATTAAATAGTAAATATCAATCAATTACTAAATATTATGATTGGTTGACCAACCTTTGCGTCGACAACGCCACAGATAAAATAATACTAGCATACAGATGCCTAATCCCATACAAAGAAACCGTGCCGACGTAACTAGCGTCTTTCATCTGATTATACCGATTATTTTTTGTAAATCGATCGCGTTCGGTTCGGTTCTACGGCTATAGATGGTAATCTATCTATCGCCGTGGAACGGAACCGAACCGAACGAAAATAATCAGTACAGTATGTCGGCACGGTTTGTTTGTATGGATTGAGACACCACGACAACACGAACGCGCTAACTATTGTAACAAACATCGACTGATCTTGTAATTTAGACTTTCAAACATGCGTGTAAGATTAAATTTATTTGATGTATGTTGAGCAGCGAAGAAAGGTCGTAAAAAATGTATTGCTTTTTAGGGTTCTGTACCCAAAGGCTAAAAACGGGACCCTATTACTAAGACTCCGCGGTCCGTCTGTCTGTCTCATGAACCGTGATAGCTAGACAGTTGCAATTTTCACAGATGATGTATTTCTGTTGCCGCTATAACAACAAATACTAAAAACAGAATAAAATAAATATTTAAGTGGGGCTTCCGTACAACAAACGTGTATTTTCTTCCGTTTTTTGCGATAGTGGTACGGAACACTTCGTGCGCGAGTCCGACTCACACTTGGTTAGTTTTCGTACATACCTTTGTGGATGCAACTTTAAGCATTGCATTTAAGGTTGAATTCGCATAATGTATATTTATTTCAGAAGTTTTGTATGGAATTGTGTATCTAGTGTATTATTGATCGAAGGGCAGAATAGTAGGTGCTAGACCCTTTCTACTAATAACATATACAGTGTTGTTATGTTGTTAGCAACCTACATTCACTAATGTGGTTACTCCACACTGTTAAAGTTGTTCCTAAAGGGGATACTAGGGTTAAAAGTATTAAAAATAAATCTTACAAATAAAATATACAAAAAATATGATTAACCAACCTCCTGTAAGTGTTGCCAACACCACGTGAAAATAACATGCAATCAGAAATATCGCTGCATTAGTAAGAAATATAATCATATACATTAGAATACATAGGGAAGGGTGTGTGGTGCAAATGCATTTATCGTTAGGACATACACGGTTCAACCAAATTGGATCAGAAATAAAATATGGCCGAGATTGATAAAGATTACTTTGCACTTGCTCTGCCCCCGTACCATGACGTGTCAAAACTATCATGATGCGACTGTGAAAAAGGGATAGATGTATACAAGTCATATACACCTGTCCACTACGCACACTGGAAATAACCTTGCTCTAAGTGCTTTCGTTACCCCCTTAGGCAGATAACAATAATTATGTTTCCTTGTATATCTTGCACATGTTGTCGACTGTTGTTATATGTAACTATAACGTAAATATTCTTTATTTTTTTATAAACAAGTTTTTTTTCGTATTCCCTCAGCAATCCCTTTCATTTGATACCTATATCATGGCAGTGCACAAAAAAATAACTAGTCCGCCATCTTGGGTCGTCCGCTATATTGGATTTAGAATGACGTCACTTAGCTAACCATGCATTGTCATCTAACCTAAACGTGTTTGCAAAATTTCATCTTAATCGATGGAGGATAACTGCTTTAAAATGCAGTTGCAAGATTTGACCCGAACACACTTACATACATTGAAAATTAATTTTGTAATAAAAAGGGATAATGCTATTATATTGCTATTGCTTCCTGTATGAACAGCTCCGTCATATTTGGTGGTAGTGATGTTGCTTAGCTCAAGTTCGTGCTGAGTAATCTACCTGGTCTTGTCCCAATGAAATTATAAAAAAATAAAAGTTATTGTAAAAGGTAATGGTGAACGGTGTATTTTATTTATTAGTTACCGTTTTTTATGCATTAATTACACGGTGCTAATACATTGAAGGAGTGCAGTATTTTGTTTACATAGGCTATGGAAAGTTAGTGGATAACAGATATTGCGAAGTTCTTCGAAGTTATTTCATTGCCATTTAGTAAATGTAGACCAGTGTCGATAATTTTTGAAGCCAAAAAAAATATAATAGTAGGGTGAAACCCATTGGAAAAATTAAGAGAAGATAACAAAAATAAAAGGAAATAGTAGATTGTTGCATCGAGCGCAAAGTGAGTTATTAATGCATAGTTGCATAAGGTTTCGATATTAAGTTAAAATAAGGTGAAAAAATTAATATATTAAATAAAAAAAAATACTGTGTTTGGTATATAAAAAGGTAAGTTTTCACCAAAATTCGTGACAATTTTTTTTTTGGAAATTATAAAAAACCAAAAGCTTGGTTATTTGAATTTTTCACATAAATTTTACACACTTTTTATTACCTACAACTTTGCCATTTAACTTTTTCCATAGGAATTGTAGTTTTGCCGGAAATCGAGATAAACCGTATCTACCCTTAAAAACTCACCTCCTTCTACTTCCCGACCTCATTAAATAATTTACGGGCGATCCGTAACTTATTTTTCCTTTCATTTTTATTATTTTTTATTTTATTTCAGACATAATTACAGTCCGATACATAAAAAATTACAAACAGATAAAAACCTATATTCTATATTTTTGTTATATTCTCTTCATTTTCCGATGGGTTTCATCCTATTATTATTTATTTATTTTCACTTTTTACCACTTTCCAAGGCTTCTGCCCTGGTCTAATGTAGATATATCCCGTTTACCATATACCACTAAGGCCCAGTTCCACCAAAATCTTTACTCAGTTTTTAACACGAGATAAAATAACAAAAATATTATACATAATTGGCCCTAGATTGATAATTTTGAATCAGATGTTTAGTACCTATACGATATGATTAGTCTTTACAAAAACATTGGCCGCTCTGAAGACGTACACATAGATAACATATAATGTGCGAATAAAATAGATTAGTGGCGTAGATGTGATATAAAGATAGCCAAATGCATATTTATCTGAGTGCAACGTGTATCGACATGCATTAATTACAATGTCCGATGCCATTAGGGTAATAAAATACTCAAAACAAATCTTTGTGTCTCTGAATTGGCTGCAATACCCTGCGCAGTAGCTATTTTTGTGTCAATGTTGAAGTAGAAGATAGCATTGTATAACTGTCTCTTTCACTCGCTTACGTTTGTCGCATCGTCCTATCTCGCTTACTCTATGCAGTATACTCGATGACAAACTGTTTCTTGCGCAATGGTTCGCAGAGCCAACTTCAGAGACACAAAGATCCGCTGTGACTATTATACCAGCCGTCCAGATTTGTCCGGCCTTCTAATTTGTCCGAATTTTTCGCTTGGGTGGCTATATTTTGCTTTTTTAAGGCATTTTTTTACTACACTACATCTTCACATCCGATGATACAATGTGTCTATATCAAGTACATTGCGCGAGAATCCGACTTGTACGTGTGTGCGTACGATATAATTATGTCCAGCATTTTTAACAAGTCCGGCTTATTGCCGGGACTATTCAATTTTCGAATTGGTAACCCTAGATGCGATAGTCTTGTCCAGCTCTAAATAAATCAGTTTTTAATAGCCTGTTTACTGACAAATCTCTCTTTTGCTGTTGTGGTTAGCATAATGCTTAATCCGTCTATAATATGCTCACTGCTGGGTTACAAGCCTCCTCTCTGTGAGTGAGGGTGGGCTCTAAATGCTGTACAACACGCGGGCCCAAGGATACATGTCTTCAAATTTTTAGTTTCCACACGATATTTTAATATTTTCCTTCACCGTTTCGACAGCTTTGGCTGGCGCAGATCATGCGAGACAGCGCGGTTTTCATAAACATATATCAACTTTGTGCACTTTGAAATAAAGTTGAAAATAAATAATCTATCCGACAGAGATCGATTTATTTTCAACTTTATTTTGAGAACAGTAAAGTTGATATTCGTTTGGTTAAGGCAAAAACTGCCGTATCTTTACTGGGATTCGCCAGGCTTTTAACATGCGATTTGCCAACAGATTAACGACCTAGAAACCGTGAGAAGTCTTTACAAGTTACAGAGCGACCATAATTTTTAGCTATTATCATCTTATTGAATTCCCAAATATGTTAACTCTAATTTTGCATCTTGGTATCTTTATTTGCTATATCATAAGGTTAAGGTATAAGGCACTATAAAAGTATAATGATGCAGACATACCCAAACCTCTCCGTGTGCGCGTCCATGCACGCGAGCTGCATGCGGCGCCGGGTGACGTCCAGCGGGTAGGATATGGACTGCGCTACAGCGCCCGCTAGACCGCCGCATACCAACTTGCCTGGCACTGTTAATACTAGACCTCCTGAAATTATTATAAAAAGTTTAGAAAATCAGTTATTACACTTTTATTCAAGACTAGCTTCTGCCCGCGGCTTCGCCCGCGTAACAAATGTTTTTCATCCCAAGGGAATAAAAACTATCCTATGTCCTTCCCAGGGTCTCAAACTATCTCCATGCCAGATGCCATTATCAGTCTATGTATGTATATATCGCTGCCTTAATAATAAACCGAAATAATTACAAAATTACGATTGTTGGGAAATCGCGTTTAAAGTTTTGCGAATGCGATGCAGCTACATTTTTGCAAATTAAAATAAAGGTGGAAACGATACAGTAAAAATAGTAAAATTTTTGTATTACCAATAGAATAGCCTTTCAAATGGCATATAAAAATCAATATTATTATTTATTAATTAAAAAATACAAGGCTTTAAAAACATTCAACCGGCTTAATTCGTTTTATGATTAAAATACAAGTTAATATTTAAAATGATATGCGACCCAAAATATATTAGTGCAGTTTATTATTAACAAAATATATGAAAAACTTTATACATTAAGGTATAATGCTCTATTCGTATATTAAAAGATAAAATTTTAGTTTTGTTACTTAAAACGTCTGTTTAATATTACAGGAATAAAGGATTTTTAAAGAAACTTCCTTTTATTATTACAAAATAGTTTAATTAACATTAAGATCTTATATCAACTGAGAGAAAATCTTTACAGTTTACACTATTATGAAATCTCACAATGAGCTTCACTATTAAATAACATTAAATCAGTACAAATTAGGTATTTAGATTACTTATCTGTATTATTTTTTTACTAATATCCTTGTAGGCGTTCTTATTATAATTAAATATTATTACGTATAATATAATTTTAAATAAAAACATTTATAATGATAAAAAATGTAGTAAAACAAAACTTAAAAACAAACTCTTGCGTATAATTAATAACAGTCATGTTAATACTTTCAGTATAAATCAACTTAAGCAAACTAAACAAAATATCTAGGTATTCTTATTTAATTTCTTTTATTGGTATGAATGAGATTAAGTTCTTCAATCAACGTAAGCGCCGATAAAGTAGGATCTACTCACTAGGTACTAAAATGAGATGATAATTAGATTACTACACTATGGACTTTTATTTTCTACAAAATCATGTTGTAGAAACTCGCATAGTAAGCAGGAGTTAAACCTTTTGTGAGGAGGTCTTTCAAATCCTTATTCTTATTGGCGCTTCATTTTTGTTTGTCATTATACGCTTGTTTGCGTAAGAACTTTTGTAGGAAAAAGAAAACGGATTTTCTTTAGTCATCTTTAAATGCTTTACATCTTTTCAATTTACAGCTTGACCATTAGTGTTGATATTAAAATTATACCCCAGTCTTCTTGCAGTTCTTTAATATCCATAAATGAAACGTAAGTCATTTCGTGAACATTAATAGCTGGACTACTTTTTTCGCAGACTTGATTAGGGTTACATATTGGTCTGGAGTATAAATTGGGACTGACTTTAGGTTCTTTTTTACCTCCTTTTCAATGAGGCTGTTCTCACTATCTGCCTCATTCTGGGTGAGGCCTCTGATGAGGAACTTATGAGTTATACTATTTATATTTAATTGTTGTGGAGCGTACAAACATAATGTTGCGATAAACTTGTTTCTGACCACAACAATCTTCAGAATAAAAATGAATTTTTTCCTTCTGTCCCTTCTTCACCACTGATTTTCTTAAAATATTCCCACACACAAAACCCGATTTCTATTGCCCTACGTTTAGCATCCACCTCTGTCTAAAATAGCAGTGAACGTTATCGTATGCATTTTGCTGTATTTATTTTTAAGCTCTGTCAACGTTAGATTATAACTGTTTAGTTTCGACTTATAATAGAAAGCCGACGTTTCTCCTCGCGGACATTGCAAAACGGCTTCCAAATTGTAAATTACGACTTTATTAGTTTTATCTGCCTTAATTCTGCCTTTTAACTTTTCTTCCCTACTTAGCCCTTTTTCTTTTAAGTGCACTCGATATTTATCTTCTATGGGCAACTATCTATGGAGTCTTAGACATAGATTTGTATGATTCACCTTTGTTTCGCAATCTCTTAACTCGGTTTTGTCTCCATTTTGAAAGGTTTTTCACGCGGTTGCGGCCTTTTTTGATGTTCCGTTTAGTAGAGTCAGAATCAGAACTTGTGTAATTCGAACTTGAAGGCAATAAAAAAGGCATAGTTCTGGGACCAGAAGCGTTAGCGAATTTGTCTTCAAAATTATAAGTTGGATCGCCTACGTCGTCGTCTAAGGCACTTTCATCAGTGTATCGAGAAGAAAATGTAATTGAACCATTCATAGCACAGCCTCTTTGTTCTCTTACGTTACTCCTTACGTAGTTAGAATTGCAGGATACACGTTACGTAGTATCCTGCAATTCAGGCGTATGCTTAACTTTAACGGCTAGGTCAGTTTGTGGTATGCCGCTTTCCTTAGCCTGTTTGTCAGTTTACCCCGAAGAGCTGTCGGAATTCGAAGACGATGACTGAGCTCGATGAAGATGAGCTCGACGAAGATGAGCAATGTGGTGCAAGTACTTTTGTGTTTTCCTCATCATCTACGTTAGAAGGACAACATTTACAAGGACAAGATTTTTTTTTTGTTTCTTAGAACGATAGTAACTACTATCAGTTTCAGGGCCGGTCAAGTTATTGAACTTGACCGGCCTGAAATTTTGATTTAGTAGGTAATTATATTAAACAGTGACAAGGGGTAGGTAACTAAAAACATAAAGAAAATGAAACATTAAACATCTTACGCCATCGTTTAACTTTGCAAGGTATTTTTTAAGCCAATCTTGAGCGAGGTTAGACAAAAGCAACTCAGTTATTGGCTCATGAAAATTTTAACACAAAGTTAACTAGGTGGTAAAATAAATATTTTAATTATTATCTGTAGAAACTTACTTCTGAATCGCATAGTTTGACATTTTCTACACTATCTTGTTGACTAATTTACAGACGCTTTGGCTGTAATAAAAATAAAATGAATTTACTTAATAATTATGAATTTGACAATACTACAATAATATTATTCTTTTATTTTACTAACATTTATGTCACCGGTATCTTGTTTTACGCATTTTGATAAACGTTTTGCGTTTGTTTGCTTATTTTGGGACTGTTTAGATTTTAAAATCAGGCCCAAAATTCGTAGACTTCTCGTCGACGACGTCGTCATAACTTTTGAGTGCTGATACCTGGTTAATCCAAAAGAGAAATAACTTTAAAATATGAAACAGAATTTTACATACAAATAAAAAATAAACGCAACAACTCCTAATTTTAACTTGTATTTTAAAAACATTTAATAAAAAACAGAAGTATCATCTAATATTTTACTAAACATTGTAAAATTTTAATAATAAAACGTAACAAATATAAAAAGTCCTTACAAGATATCGTAATGTTTAATCGTAAACCGAATTAAATAAAAAATTGCCAAATTAAGTAGCCATCTTTTAAAAGCAAAACGAAATAACTTAAAAAAGTTCATTTTACATCTAAAATAATATGAAATCAGTTACCTTTTTATAGCAAAACGAACTATTGGGTATTAGAACAGGCACATACACGTCGCACTCTTGTCACTGCTGGCGTAACACTAAATGGCACGTTTTTTGAATACTCATTGGTCCACACCGTCAAACAAAAAGAGACGGCAGGTCCTCTATTTCGCTTGTAGTTGTTCGAATCAAGCGTCCGTTAGACTGTACGTACTCTTTACGCGGACTTAATTCGTTTTTTGATTAAATGTCAATAACTCTATTTTTTTTGTTATTTCGGTTTATTATTAAAGGTGCGATATGTATGTATGTTTATTTCTATGTGGCGTTCTAGAGACCAAACCCGTTGGCCGATTTTGATTGATTGATTTGATTTGGAAAATAGAAAAATGGCGGCTTTTGGGCGCCATATTGTGGGGGCCCAAAATTTTTTTGGTTTTGATCAGCCAGCTCACGAACATGTATCCTCCGACTGCACAGCATTATTTTCTTCTTGTTTACATCTTTTTAAATTTTTTATTGTATGAGATTTACCTAGCCATTGTAGCCCGCTTCAGGGAGGCCAAGTAGATTGGGGAGTACTGTACCACCCCACTTTACATTACTGGAACTGGGCGGGCCTGACGGACCTAGTCCGGGGCAGTCACAAACGTACCCGCAGCCCCCGACACAAGTATGCAAGGGAACACCGGGGTGGTTTTAGTCATTAAGAGTCTGACATACCCCGCCGCCCACCCCAAGTCGGAGGACATCTATGAGAATTAACACCAGAAAGAATGGGTTGGCTCAGTTATTGAGGCGACTATAGGAGAAAACATTTGAAAATTTTCTTGATTTTTTTTATTTATATTTTATTTATCGATAGGCTCGCGTTTGACTACTATCTCGCATGATGGTAAGCGATGATGTGGTCGACGGTGAAGCACGCTTGCCTAGAAGTAACCTATTTACTCTTGACTTGAAGACCCCTAGGTTGTAGCTATCAGGAAACAAAGACGTTGGAACCAAATAGCCCTTCAGTCTCCTCAGATAGTCCAGCAGTGGATGCCTTTTATAACGTAACCAAAATTTTATGATGGTCGATTGGATGTATCTTTTCTGCAAATGCTAAATTTTTAGACGAGTTTTTTCAAGAAATGCAGTAAATCATTTAGGTACCTAGTACTTAAGAGAATACTTCAGGACAGCACCACATCATTATTATAAATTGTCTGCAGTCTTTGTCTTAACGTCATATTTTTACCTCAAGGTTGCTATTTATAAGAATTACCTTGTCGTTAAGTACTGGCAAACTTAAATAATTAATCTTGCTATTTACCTAACATTAACAAAACAAAGAACGAAAATCTTATAGAACCGGTGTACACTTAGCGATGTGTATTGTAGCGCCTTTTAACTGTCAAATTAATATCAACCAAATGTGCGTTGAAACAAGGTGGATAACTCCACTCCTACAGTGTTATAAGAATCTATTGGCGTTTTAATTATATTGTTAGGGTGCCGTTAGTATAAATTTGTACAATATTGTCTTAAATTTATATCATACTAGCTGTTCCCCGCGCTCCCGTGGACCACCCCATAGGACCCGTTTTCGGGATAATAAAATATTAATTATAGTTATTATTATAAAAGATTTTTTTAAATCGGTCCAGTAGTTTCGGAGCCTATTCGGTACAAACAAACAAAAAAATCTATCCTCTTTATAATATTAGTATAGATAGCGTATAGCTATACCCTTGTCCGCAGAAGCGACAAAGGCACGCAGATAACGCATATTATAATTAATTTTCGATCTTATTTCAACGGCAGCAAAGTTGATATTTGTTTGCCAATGAGAATTTTGCCCGCTGTGTATCAGTCCTTTATTTTCGACTTTATTTGAACAACAGCAGCGTAGATATTTGCTTGGATTTAGCTTCGTCTGTTATGTTTCAGTCTTATACACATAGGTACCTACGCCTATTCACTTCTAAAAGTAATTGTAATAAATTATGACTAGCATGATGCATACAAATTAATTCGGAATCCGCAATTCTTCATTTATATTGAACTTGTAGATGCACTCTGAGGCATGAATATTGTTGTTATACCTACTTACAAACATACATTAAATCCAAGGTGTTTCGTATGCAGTTCTTGTTGTTAATATAGAATAAACACAGTTAATAGTCTGTCTATGTTCCACAGGCTTATAAAATGATAGTCGATGTATGTGTTGATTTAAACAAAGTAGAAAATTATTCAGATTTCTGTTGCACTGAAATGCATCAACTATTTTATCGTAGGCATGTAGTGTGTATACTGTGATTTTTATTAAATTCGTAGACCAAACTGACAGCTGCCAATGACCTTATTTTTTTTTTTTTTTTTTTTATGTATGTTCACCGATATCTTCGTCAATTGTGGACCGATTTTGAAAATTATTTTTTTTGTTTGAAAGTGTATATTCCGAAATTGGTCCCATTTTCATTTGGTGAAGATCTGATGAAGAAATTCGGAGATATACAACAGAACTCTTTAATAAATAACGGCAAATCTCTCGGGATTGCTGCAATCGCATGTCTGTTTATTGTTTACACCATTTCATAACTTAAAATCACGCCAGTACGCGAAAGGGGTATGCAGATCTCTCATTTCACCGGTTATTTTCAAGTTTCATGTTATTCGGGTAATCTATTCTGTCTTTATAGGTACTTACTTAACTACTTCCCTATTAGGTAGGTACAACTAAAAAGTGAAAAATAAAAAACTTTTTACAAAAAAATACTACCGACTTCCAAATAAGAAAACTAGAAAGTGAAAAATAACTTTATTTTTGGAAGTCGGTGTCCATAACTTAAAAATTTGGTACCTATCAAAGACACCGACTTCCAAAAATAAAGTTATTTTTCACTTTCTAGTTTTCTTATTAACCGACTTACCAAAAAAGGAGGAGGTTCTATGTTCGACATTATGTATGTTTTTTTTTTTTTTGTTTTAAATGTTGTAAGCGCGGAGTATAGTGATGTAGGTAAGGCTCAATCATAAATGATTCATCGAATCGATGTGATATGACTCCTCAATTTAATTTTACTAATTGGTGTAAATAAATGTTTTATGAATATAAACGTAATCTATTTAAATATAACAGTCATCATCTGCCTAGCCTTTTTCCCAACTATATTGGGGTCGGCTTCCAGTCTTACCGGATTCAGCTGAGTACCAGTGTTTTACATGGAGCGACTGCCTATCTGACCTCCACAACCCAGTAACTGGGTAACACGATACCCCTTGGCAAGCCTGGTGTCAGATCTCAGGCTTCACTAACCGTAACGAATGTCAAAGATCTTCAAATGACAGCCGGGACCAACGGCTTAACGTGCTTTCCTAGGCACGAAGAAAACTCGGTATGTTGAAATGGTCACCCATCCACGGACCGACCTCGTCAAGCATTGCTTAACCTTGAAGATCGACCCGTGCGGCTGTTATTATTTAGCCACGAGCTCCTTCTATTTAAATATAACAGTATTCAGTAAATAAACTTTTAATGTGTTAAATATGAAATAAACAATAAAATAAATGCGGTCGATAAAATGAAGTCTGATATACATGAGTAGTTTCTAAACAATAAGGACTAGTTTCTAAACATTATTTTTTTGCCGTGGATTACTTTCATTTTCGATCTACTTCGATTTTCGATTAACTTTCGATCACTCAGGATAGTCAGGATACGACACTATTTTTATGTAACGATAAAGTGACAACTCCCCAAATGTCAGTTTAGTCTACGAAATTAAAAATCACAGTATAGTAGCTTGCTATAAGCTGATATTCAAGCTTTAGTTTTTAATTTAACTCCAGCTTACAAGTTACATTTTGTTGATTATGTTGGAAGGATTTTTTCAACTAAACCACCTGTTATGACACAAGCTCCCTACTACAACAAATATGGTACAGGATTCAATTATAAAATTGCCGTGTTTTGACATAGGTTACTTGGAAGTTGGAACTGGTTCAAATAAACTTTATATTTAAGGCATAAGTTATTCATTTGTTTCTTTTTTTCCGTGCACAGCGACGCTCAAGGGTGGCGCTTTTTCAGCCTCCCCAGGGATTTGACCTAACAGGCGTTGCACAGAGGGGGTTCCGGGGTGGTCTTTTGAGCGGTCACGGGGCCCCTTCTACGTGCTGATGGGGATCACCGGGGTGGTTATAGTGAGATAGAAATCCCAAACTCCCTGGTTTTTCCCCCAAAAGTCCAGGCACCATTTGAAGTTTTTTATTTGGACTTTTCTATTATCCTCCACCTCAATCAAGCAGTTCTAATTCTAGCAATGTATTGTGCACCGTACCGGTATTTCGATCGCACTTCTTGCATAGCGAGCTGGCCAGGTACTTCATGCAGCAGAACTTGAGCGACTCGAAGCAGTAGAAGCTGAAGCCCGCGTACGGCACCATGCCGCACATGGTGGGCACGAAGCCGCGGTATAGCGCACGGATACCGCCCTCCTGGAATAACATAACGGAGCAAGTATTAGCGAAACCATCACAAAACATTACATAGATAGCATTCTCTTTATTTTAAGCCATTACAACAAATAACAGTGGATCACATAAAACTTAAAATGCCAATGCATTCCACTACCTTCCTAGACAAATCTTTTACTGACCAGGCCACTCGTCTATGGAATGCATTGCCTGTGACCATAAAACGCGCGCAATCCCTGCCTGTTTTTAAGAACCTTGTAAAGGAGCACTACTGTTCACTGTAATCTTATTTATGTTTATGCTGCATTGTTTACTTGCCTGTGTATTTAGATGTATGGACCATGGCGTAGTCGAAAGCAGCAGTCACAAGTAGACAAGTAGAAGATGAAATCATCATCATGCTAGAAAATGTTAATCTTTTTCAGTTTGTGACCAGTGGCGTGCATTCGAGGTTCCATCCCAGATCTAGTTTTTTTTCGTTACGGTTCCTTTGGCCACTATCTCACCTGATGGTAAGCGATGATGTGGTTGACGATGGAGCTCGCTTGCCTAGAAGTTATTGTGGTCGAATGCCAACTCAGTGCGGCCTTCACTCCAGGCCTGTGATGAACTTGTGTCCCGTGCTGCACTATCAGGAGGTGGATGCCGCTTAGGTACTGGCATGGTAGTGGTAGGTTAACATACCGTGCGGAACATAGTGGTGGCCGCATGCAAGACGACCTTGTACAAATGCTGCCCCGTGATCTGGAAGGCGAGGCGAGCGCGGATGGTGCCCAGAGGGTACGTCAGCGTGACGACCGTCACTCCAGCTCCGGCAATCGCTATGAACTTTTCTCTGAGCTGCACTATCATGTAGCAGTAGGGGACTCCATTATCCGCACCTATACTGTGATTTTTAATGTCGTGGACTAAACTGACAGTTGCTATTGACCTTATTTTTTTTTAATGTTGCAAGCGCGGAGCATAGTGTTGTAGGTAAGGCTCAATCATAAGTGATTCATCGAATATTGGTGTAAATAAATGTTTTATGAATATAAACGTAATATATTTAAATATAACAGTATTCATACACATAGTACATGAACTTTTATTGTGTTAAATATGAAATCAACAATAAAATAAATGCAATCGATAAAATTAAGTCCGACATAAATGAGTAGTAACTAAATATGGGCCGCTAGTTTCTAATCAAATAATTTTTTTATACCGTGAAATAGTTTCATTTTCGATCTACTTCGATTTTCGATTAACTTTCGATCACTCAGGATAGTTAGGGTACGACACTATTTTAATGTAACGATAAAGTGACAACCCCCCAAATGTCAGTTTAGTCCACGAAATAAAAAATTACATTATAGACTCTCATTCGGTCCGTTGTGCGTGGGCGTTCTGGCTAACATAGCCAGCCTTGCTCCGTCCAAAAGCACTGAAGCTTCATGGGCGGATCACAGGCATTGCGGGGACTATGATATAAAACTAAGTTCAAACCAGCTTACCGTGCGGAACATAGTGGTGGCTGCATGCACGATGCCTTTATACCGATGCTGCCCCGTGATCTGGAAGGCTAGGCGCGCACGTATGGTGTCCAGAGGGTACGTCAGCGTGACGGCCGTCACGCCCGCCCCGGCGCCTGCTATGAACTTGTCTCCGTGCTGCACTATCGGCAGGTGGATGCCGCTTAAGTACTGGAAAAGTGGAAGTAGCACTTTAGTTTTTATACGGATTATAATACGCCTGTATTGCCCGATGGCAATGGCTTCAGCAGAGGTGTATGCTTGTCTCCTATTTGCGAAATGGGAGTTTCATTCCCATTTCTCTTCCAGAGTGCGACTTTTTCACAAATTCAGACACCATAGTGCTGCTGAGAAATTCCGAGCGCAGCACGAATAATTGTTTGTCGCCGGGATTCCCAGGTTATGATTACGTATGAAATTTTCATAGACTACGTTTTTACTTGTTGGTAAGTTATTATTGGCACAGATAATATAATACTAGCATACAGATACAAAGAAACCGTGCCGACGTAACTAGTGTTTTTCGACTGCTTATTCTGGCAATTTTTTGTACATCGAACGCATTCGGTTCTGTTTCACGGTGATAGATAGATGGTGTTAGCAGCGACTTGCAAGTAAAAGGGTTTACTAGGTTCGTGAATATTTTTTTCTTTAAATACAATGAAGGTTTGTTTTCTAGTATTTATATGCACGTTTTTACAGTTTTGTTTTTGCACCAAAATGCAAACTTTAACAATCGAGTGGAATGCCTCAGAAATTTAAAAATGCGCCATCTATTGGCATCCTTTGAAATGTGAATTAGGAGCCCAATATTCCATAATTTTGTACTTAGGAGAGTTGATTAAACAAGAACATACAATTTTTGTGTTCAATTCCAGAAAATTTTAATTTTACACACATTCAATAACAGATCGAGGTGCATATCGCGCCATCTAGTGAGATTGATTTGAACCAAATTTTCTTTCTTAGCAATGAGACCCCGTGTTATTGGGTTGACCGCAGGATATGAAATAGAAAATATTTTTCGACAAACACTTTACAACAGCAACAACAAAAAAAAACATTTTTACAGATAAAAATTACCTACTTCCAAAGCAAAACATTAAAACTCAAAAAATAACTTTTCTCAAACATGCTTGGAAATGTGATAATTATTTTGACAACCTTCTTCGAGATAAATCGAAATTGCTGTACTGGTCAAATACATGCGTGCAGCGGCCGGCAAAAGTTGTATGAAAATCCATATCTGTCGTGTCTAGCGGCCAAATAAATTCCATAGTAAACTCATATCTGTCGTGTAGTTTAATAAAAAAAGTTAATTAAAAAAATCAAAAAACCCGACTGCTTAAAAGCAAACTAAAAAGACGTAAACAAGAAGAAAATCATGCTGTGCAGTCGGAGGATACTTATTCGCGAGCTGGCGGACCAAAACCAGATGTATCCTCCGACTGCACAGCATGATTTTCTTCTTGTTTACGTCTTTTTAGTTTGCTTTTAAGCAGTCGGGTTTTTTGATTTTTTTAATTAACTTTTTTTATTTACAACTTTTTAGTTATTTTTTTTTTGAATTAGGTACATTTAAACATATAATTGTTTTATATTTTTGAAATCGCCTTTTAAAACCCTTTATTTTGATACCCCACACGATGGGCTTGGACGAAAAAAAACATTTTTTTCTCCACAAAATGGCACCCAAAATCCGCCATTTTTGTTTTTTCCAATTTTAATGTAGCCAGTGACACTCGCAGAATTAGGACGAATCGATTGACGTAAGAATCATCAAAATCGGTCAACGCGTTTGGTCTCTGGAACGCCACATAGGAACAAACATACATACATACATACATACATACATACATACATACATACATACATATATACATACATACATACATACATACATATATACATACATACATACATAGACTGATAAACACATTACCCTCCTTCGGCAGTCGGGTAAAAATGGAACGATGTTTTACTCCGAAACATGGCAACCAAGGCGGTAACTTATCAAAGGTTTTAATTTAAATTTCGAACTGGCTTGCAAATAGAACGCTGTTTATTGAAAAAAAAACAAAGGAACACTTTAACGCAGGAAAGTTATTGTTGTTCGTCATTGATTTTGACAAAATGTCTAAGTACTACTTAGTTTTAATTGCCGCGCATTATTTGAGAAAAGTACTATACAAGCCTTGGCCACAACTAGGCATTGATGGACTTACGTATGTGTGCCTCGGCTTTGCCTCGGCCCACATTTACACGTTCGTCCATCAATGCCTATTTTGCTGGCCGCTGCAGTAATGTACTATTCTTTGCCGAAGTAATTTTTTGCTATGTGTATGCCTATAATATTTGAGGAGTTCCCTCGATTTTTCCAGGATCCCATCATCAGATCCTTACCTGACGACCATGGGACCACCTGGGAAATATACCTTTTCAAACAAAAGAAGAATTTTCTAAATCGGTCCAGATCTCTTTGAGTAATCGGGTAACCTGTATTTTATATTTCTATGGTAACATACACAAAAAAAAAAGATTCCGACGAATTGAGAACCTCCTCCTGTTTTTGAAGTCGATTAAAAAGTAAAATGGAAGAATATTAAAAAAGTACAATTAGAAATGGAGCATTGAACTCTTTTAGAGTTTCGCTTGTAATAAGGATGATAGATACTGTATTGATGGGCTCTGTGATAAGATTGCGCGTTCGGGCTTGATTACGAAATGAATGCAATGCAATTTTTATTATCCCCTTGCGTGCTGATTAGCACACAAAATAGAAAAAAAATAAAAATAATTACCATTTGTTTTTTTTGCTCATGCACTTAGGTAACATTAAAACTGACTCGGATCAAGCCTTAAAACTTTTAGATTAATACGGAAAGAAAATTTCAAATTTTGTGTTGTGGTGGGTAATGCCATAATATAGCAGTTAGAAACGACCCGATAATAATTTTCCAAACACGAGAATTTCGGTTAAAGATCTATTCAGCAACATTATTATGGGCAAATAACAACGGACACTCAAATCGTGATCACGCGTTTAACACGTTTATGTCAAAATATTTACTTAAGGCGCAGAAGAAGCCTGGAAGAGATCGCAAACGCGATAAGGCCGCCTGTTGTATGTTTGTTTTTAATGTAAGGTTTCCGTATGTATTATTGTTTTTATCTTGGTGTACAATAAAGTATATATAAATAAATACACCTGAGTAGCTGATTTTAAAAGGAGAATTAAATCTAAACGGATGGTCGTAATTTTTTGGAAATAAATATCAGCGGCAACAGAAATACATCATCACAGATGATGTATTTCTGTTGCCGCTATAACAACAAATACTAAAAACAGAATAAAATAAATATTTAAGAAGGGCTCCCATACAACAAACGTGATTTTTTTCCCGTTTTTTGCGATAATGGTACGGAACCCTTCATGCGCGAGTCCGACTCGCACTTGGCCGGTTTTTTATAACATAGAATAACAAGGAAAGCACAAAAAGACTACAGAATTTTGGGTCGAGTGTGAAACGAGTGCGCGTTTTGTTCTTTTAATGCCGTTGTCGACTGTCGTCGTCTTAATATGTATATTATTTAGTTCGCAAACAAGATAACGATATGATAAGTCAACACGCGCTCCAATAATATGTAATAATGTGTGAATCAATAGTTTCAATATGCGGACGCAAATACCAACGTAATCTGTTTGGGGGCTTGGCTCTGATATAAAAAGCTATCCTTTCCTATTTTTTATCGATATAAATATAAGGAAAAATCTCTATAAAACATGCTTTTAATTAAATTATTTGTCAGTACAAATCCAACGTGTATTATGGTTGAGGATTTCCTGTGTCCACCCGCCGACACCATATTTTTGCATTATCTCCGAAGTTTGGAACATTTGTATGTCGTTTTTGTGGCAAATAAACACTTTTCTTTCTTTAAGCTACATAAGTATGCTAAGTATAAACATAATCGGATGACCTGAAAAATGGATAATTAATTTGTAACTGGACAGGACAGGCATGGAAAAAAAAAACCTTTTAACAAAAAAATCAAACCGACAAACCGACTTCTAAAACAAAACACTACAAAGCGAAAAATAACTTTCTTTTCCGAAGTCGGTGTCTTTGCTTCCTATTGTTTTTAATTTTTCGACACCGACACTATGTGTATGCCTACAATATTTGAGAAGTGCAGTTATTTCCATGGGATCCCATCATCAGATGCTAACCTGATGACGATGGGACCACCTGGGAAGTATACCGTTTCAAATAAAAGAAGAATTTTCCAAATCAGTCCAGGCGACTTTAAGTATTTGGGGAACATCTGGGAACATACATTTAAAAAAAAAGATTCCGACGAATTGGGAACCTTCCCCTTTTTTTGAAGTTGGTTAAAAACGTGTAGCGACTTGCGCCGACCCCAAGTCATATGGGACAAGGGCAGGAAAATACAAATATACAAAAAAAAAAATTGTCTTAGATATCCTACAGCAAGCAAACAACACGGTTCGATAACCTTTATTTAGAGACGGTTAGATTAACTATATATTACGATTACTTAGCTAAATAGAATTTATGATAAATATGGAGGTGGGTTTTTGTGTGTTATCTGTGTCATGAGTGATTATCTGAGTATTACATACGTGTTAGGGATCATAGGCTGTACAAACAAATGCTCTGCGACCCTAATAAAAATACTTTGTACAAAACGTGCACAAAAAACAAAAGAGAGAATTTGAAAACATATTTGTAAGGTTTTGAATGTTATGTCGTGGTGGCCAAGTGGTTAAGACCTCGCCTGTCGTGCTTGAGGTCGTGGGTTCAAATCCGGGCAAGTACCAATGTGACTTTTTCAAATTCATATATACTTTCTAAGTTTATCTTGGACATCACAGGCAACGGTGAAGGAAAACATCGTGAGGAAACCTGGACTTATATAGTTCATATAAGTCTGAAATAGCCAAGTCAGAGGCCTGTGGGGCTCGCAGAGGCGGCTTAATTAACACTGACACTAGAGGTGGCCACACCTCACACGAAAAGAAGAAGAAGGTTTTGAATCTTGTCGTGTATTTGCTTCTACGCTTCTATATATAAACAGATGTCATGAGTGTCTGTTTGCATAGCTAACATCAGAGTACCGTCATACCGTGAATGTCGTTAACACTATACACGTAAGCTGTTCAGCATGAAATCATAAATAAGAAGGTAATGTACAAAAGTCTGGCAAATGTCAGCCTCTGGATCTGGCAGAGGCAGAAGGATCAGGCATCCTACATATTTCTTGAATCATAATTATACGGTGGCAGTCTAAATTATATGAAAGAAATAGGACAGTACAGAATCGAAGGAAAAACGCGTTGCGGCTACTTCATATTATTTGGGAGAAAGACAAGGAGCTGATGGACGAAATTATGGTGGCAGTCTATAGCACATTAAAACTCTGATGGTACGAATAAAGTGCATGATCCCCTTTTAGTGTCACATCTTTGGAAAAGCCAGGAGGACAGTAGCTTTGCCCAAATATGAGCTTCCAAATACATCTTTATATATATACATCAATAGCTCGAAGAATTGCCAAACTCAAGTGGCAGTGGGCAGGGCACATTGCTCGCAGAACGGATGGCCGATGGGGCAGAAAGGTTCTGGAGTGGCGACCGCGAACCGGAAGACGTTGCGTTGGAAGGCCTCCCACTAGGTGGACCAATGACCTGATGAAGGTTGCGAGGATCGGCTGGTTGCAAGACGCACGGGACCGGTCCGGGGGAGGCCTATGACCAGCAGTGGACGTTTTTCGGCTGATATGATGATGATGATGAAATAAATCTTGGTTGAGTCAAAGCTCCAGAACCTTGATCATTGTGGCCGAGTTGCCAGCTTGTCGGTTTTTTATCGGTTGCATTTCGGGGAGTGTTCGATGGAATTGCATGATCTAATTCCGCCTAGCCCGTTTCATCATCGGACTACAAGACGTACGGTGATGCGCTATCGGTACATGGTGGACATCCCACCCATACGCACTAAACGTTTTGGAAATACTTTCATTATGCGAACAGCTAAGGAGTGGAATTCCCTGCCGGTGTCTGTGTTTCCCGATAGTTACAACCTCGGGTTTTTAAGTCAAGAGTGAGGTTTCTTCTAGGCAAGCGTGTTACACCGTCGATCCCATCATCGCTTAACATCAGGTGGGATAGTGGTCAAGCGCGAGCTAATCAAAAAATAATCATAACTAAATTTAGAGAAAAGCCTTTCAAATAACCAAAATTAGTGTCGGTCAAACTCCCAAGGCATATGGCAGTTTTCGGTGCCCTTACACTCAAATACACTTTTTAACTTGACTACCTGCCATAATAAGGGTTTTATATGACAAGTTATATAAATAACATACTTCCGTGTATGTATATGTCCGCAGTCATTAGTGGGTCGGACCGTGTCATAATGTCATCGCAGGCCGCACCTCGCACACTCTCTCTTCCATAAGGTCATAGGAGTTTCGTTTTCATTCATGCTTTATAGTTTATACTTTAGTTTATAGCTATCGTTATTTATGTTTTAATGATGTGGTTAGCTGATTGTAAAACTCATATTTATTCATGAAATATAATGGACTGAGAATTAGATAAAGGGAAGTAGGTTCTTCTAGGCAAGCGTGCCTCATCGTCGACCACATGATCGCTTACCATCAGGTCAAACACGAGCCTACTAAGGCGCAGATACCCCTCAGTAGCCGATTTTAAAATGAGAATAACGTCTAAATGGCTAGTCGTAATGTTTTGGAAAAAATATATGTGACATTAGACCATTTTCTTAATAATTTGATGTCAGAAAATTTTGAGTTTTATTCGTATAACATAGTGTAATTAATTTGTAAAATTAGGTCTAACACGGACAAAGAAATGTTAATCGCACCAAAACCGCCGGGCGTATATTAATGAATTTGTCACCAACTCAAAGACAATTTAATTATCTACATTTGTTCTGAGGTTTTTTTTTTTTAATTAAGTTATTTGCCAATTTTATGCGTTGCTTTTGTTTTGGCTCTCTCGGTCTAAGCTGTTTAAATGTGTTGTGTTGTTAAATTATTTATTTTGTTAAATTATTTATGACATTTTAATATCTGATTGTTTTTAAATATTTTTAATTATGTGTTGTGTTGTCTGGCTATTTTAAAATCGATTATGTCTATTATTAATTTTAATTTTGTGTTATTGTGATGTCTGATTCATTTTAATTGTAAATTTGTAATATGGGTGACATGCCTGAGAATAAACGATTTTTATTTATTTATTTATTTTTATTTAAGTCATAGAATAATAAGGAAAGTACAAAAAACTACTGAATTTTTGGTCGCCCGGGTGTGAATCGAGTGCGCGTTTTGTTCCCTCAAGGTTGTTGGCGACTGTCGTAGTCTTAATAATAAAAATGGCAGGTATGTGCATCAAGCCCAGGACCGGTCGTTGTGGCGACGTTTGGGAAGGTCAATGTCCATCAGGGATGTCTTAAGGCTAAAATGATAAAGATGAAGTGGATGATTTGGATCGTCGAAATTACAAGAGACAACTACCAAATATTGTCTACCCTCCTTAGTATTTTCTTGCCGCATTTACACATTCGTGCGAATCGCGAGGCGAATGGTGAGGCGAATAACGAACACGCATATGTAAACAGTACGCTCGCGTTCGCTTCGTGCCTCGTCTCGCGATTCGAGCGCCCCATAGAAATATTAAATACACTCTTGTTTATATATCTATGGAGCGCCCGCGTTAGGAGCGGTTTTACGGACGCGAATCAAAGGGCACGAATGGCGAACACGAAGTTACTGTTCACACATTCGCCTGTATCCAGTTGACAGCTAGCGCCCAATTCATTAATGACCTGTTTAATTTTTTTTTTCTCCATCGTCTGCGTCGATGGTTCTTTTTTACGCAGGATATCTATATAATTTTATAAACTCATTAGATGTAGCATGCATGCTGCAATTATTTTCACGTCCTCCATGTTCGTGTGCGAATGTCAAAATAATTCACTCCGCGAATGTGTGAACAGTTATAGTTCGCGACGGCACTCGTATACGAATGTTTCGTCGAATGTTCGTCGAGTGACGAGGCGAATGGCGAATACGATTGTGTAAATGCGGTATAACAAAAAGAAATCGTACACAAAAACTATCTAGACTCCGACATCCTCTAGTCATTGACAGTTTAACATAGGACCCTCGCGAAGATTTATCTATCCTGTTTGTCAGTTTCCAATTCACTATCAAGCGAGTTACTGACCCCCAAACGAATTTTTGCACTCGGGTCATGTGCTTTTGTACCAAAATGGACATGGTGGTACCTTTTAATAACGACCCTGAATGACTTAAAGGACCTCTGTACGCTCAAAGGTACCTTGAGGCTGGTAACTGAGTGAGTGACTTTCAGAAGCATTATAATATAACCTTCACACGTACAATATGTCAAGTTTTGAAAGGGTGCATTAGTACCGTATGACATGAGTCATGCGATAATGACGCATTAACCACAAGCCCATTTTATACAAATTCTCTGTATTCACGTTATTTTTGCTAGATATAAGAATATGGTCACTAAAACCGCATGATTTTCGATTTCCCTGAGAAAATGACGTATTGTTCGGTATGGGGAGAATGGAGTTACCTACATGTATTAAATTATTAATAAACTAGCTGTTGCCCGCGTCTTCGTCTGCGTCAAACTCGTAAATTTATTGTTTTTTATTATTCCCACAGGAACTGCTCTCGTAAAAAATATTTTAATTTTTTTATTTTTCCGTGATAAAAAGTGGCCTATAACATCATCTACCTGCTAGAGAAAGTCCCGTCAAAATCGGTCCAGTCATTTTGGCGATTACCGACAAACAGACAGACAGGCAAAAATTTAAAAAATTGCGTATTTGTTATTAGTACCGTTATACTTTCACATGCATTCAATAAAACGTTGTTATTTTGATATTACATACAGACACTTCCATTTTATTTATTTGTGTAGAAACGACACAGTACGTTACAACGTATAAACATTAATAGCTCTTTAAATGCGAAAGGTGAAGAAATACAAAACCACATTTAATAAGCAGATACCATACCATTACATATTAAGTTGGAAGACAGAAATAAAAAATCAATAACACATAAGCATTCAAACTGAAATTGCCTCTTATAAATTATGGCATAATCAGAACAGATGACAGATGGATTAGTAATTACAGAATGATCTAAGCAGTACACAGTGAATATTTAAGTATGGTTCAAATAAGGTGGTGATTTAATCGATTTATATTTTGGGCCACGAAGAATCTGTTCAAGTTCAAGAAAATCTAATGAAATCTAACCTGTATTATAGAGTAGGTACTTAGTGTGTGTTTATGTTATGATGGGATTTTCATACGCATGGGGATATAAAATAATAAAAATAAATAATAAAAATAATAATAACAGCCGCACGGGTCGATCTTCAAGGTTAAGCAACGCTTGACGAGGTCGGTCCGTGGATGGGTGACCATTTTCAACATACTGAGTTTCCTCCGTGCCTCGGAAAGCACGTTAAGCCGTTGGTCCCGGCTGTCATTTGAAGATCTTTGACAGTCGTTACGGGTAGTCAGAAGCTTGATATCTGACACCAGTCTTGCCAAGGGGTATCGTGTTACCCAGTTACTGGGTTGTGGAGGTCAGATAGGCAGTCGCTCCATGTAAAACACTGGTACTCAGCTGAATCCGGTAAGACTGGAAGCCGACCCCAACAATAATTGGGAAAAAGGCTAGGAGATGATGATGGGGATATAAAATTAAATAAAGAAATAAATTTGGCGCAGGCTCCAGCCAGACTATATTACAGCACCGCCGACATAAGATTTTTTACCCGACTACGACGTCGCAAAGTATTTGTTGATCTGCATGTAAGAATGTATGTATGCATTTATAAAGAAAAGAGAGAAAGAAAACGCATCATCATTATTATGCTCATTTGTTCGCTCAGGCTCTGCAAAACCCCAAAATACTGTAAATTAAAAATTTGTTCTAATACTAAAACCCGACTACTGACAAATTACGCTCTAAAAAGTATGAAACAAGCATAACAAGATAATATTCTCATCTGAAATATTCATAGTGGTGTTCAGAGGATAACCGTGTTCGTATGCCACTTTGCAGAATGTATTGTTTTGTTACGGTAGGTGGCATACGACCACGATTATCCTCTGAACACCACTATGAATATGTGTTTTTTAGGGTTCCGTACCCAAAGGGTAAAAACGGGACCCTATTACTAAGACTTCGCGATCCGTCTGTCTGTCCGTCTGTCACCAGGCTGTATCTCATGAACCGTGATAGCTAGACAGTTGAAATTTTCACAGATGATGTATTTCTGTTGCCGCTATAACAACAAATACTAAAAACAGTATAAAATAAATATTTAAGGGGGGCTCCCATACAACAAACGTGATTTTTTGGCCGTTTTTTGCTCAATATTAATAACGACAACAGGTAGACGCTTGAAATATTCACAGAATATTTAGTTATATATTCACTTCAAAAAATAATAATTATTAAATTAAAATAAATAAATTAAGGGGGCTCCCATACAACAAACGTGATTTTTTGCAGTGTTTTGCGATAATGGTACGGAACCCTTCGTGTGCGAGTCCGACTCGCACTTGGCCGGTTTTTTTACGATTGGCTCTGAGCCGAGCGCTTTTTTTTTTTTTTTTTTATAATCTGTAGGCTCGCGTTTGACCACTATCTCGCCTGATGTTAAGCGATGATGCGGTCTACGGTGAAGCACGCTTACCTAGAAGAAACCTATTCACTCTTGACTTAAAGACCCCAAGGTTGTAGCTATCAGGGAACAAAGACTCTGGAAGGGAGTTCCACTCCTTAGCTGTGCGTACAATGAAAGTATTAGCAAAACGCTTTGCGCGTATGGGAGGGATGTCCACCATGTACCGATGGCGCATGGCCGTACGTCTTGTAGTCCGATGATGGAAAGGGCTAGGTGGAATCAAATTGTGCAGTTCCGTCGCTTTCTTTAGCTATTTAAGTACCATACCCAACAAAATATAACATCACGCCTGTTTTCCCCAAAGAGTAAGGCAGAGGTTACCTTTAAAAATTATCATAAAATCTTTATGGCTTCAAGGCTTTAGGTCAGTTTGGCCACAGATAATATAATACTAGCATAAAGATGCCTCATCCCATACAAAGAAACCGTGCCGAAGTAACTAGCGTTTTTCATCTGATTATACCGATTATTTTTTGTAAATCGATCGCGTTCGGTTCAGTTCCACGGCGATAGATAGATCACCATCTGTATCTGTGGAACGGAACGGAACCGAACGCGATCAATGTACAAAACATAATTAGAATTATCAGTAGAGAACGTCGGCACGTTTTTTGTTTTTTATCTTTTATTGGTTTGCGCTTGACCACTATCTCACCTGATGGTAAGCGATGATGTGGTCGACGATGGAGCACGCTTGCCTAGAAGTAGCCTATTCACTCTTGACTTAAAGACCCCTAGATTGTAGCTATCGGGAAACACAGACTCGGCAAGCAGGGAATTCCACTCCTTAGCTGTACGCATAATAAAAGTATTCTCGAAACGTTTATTGCGTATGGGTGGAATTTATTTATTTATTATTTATTATTATATGCTTTATTGTACACCTTAAAATACAATTATAAAAAGAAACTTAAAATTAATACACATACAATGGGCGGCCTTATCGCATTCCGCGATCTCTTCCAGGCAACCTGGTATGGACAGTAATTGTCCACCATATACCGATGGCGCATCGCCGTACGTCTGGTAGTCCGATGATGAAACGGGCTGGGCGAAATTAGATCATGCAATTCCATCGCACACTCCCCGAAATCTAACCGATAAAAAACCGACAAGCTGGCAACTCGGCGACGATGTTCAAGGCCCGGGGACCACGTGTAGTTCAAAAAAAGGGGTACACTCCTACGGACCTCGGCCCCCATTTCGGTTTCGGTTTCTTTATATGGAATGAAACACCACTGGTTTGGTCAGGTGAAGCTAGAGACAAACGAAGGACCAGTTTTATACAAAGTTTGTATAGGAGAGAGCGAGCAAGTACTGTTATTGACGATGTGGTTAAACTTAACGGTGTCACTTTGAATGTGTGGCGATAACTTAACTCGTTCTTTGTTGTGTATTGAGTGCCCGCTGCCGCCGATGACGAGGAGGCTCACAATGAATCAGCTTTGATAGAATTCAACCGCGATAGGAGTGGAATTCCAATGGCTGACCATTGGATATGCTTTTTTTTTTTTTTTTTTTCTATTATGTGCTCGCACTTGACCACTATCTCACCTGATGGCTTTTAAGTATGACACGGTGATAATCTGTATTTAAAATCAATCTAGTTTTTTAGGGTTCCGTACCCAAAGAATGAAAACGGGATCCTATTACTAAGACGCCGCGGTCCGTCTATCTGTCTGTCACCAGGCTGTATCTCATGAATCGTGATAGCTAGACAGATGAAATTTTCACAGATCCATGATTCATCATCATCATCATATCAGCCGAAAGACGTCCACTGCTGGACATAGGCCTCCCGCAAGCGTCGCCACATTGACCGGTCCCGTGCGTGCGATCCATGATTACATAAAGCTTTTTTTTTATTGACCCCTACATTCACCTGATGGCAAGCAATATGATATCGTCAAAGATGGAGTATTACACTTGCTTTAGTAGTAGAGTTACATTGAGAAAAATCATTCTAAGGCTAAATTCAAAAATGAATACCTAGGTCACTTCTAAAGCAAGTGTACTCCAATGGATGTCAAGGCTGGGAACCAGCGCCGGCCCTGGGGTAGAGCGAGAGGGGCGGTCGCTCTAGGCAGATGGCAAGGGGCGCGAAGTGCAAAAAACAATTTCCATTACAAAATAAAATTTTGATGGCGCCATTTGAGGGCGGGGAGCAGTGTTGTCAGTTCAGATCTTTAGTGTTGGTAGTTTTATGAAACACATCACATCATCAGCCTATTAATGTTCCCACTGCTGGGACACAGGCCTCCTCTCTGTGAGAGGGAATGGGCCGTAATCCACTACGCGGGCCCAGTGCGGGTTGGTGGATGTCACATGTCTTCGAATTTTTGGTTCTAGGACACGCCGTTTCCTCACGATGTTTTCCTTCACCGTTTTGAGAGCAGTGGTGATGAAATAATTAACACAAAGTAAAGCGCCTGCATGGGCTCGAACCCACGACCTACAACTTGTAAATCGGGGCCGATACCACTGGGCCACCACTGCTCAAAGATTATTATTTGATTTTTATTTTGATTTATTATTTTATGAAAGTTTGGGAATTATTATTAATTTAACATAAAACCCAAATCAAAATTACGTGAAATAAAACCGTCAACCAAAGGGCACTGAAAGACAATCTCGTTCTACCCTGATCAAGGTCTAGGGCCTTCGCTGCTGCGGACCCCAGGTAGCAAAAATTTCACTCCTTAGTTTCGACATAACCAACTAGAAAGTTGATGTACAAAATAGTTATACATCAGCGAAAAAGTTGATGAACTCTATTTATTATATCTTTAACAATCCCATCCATTCATAAGCCTTACTAATACAAGGTCAAGTACGCAATCAAGCACTTGTCGGTAGAATCTGTCACTGCAACAAGTGACAAACTATGGGCTTGGAATACCAGTGTTATCAATACCAATATAGAAGAAATTTTAAAGCCTTGATTCTTAAATATAATTTTTTTTTAAAGAAACCGGCCAGGTGCGAGTCGGACTCGCGCACGAAGGGTTCCGTACTTGGTAAATTGCGGTTTACGATTTATGGCGTATTAAAAAAAACTACTTACTAGATCTCGTTCAAACCAATTTTCGGTGGAAGTTTACATGGTAATGTCATATATTTTTCATATTTTTTTTTAGTTTTGATATTTTCTTATTTTAGAAGTTACAGGAGGGGGGGCACATTGTACCACTTTGGAAGTGTCTTTCGCGCAAACTATTCAGTTTAGAAAAAAATATATTTGAAACCTCAATATCATTTTTGAAGACCTATCCATTGATGTGTTGATGTTGTATTTATTTTGTATTTATTTGTTTTTATTTATCTGTGTGATTTTGTATTTATTATTGATTTATTGTCTGATATGGGTTTAAGACCTGAAATAAATGATTTTCTTTTTTTTAATTTATAGATACCCCACAAGTATGGGTTCGACGAAAAAAAAATTTCGAATTTCAGTTCTAAGTATGGTTCCCCATATATACTTAGAACTGAAACTCATTTTTTTTTTTCTACTTTTTGTCACACTACTTTCAACAGCATAGTTCTTATAGTTTTGGAAAAAAGTGGCTGTGACATACGGACGGACAGACAGACAGACATGACGTATAGATAAAGATTCCGTTTTTTGCCATTTGGCTACGGAACCCTAAAAACAACTGGTAAGCTGATGAAAAAAGAAACAGTTAATCACCAGTAAATACATACTGTCGAAAAACATTACCCTGTTTCTGGGACAGTCGGGTAAAAAGGGTCACGAATTTTATAATAAATCAATCAATGCAGCCTTACACAAGGTCACTAGGTACAGTTAATAAAGCACTTGTCGGTGAATCTGTCACTGTGATCACCGGCGCGCGCGCACTGTGCCAGTTAACGGTCGGTGGCCCCATCGGGACTAACACCGGTTCTTTTGAAAGTGAAGTTGGAACTGGAACCATATAAGTGTGGTGGTCAAGAATGCCGTGTGTGTAGTTCTGAAATTTTGATTTTTTGTTCGGTATATTTAATTCTCTTGAACAAACTATGTGTAATTGAGAAGAAGGTAAGAAATACAAGAGATTACTATTCGATGATAGACATAAAATACATAGTAAAGAAATGGTCTTAATTAACCCACTTGTTTATCGAGTAGTTTGTACCGTACCTTTCCCAAGCATTTTTTAAAACTACTGGCGTATAAAGTGGGCTACTAGCAGCTTCTACCTGAGGACTACATTATTTTATGTTTTGCACACCTTCATTGATCAAATTACACTAAAGAAATCTTTTGTCCGAAAAAGGGTCTTTATGACCTTCTGTTACTCTTATAGCTAAGGGTGCAATAGGGGACATCGACACTGAGACAGGTTAAGAGCTATGAGATTATTTTGATCAAGGAAAAATATCAAAAATCACATCCGGCCAGACATCGCAGATTCTCCTACGAGAGGATTAGTACAAAAAGCTCTTTGTAACTTACTTCAATAATAATGAAACTATTTGTGACCAACCTAGACTGATATCATTAGGGAATAACAATAACATTAATATAAAATACATCATCTGTGAAAAATTCGACTGTCTATTTATCACGGTTCATGAGATACAGCCTGGCGACAGACGGACAGACAGACACACAGACGGATCGTGGAGTCTTAGTAATAGGGCCCCGTTTTTACCCTTTGGGTACGGAACCCTAAAAAACCAAACAGGAAAAATCAGACAAAAACAAAACCAATAGGGAAAGAAACGAGATCTTAGTTTCCAGAACTTCGTTTACGATACCAATGGCTGGAATGCGAAAAGCGCTTCCCTATATGAAATAACAAACCTTTTCCCCGCAGCTTTACTCACGTGGCCCACCCTTTAGGACCGTTTTTCGAGATAAAAAATACCCTAAATCAGTCAACGATATTTTTACTCAAGAATTTTCGGAATCGGCTCTGCCGGAGATTACCTCCTACATCAATCTCACAAACTTTAAATATTCGTATAGTTAGTTTATATGAATACAAGAGAGAGAAAGATAAACATTTATTTGATGACAGACGACCACAATACTGGCGATCGAAAATAGCAAAACACTGAAACACAGTACTGCATAATCAATGAAACAAACATCCGCGGAGCAACAGCCTTGAACTTGGAACCGTCTTTAGGCAATGCAACAAAAATAGAGAGTTATTTTAAAACACTGAATTAGACCAGTCTTGGCACTGAGCGTTCCATGACGACACAGCCAGACGCGATACACGCAATAATCGAGATTATACGGTGTACAATGGTGTTGGATCTAGATAAAAGGTAATGTTTAGTCTGCTACTCCGGAATACATTATAACGCCACTAACTATGAATCTCTGTTGTTCATCCGTCTATGTTAGAAGCTAGAAAATATTGTTATAGTAACACATATTACGACTAGAACGTATTGTAAGGTAACGGTGCTATTGACTGTTGATGGAATCTCGTTGTCATTTGTTATACTCTTGCTTGTAACTACTATATTTTGTTTTGTTTGCTTCTATAATGTCTTCCTCATCTTTTCATTCTTCACTATCAGTCGATGCATAAGTTTTCATTTTATTTCTGGCCATATCGTCGTTCACACAATATTCATCAACAGATAATTACATTAAAAAAAAAATACGAGAATCTTCAAGACGCGGTATGCGTAATAATTTAGATTACATGGTTTACAGTGGTGTTTGATCTAGATACAGGTAATGTTTAGTCTGCTGGGGCAAGGCCGGAAACGGCATACATTATAATGTCATCGACTATGAATCTCAGTTCGTCTGTCTGTCTACTAAGAACTATAACATACATATTATTGTAAAGTAACGGTGCTATTGACTGCTGAGAGAATCTCGTCGTCATGCTCTTGCTTTTAACTCCTATATTTTGTTTTTGTTGGTTCTATCATCTCTGCCTCATATTTTCATGCATCTCTATCAGTCACTACATCAGTATGCATTAAATTTTTACCCATATCGTCATTCACACAATATTCATCCACAGTATCTTTGGTATGACGAAAAACAAAAATTTTGATGAAAATCTAGAATCAAGACGCGATACACGTAATAACCAAGATTATACTATGTACAATGGTGTTAAATCTAGATAAAGGTAATGTTTAGTGTGCTGATGGTTCGCCGGAATACATTATAATGCCTTCGACTATGAATCTCTGTTCGTCTGTCTGTGTTTGAAAGTAATAAAATACACATACTACGAGTAGAACTTATTGTAAACTAACGGTGCTATTGACAGTTGACAATTTATACCTCTTAAACATCTCTATCGGCCGCTATCTTAATATTCATTTCTTTTATAGTCACAACATCGTTCACACAATATTCATTCACACTTTCTTCGGTATGATGCATAAAAAATATTGTTGACGAAAATCTTCAAATGAATGGATGGTGTGGCATTAAATGAGTCAAAACCAAACTGCTCTTGGTATAAGTGACATAAATACAATATTCACAAAGATTCTAAGAACTCAAAGACCCAGTCATTGCGGAATGTTAAATAGCTTCAATAGAACAGTAGAACCAATACTCTTTGGAGTGCAAATACGAATATTGATGAGCACGTTTTGCATAACTATTTCAGACTAAAGATACATTATAGGCCTATTAATGAAATATTTTTGGCTGGTAATATGATTTATGATAGCTCTATTTGTTTGTGAGTTCTTTTTGATTTCTGCATTTTGAACCACCAGATTAGATTTCTTCTCACCACGCTTGATACCGACTTGATTGACAATTGAAGTCTTCCATTTTACGTATTGTAAAAGCTACCGGAAATCTAAGACCATATAGGAAAATATCACAATCTTAACCCTGCCCTGCCTGCATCTTATCTTGCCCTTACCGCATGTTACTTGTAGTCGGTGCAACGCGAATTCTATCACTCAGACCCTTTTCTTTCATATCTTTTTTAGGGTTCCGTACCCAAAGGGTAAAAACGGGATCCTATTACTAAGACTCCGCGGTCCGTCTGTCTGTCTGTCACCAGGCTGTATCTCATGAACGGTGATAGCTAGACCGTTGAAATTTTTACAGATGATGTATTTCTGTTGCCGCTATAACAACACATACTAAAAACAGAATGAAATAAATATTTAAGTGGGGCTCCCATACAACAAACGTGATATTTTTGCAGTTTTTTGAGATAATGTACTGTCTAGCTATCACAGTTCATGAGATACAGCCTGGTGACAGACGGACAGACAGACAGACAGACGGATCGCGGAGTCTTAGTAATAGGGTCCCGTTTTTACCCTTTGGGTACGGAACCCTAAAAAAACAGGAAGAGGAAGATTCCAGTGACTAATGGATCTTTTCACATGGAAGTCTTAGATTCAGATTTTGATTATAGTAGTGAGTAAACCAAAATTATTATAGAATACTGTTGTTTTCTTTTTATTCAGATTGATAGATACATAATTTATCTAAAGTATTACCTACGTAAAGAACCTATAGTATTTTTATTCAGACGAAGTAAAATTAATAATTCTAAAGTATCAAATTAGGTTATTTCATACTAGATTTGGGGTTGCTATGCTGATATTTTTTAAATTTGCCGCGCTTTTTCAGTCTCTACTTTCGTTTGCCAGACTCTAACGTCCTATTTGCACAAAAGAGAACAATTTACCGATCAATATAAAGTCTAGACATGATAGAATTCTAGCGAAACGGCATCAAAACAACAAAGAGGAGGAAATTATACGTGTGATAGAATAGAAAACCTCATTAGTTTCCGAATGACTCATGTTCAATATACATTGCAAAACGGTGATAGGGCTAAATCAGAGGATATTGTGTTTTTCGAGCAAATTCAGTGTATTTGGAGGTGTAATAAATCAAGGAATTTATCTTTTGGAAAATTGGCAAATCTTGTCTAATGGAAAAACCGGCCAAGTGCGAGTCAGACCCGCGCACGAAGGGTTCCGTACCATTATCGTAAAAAAACGGCAAAAAAATCACGTTTGTTGTATGGGAGCCCAACTTTAATATTTATTTTATCCTGATTTTAGTATTTGTTGTTATAGCGGCAATAGAAATACATCATCTGTGAAAATTTCTACTGCCTAGCTTTCACGGTTCATGAGGTACAGCCTGGTGACAGACAGACAGACAGACGGACCGCGGAGTCTTAGTAATAGGGTACCGTTTTTACCCTTTGGGTACGGAACCCTAATAATGGTACCTATTGTACAAAATTTATTATCTCTCTTTCTCTTTTCTTTTATTCGTTCTAGACAAAGTATACACCTCCAAACTATTTTCTTTATCACTCTCGACATGCTCTCGAGTCTCGACCGATAAAATAGCGACATGTTTAACCACTTTTCTTTCAAGGGTGAATACAGCCATTAACATTATCGATATGAAATTACATTATAATGTCTACTGCCAAGGTGGAATATCTGACGTGGAAAAAAACTTGTCTTCTCTAATATAGTAGAATGCAAAATATATAGCGTGAGCAGTGTTGGAATTAGGGCATGCAGTTTCGTTCATTTTCAATTTCGAAATTAGCTTATTGGAATCCTCAGTTTCGAAATTTCGTAACTGAGGAGCCAAATATAATGGAAAATCAGAATAATTAAACTAAACTCAAAATGCAAAATTTGTAGTCTGGAGAGGTGACTAAGTGCAATTTATATTTAAGCAAAGTGATTTTTCTTTTTCTCAAGTCTTCTACTACAAATACTCCACTGCTGGGGACACCTTCGACTATACCAACCAGCTTTCCGAGCTGGGTTTAAAGATAGTTGCAGCTAGCGAAAAGCATAAAAAATCGAAATAATTATTTCTATTTTTATGCACAAGTTCAGGCGAAGGTTTCCCCCGATAACAAATTAAAAACCGGCCAAGTGCGTGTCGGGCCACGCGCAGTAATAGGGTTCCGAAGTTGCATAATAAAGCGGACTAAAAAGAGGGTTTTGTTGTTATTACATGAACATTAGAACGGTTTCAGCGGCTCACGAAGTCTAATTAAGGGCCCACAAAGGATGATGTTTTTTTAAATCTATATTCTCGCGTTTGACCACTATCTCGCCTGATGGTAAGCGATGATGTGGTCTACGGTGAAGCACACTTGCCTAGATGTAATCTATTCACTCTTGCCTTAAACTAAATAAGGACTAACTGGTAACTGAAGGAGTTATAAAATCCAACTTCGCAACTGAAGTTAGAAAAATATTATCTATTTGAGTACCAATTCGCACCCGCGGAATTGCGAAAGGAGCCGATACGAGCGCGCGTTAGAGCCACGGGGAATAGTATAGTTCGTTCCTGGATCCTTGCGTGCACGCTCCTTGTTTATTTCTCTTTCGGAATTAGAAAAAAATCGTATGTCACCTCTAATCTCCTCTAATACCGCGGATTAGAGGTGAATCCTCTAATCTGCGGTATTCACTATTTCATTCTTGAAAGTTTGACGCTACTCAATTAATGATGAAGTCGGGTAGAATATTGACTTTATAGAAGGATATCGACAAAAGAAAATAAGTAATTTGCTTGGAAATCGAATCTAATTTGACTTTACTTTTACGTTTTAATTACAAACCGTCGAAAATACATCTGCACTAACACAAAATAGACTCCACCGCACGCATGCGCCGTATGGACTACGTTCTGGTACTACCAACGACTCCGGCCACTCAAATGCGTTATTCAAGCTTAAACATTATTAATCTAGGAATCATTATTATTGAGAATGTTATGATTTTATTTTTGTATATTTTTACATGGTTCATAAGCATATATTTACTATCTATTTTACATAGCTAACAACGTTATTTAAGTATTTTTTCAAAGGCATTTGTACAAAAATTTTACTGTGCCAAGTACATTTTATAAGTTGGTCGACTATTACTCGTAAACTTGTAAAGCCTGTTATGATTTTATTTTTGTATATTTTTACATGGTTCATAAGCATATATTTACTCTATTTTACACAGCTATAAACTTTATTTAAGTAATTTTTCAATGGCATTTGTACAAAATTTTTACTGTTTCAAGTACATTTTATAAGTTGGTCGACTATTACTCGTAAACTTGTAAAGCCTTGTTATCCGTGATAATTTTCCTTTTAATTTCGTTATATTTACTACTGCCCTGAATTTTTTCACATAGCCAAGAGCAACCATTTCGCTGGCAGGGGGGGGGGACACTTGACTCTAACATAAATTTGCAACTTAAAGCTTAATTTCACGCAAACGAATCTCTGAATTGAAAATTGGTTTTAACAAACCCATAATATTTTTGAATGGCCTATCCAACGATACCCCACACCATGGGATAGATGAGAAAAAAAAAATACATCCCCACTTTACGTCTATGGGAGGTAACCGAAAAAAAAATTTTTTTCATGATTTTATGTTACCACTTTGTCAGAATTATTAATATGTTTATACATGCCCAATTATAGCTTTCTAGTACTTAGATTCTCTGAGCTAAGCTGCGGACGGACAGACGGACAGAGCGAAACTATAAGGGTTCCTTGTTGACTTCGGAACCCTAAAAATGGGCATTCCCAGCAAACGATTGTAGACCTTGTCAAAGTATTCACTGGTCACCATTATAATAAAGTTCGGTTATTCTATATGGCCGAGCTTCCTTCACTCTTCTTTATTTATTTGATTAGGTTTTGTTTTATTGTCATGTTAGCACACTTGGTCACAAGGTGGCCCAACGCAACAGTCTTATTGGCTTTAGATTCCTATTCAGACTCATTTTCAGATGATCCTCTTTTGGTTTCAATAATAAATTACATAATTGTATAAAAAATAACATATTATTTAAATTAAATCCAGTTTCGAAATTTCGAAATTAGGGGTGTGAATTTCGAAATTAATAAACATGCAAATATGGTCCGAAATTTCGAATCTATGAAATTTTGAAATGCATGCCCTAGTTGGAATCAAAACACTGGTCCTATAGGGGGTTTGTTGGTCCAGTAACTTGAACAGCAGACGGACCAAGAGGTAGTAGGATCTAGGCTGATTAATTTATTTTAGCGTTAGCGCGATACCCAGGAAATATTTCATAACGTCTCCGTGTTCTATGTTGATTGATAACGAATGCCCATAAAGAGGCGAATAACCTATGATAAAACCTTAATGCAAATAATCAAAACCACCGTATCGCTCTTGAATTTCCAATATGGGAGCCCTTGGGAGAACTTTGTTTGTTTAGTTCTCTAAGGGCATGCATTTCGAAATTTCATAGTTTCGAAATTTAAAAAAAAAAGTACTTTGTTTTAATATAAATTGCACTTAGGCACCTCTCTAGACTACAAATTCTGCGTTTTGAGTTTAGTTCAAGTATTTTTTGATTTTCCACAGTTTCGAAATTTCGAAACTGAGAAGTCCAATTTCGTAAGTTAATTTCGAAATTGGAAATGTACGGAACTGCACGCCCTATTCTCTACTGATTGAATCAATTAAAAGTTTACCAGAAAAGATAAATTCACAGATAGTAAATCGGTAACAAGTATATTCAGTCATGCAGGTATTGTATCAAAGGGATTTAATATTGAGAAAATCAGAATGATATAAAAGAGAAGGAAGTCAATGATAGCGTGACGTTGACAGGACGGTATGTAAGAAGAAAACGTGTTGCGCCAACTTCAAGTAAGATGGTACTTCATGGGACAAGGGCCAGAAGATGATGCATATTGAGCAAAATTAAGTATAATGAAACCAGGGGAAACCAAGGACCCCCCCGGTGGGTTCCCGCATTGTCGAGGCGGGGGGGCTCAGTAACCGTGGCTTGGTCACCCACGGTGAAGCGAAGAGGAACCCCAGGAGGGGCCGCTCGTCAGGGCTTTTGCCGATAAGCCGACGACGTAGCGGCCAACATGTAGGTTGCGGTGCTGCCTGGGCAACATCGCAACTGAGGCGGGCCGTGATGTCGTATGGGGTCTCCCAAACCCATACGATATCACGGCTGAGGGTTGGAGGCCGCGGCGGGAGAGGAGTGCCGGTATTGCGGTGCGCCGCTCTCCCTACCTTCCGCGGCCTGGACGGGGTCGCCACCGTCTGATGGCGGACGCGGTGGGGCCGCAGGGGAAGAGGAGTGTCGGTATAGCGTTGGCCGCTCTCCCTATCCCCTGCGGCCGAAACATGGTAGGTAGCGGGGCCATTGACCTTGACCCGTCACAAGGGGACCAAGGGTGCCATACACGGGGTCGTCTGGCACCCATGTACTGGTTTGGTCCCTGGGGTGGTCACGGCGCACAGTGTGTTCTGGTGCACCGGTGATGGGGGGTAATCCCCAGAGGAGGGTCCGGTGACGGACAGCCGCGGCGGGTTCGCGGTGAGTGCTAACGCGTACCCGGGTTCCCGCCATAAGCGGCACAGGAGGACACCGTGGAGTTTTAGTGGGTTAGAGTCTCTAAAATATTGACAGACTGATTGAAGATAGCATTGAACAGAAAAAGGAGAGACAATGTCAATTTCGCCTATGAAACGACCTATCACAGTGGAATTCGGTTATGTTAGAATACGTAATTAGTAAAATAATTCGTTAAGCTTTAAATTCCTTCGAAAAATATTTTTAAAACGCTTGTTAGAAAGTGCTACAACATTTTGTGAATTCTAAAAGCCAGTGTATAAGCTCGCATTTGCATTGACGTAGCACATCTGGGCAAAATTAAGAAAATAAATCGCCCAATGTATACGGAATGCATATTGACGAGGGGTTAATTTTATACAGATCCCAGATAATGGTCAGATTGGATTGGTTAGTATTGTTTGGTATTGTGAAATCCGTGTTTTTAAAGTCTGGAGGCCAAATATCGGATAAAATACACAGATTACTAAAAATAATCCCAGATTTTTGGTAGAATTTATTTAAACTAGTACACACTCCGGGTGTAGGTATTGTTTGGTATAACGTGGTTAAAGTCTGGTTTTCAGAAGAATAATCGGCAAAATATGTAAACGCGCCAAGAAAGATCCTAAATGACTGGTAGAAAAACGAATACGTATTTGGAAGTGGAAAATACTAAATTTTTGATCCTCGTAGCCATTGCCAGACCATAGGTCTTTGGATTTTTTGTTTATTTTTATTTCTGAGCTATAAGATATGATGTAAAGCAGAGATCGCCATGGAATTGAAGAGCTACTCGTAGAATTAGAGATCACAAACTTGAGCGAAAAGAAGCTCGGAATAAGTTTCGTTTCCATTCCTTTTGCGTCCGAATTTGTAGGAGTTAACAACAATAGTTATACTAGCTAACTGGGTTTTAGTTTAACGCTTAAGTAAATAAAAATCTTACCGTTTTATAAATTTCAAAACTGGTAAACTGCGTGGCCGCGTACGGGAATATCCTGACCATCTGAGCTCCATTGCCCTTATACAGGGCTATTAGAGACTCATTCTTGACTATGGCGGCCAGCCCACCGATGACTCCATGGTTCTTGTAGTGTGATGACTGTGCTTGGAGCAGGATCTTCATTCGGTCTAGTGGAGCCACTGTGGTCTTGGCACACATGCCAGCCACACCTAGAATTGAGAAAATGGTACATTCATATATAATCTTAGTTACAAAAATAAATCCGAAAATTTGGATGGGTGGATGTTTATTCAATCACACCTGAATGGCTGAACGTATCTGGATTAATTTTGGCACAGAGATGGATTTTAGTCTGGAATAGCACATAGGCTCCTTTTTTTTACCGCGAACCGAGACGCGGGCAACAGCTTGTTGCGAATAACGTTGGGTTGGAAGTTAGCAGGGTAGGAAGTGAAAACTAAATTTTTAGTAAAGTTGAGGGCGATGGTTTTTATCGAGGATATTAGCTTTATTCGACACATTTTTTGTTTAGTCACCAGAATTTGACTTGTATTACAAAGTTACTCAATACATTTATTGCTTCCACATGTGAACTGAGATGGTAGGTTACAAATTTAGACCATTGTGGACCCTGTCGGGCACTGCAAAAGTAGGAGAGAGGAAGAGGGCTTTTTATTTATTTAGTAGATTGCAGTTAACGATTTTATGTAACTATGTAATCTCTTTATTATATATAAAACAAATCGTATGATATTTTTACAATAGACAGTCTTATCGCAATAATTATTATCGTAGCTACCTTGTCTTGGAAGATGACCGTACCGTAGACCAAAATGTGGCATTGGTGGCCAAAGAGGATTTATCCGCTGCGTCTACATGCTTATGTGGCGGTAAACATAAGTATTTCCTCTAGAGATGTTTGTGTAATAACGACAAAGGTATCACATGAAGAAGATGGGCATTGAGCACGCGTTTTCCTGTGTGCTGCAGTTTTCCGAGAATGGCATATCAGATAATATTTTTTCTATACCTAGTCGTCGTCGTGAGACATACCCGCACGTTGCGCTTAAGTTTGTATAAGATATTATTAGGGTATCGTACAAAGTTAAGGTGCAGATTCGTCTGTATGTCTGTGAATATTTTAGTGATATGATGGTAAGTATTCACATTGGAACCGGGCAGTTGGAAACCCTAAAATTGGTTTGTGGTCAGTCACTCTAAAGGGCGGAACAAACAGAAAAGATGTAAGACGAGGAAGCGTCGCAGACGCGGCACCCCTTCAATAAATGTTCATACTAAATGTAAAGAAGCGTCGCAACACAAAATAAACAGAAAAGACAGGGCGCGGACGAGACGCGGTCTTTTTTGTACGCTTCTCGTCTTACGTCCTTTCTGTTTGTCCCGCCCCTAAGTACAAAGAACTTATAAATATATTCAGACTACTCTTGCCAATGTCATTTCAAGTAAGGTCTGCCTGAGTAGCATAAAGATCAGGCTCACAATAAAATACTTTGATATATTTAAGACTTAGTTCTGTCAGTGATTTCCCCCGCTTCAAAGTCAAAAAATATTTTTATTGGGATAAAAAGTGCTCTAAGGTCCAATTTATCTCTAGATCAAAATTCTTGGTTTAACAGTTTAGGCACGAAAAAGTAACAAACAAGCAGATAGCTCTGTCTTTCGCATTTATCCTACTATGAATATTATTAAGTAGGTTTCTACTGATATGATGTGTGTACATACTATATTTTTGAGATAAGGAAAACACTGCCTGGACTGTTTCTTTGGCCTTGACTGATAACAATGCCTGCAAGGAATTGGAGATTGCGATAATACTGCCCAATAGAATAGAATAGACTAGAATATACTTTATTGTGCACCAAAATAAAATACACATAGGTATATTGACAATGTAAATTGTAATTGTAATGTATTGTTGTGTTGTTTTAATTAAAATTTAAAATTTACAATTTGTAGAGTAATTTCAGGTTAATTTGAACATTTTGTGTTTATACAAAGAACACCTAAAAATTACAAAGAACACCTAAAAATAAGTTTGTCCAGTCTGATTATTTATATGATATTGACAAATTCCTTTTATTGGAACTTATTTGACATTGATATTTATTTAATTTCGGCAATGTATTATTATTATAAGTATTAGGATAGTTTTATTCCCTTGGGATGATAAAACACTTTTGACGCGGGCGAAGCCGCGGGCAGAAGCTAGTATTTTAATATGTTGAATATTCTATTTTATAATAATTACTACTTAAGTGAAAGAGTGTACACCTTTAAGGTAGATCGAGAAACGAATTATTTATTATTAAGATCTTATGTAAAATAAACCAAAAATTACACCAATAAATGAATTTTTAAAAATCATTTCTAGAAAATAAATAAAAACTTTTAATGTATTCCACATAAGTGTGTAAATTCTGCATAACTATGGTTTTTGGCAGAATAGTACATTACTGCAGCGGCCAGCAAAATAGGCATTGATGGACGAACGTGTAAATGTAGCCGAGGCACACATACGTAAGTCCATCAATGCCTAGTTGTGGCCAAGGCTTGTATAGTACTTTTCTCAAATAATGCGCGGAAATTAAAACTAAGTATTACCTAGAACTCATTTTGTCAAATACAATTATTACTTTTCAAAATCTATGACGAACAACGAGTAACAATAATTATGCCCGCGTTAAAATGTTCATAGCTTATTTTTTCAATAAACAGCCTTCTATTTGCAAGCCAGTTCGAAATTTAAATAAAACCTTTGATAAGTTACCTCCTTGCTTGCCATGTTCGGAGTAAAAAATCGTTCCATTTTTAAATTACACGACAGATATGAGTTTACTATGTAATTTATTTGGCCGCTAAACACGACAGATATGGATTTTCATATAACTTTTGCCGGCCGCTGCGTGCATGTATTTGGCCAGTACAGCAATGTCGATTTATCTCAAAGAAGGTTGTCAAAATAATGCTCACATTTCCAAGCATGTTTGAGAAATAGTACATTACTGCAGCGGCCAGCAAAATAGGCATTGATGGACGAACGTGTAAATGTGGGCCGAGGCGAAGCCGAGGCACACATACGTAAGTCCATCAATGCCTAGTTGTGGCCAAGGCTTGAATAGTACTTTTCTCAAATAATGCGCGGAAATTAAAACTAAGTATTACCTAGAACTCATTTTGTCAAATACAATTATTACTTTTCAAAATCAATGACGAACAACGAGTAACAATAATTTTGACCGCGTTAAAATGTTTATTTGTTTTTTTTTCAATAAACAGCTTTCTATTTGCAAGCCAGTTCGAAATTTAAACAAAACCTTTGATACGTTACCTCCTTGATTTCCATGTTTCGGAGTAAAAGATCGTTCCATTTTTAAATTACACGACAGATATGAGTTTACTATGGAATTTATTTGGCCGCTAGACACGACAGATATGGATTTTCATACAACTTTTGCCGGCCGCTGCGCGCATGTATTTGGACAGTACAGCAATTTCGATTTATCTCGAAGAAGGTTGACAAAATAATGCTCACATTTCCAAGCATGTTTGAGAAAATACAATACCTACCCATCTGTTATAATCTTATGCACTAAAAAATAATCGGTACCTACATCTTATGCAGTAAAAATACCAAAGTACCTACAATTTATAATTTTATGCACTGAATAATAACCTTCCTTCGGCAGTTGAGTATACCCAGATACCTTCTTATTGCTGTTAAAATAATATTTTTCAGTGTCAAGATTGAATAGCAGATATGGTGAGAACAAAGAAATATTAAGAGATAATACAAGATAGTCGGATATACTAGATAAAATTATAAGAATAGAGTTTAAAAATAGTAGCATTTTTCTGCATTATCATTGATTGATTATACCTACATAGATTTTTGTAACAATGTTTTGAAGACTTGTGCAATGGCATAAATTGTTGCAGGTTAGATGAGAATGCAAAAACGTTTGCCATTGTGAATAATTTAAATTATCAAATTAATTGAGACTTGAGACTTCTTTCTATATTAAATAATAGTACTAGACTCTACCTACAAAAATTAATGTAAATAAAAACATGGTGACGAGAATGCAGTGGTTGCTTTATACAGGGTGGCCAAAAAGTCGTGGATCAAACGCAACTAGGGGTTAGTTGGGGTCATCAGCTGCAAAAAATTGTTCTACGGGGGGTCCTTAAGATCAACCCCTGCAGAGTTTTTAGGGTTCTGTACCCAAAGGGTAAAAACGGGACCCTATTACTAAGACTTCGCGATCCGTCTGTCCGTCTGTCTCCAGGCTGTATCTCATGAACCGTGATAGCTAGACAGTTGAAATTTTCACAGATGATGTATTTCTGTTGCCGCTATAACAACAAATACTAAAAACAGTATACAATAAATATTAAAGGGGGGCTCCCATACAACAAACGTGATATTTTTGACGTTTTTTGCTCGATATTAATAACGGCAACAGATAGACGCTTGAAATATTCACAGAATGTTTAGTTGTATATTTACTTCTAAAAAAAATAATTAATAAATAAAAAATAAAAAAATTAAGGGGGGCTCCCATACAACAAACGTGATTTTTATGCAGTATTTTGCGATAATGGTACGGAACCCTTCGTGTGCGAGTCCAACTCGCACTTGGCCGGTTTTTTATAACCCCTATTAAATGTGCCAAAACTTGTAATACAGGGTCACTTTTCGGAGAGTATTTTTTTTTCACACTGGTGTCCGTAGTAAATAAAAAATTAAGGTTTTTTTTTTTTCGTAAACTTCATATTATCTTCAACACACCCAATAAACAACCATAAATAGCATGTCTAGCAAGGACTCATCAGTACCAATCTAGTGAAAATTATAAAAAGGATACAGAAAGTAGATTAATAATTTCTGCCAGCTTTAATTTATTTTAAGTGTTTTTTTTTTTGTATTTAGTAAGAGTATTTTATGGTAGTAGTAGTGGTAGGGACTCCCTTTTCCGCACTTTAGACTCCAGTTTGGTCCGTTGCGCGTGGGAGCTGTACTGGCTAACATAGCCAGCCTAGCTCCGTCCAAAAGCACATTAGCTTCCTGGGAGCTTCACAGGTTTCACAGAGTGACCTTACTGTTCCGAGGATTTCTACGCGTTGAGATGCCACGGCCTCGCATTCCACTCCAAACAGCCCCTGCAAAGTGGGCTATCCGTGGCGCCTATGTTGAATAAATGTTTGTTAAGAAGGGTGTGGCCCGTTAATGTCCCTATAATTATTTTGAGATTATTTCTACTCAGGCTGAGGCGTTTTTTAGTGAGACGCGGGTGTACTTTTGGCAAAGCCATTTTCGACTGTCTACAGTCTGTTGCCCGTGACCATCTGTTATTGTGTAGTTCTGTTGATCTTTGGCGAATCCACGCACGAAATTGCGAGAAGGGCAAGGGGATAGTGGGTACGGGCCTAGGACTAACATCTCGGAGACCCTTTTCGCAAGTTCGTCTGCGGCATCATTGCCTAGGGATCCTCTATGCCCCCTGATCCACTAGAGGGTGATTCGATTGGATTTCGATATACTCTCCAGGGCGAGGTGGCACTCAAAGATAAGTTTGTTGTTAGTTAGTTTTCTAAAGCTTCGAGCACGGCCAGACTATCAGATAGGAATTTCGCACCGTAGTTCTGGATGCCTAATCGCTTTACGGTTTTTGCGGCTTGTGTTAAGGCGACACATTCACATTGAAATATCGAACTGTGTGCGGTATGTGAATTTGTGAAAGTTAATGTTGATATCAAGGGAGTGTACGCCAGCACCTGAACCGTTATTTGTTTTCGAGCCATCTGTGTAAATTCGTACTTCATTGGCTCCTGACTGATCCCTTCCTGCCTCTATTGTTTGTATGTTATAGTTTTTGTTGAACATAGGTTGTTTTTGAATTCTGTCACACGGGGCAGCTATGAGAGGTTGATACTCAATCGCCCGGTCCAGGATTTTAGCGTGTGGACTGGTGAGGTTTTTGCCCCATAAGCCTAGATGCATTAGCCTGATGGCAGCTAGCGCCGCCTCTTGCTGTATGTACAGGTCCAGGGGAGTTATTTGTAGGGCTAACTCCATGGCTGCTGTTGGGGTGGTTCCCATGCAGCCAGTGTTAGCTGAACCAGCCTGTCGCTGGAAACGTTGGAGTCGGGTGATGGTGGTCGACAGTTCTGTCCTCGTCCACCAAACCAGAGCGCCATAAGCCAACATTGGCCTGATCACCGCTGTGTATAGCCACTGAGTAATCTTTGGAGAGAGCCCCCACAGTTTACTTAACATTTTTTTTACACTGGTAGAGTGCAATTGTGCATTTGTTGAGTTTGTAGTCAAGATGCTTGTTGCAGAGCAATTTGCTATCAAGAATGACACCCAAGTACTTGACCTCTTCTTTAATTCTGTGTTGAAAAGTTTTGGGAGCCTATGTGGTCTAAAACTTCGTTTGATAGTGAACATTATTAGTTCCGTTTTTGAGGGGTTCACCGATACTTCGTGCTTTGTGCACCACTTCTCGATTATTTTGATCTTTCTGTCCCCCAGCCTCTCCAATCTCTTCAAAAAGAACGAGGAGAGGCTTATGGGTCTTAAAGATTTAGGCTGGGTGTAATCACCCTTATACCAGGTATCGAAATAAAGATTATTTTTACTTCGCGCCATTTCAAGGGGATGTATCATGTAGCGGTGGGCCAGACTGGGTCGAAATACCTTAACGGGGTATTCAGCCAGCAGAACGCCGCTCCACCTGAGCAGAGCTGGAAAGATTCCATCCATACCCACTGCCTTGAATGGTAGGAAGGTGTTGATTGCCCACGTTATTTTATCTTAGTCAATGACTTCTAACGCCTCCTCCCAATCCAGGCTACTCGTGGCCCTTTCCCTGTATGTTTCCTAGCTTTGCTGGGTGAGGATCTGGCAGCCCGGGAAGTGCGTCATTAGAAGTAATTTCGCTTGTTTCTGCATCATTTATTGTAAAGGTGTTGTCTGGTTTGTTTTAGGCAGTATTTTATGGTGACAAGTAAACAAATAAAATTGAGTATCTACTCTAATGTCATTTATTAAGTAGTAACTTTTGCCCACGACTTTGTCTGCATAGGATTTGTCCTTCGAATAGCCAATGTTTTTATATTATGCAATAATATTGTAGGTGCGTGAGCTGCCTCTCCTGAGAAATTATTATTTCACCATACAAACGGCCATCCTCTTTTACACCCCCTTAGAGATGATTTCTGAGATAAAAACTATCCTATGTCCTTCACAGGGTCTCAAACTATCTCCATACCAATTTGTGTCTAAATCGGTATGTATATTTTGTGTGCTCTGGCTTGTGTCAAATAAATGTGTTTTCTTTCTTTTCTTTTCTTTCTTACTTTCTATAGCGGTTTGAGCGTGAAAAGTTAAGAGACAGACAGAGTTACTTTGCATTTATAGTACTAGCTGTCGCCAGTGTGGTATTAGTACTTCGCCCAATATCTTTAATAATTATAGCCTATGTATTATTTTGATATTTAAGCTATATTTATGTAAAGTTTTATCAAAATCCGTTCAATAGTTTTTGTGTGAAAGAATAATAAACAAACATCCATCTATGATCCATCCGAACATTTTCACAAACTTTCATGTTTTTAATAGTAGTAGGATTAGTATGGATGCCAATACTTAAAAAACATGGTAAACAAAAAAAAAAAAATTTTGTATTTGAAAAGTACTTAATTTATAGTTTACTTATAAAAATTTTATGTCCAAGTTATGAGGGTACTTAAGAGTTTAAATTTTTGCGAGTATAAAAATTTTAATTAAGTACTTTACAAATGCATTAAAAAGCACTAAATACTCTTAGGTATAGGGTTCAATATATATTCTGACCTCTTTACCTACTTACTGGACTTTCTTTAGTTTGGTATGTTTACTACTTTCAACTCTCAAGGATTATAAAACTGCTAATTGCTTACCTCCAGCCAATAAGTTCTTGAGTATAAAATCAAGATCATTTTTCTGCTCCACGGTTAAAGCCATTTTATATTAATTTCAGTTCACAAAAAAATTATTTACAGAAACAAAATAGGGTAATCACTGCATTCATTGGACCTTCACATTTGTACGTAAATATTCGATAGAAAATCACCAGTTAACACCATGGCACGCTTTAGAAACTGGCCGATTAATTTATTCAAAGTACGCGGACAGTGGACATTTCTTGACGATTGTTCACGCTACATCTGATGCGACTTTCACCGCCGATTATTAGCACACAGAATATCTTTTATACACACATTAGCCGCCTGCCGAGTCAGCGGCCGAGTGAGTGAGCGAGCGGAGCGCCACGCTTCACGAGACGAACGTGACTCCAATTTGAATTCTCAAAATTCGTTCGTATTTATTTTTTGCTTGTCGGCTGAACTTGTCAGGTCGTCAGCTGTTGATACGCTCTTCCAAACTAAAGCAATATTTGTTTTTTTCTTATCTTACAGCTACTATAGAATATATTAGTATGATGTTCCATTCATAAACTTAGATGAAAATATGGAAAAGTGGCAGAAAATCTGGCTTAAGAAATCAACATAATCAACATTATTTTTATTTTCTCAGCAACCTTGAAAAGTGGCAAGCACTATTTCCCCGGGCGTAATGACAAAATTGACAATTGAATTTGTTTGTCAATGTCACAATGACAGTCTATGGTATTCTGCACAGACTACTTAGAGATACTACGTATGTATTCTGCTCGTTTACGAATAGAGCTTTCGAAACATATATAAAGGCGCTTCTGGGCCATTATCAGAACTCATCTTGCAGGGCGTGGATATAAGGCTGTTAATAAAACCGAATACTTTCGAAAATCAACTATTAAAATGCTTTTCTTCAATAATCACAATATCACTCAAATTAACCTTCAGATATTAAAACAATAGTCTCTAGTCTGTAATACTTCACAAATCTTATTAAATAAATCACTTGGATTGAGGCAATCGAAAGCGATTCGTCGCAGACATGGTGCGTCGACGCCCTTTTTCAAAACAATCTATTCTTCAAAAATGGCGCCTCGCTACCATCGACACGACGCTCCGCTAGAGTGGCTTTGACCATGACAGCGACCATGCAGCGACTCTTGCCTATGACTTTTTAATTTCGACGTCGAAGCGCCGTCACGGCCGGACTGACATACGACCGTCCTCGGGCGTTAATATGTTTCTAGAACAAACAATTTTCTAATCACTAGGACATCCGCTCGATCCTGCTAATAACATGACTTTTCTGAATGGATTATCGTCATCGACATCAACGTAATAGTACTCCATCTAGGACCATCATCGCAATGACTTGGGAGTGACTTGACGAGTGCATCCCTTCAACCAATCCATATTGGTCTGACTCGGACGACACCGTCCCTTTGGCCAGTCAACTAACGCAATACATCTGGATCGAGCGAGTGCATCCCTTCAACCGAAACCTTCAGGTACGGCCCGGACGACACTCTCGGCCAGGATAGACAACCTTACATCTGGGATGGACTAGTGAATCCTTCCTCGTTCAGCGAACCCGGATGTCACTACCCACCAGGATCGACTATCTTACATCTGGACTGGACTAGTGAATCCTTCCTCGTTCAGCGAACCCGGATGTCAATACCCACCAGGATCGACTACCTTACATCTGGGCTGGACTAATGAATCCTTCCTCGTTCAGGGAACCCGGATGTCACTATCCACCAGGATCGACAGCTTAAGCAAACACATACACAACAATACATAAACACGTAATGGCATACCTATTATTGCAGGTTATCTTGTTCTGCATAAATTTCTATTTCATTTTGTATATCCCATGTCTCCGGATCAAAGTGTACACTGAGAGTGCCTGAACCGGCTGTGTTTTCCCGAGAGTCGGCGGAAACAGTATTCGAGCTTACGGTCAAAGTATCACAGTCGTTTGAAAACAATGCGTCATCTCGATCATTTGAAGTTACATCTTCTAGCGCCGTCTCGGGCTCATCATAATTCAAAAGGTTAGTCGTGATTTCAAGCAATCCATCATGACCTTGGGGTACTAAGCGCAAATTCTCGTGGGCATACTTGTAAATTCGATGAGAACTACCACCTAAACTTTTTAATTCATACCGATCATTGTCTAGTACCGTAGTTAAGACAAATGGATCCCTAAACTTTCTATCCAATTTGGTTTGACTCTGTTCACTATTTTTAAGGAACACAAATTCTCCTTTTGTAAACGGTTTTATTTCAGCGCGGCCCCGATTAAATCGAACTACCTCGGATTTAGCCGCTTTTTCAATATTAGCTGACGCATCTTCCCGTATAGTATCGAGGTCTAAACGATCTTGTTGACCATTGACATCCAAATTTAGCTTTAGACATACCTAACGATTGTGCGCGAATTCCTAACATAAGTTCTGTGGGTGAGTATTTTGTAACGACAGATTTGGTGCTGTTGAGTGCAAGTTGAATGTTTTCTAGTTCATCGCGCCACGTTTTATTGGGATCGTTTTCAACAATGGTTAACAAGCTTTTGAGAGTACGCATAACCCTCTCAACTTGTCCGTTTGCCCTGCTAGAGCCCGTCGCATTGAAATGAAGTTATATCTTATGGTCTGCACAAAAGTTCTTGAAATCAGAGCTAATATAACAACGACCTTGGTCAGCAATGATTCGTACTAGGCGCTCCAAACAGGCATACTGCTTTTTGTAGAGCACGTATCGCACTCTTGGCGTCGAGAGAAGAAGTATGTTCAAGCAAAACATATTTGGTAAAAGCATCGATTATTACGGAGCAGTATTCTTTTCGATCACTCTTCCCGCTGAGCTTCCCCGTAAAATCTATGTGTATGGTGTGCCATGGCACAGATACTTTTGGGATTGGGTGGAGCTGAATGGGCTGAGCACCCGATTGGCCCTTCGATGCTTTGCAGATAATACACGAATCGATAAACTTACGCACGCATTTTGACATCCCAGGAAACCAGTACTGCTCATAAAGTTTATCTAATGTTTTATCCTTGCCTAAATGTTGTATCTCATTATAGGTGTGGTTAATTAGTGTCCAAATTAAAGACCGTGGAACTACTGGCAACCAAGAAACGGTTTTGTTTCGGTTGATTTTTCTATAAATAATACCTTCCTTAACATCATAGGTGTCAGCTATCGAGTCGGGAAAGCCATTATCATTATGTTTCGCCATAAGATCTTGTATCTCGCTATCACGCTTTTGTTCGACTGAAAGCCAATCTTGATGAAGCTCAATATATTGAACCAGCTTTGCCCGTGAACTCTCAGAAGATGTGCTGGCAGAATCGATATTAGGTAGAGGATTTCGCGAGAAGTAGTCCGCGTGTTCCATTCCGCGTCCTTTACGATAAACAATGTCAAAATCGTACGCTTGTAAGAAAGCCCACCACCGATGCACGCGAGGAGTGAGGTCTTTTTTAGATTTTGAGGCCTTTAGGGAATTGCAGTCCGTAAAAACTATAAACCGTCGACCTTAAAGATAATGCCGGAAGTGTTCGACCGCTCGTACAACTGCTAACGTCTCTAATTCGGACGAGTGATAGCGCGATTCTACTTCCGACGTGCGTCGGCTAAAATACTCCACGACATGCGGTAGATTATTCTTTTTCTGTATGAGAATTGCACCATACCCTTCAGAGCCTTAGTGATGCACCTCTGGTAGACTGATGGAGCATTTCGCAGCCCAAAGGGCATATCAAGGTACTCATATTGCCCCTCAGGTGTAACGAATGCTGTTTTCCCCACAGAATCAGGGTGCATCATGATTTGGTGGCAACCTGATGCCATATCTAAAGTTGAGAAATGGTTAGCCCGGGCAAGCTGATTTATTTGCTCTTCAATACGTGGCAGTGGATAGTGCTCGGGCTGTGTATTAGAATTTAATTCCCGGTAATCCACGCACATTCTGTATGTTTTATCCTTTTTATCGACTAATAGTATTGGGCTGGCAAAGGGGGAGGAGCTTTCCTGAATCACCCCAGCATCTAGTAATTGTTGAACCTTATCTCTATCTGTTTTTCTGCCGGCGCCTAGCCTATATGGACACCGTTGCATCGTTTTATATGGATCTACCAAATTAATTACACATTCTCCTGTTTTAACTCGGCGGGAAGGAATGCCTTCGGTGAAACAGTCAGTATATTTGCTTAATAATGATAGTAGCGATTCCCTTTCCTGTCCTTGTAAATCCGTGTCAATGTTTGTAAAGTCAATACTTGTAGCAGGTCACAGCAGCCTTCTTCATCATAGTATATGAAGAACTTGATGTATCTTGCGACTTCGATCCAATATCCTCACGTCGCTTTCTACACTCGGCTATACGATGATCAGCCAATCCACAGTAGTGGCACCTGCCACTAAATCTCTCTATCGTACGAGCTTGCTTGGTTTGAGGTTCATGGGGTTCAGCATCCAAACGTCGCTTAAGTGATATTCCACCAAGGATTCGTAATAATTGAGCTCGACTCGTAACTGTTTGTGCATTTAATTCACGACGTATTAAGCTATCCTTCTGGCATAGCACCGATATAACAAATCCAGTTATGACTTCTTCAGACATCGTGGATTTAGGAATTCGTTCGATGAGGTTCCATAACCGAAGAGCAGATTCAGACGCCGTCTCTGTGTGTGATATAAAATTGGTGTAGTTTTGTGTCTCAACTGTCTATACAAATGGACAATATGTGGAAATCATTGACAGAAGTGATCTCGGGATAGTGGAGCGGAGAATTTTATTGTAGTATTGACTACCTCCGCAAAGCTTACTGGGAAGCCTGACAATTTGCTGCCAAATACTCCAAAAAACATTAGAATATGTTACATACTTACAAAGTATAATTAACAAAGTAAATAAACAATAAACAAAGTAAAATTGTAAGTATAAAATACCAACTGATGACTAGGCAGCATGGTCTCAGACCTTAGCCTGTTCCGCTAGGAACAAATAAATAAAAATAAAAAAAAATGTTTATGGAACTATTTTTTTTATTTTTTATTCATGACCATAGATAGAAGTCTTTCAGTCGGATACATAAATATGGGTTTTAACTTTCTTTAGTATGCATTAGAATGCGGATGTAACAGATTCTAATGTTTTTTGGAATATTTGGCAGCAAATTGTATAGAGTCAGCCTTCCCAGTAAGCTTTGCATAGGTAGTCAATACTACAATAAAATACTCCGCTCCACTATCCCGAGATCGCTTCTGACAATGTTTTCACATATTGTCCAGTTGCGTAGAAAGTTGAGACACAAAACTACACCAATTTTATATCACAATATCTACTAGAAATCAATTTGCAAATAATATTAACAGCCGCTGAACATCACAGGATAAAATCCCGCCAAAAACCACGGAACTATTAATTAATGTTGTGTTACCTGTAAGCATTGACACAGAATACATTCACCGAAAGGAGGAGACGGGTGAATGAGAGACAAAACAAAACTCTATTGGGCCGTTTTTACATTTCAGAAAGAACAGTACCGGCGCGCACCTTTTGCGCTCTTTGTGGTACTACAGTGTCTATGATTATTATGTCCTTTATTGCTTTTTTTTTCCTTATTTATTACATTTTTAAATATTTTTATTAAATAAATTACAAAAAAAAAACATTTAAAAATATAAAAAATAGAGTCCAACCGGTATCGGGAGCAGGGTCCAAGCTACCGGTGGTTAGGGTTCCAGAGACAGGAACCTCCTCACAATGCGAGCCGTATCGAGGAGTACTGCCTTCTGTATCAGACCCTTGATCCAACCGCCCAATGAAAGCCTCGACAGATGGTCGTCGAGGCTCTTGGCCATCAGGCCGTTGGCCGTAACGACAATCGGCACAATGACCGCCGAGTCCACATTCCACATGGCGACAACCTCGTGTGCTAAGTCGAGATACTTGATTTGTTTCTCTTTCTCAGCTTTCACGAGGTTCTCGTCATGCGGGATTGTGACATCGATTATCATTGTGCGGCGCGCTAATCGGTCTATCACCACTATATCCGGCTTATTAGCAACAATAGTCCTATCAGTGATGATAGACCGATCCCAGTACAACGTGACATGGTCATTTTCGAGAACTGGGTCGGGCACATACTTGTAATACGGTACCTCCGATTCCACTAGATTGTACTTCAAAGCAAGTTGCTGGTGAATAATCCTGGCCACTTGGTTATGCCTGTGTAAGTATTCGCCGTTAGCCAGACGAGAACAACCAGAGATAATATGTCGGATGGATTCTCCTGGGCGGTGGCATGCCCGACACACGTCAACCGTCCCATCCTTCATTATATGTCTCCGGTAGTTATTCGTCAGGATAACTTCGTCCATAATTGCACAGACAAAACCTTCAGTTTCCCCGAAAAGGTCACCGAAACGTAGCCAGGATACGGACGCTGGGAAGTCTACATCGGGCCCATGGAGAGCCCGATAGAAGCGTCCGTGTAGCTCCTTGCCTTGCCATACCTCTTTGCGTTCATCAGTCGATAGTATTACAGGCTTGCGCCAGTTCTCTTTAGCCATGGACAACGGGGTGAGTCCCTTGTCCACTGCGACCACATCCCGGTGCATACCCACTTCAGCTTTTAAAAAGTATTCTCTGAGGCTGCACACCTCGCGGTTGTGAAGAGTCTTGGCGTTTAAAAAGCCTCGACCCCCACACTTCCGCGGGATGTACAGTCTCATCACCGATGATCGTGGGTGATGCATCCGGTTTGCGGTCAGCAGTGTCCGGACCCTCCTGTCGAGGGCGTCGAGCTCGGTCTGAGTCCATTTGAGTATGCCGAAAGAGTACATCAAAACCGGCATGACCCAACTGTTGAAGGCGCGCACCTTATTTCCACCTGACAAAAGACTATCTAATACCTTTTTCAGGCGGCCAAAGAAACGCTCCTTCAGCAGTTGCTTCATGTCAGTACTGTTGATGCCCAACGCTTCCGACATACCCAAATACTTGTAAGTTTCAGTCGAGGAGAGGTGTCTAAGGTGTATGGAATCAGAGAGTTGAATTCCCTCGGATTCCATAATCTCCCCTTGCTTTACATGCATGACTGCACATTTGTCCACACCAAATTCCATTCTGATGGAGTTACTAAAGGTTTCAGTTACCTTCAGTAACTGCGTCAGTTGGAATTTGTTGGGGGTAAAGAGTTTCAGATCATCCATGTAAAGGAGGTGAGATATGACCTGACCACCTCTTCTCAACCGATAGCCTAGTCCTGAATCCTCCAGCAGTGTACTTAGAGGATTCAGGGCTAAGCAGAACCAAAGTGGACTCAAACTGTCGCCCTGAAATATCCCCCGCTTAATCCATACAGGCTCATCATCCCCCTGAATCGGTCGACATCCTGGATATCGAAGGACTGTCTTCCATTGACCCATACATGACTCAAGGAAGGTGCATAGAGTTGCATCTATTTTGTACAACTCCAGCACCCTCATGAGCCATGTATGTGGCACAGAGTCGTAGGCCTTCTTGTAGTCTATCCAGCATGTCGACAGATCCTTGCGGGATCGACGAACCTGCTGGCTTATAGCCATGTCAATGAGGAGTAGCTCCTTAGTGCCGCGGGACCCATTCCTACATCCATTCTGAGAGGTAGACATAATTGAGTTACCCTCAATGTGTTTATCAATTTTTGCTCTCAGGATGGATGTAAGAAGTTTATAAACCGTCGATAAGCATGTTATTGGTCTATAATTCTTGGGTTCCGCGGGACTACCTGTCTTATGGAGCAGGTGGGTAATGCCTGTTGTCAAAAACTGCGGCAGCGACCCAGACTCTAAACATGACTGGAATTGAGATGCCAGAAACGCATGTGAGCTGCTATACCATTTTAGCCAGAAGTTATGCAGTCCGTCCGGTCCTGGAGACTTCCAGTTCGGTAGCGGACGAACTGCTTTGGCTACATCAGTTGGACTGATGATTACTTTTTCCATTTCTGGTATAGCTTCACACACGCGCTCGACATCACGCATCCAGCCACCCTCAGTGTGACAGACGGGCACCGACCAGATGCTTCGCCAGAATGTGCTCGTGGCTTCATCATCCGGGCGGCACACGTCAGTCACATTTTGTTCAGGTCGCTCCCAAGTTCTGTATACCCACCTCTCATCACTCTGGAACATGCGATTCTGCGAGTACCGGTCAACGCGCCGCTCATACCGCCGAATACGGCTGGCCCATGCACAAACTTTCTGCTTCAGGAAGTCGATGCGCTCCGTGACACGGGACATGTATTCTCGAGGACTGATTCCAGTCCCCGAAAATGCCCGCCTCACGAAGCGCATCACACGTGGTCGTGTATTGCCCTCCCTGAAACAGCATAGTTTGCCGATGAGTACCCTAGCCCCATCGATACGCCGTTCGATCCTGCATTGCCAGGCTGGCACGGCAGGCCTTGGCCGAATAGTCACGTTTGGGAACTTAACATTGGCCAAACGACATGCCGCAACAGCCCCGCAATACAGGATTGAGTGCGTATCAACGAGGTTCTCGCTGCTTTCAAAGATGTTCTTAAGCAGCGAGTCCAAAGCACACACCAGCGCCCTATTCTTCTTGTGCATAGGCAAGCGTGGTAATCGGGGTCTAAGTTCAGTCGGTGTTGACCTATACTCGCGAAGCGCATCCTCCAGTGCGCTCCTCAATCTTTCGTTGCACTGGCTACTTACTGTAACAACCCTATCATCTGCCTCTTCGTTATCATGATTGGACCGCGGCGGGATCACAATAGTGACTGGCGGTGCCGTGGTCTGTGTCAAGGTTGAGACGATTTGGTTGCTCAGCACTTCTGAGCGCAGCCTATCAAGTGCGGCGTCGTCCAACCTGTGATTACGCTGGATGACCCGCACCTGATCCGACAATCGTTGGGCCGAGACGTCTACGGTTGGTTCTAGGTCCTGAAACAGAGACAGCATCCTAACACGGTACGCAGTGAGGTTAGTTCCCCCCTCTGTAGACCCGTAATATGCGCGCATGACGTTCTCATTCATACTTATTAAACTTACTTATTACTCGTTATTATTATTTTTATAGAAGGAACAAAAAAAAAAACAATATAATCATGCACAACCACAGGTGCACAACCTTTTACACCAACTACAGCTGGCAGGGCCACAATGTAGACGCTATTTTTGCATTATTCAATTTATTTACTAGCGCCTGCAGCACACATGATAGCATTATTCAGTTCTTGTGCAGGTTGCTTTCAATTCGGTGTAGGCACTGTAGGCACACAGTAATGTCGTGTAGTAGATAATATCTGAATACACCGCCGACCACACTCAAAATTGCTAGTCTTTTGAGATAGCCATAACAATGGAAAAGAAAGTGCAAGCCTGAGTGTTGCAAACCATTTCCTGTGTGTTGACAACATATGTTTTCTGGACACTGGTTTGGTACTTTTCAGGTGTGATTCTTGTACGGATTAAATAGGATTTATTGATATTTAATATAAAGAATATATAATATTAATAATTTATTGCCTAGTTATTGGATTCTTGAATTTCCTGACGCACACAATAAACAATCCACGACACGACGCGATACAGGAGAAATCTTAAAATTCGGGTTATTAGGTAACTGATACTGTAGAATGGTAGATGTATTTTTGATTTTTACCCGACTTTTGTCTTGTTCTCAGTTTGACCTGTATGTTTGTGCGCGATTTTCACGCGTTTAGCTGAACCGATTTTGATGCGGTTTTCAGAAAAGTATTCGTTACATCCTGGAGAAGGTTTTGGTATACAACAAATGGATACACCACGACTTCGTCGTCCGAATAGATCAGTTATTACGCACATTGACAATTTTAAATAAATGGTTCTAACTAATATTGATCTGGTGTTGAAGCCGTAAGGTAAGCACCAGAACTCCGTAATAAAACAAAGTATTCCAATCGTGTTTAGGCTTGTTAGAATTGTTATGAGGAACCCTTTGGTTATAAATGAACGAAAATCATCATAATCATCATATCAGCCGAAAGACGTCCACTGCTGGACATAGGCCTCCCCCAAACGTCGCCACTTTGATCGGTCCCGCAACCTTCACCAGGTCATCAGTCCACCTGGTGGGAGGCCTTCCAACGCAACGTTTTCCAGTTCGCGGTCGCCATTCCAGAACCATGAAAATAAGCACTATTAATAAGATGTTGATTTTAATGGGACCTCATGAGAGCTTACAAATAAAAAAAGAATCATTAAAATTGGTTCATAATTGGCGGAGTAATCGCGTAACAAACATACAAAAACTTTTACAGTAGAAATGAGAACCTCCTCCTTTTTGAAGTCAGTTCAAAATGGAGAATCATTCCTTTTACTATACCTATGTAGGTAATACTTATTTATGAATTATAACAAAATTACAGTTATTGCGTTATTGCTTGCTTGATGCAATGTTCCTGTAAATGTAAAGTATGACTTGGCGAGTTAAGATATTGATATCTTATTATTGTCACTTGGTTTCGTTAGAGCCAAAGTTTAAAAAAAGTTAATTAAAAAAATCAAAATGCCCGACTGCTTAAAAAGCGAACTAAAAAGACGTAAACAAGAAGAAAATCATGCTGTGCAGTCCGAGGATACATATTCGCGAGCTGGCTGACCAAAACCAAATGTATCCTCCGACTGCACAGCATGATTTTCTTCTTGTTTACGTCTTTTTAGTTCGCTTTTTAAGCAGTCGGGTATTTTGATATTTTTATTAACTTTTTTATTTATAACTTTTTAGTTAACATTTTTTTCGAATTAGGTACATTTAAATATATAAGTTTTATATATTTTTAAAATCGCCTCGTGAAACCCTTTATTTTGATATCCCACACGATGGGTTTGGAAGAAAAAATAAAATAGGCCCCCCACAAAATGGCGCCCAAATGCCGCCATTTTTCTATTTTCCAATTTTAATGTCGCGTAAAAACGCCTGTGGCACTCGCAAGGCTAAGACGAATCGATTGACGTATGAATCATCAAAATCGGCCAACGCGTTAGGTCTCTGGAACGCCACATAGGAACAAACATACATACATACATAAATACATATTTACATACATACATACATACATAGACTGATAAACACATTACCCTCCTTCGGCAGTCGGGTAAAAAGAATCGATGTTTCAAACTTAGTTTAACTTCAATCAAATCTCATTAATACTACTATTAAAGAGTTATTTTTTTAATCTAAAAAGCAAATAACTTTTGCGCCGATCCTCTTAGTCTTAGGCTCATAGCAAAGTTCCTTTCATCGATTACACTTTGAAGGTCACCTTGAAGCTTTTCGTGGCGCGAAAGCTCAAATAGGACGAGTGACGCGCGACGCGCCCCAAAACGTTTGGTACATGGCGCTTATCACGTTCCTCCTCGTTCATATAAAAAGTAAACGTTGCACCAGCATTACTGATCATTTCGCCATGATACGAACGCGTTGCGTAGAGAACACGCAGTGATTAGTTGGACAGTAACATAAACGCGCGTTGTATTCAGTGGACTATTTATTTTTTTTATTTTGCCGGAGTTTCCTGTTCCCGCGTGTTTTATAATAGTGAAAAATAAATTTGTTGATAAAGTTTGTTAATAAAATAAGATTGAATTATGGAGGTTCCAGTAAAAGAAAGTGTTTTGTGGCGTAAGTACTTTTTCCATTTTATTGTTTATTTTTAAGCGCGTTGGTATTTAATTAAATAATAAAATAAACATTCAAATAGGCAAAATAAAAGAATCCATACAAAGTTTAAAAAATATTTTTATAGATAATTCTGGTCTTTCATTAGCTGTGAATTTAATTAAGTCATAATATTCTTAAAAATAATTAAGTAGATAAATAGGAATCTATTTTCAATCAATCCAATGGAAAATATGATATTGAATATTTCTGTTATAATCTACCTATTGAATTGATTTAATAATTATGGTAGAGATTCAACACTGATAGGAATAAGATTGATAAACCAACAATATCTATCACTCATCATTGTATTTGTTTATTTTGGAAGCGTCCCACCCGCTCCCGTCCTTGAAACCGGGAAGGTCACAAGCTGACGGCGCCATCTCATTGGTTTTGGTGGGGTCTTTAACCTCGGTTGCTACCAAACATCCCTATATTGATGCATTTTATATTGCTAACTTAGTTATCCACTATTCATTTGATCATTTCCATTTTGGGTATACTAAACTAAAAATACAATAAAAAATTCATCACTAAAATACAGTATTAAATGCATTAAGAAATAAATACAATAAACCCATATATAGACTTTTCAAGAACGTTCAGTACGTGATAGGCTTTCCGAAACATGGGCCTCTGAAATCTGAACCGCCAGCTCTATTTTTTAGGGTTCCGTATCTTAAAGGGTTCCCTGTAGGATCATTATGATCATTTTGATAGGATCATTTTGTCTGTTATCTTTTTGCCCCAGCAAATGAGGCAGAAGCAAATGCTAAATTGCTTTGCTAACAGAAGCGATAGCGCAGCGTAGCTATAACAGCAAACGCATAAATATTCCTTGTGTGATACTTTTATTTCAGCAGGTTCATAGGATCTAGGCTAGGTATACCGCTATCACTACATATTATAAAAAAAAACATAACTCTCCCTTTTGCTTCGCCGTAGTCGGGTAATATATTGTCCCCCGCCGCGTTTGTACGCGATAAACTCAAAAACTACTGAACGGATTTTCAAGCGTTTTTCATCAATAGAAAGAGTGAGTAACATGGATGGATTTTGTGTATATTTTGTTACGGATGAAGCCTAGGCGAGTCACTAGTCAAATGATAAATTATATTTATTATTGTAAATCGGATTAAACAACACTTTTTAGTTTTACACGACAAAACTAAGAAAAAAACCGGCCAAGTGAGAGTCGGACTCGCGCACGCAGGTTTCCGTACCATTATCGCAAAAAAACGGCACAAAAATCACGTTTGTTGTATGGGAGCCCCACTTAAATATTTATTTTATTCCGTTTTTAGTATTTGTTGTTATAGCGGCAACAGAAATACATCATCTGTGAAAATGTAAACTATTTGGCTATCAGGGTTCACGAGATACAGCCTGGTGTGGTGACAGACAGACAGACAGACAGACAGACAGTTTTTTGCTATTATATTGTATGGAAGTTGAAAAATGTGGTAAACCCACGTGCAAGTAGACTATATTTAATAATGTTGATGATATTTTTTAATGATCAAAATCAATAACAAAATGATCAAACGTCAGTATTGTGTAATTTTTTGGAAAACTTGTTGCAAATTTTAGTTATTTGCCATGAATACGTAACTTATTTCAAAAATCCCTTCCACCTACATGCAAAACAAAGACTTTTCAAATCACAAATAATTTTGTTTCAATTGTATTAATTACCCTTTCTCAAAAATAATGATCATTAATAATTTATTCAATATTTCTTTTTTTATAAAGGCTCTTTTTAGGGTTCCGTACCCAAAGGGTAAAAACGGGACCCTATTACTGAGACTCCGCGGTCCGTCTGTCTGTCACCAGGCTGTATCTCATGAATCGTGGTAGCTAGACAGTTGAAATTTTCACATATGATGTATTTCTGTTGCCGCTATAACAACAAATACTAAAAACAGAATAAAATAAATATTTAAGTGGGGCTCCCACACAAAAAACATGTTTTTTTGCCGTTTTTTGCGATAATGGTACGGAACCCTTCGTGCGCGAGTCCGACTCGCACTTGGCCGGTTTTTTCATATTCTTCTCAGCAAACCCTTTCATTTGATACCCCATATCATGGCAGTACACAAAAAATAACTAATCGGTGTAGGATAACTGCTTTAAAATTCAGTTGCAAGATTTGACCCGAACACACTTACATGCATACTTACAAACATACATACATTCATTGCAAGTTAATTAAAAGCTTGTAAAAAAATATCTTCAATTTCGTATAAATGTTGTAAATGATATTTTTGAAGGTGACTCGTTAGGAATCTATCTAGAATCTTGCGTGAAGTTGCGTGCCATATCTACCTTGTAACAAGTTTTCCTGTTGACGACTAAACTGAAAACGCAGGAAAAGCTTGGCATGTCGTGTAACCGTGAGGACTAATTATTTCTTATTGTCTTTAATTGTAACATAATCTATGGCTACTTTAATGTGGTCTCTACAACCGACAGTGGTAATCACATTCTTACAGTTTCTTACATACACGTGAGCTAATTAGAATTCTAACTTATTCTTACTTATCCCCAGTACTTGTTTGCACTGAATTTTAATACCTATGTAATAAGGTATAGTTTACTGAAAATTTGTTTTTTTGTTCGTCAGGTAGATTAATACAAAAGATTGGACACGTATTTTTAGGGTTCCGTACCCAAAGGCTAAAAACGGGACCATATTTCTAAGACTCCGCGGTCCGTCTGTCTGTCTATAATCAGGATGTATCTCATGAACCGTGATAGCTAGACAGTTGAAATTTTCGCAGAAGATGTATTTCTGTTGCCGCTATAACAACAAATACTAAAACCGGAATAAAATAAATATTTAAGTGTGGCTCCCATACAATAAATGTGATCTTTTTGCCGTTTATTGCGATAATGGTACGGAACCCTTCGTACGCGAGTCCGAGTCGCAGTTGGGCGGTTTCTTTTCTTTTGAGTTTTAAACGTAAACATAAAGTGACGACGATATAATGCGTTGAAATATCGTGAAACGTCACGCCGCTAGTACACTTTACTGCCTTAGTGACGTCACTAACCCCACTCCTGAACTTTGATGCGCTTTAACTTTGTAAATTTGTGCTGGATTTGGTGGAGCAAACAATACGTGTCCAATATTATTTGATAATCCCACTGACGGGCTAAATAGAATTATCATTTTTCTAGCCAGGAAACATCCCTATTGGTCTAGTTTAATCTTAGCACCCAAGACCCAAGCCAGGACGTCGAAAGGTATTTTATGATGTACTTATGCAACATTATAAAACAAAAAAATACAGAAAAAAAAAACATCAAATCAAATAAATAAAGTTATTATTTATACTACATTTTCCCGTGGCTTCGCTCCCGTAGCGTAGTCCACCCCACAGGACCCGTATTTTTATCGTATTCTATCTCACTCAGGAATAATGTAGCTTTCAACTGGTGAAAAATTTTCAATATGAGTAGGTAGATATATCCATTACAAACAATTTTACAAACAAGCAATGCTTTCCTCTTTATAATATTAGTGTAGAATATTATTACTGCATTACGGATTTACGGATAGCGGGTAGAACCTGGATGATGTTCCACTCGGAAAGTCGCGATGACAAAGTATCAATATTGAACCTACTCCTTTTGAACAGTTTTCTTTGCAAAATACTCGTATTATTTGATTTACATATGCTATGTTAGTTATGAAGAAACTAAAGCCATTAATTTTTCTGTGTAAAAATATTTTTAAATATCCAAGTCGTTTTGGAAAAAAAAATATCGTATTTTTTTTTAAAGCAATACTATTAGTTACACGAAAAAACCTTGTGATCAAAATTATGTACATGAATCAATAATAAATATATATTTTTTTCAAACATTTTAACCTAGCCGTTACTAAGGCGTATGCTTTAGAAAATTACCGTTTTACGGCACTAAAGCGTATGTAGGCCCTTAACGTGAGTTTTTAAGTGGGCGTGGATGGCCAAATCCGAAACTATGTATGAGGAAGGAATTTTAATGAAAACTAAAACTGCATCATTCGATTTTTGAAAATCAATAATCCTAGCCAGGAATCGAATACGTTGAATTTGAAAAAAGAAACATGCTGTAGGTATTATTACACTATTCGACAGTGTCGCTAATAAGGATAAAATTCCGGGAAGTAATGTCATACGGTAAACATAAGGAAACTAATAACTATAACTACTACTTTACTACTGATTGTTTAGGTATATTTGTGTATTAAGTTTATTTTTTGAGTATACATATATTGTATTTATAGTATAGGTATACGTTTTAACTAAACGCGATTTGTTTAACTCAAAATATTGCACCACTATTTGTCTTTTTTTTTTTCTTTTTTATTTGTGATGGGTTTGCTTAACCTATCAAGGTTTGCCGCACGGGTCGATCATCAGATCGACCCGTGCGGCTGTTATTATTTAGCCACGAGCTCCTCCCACTTGGCAAACTCATCCCTGTATAATCTTCCAATCCTTAGATGAACCACGGCCACTGCCGGACCTGACCTGAGATTTTTGTAAAAAATCAAATCAAACATGGGCTATGCCCAATTGTCCATGTTATAAATTAAACCTACTCATAATATTAACGCAAATCCTTCCATAACCTTGTTAGTAATCAATGATTCACAAAAGAATTCTGCTCTAAATCTTAATTCACCATAACTATAACCTAACTAGGTAGGTACCGTATTTCAATAATTTTCCTTATGTATTGTGACGGGTCAGCTCACCAAATAAATAAATTACAGCTTGTCATATAATTATTGTTAACTACATTTTAAATCGTATTAATACTCTCTCCCTCTTACTAATAAACGCGGCATAAAGTTATACCAGGAATAACAACGGAATAACCATAAATTTTCATAGGTTTATACTTGGTATAACTTTATTCCGCGTTTATTAGTAAGAGGGTAAATGTTCTGATTCTGACATAGTGATTGGAAAAATTCTTAATGTATCTATGTAGATATACTCTTTATATTTTTTGTTAAAAGTATATGGAAACTTATAACCTCCAATTTCTGAATTAGGATTTGGAGTTAAGTTTTTGTCAAACTCTACTTAAGCCTGAAAACCTATAAAAACTTGGCATAAAAATAAGGCGTAAAAGAGGTGATTTTTTATTTTATAAAATTCTTAATTTAAAAACCAGTAAGTACTAAACGATTTACGACTACGTAGGTATGATACAAATAAGATTGATAGGAAGTACCTACACAAATATCGCTCATTATTATCTCTTGCATATCGGCCCATAAATGTCCAAACTACCCACGTCTAAATAAATTAGCGTCAAGCCTTACTGACGCAGGAGGAGACAATATTGCCATAATTCTACGTAAAAGTAATAATAATATAAATAAATATTGCCATTTTACTCGTATAGGCAACGTAAACTCTACGCGCGATATTTTTATTTTGATTGATGGACGATTGAAATCTCAGATTGAAATATAAATGGCGCGTGATCTGGAACGTGAACTTTATAGTGCAAACCACAGATAATAATAATATTATAATACAGTATGATAGCTGGTTAGAATGATATTTCTACACTTTATTTCTTTTTAATTACACAAGGTCAAATTAAATGGGTTAATTGACGAGCGAAACTTCGCAGATTTGATGTTATGGAAATTCTTGTCAATTCAGGTGAAGTCCAAAATTCCGGCAGCGCCGCAGCAGCGGTTGACCATGGGGTCAACATTTAATTTCAAGTACCTACTCAAAATCAAAATCAAATGTTTTTTATTTCGCATAGGCCTACATGGGCACTTAAAAAATAAAAAAACGTCGACAAAAGGTGCACGGTTCGGGTTGGTCGTTTCCTGTGGAGAACAACCGGCAAGAAACTCCATGGTTACTCTTTTAAAATAAATTGGTTTGTATTTACAATATTTCCATGTTACAGCATTAGTGCTTAGATATGGGGGGACAACGTAGGCCCGACAATTAGTCGTAAGAAAAAAATAACAAAAAGTTGTATAAACGAGATAGGAGTTAACAAATGTTAACAAGCAGAGGCGTCTCTAGCCTATGTAGCGCCCGTGTGCAATCATTACCCTAGCGCCCTCAAGTAAGCGCGCTGTCAATATGGAATAGGTACAAATAACAGCACATAACCACAAACTGCCAAATTTCCCCAATGGATAATAAACTCTATTGTTTGGAAATTTAATTGAAAATCTATTGAAGAAATTTGACTGTTCTGGATGCCATGATGTGCAGTTGACTATATTTAGAATTATACAGGGTGTTTACCAAACACCTTGTGTTTTCAACAGTGATCGGATATCCAGATGCAAAACTGCTAATTGTATAATTTTAAATGATGCTGGTAAACAACACACAAACACAATAACACAAATACTGGGCCTCGCATCAAGCTTCCCGTATCTGTCAAATATCTTCATTCTAAGGGTTCTATCAGACAGAGAGCAGTCACGCTGTTAACCGTTGAAAATAAGAGCGTTCGGTGTGTTGTATTACGTTACATAGATATACCCACACAGGAGGCATTCTGACCGCGTCGGTCAACCAGTACGTACGCGTTCACTGCTGTTTCGGTGACCAAAAGTGTTGGAAGGAAGATGGAGACTGAAAAGCTAATTATGGCGGTTAAAGGCGTTTTTTATACGATGCGAAGGATAACGATTATAAAAGCCGAAGAAAATTAGCACCAATCTTTTCTTTTTCTGAAATGGCTTTCCTCCAGTTAGTATCTTGTTTAACTAAGTCATGTTTATCTTTTTCATATAGTTAATCGAAGGAATCAATTGTCATCCGAAAAGAATTAAAAACATTTCTTCATCTTCAACCCATTTAGAAAAAGAGTCTATGAAAATCTCCATTTTGTTGTCTATCCTTATTTACTGGGACACACCCAGTATTTTCTTTTCGGTCTCGTTGCTGATAATGACCACACTATCATTAATTCGTCTTCCGATGAAGAATTATCGTCAAAAAACATGGTGACAATAGGTGGTACGGGTGGTACCGCGTAGACCGTCCAACAGCAAGGGGATCGTGAGCAACTGCACGCTCGAACGCAAAACTGACCTCTTGAACGCTTGACCGTGTGACCGCTCTCTGTCTGATAGAACTCTATTTACGACTTCATGTCATACGTACAGAGTTCAATATCAATAGGGAACATTTGACAGATTTGGGAAACTTAATGCGAGGCCCACTGAACACGGGTAAAAAGTATTTTAAGGTAGGAAGGGGTAACAAGAATAACAAAATACAACATTGTGGTTATTTAAAAGCTCTGACCGCGGTGAAAGACGCAACAGTTGTGGCAGCTTATAACAAATCTTAATTATTAAGTATATTTTAATAAAAATAAAAGCCGATGTACTTGTTATTTACATGTTTACTCAAATTTAATATAATATACTACTAATCAAATTAATATTATTATAATACTTAATCCAATGCGTCAAAACTTACTTCGCAAAATTACGTGTAGCGGTAGAACACAAAGTGCAGCACGCGCCACGCATACAAAGGATTTTGGGAAATGCCACGCACGTGACGCAATTTGATCTTTATTTTTTATTCTAAACAGCCGAATTCAGGATTCGCAATATAATTGTCGGTGTGTTTTCAAACGAATCAAAACAGCACGTGCCTTTGGTAGCGATGCGACACTCACTACTAAACTTTGCTGTAATTCGACATATATAAGAAGAGCTCTAGATACCATACAAATTGTAAACAAACCGGAGCTCTTTTTACGTGGGACATTTAAAGTGCAGCGGCCGGAGGGCGCGTGAGTTGCGCTCGGCGCCCCCTAGGGCGCTGCGCCCGTGTGCTGCGCACACCCTGCACTATAGGTAAAGCCGCCCCTGTTAACAAGCTTCTAGAAATCTAGAAGGCCTACAATGTTCACACATTCACAAAACAATCGGTAAAAGAATCTATAGAAAGGTAAAAAAAAATATATATAACAAGACTAAATTTAACATGTGGCACAAATGTTGTTATCAGTGCTGTAACTATTCTTAGCAAAGGGCTATAAAGATTATTGAAATCATTGTAAAAAGTCTAATTAAAAGAAGGAAAAAAAATAAAAATGAGATTGAGAATAGTTAGAGACATCCACATATTTGTGCCGTTTATGAGTTACCAGGGAAGCCGCATGCGCAGAAGGAGCTAAAATTTATATCTTCAACGTAGTCCTTGATTTTATAATATGCTTTTTTAATAAGGACACGTTTGATGTAGTTTTTGAACTTTCCATCGGTCAATTCTATAAGTGACTTTGGCAACTTGTTATAAAAGCGTATACTGTTTTAAGGCGATTCCCTTGAGTAGCTGATTTTAAAAGAGAATCACGTTTAAATGGCTAGACGTAATTTTTTGGAAAAAAATATGTGTTATATTAAACCATTTTCTTAATAATTTGATCTGAGCAAATTTTGAGTTTTATTCGTATAACACAGTGTAATTAATTTGTAAAGTTATGTCTAAAACGGACTAAAACATGACAATCGCACCAAACCCGCTGGGCGTATTTTAATGAAATCAACACCATCTCAAAGACAATTGAATTATCTACATTTTGATCTGAGGCTTTTTTTTAAAGTCATAATAATAAGGATATTATAAGGAAAGTACAAAAAACTACAAAATTTTGGAGCGCGCGGGTGTGAAACGAGTGAGCGTTTTGTTCCCTCAAGGTCGTTGGCGTTAGTCGTCGTCTTAAGCGGCTACTGCGAGTCAATCGTCAAAAGTCCCTGTAGGTACCTGAATTTTTATTAGGTTTTTCATTACAACATATCGATACAGCGCGTCTGCGGAGTTTCGCTTACTAAAAATTTGACTTGGAATTGTATTTTGTTTAGTAAATTACTATTTTTAATTTATAAGTCATCATCTTCCTGCCCATCATCAGAACATCATGTCTTTTTCCACACATGTGTATCAGCAGTAACAGCCGTCATCGCAGTAACTCGAACACCCGGTGCGAGTGTGGTGACCCCACGGAACAGAATCTGTTCCGTGGGAGACCCTGTACAGACTATGTCCCACTTGCTGGAGTGTCCTAACTGCCACTTGCACCCTAGATGACCTGTACAGTGCTTCGGTCCGTCTGACGCTGTGCAATAAACCTGGCCACTTACGGAGCCCAAACAATTTAATTAAGGCGCAGATACGGACCCGAGGTGGTGGCGCGTAGTGTTCCACGCGCACCCCTCTTAGACGTTGCGGGGGGATTCAAACACCTTACTCCCCCCAACTCGAGATCGAGGCCCGCGGAGGCGGGCTGGCATTAGCCGGGGGTTGCGGAAGTATCGTTGTTTCCGCTACCCCCAGCGTAGGCGTGAGATGGAACACCGGGGTGGTATATTGTATCTAATATTTTTTTTGGAAAAAATATATGTTACGTTAGACTATTTCCTTGATAATTTGATCTAAGACAATTTTGAATTTTATTCGTATAGCATAGTGTAATTAATTTGTAAAGCTATGCTTATGTCTAACACGGACAAAAAAACGACAATCGCACCGAAACTGTCGGGCGTATTTTAATGAAATTGTCACCATCCCAAAGACAATTTAATTATCTACATTTTAATCTAAGGCTTTTTTTTAATTCATAGAATAATAAGAAAAGTACAAAAACTATTGTATTTTGGGTCGCGCGGGTGTGAAACGAGTGCACGCTTTGTTCCCTCAAGGTCGTTGGCGACTATATCGTCGTCTTAAATGTATCGTCGAAAACGCAGAAGAAGTAGACTACTGCCACAGCTACCGCGATAACGCTGTAGTGTAGTACCTACTCTATTCACCTACTTTCTAGCAATCACACAAACCCACTGACAGGTAACATGTTTGTACAAAATAATGGCTGTCTACAAACGGTGACACATGCGGGACATGAAGGATTACTGGATTTTCCGAAATCTGAAAATATATTGAATGCACACATGATTTTATTTAAATGACAATAAATTGCATTTTTTCTGTTAATCTGGTTCGCAATGCTGGGCCACAGGTCTCCTCTGCTGGGAGTGGGCTGTAATCCACCAGGTGAGCCCATTTGCCGGTTGGTGGATGCCGCATGTCTTCGAATTTTTGGTGTTTGTTTTGTTTAAACTTGTAGGTTCCTTCATGATGTTCTCCTTCGCCATTTTGAGAGCAGTGGTGATTAAATAAATTACGCAAAGCAAAGCGCCTGCTAGGGTCCAAGACTACGACCTGCAACTTGTAAGTCACGGCTGTTAACACTGCTGGGCCACAACTGCTACAATAAATAATACCAATTTGCTATATAAATAAGCTAGATAAGGAAAATTATTTGTGTGTTATATTTTAACGTACCATAGAGCCTAGATATGCAAGCAGTACAGTAGTCACATCGGATCTTGTGTGTCTGTGAAGTTGGCTGCAAGACACTGCGCAGTTGCTGTTTTTGTGTCAATGTTGAAGTAGAAGATAGCATTGTATGACTGCCTCTTTCACTCGCTTACGTTTGTCGCATCGTCCTATCTCGCTAATTATATGTAGCATACTACTACTATTGTATACTCGATGGCAACTATTTCTTGCGTAATGGTTGCTGAGCCTAACTTCAGAAACATAGATCTGCTGTGAGTGTGACTACTTTGTAGACAGCTATCTCTATTCAATTTAAAAGTTGGGCCCACTAACCAAATTATTAAACGAAATATAATAATAGGGAAAAATTACGCCTTTTCTCTATATGCCACTAATTTTCCTGATGTTTTTGAGGAAAGCGTGTATAATTTAGGTGATCTGCAATGACGTGACGGTAACTACCTACGCCATTAAAACAACACCAATATGAGCGATATCTCATAAAGACCACAGACTATTTGTGAAGTACAAAATATTTATTTAGATAAGTACTCAGAGCTTTTGCAAGCGGCTCCGTCCGTTTCTTGAAGGTTTTATTCCCTCGGGATAAAATATACCATAAAGCTATGTCGTTTGGTAAAATGTCAAAAATTTATTTCGAAATGTCACTTGATGAATCTTATTGATATTAGAAACATGAATGTTTGTTAGGATGAATGGATGGATGTTTGTTACTCTTTCATGCAAAAACTACTGAACGGATGTATGTTCTGGAATGGCGACCGCGAACCGGAAGACGCCGGTCCACCTAGTGGGAGGCCCACTAGGTGGACCGATGACCTGGTTAAGTTTGCGGAAAGGCGTTGGATGCGAGACCCACGGGATCGGTCAATGCGGAGGCCTATGTCCAGCAGTAGACGTCTTTCGGCTGAAATGATGATGATGATGAGGATGTTGATGAAACTTTATAGAAATATAACTTTATACCTACATCAGAATAACGCATAGGCTATAATTTATAAAGATACTAGCACTCCGCCCGCGACTGCGTCCAACTTACAAACTATAGAAATTACATACAAACTTTGAACCTTTTTACCCCCTAAGGGATGGAATTTCCAAAAATCCTTTCTTAGTGCTCACTTACGTCACTTGAGGAACCTTTCTGCCAAATTTCATGCTTCTAGGCCTAGCGGTTTTGGCTGTGCGTTGATCGATCAGTCAGTCAGTCAGTTTCTTCTTTTATATATATAGGTATTGGGAGAAGTTCTAATACTACACGGGCGGAGCCGCGGGTGGCAGCTGGTCCCTTATATTTTAGCATTTCGACAATCGCCATATCTGACAGAATAACATGTTGTTGTGAGCCTCTGGAAAACCCAAGTACTTGCATCCAAATCCCTTCACATAACGCCAATCCGTTTATCTAGCGGGCTTACGTGGTCACTTTATGGCTGTTTTGATGACCATGAACTAGCAGCGTCCATGAATCTATCTCGATTTTTTTAGAACTGTTAGAAATCTCGACGACCTCTGATATTGTGTTAATGAGTCATAGTTTACCGACGTTATGGAGTTACCAACGAAGTTAAATTTAGTTGTTGACTCGTTAATTATTTGCACGATGAAATACTGTTATAATAACATTGTATGGATTTTGCTAGTCTTAAATTTTATAGATTAGTATTTTTATGCCGATCTATCCCAAAATACTTGGGATAAAGCTAGAGTCCAAATTTTGTGCGATGTTATATTTAATGGGAAACAAAATCGATGTACAATCGCTATAAAAAAATTCTGTAAAATAGCGGCTTATCTCCTCGAACATTACCTGTCACAAACCAGTTCATGACCTCAAGTTTCCTAATCTGAGGCTTAACTTTTTGTGAATTTAACACACCTAGGCCGAGTTTCTCACGTCTAAATGATCGCAGAATTAATGAGACAAATTGTCAAACTCTTCCGTTGTCGCTTACTTAATTCACGCGATATCTGCGGTGATTGATTAAATGAATTTTCAACAGCCAATCAAAGCAGATAACGCGTGTTTGACAATTTGTCACATTAATTCTGCGATAATTTAGAGGTGAGAAACTCGGCCCTAGCATTGCGATCATAGATATTTAATATTTCTATGATTGCGATTCTCAATTAAAGTGCGGTGCGGAGCAACCTTGCACTTTGATTGGATGGACAACCAACTCACTTCATGTCCACTACAGAATTGACGGGCAGGATCCTGGGTGTACTCTATATATGTAACTAGTTCACCTAATTTGGGAGATGCAACTCCTGCATTATAATGACGATACTACGATAGATGAAGCTCAATGAACCTATTACAATGTCAATGAACTATATGGCTATTAGGAAGCCTAATGAAGTGTGAGACAGAGCCATGTACAAGCTAAACTGGAATTATGATAACCATACATTTCTTGCTTTGGCTACCAGTCATCGTAACGATCTTCAAATACTACCGTATTGGAATGTTGCATTTCGAATGGTTCGTCATCTCATGTTCATTATTCAAACTTTATAATCGGATGCAAACGTGTCCAAAGTCTCATAGAGAGGAACCGGCCCGAACGCTGATAAAAATACGTATGTTGACGTGTCAAATGTTTCGTTATTCGAAATATTTAAGTATCTATTTCTGAACAATGAATACACAGGAAATTTTTGTGGTACCTAATGTAGCCATGCATTGGATGAATGCTTATTGTTATAAAATAAATATACTTTTAACTTGAAGAATGCCTAAATGGACATTTGTAGCATGAGTGTCATAGCTAATGAGGACATAGCGCAATATATTATCCACTATTGTTTTACAACAATGTAGTTAGGAATTTAATTAGTATCGGATGACTATGAGCTAATTTATGATAAACTAGCCTGCATCATAATTGCGCCGCTCTCCCTTCCTTCCGCGGCCTGGATGGGGTCGCCACCGTTTGATCTGGTCGCTGCCGTCTCCTGCGGCCGAAAAGTGGTAGGTGGCGGGGCCACTGACCTGTCCCGTCACAGGGACCAAGGGTGCTATACACGGGGTCACCTATGCCCCCATGTGCTGGTTTGGTCCCTGGGGTGGTCACGGTGTGCAATGTGTTCTGGTGCGCCGGTGATGGAGGGTACACCCTAAAGGAGGGTCCGGTGACGGACAGCCACTGCGTAGCCGCGACAGGTTCGCGTTGAGTGCTAACGCGTGCCCGTGTTACCGCCATAAGTGGCACAGGAGGACACCGTGGTGTTTTAGTGGGTTGGAGTCCCACATAACAGCGCTATCACCCCGTGGTAGCGCAGTATAAATGAGCACTTCTCCACGCTAAAAAAAAATAAAGCCTAGGTCGTAATAATATATAGCAGCTGGAATAATGTACCTTTCTAATGGTAATAACAATAATTTACTCTCCGACTTATTTGACCATTTGTGAGGCTAATAACTAAAGGAAAGTAAAATTTAAAAAACCCCCGACAAATTTTTATTTCATGCCATATAATTTATCTAGTACATATTGAACACGTCATTATGACACGATATCTTGCGAAAACTCCCCGATTCAAACAGTAAAACGCCCATAAGTTTTGAACGCCTGTACCGATTTTATTCAAACATAGCTAAGACCACTCTCGACAAAATCACCTTTCAAACAAACTAAATACTAAATCAAAATCGGTTCACCCGTTTGGACGCTACAATGCCACAGACAGACACACAGATACACAGCAACACACGGCAAACTTATAACAACCCTCTTTTTCCGTCGGGGGTTAATACATTTATATCTGTTTTAGCGAATGGAACTTTGCGAGGCCAGCGCTAAAGCTATCGATGTGGCTATTATGATTATTTGTTCCTAATTTGAATTTTCTTCTACCTATACCACGGTCGAAGAAAATTCAAATTAGGAACAAAGTATCATCGACACGAAGAAGCAGATGATGCGGATGGATTTAGAATTTTAGACAATTCATTGCAGCATCTCGAAATGTATACTGTTCCTATTTGAGCAGCATCTACATGTAGTTAAATTGTTCCAGTTCGCGAAAATTGCGGGCAAATATTTTTACACCTCATCCTACCTACTGCCTACGTGACTTCGATCACAACTTTTGACAATATTAGACGTAGGCGCGCCAACATCTAACGCAATCACTTAGAAGATGGATTCTTGTTTGAATTGATTCTTGGAAACTCTTAATAGTTTGTATTGACCAAGTAAAGAAATGTGGGCAGGGCGCGGCTTGTGTTATTGATTGATTATGTACTAATTAGTAATACCACACACTATATGCAGTCAAATTTAATTAGCCAGTGAAACTTCGTAGAAATGAGTCTACCTATCGATACCTATCTAATAATAAAAGTTTAGATTTTACTGTCATATAATATTTTATTTTTAAAAATTTTTGTTTCCATACAGGGCTAGATAATGATGAGATAAATTGATATAATTTTTTATTTCGAACGTACATCGTCAAACAGTGGAGTAATCGCCAGACTACGTTTGTATGGTAGAAAAATCGACTAGTGTAACCTTAATTAGTGTCAGTGTGTGGTCCACATTTCACTGATGTCTAAAACCCGGGTGACCCTGCGGTGCGATCAATCTTCTACCTTAGCTAGTAGCCAGTAATACGAAATTCCCTTCCTCTTTTATTTCGTTTACAGTTTATGAAACATGAACAGTGAACACACGTTATTTAAAAGGACTTCGTCGCAGAATGTCACTTTCGCAAAATGTCCCTTTTGAATAAAGGGACATTTTGCGACTAGCTGACATTTTGCGAAAGGGATATTCTGCGACGAAGCCTTTAAAAGGAACGGCAAGACTTTGAGAACTTACCACCTTACCAAAACATCTCAGAAATCGTATGTTATTTATTTAAATAATCCGTATTTCTTTTCAGGTATCGCCCCTGCGCGGTACGTCCTAGCTGTCCTCGGCTCTATAGGAATGGCTATAATCTATGGTCTGAAAGTGAATCTCTCTGTGGCTATGGTGGGGATGCTGAACCATAGTGCGATCAAAGCGGCACAAGAGGCGGAAGATGGGCACATAAACAAGAGTGCAAGCGGTTTGGTGTCTGGTGATGAGGTGTGTGACGGAGGACTTGGAAATTCTACGGTAAGTTATGATTTTGCAGATATTGGGTCACATTTTATCTATACAATAAGAATCTATACTAATATTACAAAACTGAAGAGATTTTTTGTTTGAACGCGCTAATCTCAGGAACCTACTGGTTGGAATTGAAAAATTATTTTTGTGTTGGATAGTCCTTTATCGAGGAAGGCTATATAACATCACGCTACGTCCAATAGGAGCCTAGCATAAATGAGAAATGTTGCAGAAACGGGCAATAATATTCTTTTTAGAGAGCTTCCGTTGCGTGCGTTGCGTAGGCGGTTAAAGTTACGCAACATTCATGTAGGTAGGGGAGGTAGGTAGCCAGTTGACGGGAGCAAAGCCGCGTGGGACAGCTAGTTTATTTATAAAAAACAACTTGTTTTCCTTAAGCTTAAACAAGGCATACTATTATATTTTTGGGGTCTATCTTAGTATGTCATGGACTGGAATTTACTCAACGCGCTATTGACAAATTACGGTAAAATCAAGATGAAGTATGCTTTCAGTTTGTGTTTTACGTTTCTACTGTTCATTGAGTATCTAATGTCTACAAGTATTTGGTTTAGTAAATAAGCATAAAGACTGTAAAAATAGCTTTGGAAGGATTCTTAAAAAAAATACTCTTTCTCATAACTTCGCTGGTTACCTTGGCTTGTCAATGCTTCTAATAGCTTTATGGAATATATTGTTTGATTAATAAAATTTATGGGGTTGCTTTTACTGGCCCATATAGTTTGCCAGTGAATACTTAGGTCGACGGCTTTTAATAAAGAAAGTGGATATAAAGCGATATGCCCTTTTATAACCACATGACAAGGTTGACCCTGATGAGCACAGATAATATAATACTAGAGCATACTATGGGTTAGGAAAAGAAAAAAAAAAACCTACCGAAATATTTATATTTCATGCTGTATAATTTTGACACGATATTTTCCGAAAACACCTTGATTCAAACAGTCCATAACTAGAACGTCGGCTGTACCAACTTTCATCAAACATAGCTAAGAACACTCTCGATAAAGTCACTTTTCAAACAAATAAAACGAAATCAAAATCGGTTCATCCGTTTAGGAGCTATGATGCACAAATACACAAACACACATGAACACACATCAAACTTATAACACCCTTCATTTTCCGTCAGGGATTAAAAATATGACTCGTTGGTTTAGGTTGCAAACACTATTGTTGAGCATAAGTATCTGGGTTCGGTTCCTAGGTCGGGGTTGGGTGTTCTCATTTCGAACTTCTCAGCAGCAAACCTGACTTTAGATTTGGACCCGGTTGATGTTAATAAACTTGCCTACTATTACATGCTTCGATCAATAGCGTATTATTGATAGAAGATTACATGGGACTTACTGCCGATATGTGGTTCTTGCTTTGCCTAAACTGCCGGGGCATACAAGCGTGATTGATGATGATGACGTATGATCACATCATCAGCCTATTAATGTTCCCACTGCTGGGACACAGACCTCCTCTCTGTGAGAGGAGATGGGCCGTAATCCACCACGCGGGCCCAATGCGGGTTGGTGGATGTCACATGTCTTCTAAATTTTTGATTCTAGGACATATATGCCGGTTTCCTCACGACGTGGTGATGAAATAATTTACACAAAGTAAAGCGCCTTCCTGGGTTCGAACCCACGACCTACAACTTGTAAGTCGCGGCCGTTACCACTGGGCCACCACTGCTCCCACCACTGGTGCTGCTGACGTATGATAATATGAGTATGACACAAAGAATACATAAAATAGACAATCTTCTTTTTCTTCTTTCCTCATTCTTATATATCTATACTAATATTATAAAGAGGTAAAGTTTGTGAGTTTGTGACGTTGTAGGGGGTAATCTCTGGATCTACTGAACCGATTTTGAAAATTCTTTCACCAGTAGAAAGCTACATCATTCCTGAGTGTCATAGGCTATAATATATGTTCAAAAAAAAAATATAGGTCCTTATGAAAATTGCAATTGGGTTACATCAGTAACCCAAAGTAGCAAATTGTTGCATACAAAATTCATTATTTGGCGTGCGCTGAGAAAACTATTGATGATACAAAAAATTATGTACTACATGATTAAAGTAATTAGTAATGAGTATTACCTGCAAAAAGTCTGCGAGAGAATATATCAAACTATCATAGTTAAGTCACAATAGCAGCTTATATGTTCTAAATTTCAATAAGATCGTCGGTATTGCATGGTTTTGGCCAATTGACGGGAGCGAAGCCGCGGGGGTCAGCTAGTATATTATATATACTTATTCTTCTATTTTTTCCTATTCCTTCGTTATTCTTTTCTGATTAATTTCGTTGCGGGATCCAAGACAGTTAAATTCATTCTCCGGGACTTCGTCGAGCTTCATTGCCTCGGCGTTTATCTGGTGGTCGCCGCTGTTGATTCTGGCTTTCAGGAGTTGCAGTGGTTTGGGAATAGTGCGGTGGGATGGGATGGCCGCAAAAACTTATCCCATCTGCTGTTGGTCATGCGAATAATGTGATTATTGCGACACAATTTCTCAGAAATTTGTCAATAATTTCTCAAATCACATAACTATAGGCACAGAAAATTTACTACTACAGTACTATAGGTCTTCTCCGCTACAAGGAAAATCATTAACATAATTGTCTTGATATAAAGTCCTCTCAATGTCATATTGTATTGACCTGATTTTTACAATTTGCAAATAAACACGAGTTGTTTTTAACATCAATTGGAACGATCGTAAACTGTGATATATAGGAACATGATGCATTTCATTGGGTTCAATGTCTTGCTTTTAAAACATTTCTTACGACATAGTAAATTACGAATTCCAGGACATACAGCTTTCTCGTTAAAGATAATTATGTATGTGTCATTATTTTAATTTTGAATGTGGAAAACTCGTGATTTTTTTTGCCCTATTTACAAGCTTTTATTAACTTGCAATGTATGTATGTATGTAACTGCCAGTTTCCCAGCTCTCAATTATCGGGCTGTTATTGTAATCGAGGATTAATCGCCTGTTAATTCTACTTTCAGTTTCTCAACATCCAAGTGTGACAAGTGGTTGACAATTTGTCACATTTGAGTAAAATCTCGAATCAACCGCATGTTACAGCTGTTTTGGGTTTCTGAGCACATTTTTCAAAGTTAATCTCTTGTCAACGAGCCTAATTTATAATTGTTGGAAATTGGTCGATTATTCGCGGATTAAAATTAATATTATGCTTTTAAAGGCACATTTGTTTTAAATTTATGTTACGATAAAAAGATAATAGGGGTCGGCGAAAACTATGGTATGGGTTGAATTATAAAACAAATGTTAATTTAGGTATATCAATTAATTAATTACCAAGATTTAAAAAAAAAATAGTATATTACAAACTTTTAAATTAAATTACATTATAAAAACTTGACACAATTATCAAAAATTGTTATTTTGTATTTAAATAAATAATTTAAAAAAAAACAAACTGTTACTGACCTGGGAATCGAACCTTCCTCACGCTAGTGCGCGTGAGGAGGGTTCGATCCCCAGGGCAGTGTTGACCGTACCCTGTACTTAGTACTTACTATGGTCAGCTTCTGGATAGGTTTGTGTTTAACTTGAAGCGGCTGGGGTGGTGACCGCGCCAGGGTAAGCAACACTTACCAAGGTCAGTCTTGGGATGGGTGACCACTTTTTTTTGGATCGCTTGTTTATGGATAGGTGACTCCACCAGGGTAAGCAACACTAACCAAGGTCAGTCTTTGGATGGGTGACCACTTTTTTTTGCTTCGCTTGTTTATGGATAGGTGACTCCGCCAGGGTAAGCAACACTAACCAAGGTCAGTCTTTGGATGGGTGACCATCACCACAAAAATGTTGATCACCCATCCTTTGACTTTATCACCCCACTAGGTTAAACAACATCTAACAAGGTCACCCATCCAAAAACAAGGGTACCCAAAAAAAGTGGTCACCCATCCAAATAGTGACCTTGGTAAGTGTTGCTTACTCTCGAGGGTCACCCATCCAAAAACAAGCGAAGCAAAAAAAAGTGGTCACCCATCCCAAGACTAACCTTGGTAAGTGTTGCTTACCCTGGCGGTGTCAGCCATCCAAAACAAACGATCCAAAAAAAGCGGTCACCCATCCAAAGATTAACCTTGGTAAGTGTTGCTTAACCCAGCCTCTCAAGATAAAATACTATTTAAAGTTACCGATTACGTTATAGTAGTGAATGAATACCAGCTAGGGTAGCCAACCGAAATAAATTAATGTCGATTATTTAATGTAACAAGCGATTACGTAATTTCCCGATGATGAAGTGTTGAGAAACTCACTGACAACTAACGGCTGGTTAATTTGTGACAAATTGTCAGCTGATTTGAGATGTGACGTCGACTTCAGAAACTGGCCCTAAATGTGTTCGAGTCAAATCTTTTCAACTAAATTATAAAGAAGTTATCCTCCACCGATTAAGAAGAAATTTTGAATACACGTTTAGTTTGGATGACAATGCATGGTTAGCTAAGTGACGTCATTCTAAATCCAATATGGCGGATGGCTCAAGATGGCGGACTAGTTATTTTTTGTTCACTGCCATGATATGGGTATCAAATGAAAGGGTTTGCTGAGAAGAATACCAAAAAAATAAGATTTTTTAATGAATGATTTTATTTATAAACACACAACCCAAATTACATGATTAGCTACCTATATTTTTTGTTAACGGGAAAAAGACGAGGGAGCGTGGGATTTGTACCTCTTTAAAATCACCCCAGTGATCACCATCAGCAAGGAGAAGGAGCCCCAAGACCTCTCAAAAGACCACTCCGGAACCTACATAGGTAGAGAGTGACGATAATATCTATACCAATAATAATAATACTCGTATTATAAAGAGGAAAGATTTGTATTTTTGTATGTAACGAATAAACTTAAAAACTGCTGGACCGATTTCAAAAATTCTTTCACCGTTGGGAAGCTACACTATCCCCGGGTGACATAGGGTACTTTTTATCCCTGTATTCCCACGGTAACGGGAACTACGTGGGTGAAACCGCGAGGCGGCCACTAGTAATTACATATAGTACCTAGTCACAGTGGATCTTTGTATCTCTAAAGTTTGCTGCAAGTACCTGCGCAGTAGCAATTTTTGTGTCAATGTTGAAATAGAAGATAGCATTGTATAACTGCATCTTTCACTCGCTTACGTTTGTCGCATCGTCCTATCTCGCTTACTCTATGCAGTATACTCAAAGACAAACTGTTTCTTGCGCAACGGTTCGCAGAGCCAACTTTCTGAAGTTGATAGGACGATGCGACAAACGTAAGCGAGTCACAAAGATCCGCTGTGACTATTATGCTTGCTTAGGAATTCAGAGCTACATAGTTCTGAGTCCATGCTCATATATACTTACGATATATACCTGAAAGCCGATAGAGCAATCTCTGAAAACGGGTACAAACTGTACAGTAAAGTTTGACCTTGATTTATCATAACCAGTCACTGTTGATTTAATATTTGGAGCAATGCCAAACGGTCGAAATGATTCTGGAGAAGAATATGCTAAAACAATATCTTTTAATTCTGAGCATTGAAATAAAACCTATTTTTAGAATGTTCAACGTTTATGCTCGTTTAGTTAAAGTTATTTTAAAAGTCCAATTTCAGGGGTTGAAGCCCTTAGCAATCCCTGAGAGACAGAGGACAAGAGGGCATCTCGTAAAACTTTAATTTTATAGCTAGCATTGAAATTTCTCTCTGCTGATGTTTTCTTTAAATTGAATCGCTCGGATTGGTTTTAAGTTATCTAAGATCCAGTCTAGACTAAATTTGCCATGTCTCTTGGCTGTATTTAACAAAGAAGACTATTAAAGCCGGTGGCATACCAAGAACTAAACTTAATTTATAAATCTCACAACGGATCTTTGTGTCTCTGAATTGACTGCAAGATCCTGCGCAGTAGCTATTTTTGTGTCAATTTTGGAGGTGAAGATAGCATTGTATAACTGTCGCTTTCACTCGCTTACGTTTGTCGCATCGTCCTATCTCGCTTACTCTATGCAGTATACTCGATGATAAACTGTTTCTTGAGCAATGGTTCGCAGAGCCATCTTCAGAGACACAAAGATCCGCTGTGACTATTATAGCTAAGCTTGCATTGCTGAGTTAATGTTTCTGCTTTTTCTGAATAGTTTGCGGCCTGTTCACAAGTATGAAAAATTACCTCAGACATGCGAGCTAAACTTAGCACGTCTCGTTTCAAAGTTAATAAGTAAAGTTTGTACTCTGGTTTAATTAGATTTTCTGTTTTTAGGAACCAGATGGACCGTTCGCTTGGCCTTCAGAAATTCAAGGCATTGTCCTCAGCTGTTACTTCTGGGGCTATTTCGTCTCACAGTTACCCGGTAAGTCCTGTCAACTGATCACTGACAACCCTATGTCTATCTCCTCTCGTTCTGTCCATCCTAAGGTTGTAAGAGATTGCCCTATGCGATAAGACCGCCCATTGTACACTTATCTTTATAAATGTTTTGTTCTGTAATTATTTAAGTGGTGTACAATAAAGTATATAATCTATACATATAATAAATCTGTAGAAAAGTCATTTTTGTACATTGAAGAAATTGAAACAAAAAATAGCCAGCGTGTGAAAAGATAAGTAACAGAACCCATTTCCATCATTTTTGAAATTTTTGTCTGTTTGTCTGTTTGTCTGTTTGTCTGTTTGTTTGTGCGCACATCACGTAAAATCTACGAATTCAATGCTGACAATGTTTATATACAAAAATTATACGCAACTTGAGGTTTAACTTAGTTTTTGTTTCATCGAAATCGGTTCACTCTATCAAAAGATATGATTAATTTAGTGAGTTCAAGAAGTAAAATATTACGTTACGAGAACTAATGTTGATAGTTGAAATCTAAATCCGATAGATGGCGTTGTGCAAATGACGTCATTTTCTGAATCGCGGTGTTAAGATTTTCCGCGCGAGGATGACGTCCACCGTGTTTACTAGGCAAATTGGGTTTCGTTAGGTGTCTTAAAAGTTCTTGCGTGTGTCGTAAAAGTTCTTTGGTTGCTTGGTTTATCGATTTTCTAAATTGGTCGAAAAAAAAGTATTTGCTTATCTTATTGGTTTCGTTTGGTCAACTTTGGTCATTGGTTTGAAGTACGAAGTTAAGATTGTATTTGATTTACTTCGTAGTTTGAATCCAATAGTGCCAATCGTTATACAGTAAGTTAGTGTTGCCAATTCGTTGAGTCACGACCACGAACAGACGATACGTTGTCACACTAGACTGTTCGACGCACCGTTCTTTTAAGTTTGTAGGCTATTCAGTCATAAGTGTTGTTAGTTTTGTTTATTGCTTTAATTTTCCTTGAAAATGCCTCAAAGAAAAAAAACTAACCTTTCGCTGCGTAGCCGAAATGCGAAAAGGATGAGACTTTGTAGGTCTCAGGAATCGGAAGAAGATCGTGAAGCACGGTTATCTGCTAACCGAGAGCACATCGCTCTTTCACGTGAATCGGAAACGTTCACCGAAAGGGAGTCACGTTTAAGTTCACAAAGAACACGGACCGCGACTTTGCGGTCTCAAGAGAGTATCCAGGAACGCGAAGACCGGCTGTCTGCTGATCGGGAGCGCCACTCTCTCTCACGTGAGTCAGAGACATTCACAGAAAGGGAGTCGCGCTTAAGTTCGCAAAGAACTCGGACCGCGACTTTGCGTTCTCAAGAGAATATCCAGGAACGCGAAGTTCGGCTGTCTGCTGATCGGGAGCGCCACTCTCTCTCACGTGAGTCAGAGACATTCACAGAAAGGGAGTCGCGCTTAAGTTCGCAAAGAACTCGGACCGCGACTTTGCGTTCTCAAGAGAATATCCAGGAACGCGAAGTTCGGCTGTCTGCTGATCGGGAGCGCCAGTCTCTCTCACGCGAGTCAGAGACTTTCACAGAAAGGGAGTCGCGCTTAAGTTCGCAAAGAACTCGGACCGCGACTTTGCGTTCTCAAGAGAGTATCGAGGAACGCCAAGCACGTCTGTCATCTGACCGAGAGCGACACGCTCTCTCGCGCGAGTCTGAATCTCTCTCCCAAAGAGAAGAACGATTAGAAATAGCTAGACATAACTATGTAGGTGTACAAAGAAACAATGAAAGTTATCTTGCATCTGAAAGGGAAAGAATAGATGAACTAAGACGAGCAGAAACAGCAGAACAACGTCAATCTCGCCTAGAAATAGAACGAGCTCGATACCATATGAATAGAGAAACAAATAGCGGAGCTGATGAGTCCATGGAAAATGACGATGCAAATATTTTATTACCTTGGGACAATAGGGAAAAATCAGGGTTCACATATTCGTCTAGAATTAATTATGCTGGCTTTACTTTCGTGGGTGACATGAGAGAAATTTGTAATTTTTGTCATGCTTTGAAATGGAGGAAAGAGACAGATGGAATGTGCTGCTCAAATGGAAAAATTGTTCTTCCAAATTTCCAAGATCCACCACACTTACTTATAAGTCTCCTGAATGGCGATCATCCCCAGTCGAACCGTTTTTTGGATAATATTCGTTTATATAACAGTGCTTTCCAAATGACTTCCTTTGGGGCAAAACAAATAACGGAAGGACCGTTCATGCCAACCTTCAAAGTACAAGGTCAAGTTTATCACCTTATTGGATCTTTGCTGCCAGAAAATGAACCCAAATTTCTCCAAATTTATTTTGTATCCGATTACACGCAACAGCTCAATGTTAGAAATCACAATTTTCCCCAGCTCAATGCTGAGCTTTTGGGTCAACTTCAAGAATTGCTGCATCGCGTTAACCAGTACGTTCGTGAATTCAAAGCTGCATTGGAGTCAATTCCACAAGGCAGCAATGATTTCAAAATTGTTATAAGTGCCGATAGACGTCCTGTGGGTGGTCACCGTGGAAGACACAATGCACCCGTCGCAGATGAAGTTGCAGTTGTTTTAGTCGACCAGGAGTGTGAGAGACGTGATATCGTGTTGCGTACACGCGACGATCGCCTTCAACGCATTTTGGAAACCCACCGAGCTTACGACGCCCTGCAATATCCACTAATCTATTGTCATGGTGAAGATGGGTACAATTTTGGGCTGTACCAAGTGAACCCTACTACGAGAGTCACTAATTATCAAAAAAAAATATCTGCTCAACAATACTATTCCTACCTTTTACAAATAAGGCAAAACAGTTTCGTATATTTGCAACGATTTCGTGGTTTGTTCAGCCAATTTATTGTGGACATGTACGCAAAAATAGAAACTGAACGTTTAGTGTATATTCGCACTAACCAGCGACGGTTACGCGCTGAAGAATACGTGCACTTGCGGGACGCCATGCAATCAGATAATAACGTCGAAAACTTGGGTCGATTGGTTATTTTGCCATCCAGTTTCACAGGCGGTCCGCGGTATATGCACGAACGAACGCAAGATGCTTTTTGTTACGTCCGTAAATACGGCCGGCCGGACCTTTTTATAACATTTACAACAAATCCAAAGTGGACGGAGATTTGCCAGGCACTTCTCACAGGACAGGCGTCATACGACAGACATGACATTATTGCTAGGATTTTTCATTTAAAACTCAAAGTCTTGATTAATCTACTTACAAAGGAGAAAGTTTTCGGTTCAACTCTTTGTTTTATGTATAGCGTCGAGTGGCAAAAGCGTGGTTTACCCCACGCGCACATTCTTCTGTGGCTGGAAGAAAAAATTCGTCCCGATGCTATAGACAGTGTCATAAGTGCAGAATTTCCGGACTATAATGCAGATCCGATTTTGCATGACATAGTAAAAACACATATGGTTCACGGGCCATGTGGCCTCTTAAACAGGGAATCACCGTGCATGAAAGATGGTCAATGCTCAAAAAAATACCCCAGAGCACTGAAAGAACTAACTATGGCTGGGGAAAATGGGTATCCGCAATACCGGCGAAGATCACCGTCACAAGGTGGTTTCACAGCTACTGTCAGATTCCGTGGACAAGAAATAATTCTAAATAATAGTTGGGTGGTACCGTATTCTCCAGTTTTGTCAAACGCTTTTCAAGCACACATTAATGTTGAAATTTGTAATAGCGTCGAATCTATAAAATATATATGTAAATATGTTAATAAAGGTAGTGATCAAGCCATGATAGCACTAAGAAATAACAACCAATTTGATGAAGTGACAAGGTATCAATCTGGCCGATACATAAGCTCTTCGGAGGCAGTTTGGCGCATTTTGAGTTTCCCTATTCATGAAAGGTATCCGCCAGTCATCCATCTTGACGTGCACCTGGAAGGCGGGCAGCGAGTTTACTTTCAGCCAGAAAATGTGGCAGAAAGAATGAACAACCCAAGACAAACCACCTTGCTCGCATTCTTTCGCCTTTGCGAAAGAGACAATTTCGCTAAGTCTCTGTTGTACAATGAAGTGCCACATTATTATACTTATAACAAGCAGCAAGGTGTTTTTAATCGCAGGAGACGTGGAACTGCTGTAGAAGGCGAGTCCGGCATTTTTAAAGAACACGTGATTGGAAGAGTATACACGGTGCACCCAAATAATGCAGAGTGTTATTATTTACGCCTTCTTCTTCACACAGTGCGAGGACCTACTTCTTTTGCTGAGCTCCGCAAAGTGGACGATATAGAATATCCCACATTTCAAGCTGCTTGCCGCGCACGGCATTTATTAGATGGCGATCAGCATTGGGATGATGCTTTAGCCGAAGCATGCGTCAGTGATAGTCCACATCGTTTGCGCCATTTATTTGCCATTTTGTTGACATTTTGTGGCCTATCGGACGCTGGGCAGTTGTGGCAAAAATATAAAGACGCGTTTGCCGAAGATTTTTTGAGACAGCAAAATATAAATAGTGAAACTTCTGACCAAGTACGTGAAAGCTGCCATAATAGGGCTTTGCTGGCTATACAAGATATAGTTACAAGTATAGGAGGGAACCCCCTCAGTCAATACGGCTTGCCGACACCGACAGTTGGTGGGGAACGAATTAATAGGGAGTATACATCTGAAATAAATTACAACCCCGAAGAGTTAGCAGAAATATTGCGAAATGGCTGTTCAAATTTGACGTCAGAACAACGTCAAATCTTTGATAGAGTATGCTGTAGTGTAGAACATTCATTAGGAGAAATGCTGTTTTTAGATGCACCTGGTGGAACAGGTAAAACTTTCCTCACTAAAGTTATCTTGGCTCAAATAAGGAGCCAAAACAAAATTGCCCTTGCCGTCGCTTCCTCAGGAATAGCTGCCACTTTATTACCAGGAGGAAAAACTGCACATACAACATTTAAAATACCAATCGACTTGGACCGCACAGAAAACCCTGTTTGCAACGTGTCTCGCAATAGTGATAAAGCAAGGGTTTTACGCGATTGCGCCCTTATCGTTTGGGACGAGTGTACGATGGCAAATCGTAAAGCTGTGGAAGCTGTAGATAGAACGTTGCGAGATATAAGACAAAATGACCGACCGATGGGAGGCTTAACGGTGCTATTCTGTGGAGACTTCAGGCAGACACTCCCTATAATACCCAGAGGAACGAGGGCCGATGAAATAGGTGCCTGTTTAAAGAGCTCTATTTTATGGCGTAGTGTCATATTAACTAATTTGAGCTTTAATATGCGAGCATATTTGGGAGGTGACGCAAACGCGCAGGTTTTCTCAAATTTACTACTTCAAATTGGTAACGGCACATACCCGACTCAAGAAGGAGGTAAAGTAACTTTAGTCGAAAGCCTGTGTTCTTCTGTTGCCTCACAGCAGGAACTCATTTCCTCTGTATACGGAGATCCATCAGAGATCTCGAACCATGACGCTGCTTGGCTATGCCAACGAGCTATTTTGGCACCTCGCAACGACCAAGCAGCAGCAATAAATTCTCAAATATTGGTACATGTTTCTGGAGAAAGTAGGGAATATTTATCTATTAACACGGTTTTAGAAGAAGGAGATGCCACCCACTATCCAGTAGAGTTTTTAGACTCTCTAAATACACCAGGTCTTCCAGCACACAAAATTTATTTAAAAGTCGGAGTACCAATCATTCTACTCAGAAATTTAAGCCCACCAAAACTATGCAATGGAACTCGGTTGAGAGTAACAAATCTCCAACGAAATGTCATCGAAGCCGAAATCTTAACAGGTTGCGGCTCCGGTGATGTTGTTTTCATTCCCAGGATACCCATTATCCCCAATAATTTTCCGTTTACTTTCAAACGTGTGCAATTTCCTGTAAGCCTCTGTTACGCTATGACTATTAATAAAGCCCAAGGCCAGACGTTATCCGTTGCGGGTGTAGACCTTACTTTTGATTGTTTTTCACACGGCCAACTCTATGTTTCTCTATCACGTGTTAGCAACCCAAACAACCTTTTTGTATATGCTCCGGGTAATTCCACCGCTAACATAGTATATAGAGAAGCATTAACGTAATCAACTATACCAAAGTCAGGACTCTTATCTAAATCATCAAAAAGGTGATATACTCTTATCTAAACGACGTTGTTTTGCTCTCGACAACCACGCGAACGAAGTCGCGGGCACAGCTAGTAAATAAATAAATAAGTATAGACTACGTGGTGCAAGTATTTTTGTGAAGCACGCTTGTCTAGGGGTAACCTATTCACTCTTGACATAAAAACTAGGGGTCTTAAGTCAATAGTGAATAGGTTGTTTGTATAGTTCTCACCAAGCTTCTTGGCCGCCCTGAAGTTGGCTACAATGGCTGCGCAGTAGTAAATCTCATAAAAAAACAGCACCGTTTCGTGCGTCGCGCATCCGGTAAATCAGCTTCAGGGCGGCCCAGAAGTTTGCCGAGGGCTATCAGGAAACACAGACTCAGGCGGGGAATGACACTCCTTAGCTGTACGCTCAATGAAAGTATTCCCAAAACGCTTTGTGCGTATGGATATAATGGATGAATGATGGTGGAATAAGTGGTATGTGACATGATCATTTAGGTAATACTTACTTTTGTCTCTCCTCCAGCGGCCCGCATAGCGGAGCTGTACTCAGCCAAATGGGTGATGTTCTTCAGCGTGTTCATCAACGTGGTGTGCACCCTGCTGACTCCGGCCATGTGTGAGCTGCATTACTCCGCGGCCGTGCTCATGAGGATCGGCGAAGGTATTGGAGGGGTAAGTGTTCTACACACATATAAAATTCTCGTCTTTTTGCCATGAGGGTAAGCAGAAACCGTGGCAATATTTTTGGTCCTAGTCTTGTTTAAATTGTATCATAACTTTTGGAGGGGAGGTCCCGATTTATCGAGCACACTTCAAAGCTATGTACTTCTTGGTTGTTTAATTACACGGCACTTAGCTAGGTGCTAGGTTAACACAAGGAATAAGCTTATTGCTTGTGTTATTTATTTATTTATTAAAACTTCATCTATACTTACCATAATAATATTATAAAGAGGTAAAGTTTCTGATGTTGTGAGTTTGTGAGGTTATAGGGGGTAACTAATCTCTGGATCTACTGAACCGATTTTGAAAATTCTTTCACCAGTAGAAAGCTACATTATTCCTGAGTGTCATAGGCTATAATAAATATTGAAAAAAAATATAGAGATCCTTATGAAAATTGCAATAATGTAAACCCAAAGTAGCAATGTTGCCTGTAAAATTCATTCTTTAGCATGCGCTGAGAAAACTAGTGATGATACATAAAAATTATTAGGTAGGTAGGTAGGGTAGGCAGGATAGGCAGGGTAGGCATGGTTGGCGGGGTAGGCAGGATTGGCAGGGTAGGCAGGGCAGGCAGGGTAGGCAGGTTAGGCAGGGTAGGCTGGGTGGGCAGGGTAGCCAGTTGACGGGTGCGAAGCCCCGGGGGTCAGCTAGTGCAACATAAAGGAACATAGGCGGACTTAATGCCTGAGACATTCTCTACCAGTCAACCAAGGATGGTGACGAGATAACATGGAAGGTGCATAAAAATAAAATTATTTAAGTAAAATGGGTACAAAAGTAAATATATGCAGCTGTATATATGTGCAGCTGTTATTCAATACACAGCTGAACTAAATGGTGAATAAGTAGGTCTCTACATCAGCCAACATCCAGAGTGATTGCGAAAATTCATCTTAATCATCTACCACTATTTCAAAAGAGGACTTTATGGAGAGTATTAAAGGCATCAGATTCCACATTTGCCAACTGATCAAAGTAAAAATTTACTCGCTAACGGCTAAGGAGAAGATTGGGTGCAGCAGTCACGGATTTGTTTGTAGTTGTTTGAGTTTGATCGTTATTTATAACATGGAAATACCTATTTTCATGACAATAAAAGTTTATATATATAAGTATGATACGTCGTACATACGTGATTCTACATATAAATAGAAATATATCGTATTGACCATGTATTCATCAAATCACAATAATTATAATAATACTTCATGTGCCTCTTTCTATACTGGGAGCATTGTCCTAAACGACGTCAACACAGTTTATTGATTTCAATGTGTACGTTGGCATCATTATATGTAAGGGCATTATAATGAAAACCAAACAGATTGAAACATCGCTACTCTTCAGAAATGTAGACCCATTTTTTTATTTGACTACTTGCCTGTTACTGATGGGCACCATAGGCCTAACTATTTATAAACAATCTTGTTAAACAAAAAAACATTTTTACCAAAAAATAAACCGACTTCCAAATAAAAACACTACAACGTGAATAATAACTACAATTTCAAAAAACGAAGAAACAAGATCACCGACTTCGAAAATTGAAGTTATTTTTCAGTTTGTCGGTTGTATTTTTTGTAGAAAAGTTAATTTTTTAAGTTTTTTGTTTTGGTAGGTACATATCTTATAATGCTGTACCTAATAAAAAAATAATGCCCACAGTTATGCCAGAATAGATTAACCGAATAACATGAAACTTGAACACAACCGGTGAAATTAGAGTGTAGCAGGGTATACACCTCTGCGTATCCCTTTAGAGCGTACTGGGCGTGATGTTATGTTATGAAATGGTGTAAACAATAAACAGACACTATTGCAGCAATCCCGAGAGATTTGCCGTCATTTATTGAAGAGTTCTGTTGTATATCTCAGATGTTCCTCATCAGGTCTTGATGAACTCATTAAATGGGACCACGTGAGCAGCACCAGCTTTGAAATAAAAAAAATAATCTTCAAAATCAGTTCACCTAGTAAAAAGTTATGACACACATAAAAAAACCAGTCGAATTGAAAACCTCCTCCTTTTAGAACTTGATAAATAAGTTGGTTCACTAGTACCTAACACTCTGGACGAGTGCGAGTCAGATTCACGCCTAAAGACCAAAACTATTTTTTTTTTAATAAAAACTTTGCCCCACACTAGGAATTTCTTCCTGTATCGTGGGTGCGTTTACAAACATATAAACTCAAATACACAACACCCGGAGCCGGCACAACTATCTGTAGGTCATACAAATATTTGTTCCGTGTGGGAATCGAAACCGCGACACGCAGCGCAGCAGTCAATCGCTCAACCACTGCGCCAACCGTGCGCCCAAATTATTTTGTCATGCCATGATATAAGCCATATAGTAACACAAGCCGTACCTACTAGTCTTCTGCGAAAATTTCAACTGGCTATGTACAGACGCGTGAACGACATATAATATAACGCTGTTCTATTTATATGGTTTCATTGGCCACATTTTGGATACGGAACCCTTCTTCTTCATTGTATCTATGATTCTAAAATCCATACTTATACTTATAGGTAATAATATTATAAAGCTGAAGAGTTTGTTTGTTTGAACGCGCTAATTTCAGGAACTATACTGGTTGGAATTGTAAAATTATTTTTGTGTTGGGTAGTCCATTTATCGAGGAAGGTTATAGGCTATATAACATCACGCTACGACCAATAGGAGCGGAGTATAAATGAAAAATGTTGCAAAAACGGGCAATAATATTCATTATTGAGTTGTGTGTTGCGTGCGCTGCGTAAGCGGTTAAAGTTACGCAACATACATGTATGTAGGGACGGTAGGTAGCCAGTTGACGAGAGCGAAGCCGCGTGGGACTGCTAGTTAAATATATTTTGACCAAAATTCAACAACGTTGTTTTTTGCCTCACAAAGATCTTCCAGGCTGCAGGTGTTGTTGCACAGAAAGCAAGACAAAAGTTGAGGCATCGTTTGGGACGCGGCTCCGCAATTGGACTGTGGGTCGTTGGAGTACCCCCATCTAACAGGTTTAGGACCCCCTATCCCATCCTTCCCGCTCTAATCTTCTATCCTTGTATCCAGGGAGTGACATTCCCGGCCATGCACACGCTGCTGTCTAAATGGGCGCCTCCTTCGGAGCGGAGCTTCATGGCCGCATTGACATACGCGGGAACATCCCTGGGGACTGTCATCTCTATGCTGATGGCCGGCGTGCTTACTGCTAATTTTGGTAAGGCCTTTTAGATTTTTAGTATTTTCAATACTTGTTTTACAGCAGTTTTTATACGGAAAACCGAATAAAACCAGTCTAACTACCGTAAACTGAACAGTGGTGGCCCAGTGGTAACGACCCCGACCTACGTGTAGTAGGTCGTGAGTTCGAACCCAGGCAGGCGCTATACTTTGTGTAAATTATTTTATCACCACTGCTCTTAAAACGGTGAAGGAAAACATCGTGAGGAAACCTGCATGTCCTAGAACCAAACCATGTGACATTCACCACTGGGCCCGCGTGGTGGATTAAGGCCCATTACCTCTCTCACAGAGAGGATGCCCTTGTCCCAGCAGTGGGAAACTTATAAGGCTGATAATGATAATGACGAACTACCAAAAGGTACCCAATTGAAATTGTGGCTCGTGTAGATGTCGTCCTTCAATTGGGTTTGTTCTCACCGAATTCGTCGCATAAGAAAAAAAAAAAAAAAAAACTGAATTTAAATCAAGACTCTTTCCATTCCATTATGTAGCATGTTTCGTATTGTCCTTTTGTTAAGACCCAATACAACTGCATGATTGTTTATGAATATTTTTAAGCTAGTATGATATGAATATTTTTAAGACCTTAAAAGCTCTTTGAGTAAGGTTATTTTGAGTGTTCGTAATGTGATATAGATCTGTCCCTTACACACATTCAAAATAACCTTACTATAAGAGCTTATGGTCGGATCCCCCCTGATCACAGTACCACCCATTCTACTACACCACCCCTAGGTCAGCGTTCAGCTCCAAAATATCCTTTCATTTATTCTTCTCACAGGTTGGGAAAGCGTATTCTACGTAATGGGAGGTCTGTCCCTAATATGGTGTGTCCTTTGGGTGATCCTGGTTCAAGACTCCCCGCAGCAGCAGCCGTTCATGACTGCTGAGGAGAGAGAGATGGTGGTCACTGCGCTGGGTAACCAGGGACAGCAAGCTAATAAGGTAAGGATTACTACAAGTGTGATGGTAGGCCCATAGTAGATAGCTTTGGGAGTCTATATCCAGCAGTGGACCGGACGTCTTTCGGCGGTAATGATGATAATGGTGTGCAAAGTGAAAGGATCAAGGATGCCCCTTACCACGATACGATTGTTTTGATCGTGTTAGCAACACTGCCTTTTCATTTTTTCGTATCGTTTTGAAATATTGGAAACTTTTTACTTTATTGGACAGGTGTTAAATGGGTGTTAACGACTTTTATTTTATTGTTATCTGGCGGTGACTTTATAAAAATGGATAAGTATCAGCAAATCAATTGCCCTTTGCGATACCCCTATAAAAAAACATTGCAGTGATTGCAGCCAGAAGGGCGGGGAGCCTATGTAGGTTTGCGGAAACAGGGTGCAAAGTCCCGCCAACCCCATTGAAAAGGGAACTGCGCCCAGCGATTGTAGTCGGACTGTTGTATGTGTTCAAATTACGCCAAAAACTCTGCTTGCGCGATGCATGGTTTTGTATGACGTCAGGTAGTTAGTAAGCGGCCGCATAGATGCCGCTACAAGTCCTTGAAACCAGCCCTAGAATAAACTTAAAATAATGAAATAATATCTTGTTTACAGCACAACCACCCCGTACCATGGCGCGCCGTGTTCACGTCTCCAGCCTTCCTAGCGATCCTGATAGCTCACACGTGCTCCAACTTCGGCTGGTACATGGTGCTCATAGAACTGCCCTTCTACATGAAGCAAGTGCTCAAGTTTAATATGACTGAGGTGAGTCATTTGTAGATTATGTATATAGAGCCCTACCGTGTCTCGTAAACACAGATATTATAATACTAGTATACAGATAATATAATACTAGCATACAGATACCTCATCCCATACAAAGAAACCGTGCCGACGTAACTAGCGTTTTCGACTGCTTATTCTGGCAATTTTTTGTACATCGAACGCATTCGGTTCTGTTTCACGGTGATAGATAGATGGTGTTAGCAGCGACTTGCAAGTAAAAGGGTTTACTAGGTTAGTGAATATTTTTTTCTTTTAATATTAGAATATTTATTTATCAAACCTTCATGTTTTCTAGTATTTATTTGCACGTTTTTACAGTATTTTTTGCACCAAAATGTGTTAAAATACTAACTTTAACAATCGAGTGGAATGCCTCAAAAATTTAAAAATGCGCTATCTATTGGCATCAATTTTAAATGATCCGTCTAATAATCTTTGAAATGTGTAATTGCATGTGCAAATGTGCATAATTTTGTACTTAGGAGAGTTGATTAAACAAGAACATACAATTTTTGTGTTCAATTCCAGAAAATGTTAATTTTACACACATTCAATAACGGAGGAGCATATCGCGCCATCTAGTGAGATTAATTTGAACCAAATTTTCTTTCTTAGCAATGAGCTTGTATATAGATGGCTCATCCCATACAAAGAAACCGTGCCGAATTAACTAGCGTTTTTTGTCTGATTAAGATGATTATTTTTATAAGTACTTCGATCGCGTTCAGTTCCGTTCCTCGGCTATAGATGGTGTTAGCAGCGACTTGCAATTAAAAGGGTTTTCTCGGTTCGAGACAATTGTTTCATTAAATACAGTGACGATTTGTTTTAAAGTAATTTTCAAGCAATTTAAAAAAATAAAATGTACCAAAATGTGTTACAATACAAATAAAAAAAATCGAGGGGCATGCCTCAGAAATTTAAAATCGCGCCATCTATTGGAATCAATTTTAAATGATCCGTTCTAATAATCTTTGAAATGTGAATTAGGATTTTATTCCATAATTTGTGCTTAGGACAGTTGATTAAAAACGAACATAATTTTTTTATGATCAATTCTAGAAAATGTTAATTTTACACACAGTTCAAAAACGAATCGATGAATATCGCGCCATCTAATGACATTTATTTGAACCAAATTTTCTTTGTTAGCTCTGGGACCACATGCTCGTAAAGCACGTTAAGCGCCTTTGGTCTCGGTTGTGATCATCCGTAGATCATTACGGGTAGTCTGAAGCCCGAACGTCTTGCCAAGTAAAATGGTGTTACCCAACAGGGTTTTGGAGGTCAGATAGGTGCTCCATGTAAAATACCGGTATTCAACTCCATTTCATTAGAGATAAGGTGACCCCAATATAGTTATGAATTGGTTAGGCCGATGAGTCATAAATACCTTCAAACATGCTCCAACTTCAGCTGGTACATGGTGCTCATAGAATTGCCCTTGAGTGGCAACCGCAAAGACGTAACGTTGGAAGGCCTCCCTCTAGATGGACCAATGCCTTAGTTAAGGATCCGGCGGAAATCCGTTGGATTCGAGACGCCCAGGACCGATCTGTGTGACGAGGCTTGATGCCTATGTCCAGGGGTGGAAGTCTTTCGCTTGAGATGATGAAGATGATGAGTATTAGGCAGCCGATGATGTACTAAGTAGTCTTGTATGAGAGGCTGCAAGCACTTAGTAAGTAGGTATACTGTGATTTTTAATTTCGTAGACTAAACTGACAGCTGCTATTGACCTTATTTTTTTTTAAATGTTGCAAGCGCGGAGCATAGTGTTGTAGGTAAGGCTCAATTATAAGTGATTCATCGAATCGATGTGACATGACTCCTGAATTTATTTGTACTAATTGGTGTAAATAAATGTTTTATGAATATAAACGATGAATATAATATATATTTATAATATATTTAAATATAACAGTATTCATACACATAGTACATGCACTTTGATTGTGTTAAATATGAAATCAACAATAAAATAAATGCAATCTATAAAATTAAGTATGACATAAATGAGTAGAAACTAAATATGGGCCGCTAGTTTCTAAACAAATTATATTTTTATGCCGTGAAATAGTTTCATTTTCGATCTACTTCGATTTTCGATTAACTTTCGATCACTCAGGATAGTTAGGGTACGACACTATTTTAATGTAACGAAAAAGTGACAACCCCCAAATGTCAGTTTAGTCCACGAAATAAAAAATCACATTATAGTTATGTCTGAGAGAAAGTTTACGGGTACCTCCTACTTCAAGTTTATAAATTGCCAGAAAGGGTTGGGCCTTTCGAGTAAACGTCGATTTTCTAGATTATTATTATTAGGTTTTATCTTCACTGTAGCACTGCTCTATTTTTGTTTCAGAACGCACTGGCAGTATCTATGCCGTTCCTGTCTCTATGGTTCTTCAGCATGATCCTGAGTCGTACCCTGGATTTATTGCGCAGCAAGGGTACCATTACCACAACCACAGCGAGGAAGATTGGCACCATTTTTGGTAAGTGTCTCAATTAAATTCAATTGATAAGTGCCATAAAATACATTTAAATTTTACATTTCGCGCGTAGTTTGACGAAAAAGCTGGACGCAGTGGATGCCATATTGCTCTGTGGTCATGACGTCAGTCGGCTGTGTAAACAAATGCGCCGATACGACAGTTACCAGTTTTTGGTTTCGCGGCTTCGCACGCGTAGACTACATGCTTCTCCTTATCATATTTTAACAGTATGTAGAGAAAAGTTAAAAATAATGTAATGCGAAACTGTTTCTTAGGACAGACTTATACTTACCTACTCTATCATCAATACGCTCTATCCCGTTCCGTATGCCTACACTATTTCTGTATTTATCCATGACAAATAATAAGTAATCATAAACATAAGTATGTAATTTAATTAAAGTATTTCCTTATAAACAACATTTTAAACCATTTTGGATGTTGACGCCAATATCACCAGACTATTTGATGAGATAACACGTGAACACGCTATATAGAACTGTCCATGGAAAAAGCAATTTGCCCTCAAATCTACACCAGCATACTTCAGAGTTTGTCCTTGAGCCTTATTTATTGTCATGGCGAAGCAGATTTTCCCGTCCCTATTTAATTCCTATATTTATGCGTTGAGCCATTTTATAGTTACCAACAGACTTTAAAGTATTGAAAGTATTTTTAATAATTTTTCCTTTGTAAAAGAAGGACTTTTGTACACAACATTTCATCCCCCAAAATCCGCCCCCCCCCAAGGACGGAATTCCCTTAATTTGCGTTAGATTTTAATCTTCAGCCCAAACCCAATATTCGAAGATCCTAACTTCAAAACTGGCCGACTTTCATACACACTTTCATCCCCTATTTCACCCCCTTAGGGGTGGAATTCACAAAAATTATTTCTTAGTGGATGCCTGCACAGTATAAAGTATGTATTTGCAAAATTTCAAGTCTCTAGACGATTTCACCCTCATAGGGGTTAAATCTTCAAAATCGCTGAGACACGTGTAAGTTATTTTTTAATCTTCAGCCTTAACTCAAAATATGAAGATCCTGACTTTAAAACTGACGGATTTTCATACAAACTTTCATCCCCTATTTCACGACCTTAGGGGTGGAATTTCCAAAAATCCTTTCTTAGAGCTCACCTACACTACCAAAGAAACCTACGTGCCAAGTTTCATGATTGAAGCTTCAGCCGTTTGGCCTGTGCGTTGATGGTCAGTGAGTGAGTCAGTCAGTCAAGTCAGTCAATCACTTTCTTCTTTTATATGTTTAGATAACATGGCGGCTTCTATTTCACATTTCATGGTGATAAAAAACAGAAGAAAAAAAACACAAAACTTTGAATTTTAAAATTTATTTTGTTATTTTATGAACTAAAACTATGATTTTCTAAATGCTTTTTGGCTAAACTATCGCAATAATATATTTTTTATCACATGTATTCAAAAAGAGCTAGTTAATTCTTCGTAAACGGACTAAAATAGCTCATTAATCCCTAGGGACTAAAAGTGATTTTAATTTGGAATGTGGATATTGTTAGTAAATGTTCCAATCAGCAAAGAGATGAATTCGGTCCAAAATAGGATAACATCGCTAAAATCGACTAAGACGTATGTATGAGGTGAATGGCTAATGAGCGATTATAATTCTATTTCGTAACGCACGGGAACATTGTATTGAACAAGTGACTGGCTGGAAAACCACGCGCGAGCCAAATTAAAAAATAAATCTACAACTGTAACGGATGGTAGGTACTAATAATTTTTTTACGATGCATTTCCATAATTGTTCAAATATAAACAATAGCCTCTAATTATTTCTATGCTATGTCTTATGGTTCCTAATTGTATGTAAATAAATAAACGCAACGTTCTTGTTCATAAGTTGCACTTACTTATTTTCTCATAGAGGCAGATAAAAAATATAGTGTCCACCTCGGGAGCAACACCTTTTTAAGCCCGAGTCTAGTACTCGGGCTTAAAAAGGTGTTGCTCCCGACAGGTAGGTACTTTAAATCCCTCTAGGATTCTAGTTTAGAACCCTAAGCGCAGCGAAGGATTAAAAAAAACACTCTCGCCTTTAAAATAGTTATTTGCTCCCTAGATAAACAATCTACTACTATACAATTTTTATCTAGAGAATAATACCCTATTATTATGAGCAGAAACTGAGCTCGTGTCTGAAGATTAAGCATATTGGGCTTACCCTGGCCATGTTCTCTTGGGAATTAGGAAACATAGTTCGAAACTAGGATGTTAAGGCTCCGTAACCGTAACTAAATCCGATATGAAGGTTTCAGATGATTTCGGATAGGGGCGGAGTCTAAATGAGATAACTACGTTATGACAGGTTTTTTTGCCCCGCCGATCCGACAAACCAGCTGCGCTTCACGTGTATTGATAAAAATCTAATATCCGTAACCGAAACTATCGGAATCAAACGGATAATCCGAAATAATTTAATATCCGTAACCATATCCGAAGTTTCATATTCATAACATCCCTGGTTTGAAAATATGTTAATCCCATGATTCTCTTTCTACTCTATTCTTTTGAGAAAAGAGAGGCGGTAAAGTTACATATAGCTTGATTTATGGTTATTTTGTACTCTTCCAGTGTTTTCTTCAGATTCGTTTCCTTTTCTAGAAACTCGAATCAGTTCACATTTCTCCAATTTACATCCGTTAAATAATCAACTTTAGGTTCAGTTGAAAACCAGCTTTAGGCCAAGTTGGCAATCTCGCTGAACTGGCCCATCAAGCAATTTTTTATTTAGATTTTCTTTAGTTTTTCATGATTATGCCCTTATGTGACAAATAATGAAATAAATGAATTGTTTTTCTCTCCCAACAGCCTCTCTAGTCCCGGGCACGTGCTTACTGGCGATCTGCTACATCGGCTGCAACAGATCAGCAGCCGTGGGGCTGATGGCCGTAGCCGTGACGTCTATCGGCGGCATGTTCTGCGGCTTCCTCTCCAATCATATCGATATCTCGCCTAATTTTGCTGGTAAGTTATTTGAAATATGTTTATCTTTATCCAGAAGAAAATGAGTAGTGGTGGAAAGTTTTAACGGGCCCGATATAAGAGTAGTAGGTGGGTTTGAATCTAGGCAGGCAAAAAACGTATTATTTATTTAACCACTACTGCTCTTAAAATGGTGTAGGAAAACATCGGGAGGAAAACGGTATGGCCTAGGAACAAAAAAACCGGCCAAGTGCGAGTCGGACTCGCGCACGAAGGGTTCCGTACCATCATCCCAAAAAACGGCAATAAAATCACGTTTGTTGTATGTAAAAAAAGAATAAAATAAATATTTAAATAGGGCTCCCCATTTAAATATTTATTTTATTCTTTTTTTAGTATTTGTTGTTATAGCAGCAACATAAATACATCATCTGTGAATATTTCAACTGTCTGTCTTTCACGGTTCATGAGATACAGCCTGGTGACAGACGGACAGACAGACAGACGGATCGTGGAGACTTAGTAACAACCCGTCCCGTTTTTACCCTTTGGGTACGGAACCCTAAAAATCCAAACCGCACTGCGCCCGCGTGGTGGATTATGGTAAACACTGTGTCTCAATTGTATCCCAGCAGTGAGAACGTTATGGACTGATTATGCTTATCTATATATATAAAAGAAGAAACTGACTGACTGATCGATCAACGCACAGCCAAAACCGCTAAGCCTAGAAGCATGAAATTTGGCAGAAAGGTTCCTCAAGTGACGTAAGTGAGCACTAAGAAAGGATTTTTGGAAATTCCACCCCTAAGGGGGTTAAAAGGGGGTTGAAAGTATGTATGAAAAATCTAATTCCTTCGGCCAAAATTCTTAAAACTTAGCACAAATAGTATTCTAAGTAAATGATAAAGATTGACATTATTAGTTTTTCGAAACTACCCCCTGATGATGATTTAGGGGGTGTTGAAGTTTGTATGGACAAATCTGATTTTTTGGGTCAATAAACTTGAAACTTGCCACAAATACTAACCTAAATGAATAATAAAGGTTGTTAATATTATTTTTTGAAACTACCCCCAAAAGACGATTTAGGGGTGTTAAAGTTTAGTTGAAGAATCTTATTACTTCAGTTAATAACTTTGACATCAAAAACAATCTAAATAATCAATAAAGGCTTTCATTGTTATATTTATGAAACTACCCCCGAAAGATGATTAAGGGGATGTTATTTTTTTTTAAGAATTTTAAATCTTGAATTAATTAACATGAAATTTAAATAAATACCAACCTCAATAAAGGTTATCATTATTAGTCTTTTGAAACAACCCCTAAAGTCGATTTAGGGGGTGTTGAAGTTTGTATGGAAAAATCTGATTTCATGGGTCAATAAACCTGAATCTTGCCCCAAAAACTAACCTAAATGAATAATAAGGATTGTTATTATTATTTTTTGTAACAAACCCCTAAGGATGATTTAGCGGATGTAATTTTTTTTGAAGAATCTGATTTCTTAGGTCAATAAACATGAAACTTTACATAAACACCAACATAACTAAACAATAAAGGATTTCATTATTAGTTTTTCGAAACTACTCCCAAAAGATGATTTAGGGTTAAAGGGTTGTTGAAGGGGGGATGTTAAAGGGTTGTTGATAAATCTTATTTCTTGGATTAATAATTTGAAAGTTGACATAAAATAAATACCATCCTAAATAAACAATAAAGGTTGTCATTATTAGTTTTTCGAAACTGTCCTCAAATGATGATTTTGGGGGTGTTGAAGTTTCTATGGAAAAATCGAATTCCTTGGGGATAAAGTTAATAATCAAAATTTACATAAAACATTTTTTAAACTCCCTCCCCAGATAGGGTTAGGGGTATTAAAGATTTTTTTGAGGAATCTCACTAGGCAATACGACTAAAATAAATGAAAAATAAAAAAGAGAAGAAAAGAGTGAATAGCATATTTGATCAAAACTTGACCCCCAACGGGTCAAAATGGGTTGATAAGTTTTCAGGGGAGGATTTTACATTGTGGCGGTAACCTCAAATTTATTATTCTTTAAGTCAAATAGCGAATCGTCCCAATCCAATAAACCCTGTATATTTACGATACCCAAGTTTTTATTGTTTTAATAAAAGCTTATTTTTGTTCGCTCTCACTAACTGCATATAAGAATCACGATAAACGAAATCACGCGAACGAAGTCTAGTCTAGTGCTAGTGCATACATATATAACAACTAGCTGACCCGGCAAACTTTGTTTTGCCATAAAAACACCAAACATTGATCTACTCTACCTACCCTACCCTACCTACCCTACCCTACCTACACTACCTACCCTACCCTACCTACCCTACCTACCCTACCCTACCTACCCTACCTACCCTACCCTACATACCCTACCTAAGTACCAATTTTTTTTTTCTTATTTTTTTTTCATAAGAACCTTCTCCTATCAATAACAAACAACAAAAAAAGAATTAACGAAATCGGTCCAGCCGTTCACGTGTGATGCCGTGACCAAGGGAAATAGGTATTGATTTTTATATATATAGATTATCACCAAATTACAAAAAATCATTATAAATTGATATGAATTGATGTATAACCTATATTACTGTAAAGTTTCATCCAAATCCGTGTAGTAGTTTTTGCGTGAAAGAGTAACAAACATACATCCTCACAAACTTTCGCATTTATAATATTATATAGTAGGAAGTAGGATATGTCCAATCAGCTATGCAGCTTCGCCCACTAATTTAATTTTACCTTGTTTACGTATGTGCTATTCAACTTAGTTCCTACTTGTAAATAAATATCCCTCTGTTATTTAAATTCTTCCTTGTAAATCGAGTCAAAACCACAAGTCTTTTAGAATTAAATTGCGGTTATTCTTATCGGTTCCTGTACTTATAATATTGTATGCACTTCACAGGTACATTGATGGCTATTACCAACACGGTGGCGACTGTTCCCGGCATTGTGGTGCCCATCTTTGTAGGCTATGTCACCCATGGAAATGTAAGTATTTTACTATGGCTTTTTTCTTTCGAAAGTTATAATTTCGTCAAAAGGGGTGAATAGAAACAAAACTTTGAAGGGAATTTTCACGTTATTTAAAATTATTTCCAGCATTTTAGTAGGTACTCTAATATATTAAATAATTATAAATAAACTATGCTTTGTTTGAAACCAATAAAGTGGTATCACAGTTAAAATCCTTATCAAAACTTGGTTACCATTCACTCTGCGTTCGTATTTACCCCCTGTAGTGGGACTACTCCAATGGAGTTGCAAATAATGGATCGGTCTACAAGATAGACTGTCAAGTTTTTTACACATATAAAATACCACTGTATACCTGCAACAAAAAGTTCTTGGTACTTTAAAAAAAAATGATACTTTTACATCATTCGTTTAGGCCAAATTAACTAAAAAAAAATCCAACTACCCTACTATAAACAATTTTGTTTTTTTCCAGCAAACAATCTCAGCCTGGCGCAAGATATTCTTTACCACCATAGGGCTGTACGTTATTGAGTTGGTTGCCTACACTATCTTCGGTTCTGGAGAGGAGCAGCCTTGGAATAAGGTGGAGACGGAAGAAGACAAGAAGGAGAGCATTAAGCCTCTTAATAAGGAATAGGAGACTCACGTATTAAAGAGAAAATGGAGTAGCAGTATGAGCAGTTTGCTAGAGAATTATTATTATTTTAGACGATTTATATTTGGCCTAATTTTGGACTTGTTTTACAGCGTTTGTACTTGTAATGAAGCAGCAAGGTACCTATTTTAAAATTGTTCTGAGTGTCGAGCAATACTTGTAATAGGGAAGTTTCCTGGGTAGAAAAATGACAATTCTATTTAATCCGTCAATGAGATTAGCAAATAATATTGGCCCGTATTTTTTCTTTATCAAATAAATAAAAATTGAGAAAGCTAAAGCGCATCACAGTTCAGGAGTGGGGGCTTGTGACGTCGCTTTGTCAGTATAAATTGTAGCACACCGTGACGTCACACGATATTTCAACGCACTGTGTCACCGTAATTTTTTGTTTAAGTGGCATATGGAAAAATACGTGTCCAATATTTTTAGGTTATCTAACTGACGGACCAAATAGATATTTTTTGTCAACTACCCTATTTTAGTAAAGATTGATCAACTTATGGTTATTTTTGGAATTGGACATGGGTTGGTAATCTCTGTACTTGTAATATAAATAGAATATCTACACTCACAACGTAATGTTACAAATATGAATTCAAAAAATATTTTATAAACACGTACTTTATATTCGTGGATAGATAAAATTTAAAAAAAAATAAGCATTACAGTGCAACATTTTCCTTCGATTTTCAAACAACTGCATCATAAAATCAATTTTAATTTTTATAGCACAGTTTTTCTTTTAAATTTATTGGCGCGTATGGGCTCATTGTCCTAATATAGAAAAGTAGTGTCAATATCTATGGATGCGCGCGCTGCGCAGTCATGCGCAACGAGAATCTAAATTGCCCGCCATACCACATATTCTTTTCCGTTTCCACTTTTGTTTTATTTCAACTGTATGAGTGAAGATAAAGTAGTGTATGCAACGGCATATAATTAGGTATTAAAACACTCGCGTGTTATTATTATCACATTCGGCTTCGCCTCGTGTTTGCTCGTGTTTTAATAACCCCTATTATATGACCATTGCATAAACTAATATTGTTAAAGTTGCAATAATTTTCTGCATATATTTGGCGCTTTATAATTTGAAATGTTTAAACATTATGCTTTATATGTGGCAGTAGGAAACTTGTAAAACAATAGGTTATTCATAATATTGAAAAGATTTAAAATTATCAATAGAGGAATAATCAAAGGAAAACGGATTGTGTATATATGAATAGGCATAACGAATAAATATTTTTGTAACATATTATTACCATATTTTCCTGATCAGTGTGCCATAAGATTTTATGGATTTATTATTTTTGTGTCACTTTTATACTTTATTATTAACATTTTAGATTTTAAAATAATGTAAGGATTTATTTTGTAGATTTAGTTTTTGTCTATGCAATATTTTTATGTATATTTAAATGAGTAGGTACTTATAATGTACTTAAAATAAACTATTCAATGATTATAAGCAAAAATTGATTGAAATAAGTAAGTTTTTTTACATTTTATTTGATTTGATATTCCTTTGAATTACCTAATCGTATGAGGTTTGATATTAATTTTAAAGGCATTTTAATAATTATTAAAATTGACTGACAAATAATATTTCCAAAAAAAAACTATATCTTTTTGAGATTTTAAGTTTTGATATAAGTAAGTGAAATTATATGCATTTTACTATAGAGACTTAATGGTATTTAGGTAGTAAGTGTATTTATAAATATTTACCAAGCTAGATGTACGCTTTGTACTTAAAATCATAGGCTCGCATACCAAAGACAATTTGTGTACTTATGCAAGGTATTAATGTTTTTAATAAATAAATGTTTTATTAATGAATATTTGGTTTTATTACGTAAAAATCCTTATTTACAATATGTACAAACAGTTTATATTTGGAACTTCAAATAAAACTCATCAATTGCAACGAGGCCTAATGTTATTTCGGTAGCTTAAACGAAGTATACCTACAAAATATTATTTTCAATATCAACGATTGTATACTCGGACTTGAGTTACAAACTCCTGATTGCTGAATTGAGAATTTGACGCTTAGCGCGTGACAGCATCTATAAAAAATCCTATCAAAGTATCGTTTGACAAGTTTTTAACTCACAATTCTTGATTCAAAAACCAGGGCAAATTGACTACTTCTCTTTTTACAGTTTCGTTAAAGACCATAAATAAGTAAGTAGGTATTTACCAACCAAGTTATTCTTCCGCTAACTATCGCACTCGAACAAGTTTGCATATGTAGGAAGGTCCAAAGTTGGCGCCGACAGATGGCGTGACGAGCTGGCCATACTTAGGCGCCGCCGGACCGGTGCCCAACACCAGTGTGCTGGTCAGACCGGCCATTGTGGATGACATGTCCCTGAAACATGGCATGTTAATAAAATGTTAGATAGGTGTGAAGCTAAAGGCTGACAAGGGAAGATAATACAAAATTCGCCAATTCTAAATAGTATATAGCATCAGCACAATTCAGGTCAGGCAGAATTATGTCAGCTATCATGATTGATTGAGTTCCTTTTAATTTGTACCAATCCACCTCATTACAGCACGAGTATTTATTTTATTTATTTATTTATTTATAAAACTTTATGCACAAGTACAAAGGCGGACTTAATGCCTTAGGCATTTTCTACCAGTCGACCTTAGGGTGGTGCAGAGATAATATATGGCAGGTGCAACTTAATGAAAAAGCAAAAAGAGAAAATAAATATAAATAAAACAATTTAATATATACAAATATATACATAGATACATACATACATATAAATAATGCTATTGAGAAACCGAATCCAACAAATTAACCATGTGATGATTCTGCAAACTTCCTGCGAATGTGCTCGCGTGCCTTCAGTTTGAAAGACAACCGACTGGTTGCCATCCTGATGTTCTGAGGGAGCGCATTCCAAAGAGAAATCGCCTGGACAAAGAAGGAGGAATGGATAAGCCCAGAGCGGTGAGAGGGACATTGTAGAAGACGATTATTGGCGGAGCGAAGATTTTTACTGTGGGCTGAACAAAGGAATTGGACATGTGAAGTCAGATAAGAAGGGGAAGTGGGTTTATCAATAAAAGAAAACAGGGTAGTCAAGGCCCTTAGCACTCTACGCTGACGAATCGGCAACCATTTTAAAAGAGTATATGTGATTTTAATCTAAGATTAAACCATTGAGCATTTTGAACTTTATTCCCACAGCAGTAATTTTATTACCTTTTAATTTAATTTTTTCACCGTTTTGAGAGCAGTGGTGATGAAATAATTTACACAAAGTAAAGCGCCTGCCTGGGCTCAAACCCACGACCTACAATTTGTAAGTCGCGGCCGGTACCACTGGGCCACCCCTGCTCTCAAATAAAACACTACAAAGCGAAAAATTGCTTTCTTTTCGGCAGTCGGTGTCAATACCTATTCCGAAAAGATAGTTATTTTCGCTTTGTAGTGTTTTCTTTTGGAAGTCGGTTATTTTTTTTTGTTAAAACGTTTTTTTTTATTTTTTTTTTTATTTTGGTAGGTACCTTATATTACCATGAAAATCATTTATAGCCAAAGGGCTTCTCATAACAATTCTAACAAGCATAAACACGACTGGGATACATTGTTTATTATTATTGTTTCCGGTGCCTATCTTCCGGCTCCATCACGAGATCAGTTCGATGGTACCACTTGCATTAGAACCATTTATTTAAATTTCCTTCATCACTGTCATTTAACTATACGAGATATCTTATACCCAAAAACTACTTCTCTTTGAGAAGTTCCTGTGGCCATTGTGGTCTTCCTCATCAGTTCTACTTCACCAAATGAAACTTTCTGAATGCTTGCCATGTTTTTATTTTATTTATTTATGGAAAACAAACAGTAGCATAAGTAACAGTCATAATATCTTAAATATTACATTTTAAACAATTATGCTCCATGTATTTTTATGTTGATGAAAATACCAAAATTGCTACATCTATGCCTATTAAATTTGAGGATTTCAGATCGAGAGTATATATAACTTTTCAAAAAAAAAATTTTTTTTATATCTGTTCATAATTGACGGAGTTATCGGTAAGCAACATAAAATATCGGTAAAAAAATACATACAAATCCCACCACACTATTCCTAAACCACTGCAACTCCTGAAAGCCAGAATAAGCAGTGCCGATCACCAGAAAAGCGTCGAGGTAATGAAGCTCGACGAATTCCCGGAGAATGAATTTAACTGTCTTGGATCCCTCAATGCAAAAATACACACAGCCGAATATAGAACCATCTCCTTTTTGGAAAGTCGGTTAAAAAGAAGTAATAAATTGATATAAGTTTACTCACTTGACAGTGGCAACCAGGCTCTGTCCCTCGAAGGCCTGTTTCAGAGCCATGTGTACTACGCCGTCATTCTGCACAGGACTTAACGAACACGTCGAGTATACCACTGTGCCGCCTACTTTCACCAGTCTTAGAGCGTTACTGGAAAAAAATAAAGGTTAATTAATTATTATATCAGCCAGAAAAATAAAATATTGTAGTCACTCATTGAACAAAGGTAGTCTAATGAAAATAGGCTGCTCTATTATGATAAGAGAACTCCAATATCCTCATCTTTACATATTTTATAAATAGTAAAGGAAAACTGGTGCTGTTGAAGAGCAGTGGTGGCCCATTGGTATCGACCGCGACTTACAAGTTGTAGGTCGTGGGTTCGAGCCCTGGCAGGCGCTTTACTTTGTGTAAATTATTTCATTACCACTGCTCGTGGTGGATTACGGCCCATTCCCTCTCACAGAGAGGAGGCCTGTGTCCCAGCAGTGGGAACATTAATAGGCTGATGATGTGATGTGAAAGGAAAACTTAGCGAGAAACCCAATTGTACAGTGTGATACATCCATCTGGACCTATGTGACGAATTACGACCCCCTCTTTCTTATAGATTTTGTAATGATGAACTTCCATTGAAGAGGGAGGATTCGCCGACCAGATACAGTACCGAATATTTTACGCGGAGTACATATTATTTACCGTAGCATTATGTATGGAATAAAGTTTAATGTTCATAAATATTGTTTTACTTACACCAACAATTGTGACTGCATTTCAGGTAGCCTGAGCCTTTCCTTGATCCTATCTGGTCTGAAGATGCTGTTCTCATCGTCGTTCATGGAGTGACGGTCTGTTGTGCATGGCACGTCTACTAGAACCTGTTAAACATATTTAATTATCTAAAATATTGCTTATTGGCCTAGGTAGCAGGTAAACGCATAGAACATGAGATTTTAAGTTTAAATGCCATTAGATCTTATGATTCCGACTTCGTCTTTGGTGAAAATATGTGGGTTAAAAGTCTGCGTCTTGGAAGTACAAATATATAACAAACAAGCTGTCCTGGCAAACTTCGTACCACCTCATACAAATGTATGGGAAAATAGTTTAACTTTGTTTTGAATTTCAGAATAAAATCGACAACGCCATCTACTGGCATTACCGAAACCAGCATACAACGCTATATTCATTTTGGTCCGTATTTTGTTTCTGTCATGAATCAGAGATGTCGCTGTGTTCGCAAAACGTATGGAACAATGAATTTTCTTCATGATTTTGTTTTTAGTTAATATTTCTGATATTTTAAAATAGTTATTCTATAATTGGGGGCAAAGATAAATCCAACAAATCAAAGATCATGAAAATCGATCCAGCCGTTCTCGAGTTATAAATGGTGTAACTATATCGACAAAAAAAGATAAATAAAAGGTGAATAAAAAACGGCGGCGGCGGCGGTGTATAAAAGATATGTGTAACAGTATAATTGAATGTGGGCCATATTGAAAAGGCAAAAAAAAATGTATATTGATGTATGGGGACAAAAGTTTTCGAACGGTAAACGTAATTTTGTCCCTTCGTAAGAGCACAGATAATATAATACTAGCATACAGATGCCTCATCCCATACAAAGAAACCGTGCCGACGTAACTAGCGTTTTTCATCTGCTTAATCTTGTTATTTTTGTAAGTACTTCAATCGCGTTCGATCCCGTTTCACGACAATAGACGGTATTAGCAGCGACTTGCAAGTAAAAGGGTTTACTAGGTTCGTGAATATTTTTTTCTTTTAATACAGTAACGGTTCGTTTTATAGTATTTTTTTGCACGTATTTACAGTTTTTTTTGCACCAAAATGTGTTACAATGAAAATTTTAACAATCGAGTGGAATGGCTCAGAAATTTAAAAATGCGCCATCTATTATCATCAATTTTAAATGATCCGTTCAAATAATTTTTGAAATGTGAATTAAGAGACCAATATTACATTATTTTGTACTTAGGAGAGTTGATTAAACAAGAACATACAATTTTTATGTTCAATTCGAGAAAATGTTAATTTAAAACACAATTCATTTTGTATGAATTGAATTGTATGTACACGTCGCGCCATCTAGTGAGATTTATTTTAACCATAGTTCGGTGCTTTCATTGTTTATGAACGTTAGTAATGTCACTTGCCTATTTATTTTGGTGAATGTAGCTATTTATACGGAACCCTCTGTGCGCTTATCAGACTTGCACTTGACCGGTGTTTTTTTTAACGCTTTTAATCTCGTTATCAATATATGAGGTAGATCTTCTTCAGTGGTAATCTACATTGCCATACCTTGTCGAATCCTTGGTCGTCAGTATACAGTCGGCCGTCCACCCTCTTGAAGATGACTCGTTCCCGCCATTTGTTGCTGGTCTCGAAGTCAAAAAGATATTCGCGAAATGAGCGCCGTATTCTGAAATATGGGGGCGATAATTTAGCAGTTGATCTTAAGTGACACTCGCAGGGTTAAGACGAATCGATTGACGTAAGAACCATCAAAATCGGCCAACGAGTTTGATCTCTAGAACGCCACGTAGGAATAAACATACATAGACTGATAAGCATATTACCCTCCTTCGGCAGTCGGGTAAAAATGCACGTGTCAAGAGAAACAAGCAAGATTTTATTATAGACACAGCAGGTGATACTAAATAAAAGCTTGTAAAAGAGAACAATACGTCTAGTAGAGAACTGTGCTGCAGCCTTATTGCGTAATGAATTCGGCAAGGAAAAGAGTATAAAAAATCGACTAATCACAAAGACGGAAATCCACATCGCGTCTTTCATCTCGCATGTGATTGGTCGATATTTCATACTCTTTGCTTTGCCGAATTTATCACCCAATAAGGCTGCAGTTAGTTAAATAAATGTTGAGGTCAGGTTTTCAGTCAGTGGTTTTTGATATTAAATTAATACGCATTTGCAAATGATAAAACTTACCTATTCAATCTAGATATAGATATATCGTTGCATACAATGACATCAGGCAGTAACGTCTGTAACGCGACTAGGGCTTTGCCCCCGGGCGCAGAACACAGATCGAGCACTCTGTCACCAGGCTGGAGGCCTAACGCTAAAACCGCGAGCACACTACCACAGTCCATTGGGTAGTAGTTATAAACACCTGTAAAAATATTATTTTATTTTAGTTTTCTTTTTCATTGTACTAATGAAGTGTGTGTAATAATGAATGATAATATTTTTTGAAAACATCAGCATCATTTCAGCCGAAAGACGTCCAATGCTGGATATAGGCCTCCCCAAGTCGATCGCTCCTGTGCGTCTCGCATCCAGCGGATTCCAGGTGGATTCCAGCAGGTCATTGTTCCACCTAAAGGAAGGCTTTCCAACGTTGCGTCTTCCGGTACGCGGTCGCCACTGCAAATCTTTTCGACCCATCAACCAACTGGTCTGCAAGCTATGTGCCCTGTCCACTGCCACTTAAGTTTGTTATTTTTTCAGGTTATGTCGGTAGCCCAGACTGCGGATGTCTTCAAAAACATGGGTTAAAAAAACAATCTTCTTTTAAGGTTCCCCTAGTCGACGGCACGAACTATTTTGTGCGCTAGGTTAAAATGCATGCTATCTCATCCGACAACACTTGCGATAGAGATAGATGCTGTGATGAGCAGTAAAAAGCTATTTCGCGTAAGAATTAGCACTTTTGCAAGTTTCTAGCGAAATGGATGATGATTTAGGACGAAAACGCGCGCGAAATTTTATAAACAGACCTTTTCGGAGTCATGAAAAAACGACTAAATGTATATTTTCAAAATAAACTTATTTGCATTGTTGAACTACTAATCTATCCCTGTATGGAGGCCGTTTTTCAATTTTTCCTTCTTCTTTTGGTATTTATTTCCGCCCAAAGGTGCGTTAAAATTAGTGTTGAAATACGGAACTTTTGACGTTTATAACTTTCAAATATATATTTTTTTTACTTTTTTGTTTCCATACAGGGCTAGATAATGATGAGACAAATTTATATCATATTTTATTTTGAACGTACACCGTCAAACAGTGGAGTAATCGCCAGACTACGTTTGTATGGAAGAATTTTCGACTAGTGTAACCTTAAACATGATTACCAAGGATAGAATAGATACAGTATAATTACCTAAACTTGAGCAAAGGAAGTAGATAATATTATCTTATTGAAACTCTAGTATATTGATCGATTTATTACCTGTTTGACATCTTTTTGGCTCAGGAAAAGTGGTAGCTTCACTGTCCATTTCGTAAGTGAAAACTTTCAAATGTTCTGGGTAATTCAGTTCGCCTTCTGGTTCTATCACTAAAGGGAAGTCTTTGTCCTCTGAAAACGCATTGAAAAAAGTTATTACTTCTGGTGAATATGACAATTAAATTTTAAGACCCAGCTATAGTCATCGGCACGTAACTTGGCAAGGTTTTGGCGTAGTGGGGGTAAGTTCGCGCATCGTACACTTATTGCCACAAAAAAGTGGTCACTTTTATTTCTTGTCATTTTTCAATGGTTATGGTCATCATTTATTTTTAATCATGTATGTTTAGAAGAAAGTTAAATAAAGGAGAGGAATTCGTGAAGTTTATTAGGTGTTATAAATAAAATATATACAGTTAAAAGTTAAAAAAAATATTCGAAAAAGATATTAATATTAAACATTATGTGTCCTATTAAAATGATATTAATATGTAATATCAATATAATGATATTAATATTAAAATCTAAAACAATAAAAACTACTCCTAACAAAAACTCAACATAAACAAAGGGTACAATTTTCGTGCACGCAAGTGTAATCGGGGGCGAACGGAGGGGAAGGACGCGGTGCGGGAGGCAAGGGTGGACTGAGCCACCAATCGCGCGCTCGGATCGGCGCGACCTTGTACCCCGCGTGACCCGCGCCCCGCTTCATTACCAAGGAGACCTAAAAAACGACTTCTGCGCATCTAACGACTCTTGCCAAGTTACGTGCCGATGACTATATTAACCGCATAAGTACCAATTGGTATCATTTATTGGCCTGAGAGGTTAACTTTCAGTTAGTGTTCAGAATTGACAGTTCCTTTTTCTTGGCAAAAGCTGTCCAAGAAAGGGTAAATAAATAAGTTGCTTACTAAGACAGTTGCTTAAAAAACAACATAGGTGTTTACAGACAATTTTTTAGGGTTCCGTACCCAAAGGGTAAAAACGGGGCCCTATTACTAAGACGCCGCGATCAGTCTGTCTGTCCGTCTGTCACCAGGCTGTATCTCATGAACCGTGATAGCTAGACAGTTGAAATTTTCACAGATGATGTATTTCTGTTGCCGCTATAACAACAAATACTAAAAACAGAATAAAATAAATGTTTAAGTAGGGCTCCCATACATCAAACGTGATTTCTTTGCCGATTTTTGCGATAGTGGTACGGAACCCTTCGTGCGCGAGTCCGACTCGTACTTGGCTGTATTTTTTTTTGTAGATTTCTTACTCCAACTCAACACCATCCAAAAATTTTCTAATTTACAGTTTTAATCCTATCAAAAACTACATAAGAATATTCCACAGTACTTACTAGATAAATAAGAATAATGAACAGACTCCGACACCCACTCATCCATTCCCTTCAGCTTGGTGGCTGGTAGGAACTGGTACAGCGACTCTGATGTCATTCCTTGAGATGGGTCTATTATTCTGGACTCATCTATCTTGGCTTCTGCTAGAGAATCTTCTAGAGTTCTATTTGGATAGGATCTGAAATGTTGACATTTAATTTTAGTAAGAATGAGTACCAATACTAAAACATAAAAAAAATATATCATTTTGAATTGTTAATAGTCCATAGATGGGCCATAAAGGCAACTTGTCTTATGGCCTGTGTAATCTGAATAATTTCTAGTCTCCGAGTGCCTTCTCTGTATAAGAAGGCGCTTTTGCCCTGCAGTGGGACAATAGCAGGCTGGTATTATTATTATTTATTTAGTACCAGTAGAACGGGATTACATTGAGATCTTTCTAAAAAAATCATAAAAATAAATCAAAGATCTATGATCTGGGGCAACTTTGATGATAATTTATTTTTTTAGGTGTTTTAAAGCTACCGCTGTGACAACCGAACATACTTAAATTTTCTTTTTTTTTAAATTTGTAACACTGATATGTCAGCAATGTTTTGATCAACATCAGCACAAGAATATGTTTACTTGTTGCAGTAAAAATATTTTAAATTGTACAGTGAGAATTCATTAAAAATAAATTGTATATTGGGGTAACTTTATATTGCGATGAAAAACAATAGGGTATCAAAGTAACCTTATTTTTATTTTAACTTTGATAGACTCATCTATATACCTATACTAATATTATAAATCCTGTATTCCCACTGGAACGGGAACTACGCGGGTGAAACCGCGAGGCGTCCACTCACTAGTTCGATATATATCTTTTATTTTCGCCCAAACTATGGCAAAAAAATATAATTTTTATTAGAGAATATAAAAATTTGAGTAAAGTCGCCAACACTGCATTTTTGTTATATTTTCAAAATATAATTGAAATAGTATTTAACCTTGTTTTACGGTACCTAGTGCCATATGGGTGGAACTGTGGTTTAGTACAAAATAACTCCAAAACTTACGGTTCATCCCTGATTTTTTTCATCACTATGTCCCCATCATCCCTCATATCCAACTTCTCAGGTTTATTATCAGTTTGAGGGTAAATATTGGATATTTCATCAGTCTGCTGTTTCTCTATATATTCTGCTAATCTGTCTGACTGTGCATCTGTCTGTGCAGGCGCTTGTGTTGGCTCAGGTGTAATGTTGTACTCCTTGTGAAATTCTTGCTGTATTGATATTAAGTTCTTTAGGCAGTGGGCTCCTGGAAATATGCAAACTATTTATGAAACATGGGTTTAAATAATAACAGTTGGAGAATTATATCATCACCAGCCTTTTTAATTTTCCTACTGCTAGGACACAGGCCGCCTCTCTGTGAGACAGAATGGGCCGCAATCCACCACGCGGGCCCAAAGCAGGTTGGTGGATGTCACATGTATACAAATAAGAGAATTATATAGGCTGTTTGTATTATGTATGATAACTTATCAGGATTATATATAGATGATTGTGATGAAAGCTGACACAGAAAAACAGAAAAATCTTAACTTATATATAGCAGCAGGGATATGAGTTCGGTATTTAATTATTTATTAAAGGCATATGTAAAAGTGTTAATAATTACCTCTATTCGTAAGCTCTTCCATTGTCTTCTCGGCATCTCCATAATTATTTACGACAGCTACATACTTTGACCGGCGTAGCATCGCTTCGCGCATCGGCTCCCATTTATTACCAAACATAGATCCATAGAACTCATCGAAATGATTCAAAGCCTTATATTTAGGGCCTGTCTTTTTCTTCAATTTGGACTGTAAAACCAAAATATACAATTAGTTTACAAACTCACAGAATAGCGATTGAGAATTGATGTGTTTTTGTCAAAGTAATAACCCAATGTATCTTCGTTTTATGTCGAGCTTGCAGCACTAAATAAGAAGTAACACATGTGCTTTTGTAAACACTTGATATATTAAACATTATAAATTATTTTCAGGCTTTATTTTGGTTTAAAACTTATTTTGAGGTTATTTTGTGTCCGTACTCCGTATGACTTTGACGTTTGTTTAGTTTATCTGTTGCGTTTAGTTTATGATGTCAATGAAGCAGCTAGTTAATACATACTAGCTGCTTCATTGACATCATAACTGAAATTCAGACGATACAGTTCAGATCAGTTATAGATCAACGTACGAAATTAAGTATTTATGCATTATTGGGTTGGTTCATGATTATTTTCTTTTATTTTCTACCAATAATTATCAACTTTTTAAATAGAAACGCAATTGGAATGCTGTCAAATTGACACTGACTTAAATAGAAATGTCATTCTGGTATACTCGCACCTGCGCCCGCGAACACCAAATTGGAGTATTGATTTGTTTACAAGTAGCAGCGCACGGAGATTTGTGGAGTATCTTGCACTATAGCTATATCCTACAACCTTGTCAGAGCGATTGGGAGATAATATCCCGCTTAATTACTGCCTTCCGTGTCAGACTTTATCAGTGGTCGGTGCCAGCTGTGAGCCTCCCCGCGAGTTCCGGCGGCTTAAAAGCTAATTACAACACTTTGGGGCGAGTTGTTTTATCGATCACTCGCCCTTCCGTGCCCCGCTTCAGTTGTGTTCTCCGAGCCGCTGCGAGACTCGATAAAGATCTGAGAATGTGCGACGAAATGATGTATGTCAATGGTTTTATTCACGAATTGGGTCATCGATGAGTTTCTCTCGGAATCTCGGCAGACCCGGTGTATTCGCGCGGAACACTAGATAATGGTTGTTTATTTATTCAAGCTGTAATTACGTCTCCCAGGCAATGGATAGTGCAGTGATTGTGTTTTGAGGGGTATTAGAAAACAGTAGTCATGTATGGGATGTTGTATGTTGGCTCACTGGCGGGTAACAAGGTGGAATGGATAGCGGCAGGCTGGAGGCGGCCCCTTCCGGGGCTGTACACCTGGACACAGTGAGGGCCCTGCACCAGACTGTAGTGTCACTTAGAACTGCACTTGAGATATCTAAGAATGAACTGAAGCAGTTGAAAGAAAAGTATGAGCAGCACTCCCATTGTTTAGAATACACAGACATTATAGAAAAATTGACTTTAGAGAACCATATTCTGAGGCGTAGAATAATAGATACAGATTATGAAGAAAAGGACCCTAATGCACAGAACATAAAGTTGGAAGTTACCTACAGCCCTCACTCACAGAATGTTGAAGAATATACCAGCAGTGAAGTAGTGATTGCCACTGCTACAGACCCAAACAGCACTATAGATGAACTAGAACCCATTCCACAGCAATCAGACGAGAATAGTAATTTTTGTTCAGCTGAAAAGTTGAATGAGATCCCAGAGGATTTAGGAGAATTTTCTGACTCACCTGAATTCAATGAGTCTGGTGAATACATTCCTGATGAAACTAACAATAATACTGAAGTAGACGAAATCTCCCAGGTCTCCAGTCTGCCCAAACAGACTGAGGGATCTGAAGGAGTACATCTACCAAGTTTCAAGACAAAGCTTGAACTACTATCTAAGTTTGACGTTAGAATAAAAGTACGAACTTTGAAGGAAGGTACAATTATTTCTAGTACTACATCGGAAAGTGATTCTTCCGAAGATAGAAAAGGTTTTGAGAAGGAATCAAAAGCATTCAAGGCTAGTCAGCACTATCAAGAAAAAGAAGAACAGTTTGATAATAATAAGACAGTGAATATAAAGTCTTATTCAACGGATAACGTCAGGATGGCTGTGCCGAATGAACTGGATGGTAAGAGCAAAACAGACAAGTTCGACGTCCAAGTCAGGATCACATCTGAGGAGAATCTCGTTGTGAAGGAAGACATAGCGAGGAGCAGGAGAAAAGACACCCTCAACTTGGATGTGGATGATTTAAGTCTCAGGTAAGATATTTATTTAAGCTTATTTCTTTCACAGTTGTTGTGGTCATGCCTGTGGGAGGCCTATTTCCAAAGGCCTTTGGGCATCTTTTTGGTGGTATTATAGATGATGATATACTCGTATTAAATAGAATCATTGAATACAGTTTCATTTTTTATACCCTGATGGGAAAAGAGAAGTGTTATAAGTTTGATGTGTCACAATGTGTGTACCTGTGTTTATTTGTGTACAAGTATCTGACTGTAGCATCATAGCTCCGAAACGGATTTTTTTTTTTGTTTAAAAGCTGACTTTATTGAGTGTTCTTCTAAATGTTTGTTGAAACTCAGTTCAGCCTTTCTAAAGTTATGGGCGTTTTACTGTTTGAATCGGGGTGTTTTCGCAAGAATGTGTGTGTTGAACAGATTGTCGATAGAAGCGTGTCTACTACTTTGCTCTTAAAATTAGACTACCTATTCAAAAACGTTTTAACAAATTTTCTTTTCACCATAAGTTTAGAGTGATTTCTTATTTCAGGCTTAACACGCATTGAGATTTTATTCGCGCAAATTTTTATAGTATTTATTCCGCGCTATTTTTTTTCCGCAATGCGTTCATACAATTCCATAGGTTGCAGAATGGGCGGATTAAAATCGCGCGAATAAAAATCGCAGTGCGTGCTAAGCTTTAGTCTGAACGAATGATACGTGACGTTTTATCCGAGAGATCTTTTTGCTGTTCTGTTTCAAAGGCTCCCTCTCCATTCCTTCTATTCACGAGCTCGCGCTTCCTCCTTCGAGTTTTGGCGAAATCTGTCTAGTTCGTCTTACCAACTCCTTCATGGTCTACCGCGTCCCCGTCACTATCGATTACCTATATTAACTAGATTAATATTTCAATCGCGATCCTCTCTATCGGGAAACAATCAATTGCGATCACCTAACCCGTTTGTCAAATGGGATAAGTTTAGCGCCGCCGGACCGTTTCTGGATTGGGGTGATAGATGATAATGAAGATTGGCGTCCGACCATTGGCGGGTCAGCCATCAAGGTATTTAGGTTCAAAAATAAGAACGGTCAGTGGGGACGGCGTCTGCTCATCTAGTTTGGGATTTCGCCAGCCAGTTATAGACTCAGACATATATTGGAAGGTTACAAGCTTTGACGTAACTTATCAGATTTTTAAGCCTTTGGGAGGCGCGAAGTCGTAGGAATACAATATGAAGATAAATAGTCCCCTAGAGTCCCCCATCAATCGACCAATCACATGCCTTGCTTTGCCAAATTCGCTTGCGCTGTTGTGTGTTGCGCGCCAAATTAGCCTGCTGGTCCATTGTCCCCGCAGTCTGACGGGAGGACAACTCGACACGACCGGCGAAAAGTTAGGCGCAGGACTACTGTACTATTATTTATTCTGTGGCAGGACTAAGGCCAAGCACGAATCGCGCGAATCTTTTCCGCGCGGTTTTAAAATCGCGTACTCAAACATAAGTAACACGCACGGCGGATAAAATTCCGCGCGATTTTTGTCTATTTCTACCCGTTCATTTAATAGAGTTCAAAATATTCGCGCGAATTTAAATCGAGCGTTGGATTCTGTGGCTAAACACAGATTTGGTGCGGATTTATTTCCGTGCGGTTTATTTACCGTAGCAGAATGGGCGGAAAAAAATCGCGCGTATAAAAACCGCAGTGCGTGCTGAGCCTAAAGACATAACTTTCTGCAAAATAATGTGCAGAAAGTTACAGGCCTGTGTCATTGATTGCATAAGATTTCCAATATCCACGGAACTCGGAAAACTCTGCTGTAATCCTAAAGTAATCAACGCAATTTTCAGATTCAATCTTTGCCGAACGAATCTTATCATCCTTTTGAGCCTTCTAAATTAAGAGTAAGTCACCTACGCCCTAGGGAGCTGACGAACGAGAGTAAATTCAATCATGAAGCTATCGCCTCCTTGCTATTTACTGAATGAATCCTTGATTTTATGGCGATAGCAATCAGAAAATTACTTTTTTTTCCAAATATTTGGACCTCTTATCGCAAGCGTAACGCGATTCATCTAATAAAAAGATAAATTGTGCACATAATGGAACGCATTGACTGAAAAAAACACGGAATCGACCCTCACGACATCGCGTTTCTGTCTGACGTCTCAAATTTCAGCGCTATCATCCACATTGCTGACTACCCTCCTTATTTATGAGGCGCAGTATTGCTAAGGAACACGATATCGTGTTGATGCCAACTCTGGGTATATGTGTATATAGGGATAAGCCATTTATAATCCAACTTTTAACGGTGGAAAACTTACCGTGGAAACTCGTTAATTCCCCCTTTTATTCGTGATTTTAGGGAAGAATGTGGGTACTTTGTGAAACTTTTTGTGCATATCCATAGCGCCACCAACTTTAGGGTGTAAATTGTAGGTGCTGGCGATATATATACCTACATATACAGTTTGATTAAGTCGTAGGCGGCATCAATCATTGCAGCATTGCATAGCAGGGTTTCAGATGACGGACAAAATTAATAATAAAGGAGATTGTTATCTCATCCCCTTTGACCTAGATACAGCTGTGAGCTATTTATGAGTAAATGAGGTTATTCTGTTACAACCAGACTACGCAGACGAACTAGATCATATTCAATAGTTATTTATTTATTTCGTAATGTACCTGTAAGTATTATGAATTTATGATAGAAAACAAATATTTAAAAATAACAAAAAACCCGACTGCTTAAAAAGCAAACTAAAAAGACGTAAACAAGAAGAAAATCATGCTGTGCAGTCGGAGGATACATATGCGCGAGCTGGCTGACCAAAACCAGATGTATCCTCCGACTGCACAGCATGATTTTCTTCTTGTTTACGTCTTTTTAGTTCTTTCTTTAAGCAGTCGGGTTTTTTGTTATTTTTAAATATTTTTTTTATTTACAACTTTTTAGTTATTTTTTTTTTAGAATTAGGTTCTTTACACATATAAGTGTTATATATTTTTGTAATCATGTCTTAAAACCCTTTATTTTGATACACCACACGATGGGATTGGAAAAAACAAAGATGGTCCCCCACAATATGGCGCCCAAAAGCCGCCATTTTTCTATTTTCCAATTTTAATGTAGCCAGTGACACTCGCAGGGTTAAGACGAATCGATTGACGTAAGAATCATCAAAATCGGCCAACGCGTTTGCTCTCTAGAACGCCACATAGGAACAAACATACATACATACATAGAGTGATAAACACATTTAACAATATAACAATATAAACACATTTATTATTTAACAATTATTATTTATTTTTATTTTGGTACCAATTGATTGTGTATTTTAATTGTGATTTTCATTGAATTTATTGTTTAAATTTCTCACTTATACACACACTGGCAAAATTAGCGGAACAAGAAAAAATGTTCGCAAAACTTTTTTATTTACCCTTGCTGGGTGGTTTTCTTTTGTTTTATAATAAAATTAATTATTCCTAATTGATAAAACAATTGAACTTCACTTTTTATGCGATTGTTTTAAGTTTATTCGAACTTACAACATTTGGAGAGAATTTCGCTTATTCCCACTTATGGCATTGTTTTAAAATTTCTTAAGTGTTTTCTTTAACATATTGAGTTATTTGATATAATTTTAATGTCTAGATCTTTTTCGAAGTTAAAGACATCATTGCGCCCAACTTTATCCAAGCTGAAAGGGCCAGATCAATTGAGATGAGAAGAAATGAACAAACCTCCAGAGGGCTGTGCTTATTTCAGCATTTACTTGTTTCAACCATTTGTTGCAGTTTCCAATGATTCAGAATGACTAATGCTTTTGTGAGAGTATCAGGACAATGCAGAAAACTCGTACTTCTAACAGAAATAATCTTTTTATTAAGTTTCACTTTCGTCAAAAAAAACCCCGTTTAAAGGCCGTTTAAGCCAGGAATGAGCTGGAGGAAGTTCGGGGTGCAACAGAAAGTGAGTTTACGATAAAAAGAAGGTTGAAAGAACTGGTTTTGGTTCGTTCGTCCCCGCCGAAGGTCCAATAATTGTGATACACCACCTTTGAAACGGAATAACTTTTGCTCGGGAATATCGACTTTGGTCCACGGACTAATGGAGTAAAATTTGTTCAGTGATGAGTGTGGAATTAATTTAAATCAAATTGAAGGATGGCAATGCATGTGCAAACATGAACAAGAATATCATATTCTGTCAATTTATTAAACTACAGCGGCATATGGTAGAGGAACAATATTGGATTCAGGTAGGATATGTTTGGGAGCTCATACGGACTTGTTGATGATCCATGGAGGAAATCTTATTAAATATACATCGCTATAGAAGTGTTATCTATATATATAAAAATGAATCCCTATTTCCCTTGGTCACGGCATCACGCGTGAACGGCTGGACCGAATTCGCTAATTCTTTTTTTGTTGTGTTTGTTATGGTTAGGAGAAAGTTCTAATGAAAAAAAAAATTAAGAAAAAAAAAACCATAGATAGGGTAGGGTAGGGTAGGATAGGTAGGGTATGGTAGGTAGGGTAGGGTAGGTAGGGTAGGGTAGGTAGGGTAGGGTAGGTAGGGTAGGGTAGGTAGGGAAGGTAGGGTAGGTATGGTAGGTAGGGTAGGGTAGGTAGGTAAGGTAGGGTAGGTAGTGTAGGGTAGGTAGGGTAGGGTTGGTAGGGAATGGGTAGATGAATGTTTGGTGTTTTTATGGCAAAACAAAGTTTGCCGGGTCAGCTAGTTTAAGAATAAAACGTGGTATCAATTGTTCCTTTATCAGTGGTCACTTCGTTTTGATCTAGGAAAATGCTCGGTTCCATACCACTTTTTCAACTCCAGCCTATCTTAATAATGTCAATATCGCAGTTTCGGAGGTACCGGCGAGATCACCAGACATGCATGCGATAGAACACGTCTGGGACCTACTAAATCGAAGAGCAAAGTTTATACTCCCAACACCTATCAATGTGTGTGAACTGTGAAGCGCCGTTGTAAGGAATGACAAAGACTACCACAGGAGACAATGAATAACATCATTCTCAACATGACTACGCTGCTGAAATCTTTATTAAGAGCAAGTGGAGGAAACACGCAATGTAATGTGATATTATCTTATTGTAAAAGTGTTTATTTTAATTAACTTTTTTAACTTTCCTTTGTAACCTTAAAAAATCAACAATGTCCATTTTGCCCATTAAGTCATGTTACTCACAAAAAATGTACTAAATACGATCTCATTTTTAGGGTTCCGTACCCAAAGGGTAAAAACGGGACCCTATTACTAAGACTTCGCGATCCGTCTGTGTGTCTGTCTGTCTGTCTGACTGTCTGTCTGTCCGTCTGTCACCAGGCTGTATCTCATGAACCGTGATAGCTAGACAGTTGTAATTTTCACAGATGATGTATTTTTGTTGCCGCTATAACAACAAATACTAAAAACAATATAAAATAAATAATTAAGGGGGGCTCCCATACAACAAACGTGATATTTTCGCCGTTTTTTGCTCGATATTAATAACGGCAACAGGTAGACGATTGAAATATTCACAGAATGTTTAGTTGTATATTCTCTTCAAAAAATAATAATTATTAAAATAAAATATAACAACAAACGTGATTTTTTGCAGCGTTTTGCAATAATGGTACGGAACCCTTCGTGTGCGAGTACGACTCGCACTTGGCCGGTTTTTTTATTTTAAAAGGAGTATTTATAATCAAGGAAAAATGTCTTAATATAAGTTTTTATAATTAAACCATATTTAAAAAAAATATGTAGGTAATATTTATTTTGTTGCGCAAATTTTACCGGTGTGTGTATTGCTACATGTAAACCGGAAGAGAGAAAATATCTAATACTCGCAATTTTTTGCTTAGGAGGTTGATTTTTTGTTTTTAGTATTTGTTGTTATAGCGGCAACAGAAATGCGTCATCTGTGAAAATTTCAACTGTCTAGCTATCACGGATCATTAGATACAGCCTGGTGACAGACGGACAGACAGACAGACAGACAGACGGATCGCGAAGTCTTAGTAATAGGGTCCCGTTTTTACCCTTTGGGTACGTAAACCTAAAAAAGAAACATTAAAATTGGTTTTGTGTTTTTTTTCCCGGATTCGACGCCAGCAAATCTGGCAACCGTACATATGTATGATATTACAATGAAAAATCAGATGTAGGTATGAGCTAGATGTAATCGAAAAGAGGAGAATGTAAAGATCGTTCGTGGCGTTCTGTGGTTTCTGCCTATCCCCATGAGAAGAAGTCGTTTATCTACATAAGTATGTAAAGTCAGCTTGTTATTTACTAGACAACTTAGACTATAGATTCCTTAGAGTCAGCGTTGCAAAAGAAGGCATTTCCCCGGGGCATACAGCTGAAAGCATCTGAAAAGTCAATTTTGAAACCTTGCGAATAGGTATTAGCTTTTCTAAAGCAGAAATAGCAAGCAAGATTTTGAAGATTACCTTGGTCACAGATAATATAATACTACACTTAACCTATTTTCATTTGGTTCGGATCGATGTACAAAAAATAATCAGTATAATCAGTACAGTACGTCGGCACGGTTTCTTTGTATGGGATGAGGCACCACTGCCACTACTGAATGCAAGATTCCCTTGGTAATGTTTAAATGTGTATAGTTCTCGCCAAACTTCTTGGCCGCCCTGAAGTTTGCTACAATGGTTGCGCAGTAGTAAATGTCATACAAAAACAGCACTGTTTCGTGCCTCACGCATGCCGTAAACCAACTTCAGGGCGGCCAAGAAGTTTGGCGAGGACTATAGTAACTGCCGCAAAAGATTCTAAACCCTATATTCCAAGCCAGTTTGAAGGACCTCTACCCAGCTCAGTTGACGTGACAACGGAAAAATGACCCTCGATTAATTTCAATAAATAAGAAGCTAATATACATGTAGCTTCTTATTTTTAACCGACTTCAAAAAAGAGGAGGTTCTCAATTCGTCGGTAACTTCTTTTTTTTTATGTGTGTTCCCCGATTACTCAAAGACACCTGGACCGATTTGGAAAATTATTCTTTTGTTTGAAAGGGTATACTTCCCAGTTGGACCCATAGTCATCAGGTCAGGATCTGATGATGGTATCTTGGAGAAATCGAGGGAACTCCTCAAATATTATAGGCATACTTATAGCGATTTTGGTATTTTCATCAACAATGCAATCATTTGCACTCAGAAAGTATCATTTGGTGAAGTGGAACTGGTGAAGAAGACCACAAATGGCCAAGAACTCCTTAATGCTAAGTATGTCATGGGGTATAAGATATCTCGAATAGTTAAACGACTATGATGAAGCAAATACTTATAAATAAATAGTAGTGATGAAAATGGTACCATCGAACTGATCTGATGATGAAGCCGGCACTGGAAGTCCGAAATAAAACAATGTATCCTAGTCGTGTATGGGCTTATTGGAATCGTCATGAGATGTACTTTGGCTACCTATATTTTATTTTTATAGCAATTGGAGGTACTTACCTATCAAAACTAAAAAGAGTAAATAAAAAACATTTTAACAAAAAACAAACCGACTTCCAAAAAAAAAACACTGATATGCGAAAAAATAACTTTCTTTTCCGAAGTCGGTGTCGAAACACGGGTAACAATAGGTACCAAAGACACCGACTTCGAAAAAGAAAGTTATATTTCACTTTGTAGTGTTTTATTTTAGTTATACATAACTGACAGTTTGATGATTCTAGTCGGGAGGACTTGAGTTGGAATATAAGGGTTATCATATGAATCAGAAATACGCAGACAAAATGGCCCAATCATTACATAATGCTATCATTACGAACATGGAGTTGCCCGGAATTGCTACAATGTAAGCTGACCCAGTTACGTCATATTCATTACGTTATTATTTCAATAGAAGCCCTGTCCATAAATAGACAGAAAACCTTCGAAGGTTTCCACGAAACGGCTGTCCATGTTACAGATACTGCTTATAGTACGAGATCCCACCGCAAAAATCTGCAGTCGTAATGTTTTTGAGTAAACTTAATTTTTGGAAAGGATACTTGATAGAAGAATAGATTACAGTAGGGTTGCCTGGTAATATCTAGACGCAAATAAGTTTTTTCTTGTTCTTCTTTTAATCTTTGCCCTGTACTCGGCATTTCTCCTGTATCGCGGATACGTATGCATATTATATTAGCCGCAATTTTTGCCAGGTGTAAACAACTAAACTGGCAACCCATAGATTGTGGTTGACTGAGAGCTGGCAACCCTTTTTTTTCCTATTTTCTGCATCACTTTCTTTCAAATAACGTTGGATTCACTTGAAAAACTTATATATCCGGGGCACAATTTATTTAAACAAGTCGCAATACGGCTAGATATTGCCAGGCAACCATGCAGTTTTATCAAAAACAAAAGTTACCTGCAAATTTTAGCAGTGGGATCATAGACTATTTTATCCAGCGCGCAACTTTATAACCTAGCCACGTAGGTATGCTAGATATAAAATTGTGAGCTTCGTAACCACAACTTGACATCGTGAATTCTAGAGTTTATTTGGCGGGTGTACTGTTTAATTAAACATTTTAAACTGGGTTTTACTACCAGCAGACAACGTGGATACTCGTATGAATTTGGCACGCAAACATAAAGTTGGGTCCTATTTTCCTATGCTAGTGTGTTAAACTTTATGCATAGCCAGCATGAATATACAATGATTATGTTTGTTTAGGAAGCTGAAACTGGCAGCCAAAAAGTAGCAGCCAAACTACTCATGTGCATTGTGCAATAATTGTTTTTAAATTTTAATTTGTAACAGCCATCTAGTGGCTAATTAAGAAAAAAATAAGATTAATTACTTGAAAATAAGGGAAGCGACTTTTAGTCTAATTTTCAAAAATTTAAATATCAGCAGATGCAGATATTTTTAGGTCATATCAAGGCGTACTATCTATTTTTATGAAATTTTTTATTTTGAAATTTGCGATGATATTTGCCGATGAAAAAAATCCACGAATTTCTTCAATGTCTTCATGTTGTCGTAAACATTTCATAGTTGTATTTTGTGTTCCATACTAAATCTTCCTTAAATGTTTACTAGGTATCTACTAGGGTGCTTCAGTCAATTTATATAACTTTCCATCGATGCAAACGTTAGGAAATTTGAAAATATACAAATTTCTTCAATTTCTTCAAGTTTTCTTAAAAATATCATAGTTGTATTTTGTGTTACCTACTAAATCATGCCTAAATATTTACTAGGCATCTACTAGAGTGTCTCAGATAATTTATAGAATTTTCTATCGATGCGTGATGTTAGGAAATAAGAAAATCTACAAATTTCTTCTTTTTCACTTAAAACTTGTCATATTTTTTTTTTGTGTTTCTTACTAAATCATGCCTAAATATTTACTAGGCATCTAACAGTGTCTCAGACAATTTATAGAATCTTCCATCGATGCGCGATGTCAGAAAAAAAGAAAGATCTACGAATTTTTGAAGTTCTCTTTTCGAATTTTTAGTAAGCATCTACTAGAGTGTCTGTCTGAGACACACTTTCCGTCATTTACACAATTTTCCGTCGTCGTGAAAGAATAGTAAACAGGAAAAATACGACTGAACGACGATCACACAGGCGCGCGTGGCAAAAATTTCATAAAAATCCACTGATAATTTAACTATCGAAAATCGAACTTAAAGGCAATTCCCCAATTTTCAAAAATAAAATATGGTTTTTTTTTCATAAAAAGCCGTCTAATGTGAGAAACAAAAATGCGTTTTAAAAAATAATGCGCAAATGGCTAGTTTGGCAGCCAGTTTCAGCTTCATTGTTTGCTATTGCAGCTTGTTTAAGATTACGTAAAGAAAATTCGACGCAGCATTTTGCAATTTGCGAAAACAATATCGTCGATCAATATTGCTCCCAGGCCACAAAGATTTTATGTTGTTACCTTTCAATCTCTTGAAAAGCCCGAGATCCTGATTGCGAAGAGAGATTTGAAAGCTGAACGTGATTCCTCTATTAACAAAAGTTAACTATGGTATAGGTACTGAAATAGGAAGATCGACCTATACAGACCTATTTAACAGCATCCTAGAAAACATTAACTTTCACCCTCTAATTCTAGACTTAATGACTGGGCTAACACAAACATAGAATTTAGCGTGTGCTTAATTCCAGTGTAACTTGCTCGCGCAAAAGTTTGCGCTCAAACAGAGCAGGGCAAGTCTATTTGGCTGACTTTGTTTTGCTAAAGGTTTCAGAGAAATTGCTCGATCCCCTTGATTCAGAATTCGTTTTGTTGTGAGTTCGTGTTATTGTTTGCTCAACAAAGAGCAGAGACGGGCTTCAAACACAATCTAATATTATTCCGAGTCAATTTCAAAGCAGCTTTCAGCTCGCGTTGGTTATTTTTAAACTGTTTTGTGTAAAGAAAATCTGTTGTCGTTATTGAGCATATTTTCTCCAGCGTTTATATAAACTGCGGGGTACTTTAATGGATTAAAAATGTTTGAGAGAGATTGCGATTAGATTACTCTGCATTGTAAACCGAAGTAAACGACATGACACGAAATTTCGATTAAAAATATGTTTTATATGAGGAAACAATGGTTGGTTGACTGGTAGAGAATGCCTCAGGCATTAAGTCCGCCTATGTATCTGTATGTTGCATGAAGTTTTAAATAAATAAACAATGGTCGGTCTTATCGCAAACGATTTTTTTTGTTTGGTTTGTTAGAAAACTGCTTTCGGAACACGTTTGCGATATATATGCCCCAATGTTAACGCAGTACTGGCCGTGCGCCCGCTCGATGCCAAAATATCAATATTGAACCTCCTTTTGAACAATTTTATTTGCAAAATATTATTTGATTTACATAATTATGCCATTTCAGTTATGAAGCAGTGGTGGCCCAGTGGTATCGGCTGCGACTTAAAAGTTGTAGGTCGTGGGTTCGAGCCCAGGCAGGCGCTTAACTTTGTAAATTATTTCATCATCACTGCTCTCAAAACGGTGAAGGAAAACATCGTGAGGAAACCGGCATGTGCTAGAACCAAAAATTCGAAGACATGTGACATCCACCAACCCGCACTGGGCCCGCGTGGTGGATTACGGCCCATTCCTTCTCACAGAGAGGCCTGTGTTCCAGCAGTGGGAACATTAATAGGCTGATGATGTGATGTGATGTGATTTCAGTTATGAAGAAATTCCAACCATCAATTTTTCAGTGTAAAAATATTTTTAAACATCCAAGTCGTTTTGGATGAGTTTCCAAAAGTTGCGAAAAAATATCGTGTTGTAATTTTTTTTTAAAGCAATCCACCCAACCACCAACCTTGTTTCAAAAATTATGTACATGAATCAATAATAAATATATATTTGTTTCAAACCTTTTAACCTAGCAGTTACTAAGGAGTATGCTTTAGAAAGTAACCGTTTTACGGCAAGAAAGTGGTTGTAGCCCCTTAAGAAAATAATAACTACAACTAGGTAAACATCTTACTACATTATGTTTGGGCCTTATTTACTACCGTGTATCTAGTGAGTCTTTCAATAATCCGGATTACGACGGATCCCAACATAATTATGAAGTGAATCCACTTACAGAGCTATTAAGCGCCGACAACCTAATTGACCTTGAGTATAATGTTATCTCAAAGAATGCCTTGATCATCATAATACTATTACATTATTCATAGCAAAACATCTTATTTTATGTCGATTCTGCTCTCTAGAATGAAATCATAGACATGGATTGAATGGAATAGTTGTTCAGTTCGTAAGTCTCTACAGCATTTCTTTTATGAGACTGGGCATCAAGGCCAAGTATTCATTATTATAATTTCTTAGTATATCTAGATGATAATATTTTCTATGTTGAGCTACTTCCGGGGAAGCTAACGTGGCGTATTTCTGCTGCGTGAAAGATTGAATAAACTGGTATTACTAGGGAACTTGAAAGCCATATTGATTTTATCGTTTCAAAGGGTTGTTTCAACGGAAATTCATAATAATTTGAAGTGATATGGACTGGATATTAATTACGGACATGGGAAGTTCAGTGTTATTTTAACGATACTTATAAAATTATGTACTACGTATGTACGTTTCCAACTTTATGTGGTTTGGTCACGCACGGTGAAGCAACTGAGGCGGTCCGCGATGTCGTATGGGGCCACCCATACCCATAGGAAATCGCGGCTGAGAGTTGGAGGCCGCGGCGGGAGAGGAGTGCCGGTATTGCGGAGTGCTGCTCTCCCTAGCTTCCGCGGCTTGGACGGGGTCGCCACCGTCTGATGGCGGACGCCATGGGGCTACAGGGGAGGAGGAGTGTCGGTATAGCGTTGGCCGCTCTCCCTATCCCCTGCGTCCTGCGAAAAATGGTACCGTCACAAGGGGACCAAGGGGACATGGTGCTGTGTTGGTTTGATCCCTAGGGTGGTCACGGTGCATAGTGTTGTCTGGTGAGCTGGTGATGGGTGTACTCCCCAGAGAAGGGTCTGGTGACGGACAGCCGCGGCGGGTTCCCGGTGAGTGCTAACACGTGCCCGTGTTCCTTCATAAGCGGCACAGGAGGAAACCGTGGCGTTTTAGTGGGTTTGATTCCCACATAACTGCGCTATCTCCTCGTGGTAGCGCAGTATGCATGAGCATTACCAAAACCTAAAAAAAAATAACAGGTATTTGTATGCATCGATGCATCGCCAAGTTTTTCCGCCCAGACTTGCCTAACTCTATCCCTTATAATCATATTTCTTAATCAAATTATGTTCTACATACACAAAAATGAATCTTCCTAATCTTTTCCCAATTATGTAAGGTCTAGGTACTTCCAGTAGTTCCAGTCTAATCAGGTACAGCTGACTCCAGTATTTTTCGTGGGGCAGTACGATCTCCACAATCCAGTAACTACGTATCACGATACTTCTCGGTAAGGGCAAGACTGGTGTTAGATTTTCTGGCTTTTGACTACCCGTAACGACTGACAAAGATCTATATCACGGTCAATCAACTTAAGACGACGACAGTCGCCATCGACCTTGAGGAAACAAAACACACTCACTCGTTTCACTCCTGCGCGATCCAAAATTCAGTAGCTTTTTGTTCTTTCCTTAGTATTCTATGACTTTAAAAAAAGGCTTTAGATCAAAATTTAGATAATTAAATTGTCTTTGAGATGGTGTCAATTTCATTAAAATACTTGGTTTTTGTGTGATTGTCGTTTTTTTGTCCGTGGTAGACATAACTTTACAAATTAATTTCACTATGTTACACGAATAAAACTCAAAAATTTCTGGGATGAAATTATTAAGAAAATGGTCTAATGTAACATATATTTTTTCCAAAAAATTACGACTAGCCGTGTAGACATGATTCTCATTTTAAAATCAGCTACTCAGGGGTATCGGTGCCTTAACTGTGCACCTGGCGCTGATATGTCACTCTGTCGTTCAACTCTCGCATATTGGCGCACGAGGCGACAGCGGTGCGCCCCGCGGGTAGGTGGGAGTGGGTTCGCATTCCAGCGAGGTGCACAGTTAAGTTCACCGTGTTATAAGAATAATAATTTTATTTGTAAACATAGGTAGTTACATGGTGTGAGAGATGTTTAATATAAGTTTAGATTAAATTCTCTATGTTGTGCCGTGTTGTACATAAACTATCGTTTACTTTAAAAAGTCCTTTATCTCGCAGATCGATGTCCGAAGGCGACAACTCAGTGTTCTCCGAAGGGGGCACGACTCCCCTGGACCCCAGTGCTGCAGTAGTGGGGGAAGAGAAACAAGAAGATAACGCCAGCGGCAACGAGTCCGAAGAAGTGGACGATATAGAGCTTATATTTACCACTGATGAGTCGAAGGATATGAGTAATTTGCAGGTGGGTAGTCCTAGAATTCCGTATTTAAAATAAACTGTTACTAGATAGGTACATACGGAGTATCTCTAAGTCTGTGATAGGTACTATTAACTTCTTATAGAGATAAAATTAAAAAAAAAAAATGTATCTCCCATACAAATTTTGGTCAGCTGACGACAACTTTGTATGGCAAACCCAATTTATTTTTGGGTGTTCCCTATGACTTCCTCTGAGAATGTTTTTCATATACATGGGTAGAATTAGTTTTAAAATATGATCAAATTTCCGTTACACCCTGTAGAAAGAGCGATAAACTAGGAAGGTTTTTACCCGACTGCAAGGGCAAAGGGTTATGTTTTTCGCGCGTATCTTGTATGTTTGTTTGTATTTATGTAAAACCTATTCTTTATTACCTCATATATTTCAAACCGCTAGATGGATTTACATGATTAAGACATCGTTAGATACGTTTTGATCGCCCAAGTGTTCTTAGATAGGTGAACTTCAAAAAAATAAATATGGCGGCTTTTGGCGCCATATTGTGCGAGGCTTAATTTTTTTTTCTTTCATACTCGTCGAGTGGGGTATCAAAAGGAAAGGTTTTAAGAGGTGATTACAAAAATATATACAACTTATAAAAAAAAATATTGTAAATAAAAAAAGTTAATTTAAAAATCAAAAACCCGACTGCTTCAGAAGCGAACTTAAAAGCTGTGAACAAGAAAAATCATGCTGTGTAGTCGGAGGATCAGGGGATCACCTACATGGTTTTTTCTTGTTTAAAGGTTTTTAGTTCGCTTCTGAAGCAGTCTAAAACCTTGTGCGCACACTATATGTGCGTAAGCTATTTTTGTTTCTTTTGTGTCTGTTAATTGACGTTCAATGGGTTAATGAATAATGAACTAGAATGAACTGCAGAAAATCCTGTTTCGTACTTCAATTTATTTATATACCTAAAGTTGATAAGGCAAAAATGGCGGCTTTTAAATAGCCCGAGGGCCCCAAACCTTGATGACATAACCATTACTTAAGATTGTTAGTGATATTAGAAAACTTTTGACCTGTTTTTCATTAGGGTAGACTACATTAAGAACAAAGTTTCAGTGTGTTAATTATGCGATATTTGCGAAGTTTTTATTAGGATACTTTAAAACTTTAGATAGCTCGTTAATTAAAGAATTAAAGCTGTTTCATTTCACAAGGGCGATAGAAGATATTATTTCAGTCTTTTAACAGCATCGACGAAGACTTCACGTCACTAACACCCTCTCTCTGCCCCATTCAGGAGGACTTAGTCTCCATACGCGAGGGCGAACCATGGGCTCCTCAATCATCATCAACAGCCCACTCAACTCCAGTCCTCATAAAATTCCACACTCTAGACCCTGACTTCCAGCCGGGGCCGGAAACCAAAGAGACATCGACAGAAAATCAAGAAAACAAGGACCAGACCATAGAGGTCTCGAAACTGAAAAGAGTTTCGTTACCAAATGACAAGGAGATCAGACACGTTGCTTTTAATGGTAAAGGGAGCTTAGATTTACCTGGTCGGAGTATCCTAAAGAGTTGTGACAATCGGTCAGACAATATGCTGTTCAGGAAAAGTCCAGGAATAAGCTCCAGGAGGCTGGATAGCATTGATAGTCTGACTTGCGAATACAATCGAGGTTTAAGCTTCGACAATACCAAATCTTCGAGCTTCGAACTCGGTTCTAGCATGGATATCCTACACAGAGAGGAGAGTGTGGACAGTTTTCATAGGCACATACACTTGGGACATCGGTATTCGGTTTTCGCGGAGACGGATATCTCGAAATGCGGAACTTCTGAAGATGATCTGGCTGCTAACTTGAATGTTAGGAGGAATACTTGTCCTAATCCGTTTCAATACAGGTAAGATTACTTTTGGAATCCCTGAAGCTCTGATGCCACTTAACTTTGAGACGTTCTAAGGGCTTTTCTCTAACTTTACATTTTGAAATTAAAGATTTCTGGACACTTAACGGCGACTTAAAATTAAGAAGTTTTGTGTATTCGATTTATATCTTGATATTTTTAGTTCAAGGGTTTAGACCATAAGTACCTTGATATTTTTGTAAGCAATAATGCTGTTAAAAATGAAAATTTTCTAGTAGGAGTAGTAGGAGTATCTTTTGAAGGTTGGCCACTAACTCCCGAGTATTAAGAGATGTGAGCCTAATCAAGTAACAACGTTGTTGTATGTATGTGACTTCCCAAAAAGCTCCCTTCCATAGTGTTATAATCCACCAGGCCATCCAACTTCCGCGGCGTGTCCCGTCCGCCCGGTCCGTTCAAGGCAGGCGCGGCTCGTCTCCGGCCCGTGCTGCGGGACGGAGCGACCGCTCGCAGAGAGAGTGGCGCGCAGACAGACGTGTGCGCACTGCCGCCCAGGTGGAGCTCTGACGGGTACCTGGCGCATAAGGTAAGTTTCCATAAACAAACAGGCTGAAAGTACTTGAGAGATCCCACAGATATAACAAGCTGAAGTGGCATTGAGCAGGTCATATTCGCGGTAGAACCGATGACTATTGGAGATGACGTGTTCTTTAATGGAGACCACTATTCGTCGTATTAGATAAAGCGATATTTGCAGGGTGGCTGGTAAACCATTGGGCAGTTGCCCTCCAGATACCTACACCCGCCTGGTCGGACGATCCCCCCTTTTCAATGGAGGAACTTGTATCAAGCGCAAATTCGATCGTGCATGGAGTACTGTTCTCATCTCTGGGACGGATCTGCCAAATACCAGCTTGATGCACTAGAGTCGATCGAAAAGCGGGCCAAGAAACTCATCGGCAATGAGGCATTGGTCAAGTCAAAGCTCCAGAGCCTTGAACATCGTCGCCGAGTTGCCAGCTTGTCGGTTTTTTATCGGTTACATTTCGGGGAGTGTGCAATGGAATTGCATGATATAATTCCGTCCAGCCCGTTCCATCATCGGACTACCAGACGTACGGCGATGCGTCATCGGTACATGGTGGACATCCCACCTACGAGGGCGCTGAAAATTTCGGGAATCAAGGAAGTGACACAACATTACTATTTAAAAATGTATTTATTGCTTTTCGAAGTATTCTCCGCGAAATTTGACACATTTTTTCATACGATGGAACTAATCATTGAAGCAACCATTCCATTCGGAACTTGGGGTCTCCAAAATGGACGTTTTGTAGGCGTCCACAGCTTCTACAGGTGATGAAAATCTCTGACCACGCAATTTATTCTTTATTTTAGGGAAATAATAGAAATCATTAGGGCTTAGGTCGGGGCTGTATGGCGGATGGTCTAATAATTCTATGTTTTCTTGCTCTAAAAACTCTTTTGTTCTGTGCGCGGTGTGAGAACTCGTATTGTCGTGATGGAGGATGATGCGGCGGTTGCAGCCTAGTTGTCTTTACGGAGTTCAGAAACGACCTGTGGCAAACAAACGCTAGCATACCATTCTGCATTAACCGTTCTTTGTCCCTCAAGAGGAATAGTCGCAACATGGCCGGTTTTGGAGACAAACATGGCCACCATTTTTTTTGCAACACTCCGTGAACGAACAATTTTTACTCATTTTCGAACACCCAAACTCGTGACTGGTTTTTTGTTTCGGGTTCGTACGCATATATACAGGATTCGTCACCTGATACGATGTTGTATACAGCATTTGAGGATCCTGCGTGGAATCTTTCGAGAGTTCTGACGCACCAAGTAACGCGAGCCGCTTTTTGCTCTTCACAGAGCGAATGCGGTATCCATCGGGAAAACAACTTTTTTACACCTAATTGTTCATGCAAGATTATTTGTATTTGACTCATGCCAATGTCTAAAGTTGCCTGAATTTCGCGGTATGTCACATGTCGATTTTCCTCAATCAGCTTACGCACAGCATCAACGTTTTCTTGGGTGACTGCAGTTTTTGGACGACCTTGACGGGGATTATCACCGAGCTTGACACGTCCATGTTGAAATTCAGCAAACCAGCGATAAATTGTGGTTTTGGATGGGGCTTCATCACCAAATGCAGAAATCATCCGGTCAACACACTGTTTTTTGTGTTAAACCACTTCGAAAGTCATAATAAATCATCGCTCTTGAATTTTCTCGAGTCAATTCCATTTTCTCAACGACTAAACAAGTTTGACAAAACCTTGTGACAAGACCGAGAATCTTTTTTTAAATAAATAAATGGTATTCGATTTTTAAAACCAAGGAGTTTTCAATTAAAAAGATTTTAATATGACAGGAACAGTGGAAATATTCCATTCCCGATACTTTTAGTGCAGCCCTCGTATACGCACAAAATGTTTTGGGCACACTTTTATTATGCGTTCAGCTAAGTGGAATTCCCTACCGGAATCTGTGTTTCCCGACAGCTACAATCTAGGGTTCTTTAAGTCAAGAGTGAATGGGTTCTTTCTAGGCAAGCGTGCTACACCGACGACCACATCATCACTTACCATCAGGTGAGATAGCGGTCAAGCGCAAGGCAAAAAAAAAAAAAAAAAACTTTGCGTGTCTTTAAAACTGGTACCGCATATCTCTATTCGTCTCTAGCTACCAACTTTTTACTCGAAAGGATCCTATGAGATATATTGAATACTATAATAACTCTTTCTCTCGCAGCTGCCAATCCCGCCAACAAGCGTGCCGACCGTGCCCACCACCCGCGGCGTCACGGCGACCCGGCGGCTCACCGTGCCCGACGCGCGGCCCCCGCCGCCCGTGCGCCGCACTGACGAGACCCGACGAGTACTACTTAGTGATATCGGTAAGTTATACATAGCTGATGTAAGTATTGTCTTAGCTTTATTCTACAAAGGTTTTTTCCCGGTTCTTAACTTAAGATTCAAAGGTTGACAGAGAACAATCTTCTCTCTTCAGATCACTTCTCAGTCTCACTCAGCCGACCAAGGCTTATACATAAATCAGTTGGGTGTAAAGTTGCACGTGCAACTAATGGCGTTACAATACTTGCGAAAAAAGCAAAAGTATTTTTGTGCCCTATCTGTATTTTATTCTCCCCTTCTACCCTCTACTTGGAGAATTCTAGCACATTTACATCATAACTATTACTATCGTTAGGGTTCACATCGATGGTGCCCGAGCTGTCTCGCTCAGCGGACCCGGTGTGGGCGCTGGGCAAGCGGCAGTCGCAGGCCGACGATTCCACTACCACTTCTACTTCCAAGTTAGTAGCCACAGTTTTGTAAAACGTTCATGACTTTTGGATTTTGTCACATTAGAATAATTGTTCGTAAATGTTACACATTTTCTTTATGCCTGGTTACCAGATTCCTGTCTCGAGGCTCATCTTATCGCTCACCATGTCTCAGCATAGATAGGAGCAATGATTGGACTCCACAAAATGTCTACCTGCCGTCATCAAGGGGTAAGTTTCTATGTATTTATAACTCTATTTTTGTCCAAACATGCTATGATATTTAAGGAATCGAGGCCAAAGCTCGACCCTGATATTTTGTTTTTTTTATCTGTCAAAAAAAGAGGAGGTAATCACCGTCCATCCTCAGGCACAGGCAAATTATAAAATAAAATAAAAAACCGGCCAAGTGCGAGTCGGACTCGCACACGAAGGGTTCCGTACCATTATCGCAAAACACTGCAAAAAAATCACGTTTGTTGTATGGGAGCCCCACTTAAATATTTATTTTATTCTGTTTTTAGTATTTGTTGTTATAGCGGCAACAGAAATACATCATCTGTGAAAATTTCAACTGTCTAACTATCACGGTTCATGAGATACAGCCTGGTGACAGACAGACAGACAGACAGACAGACAGACAGACAGACGGACAGCGAAGTCTCAGTAATAGGGTCCCGTTTTTACCCTTTGGGTACGGAACCCTAAAAATGGTTATCAAAGCTTGATTGAAATAACGCCTTATCATATAATTGTCAACTGAAGTGAAGTTTGTAAGGATCGTAGCAGGTGGCGTTCTGTAGTTTCTGCCTAACCCCATGGGAAAAAGGCGTGAGTTTATGTATGTAATTGTCAACTATTGGTTATTGTATAGGTCTTTACCTGTAGAGGGGCTCTTGCAGAAGAACTTAAAAAAAAAATTGTCTTGTTATAAAATCAAAGAAAACATACTAATACTAAATTAAAATATAATAATTCTTTTATGCTTTATGTTACTAACACCACTACTTTGTAAGCCTAGATTCTGTAAGAAATATAGGCTTTTTTTAGTAGTTTATGAAACTGTTACATAATAAAGGGTATTAAAACATGAGTGTGTGGATTCACACGAATGTTTTAATACCTAGTTATGTGCAGTTTCATACACTACTTTATCTACACTCATACATTGGGATTGAACCTACTAAATACCTTTTTTGCATTTTCCATGCCATAAAGTCGTGATAGCATTTATCATATAATTTTCTCGACTTTGCTGGTAATAAATTATGAGTAATTTCCTTCGCCGCATCTAAAATATCGGGCGAAGTCAAATTTTCTTCACATTCACTGATATCAGACATTTTTAAGCAAGAATTCAAAAAACTCATGAAATTCAATACAACTAAATCTGCAAAATATGAATGGCGCCAAAACCCATCATCGCATTGCGCATGCGCTAAGGCTTAGCACGCACTGCGATTTTTGTTCGTGTGAATTTTTTTCGCCTTTTCTGCGACCTATGGAATTGTATGAAGTTGCTCGCATTGCGGTAAAAAATCGTACAGAAATAATACCGCAAGAAATCCGTGTTTTGCCACAGAATCCACCGCACCGCGGCGCGAATTTAATTCGCACGAATATTTTGAGCTCTATGAACATGTAGAAAGAGACAAAATTCGCGCGAATAAAAATCGCAGTGCGTGCTAAGCCTGAAGCGGGCATTGTCATAGACAAGTAAAAATTGGAATCAAATCTTTTTATATAGGTACTAAAAAAATGGCATTACAAAAATAATTGATGAAAACTCCTTGTGATTAACTTCTTGGATTTGTCCTGTGTCGTAATAAAAAAAAAAATGTATTATAGCATTATTTTGTTAGAGAAAAAGTGTTAATTATAACACTTTTATAAAGTATGTCAATATAAACTCGTTTTGAAGTTTATAATTCGAATATTACGATATGAGAGTAGATACATTTTATTTATTATTTGTTATTGTGTTGCAGAATCAGAGGTACAATGCTTTACAGTACAACTATTTTCTTAATATCCCTCGGCAATCATCGCATTGCCGAATACAAACGAATGCTAATTTCCATGTCCATCAATTATTAGATTTACCGTGTATAACAATTTGAATTCAGAACGAAGTACTTTATTGTTGTTTTGTTTTGATTTCCGTGTTAAATATATAGAGCTGTAAAAATAGCAGCTTTTCGCCCATTATTAAAATCAATTAGGTACATTATGTTAAAAGAGTATTAACAACTATATATACTTCCAAGTTAATTATAATAATATAATAATTCATTTATTTTCACACACAGTAGTCCATAATATTATTACATTCATAAGCATTACATAAAAAAAATTATCTACTCGAAATTAAATTTTCATTAGACTTTAAAAATACTAAATACATTAAAATTAAATCTACCAAAGCCAAAATGAAACTGTCAGCAACACTGTCATAATAATATTAAACATGTCAGCAAAAAATGTCACAAAAGTATAAAAATAAAAATGTCAGAGTGATAAAAATTGATAAAAATAAAATAATAAAATTGAAAGCAATTAAAAATGTCTAAAGGAAAATAATTGAGAGCGTCCGGCCCGATATTTTCCTCTGTGGGTCTGCACCAAGTGCAAAGGGCAACTGATAGAGATCTCTCTGACGACTTACACGAAGTTTGCCGAGGGACATTAAGAAAGTTTTTGCACTGTACTTCGTTCAAAGTACCTTAAATTATCCGATTTGCTAAATCTTTCAAAATAAAAATCTGCTTAGAGTGCGCAAACATTAAAATTTATAGACTGATCTATATGTTATGGTTTATTTTACAGAAGCCAACCGCCCATGGCGTAGCTCTCTACCAGATGTGCGTCGTGACGACACTGACGAGTTACTGGAGGAGGCAGAGATATTCGTAAGGCGATCTATCGACAACTTGCAGGCGCCTAGCATTGACTGTAAGTTGGTGTTAGGTATTAGTGTGGGTTGGAGGCCTCGGCGGGAGAGGAGTGCCGTATTGCGGTGCGCCGCTTTCCCTACCTTTTGCGGCCTGGACGGGGTCGCCTCCGTCTGATGGCGGACGCGGTGGGGCCGCAGGGGAGGAGGAATGCCGGTATAGCGTTAGCCGCTCTCCCTATCTCCTGCGGCCGAATTATGGTAGGGGGCGGGACGATTGACCTTGACCCGTCACAAGGGGACCAAGGGTGCCATACAAGGGGTCGTCTGGCGCCTATGTGCTGTATTGGTCCCTGGGCTGCCTACGGCGTGCAATGTGTTCTGGTGCGCTGGTGATGGGGGTACTCCCCAGAGGAGTGTCCGGTGACGGATAGCCGCTGCGGGATCGCGGTGAATGCGTCGCGATCGCGTGCCCGTGTTCCTGCCATAAGCGGCAAAAGTCAAAGTCAAATATATTTATTTCAACTAGGCCATTAATACATTTGGCTTTTTTTCATTTAGTACCAAATTTTGGACCTGATGAATAGAGTTACTCATATCATCAAGATTTTGTGACCGCCAATCTATGTTAAATATCAAAGGTGTATCATCAGCAAACAATACCATCTTCGGTTGATTTTGTAGTAGTTGGGGTAAATCGTTAATATAAACTAAAACGAGGAATGGACCCAATATCGAGCCTTGTGGAACATCCATTGCCATTTCAGATCCTAGTGAGTTTAAGCCGTTTACCTGAACTTTAACTTGTCTGGATTTTAAATATGATCTAAGTAACTCAAGGGCTGTATGTCAACAACAACAACAATAGTGTAGCTTCAACCATAGTCTCTCATGGTTAACGCAATCGAACGCCTTCGAGAGGTCGCAATAGATTCCAATGGCGTCTTGTGCTTCTACCCAGGCTTTAAAGATGTTCTTTATTAAGGTGACACCGTCGTCAGTTGTGCAACGCCCTTTGGTAAAACCGTACTGTTGATCATAAAATATAGATTTTTTGTTAAAATGACGCAACAATTGGTTGAGCATTAACTTTTCGAAGAACTTACTGAGAACCGGCAGAATTGACACTGGCCTATAATTATTGGCTTCTTTGCTATCCCCGGATTGCCATTTGGTAAAACCGTACTGTTGATCATAAAATATAGAATGTTTGTTAAAATGACGCAACAATTGGTTGAGCATTAACTTTTCGAAGACCTTACGAATTAACACTGGCCTATAATTATTGGCTTCTTTGCTATCCCCGGATTTAAACAATGGCTCTACTTTACTGTGTTTCATGAGGTCCGGAAAAACTCCTTGATCGACACTAGTGTTAAATATGAAAGCTAAATAGGGTGCAATAGTTTCAATGATTGGTTTACACACTTTTACAGTGGGCTTAGTGTGAGTTTTTACTCACGCTCACTCGTGATACCGTAAACGATCTCCTATGTCAAAATGCATACAAAAAAAGAGGTTTCACCAGACGGCTCTTATCCAGTTTCTATACAAATTGAGGTTTACGTTAACGCGATTGACGGTGAGTAAAAACTCGCACTAAAGCCTCAGATAGTCCCCTAAGATCTTCTGATGATTTAATTTTAAGATCTTTAAAAGCTTTTAAAATAGCCTGAGGGTTTGTATGTTGAAACTTGAACTCCGAAGGGCACGCATTTACGTTCTTTCTAAGTAGGGCAGCAGAGAGTGCGGGTGAGGAGTTTAAGGCTGCTGTAGTTTTAAGATGAATATTAACAAAAAAGTTTTAAATCCTGAGCTACCTCTATATCTGAGTGTATATAGAGGTAGCGCAGGCCATGTGCAGTCGCCCGTGCAGGCTCAGGAGGGAGTTGGAGTCCCACATAACTGCACTTTCTCCCCGTGGTAACGTAGTATGCATGGACATTACTCCAGAAAAAAAAATGGGTTCTAGCGCAAATTTGTGCAATATTACCGCATATGTTAAAGTTTAGTAATGTGTATGAAGTTTTGTTATTTATGTGTCCCAACCGTAACTCGATATTACAAGCTGTAGTGAACCTCCTTTAAATCAAAATGTATGTCTTTAATAGTGATATTGAAAATCTTATAATTTTGTTTCCAGTGGAGAAATCAATAGGAGTGACGGGTTCGCCGTACATCCCGGGCGAGCCTCGTCAGCTCAGACTCGGCCACACCGTCAAGGTGATCACTCCGCACGGACGCATCGCCGTCGGACGCGTCAGGTAAACATCATTTATTTATTATGAAAAACCTTTTGAACAAAAACTTTTGCAAAAATTTTACGAACTGAAAATAAAAATAAAAAAAAAACCTAAATCCCCGACAATATTTTTTTTTCATACTTTTAAACAACCTAATTTATCTAAGTAGACACGCTTCGATCAACAATCTATCGGATACGTAATTATGACTCGATATCGTGCAAAAATATACTGATCCAAACATTAAAACGCCCATAACTTTTTAACGGCTCAACCGATTTTCATCAAAGACAGCTAAGAGCACTCCCGATAATGTCACCTTTCAAACAAAAAAAAAACTAAATCAAAATCGGTTCATCCGTTTAGGAGCTATGATGCCACAGACAGATACATTAATACACAAATGCACCAATTAAAAGTTTCCACCTATATAATTATCTTCCTGCTCTTTGTCCCGTGTTACTTGGGGTTGGCGCAACACGTTTTCTTCTCCCATACCGTCCTGTACCCCGTCACGCTATCATTGATGCCTATTTCTTTGATATCACTCCTCACAATAGCAGTGGTGGCCTAGTGAGAGCAATGGTGGCCCAGTGGTAACGGCTGCGACTTACAAGTTGTAAGTCGTAGGTTCGAACCCAGAAAGGCACTTTACGTAATGTAAATTATTTAATCACCACTGCTCTCAAAACGGTGAAGGAAAACATCGTGAGGAAACCGGCATGTCCTAGGACCAAAAATTCGAAGACATGTGACATCCACCAATCCGCACTGGGCCCACGTAGTGGATTACGGCCCATTCCCTCTTACAGAGAGGAGGCCAGTGTCCCAGCAGTGGGAACATTAAAAAAGGCTGATGATGATCACTCAGTACCAAAGTGACTTTTACAAATTCATATGTACTTTCTAAGCATATCTTGGACACAACGGTGAAGGAAAACATCTTGAGGAAACCTGGACTTATATAGTTAAAGTAAGTCTGAAATAGCTGAGGACACGGCACGGCATACGCTGGCAGAATGTGCCGCTTGGGAGGAGCCACGCCGTGCCCTCATCTCTGAAGTAGGCAGTGACATGTCGCTGCCGGCCGTAGTAGAGTCTATGGTCGGCAGCGAGGAGTCCTGGGACGCGGTGGTATCCTTCTGCGAAACAGTCGTCTCGCAGAAGGAGGCTGCGGAGAGGGAGAGGGAGATTTCACCCAATCACCCAATCCGCAGCAGACGCGCCGGGCGTCGGCGGAGGGCGGACAGCGCCCTCTTCCGGGCCCCCTAAATGGGTCCAGGGGCGACGGACTCGGGGACATCCGTTGCCCTCCACACATCTGGACCCGAGGTGGTGGCGCGTAGTGTTCCACGCGCGCCCCTCTTAGACGTTGCGGGGGAGTCAAACACCTCACTCCCCCCAAACCCGAGATCGAGGCCCGGAAGCGGGCCGGCACTAGCCGGGGGTTGCGGAAGTATCGTTGTTCCCGCGACCCCCGGCGTAGGTGTGAGATGGAACACCGGGGTGGTTTTTAGTCAGTAGGAGTCTGACAGACCCCTCCGCCCCCCCCCCCCCCCCCAGGGCGGAGGACATCCAATGAGGATTTTCCACCACGGAAAAAAAAAAAAAAAGGCTGAAATAGCTAAGTCAGAGGCCTGTTGGGTTCCCAGAGGCGCCTTAATTAACTCTGACACCAGAGGTGCCCACATCCTCACACGAAAAAGAAGACGAAGACTCCTCACACAGTCCATACATCTTTTCTTTGGCCTACCTCTCCCTCTCCATCCATCCACATTTATATTCATAACTCTTTTAGTAACATGCGTTTTATGGCTCCTCATCACATGACCATACCAGGAAAAACGGTTTTCTTTCAACTGTTATGTCACTAGCGCCACTTTCAAACTGCCTCTAATATACGTACTCCTTTCTCACTTTATTCATTCTCGTCACTCCGCACATCCATCTCAACATTCTCATCCCCACTACATGCAATCTCTTGATCCATCTTTTTCACTTAATACCAATATAATGTTGTCACAGATACGTGGGCCTAGCCGGCAACAGCTCGGCCACCAGCAGCGTGGTGGTGGGCGTGGAGATCCTGCACAACCAGCAGCCCGGCCTGCCGCGCAACGACGGCATGCACCGCGGCCGCCGCTACTTCCTGGCGCCGGCGCTCCACACGGCGCTCTTCGTGCCCTTCTGCAAGGTCGTCATGGCCTGGACTAACTAACCGTAAAGGATCTTATGACCTTCTCCAAGGTAGTCATGGCCTGAACAAACTAACGGTAAAGGATTCAAGGTTTTTTGGGTCTGGTCACACTCGGGTCTGAATATCGTAAGGTGTATTGAAAAGGCAGTATGGATAAGCTTAGTACATTCAATAAGTCCCAGTAACCAGTCTACGAAAATCGCCCTTATTGCTACGACTTAAAGGCGCTTTCATTGTCACCAATGAAGTGCGGGCGGATGGCTGTACAAGGCACATTCAACGTGCGTGTGCAATTGCAATAAGCATATGCAACTGTACTTTTCGAGACATCTCCAATAATATTCATCCATAATATTTTAATTCGTACAAAATGTTTCACAATATTGAGGCCCAAAAGTACGTGATAAACCCAAAATATTTACAAGATCAAAGCCGTTTGGTTTGTGTATATTTCTATAATACTACACAAATACAAGGTTTCGCGTACTATACAACTCATGGTTATAATGGATATGACGAACAGTGCACGATCAAAAGGAAAATGAGTAACAATTGAGGCGTTTGAAACTGTAAAGGTAGTAGGAAATAAATGAATTTGTGACGGAATTACAGTAAAGAATATAACAGTGACGAAATAGTTTGTGAAAAGAAAGTTATGCAAAGCTTTGGCTAAATGTGGAAAGACTAAATTTTAGCAAGGATCGCGACTTTAATGTCTAAGAACAGAGGATTTTGGTTCCGAATCTGTAAATGAGATGGCATTCGAAATGGCCCGAGTATGCAGAAAAGCACGCCTGAATTGAAAGTTATGTGAAATTAAACTCTAAATAATACACAAAGAAAATATTTACTCTTATGTAAGAATAACCTGCTTTCTTGTATCACCCTCTTTAATATGACTTCCAAATAAACCCCATCGCGAAATGCAAATGAGAGAACTGTCATAAAATAAAACTGTCTGCGCGTAATAAAATTAGAATTAATTAATTCAAATATAAAAAGTAAAAGTATTATTCTTATTAGTAAATGTCATAATGATACATAATATATGGTACAGTTTAGCTATATGTATGTAACTGTCAAACTCTTGATATAATGTTTTTATTATAGGAGTGACATTGTTGTAGCAACAAGAAGTTGTTGAATTAAACGAGGTGACTGTAATATTAATTGCGCTTAGGGCAATATAGTCCAGCCCCCCTAGCCAAGATACAAAAGTTTCGTATCGAATCTCTTTCTACAATCATGAACGCCTTCTATTTGTATGGTCTGACCACGTCACTTAACGGTCAGATGTGTCATTCCCATACATTGATTCGTTTTCTACTAGCGTTATCGATTGTAGATTGTCAACTTGGCTACAGGTTCTGAAATTGGTATTCTTCAACATCTTTTCATTCGACTTCAAAATGGAGAAGGTTCTCAATACGACTCTATGTTTTTGTATGTTTGTTACTCGATTACTCCGTCAATTATGGTTATCCGATTTTGTTAAATCTTTTTTATTTGAAAGCTGGTGCTTCTCATGTGGTCCCATTTAAATTTGATCAATATCTGACGAGTAGTTTTTAAGTTATCCTTAATAGAGAGTATTTTCATTGTAATATAAGGTACCAAAACTAAATAGAGAATAATAAAAAAACTTTTTTAACAAAAAAAATACACCGATTTCCAATACAAAACACTATGAAGCGAATATAGTCATCAGTCAGTAGTTATCGGTAGTCAGTATCAAAAACGAAATAAAATGGTACCATAGATACCGACTTCCGAAAAGAAAGTTATTTTTCGCATTGTACTGTTTTGTTATACACCAATTTATGTATACTTATAGAAAAAGATAGAACGGCCCGTGTAGAGGTGATAGGCTAGGTCATTCCGATGTCACATTTTTTTTGTTATTTTCTGACGGAGGCGTTGCCTGACAGTTTGACAGTTAATCTAAAATATCAGGGCTGTGACCATAAGCTCTTAGAGTAAGGTTATTTTGAGATCGCGTAAGTGACAGATATATACAAGTCATATACATCTGTCCCTTACACACACTCAAAAAAACCGTACTCTAAGAGCTTATGGTCACCCCCCTGATGGTAAAAAATTCTGTCAAACCCATAAAGTTTTTGAAGACCTTTCTTGTTTTGTCGATACAACAATGTCTCAACTATGAATGATGTTATTGTCACTTGTATAAGCTCAATGGCTCTTAGCAAACTACCCTACATTAAGACATTATAAATGTTTAATAATATTTGTATGGAATTGAATGTACGCCTAAATATGCTTAATGGAGATTTATCTTGAGAATAATATATAGAGCACATAGTGGAAATATATAGAAATATATACATATATGTATGTTTTTCTCTACATAAATATGTAAGTAACTGGTACTTCGTCAGAATCAGCACTGCCGATGGAAAGAAGTGAGTACTTTACGTGTGATTAGAATTGGACAATTATTAAATAACGATGACTTTGGGAATTATAAGAATGAGACTGTAGCCAGAAAATAATAAGAATTAGAATTATTAATATTCTGACTACATTCTTAAATAAAAACTTTGTACCGGATGACGTCAATATTTTACTAATAGGTGTATAATATACGTAAAATATTATGAATAAAAACGTAAAATGGGTAAGATTCACAGTCTGCATTTTGAATATACTTTCCACGTAAGCTTTTTAGACGAATGTGAACCTTATAATTAAGCGGAAAATTTTCACTTTCGTATAACCGAATGCGAGCAAGCGTTACATACTAATATGGACATTAATGTAATGTTTACAAAGATGACATTCGTATGAGAATCGAAGGCTGTAAATCTTGCCATTTTACAGCTACTCTATTAATGTTTTTAATTACAATCGCAAGTTAGATCTCAATAGATTTTCATTGCTTGGACTATTGTTGCATTGTGCACGTTATACAACGTACATAAGACCTAAAATAGATCGTGTTCAGTTTTGTCTAGGCTAGTTATATGCATTTTATGTGTGTATTAATGTATGCCTAAGAAAATAATTATTGTGGGTGGAAAATGGAGGTTAGAGTTATAAAAATAATATTTTCTAACATTAAGGTCCAATTGCACCACAAATATCTAAATATATTTAGCGCTTAACGTATATGTCTAAATCATCGTTCTCTTTCTGTCAATCGTTTGAAGATGACTAAGGACCGGTGTCTGAAATAAGAATTTGAACCTGTAAAACTTTGGCATTAATGTAACTCCAAAATCTCAATTCAGAAACCGACCCATATTTAGAAGGATATTTTTAATACGTTTAGCGTTAAATGTAGTTAGGCCCATTTTTTGATCCGTGGTTAATTTTAACAATTTTTCTTCAGTAGTTAGCCTCACAAAATAGTCAAATAAGTTAGAGAGTTAATTATTTGAACATTTGTTACGACTAACAATTGACGAATAAACGCTTTTCACCGAAATTTCAAACCATTGGTTAGCTTATTAATTTAACAATAGGTTGAGTTAACTACGGATAAAAAATGGGCCTTAGTAATTTGTGGTACAAGTGAACACAAATGTTCTTATTTGCTGGATATTGCTGAAGTATCTTGTCTTCATCAAATGAGTCAAGAATAAGACCTCATATAATGATTAAATTGTAATAATTATTTCCTTATTCTCTGATAAGGGAGCGTTCAAGTATTACGTAACGCAATTTGGGGGGGCGGGGGGGTCTCGTAAAACGTTACGATGCGTTACACGGGCGGGAGGGGGTCCTTCTTACAACACGTTACGTAACATTATTTCTTTTTTTATATAAAAAAATAGGGAAATAAAACTCCCAAATTGGCAACCCTTTTTATAGTGTTGCGAATTAAAAATCTCTTGTTTTATTATAAGGCAATTAAAACTATACGAAGGATAAAAACTATAACAACTTTTTGCGACTTCAGGGTAAAAATGATGACTTGAGTGTTACGTAACCTTTAGAGAGGGGGGGGGGGGTACAGAAAAACGTTACGGAGCGTTACAGTGGGGGGAGGGGGGGTCAAAAATCTTCAAAAATTGCGTTACGTAATACTTGAACGCTCCCTAAGACTATTTATAAAAATAACGGATAGCTAAGTGTTCAATGTAAATGCGTTTGAGTGTTATTGTCAATAATTAATCCAAGGTGATCTCACATATAAAATGTTCAGTATTTTATAGTTTCTGTCTAACCTCCAACAATATAAGTGTCATCAATAATTCTGCAGTCAGGTATGGCCCATAGATCAGAACTAATTTTAAGCGAATAACTTCTATAAAATGTCGTGGTGACTCAGTGGCTAAGATCTCGCCTCGTGAGGTTGAGAATGTTGTTTCAAATCCGGGTAAGTAACAATGTAACTATATCAAATTTCTACTTAATATTCTCTATATTTTAGACATCGGTGAAGGAAAACATCGTGAGGAAATTGGACTAAAACAACTGAACTAAAAATAAAGCTATTCATTAAAACATATATTTTTTAAGCAAGATTTTTCGTATTCTTCTCAGCTTTCATTTGATACCCATATCATGGCAGTGCACAAAAAATAACTAGTCCGCTATCTTGGGCCGTCTATCCGCATATAGTCCGCTATATTAGATTTAGAATGACGTCACTTAGCTGACCATGCATTGTCTTCCAAAATAAATGTGTATGCAAAATTTCATCTTAATCGGTGGAGCATAACTGCTTTAAAATTCAGTTACAAGATTTGATCCGAACACACTTACATACATACATTGCAAGTTAAATAAAAGCGTAACAATTGCCGAATGTTTGTAAGCGCAAACACTTCAGAAAGGATGCACCAATTTGGGTAATTATTTTTTTGTGTGTTTGTAAGTGTCAGGAGAAGGTTTGTATGAAATGAAAACATGTAATAAAAAAAGTTTCATTTTCTTCATTAGTACACTCGTGCGAAGCCGGGGCGGGTAGCTAGTAGTTGGTATAAATTTTAAATGGACAACCCGCCTTCAGCGATTGTTGTATAGTTGTTGTATCTTACCAAGAATGGTTACGTGACTTTTACGACGTTGAAATAAGAGTCATTTTGCTACGATTCATCCTTCTTCGTGAGATATAACAACTATAATTAATGCAATGTCACTCTTTCTCTGCATGGGAAGAAGTCTTCCCCTGGTGTAAATAATAAGGTCTAAATAAATACTAATGTGGTGTATAAATTCATTTGTAAATCGGTTAGTACGATTGTGAACCATAAAAATATGCAGATAAAGTTCATTACCGTATACCGAATGTGAGCAAAAGCCGTATTTATGAGCCATATCTGACTGCAGTGCATTTTCTCTTTCCTTCATATTCGTATAAAGATATAAAGGTAATAGGGATGTAAGATCGTATTTATTTATATTTGTATTAAAATGGTAGAAAATTGTGTGAACTGTGTAGATAATATTAAATGGTCTAGCGGCAAAGTACTTCACATTTATAGTGTTTAGTATTAATTAATGTATGGCTAAGTACTGCTCATACTTTTACAATGGTGCTCTGTTAGTTTTTCTCTTCTATATACAGAATGTTATGAAAATTGTATTTTAGTTTTTCATGACCGGGATCTTAGACTATAGTTTCCATAACATTCTGTGTACAATACAACTATTTTCTTAATGGCCCTCGGCAATCATCGCATTTCCGAATGCAAACAAATGATAACTTCCATGTCTATCAATGATAAGATTTATCGTGTATAATAACTTGAATTTAGAAGTAAGTACTTTATTGTGGTTTTGTTTTGATTTCCGTGTGAACTATATAGAGTATTATAGAGCTGTAAAACTATTTTCCTTTAGCGGCTTTCCTCCCATTTTTTTAAATAAATTACATTAAGTTAAAATAGTATTTATAACTCTATATACTTTCAAGTTGATTGAGAGCGTCCGGTTTGCACCAAGTGCAAAGGGCAACTGGTATAAATCCGACGACTGACGAAATTCGAATTTTGTCGAGGGATATTAACAAAATAGTGTTACTGTACCTACATATTCGCTTGTTATCAATTTTATTAGTCGCTTAGTACTAGTCTCTTGAAGTTATTAACAATTTTATTTACGCATAGTTTTATATATACTTATTTTTCTATGCAATTCTACAATTTTATACTGTACCTAAGGGTGGATGCGTACTGGATAAAGTATTTCGTTTGAATGTACAGTTGAGGAAGGAAGTCTTTAGTCGCCCACAGTTATTTGTTAGCTGATATAAATAAAGTAATTACCTAAATTTGATATTCTTTTTAAATCCGGTATCCGGCCGGATAGGCGCTTGTTATCCGGTATCCGGCCGGATAGGCGCTTGTTATCCGGTATCCGGCCGGATAGTGTGTAGTTATAGTTACTGATATCCGTTTCATATCTACTTAAAACCTTATTTCCACGAATTTTCAGAGTCGCTGACGTTTCAGTATCGCGGAAAGTATTTTGTCTGGGCCGCCACAAATGTCAGATTCACTTCCTTGACAGTACCTGGCCTGCTATTGCATATCAAGAACAAATTGTTGTTTATATTTTCTTATCTCTGCGACAATCTGTCTGTGAACTTTTAATGTTTTAGAAAGCTTAGCTTAGCCGTTTCGAATGTGTATTTGATGTATAGTGTAATATAATGTATTTGTAATTAACTTATTCACACGTGAGCTGTCTATTGTGTTTGGGATTTAGTTTTGTGCCTCTTTGTTTTAAAGTTTTTATTGGAATGTTAACATCAACTGGTCATGAAACTTGTATAATCTTTTTTTTGTGTCGGCCTATTAACTGTGAGTAATTTTTCCCCGAAAGTAAAATAAAAATGAAAGTGCTGTATAGTTCACCTCATCTGTGCGCGCGGCGTCTTGTGTGCGTGCGCTTGTAATTGTACAGCTTCAACACACGTGTTGCTTAGACGATGACTGCGCGTCACTGCCACACAAATTAAAGCTATATATCTATACCTATAAAGCTTTAATTTGTGTGGTATATTTACCTTCATTCGTGGTCAATTTTATAGTAATATAACTACTATTTTATTTTCTAGCTCAAACCCAGACCCATATATGTTTAGAAAGAAACTAGTGGATGTCTGTGTCTCAATCACAATAGACACAGCTTTATACCAAAATATATTTCTCTACTTACCTACTTTAATGACTCGAGCAAACTCGAAATACTTAATGCCTTGTTTTAAGGCGTATAAAAAGTTATATGTCTTAAAATGTATCACTCAATACATTAAAACTTCTGATAACGTGTAACATGTTACTGCAACATTACATGCGCATTGCTGCAACATTGTACATAAAGTATTATTGAAATAATTGGCCTAAGTATAGTAAAATATGACTTCGTTGGTACAATTTATTTTCGCTGAAATTGTAACACAAAATCGTGAAGAAATATTACTATGGTTGTGTCATTTAAAAAAAACCCCATCAATCTTCGTAAAAGTCAAAAAGTACTCTCGTTAATTGCACGGACTATACCGAAGCATTTGCAGATGTCAAAAAGTGCGCTCGAGAATTGCACCCGGGACAATACCAAAGAATTTTCCCGATTACTTTACAAACATACAATATTTGAATAAAGGTTTTGATACGAGGAAACAAAAGGATGTGATTGTCTAACAGTGTCTTATTACTCTTATATGTACGGTACTTAGGATACGGTTAGCAATGTTACATGGACTTGTGTGCAGAGGGTAGTAGGAATGTTTTACACATTGGTATGTTGGAAACTATGAAATAACGCAAGTTCGAAATTCAATATTTTCTCAAACAGCGGCGGCATGTCACATTTTTGAACAGTAATTATCATTCGCAAAAGATGCGTTCCAAATTTAACAATAATATTTAGAAATTGGATATAATTATTATACTAATGTGTAAAACTTTTTATAAAGTTTTCATAGCGAAAGTGTAAAGTTTATGGTTCTTAATAGCTCAAACGTAATACGATTAATATGCCTAAGTTTTGATCTCAAATATTTATTATAATTTATTTATATAGACCTGTAAATACTACTGTGATTTCTTATTTATTCAGTATTCTGTATTTTAAAGATGTTTTTTTGCTTCTTTTTTGTGATTTAAATACCAAAGAATGTTCTAAGTAGGAAGTTTGATTAAAACTTAATAATGTGCACCAATGTCTATATTATAAAAAAGGCTATAAATCGGCTTACAGAGAAAAAATAGTGTTCATCAAAATGTGCCAAACACTGGCTAAATGTCATGAAAATCTATGTAATATAGCATCTGTCTGTACAAAAGCCTTTGCCTAAATATTATTTAAAAAAATCTTTAATATCAAGCACAAACTTATTTGTCATATTGGCAACCCAACGGTCTAACAAAGTAACTTGCAAACTGGTACAATCTGTAAAGAAAATTTCGATGCCTAATCTACTAAAATTTTCTTCATGAAAACACTATCTTTTAAATGTACAACTTGATTATGTGTATACCTGTTATGTATAGGTAGTCTATGTCATATATATGTAGGTAGAATCTTAGATCGAAACACCCTTGTCTATGCTGTTGATGAGATCAAAAGAAATCTATTTTAAATATCATTGTACGAGATTATATGTTACGTGTAAGAAATAAAAGTATTAAAAATATAATTGTGTTTATCTATAAATAAGTGCCCGTTATGTAGTGAATCCTCTGTGTTTTATTGCCAATATATAGTCAGCAATTGGGCGCACGGTTGGCGCAGTGGTTGAGCGATTGACTGCTGCGCTGCGTGTCGCGGGTTCGATTCCCGCACGGAACAAATATTTGTATGACCTACAGATAGTTGTTTCGGCTCTGGGTGTTTGTGTATGTGAGTTTATATGTTTGTAAACGCACCCACGATACAGGAAGAAATTCCTAGTGTGGGGCAACGTTTTAAAAAAAAAAAAAAAACTCGATTTTCAACTTATGAGATAACCATTTTGAAAATACACGGGTTACATAAAATTAAAACACAAAAATAAGCTGTCAACATGTTTATTTATCGTCGTTTGAGAAAAAGGAACATAAAACAAACAAAAGTTGAGTAATTAACAATGATTTAATTAACAGCAACAAATAACAATATTGTGCAACAAAACTTATAAATAATTTGTTCTAAATCGCACCAGGTAGCTTGGTATAAGGTAGTATGAAAAGAGTAAGAAGATAAAAGTAAAGAAATAGGAAAGTAGACTAAAGATATTGAAAGAGGAAAAAAAATAGGAAAGCAGACTAAAGATATTGAAAGTGGAAAAGAAATAGGAAAGCAGACTAAAGATAATGAAAGAGGAAAAGAAATGGAAAAGCATTAAGGTGGAGATAGTAAAATAATAGCAGAAATGAAACAAGTAAAGGAACAGTAAAGCATAAAGATAAAGAAAAGAAAAGCAGCAGAATTAAGAAAACTTAAAGGTTCAGGAAAAAAGTGTTTAAAGATAAGAAAGATATCATGTCAAGTGAAGAACAGAAAGTAAGAATGAGTAATAAAGATTTAGGGGAAGTATGAAAATAGATAGAAGCATGCAGTAAGATTAAAAATAAAGCATGAAATGAAATACAAGAAGAGTAAGAAAAAAGTTTAAATAGAGAAGCAAGTAAAATAAAAAGAAAATTGAAATAAAAAGCAGCTTATGACTTTTAAAGAACAAAAATGAGTTGAGAAATAGGATCGGTAAGAAAGAAGGACAGATATTTGGAAACAAAGTGAAAAGAATAGAAAAGAAGTAAGAAATGAAGGACAAAATGGAAGAGTAGAAGATAGTAAAACGTGAAAGGCAATCGGAACGAATAATAAAGATTTAGAAGAAGCGTCCGAAGTTAGAAGAAAAGAAGTAAAGGAAGATAAAAGCAGTAGGTGAAAGATTCAAAGTAAGATAAGTGTGAACAAATAAATGAAAGGAAATCGGAAAGAAAGAAGCATAAAGATATAGAAGTAAAACGCAAGGTATGAAAAGAGTATAAAAAGTGGAAATAAGTGTAGAGAAGTGTGTAGATAAGTAAAGTTTTAAGCGAGTGTAGATAGCAGATAGAAGTGATAGAAATATCTACTTTCAGGTGCATTTTCTCCTATCTATATGTATAACAAAAAGATTGTAATATATCAAGTCTGGCCCGTTTTCTTCGAAGAAGTAGACAGAGATGAACAGCTCACCCACATTTCACCACTCATAAGCTCCATGTAATGGCAAGCTTTTCAGGCAGGGAGGATTATAAGCTGGTGTTGGAATCTCGCTATGATATCGTAGTTCTTAATATTAAATACTTAATATTAAATCTTCATGCTTCATATGAGAACCATATAGACTCGCGTCTCTTCAAGATATTACCATATCTATACCCAGTTGTTGATCACAGATCATATCAATCCCATAAATGAGATAGGATTCAGTATTCTCGGTAGACTTGACTCGGCCAACTCCGGTACGTCTAGCTAGCGCTATCTTAAAATCTTTGAGAAGTAGGTACTTATGAACAACAAATACTACTATTTTAGCTTGCCAGGCTTAGTAAATCTTATTATAGAAAGAGAGTTTTTAGGAGGAAGGAATAAGAATAAAGCAATGAATAGAGATAGAAGTATCGATAAACACAGTAAGATAAAAATGTATTGTGTCGTCCACATGATGATGATGAATTTAAGTTATGAGAAGAAGGGTACATGAAAGAAATAGATGTAGCTTTCAGAGATATAGTTTGGTCGAAGTCAGAATATAAAATTTGTAAGGTAACAGTAGGAAAGAGATTTTGTGGATAGATCGATAGCTTTGAAATACAGATAAGTTATATAGAGATAAAGATATTTTGTAGAACAAAGATAAATTGTAGTGTAAGAAAATGGAGGACTATAATAATATCATCCTTATTTATCAATGGCTTGGAGAAAGGAAGAAAAGAAGAAAGTTTAAGAAAGGTAAAGTAAAAAAAAACAGAAGAGTAGAAAAGTGAGAGTATAGTGAAAAACAGATTTACTAAAAAGATATTCTTCTTTTTAATAGAAACGAAGTATGATAGATAAAGGTGAATTATAAATAGAAATTTGTAAGTCATAGAAGTATGTAGTAAATATAGAAGTAAAAAGAACAAGTTTATAGAATAATTGTATGATGATATAGAAGAATTCTAATGCGATGATTAATGATTAAACAAATATAATGATTCAATATCATAAATCTAGATAGCTATGAGTATAGCATGAAAATTAAGAGACAAGACATAGGAAACAGAATTGTCATAGTTATAATTACTGTCTATACGACAGAAATATTTATTGGAAATGTAGATAAAATAATAGACAGTAGAAGATTATAAATATAGGCCGAAATATAATAGAATAGGATATATTGATAGAACAATATGTATAAACAAGAGTATACATAGATTTGAATAATAAGTAAAAATAAATAGAGATAAAATTGGAAGATAAGTGAAAAAACAAGTAGGATAGATGAGATAATATTGCAAAAAATAAAAATGTTTTAGATTAGATAGATAACGAAATAGAATATAAGAAAAATAAAATAGCAAAAGTAAACAGAAGAAGGTAAATATAGGGAAATAAGTATAAGTACTACTTATAACATATTATTAATATTATAGATATAGAGATAGACAGGTACATAGACAAATAAAAAGGTCAGAACAGGATAGATAAAATAATTGAGAGACCGAAGGAAGTCTAGTAGAAAGATATGAAAAAAAAACATTACTTAATTCAATGAAAGATTGTAAAGTAGAAGAAAGAAGTAGAGTAGAAGAGAAGAAGAAAGAATGGAGAAAAGATCTTATAATCAAAAAAGAAGATATAGATTATACATAAGATCGTTTGCATATAAAACAGAAGAAAGTAGAAATGATTGAATCTTGTAAAAAGATATATAAGAAAAGATAGAGAAAATAGTACAAGAAAAGTAATTTTATATTTTCAGAAAATAAAAAGGATGTAGAAAAGTCGTATATTTTAAGAGTGATATAAAACATTGTAAAGGAGATGAAATAGAAAGAATAAGTATAAGAAAACATAAAATGTAAGAATACGCAACAGTTGAAAAGGATAGCCGTGATAAGTTTATTCAAATGAATATGTAATGTAATGATGATGTTGAAAATAAGAACAGAGATAATATTTTTTTATTTGGCAGAGAAAAAGAAGAATTGCTTGTTTATGTGATAAAAGATTATGATAATGAGTATAGAATAGAATAAGATTTGATAGGGTCGAAGAAGAGAAGAATGAAGAGGAAGAGCCTTTGGTACCACCAACCATTTATATCTAACAAAAACCTAGCAACGTTCAAAGCAGATTCTGAAATTTGATATGGCTTTGATTTTGGCATATGATGGATGGTTTTAGAAGAGAATAAGATTTGATAGAGTAGTAGATTTGATAGAAATAGACGTTGGTAGTTGCTTGATAGAAGGGTTTGACTTGAACCACTTATATCTAACAAAAACCTAGCATCATTCGCTGCAGGTTTTGTATTGTTCCATTTGGCGGTAACTTTGATCCGCTCTGGAATCCAAGTCACTTATAGGTTTGATAAATTTAAATGAAAAACAAGTCGATAAATGTAAGAGTAATAGAGTACACAATAGAAAGAGAAAGAGAAATGTATGATAGTGGTGATATATCTAGTTTTGAAGATATATATAGTCTGAGTAACGAAAACAGTGAAAATGCGTGAGAGTAAAGTAAAATAAGTGAAAAGATAGCATGAAATGAAACGAAGAATGATGTAACAGTTTATATTTGTAACACAAAATAAATGAAAGTGATACAGAAATAGCAGATAGATAGAGAAGAAAATAGTGAATGAGAAATAATGAATAAGAAAGTTGTAAGAATAAGTAATAAAGTTGATGATAATATTGTACTTGATATAGTTGTAATATATGTTTTAAGTACAACAATTTATAAAAGGAAGCGTGAAAAAGCAAGCATAACAGTGAAGTGCGACATGATAGCAGATAGAAATAATAGAGAAATACAAAAGATAAAGCATAAGAAGAAGAAAGAACTACCTCAGTACGTATCACAGTGTACTTTGTAAACTTAAGTCTAATAATAAAAAAGGAACTAACGTTGTAAGTGCATTTAAAAACGTTAAGCGGAATGAACCGTTTGTAACAAATGTGCGGTTATTCAGCTACGAAACTAAACCTAATAATATCACTTGAAATAATACTGTCTTTGGTCTTATTTGAATAACAAGTGCTTGGCAAGATAAGTGCAACAGTTGAGCCTCTAAATTGGCAAGTTTTTTGAGCGAAAGTTGTCCCATTTTGGAAGGTAGGTTACCCACTGTAAAAATAGAAAATATTTAATTACTTTCCTACCAAAAAGCCTAACCTTTAACAAAAACTGACAAGTTATTGTTAAAACTGCCTAATCACATTTCCGAGTAAGATTAACCTCCAACCTTTTTACTGGGGTTTGCTCTATTTGCCCTTTGAATTACCTACTTCCTGTAACTAGAATCTTGTTGGTTATTGACCGGGTAGTCAGCGTACCAGCCAAAGGCTCCATTGTCGCCGGTGTGGGCTCCGAAGTCCACGTATTCCCCGAAGTCAGGCGGTCTCTCCGCGAATTGAGAAGCTCCACCGTAGGACGCTGATCCTGATGCGTCTTGTGGCTCTGGCTGCTGCTGCTGAAGTCTTAGGAGTCTTGCCGGGGGCTCATTCTCTGTGGTTGGGGCCAGGGCTACTGCTGTAATGAGAAAGAATCTTAAAGTGAGTACCAGAGAAATCAAAAGTTCAAGATGGTTTTAATGATATATTCTGGTGACCTACTGTCGAAAAATAACAATGCGCACTAATGGCAAAAAGACAACCAAGTAATGACGCGATTGTGATATGATTAACAACTAAAAAAGGAGGCTAACTAGGAGTAAGAAAAAATAAAAGTAAACTTGCTAAATATAGCTTTTTATCTTGATCTAGATTCGAATGCAAACCGAGTTAATGAGCATATTCTCACGGCCAATATTTTTATGCGAAAAGTTTCGAAACCAAAAGTGGAGGAAATGCGCATTCGCATGCATAATATTGTTTACGAATTAGATGGTAATACTTTTTTTAGCATGCACTAACCGGCACAATCATCGAGTTAAGCGTGCGTGACCGAACTTAATTGGGCAACACCGACACTGGCCTGCTAAAAGTACTGGAGTACGATAGCCGCAAGACTTGCAACATGCCCACCTACCTGAGACACTTACCCCAATGATTTATGATAGAATTATGCTACACAAACTCATAAACCAACCAATCTGGCAAACAAAACACTCTATTATTTAAAACACGTCGAAATCGAAAGTGATACTAAAGTTACAGCATAATCAAAAAATATTGTGGAAAAATACTTTTTGCAAGATTACGTAAATCATTTTACAAGTTCTAACAATGAGGAACGTAAACGGTACTTCGAGCTTGTACGTCCGTTTGAGTATGTATTTACGTCATTGTTCACTGAGTGAACGGACATGATTCCATTGAATGTAAAACAAGATAAAGCAGTTGCATAGAAAGCAGTTGATCCTTTGTTTCGGAGTGAAAGTGATGGAGCCAAGGTAATCTTGATTGATGGGCGTATGAATCGACATTACAGATCCATTTCACTAACTGCCATTTCACAATGAGTTGTCAAATAAGACGAAAGGTGTCAGGAAGCGCTTTCGAAATGCTGCGCGATAATTTTTAATACTTGTTAATTTTAAAAGTTACGGCTGCGTGGGATTCTCTTCGGAACTATTACCACATAGTTATAGGTATGTAATAATTATCAAGCTTGAGTAATATAAACACGTTTCCTTCCTACACGCAATAGCTTTGATTTCCTCCCGGTCAATAAAATAGAAATTAAATAGTAATCCGATTGCTGAGAACTGTTGGAGTAACGCATGAGATTTTTGCCGCTGGTGCTTTTGGACACTTTAAAATAGAAGGACGAGAGGCTTGGAAATGTGTATTTCCAAGCCGATGTGTGATAGGACAAAAAGACAAAGCGCAAGAAGACATAACTGTACCCAATAATGCAACGGTATACCTAGTGGTTTTTCAAGCTCAGAACTTCGAACTATAGACAAAGGAAGAGACACGACCAAAACAATGAAAATTAAAAGAACTTACGTTGTTGCTGGTACTGCTGCAACGGTATCTGCTGATAGTCCTGTTGATACAGCTGGGGCGGCAGTGGCGGTGGTGATAGAGTCTGCCTGGGCACGCGTCGCACGTGGAGATTTGATAGGTCCACGAACGCGATCTGATCAGCTGGCACCGCGATGTAGGAAGGCATGGCCGTGGTTACGGCGGCCAGAGCAGTCAGTATTAGGGTATGCTGTAAGAGAAAAATTTGGTTAAGAAGCAGGAAGGATACCGCTATATCTATAACTGACACGGAAGATACGAGTCATAAGTGACCAAAGAAATAAATGGAGAAGTTTTCTAAAAACGGAGTACCTATTAAAAATTAAAAGAAAAGATACAGTTAACATCAAACAGCAAAGAACTTCTACGATTGACACGTTACTGTTGACTCAAAGGAGTTTATTTAAGAACTCAAAGGTGGCAGCTAATGCAAGCCATGTCTCTTCACTGAGTGAAGAGTTGTTATTTATTTTCTAAGTCTTTATAAATAAAATGTAGGTCGTTCTGTTAGTGTCTTTCATCGTCGAGATACATTTAGACCGGTTTGTTTAATATTGCTTTACGAAACTATTTCAAATGTGTGAACAGTTGTGCAAACTAAGTGCGGCGTGGTCTTTAGGAATATATAGGTTACTTTCTCTTTTCCGGTAGGTGACGCTCGAGGGACCAAATTCTGGAACTATAACTTTAGAATTTGGTCTTTTGCGTCGAAATTTATAAGATTCCAAAAAATATCAATAGTTTCAGAAAAGTTTGAAATGCCTAACTCTAATTCAAATCTACCCACATCTCGTGTAAATCAAAGCAATCTTAAAGTTTATCTCTTTATCTTTACGGAGGGCTTGTGTCGTAAACAGTAGTACAAGTAATATCCTCAGATTACAGTGCCGTAATGTAGGTAAGAGTGATTATAATGCAGTTAGTTACAGTACGTAAGATACCACTTAGTCATTTGTCACCGTGGTTAGGTAATATTTGTCAGCAGAATTATGTACTAAGTGCCGCTAGAGTTAGTGATACTACGCGTAGTATGGATGACGGAGCGTTTTGCTTTCTCTTTGGAATTAGCTTTGAAAGTCAATGACAGATGCGATTGCGATGTTGTATTGAAAGTGCAATGACATTGAGTGTGTTTGATATGTGGAATATCTAATTCAAAGTTTTACGAGGAAATATAAAGTGAAATTAGTATTTTTGACAACATTTAGCCGTCAACTAAGGTTACAACTGTCACATGACTAATATACCTTTTATGACAAGTGACATATAAGGCAATCAATTCTTCTGAACTACAAAAATATGTAAATTTTTGTTGCCAAACTCTGAATGATAAAATCATAAAGACGCTTAGGCAAAATTCCAATTCCTTATACGAAGAGGATGTATCATTAATTTAGCTACCATAAAAGGAGCTTACAAATCCAAATATATCCGCCACGATCACGATATGTTACAAATATGTAACTTCACCATTGCCTCACAAATGACACTGTGTACTGCAAGAAGGGAACCGCCAGTAACTTAGCGTTTAGCACTGCGCACCGCTTGCGCAACGGTAGTAATTGGAGCCCGCCCGAGTTGCGCAACAAAAGACATGCGCACTGGACCGCAGAGTTCATTGTTGTACACGAAAGCTTTCAGTGTCGAAACGCCAAACAATTTATGAGAAAAAGATTATATCGATTGCTTTTTGCAAGTTTTTAATGACTATGGTGTGAGCTGGGAACTTGGGGCTGATGAAATCTAACAAACACCCACGGACCTATAGGTCCCTAATTCGTACTAAACGCGAATTTTGTGAGCATGGATAGATGTTTGTTACTCTTACATGCAAAAACTACTAAATAGAATTTGATGAAACTTACAGTCTTACTTATTACAGTCTTTCTTTGTACTGTACTGTAGCTTATACATCAAAATAATACATTGGCTATAATTTATAAAGATAGGCAGGTAGTCAAACGCGGGCAAGCCGCGGGTGTTCATAAAGATACTTATAGACTATGTGCATAACTATTGGGACACGAAGACTATCGTATCGAATTTCGGATTGCAGTAATGCACAATGCTACGGCCCGTTGCCCCATTGACACTAAGCCGAGGTACGTTTTAAGTGCCGACCGTGCAAAATTGATGATTACTATTGGAAAACAAATGAAGACTTGAATAGACAAACCATGTCACGTAGGATTATCGTTAACCCAGTTTGGCTTGAGTTTGTAAGGTACGGCAACGTGCAATCGTACGAAAAAGGAACAACCATAAGACTGTTCCTGCAACTAAAATTATCGCAAAATTTTCTACAGTCAATAGCATCACTTGAATTGCTTTTAATTTGTGATGCAACGATAATTTCATTTTAGAAACCGGGAGTTACAGTATATCAGCTAATAAAATATAACAGCTTCATTGAAAACTGTTAGATAACATCAATTAAAACAAAGTTACTCATCAATAATCATTCAAACGATTCGTGAATGAGTCACTACTCACAGATCCGACTCAAAAGCAAACATAAAACGACCATTTATAGATATTATGCTTCTCTTGAACGATTGAAATGTCGTAATAAAGTAGTTCTATTTTGTGTAGGTTGTATTTGTGGGTGTAATCTGTCAATTAAATTTAATAGTTGCGGACAGTAGGCGGTGGAAGTATACACCCACTGAGGACTTTCCATTCGGACCTTGAAATTGCCTTTTAAACGTTCGACCTTACTAACTGTCGCGACAAAAGCTTTTCAATGGCCAGTTTCGGTCGATGCAAATGTCAGCGCGACTTACATTTATTAATTCTGGATTTTATCATCTGTATTTATAAATGTAGACAGTTTAATGTCTTGACGTATAAGGAGAAAGGTCGCAGCGTGAATTTAATCAGTAGAGAAAGTTTTGTCGTAATTATCCTGTCATTATTGAGTTGTGCGCGGACGCAGAGTGATTATTTTTATTATTAAGGAAGATAAATCTAACGTATATGTAACCTTTTCCTGAAATGAAGTTAGAATTGTTGACAATGGTTAATAATGCACTGATTGATTTTCAATTAATGATTATCAAAATCACGTTATAGTTACTAGTTATCATGTCTAGATTATCTGTTTTAATTGTCACAGGTCTCAAGGCAATTAAAATAAATTATAACGCCAAGCTGCAGTTTTGACACCTCAGCGTTAAACAATGTAACATTTACTACGCGCTTGAGAATCTTCACATCTTTTGTTGTTAAAACATTTCACACATTGTGGTCATAACAATGCTTGGTAGATTTCGTAAATGTGCAACAATCTGTAGGACAAGGCTGAATGTTGTTTTGCTTAATGCTCTACTATTCAGTTTTATAAAAGGTTTTTCGTAATTTAGAACCACTTTTTTCCGGACAATGGCTACTGCAGACGTATTAGCGGTAATGTACTTGTAAGATAGTTAAGCAAATTCAACATATCCGGCTCGAAGGACCAACTTTTAAAACGGCGAACATAAAATGGTCCTTCGTTACAAAGTTCTGTTTAGTAAATTAATGGGTTCTTTTCAAGCTCCAATAACTTTAGATACACCGGAAAATCAAATACAAAATAAGGTACTTATATTAATCAACCTACTATATATTGCAATACTGCACCTTAGGTGTCAGAAAAGATTTTGAATTGCGCATTCTATGCCAGTTCTACATACCTATAACAAATGGTATCACAGAGTCGATCTAAAGTTACAACAATATTTCAAAACTGTCTGATCTTATCAGTTTCGTAATAATGGTTTGTATTTTTGCTTGTAAACACGGTTTTTTCTAAGTTCCTACTAAGCTTGAAATAACATAAGTAACGCTTGTAATCTAGTACACTCAATTTTCCTGTTGTGTTTAAGTTCCATGTAATAGTTGTTGAGCCCAGTCCTGTCCCATCAACCGGTTACAAATCCAGAGACTGCCCTACCCGAAAATCCAACCCAAAACCTCATGCTAAGTGGTAGCGCTGGCCACAAGCCCAAAGAGGCAAAAACGAAGCTATTTAATACACTTAGGAAGTTTTATAGCTATCTCGCCTTATATCTGCGGTACTCACGATTTACTTTCAAATAATCGTTTCGAAAAGCGAAATGACGTTATGCAACTGACGTTTTCACGCTTGATTTGTTGTCAAAATACAACTTGATAATTTTGTTTAACATTTAACAATTTTTGGTGCCGGTTAGATAATCGAGACTTTGTAGTGTTTTTTTTTTGACAAAAGCTAATAAATATAGGTATATATATACATACTTGCAGGAAAAGGCGATTTTCCAAATACTCAAAACATCGGCTTAAATATGAATTACAAAATTGAAGTTGACAACTTCTCAAAGTCTACTTTAGCATGAGAAAAACTTGTCTAACTTAAGTATTACTTATAGTATAGAGTTTGAAAAGTCCTCAACAAAAAGAGTTTATTTTTCGCCCAATAGTTCAAATTAAAACTTTTCATTGGTTTCCTTTTACCAATCGTATCCAATTCAAAGCCGAGTTAATGAACCTAATAACAACTGTTACGTACAAATTACAATTAGAAAGTAGAGTAAATACGATTTCATGGCTTTGTGAACCAGTTGCTATCAATTACACAACGAGCGCCGGCGCCGGCGCCGATTCGATTGTGAACGATTAAAAGAAAATCGACTTTTTCCTTTCTTTTGGACCGGAAAGGTGTAATCGATTTTTACGACTTGTTTGACAGCTCTATTAGGTATTTGCTTTTTTATGGTTTTTTGTTTTCTTATTAGTTTAACGGTAAATCATTAAAAGTTAGTGTATTATAATTGTATGTATAAAATCTTTATAATATAGAATCTATTATACAATGTTTATTTGTATTTAAATGTTTTGCTTTTAAATATTATGTGTTCGAAACTATTATGCAGTATTTATATATTTTTATTCCAGTTCTTGAGAACATGAATATTTTAAATAAGTAGCTATATTTTATGTGAACAATGAATTTGGTAGCTCCTGACACCAATTTTGGTCTTTGTGCCAAGGCGTCTGCCAAGAAAAGAAAGGAGGTAAGATCGCAAAAAATCCAATTGAATAAAAAAGCTTAATAAAAATCCGAATTTGCGTCAAACAAAACGCCAACCTCAACCAATAAACGTTACTTTTCATTACAGTACAGTTACAAGTAAATACTCAATAAAAAAAATAAACCTACATAATAAAATAAGATTTGTATCATGTTCCGGTTGACTGCAACTGTGCCCGCGACTCCACCCTGGTCGCCTTGTACATTTCCGCGAGTGAAAGGTTTCTCAATGTCATTCGATTTTTGCTCTGTATTTAAAAAACTAATACCAAATACTGTTTCTATATTCAATACCAACGTAATATGTAGTATCAAGGCCGGTATAGAAAAAGTTGATAGATATGAGTTGCAAGTTTGTAACTTATTTTGTTGAGTCACAAAGGAAACTTGCTATGAAGGATTTCCGTAAGATACGAATGTAGATTTTAATCGTGTTACGGTTTTATGTGCAAAAACTGACATATGTCATTATTTTTCCTCGGCTAATAGGTACCTATTTAAAATATCTGAGGACCAAGAAAATCAAAACTAAATAATTACCTACGTAGGTATGTAGACTTGGTATACGGAATTATATAATTTATAAGTCCTAGGTATATCCTTTAAACGAGCAGTTGTTGTATATAGATATATATATATATAATCTGAATCTCGGCAACGGCTCCAACGATTTTCATGAAATTTAGTATGCAGGGGGTTTCGGGGGCGATAAATTGATCTAGCTTGGTTTCATTTTTAGAAAACGTCGTTTTCTCTATTTTCACCCGAGCAGAGCTCGGTCGCCCAGGTACTTTATATTATTATTACACTACTGTTGGATAATAATTATTTACTTGTATATTTGTATTAATTAAATAAATAAATAAAGTCAGCTAATCAATAATCGAATTTATAAAATTGTTCTTGATTACGGTTTCCAATAAATAGGTAATTATTTAGTATGCAAACTTTGTTTAGCTGATTGACTAGGAGAAAAGTAATAAATGGCTTATGTTTAACAAACCACCAAATCTAGTAATATACTGACAAAAATAGTAAATGATCACCAAAATTAAATTTAGAATCGCAACAGAGTCGACGGAGCCCCGCTGGGCGGGGCTCCTATTTCTGAATACAGGGTCTAAAGTAAACTAACACGAAGGTGATGACGGGAGCTGAGTTCGCTCGCTTTGCTCGCTCACTTCAGCTCCCGTCATCTCCTTCGAACCTAACCTGTCCGTGTCGGGGTGCCCTTAGCTCCCGAGCTCGCTTCGCTCGCTCTTGGACTGATTCATTGACCAAATCACTAGATTTGATATCTTACGGTTTTAGCACTTATGAAATTTGGTGATCAATTTACTAAATTTGGTGATCAATTTACTAAATTTGGTTTAGGTTTATTTTTTTTGCTGATTAGTATATATTTTAGGTGATAGGGGTTATCGTCACAAAGTTTTTTTTGGTGGTCATTATATTTATTCCCGTAATAAATTAGGTCCTTATAAAATTTCAGCAGTTGTCAACCGTTCAAAAGTCGGTTTCAGCAAATCGAACAAATAGGCTTCAAATGAATTTTTCAGCGTTTCAAAAAAGAGAATAAACATATTATATGTTTAGAAATAATATTATAAATAGAACATCAATCTGCCATAGATTGTTAAATAGGTCTTTAGTTGTGCAAACTTCAATAAACAAGAACACTATTCAGCCTTCAGAATTATTTCGATCAGCTGACGCTCTATTAACTTCATGATTAGCGGCCAATTAAACTGCATTAATTAAAAGCTGAATTTAGTAATATTGTAAACTTGCTAAACCTACCTTACATATTTTTATAGGAGATAAACATTGGGTATTTATCAACGATATCTCATAATGTCCAATAAGTCAGTCTGTCAGTCCTTTGTCCAATAAAAATGATCAACTAAAGCCGTGCAGTCAAAACCATAAGCCGGTATAAAAATAAAATATTACCATAATACGTTGTATAATAGTAAAATAAAAATTAATAAAATATACTTTCACTAAGTCACTAAAATTAAATACACTATGATAAACACTAAATATAATTAATACACTATATTATAATAGATATTACGTGATATAACAAAGAAAACAAACACAAGACGAAAAATCGAAAGTGAATAGTAACTGACCATTTTCGTCCAGAGATGGCGTGACGGACGCGGCACGGCGCGTGTGGTTCGACTGAGCTCGCTACAGCCATTGCTACAATTTATAAAGTATCCACCCGGAGCGGTTTCACTTTCTACTCGGGTCCGGTCAAACATGATCCACTTTTTTACGGTCGCCATAACTCTTACGCCTTGAATGGTAAACAAAGAACTGTTCTAACCCTCAGGAGAGAAAAGACCATGTGTTTTTAATTAGTTGGTCCTTCGAGCCGTTTCCATTTATGACGTGATAGTACTCGAGATATGAGTAGTAAAGAAATATTTGCATACGTAGCGAACTTGACACAACATGTGGTGTGACTCAGTATAAATAACCCGCTGAAGTCTTGGTTAAACTTGCTCCTTTAATATCTTGCGTGGCCGTGGTATAGTTGCCTCACTGGTTTTAAAGTAACAAACACGACTCCGGACAGCTCTCGTGTACTCTTATCTGTGTTCATACAAGTTAAAGGAGAACACCTGGCTCCCTTGAACATGATTCATCTGCTGAACCAGTAGGCCGTATAATACTCAAGCCTTATCTCAATCAGGTAGCATTAAAAAATATTCCCGATCAACGTTACTCTAACACTAAATTTATATCATCCTGAGCTGTCCCGTTGGACTGGGTCTAGCAGTTTTAGATATCACTAGCTGTTGCCCGCGACTTCGCCCGCGTCAAACTCGTAAAAAATATATTTTAATTTTTTTAGTTTCCCGCCGGAACTATGAATTTCTCGTGATCAAACTTAGCCTATCTTACTCGTTATTATATCAGCTATCTACCAGTGAAAGTCCCGTCAAAAGCGGTCCAGCCGTTTCGGAGATTACCCGGAACAAACAGACAGATAGACAGACATACAAAAATCTTAAAATTTGCTTATTTGTTGTTAGTACCGTATATACTTTCAAGTGCATTCAATAAAACGTTGTTATTTTGATATTACATACAGGCGCTTCAATTTTATTTATTTGTATGTATGTATGTAAAGATAAGTCCTCGGCATAACTTATATCACAGAATAAATAATCTTATAGTATTATAGCTCGTGCCGCGAAGGAATCAACCATATAAGCAGAAGTTACTATAATAGCAACTAACTACAGTCATTGGAGGTCTAAGGTTCTTTCGGTAACTCTCCTTTGTACCTATCTATATCTCTATACCAATATTATAAAGAGGAAACATTTTTTTGTTTGTTTGTTTGTACCGAATAGGTTCCGAAACTCCTGGACCGATTTAAAAAAATCTTTCACCTACGGAAAGATACATTATTCCCGAGTAACATAGGCTATAAATTATTTTCAAAAATATTAGAGATAGTTTAGAAAATTGCAATAATGTAACCCAAAGTAGCAAAATTTTATCTATAAAATTCATTATTTGGTAGTGGTAGTATTATATTATCTTTTATTTTTATTGAATGCTGTTGTCATGTTTTGTTATATATATAATACGTAATGATAATATGTATAACCACAAAGTGTGCATGTGGTGTTAGCCTATAATTAATTGTTACACTTATAAATGAAGCTACTATGAAACTGTACGTTCTGTGTAAACAATTGTTGGTTAACCAAATAAATAAATAAAATAAATAAATTATCTGTGGTAGTGGCAAGGTTGGTGGGTAGGTAGGTAGGTAGGGTAGGGTAGCCAGTGCCACGGGGATCAGCTAGTTAAATATAATTTACTAAGATATGGACAATGTAAAAAAACACAAATGTAACCAGAGTAATATATTCTTTAAGATTACTCCTAGGAACTACTTAACTACTTAGTGATTAGGAATAGGTGCAGCTGCCTAATTGCTTATGTGAATATGGCAAGGCAAAGGTTTTGACCGCCATCAATCGATCAATCGCATAGATGTAAATCCACATCGCGTCTTTCATCTCGCATGTGATTGGTCGATTGATGGCGTCAAAACGCTTTGCCTTGCCGAATTCACTTACACAATTAGGCTGCAGGTCACGTAAACTAATTATTTTTGAAGCCTCCAATGAACTCTTTGTATCTAACAGTTTATAACAACTGACCCTCTAAATAGTTCGAATTGCATTAGAACAGTTTGGTGGTCTTTTTTAATCAACTCTAATGATTCTTGAAGTCTTCATTCAAGGTGTGTGCAGCGTGCATCATTAAGTAATCGTGGTGATTTTGTGGTGTAAAAATATTTTGTCCTTTTCAGGGTTATGGTTCGCGTAGTGAGGTAATTTACCTACATAGGTTTATTTTGTAAATGGTCCTTATATTTGTAATGTAGCCTTATGTACATTAAATATGAAGTACCTACACTAAAACAAGTATTCAAATGGATTCATGATGCAGATGCACATTTATTTGATAAATCGTGGTTTGCGTCTGCGGACCATAAACAAGTCAGAACTGTCTGAAATGTAGTTATTAGATATGTATCTGTAATTAATTAGTTTTCTGGTGTAAACATGTGTAATCGTTACAACATCTCGAAGGCATTGTACAATCGGGGTCACTCTGGGTTAGCTGTAAACCCTGTACAATACTGTTCCGACGCCGCACGCATTAGAAAATTGTTAGGTAATTTCGAGATTTCTCCAGACGATTTCCACGTTAAACTGCGAATGAAAGAAGTACATTGTTGTAGTGTGTTAAGTGCACACAGTGATATTTTTGCATACGCTGTAAATACTGTGTCAATGTTTTATAAGAAATTAATTTTGGAATGGAAAACACAGGTATTAGTAGGTCCGAGAACTGATTTAGAATGTTCACTGCAACATTCAAATTTTAGGCTTAGCACGCATTGCGATTTTTAGGCGCGCGGATCTTATTCGCGTGAATTTTTGTCCGCGTACTGAATCTAACTAACACGCACTGCGGATCAAATTCCGCGCGATTTTTTTATCTTTTTACCTGTTCATAGTGCTCAAAATAATCGCGCGAATTTAATCCGCGCCGCGATGCGGTGGATTCTTTGGCAAAACACGGATTCTTTACCGCGCTTTTTTTACCGCAATGCGTGCAGCTTCACACAATTCCATAGGTCGCAGAATGGGCGGAAAAAAAATCGCGCGATTAAAAATCGCATTGCGTTTTAAGCCTTATGAGCCGTATGCAAGTTTATCTACTTACATATTTTACCCATCTATTAATACTGATTGTATCTATGTAATAAAAAAAAAAATAACTGTAATACCAGTCTGTAACCTACTATCTCACGGCTGGGCAAAGACCTCTTCCCATACAGAGAAACCCACGAGCATACCATACTTGGTCAAGGTGGGTTGGTGATTACAAACTTATATTAACTGTAGGACTAAATTTCCTCACGATGTTTTCCTTCACCAATGTCAGCGTTGGATTTGGATGTCCTTGATAAACTCAGAAAGTAAGATTGAAAATCTTAAGGGGGGGGGGGGGGCAGCTGCCCCCCCCCCCCCCCCCCCCCTAGAGATTAAAAATAAGTAGCCAAATGGAAATAAACCAGTCCTCAGTCAACATTATCCCAACCCAACAAATCTAGCCATTTGTTGATGTCCTAAAAGCGTACTAAAAGCATTGAAATTTTTGGTCGGTCTACCAAAATCAATCGTTAAGCAGCCTCAGGAGACTAAAAATCTGGTTAAGAAGTACTATGGGGGAAAATCGCGTCAATGGTCTGGCTATGATGAATGTGCACAGAAAACTTATTAATGAAAACTTAAGTTTACCACAAAACCTCCGATGATCGAGCTCGTGGAACGTTACCCATTGGACTTATACCGTTCTTATAACAATCGCCGTAGGGGTAAGACTTGTACTACCAGTTTAAAGTTTCATATGCTTTTGACTGTACCGTATTTAAAATTCATACTTTTTCCAACCCTCCATATATCAACTTGCCCCCCCCCCTGGTCCATCGGCTGGCGACGCCCTTGATTGTATCCCAATCTCAAGCACAAGAGGCGAGGTCTTATTAGCCCTTCCCTCTGGGCCACCACGTCACTAATGTGTGCAATGAACACTAAAAACAATAAATACAAAAATGCATGATCCTTTACACCCAAGCTGAATCTGTGTCTCCATTCTCACGCCTGAATTAGACACGGCTTGGAGAAAATTTCATTTATTTACATGAGAATGTAAAGCTTACGGTATAATGAGAAAAAAGAGACCGTTGTTCAAGTATGTCAACTACAAGAATCATTTTAAAGACATTCTCTTTAAAATTCGTATGAGTAAAAAGAAGTATATGAGAAATAAGTATATGTTAAAAGTACCTACTGTCTTCTCTTCGGTGTTGCCAACAATGACCAGCAGCCTTATTGCTTAATGAATTCGGCAAGGCAAAGGGAATAGAGTACTTATTAACAATCGACCAATCACATAGACGGTAATCTACATCGCGTCTTTCGATGGTCGATTCTTCATACTATTTGCCCTTTACCTTGACGAATTCACTTACGCAATAAGGCTGCAGATGTGCCCGATTCTTTGACGAAATTGTCAATCCATCACGATTTTGGACGGGCCGGGTTGATTTTTATAAAGTAGTTAAATAAATTACAGTGATGACTGATGATTGATGAACGATGATCAACACATAAATAAATCACAAATTAAGACATACCTAGATGCATCTCGGCTAAAATGTAGTCCAATCTAATGCCGGGTGTCCTTGTCGTTGACATTTCCATAAAAGGAAGTAGATTTTGACATAACAAAATTAATTTATGAAATAATCAACGCTTGTGATCTATTTAAGTTTTAATTTCAGTTTTTACGATGCTACAAAAAGTTTAACATACCTAATGGTTCCTAAATAAAAGAGCCTTAATGTCAGGTGTTTTATTTATTCAGAACTAGCTTCTGCCGGCGTCTTCGCCCGCGTTAAAATTGTTTTATCATCGCAAGGGGTTTGGGTTCCCACTACTAGGATAAAAACTATTCTATGTCGTTCCCAGGGTCTCAAACTATCTCCATACCAAATTTCATCTTAATCGGTTCAGCCGTTTAGTCGTGAAAAGGAAACAAACAAACTAAATTACTGTCGTATTTATTATGTTATTAGTATGAATGCAGAATAACTGTCATTCATCTGGCATTTTAAGATTTTATCAGGTGCCACTGATGTACTGGCGGTGTCTGTTTATTTCATCATGATTTAACCGAGTTAGTTGAAGTAAGTTCTCACATTGTGTGCGAGGCACGGGCCCTGCATACAAAATGGCAGCTTAAGTATCTACCCTCTTACGTAACCGTTTCTGATTTCTAACCTTCTTAAGGATATGAGGATTGGATAGAATTTAAATGTTATACAAGCTTCCGTGTTGGGCTGGAAGCAAAAACGTGATATAGAAAGTTGAATGGGAAAGGGAAAGATACGCCAGATGGCGTTGAAGGTTTTAAGCGCCCTCTTCTTGGAATCATTTACCAAGTTGCACTGTATACTTCAATCTTTATACTCACAGTGGTGCGTTGTATCTTTTAGTGCTCTTGGCGTAAGAATACACCTCACCAACTGTAACAAAATCTGACTGAAAGGACCACAAAAGATATTTAAATGACAAAGGAACAAGAAAAAGAAATATTTCTCTTACTTTTTCAAATAATACTTAAACTGCCTCCCACCTATAGACTTCAGGAACTAGGTATTTAGGTAAATGATCTTTTCATCACACCTATTCGAAAAACGACAATTGTCTATAGAGGATAGCGGGAGCCAAATCCAATTTTGCGCCCGTAGGAGTTTGAGCTTTCTCTTTTCTGATTGGTCCGCTTCGTGCTCCTGATAGATTTGCGTAGTTTATTGGAGGCGCTCGCGTGAAGGTCTAATGTAAAAAAAAATATCACTAACATTCAATTCTCTATGGTGATAAACTCATTTTTGTGATTGGTTAGTAAGGAGTTAGTATTATACTTACTCTTTGTTGATAAGTATGTTGAGTTACCCAAATAGGTCGAACGCATATGTTTGAATAAGTTACTGGCTAATAGTGGCTGGTTCCAAGTTATGGCGGCAATGTGCTTTAAAAAAACTGTAGTTCTTTCTTTAAATTTATTTTTTCTCGAAAATTTTTCACACTAGGCTTCGCCATAGATGAAAGTATTTTTCTCATAGGTAGTGATGAAAAATAGTGTGTATCACTCGGGGACAAAATATTTTGTTCTCGGGCGGCGTATATTGAACTCCTCGCTAAGCTCAGGATTCTACGTTAGAATCCTTAGCTTAGCTCTGAATTCAAAATAACGCCCTGGAAGAACAAAATATTACTTTGTCCCCTTGTAACACAAATAACTATTTGACCGTTTTATATGCTGTGAATTGCCTTCCTTGGAAAATGTTCATCCACCTCATTAGGCAGCCTCAGTAGATACATAGGGTATAGGGTGCCTACATCGAAGGAGACTAGAAGTCGGTACCTAACTACTTGTATAAAGAAATATTTATTGCATACTTACCTTCTAGTGTTTTATCTTTAGTAGTCGGAATTTATTAGGCACAAGTTTTCCCAGGTTGCCAGTGACACATTTTACCCAGTTGACTTTTATTCATGTGGGATTTTCTGAACGCAATATTATCTATAATCTTTTGTTTTCCTTTGTCGATATGGGAATACCTGAGTCAACAAACAAGTACAAACAAATAGGTACAGATAGGTATTAGGTGAGTTCGACTTTTATCTTCCTCAAACATATTGTTTCATCAGTAGTTAGATAAATAGTTCTCGGCAAACTTCTGGGCCGCCCTGAAGTTGGCTTACCGATGTGCAAGGCACGAAACGGTGCTGTTTTTACCCGACTGCCGAAGGAGGGTAATGTGTTTATCAGTCTATGTATGTAAGTATGTATGTATGTATGTATGTTTGTTCCTATGTGGCGTTCCAGAGACCAAACGCGTTGTGATGATTCTTACGTCAATCGATTCGTCTTAACCCTGCGAGCGTCACACATTAAAATCGGAAAATAGAAAAATTTCGGATTTTGGGCGCCATATTGTGGTAGCCAAAATTTTTTTACTTCCAAACCCATCGTGTGGGGTATCAAAATAAAGGGTTTTAAAAGATGATTTCAAAAATATATAACACTTATATGTTTAAATGTACCGAAATCTTAAAATAAATGAACTAAAAAGTTATAAATAAAAAAAGATAATTAAAAAATGTCAAAATACCCGACTGCTTAAAAAGCGAACTAAAAAGCCGTAAACAAGAAGAATAGCATGCTGTGCAGTCGGAGGATACATCTGGTTCTGGTCAGCCAGCTCGCGAATACGTATCCTCCGACTGCACAGCATGATTTTCTTCTTGTTTACGGCTTTTTAGTAGCAGTCGGGTATTTTGATTTTTTTAATTAACTTATTTTTGTATAAAATTTACTACAAGGGCGGCTAAGAAGTTTGGCGAGAACTATAGGTACAGACCGACCGTTTAACTGAGACCATTCAATAGTTCGGTGATGGGTGGTAGCTTCTCTCTTGCTAACTTAGGAACGCGAACGGTATCAGTTCAGCGGTCGGTCTATAGGTAGCAAAGCTCATTGAATGAACTCGTCCTGGGCAGTACCTACCTCTTATCACTTACTGTGTCTGCCACCAAGCAAAGTGGCTAATTTTAGATTGATGGGTATGGGTTGTCCAAACTACAATTTGTGAAGTGGTGTTACAGTCTTTAGCTGAGCAAATTGCCGGCTTCTACCAGGTCTTTTGTTTAGTACTCAGCCATGCATAATAAAGCTGTTATAATCACGAAGATATATCTACCATGATGGATATGTGTGAATGTTTGTTAAGAGTGTTCATTCTTTTATACAAGTAGGTACTTAATGTGTGTAAACGCTGTAATATGCACAATGCATATTGCAGTATAATTAACGCTTGCGACATATTAAGTTACTTCATTAACCTACTGTTATCAATTTTACACGCGATTGAAATCATGCAATGTTTAAATTAACATTAAGAAATGTTTTGGTTTTATGTGGAGTCCTGAAAACGTCCTCCTTGCTTCATAAGGTTCAAACCATATTGTATCTTAGGTGCAACCTCCAAGAAAAGTTTAATTTACAGTTTAGGATAAATCTGCCAGATTATATGACACCCTTTCATGGAATCTGTGTATTATGGCAACTTTTTAGTACCGATTTGCAATCACAATGAGAGCCTACATACATTTGTTTTCTTTTAATCCTTTTTTCTTTTCAATTATACAAAAGAGTACAGGATTATTCGCATTAAATAGCAACCAAAAACCACTAAGGTTTAGACTTGTGCTTTAATGAGTCTATCAATATATTTATGTATGTGCTATATATAAAAAAAAAACCTTTTATTAACTTATAACCTATTTTTTGTCATTGAGGGAAACCCTTCATAAAGTGCTTGGCCTTTTGGGGAAAAGACCAGACCTGGGAGTGTGGGATTTTTACCTCACTAAAACCACTCCGGTGATCAACATCAAAACCCCGGTGATCATCGGTCATTCTACTTTTAAATATCGCTGAACATGCTGAGATAGGAGCCTTTTTGGTCTCGCACGGGGTTTTTATTATTGTATTTTTTTTGGGTTTTTGCTTATCTCGTGCCTCCTGTGCGGGTCACAAAAAAAAAGACCACCCCGAAACGCCCTATCCAATCTTATATAACTAATGGTACAAATGAAAACGCTTGAATAACAATTCTTGAAAGAATAATCTAGAAAAATAAACTAGATTATTGTAACAAACTTAATTATTATCGGAAGCCCGTTCTCTTTGTGACATTGTTAACAGTTTGCGCTCAGACGATCTCGATTTTACGTAACTTCGATTTGGTTCGATAATCAAGTCTATGAAGAGATACAACCCCATAAAATTTAAGACTGTTTGATGATTATTAACGGTGGTCGAGGGTCGCGGTCGGCTATCATAAAATACGTCAGAAAGGTCTAACTAAAGAAAAAGTAGTAATATAATTACTTACCCATCTCTAGAGCCCTAACTCATTCGTCGAGGTTCGCACAGAATTAAAATCAGGAATCAGTTTCTAACAAGTGCTAAAAAATTTGAATATCTTAATTGAACATGAATACCGTTTGTAAATAAAATTCATCTAGATGTTGACATAGTTGCATAATCGGTAGTAAGATGCAGAACAGCGTCAGCTGGAAAATTACCATATTCAAATATAAATTAACTATTCGTATGCTATGCACTTCTGTAACGGATGCAGGTATTTCGATATCAATATAAGATTCCACGGCGGTCGGCGAGATTATTGTCATAAATTATTAACTAATTATACTTTTTTATATTTTGTTACCAAATGCATTGATTATATGCATCTATAAACCCCCCCCCCCCCGCGCCGCCTTTAAATAGGACAATATACCTGGTGAAATGGGTGTAGTTTAGGTGTAGGTACCTCTCCCCAATCCTTCAGGGAACACGGGCGTGATATTATTGCGGAAAATCGCGTCCATACGTTCACGACTTCAAAAGTAGGAGGATCTCTTATAGGGTTCCGTACCCAAAGGGTAAAAACGGGACCCTATTACTGAGACTTCGCGGTCCGTCTGTCTGTCTGTCACCAGGCTGTATCTCATGAACCGTGATAGTTAGGCAGTTGAAATTTTCACAGATGATGTATTTCTGTTGCCGCTATAACAACAAATACTAAAAACAGAATAAAATAAATATTTAAGTAGGGCTCCCATACAACAAACGTGATTTTTTTGCCGTTTTTGCGAAAATGGTACGGAACCCTTCGTGCGCGAGTCCGACTCGCACTTGGCCGGTTTTTTTTATATTTGTTCCCCGATTACTCAAAGACGCCTGGACCGATTTGGAAAATTCTTCTTTTGTTAGAAAGAGTATACTACCCAGGTGCTCCCATCGTCATTAGGTCAGGATCTAATGGATCCTGGAGTAATTGAACTCTTCAAATATTATAGGCATACATATAGCGATTTTGATATTTCCATCAACAATGTAATCATTTGCACGCAGAAAGTATCATTTGGTGAATTGGAACTGATGAAGAAGACCACAGACGGCCACTGGAACTAATGCTAAGTATGTCACGGGTATAAGATATCTCGAATAGTAAACCGACTATGATGAAACAAATAAATGGTACCATCGAACAGATCTGATGACGAAGCCGGAAGATGGGCACTGGAACACTATTCTCTGGATTTTCATGGTAATTGTAGATACCTACCAAAACTAGAGATGAATAATTTTTTTTTTAACAAAAATATCAAACCGACTTAAATAAAGTAATTTTTCGCTTTGAAGCGTTTTGTTTCGGAAGTCGGTTTGATTTTATTGTTAAAAGTTTTTTTAGGTATCGTGACTAGCTGCAGTAAGAAACTAGTATCAAGAAACGCGGCTAATGGCTGGGTCGACACCAATTTCTTCATCACTACAGCTTCCTTTTCTAGTCATATATTGCTAGTTCTAGCTAGATCCAGATTCTGGCTTCGTGAAAGTGAGTTGAGTAACCAGAAAGTCTTTTATTATATTCTTACTAACTTCCGCCCGCGGGTTCGCCCGCGTGAACATTATACCTGGACACAAAGTATTACACTGCTATTCCAGACTATAATCTATCTCTCTGCCAAATTTCATCCAGATCCGTTCAGCCTTTCTCTGGCGTGATTGAGTAACAAACATCCATACATCCATCTTCACAAACTTTCGCGTTTATAACAGTAGTAGGATTAGTAACAATTAAGATAAGATAAATAAATATAAACATAAATAAGTAGAAGGATAAGTATATAAGTATGGAGTATGGTACCTACCTGCTCGTATTGTTGGAAAGCTTGTACCTAATTGCAAAGGGAAAGTACAGTGGCTTGAATATCTTTGGCCTGCGATTCCAGTCTGGGTTGCAGTAAAAGTCTGACTGTCTGAAGCTTGCAAAAACAAATCTGAGCTTTTATGTAATGTCGATTTTGGCCTTAATACCTTTCTTGCATGTTTAGGTACTTTCTACACTGAAAAATGTGGCCCAGTGGTTACGGCCCCGACTTACGAATTGTAGGTCGTGGGTTCAAAACCGAGCAGGCACTTTACTTTGTGTAATTTATTTCATCACCACTGCTCTCAAAACCGTGAAGGAAAACATCGTGAGGAAAGCGGCATGTCTTAGAACCAAAAATTCAAAGAAATGTGACATCTAACAACCCACACTGGGCCCGCGTGGTGGATTATAGCCCGCTCCCTCCTCTATGAGAGGAGGCCTGTGTCCCAACAGTGGCAACATTAAAAGTCTGTTGATGATGATTGATGATGATGATGCCTACAACACGCCGGCGTGACAACTGATAGTTGATTGTGACGGGTTGCTCGGAAAAGGCAACATACCACGAAGAGTCGTAAGCTATAGGAAAACTTTTGTCGAGTGTGAGATAACATGTGTCGTGTGCGCGGGGAGTAGGCGGGTTTCCGTTCGAGCCGCTCATGCACGGACCAGATCAACACTCTTCGTATCATTCTCGAGCAGGCAACAGAATGGCAAAGGGAAATTTATCTTACCTTTGTCGACTTCGAAAAGGCCTTTGATACGTTGAAGTGGTCCAGCATCTGGTCCCGCCTGTTAGACATTGGAGTGCCGCCAAAAATAGTTCGCCTATTGGAGAGCATTTATAGGAAATATTCCTGCAAGGTGACTCATGAAGGCCTAATTTCGGAGGACATCGCAGTGCACGCTGGAGTCCGCCAGGGCTGTCTTCTTTCGCCCCTCCTTTTTATAATCGTCCTCGACGGAATCATGTTGCGCATTTACGATAGCAGGCGTCGTGGGATTGAGTGGGGATTGACCAACGTCTTGGAAGACCTGGACTATACTGATGATCTTTGCCTGCTGAGTCATACACACGCCGACATGCAGTCGAAACTGAATTACCTGCGCCAGGAGGCGGCAAAAACTGGACTCAAAATTAACATCCGGAAGACCCAGGAGATGCGTACAGGTGTGATGAATCCTTCTCCGATATTAATCGGCAGAGAGGTTGTGGAACGCGTCCACAAATTCACGTACCTCGGGAGCGTCGTGTCAGAGACTGGAGGAACTGAAGAGGATATCACTTCACGGATTGCCAAAGCGCGAGCTACTTTCGCACAGCTGAGACCTGTGTGGCAATCACGGAAACTGACCCGAAGGGTTAAACTAAAAATCTTCGGGTCCAATGTCAAATCCGTGCTGCTCTACGGGTGCGAAACGTGGAAGGTAACAAAGGACATCTCGCGCCAAATCCAGGTCTTCGTCAACCGATGTCTTCGTCGCATCCTCGGAATTTACTGGCCCGAGATCATCTCTAATGTAGAGCTGTTGGAGAGATGCCACGAGACCCCGATCGACCGCCAGATCAAGCGGCGTAAATGGTGTTGGATTGGTCACACGCTCCGGAGGGATTCCGATCACATTCCTAAACAGGCCTTGGATTGGAATCCTCAAGGAAAAAGGAAGCGAGGCCGTCCCCGTCAAACATGGCGACGCACCGTATTGACTGAAGCGACGAGTATCGGAATGACGTGGAGCGAGGTGAAGCGCGAAGCTCAAGACCGGTCTCGATGGAGGACTACTGTGGAAGCCCTGCCCCAGCTAGGGGCCATAGGATCTTAAGTCAAAGAGATAACATAGGATGAAAAAACAACAAATATGTATTGATGAATCTTCCGCGGCCACTTGACTTTATCGATCAAATAAGATTTTAAGGTTGCACTAGTCCAAAATTCTTCCATACAAACGTAGTTTGGGTTTTACTCCACTGTTTGACGATGTACGTTCAAAATAAAAAATTATATCAATTTGTCTCATCATTATCTAGTCCTGTATGGAAGCAAAAAGTACAAAAAAAAATTAGCTTGAAAGTTATGAGCTTCGAAAGTTCCATATTTCAACACCAATTTTAACGCATCTTTGGGCGCAAATAAGTACCATAAGAAGAAAGAAAATTGAAAAACGGCCTCCATACAGGGATAGATTAGTTGTTCAACAATGCAAATAATTTTATTTTGAACAGATACATTCAGTGGTTTTTTCATGATATCCAGACTACCAAAGGTCTGTTTATAAAATTTCGCGCGCTCGTTTTCGTTCTAAATCATCATCCATCTCGCTACAAATTTCCTCCCCGGTCAGTGGGGCGGAGGGGTGCGCGTGCGTCGCATTTACACCTACACACACACACGCTCACTAGTTTAGCTACCGCCCGGCGCCCGCGCCCCGCTGCCCCAGAGGGGCCTCAATCGTCTGCTGCATAATATATACGTCACCGTAATTACGCGCGTGCGGTGTATGTTATTGATATTGTGATATCGACGATAACGTATTCGTATAATATTTTATAACATTGACCCTTGGCTTGAACTTTGGATTCCAATATTCCTTTATGTGTTGTGTTGATTATTTTGAATTGGTCCGAAATTTTACTGACCCTGGCGTTCGTGGGATTTCATACTGATTAACATGGCGTTTGAATTTGAACTTGTTGCGTAGGTGAAGTGATCTTCAGCAGTTCAAGTAACAATGGGTAAGTTGAATCTTTTATCGAATTTAGTTTGTACAATTCATGAGGGCGCTTGACTTGACTTTTATACCTAAATAAACACAGACTTGTAATTCTAATATTTCACGCGCATTTATAAAATTTTAAAATTACAAACTGCCTATCTTTATCTATAATTAGAAAATCTTTTTTAAAAATACTACCGACTTCCAAATAAAAACACTACAAAGTGAAAAATAACTAATTTCGGAAGTCGGTGTTCTTGTTTTTGTTTCTTCGTAATTTTTTTTTTTTTAGTTGTGGTACATAAAGATCAAGTTCAATAATACCTATAATCTCAGATTAGAGAAAATCTGGGCCTAAAATGCCCAAATTTATGCCTGAATAGATTACCTGAATACCGAACATAAAACTAACATAACCGGTGCAACGAGAGTGTATCTTTCAGGGTGAACTGTACAAATCTGCGTACCCCTTTAGAGCGTACCGGCTTGACGTTATGTTATCAAAAGGCCTAACCAATAAACAGTTTTGCGATCGCAGCAATCCCGAGAGATTTGCCGTTGTTTATTGAAGAGTTCTGTTGTATATATTAGGATATTAAATTCCAATTAGATTAGGTATTTTAAGATTTTCGATAGTCGTGCCTACTTATATCGAAAGTTCATTATTATGTAGGTACCTATCTGTTATATCGATATCGGCTCGGCTTCAGCGGCGGACAAACACAAAAGGAAGCTATTTTTTAACCGACTTCAAAAAGGAGGAGGTTCTCAATTTGACTGTATTTTTTTTGTTACTTACCTCAATACTTTTTTAATGTGAACCGATTTTGATGATTCTTTTTAGGGTACCGTACCCGAAGGGTAAAAACGGGACCCTATTACTGAGACTTCGCGGTCCGTCTGTCTGTCTGTCTGTCTGTCACCAGGCTGCATCTCATGAACCGTGATAGCTAAACCGGTGAAATTTTCACAAATGATGTATTTCTTTATAACAACAAATATTAAAAACAGAATAAAATTAATATATAAGTGGGGCTCCCATACAACAAACGTGATGTTTTTTGCGATAATGGTACGGAACCCTTCATGCGCGAGTCCGACTCGCACTTGGCCGGTTTTTTATTTGTATACCTACTATGCGCGCTGACACTCACAATCTCGGCTCAGCCACCCGAAGCTATTATATTGTATTGTGATAACAAAGAGAATATTTCAAACTGCTATTGTAAACAAACAATCAATAAACAATTTACAAAATAACATTATTTTTTATTTGATGAACCTAATTACTTAGAAAACAAGTCTCACATCAAAGTGGCGCTGTCGAAAAAGCAGTTATCCTGACTCTGGCTGGTATGAAATACCTACTTACGGGGAGGCGCCTGTAGGTTATAGCTTACTAGCTAAGGTAAGTAAATACCTATTTAACACACATTGTAATAATTGCAAAACCTGCAATAAAATACAAAAACATAAAGACATGACCTACACCCGTGCGCATAGAGCCTAGCTTTTCGCACGCGCTGGTACGATACCTACAGTCAGCGAAGCCCTGGCGCCCGCTCTGCCAACGTAAAATCTACCGACTTGACGCTCGAACACTTTTCATTCTTATAACTAACGGCATAAGGTTCAATAAGCGCGCAAGCGGCTCGCGCTGCTCTGCCGTCGCCGCCGCCAAAAATAATTAAAAAGTCAAATCTAACATTACTTGTCGATAATAACAATATCTATGTAAATTCACATTTTCGCAAAACATCTTATTGTCAAGTTGGCAAAGTCGCGGGTAAGTATAGGTGCATAACAACAAGTAAATTGAGTGCCTTCTAATTACGTTACACACAGTAATAATCCAAAGTTCTACCGGCACGCCGGTGCGGTGGCGCGTATGCAATTCATTGACAACATAAACATAAAAAATAGGTGTTAGCTTTGACACCGCAACCACACACAAGTATATTATAGTAATCTTTGCACACACACCGCCGCGCTGTCGGCGCTCTGCAATGAAATTGCGCATGTGTGCGTCACACAGCGTTATGAGTGTGTATACGAACACGATCTAGCTTCTTACTGCTCATCACAGCGTCTATCTCTTTCCTGCGTGATGTCGGATGAGATAGCAAATATTTTAACTCCGCCGCCAAATAGTTCGTGCCGTTGACTAGTGTAACCTTAAGCAAGAAAATCAAGTAAGATACATATTTACATGTATATGGTACCATTTTACATAGATATAGGTAATTTCAAGGATTTTACACTACAGCAAAAACAAAGTCTATTTATTACCCACGTTGCATATTTCCGTTGCAAGCATGACTCAGGCGAGGAAGCCGTTACCCAACACTCAACAGTCGGTAAGCGATGAACTAACAACTGTCACTTGGTGAGTTATTATCTCACGCAATCGTACTGAGTGAGGTAGACTTCCGAGTAAAGCAGCGCCGGCGTCATCGACGCAGCGACAGTTATTACGCGCTGGCAGAGCGATAGGAAAAAGTATCATTTATTTGAAAGTAAAAATGTTCACAAAAATGTATCTACGCACCTAATGCAATAGTCATACTAATATTACAAAGGCCAAAGTTTCTGAGTGTGTGTGTTTGTATGATTGTTACTTCTCCATGCTCAAACGGCTGGACGGATCTGGATGAAATTTGGCACAGAGATAGATTATAGTCTGGAATAGCAAATATGATACTTTTTATGCCGGGAATATGTTCCCTTGGCATAACTTTCGACATTCGCGCGGGCGATTCCGCTGGCAGAAGCTAGTATTTACCCGACTGCTGAAGGAGGGTAATGTGTTTATCAGTCTATGTATGTATGTTCCTATCTGGCTTTGTAGAGACCAAACGCGTTAGCCGATTTTGATGATTCTTACGTCAATCGATTCGTCTTAATCCTGCGAGTGTCACTGGCTACATTAAAATTGGAAAAATAAAATAAAAAAATTCTTCCAAACCCATCGGGGGGTATCATACATCTGGTTTTGGTCCGCCAGCTCGCAGCTCCGACTGCACAGCATGATTTTCTTCTTGTTTACGTCTAAATACATATACTTTTTTTTTTTTTTTTTTTTTTGTTCTTAAATTGTACTTAAATTATTGTGATTTCGATTATAGTTTAAATTTTACGTCAAATTTTACAATCTGATTTTAATTTTAACTATTTTATTACCAATTTATTATTATTTTGATCTAGTTTAATGTATATTAATGTATTATTGTGATTTCGATTTTATTGAAATAATTTTTATTTGGCTACTTTTATTTTTTATTTATATACTAAGTTTATTGCGTCAATGTTCCTATGGGTGGAGCTGCATGCCGAAATACAGGCTCTCACCTAGTTCGGCTGCAGATGATCCCTCCGACAAATATTGTAAACGCAAGTAGGTAGTTTTAAGTCATTAATAATCAAAATTGTGAACTTTTGTCTAGCTCAATAAAAACTTTTTTTTTTTTTTTTGAGCTGTCGGGTTTCTTGATTTTATTAATTAACTTTTTTTATTTATAAAATTATATAATTAGTGCATATAATGTGGAAACTGGGGGCCGAGTCACCCACGTCCGTAGGAGTGTACCCTTTGATTCCCTACACGTGGTCCCTGACGTAAATCAGATGACACTAACTGATGCTAGGTTTCGGCCGAAGGCTTGTGTCCGCCAAAGACGCAAAGACGTACCGCCAATCAGCCTAGCCGTGTTCTGGTTACGATGTTAAGCAGTGTAGCCAACTAGATGAGTTCAGTCAAGACAGCTGTTCCACTGCAGACAGACCAGCTTGACGAATGTATCGGGAGACTGGTCGCGGAGGGTAGCGAGTTCCGAGCCCCAATGAAAGTGACGCCAGAGCAGCTTTGCTCGGAAGTCTACCTTTTACTTTTATTTATTTAACGATGAAATGTTTATGTTTTCGTTATGCTAGTATTATATTATCTGTGGTTTTCGTTGAGAGACCGGTTATAATTAAGACACAAATATGCTCGTAGCACAGAGCAATGGATAGCCCTAGTTAGTTGTTAGAGGATTTTGAATAATGATATTCAATCATGATGCACAAGTGGGCAGTAAGAACCTTAAATTCGTCAGAGAAGAATCCTGAATAGTAACTTCAGTAGACTCTTCATAAAAACAACGCCGCGCCAGAACAAGAATCATATGGAAGGTACCAAGCTTAAGTGGGATTGAGTAGGACAAGTGTACCACGTCAGATAAGAACTTGCCCCCATTAAACGGCAGACAACATCGCGGTAGACCAAGATGATTATGGCAGGACGAGCTTGACGGTGCAACTGAAAAGACTGGGCCGCACTAGCAAAAGGCAGAATTGTGTAGAAATGGGAGGGTTTTGCCCGAGTTGGCCTGAAACCTCAGCTGCCCTCATTTCAGGGTCCTATACGTTCCTGAATCTTATTGATGGTGGCGAAACGCGGTAATCACTCTTTTAGAAGTGATTGCCTGCAAAAGCGGCAGTAAGGTACCTTGTTTAACATAAAAATAAATAAAATAACTGAGTTGGTACAACGACACACAACAGAACCATTAAAACAAGTTCATGCTGTTGTTTTGTCAAAGCTGACAATGCAAGGTAGATATCTACAACGGATCCGTCTGGTCAAGGGTACACCAAAGAGAGCGTGGTAAACTTTTAAATAATTAATTTTACAGTAATTACCTTCGATTCTCGATCTTTCTTAATTGATAATAGAATCTAGGTAGGTAGGTACTCAATTTATTAAATAATAATAATTAATCGCGTATCCAATTTGGTATATAGGTTTTGGTTTAGTTTAGATGTTTCTGCTTAGGATAAATCTATAGGTTTATAGCTATAGTACCAACATGAATTAAAGACGCTGGCACACAATTCTGGTCATTTTGCTAAATAATTTTGATTTTCGTCGAAATCGAACCCGCGACTGCGCTGAATCCTATCGCTCATGCCCTTCGTTAACCGTAGTCTACCACATTGCTTATAGGCCATGACAAGGTGTTCACCTTTGCTACCATGTCTATCTATATTATTTTACAATTGCTTTCTTAATTATTTATGTAGGTAAGCATTTCCCTGTTTTATTCTATACAAGACTTCCGCCATCGCGGCCTCGACACGTTTCACCATACTGTACTGATCTCGATCGTGTTTTTTACTGTTATTTATATTTATGAAAGCTACATTTGTTCTATATGGATACCTACATGTATTTCTAGACTAATAGATAGGTAACCTAGGCAAATTAATGAAGTTATACCGTACCTATTATTATCCATTTTATGAATGGAAATTTCTTTAGTCGCCTTGAGCGATTTTTGGTAGTGGCAAAACTTATGGCTTCGCGTCACCGACAAGCTATTATTGTGACGTTTTAAGGTTACACTTCTGTCGGCAGTCCCCATGACTGTTTTTTTTTAAGAAGGCAGAAAGCTGTAGTACCGAAAACTGCTAGACTCATCATCAGCATTCGCGACCTTATCGCATTTACTTCGGGGTCGGCTCTCCTTATCCTTTTTCTCCATTGTGCAAGGTCTTGGGCAGTGCTGTTGTCCAAATTTACTTCTTTTAGGTCTTTTTCAACCGTCGTCAACCAAGTGGCAGGTGGTCTACCGCGTCCGCGTTTCGTCGTTGCTATATTTTATATTTCTATGTTGGCAAGTTAAGGGCAAGCTTCGCCATATGATCATCTGACCTTCGTTGGATGTGGCCATACTATCGAAAACTGCTAGACTGTCTGAAGAAATATTTTTCATATAGGAAAATATAGAAATTGCGTGTGTGCTACAACGCCACAAATTTATTCTGTGTGAATACTCGTAGTAGATATTCAATAGACTAAACTGGACTAGTTATTAGTCATGGTAATTATGTATCTTTATTTACTAGAATCGCACTATGAAACCATAGATAATTATTTGGGTTGCCTGCCGAATTGCTGCCCCATCGGTCGGATAATGAGATGAGACTAAAGGAACAGGGCAGGAAGAACATTTGTGTTTGCCCACACCCAATGATATACTAGTGAATATTAATAATAATTATTATTAAGTATTCTATTATTATTATATTCTATTTCTATTTTACTAGAATATCTCCTGCGTACTCAGTAGCTATTAATATCTAACACTAGTGATTGGCCACCGAGATTGCAATTAGCTAAATCAGCAGGGAGCACAACCCTCCTACTTTGCTTAAAAGCTCCCCTTACCTTTCTAAAATAGTGTAGTCATGTTCTAGAACATTTTCGCCTTCGGAAGGAAAAATAATGGCCTTCTGTTTACCGTGAAACTAACTTGCTAATTTGATTCCGCTACTGTTTTCTTACATAATCAATGTTATCACCTCATCGATAATGTCGCCGTCACAGTGTCGCGATAGATTTTATGTAATGCAGCAGTAGGTACAACGCTTTCGTTTGTTGCACTTGGTCCGTTCGCTAAATTATATTGTTCACTCTGTTTTGGACAAGAATCAAACATGTTACGTCATTTGTTTTGTAGAGTTTTGATAACTTTCGAATGAAGAGAGCTATCATTATTAAACCTATAGCAGTACAAAGCTTGCTCTCCGATTGCACGTTATTTACATCAATCTTCGGCCTCCCATCTCTCTTCCAATTGCTACCAGCCATCTCCCGAAAATCGCTCGACATTGCCTAAGGAAAGCTGTTAGGAGTTTTAGCGCTTGATCCTCGGCTATGCTCATCCAGTTGCATAAAGAAACAAACGTTCAAATATGCATTTTGTTATTTTATTTACCTTCGGAATGGCGTTGATCTGATGACCCAGATTCACTACGGGAAATAATTTAAACGTCGCGTGTTAGCAGAAATATGTTATGCGTGCGGTGGCTTTCCTAAACCGTCTGCGTATATGTAATAAGTATATTTCTGCACAAAACGCTAGTATAGCGCGTTAGTTGGCACTGAGTTAATTTCAAACCAATAACGGGGTGAATAAGAATGTAGGGGTAATTATAAACAAAGCTCTGATTTTCAAGTTATTTAAAATTTTACTGTAGCATTTTAGTAGGTTCTACAATATATAAATAGTTGTAAAATAAAATATGCTTTGTTTGAAACCAATAAAGTGGTATCAAAGTTAAAATCCTGATCAAAGTTTTGTTACCCCTGCGTTCCTATAACACCCCGTTTTACCGGTATTGAGATCGTACGCAGCGAGATGAAAGACGCGATGTGGATTTCCTTCTATATGATGGTCGATTGTTGGCCAACAAACCCTTTGTCTTGCCGAATTCACTTGCACAAGTAGGCTGCTGGTCGCCAGTTCACTCTTCAACAGCTGAGCTATTGGCGCTATTATAACAACAGTTTGAAGTGTTTATTAACCTAACGTAGAATGAGTAGATACGTACGTAGGTGTCGGGGTCTTATTTTATTTTGGCCTCAGGTCACCGAGACATACTGCCCTGCGTGGTCAAGGCTTCGCTCCGGTTATGGAATGAGTTGTTTACTATGCAAACGTCAAATTTAGTTACTTTATAACTTTGCAAGTCAAGGTAAAGATAAATAAAGTTTTTAAACCTTCAGCAAATAATAATATAAGTGTTGGCTATACAAGGTGTAACAGGAAGGTGCGAACATATTTTAAAAACTGCTTTTGACCATGTATAAGAACAACTTTTTAAATTCCCAACAAAAAATATTGGAATGGAGCACCGACGGATTTTCTACACAAAGTTGTCGTCCGCTGACCCTTTGTAAGGGAGTTATTCATAATTATACTTAACAGGTTAATTCTTAACCGACTTAAAAAAAGGATAATTCAATTCGGCTAAATGCTTTAACTCATCAATTAATTTGATGAGTCAAAACAATCTTCGATGGAACCAGCTACATTAAAATTAGCAAAGTAAAATAAAACAAACCACATTTTTTATATCACTTCTTCCACAAAAATGTAAATTTTGGCTCATTTTTAAAGCACTATCTTTTCTACAGGGTGCTCTCGACATTCAGACAGAATGGAGACACAATTTAGTAGTTAAGTAATCTATATATATAAAAATGAATCCCTTTTTCCCTTGGTCACGGCATCGCGCGTGAACGGCTGAACAGATTTCGCTTATTCTTTTTTTGTTGTGTTTGTTATTGTTAGGAGAAGGATCTTAAGAAAAAAAAATGTAGAAAAAAAAACCTACCTTACCTACATAGGTAGGGTAGGAAGGTAGGAAGGTATGTAGGTAGGGTAGGGTAGGGTAGGGAGGGTAGGTAGGGTAGGGTTGGGTAGGGTAGCTTAGGTAGGATAGGAAGGGTAGATGAATGTTTGGTGTTTTTATCGCAAAACAAAGTTTGCCGGGTCAGCTAGTTACCTATATTAATCCTACTGAGTTGCTGCCCCATCGAACATTGCCTTGCTTATTTAGTTTTGATCTTATTGATTTAAACTTCATGTATACAAGAGTACAAAATTGATACATAGGATGATATAATGCCACAACTCAAGGCATTCTCTACAAGATACCACTAGAAGGGCAATGAAGTTACTGAAAATTCTACCAATTGAGTTCCATTTCCCCGGACATTTTTTTATTTGTCCGAAATTACCTACTATAAAAAATTCTATTTAATAATCTACCAGTATTTTAAAATAGAAATTAGCCGACCCCAACATTGTTGGGCTAAGGTTTAAATTTATAAATATTCATTTACTTATATTTTTTATTAGCCACATTGGTTGATTCAAATACTTAGTTCCTATTAATCTTACATTATTCCTATGCTAATCAAAACTTGGGCGAAAAGACCAGTAGTCTAATTGCGTAAATGAATTCTGCAAAGCAAACAAGTTGGAACCTTCCCAAAAACGAACTTTTTGTATTGCATACTACACTCTGAAACGGAAAGGTTATGCTCCTTTCATTACCAATATTTTGACGTAGAATTGATTGTAAAAGAATGAATGAAAGCGGAAGAATCGAGATAAAACTTCACTATTGGTATTGTGTAATGCAAATGTCATATATCTTCAACTCCGTAGTATCTCTAAGTAGTCTGTGTTCAACTCAAAGGAGCTAGCTTTCCAAATTAGTTTCGCAATACCGAAAAAGTTGAAAGAAATGATTCTGATTCTTTGAAAGAATCGAAATATGCACCTATGAAACGCTGCCCAATCATCAAATATAACTATACTAAGGGCAATTATGATCTAATAAAGGCAGACTTATCTGAAATTGACTGGGACAGCTTGCTTAAAAATTTACCAGCAGAGGAGTCGGTAAACGCATTTTACGATGGCTTGTTTAGTATAATTAGAAAACACGTCCCGCAAAAATCATACAGAACTTCTAAATTCCCCATTTGGTTCACTCGACCCCTTATAAAGTTATTCAAAAATAAAAACAACGCCTGGACCAAATGGAAAGTGTACAATAATATATCTGACTATGAGCAATTTTCCCTATATCGCCGCAGGTTCAACAAAGAATGTTACTTATGTTACTCAAACTATATAAAAACTGTAGAACAAAATATTAATAAAAATCTCAAACACTTCTGGGGCTATGTGGCTAGTAAAAGGAATAACTCGGGAATTCCATCCAATATTAAATATAAGAGTAATTCCAGTAGTGATCCACGTGATATTTGTAAACTTTTCTCTAACTATTTTCAATCAGTGTATGAGCCATTGTCTCTTGATGTCCATAAATGGCAACCGCCTTCTATTTTTCATGATAATAGTGATATTATCAACAATATTTATATCGAGCCTTCTAAAGTTTATAAGGAGCTAAAGTCGTTAGACCCTTCAAAAGGACCTGGACCAGATGGCATCCCTCCCTCGTTTTTCATACGTGTTGCCAATCACTTATGTGAGCCCCTTCATCTGTTGTTCAATAAATGTATCAGCGAGGGTGTTTTTCCCGATGTATGGAAAATAGCTCACTTAACCCCTGTCTTTAAAAAGGGATCAAAGGATGACGTAGAGAACTACCGTCCGATCTCGATTCTGTCTACCTTGTCGAAGCTTTTTGAGAGACTGGTTTATAACGAAATTTATCCTACTTTACACAAGGCTATAATTAAAGAGCAGCACGGATTCGTCCAACAAAGATCTACTTATACAAATTTACTTATTTTTGTAGGCTATGTATTTGAAAATATGGATAATCGTTTGCAAACTGATGCAGTATATACAGACTTTCAAAAAGCGTTCGACAAGGTGGATCACGAATTACTTTTGCGTAAAATTGCCTTCAATGGTATTCGCGGCAATTTATTGAGATGGTTCACCTCTTACATAACAAACCGTACTCAAAAGGTTGTTATTAACGGATTTCAATCGGAGCTAATTTCCGTCACATCCGGGGTTCCTCAGGGCTCAATTTTGGGCCCTTTGTTGTTTACGTTGTTTATAAATGATATCCACGCTTGTTTTAAGCATTCGAACTTTTTACTATACGCGGATGACTTGAAAGTGTACAAAACTATAAAAAGTATTGATGACTGTTTGGAGCTTCAAAGTGACTTAGATCGACTGTCTAGCTATTGCACCTTGAATAAACTCTCTTTGAGCTTATCCAAATGTAATTCGATTACATTCACCAAAAACATAAAGCAGCACACTTATAACTATCACTTGCTTAATACACAATTAAAAAGAGTGTATTCATTGCGTGACCTCGGTGTGGAGCTCGACTCTAAACTTCATTTTAATATCCATGTAGACAATGTGATCAGCAAAGCCCTTAAAATGTACGGGTTTGTTATGCGCAATAGCAAGGATTTCAAGCGTCCATCAACCTATAGATACTTATATATATCGCTTGTTAGACCTTGTCTGGAGTTTGCTACTATGATATGGAATCCCTACTACTCAAAGTATATTGACTCGATTGAGACTGTTCAACGTAAATTCCTAAGAGCTCTGCATTACAGATGCTATCACAGCCACGGTTCGCATGATATGTTACTTAAGAATTACAAACTGTTAACCCTAGAATCCAGAAGACTGCTTCTCGGAACAATGTTTCTACATGGTATTGTGCATAACAAATATGATTGTACAGACTTAGTAAATAAAATTTGTTACATCGTTCCGAGGACAGTAGTGCGTAGACAAGCGCGTTCATACCGCCTACTTTCTATTAATATCAGGCAAGTCTGTAATTCAAATGCTGGCTTTCGCGCTCCTCTGCGCCAACTTGTGGATTCCTACAACACTAGATTTGAAAACACTGATATTTTTAATCTAACAGCACAACAATTTAGGAAATCTCTAGTCGATTCTCTTCTCTATTTATAAATTATTAAGTGGTGTATTTTTCTTTTCTTCTCTATTTGTGTTCATAAATTTCGTTGTTAGAAACGTTGCTCATGTATTCTCTTTTTTTTTAGCACGTAGCATTAATAATTATCAAATTAGTAATAAGTGGATAATGTTGCTAGTAGTATAATAAGTATTTTGTTTAATTAGATAGTATGTATCACATTTAATTGTACTTCTGTTTTTTATCCCGAAATAAAATAAAATAAATAAAAATAAATAAATAAATATCTAAGCTAAATTTCACTTTTGCAAAACCCTCGTTCGTAGTCATAAATCCGTCGATTTCCCCAGCTTGTACCACCGTAACAATGATCCAAGTTTAACGACAGTGATTCGGAACCGTTTCAAAAGGTAAACAGATACAATTGGCGGAGAGAGCACCACGCTTTCAAGACAGCGTTGTAATAGCATTGTTTACTCGTATTGGAAGTATGGCAGAAACATGGCGTGTAATGACCAGTGATTACCTTGACGGCTTGATGATGAAGATGATTTTCGCTCACGATTTTTGGATGTTAAGTGTACATTACCCGCAACTGCGTTCGCGTGGATATCGGAAAACAGCATTATGTATATTTGAGTTGATTGTACCAAAATCAATTGCGCAGATAATGTGCCTGAATATTAAGTATTCATATTTCGTAAGTCGCTCGTCCTCTGGCTCCCACTGCGCAACGGCTCTGGCCCATGTGTCCTGATGCATTCTACAAATATGACTCGCTTAATTCCACTTTAGTCTAGCAGCTTTGTTGCCCACATCAACGATTCCAGTTTTCATTTCATTATTGAGGAAGGCCCAGGAAACGTTGGCGTGAGAACTTGGAGGCGTCGGAGAAGGTGATCTACCGCTGCACCGGAAAAAGTTGCAGGCTATGGGGAGACAATTCTGCCAAATAGCGGGTTGACAAAAAAATGTATTGTCAGGTCAGAAATAAATGAAATCAGGAAAATTTATTGTTTACTACTTTTGATGGCCATAGTTGAAACAATAATTTTAAGCCACATAAACATGTAGACCTTGGCGTTTTATTACGTGCAAGTGTCATTCAAGCTTAGGGTTATAAAAAATAATTTCCCTGGCTTGATGTTTGGTTCAGTATGTATTATTCTGTTGGCTGGAGACGACTCCTAAAGCCTTAAGGTGCGGCCACACTACAGATAGAAAATGTTCAAAAGGTTATTTAATATTTGTTTCAGCACGATACGACACGTTGTTGATGTGTATGTTATTATCTTATCTTGTGGAGGGGCAGAGAACTCGGACACTTCGACCCATTGGGGTCCCCTACATTACCTACTCCTCCCCAATCTCGTTGAATCTTTTTTCATGAGTTTTACAACGAGCCTAAGAGATATGAGCCTTTAGTCCCCTGTCCCCTGTACTCATTCGCTTACCAGCCAGTGCATCGCATGTGCACAGAAGGTGCTCCATGCGTTTGTATGTTCCCCACACAACCTGCACATGGGTGTCGCGGTAAGACCCATCTTCATGAGTATGTTGTTGGTTCCAAAGTGCCCAGTAAAGGTCCCAAGCAGGTAGCGGATTTGCCCCCTGCTCATATTCCAAATGCATTCCCGTGCTTTGAACGTAGAGCCTAGGAATTTCTTAGAGTGTTGCAGACCGATATTAGACAGCCAATGTGTTCGTTGTCTGTGATCTGCAAACTCCCTAAATGTGGCTTATACGAGACACGTCGAAATGCCTACACATGGTTCTGGACCCACAAAATCATTTGCTGAGAAATCTCTTGCCAGTTCATCTGCCACTTCGTTTCCATAGATTCCTTTGTGCCCGGGGAGGGACCCACATCAGTATTACCCTGTTATGCTTCCCAAGCCTGTTTAGGGTTTGGATAGCATCCAGAATAGGTCTGAAGTCCATTTTGTAGGATGCCATGGCTTTGATTGCAGCCTGACTGTCACTTAGAATATGTTTCTGCTTGAAATACAGTTGCCATCTTCCCTAAGCTTTTGCTACATTTGTAACCTTTTGCGTATATTCCCGTATATCTGATTCCATTTTGGATCCATAAATGTACCACACCAGACTATCTTGTTCTGGTGGATCGAGTCCCTTCGTCCAGTCCTCTATTGTTGGGATTTGGACCTCGAAAGACCTTTCAAACACAAACATAGTTTGCATTTTATCGGATATCATACTTGTTACCCGATCCAGGTCTTAATTTCCATCGAATTTTATAGTCTTTGGCTTATAGGCATCCTATAGTCCAGCAACAGCAAGAGGATGTAATGTCTTCCTTGCCTCGAATCCAACCATCATATGCAGAGGAGGGATATTGAGGTATCTCTCAATCGCTGCCGTAGGTGTTGTCCTGAAAGCAACCTTGATTCCAAGACACTGTTCTTTGTAACCTGCAGCCATATTGCGTAAGTGCGCAAAGAAGTTAAACTCTGTCCAACCGACCAAATCGACCAATCACATGCGAGATGAATGACGCGATGTGGATTTCCGTTTTGTGTGATTGACCGATTTGGTCGGTTGGATAGAGCTTAACTTCTTTGCGCACTTACGCAATACGGCTGCTGGTGAGTGGCGCTTTGCAAGAGGCAAGTTTTGTTCTTGGCCATCACACTATGCTGCCGTATGTGATAATAGGTATTATTATTGTCCAGTACAGCCATCGTATCACTTTGGGCTTTAGCCCCCAAGTTTTACCGTAGGTGGATTGACACATGCCGAACACTAGGTCAAAGGTCCTCCTTTGTCGTAATATTTTCCACATGAGTTCTTTATCAAACGTTACACCCAGATATTTAACTTAGGTGGACCAGCAGCGTAATTGCGTAAGTGAATTCTGCAAAGGAAACAAGTCGATTCTTCCAAAGAATCAGAATCATTTCTTTCAACTTTTTCGGTATTGCGAATCTAATTTGGAAAGCTAGCGTTAGCCTTCCAAATCCTCCTTTGAGTTGAACACAGACTACTTAGAGATACTACGGAGTTGAAGATATATGACATTTGCATTACACAATACCAATAGTGAAGTTTTATCTCGATTCTTCCGCTTTCATTCATTCTTTTACAATCAATTCTACGTCAAAATATTGGTAATGAAAGGAGCATAACCTTTCCGTTTTATTATTATTATTTATTTATTTATGATGGGTTTGCTCTTGACTCTGGTCTAGGTCGGTGACAGAGACAGAGTCGACGATGGAGTGAGCTTACCCAGAAGAAGCCTGTTCACTCTAACTTTGAAGAGATTCGGGTTGTATGCGTTCGGAAACACAGACGCAGGCAATGAGTTCCACTCTTAGAGTGTAATATGCAATACGAAAAGTCGTTTTTGGGAAGGTTCCAACTTGTTTGCTTTGCAGAATTCACTTATGCAATTAGGCTGCAGGGCAGCTGGATTCCATTGAGGGGAGCTCTCCTAGGTTACCTAGTTCTCTTTCTCGTGAATGGAATAATTACTGCTTTGCTTGGATTGATAGAGAGGTGGTTTTTTTACACCTGACACCATTCCTCTGTCATCCTCAATGCCTGTAGTGATAATCCAGAGACTATGTTCGGGAATTTACCATTAACCATTATAGCTATGTCTTGTAATCTGCATAGCCTACTGTGTAGAACGGTCCGGTATTAAGTTCGGTAAGTAGCGATTCTACAACTAAGCATCACAATAATGGTGACAGCACTCCGCCTTGCGGACTACCTCTTGTTGTTTTTGCGGTCTGTCTCCCATCAGTTCCTTGTTTAGTCGAAGGCTCCCTCTACGTCGAGGAAAGCCCCGACACAGATCTCTTGTCCCTCTAGCGCAGCCTCGGCTCGACTCGCAACATAGTGCAATGCCGTTTCCGTAGATTTGCCAGGGCTGTAGGCGGACTGTAATTTATGCAGCACATACCTTCCAGTATGTGCTATATAAGTTAAGAACAATGTTTTAAAACATTTTGTAACTGTAGTTTAGCCGCACCTGTAGAGCTAAGTCGTCGTCGCCCCAACTTTTAAGATGTATGATTTAGAGTAGTTTAAAACAAGGGTTGCAATAAAAAAAAACCGGCCAAGTGCGAGTCGGACTCGCACACGAAGGGTTCCGTACCATTATCGCAAAACACTGCAAAAAAAATCACGTTTGTTGTATGGGAGCCCCCCTTAATTTATTTAATTTTAATTAAATAATAATTATTTTTTGAAGTAAATATACAACTAAATATTCTGTGAATATTTCAAGCGTCTACCTGTTGCCGTTATTAATATCGAGCAAAAAACGGCAAAAATATCACGTTTGTTGTATGAGAGCCCCCCTTAAATATTAATTTTATACTGTTTTTAGTATTTGTTGTTATAGCGGCAACAGGAATACATCATCTGTGAATATTTCAACTGTCTAACTATCACGGTTCATGAGATACAGCCTGGTGACAGACAGACAGACAGACAGACAGACAGACAGACAGACAGACAGACGGACAGCGAAGTCTCAGTAATAGGGTCCCGTTTTTACCCTTTGGGTACGGAACCCTAAAAAACAACACTTTTCTGTTCTTCCACAAATGTATTTCTATGTTGAAAAGGAATTTACAAAAGTACAACATTTTACAAAATATATTCCGAGTTTTAACAAAAGTCTACGAATAGACAATAATATAAAAAAAAACAAAGTTACAACGATTTAATTCGAAAACTAGAAAACAATACTTTTCCCGCGTTTTGCAGGTTTGTACTAGAATGGTATGGCACCATTACATTTTCAGTTCCTAACTTCCAACCAATAGTAATGTTACTTTTTAAACTCTAAGAACGATTGTCGTTGCTCATCGGTTGACTCTACATCGTAAACATACACGAGAACCTGTGATTGGACGCAGATCATAAATGTATGAAAACGTTTCAGTGGGTAGTTTGACAAAATCATATAAAAATTCTCACATTCGTTAAGGACTCGAACATAAAAAAGATAACTGCGAAACAAAAATTGAGCACAGTTTAATGATAAGTACTTTTAAACAATATCAAAATACAGATACAAAACACTTTTTTCATAAGAAATATGGGTACATGCACCTACGTCACCAGGACAGGCATTCTATAAGTACTCTTTGCGACATTAGCACCATTTATTTGTTGCACACAATGATGTTTCAAAATCTACCTAACTCCTGGACTATATCCTTAATTCGTTATGGTCGAAAATGCACTGACAGCCGGCTTGAATCTTGAGTTTCGTCTGGCGAGAAGCGAAGTAAAACCAACGTTCTAAAATGTACGCGCGCTAGAGGCCTAGCGCAAGGCACTTAAGTCCCCTGGCAGTTCGTTTACGGCCTACACCTCGTCTTTTCTTGTCTCCATTTATTGTCCCTTATTTACACGTATCAGGTATTATTATTCAAACGTAATTACCATTAATGAAGGTTTTCAAAATATTGTACAGATTACATGATTTGGGAAACCAATATCTGTCAAAAACCCCGTCACGAGAAGCTACAAATTTTGTAAATAAAAAACGTCTACTAAGATACAAAGCGACAATTCAATCAACAACAAATAATCCCAAATTCAATCAACTCAAAGTAACACACGTGTTATACGAAATTTACGAGCAATTTCACTTGGTCGGGTTATATTTTAGCGATATAAAGCGCTGTCGTATATTGTTTTGTGGTATCGCGTCTGACTCATGGAACGGGGACTATACTTCATATAAGATAGCTTGATCTTTGCGACAGCTGTCAGTATCAATACAGTAACAATAGCGCTTGACAGGCTAACAATAACGTAAACGTCAGTTTGACATATGTCGCAGAGATCAAGCTATCATAAAAGAAGTATAGGGACTAGAATCTGCATGTTTCTATTGTGTAAAATGTACGAAGAAATGTGTATGCAAATACATATTTATTCCCAATAAAAACATAAGCGAGTTTGGACGAAGTATAAAGCTTTTATCAGAAACTTGTGGAGTAGTGAATAACTTTTTTATTAATAAATGAGACAGGTATACGAAATATACTGATGCCAGAAAATGCAGGCAAAGTATCTGAGATGTGGCAGAAGCGACCATTTAAATACATTATCACTTATTCCTACTAAGCGGCAGTTAGTGCCTACTTCAAGCTTAAATGTTATTTACAATCACAGAAATATTTCTACCATGTTCAAAAAAATAATCTCTTATTTACCTGTTCTCCTACAATTTTAGGATAAATGATCACAAAATTTAAGTAAAAAAAAAATACTGAATATTTTAATCTGGCAACATGGATTGGTAGAAAGGTATGAAGGTAGAAAACTGGTAAGTACTTAATACATGAGAAATACATTTCAAACACTCCAGTTGTTTGCTTAGTGTTAAACAATAAAAGAAATTACGAAACTAAATATTTCACAAGCACGCTAAAATAACTAATATAAGTTTAGTAAAATCTTATGTCAAGTGATTTGATTGGCTACTCACATTTTTGACAACTAATCACAATAGTTAACATGAGATTTGACAAGAGATTTACAGATCAGACATAAGACATTCAGAATCTTATACGACCGAGTTCATGTAAGTTCCTTTCTTTTCTAAATACACCTTATTTTTACAGTTTAGAGGTAAAGCAGAAATATCATCAGAAAATTTACTAAATACTGATACCAGGATAAGCTCTTTTAAAGGCAAGATTGACCAAAGCATCCATTGTATTGTGTACTAATCCCTTCGATCAATAATACACTAGATGCCCGGTAAGCGATTCAAAAACGGGCCGAGAAATAAGAGCACAAATACGGTTCTTATTTCAAATTAGTATGGTCCAACCATAGTCAACATTAGAACGTCAAAAAGCCACAGAGTGTGTTCAAAAAATGTGCAAATAACCACCGCAACACCGAGATTTTGGAAGGAATATCTTTTTTTCGGTAAGTGTATATCATTAAGTGTTTTTTATAAAGTTAAAACCGAATTGTATTATGAATCAATTACCAAATATTATGATTGTTTGACCAACGTTTGCGTCGACAATGCGCCAACTATTGTAACAAACATCGACTGTTCTAGAACTTTGTAATTTAGACTTTAAAACATGCGTATAAGATTAAAATTGTTTTGATGTATGTTGAGCAACGAAGAAAGGTCGTAAAAAATATTGCTTTCTGTACAAATAAATTCAACCTTAAGCATTGCATTTAAGGTTGAATTTGCATTAATGTATATGAAAGAAAAGGGAGTCAGTAATAACGTGACGGGGGACAGGACGGTATGGAAGAAAACGTGTTGCGCCGACCCCAAGTAACATGGGATAAGGGCAGGCAGATGATGATAATGAATTCTTAGAATTACGTAAACACAATCGGTGACAGTTTTAAAGAGAAGTTATGTATGGGATTTTGTATCTAGTGTATTATTGATCGAAGATTTCATTGCCTGGACTTAAAATAAAATATTTTCTAGATCATAAGCAAAATAAACCGTACATTTCTCACTCTTAATTTTACGTACTCTAAGCCCAGATTCTGTAACGAAATTATCGATACGTCAGTAATTTGACACAAGTCAAATGATTTTGAAAATTTATATAACGAATCATAGCAGCTAGCTAACGCACGTTTGACAAATTAGTCACAATAATTTTGCGATAATTGTTGTTGAAGAATCTGAGCGTTAATCATTTACAACTCGTATATTGCTAACTATAAAATATATCTGCTGTAAGAATAGGAACACAGTAACTATCTACTCATACATACTTTAACACTATTTTTAAATTAAAAAAGAAAAACATCTACTTTTCTCTATGCTCGATATAGAAAGTAGCATTATGATATGCACAACCTTGCAAATAAACCTCTTTTCAACTTTTGTACATAAATTAAAGCTTATTTTTTATTCGCAGACCGAAAACTCTATTTTTAAGAAAAAATATATGGAAGGACGAAAAACATAAGAAAGGAAGTTATTTAAGTAGTTGGCAATTGACTAAAATACTTACATTACCAAGTGACACATAATATCTTTAATAGACAGTAGAAAACTTGTGTACCTATATTAACATGAGACTCAATATCACATTCTGGATACAAAGTATGACGATGGAGACATTTAACAATGATACACCATATTCAACGTTTTTATACTTAAATAACTTTTAATACAACAGTATGTTTATCTTTAATCCGGACATATGTTACACTAGAATGGTGAAAAGTCGCGACAACCAATCTTATTATCATAAATATATATTGGTGGTTTGGGGTGTCTTTGCACCTGGGGTTAGGTCAGCGTAGATGCGTGAGTCACGTTGCGTGAGCGCTACTCTTACGGTGCGTCAACGCGGCGTTTACGCTGCGACAACGCGACGCTTACGCTGCGACAACGCGACGCTTACGCTGCGAAAACGCGACAGTCTTGATTTCCCCACTCTAGCGTCTACGCTGGACATAAAATCAGGACAAAGATTTTTAAAACAATCATGCCGACATCAGCTACACAGACCAATCGCCACGACTTTTCAAAACAATTACTTACAAATTAATAACTCAGTTATTCTCATGTTGCGATCTTTCTAGAAACTCAAGATTATGATGGGAGTCTATTCTGTTTATATTCGCTTTCAACTCATCAAGAGGCGACTTTGATAGATTAGGGGTGGAAGAGACGGGAGGTACTAACGTATCTAATGAACCTGTTTCGACATTCCCTTCTTTGTCTAAGTTCTGTTTCTCCATGTGGAGGAAGTTTTGGTGGGAACCGTTCAGGGCTTTGGATAAAGAATTGTCTGGGTAGGATAAGTCAAAGTTAGATATGGATAGTGGCTTGTCTCCTGTTTCTAGGCCCGAGCCCAGAGATGTCGAAGTTGTCATTCGGTCGTTATCTGGAAAATAAAAGTTTAATATTAAACTTAGGAGTGCTTGTACTATTTACGTGTTCTGCAAATCGTTTGTTTCGAACAATCGTCACGAAATAAAGTAAAAATAACTTTCAACAACGACTTTCATGGAGTTATCAATCAATTTGTGATATGAAGATATACTCAAATCTCGGAAAGGGATTATATTGACCACAATCTTTTTTTCTACGATTACCAGAATATCACACTAATATTATAAAGGCGAAAGTCTGTGAGTGTGTATGTTTGTTACTTCATCACACTCAATCGGCTGGTCGGATCTGGATGAAATTTGGCATAGATATAGAATAGCACATAGGATAATTTTTATCCCGGGAATATGTTCCCTTGGGATAATTTTCAACATTCAAGCGGGCGAAGCCGCTGGAAAAAGCTAGTATGTTATAAATGCAAAAGTAACTATTTCTGTCTGTTTTTTGTAAAATTTTCACGCCTATGCGTTCTTAATGAAATTTAACATAGAATAGAATAGAATATACTTTATGGTACACCATAAAAATTATACACATTTACAAGAAAAATACAAATATAGATAATATGTAATACCTAGGACCTTGAGGACATATGATACTTTTTACCACGTGGGAGAAGCCGCATGTAAAAACTAGTGAGATTTACCTTTCTCGGAGTCGTTAGTGGTTTTCGGTTTCTGTTCGCCGCGGTCATCCTTGTGGTCCTTCGGCAATGACGAGCTTCTCCCTCCCTCTAACATTCCCAACACCCTGCACACAACATTACGTTCAGACAGTTTTCAACTCTAACCTCTTAGCAATAGTGCCTTTATTCGACTAAATATATGTGGTTTTCAAGTCGTGCATTACCTTTTCAGAGTAGTATGTTCCTCTTTATCATCCAAATTTAGCATACGAAAAATACATAGACATGTTAGCTTGCATATAATAGAAATATGTACAATTATCTGTTAAAAATGCGATAGGTGCTGTATTTATCCTTGTTTACGGTTTTACTGATGTGTTTGTTTATAATTTTTTATTATTTTAGAGTTCAGTTTATTACTTAGCTCGCGTCAAGTAGAAGTCGCTAGTCGAACGAAATACATGAGTAAAACCTTAAACATGAATATGAACGAAACTTTGAAAAAAAAAAGTGTTACACGGTGCCTGAGCGAAATATGGTCCTTCGAGCTATAGCACTTCATATTGCATATGGCAGTTCTCAAAAATAATTTGTATTTTCCATACAAAGTTTTCATTAGCTGACCAAAATTTGTATGGGAGGTACAATTTTTTTTTTAAGGATTTTCTACGACTTCTTTGGAGAAAATTGTACATGGGCTGAAGCAGTTTTTATTAAACCCGAACTTTATATTAAACCCGAGATGGCATAAATACACGAACGAGTACAGTACAAGCAAATCTGTTTGTGTGAAATTAGCTGTACGAAGGTTTTGTGTCCATTTTTATCCGGCAGTTCACGAGTCAAATTAGATCTGCAGCTAACTTCATAAACACAAAGATCTGTGCCGCATACTATGTACAGTGCTCGCCAAACTTCTGGGCCACTCTGAAGTTGGCTTTCCGATGCGCAAGGCACGAAACGGTGCTATTTTTGTATGAGATTTACTACTGCGTAGCCATTGTAGCCAACTTCAGGGCGGCCAAGAAGTTTGGCGAGAACTATATTACGAATTATTTTTCAGCTTTCTGTAGTAAGTAAAAGGTCGTCACAAGTATAGCTCTTTCACGAAAACTACTGAACGGATTTTGAAGAAACTTAACAGTGATATATGGTCCTTCGAGCTAATACATACGATTAATATATAGGCTATAATTTATAATAATATTGGGTGATGTACTAAAGCACATGGGTTGAGCCTTGGGCGGCAGCTTGTGTATGTAAAGTCATATTTACCGTGAGTTGCCGAGGTCTCCGAAGGGCGGACGGTGCTGCGCGGGCTCGGGCTTGTCGCCGGGCCCGTGCTGCGCCCAGCCCTCTTCTATTAGTGCCGCGCCGATGTCCAGCTCGCCTTCTGTTACCAAGGAACACAAGTACAAAAAAATATTCTATAAACATATATTCAAAATAACAGAAAGCGGCCACGCGGTCAAGCGTTCAAGAGGTCAGTTTTAGGTTCGATGTGAAGCATTACATTACCATAGATATTGCCACAAAGGAGGTGTTCTGACCGCGTCAGTCAACAAGAACGTACGCGTTCGCGCGTTTATTGCTGTTCCGGTGACAAAATTGGAAGGAAAATGGAGACTGAAAAGCTAATTATGTTAGTAAGTGAAAGGCGATGCGAAGGATAACGATTATAAAAACCGGCCAAGTGTGAGTCGGACTCGCACACGAAGGGTTCCGTACCATTATCGCAAGGCACTGCAAAAAAATCACGTTTGTTGTATGGGAGCCCCCTTAATTTATTTTATTTTAATTTAATCATTATTATTTTTTGAAGAGAATATACAACTAAATATTCTGTGAATATTTCAAGCGTCTACCTGTTGCCGTTATTAATATCGAGCAAAAAACGGCAAAAATATCACGTTTGTTGTATGGGACCCCCCCTTAAATATTAATTTTATAATGTTTTTAGTATTTGTTGTTATAGCGGCAACAGGAATACATCATCTGTGAAAATTTCAACTGTCTAACTATCACGGTTCATGAGATACAGCCTGGTGACAGACAGACAGACGGACAGCGAAGTCTCAGTAATAGGGTCCCGTTTTTACCCTTTGGGTACGGAACCCTAAAAACCGAGGAAAAGTAGCAGAAGCATGGTTGGAATTTCTTCATCTTTAACCCATTTAGAAAAAGTCAAAGAAATCCTCCATCTTGTTATCTATCCTTATTTATCGGGCACACCCGGTATTTCCTTTCAAAAGTAAAAAAAAAATGTTTGTATAAACTATTCCGTCTCGATTCTTATAATGACCACAAAACCAACAGCACAGATAATAATATTATGTGTGCTATTGGTTTTGTGGTATTTATAATACTAGCATACAGATGCCTCATCCCATACAAAGAAACCGTGCCGACGTAACTAGCGTTTTTCACCTGATTAATCTTGTTATTTTTGTAAGTACATCAATCGCGTTTGATCCCGTTTCACGGCAATAGATGGTGTTAGTAGCGACTTGGAAGTAAAAGGGTTCACTTGGTTCGTGTTTTTTTTTTTTTTTAATACAGTGACGGTTCGTTTAATAGTATTTTTTGCACGTTTTCAGTTTTTTATGCACCAAAATGTGTTACAATGCAAATTTTAACAAACGAGTGGAATGCCTCAGAAATTTAAAAATGCGCCATCTATTGGCATCAATTTTAAATGATCCGTACAAATAATCTTTGAAATGTGAATTAAGAGCCCAATATTCCATAATTTTGTACTTAGGAGAGTTGATTAAACAAGAGCATACAATTTTTATGTTCAATTCCAGAAAATGTTAATTTTACACACAATTCAATAGAATTGTGTGTAAAATACATGTAGCACCATCTAGTGAGATTTATTTGTACCAAATTTTCTTTCTTAGCAATGAGACTCCGTGCCAATAGATAATTCGTCTTCCGATGACGAACTATCTTCAAAAAACATGGTGACAATAGTGGTACCGCGTACACTGTCCAACAGCGGGGTTCGTGAACAACTGCACGCTCGAATGCAAAATTGACCACTTGAACGCTTGACCGCGTGACCGCTCTCTGTCCGATAGTACCCTAAGAGTTTTAAACTTGTTCTTATTACTATTTAGCGGACCATTTGGGTCCGCCTTTAATACTTATAATTAGTTTAAAGTGAGGTCATTCCTTAAGTTCGCCATAAGTCATTACTTCCCAGTATTCCAGAATACTATCGGAAGGTGTAACAGCGTGTTTTTTTTTCAAAATCTACGAGTTCGATTCCCGGCTATAGTGCAAACAATGATGCGGTTGTAGTTTTCATCAAAATTGGGCCCGTGACTCCTATGAGTGGTTTTCGCACTTCCTAATAGTTTCGGATTTAGCAATCCAAACCTGCTTGTAAATATCACCTCGTATAATTAGTGATACGAATTACGAATATACACAATAATATTTACCGTCAGTGTTGTCGAACAGCTTGATGCCAGGTATCTCCCTCTCCTTCTCTCCCTCGGCAGACGCAGTCTTCTTGTATGTGCAAGTTTTCGACAGCAGTGCCTTCCATCTCGCCACCTATTCAATCAAGATTCGATTCATAAGTATGAATTAAAACTTTGAAAGTTATGAAAGCAACCAGTAAAACTCTTCATCATAAAAAAAAGAAAGAAAAATTGTTTATTCTGCACAAACTAAACGCACAGTACAAAATAAAGAGTGGCATTCACTAAAGGTACAAATTGGCCAAAAGCCTCGAATTTAAAACAAAAAATAAAAGTTTGTCAATTTTGTCTATTGCTTGATGAGAGCAATACACAGTTATCTGTGGGTGAGAGGCCAAAGACAATTTACTTGCGTAATATGTTTCGACATTACCAAATGAAAACAAATCATCATCATTTCAGCGGAAAGACGTCCACTGCTGGACATAGGCCTCCCACAAGTGTCGCCACATTGACCGTTCCCATCCAGAGGATTCCTATAACCTTAACCAGGTTATTGATCCACCTAGTCTTCCGGTACACGGTCGCCACTACTGAACTTTTCAGCCCCATCGATCATCTGTTCTGTGAGCAATGTGCCCTGCTCACTGCCACTTAAGTTTGGCAATTCTAGAACATTAAATAAATGGCGAAGAGTAATAATTATTCCATAGTTTAAAAGAATAGATTTAGGCCGAAAACGTACGCAAACTCAGTGGTTAGAGCCTCTGTCAGGTTTTTTTTTTACGGGGCTGGTCTGGTGAGTCCGACCAGGCCTGCACGATTGACGCCGTAAGGAGTTTCCCTGTTTAGTCGTTTGAGTGCCCAACGCGCACCGTCCTCAGATCCGAGTGTAACTACTTGAACTGGATTAGTCGAAGTCTGGGCAGAGACGTCGAGCCGGATGTACCTATGATCCGACAGTGTCTCCACGTCTTCCAAGACACGCCAATTCATAACACGGCGTCCGACAGCGGTACTTGCAAACGATGAGTCCACTACAGACCCACCCCGTTCCACGGACGTCTGGACGGATCCACGGTTAAGGAGCAGTAGTCCTGACTCCACCGCCCACTCCTCCAGCAACGCCCCCCGTGCATTCGTTGCCGGGGAACACCAAGCCGTTGACTTTGCATTGTAGTCCCTCATCACCACCAGGATGGGGTGAGGATGACTTCGACTGACGACAATACATAGCCGCAAGAAAATTCTCAAAGTAGGTGAGAGGTCTGTTGGGAGAACATAAATCCCCACACACATTATCTCTTCTACTAAGACCCGCCCCCGGGTAACCGCTAGGAGCGGGGTTGATGGTGGCACTTATCTAAGTGCCACCATCAATATCACTCACCCAGTCATCCTTGGGGGAACAAAGTATGGCTCAGCGACAACGGCGGCGTTGATCAATCACTCCGTCATGCTCTGGAGCAGAAGGCCCTGAGTCCTGGCGCAATAGTTAATGTTAGATTGGAGAAAACGAATGTGTGGAGCCATTATTGGGTGTCCATAACTATCGTCCTCTCCTCAGACCTTTGCTGGTCTTAGCGGCCGATAGGTGATCAGGCTGCGAGGGGCCACTTTTCCTCCGCATCACCTTTTTTGTAAGCGCGAAAGCCTTGTTGCCCGTCCGGTAGTCAGTCGGTTTATTCGATGACGCACATACTTCACAGTGCGGTGTGGCGTATAAGAGCTGGAACTGTGACAGGGATGACCACACCGGAATCAAAGACCGGAGCAGTCAACCACTAAGGTGCACCGAGTTCCCACATCTCCCTCTACGATACAAAAGGTTAACAGACCCATGTATTTCACCTATCGTACTATTAGTGTACCTGAGTGAGTTCCTCGAAGCGGTCCACGGCTTGCTGCGGCCACTGGTCGCGCGCTCCATCTGCCGACACCGCGGGCCGCACGCCCGCCAGGAAACACTCCATCGCCTGCAAAAACACACATGATTCATGTATTTGGTTTATAAGCACCGGCAAAGTTACGTGAATTGTTGAGATGACCCAGTTCAGTGTCATCAAAATACCGTCTAGTCACAAGATGCCTTCCATGTGCTGATGGAGATCAACGGGGTGATTTAACCCTCGGTTTCTCACCACTCGATTATCGGGCTGTTAACGTAATCGACGAATAATCACCGATTATCTGCTGTGTTTGGCTGTTGAATTCATTTAACCAATCACATCAGATAACGCGCAATTTATCACATTATTTCTTCGATAATTTAGCGGTGAGAAACCGGTCTTAGTGAGGTAAAAATCCCACACTCCCTGATTTTTTCCCAAAAGCCCAGGCGCCTTTAGAAGGTTTCCCCACATAAAAAAGGATGGAGGACATACTCTTTCTAAATTATTTACGCAATACCGAAAAGATTTAAAGGAAATGAGTCATATTCTTTAATGGAGTTGTACCCTTTGCCCTGCTGAACTCACTTACCCAATTTGACTGTTGGTTAAGAAGTTTCAAAGAAAAAAGTGTGTCGTACCTGGAACCTAAGCCGCAGCAAGTCGGCGCGCAGTTCACACAGCTCGTGTGTGGCCACATACTCGCTGTCACCGTAGTCCAAGAAGAATACGTCGGCTACCTGGAACAAGAAAATATATTCATTTGTCACACCCTGAGGTATCTTAGTAAGGTTAACACCAAACATATAAAATATAGTTCTCGCTAAACTTCTGGGCCGCCCTGAAGTTCGTTTACCGGATGCGCGAGTCACGAAACGGTGCTGTTTTTGTATGAGAGTTACTACTGCGCAGCTATTGTAGCCAACTTCAGGGCGGCCAAGTAGTTTGGCGAGAACTATACATAGGCGCACTTAATGCCTGAGGCATTCTCTACCAATCAACCGGCCAATTTCAAACGGTTGTACTGGTTAATTGGCCGACAGTCACCGCTAAATCTGTCCAATAAATTATTGGTTTATAAATGCATCATAAAACCCTTATGGCCATACGGAATTCAGCTCTGGGGATCCCAGCCAGCAACTCAAACCTTGAAATCCTATAAAGATTCCAGAATAATGTCTTAAGAGCAATATCAAATGCACCATGGTTTGCAAGAAATGTGTAAATACATGAATACCTTAATGTGCCCACCATTAAGGAGGAGGTAAATAAACACGCCACAAAATACAAAGATAGGCTTCAAAGGTATACAAACCAACTCGCCAGGGACCTGGTAACCTGGTAATAATAACCACATCACAAGGCTGAAACGATGGCATATATTGACTAAATTGAGGGTGGACTATTCTGAGGATGGGAGGAGAGTATTTGCTGAAATACCTCATGAAACACAAAAATAAGACAAAAATCTGATTATTAATGTATATTAATTAATAATAATGTAAGTAATTAGCAATATCCTATTTTAAATCGTTGTGTGAAAAAATATATAATGGTAATGTTATTTTTGTTATGTTGTAAAATTTTATATAATTTATTTAATTTAGTTTTTAACAGAAATTATTTAAAATGTCAAGTTACATTATTAACATTACAACATAACAAGTCTATCAGTTAAGATTTATCAAAATAATATTTGACACATATTTTTTGCTCTATTAAATCGATACAAAATTACAAAGATTAAGCGCATCAAAGTTCATGGGCCTATGACGTCACTTCTAAGTGAAAAGTGCACCAAGGCGTGACGTCACGCGAAATTTAAACGCATAAATAAGTGTCTAATATCTATTGGTAATCTAACTTTTTCTGGAATTTACTTTGGCAGCTAATTAAATTTTTATGGCGTGTTAAAATAACTTACCAGTTGCGTTGAGTCGAACTCGTTGGGCCTGATGTCGTGCACCCTCGCGCGGTACCAACAACCGTCGTGCCGAAACACAGCAGCTACAACTTGACCGACGGACACGTGCGCCAACTGGAAATAAAAAACAATGATTGTAGAAATAAAAAATCATCAAATCAATATAAATTAATTGCATGTAGGCTTGCAATATGCAAATGTCATCCATCACAACTTGCTATGAACATAAAACATGGCGTTGTTTGTGTACAAACATTTTTCCACAGAATAACACGAACAGGGCAATACAATGATTTTAATATCTTAGAAGATAGATAGAAGATCTATCAAACTGTCATAATTCATCAGATAAAAATTAACTGAATTTTGAACAATCAGCGCTCATTTAATTAGTAGTTTTTAGGGTTCCGTACCCAAAGGGTAAAAACGGGACCCTATTACTAAGACTTCACGATCCGTCTGTCTGTCTGTCTGTCCGTCTGTCACCAGGCTTTATCTCATGAACCGTGATAGCTAGACAGTTGTAATTTTCACAGATGATGTATTTCTGTTGCCGCTATAACAACAAATACTAAAAATAGTATAAAATAAATATTTAAGGTGGGTGATACAACAAACGTCATATTTTTGCCGTTTTTTTCTCGATATTAATAACGGCAACAGGTAGACGCTTGAAATATTCACTGAATGTTTAGTTGTATATTCTCTTCAAAAAATAATTATTATTTAATTAAAATAAAACAAATTAAGGGGGGCTCCCATACAACAAATTGATTGTTTTGCAGTGTTTTGGGATAATGGTACGGAACCCTTCGTGTGCGAGTCCGACTCGCACTTGGCCGGTTTTTATCAATAACAAGCTGTCCCGCAGGCTTATTACGTATCTTTTGCAAGAGCAAAACGATAGCAATTTTTGCGGAATAATTGTTCTTCCATATAGAAGTTTTAGAGCTGTCGGCGGTTTTTTTTAAATAAGTGCATTTGTCCAACAGCGAGCGATTAGCAAACGATTGTGTAGGACCTACCATACCTACACTGCAGGTAATTCCGACTTTTATGACATAAAGCGTTTGATCGCTATCGTTTTGCTCTTGCAAAAGATACGTAATAAGCCTGCCGATAAACTTCGTACCACCTCAAACAAATGTATTGGAAAATGGTGTAACTAACCCATTGACATATATATTACTTGAACTAACCCGAATTTGTTTTGAATTTCAGAATAATCGACAATGCCATCTACTGGCATTACCGGAACCAGTAGGTATACAGCTCATCCTGGTCCGTGTTTTGTTTCTGTCATTTATCAGAGATGGCGCTGTGCTAGCAAAACGTATGGGAAACTTAATTTTCTTCATAATTTTGTTTTTTCGTTAATATTTCCGATGATTATTTTAAAATCAAAGATTATAAAAATCGATCAAGCCGTTCTCGAGTTATAAATGGTGTAACTAACATAACTTTGTTTTATATATAGTAATACTAACCGCATGGGCTTCTCTGTTCTCCTTCTTGCCGTAGTACTCCGTCATCTCTTCAACCAGGGTGTCTAGTTGCGTGACCTGCGGACCCACGAACTGGACCCAGAATCTGGACGGGGAAGACACCGCAGACACATACACCTCGATCGGAGCACCCCTGTTCTCTGTTCGTGGAAGTCGGATCAAGTTAATAGATTGTATTCATGAGTTTTGTATGTTTTTAATGGAATGTGAGGCCAGACTAACCGTCGAAATTCAAATATTAGGCTAGTTGCGTATCACACAATCAATGGCAATGCCTTTTATTTTGTCTGCGTTATTTACGTTTTCAAGAAGACGATTTTTTAAAATAATTATGAATCAAGGGATGGATAATTTTATTCAGAAACCTTCGTATAGTATTGGAAAGTGTGTTAGGCAATTAGATCGGCGCAGATTTTATATTATTAAGGCCCACTTTCACCAAAAATCACTTTATGCATTTAACGTTAAACAAATTTAAATCATAGTTCTATGTTTTACAATCGTTTGAAGATAACAGACAAAGAATTAAAAATATGATTACTTTAAAAATGCATTTAGTAATTTATGTTAAACAGCTACGGCAGAAATATGACTAACACAAATGTTCTTTAAAATCATGAATACAACTCTCAATTTGAACTTCACGGGTAAGCCTGCGCCAGGGAAGCCCACGTTTTCTCTCATTTATTTCTTCTGAGAACGAGGGTAGAAGTTAATTCAGTTCGTCCTGAAAAGCTTTGACAGATACACTTTATAATGACTGCTGAAACCACGCTCACGCTACGCCACTGACTGCATTTTTGACCCTTTACTGTACAAGGTAGGTAGTAGAGATCTTTATGTGCAAAAATTGCTTCTATGAAACAATATAATCTATTGACAAGATAACTACAATTCGGGCGCGTTTCATTTTGTCATCCTAATAACCGCACTCGGTTTTGTTCCTGATACAAAATAAATGAGAGAAAACGCAAACTTGTATTGATATTGTATTAAATTAGATCTAAATACAGTAAAATTTTAATAAAAAAGCTATTCTCAATTGCCAATAGACCTCCTAAACAGCAGTTGAAGGTCAATTACCCATATCACTAGGAGTCCCCATGAATCAATGAGAGAAAACGCAAACTTGTATTGATATTGTATTAAATTAGATCTAAATACAGTAAAATTTTAATAAAAAAGCTATTCTCAATTGCCAATAGACCTCCTAAACAGCAGTTGAAGGTCAATTACCCATATCACTAGGAGTCCCCATGAATCATCACAACAAACCCAGTATTGAATTTTAGACACACCGATTATCCTCACTTCGACTTATATACCCAAAAATACAAATTCTCTCGTGAAAAAACAACCCCCATTCTTATACCGTTCTTTATAAAATTCCCTAACACCAAAATCATGCTTTACATTATTTAAATTTATTATAAAATAAATAGATATAAAAATTGAATAAAACAAACTGAAATAAAAATTTCCATTTCCTGTATTCAACCCAAACAATATTCTGCCACCAGAGCCATACCATAAAATCTTTTCCTTAGTACCCAACACACAAAAACGGCACTCGGACATCACAAAACAACAAACAAACACACACATATATATATTATACATGTCTAAACACATAAATGTATACTTATACACACTAGTGCATACCACACGGGAAAATATGGGTGAAGTCTTTAGTGTTCCGTACCACAAAAGAACACAAACTGGCCAAGAGCGAGCCAATCTCGCACAACTTAGTAGGTGAGAAGTAATTTTTGAGCTTCAGGACCACTGGACCAAACACTCAACTGGGCGATTGACGAATAATAAAAAAAAAAATTTTGTAAATTCAATAATTATCGGAGGCAATTATTTATTCGGATTTAATCAAATATCATATTGATTAAACCGAAAAGTCGATTTTTGAGAATACCTATACTTTGAAATTCTCCAGAATTATACAGATTTCACATTTCTGAAATGGCAACCCTTTTCGTTTGTTTCTCTACTTCTGGGGAATCCCCCACGCATATTGAGCGAAGAAATTGTTTTTTGACAGTTACTATGTAATCTAGTTATATTTGGGGCATCCCCTACAACAGAAGTCTACAAAGCGATGTTAGAATGTTTTTCGTTAACCAACACTTTCTCATTTTCGTTTACCACAGTTTCTATTCTGTCTTACAGGTTGGATCAATGTAGTCGGGTAGAATAGAATAAATTAGATATACAGCATATGAGGTCATTGTAAAGTGATTGTTTCGGAGCGGATGAATAGCTAGACCAACCTTAGCTTGTATATAAAATAAACATCATCATCATGTCAGTCGAAAGACAATAGACATCCGCTGCTGAACATAGGTCTCAAGTGTCACCATGTCATCCAGTAATTTGCTTCTCACATCCAGCGGATTCCTGTAACCTTTACTATGTAATCGGTCCACCTAGTGGGAGGGCTTCCAACGCAGCGTCTTCTAGACGCCAGTTCACCACTTCGAACTTTCATCATTATGTTAGAAGTGTGCAATGATTTTTTCAACTGCGGCTGTTCACCCTTCAATAGGGAAATAGAAATTCATAGTCCGTGTTACTTGAATGAAGCCAAATGCCGCACACAACTTTGGGACCCTCTAAGCGCAAATTACTACTCGTACTTGTCTAGTTTTGGTCGCAGTAGCGGTAAGTCCTCATGGACGAACTAGCAGGGAATAAAGTCAAAGGCTTACTGAATATAATGGAATATAATATATTGTTGTTACAGGCGTTTACAAAATAAAGGTGATAACATGAAAAAAGTATATCTGTAACATTCCATTAAAACGTACAATAATAAAAAGTCGATATGGGATCGTACATAGAAATAAAATGTATTCCGCCAGAAACGACACACTGATGTTTGTTTATCTATGGGTTCCATCATGTTTTTCTGAGTTAAATAACATTACTTTACCATTACATTTATGGAAAACTTGAACCCTTAAAAACAACTTTATTCTTCTATTTCAAAGAAAGCAACACAATAAATTAAAATTCGATCCAGAATTACTCTAGTTTGAATTTTAATTTTTATTGTTTCTTTGCTTACAAATTTAATCGAATTAGAATAAATAAAAACGAATAAGTTATAAGCACGTGTACTATAGTTTTGGATGTCGGTCAGGGATTTTAGAATATTTAGCAGATTGTCCACGACTGCTTTGTCTCGATGTTTCAATGCCATCTTTAGGTTGTAGTTGACGACCGTTAGTGTCGGACAGTCCATCACACGCCTTATGAAACAAGCAATAGCGTCATCAAAGTGGTCGGTGTAATAGACGCAACTCTCAGTGTGTCTGGACACTGCCACTATAGCATGGGGGACACTGTCGTGGATCTGAACCCTTCTGGTTTTCGTGTTTATTATGACCACGGACTCATAGGTCAGACCCTGGGCCTCGTGTATAGTTAGGATCCGTGACCCAGCACCAGAACCATACCCCTGGCTGGAAAGGAGCGCCTTCTCCTTCTGGGTGTGAACCAAGAAAAGAGTCTTTGCGGACATATTGGATATTACCGCTCCGGTAAACTTTTTCACCTTCAGGGAATGTACCAGCTGCTTTGACGAATATATACCAGGATATACATCGCTCAGAGCATATGCTACATCCATCGGGTTGCGGTGCGTGCAGAGCAATTCCTGGGTGATGTTGGCCACTAGGTTTGGACGGTTATACCAAAGTCGAAACAGGTTTTCTCTGTCTATAAAAGGTAGCTGGTTAACATCGCCGATAAGGACGATTTCTCTCGCTCCTGCCAACCGTGCAGCCATTATTATAGACCCAAAGTGGTTCATTAAAGCTTCATCTACTGTCAGACGGTAATAATTCTCTTTGAACCCGTTGACAAGGATTGAAGCCAAAGTGCGGACCCTATTCTTCACTCTGTCTCCCAGGCGGCGCGCTAGCTTCTCTTTGAGATCTTTGGCTGCCTCAATAGTCGTAGTGGCTACAATGTCGTTCTTTTCATCAAAATGTCTGACTACCCAGGTTGTCTTGCCGCACCCGGGAACCCCATTTATCCATTTTATTTTGGGTACTGGCCAACGCTTGGCATGATTGGTGATGACGGTTTCCTTGGTCTCCCGAAGGGATTTTCCCATGTTAAGAATCTTGTCCCGTAGCATGATCTTAGTGCACTTGGCTGTTATTACTATGGGGTCGTCTTTAGGTGAATCGAAAGTGATTTTGCCTGAGCACAAAGACTTGTCCTCGTTCTTGGGCACAAAGCCGAGTGTTCCGTTGTAAGCTGCCATATATGTGCCCGTCATTTCCCCTCTAATGACCTGGTGAGTGACGTTATCATATACGGCTCCTTCTGCTTCATCGAGCAGCTCGTTTAGCAGTTTCACTTTGTTCAACCTGTAAAAAAGCAAGATGTCGTTGCACTGCGTGAGGTATACCTGTTTTGTGGCAGTCTCGATGGCCAGGTATTCGTCGAACGCATTATCGATGTGATCGTTCAAACAGATGGGGTCTCTGAGCCACGGCGCGATGACTTCTCTCTTGTCAGCTCGATAGCAATTCGTGCGTCGCTGCTTTGGAACTCTTGGGGTTGGCCATTCTAGAACTTTTTGGGTTGCTTTCGTGGATGCCGCCACAGGTACCTTTTTCGCGGGTTTTCGCCACACCAGGCTAACACAGTATTTATAGTTACCTTGTAACTTAGTACCTTGGTATTTACAGTAACAATAAACATTATTTGTCCACATTATAAACATAACTAAACTGAACTTCAGCTGTTGTAACGTGGTCCTCTTTTGAGCTTGACTCTGTTGTACCCTTTCGGATCCGCTTTGTGTGTCTCGCACCAACGCGGGGTATCGCTGACGGATGCTGTGGCTGGTCGCGATTGCTGCATCGTTCTCCGGAACTATAAGGAAAGGGACTTTGGTGTGATGACTTGTTACTACCGGACGTTAGATGACTATTTCTTCCATGCAAGCATGCAACCGTTCAGAAGAGCACGCTTTAACAAAAGTTAGCTCACGCTTTCAGAACGAGACCTTATACGTGAACCGTTTACTGTATGTATAGGCATGGTTGACGAATAAGGCGCGCACTGTTTTTCATTCATTCATGGGAACTAGGCCTAATAACGTAACTTATAAGAGTGACGCAGAACACAGTAAAGGATAATGGTCATTTTGGAGTAAGATAAAACAGAATCTCGTCCCAAGATGAGACTGTCACAAAAATGTAGTACATTGTTAATGTAATTATTAGATATCATCAGTTTATTTTTAAAAAACTGAAGTATAACTTTATAAAAAAAAAAAAACAAAAAACCCGACTGCTTGAAAAGCAAACTAAAAAGACGTATTCGCGAGCTGGCGGACCAAATCCAGATGTATCCTGAAATTTATTTTTTATTTAAAAGGCCCATTTATGCCAATTATGGATGGAATATGACATCGTTCAAATGTCCGCCGCGGCTTCGTATGGTGGCACGAATCCGAGAGGTCCAATTTTTAATGACTCTGCTGCATAGATCCGGCTGAATCCGAGCGATGGCCTGCGTTATGTTGGCTTTCAGGGCAACGGTCGAATGTGGTTTATTGGAGAAAAAAACTGCGACTTCAGAAAACCCCACAAGAAAAAGTCTAGCGGAACTCTAACTCTACCCTCAAACCGTTCATGCAGAATGTCGATTGTGTTGTTCGCTGTGTGGCAAGTAGCGCCATCTTGCTGGAACCACATGTCGTTCACGTCCATATTGTTCAATTCAAGCCAAAAGAAATTGTTTATCGTTGATCTGTTCTGTAGCGCTCGCTCGATCTATGCAGCAGAGTCATTAAAAATTGGACCTCTCGGATTCGTGCCACCATACGAAGCCGCGGCGGACATTTGAACGATGGCATATTCCATCCATAATTGGCATAAATGGGCCTTTTAAATAAAAAATAAATTTCGTTAATATCTTACACACATCTTGTTTTATTCAATTTTAACATCGACGCGTCCTTGTTGAAAGACTCTTTAGTTTTCCACCAGCCTTCAGGAGTACGACCGTAATTCCGTCATCACTCGGTGCCTTGTTGTCCTTACGCTGTTTAAGAGCCATCCTAATCTCGTACAGGCTGACGTCCGGAATTTCTTCGGTATAGTGTCGTGTCAATCTAGCTCTAGGGTCATTTTCTAGATTCGCGACGGGTTTACTCGTTGATGTGTACAACTGCCCATAGAAACTCTCGATCTCCCTCAGAAGACCCAGTTTGCCGGATACGATCCTGCCATCGTCGGTCTCCAATTTCATGAGCTGGCTCTGCACAATAGTCAGATCTCTAGCAAATATCTTGGAGCCCTTATTCCACTCAATCGCGTCTTTAATACTTTCGGTATTAAAGCGGCGGAGGTCGCTTTTCAAGGACTTTGAGATCCTTCTATTTAGCTACCGGTATTTCAAAGCATCGCGCATCGTCTAAAGACTGCAGGATCATCTCACGCCTCTCCTTCATGATATTGAGAGTAGGATCAGAGAGCTTTTTGTTTCTATCTGTACGGCGGGTCTTCAAAAACATAGACCCGACCGTATGGACAGCTTCCACGAACCCATCGCTGTATTCGTCCACGGAGCTCCCTAGGCCTCGAGAAGATTCTGGAGTTCGACCTGAAAGCTCTCGGGATTTTTGATCTGGATCTGTGCTGGACGGAGCGTAGACTTCATCAGTCGAGACCTTGCAAGCTTGATATTTATGTTCAATGTGAAGAAGGAGTTCATCATATAGAGGCCCTCCTACTCCATAAAACTGGCCAGTAGGTGACCTCGGTGGTTCCGACGTTCAACTCCAAATTGCCCCACTTGCAGCTCATCCTCGTCTCGTTTGCCCAGATTCGCGTTGAAGTCCCATGAAAACGGTGAAGTGAGTATTGAAGGCCGTTTTTAAGGGAGGAGGTTTTCAATTCGACTGCATTTTTTTTTTATGTGTGTTACCTCAGAACTTTTTATTGGGTGAACCGATTTTGATAATTCTTTTTTTATTCGAAAGCTGGTGCTTGTCATGTTGTCCCATTTAATTTTTGAAGATCTGATGAAAAACTTCGGAGATATACATCAGAACTCTTCAATCAATGACGGCAAATCACTCGGGATAGCTGCAATCGCATGTCTGTTTATTGTTTACAACATTTCATAACATAACATCACACTGGTACGCTCTAAAGGGGTACGCAGGTGTTAACAGTTCACCCTGGTAGACTCTCATTCCACCGGTTTTGTTTATTTAAGTTTCATGTAATTGAGTTAATCTTTTCTGGCTTCACTTTGTGCATTATTGGTACCTAGCCTATAGAACTGGTTTATATGTACCACAACTAAAAAGTGAAAAATATTTTTTTTTTTACAAAAATTACAACTGACTTCCAAACAAAAACACTACAAAGTGAAAAATAAAAAACTTTTTTACAAAAATTACAACCGACTTCCAAACAAAAACACTACAAAGTGAAAAATAACTTCAATTTCGGAAGTCGGTGTCAAAAAACGAAGAAACGAAAACAGGAACACCGACTTCTGAAATTGAAGTTATTTTTCACTTTGTAGTGGTTTTGTTTGGAAGTCGGTTGTAATTTTTTGTGTTAAATTTTACTACACCAAACATGTAAGGAGCGTGGCCATTGTTCTTAATGTTGTCCATTCTCAACATTAAAATATAAATAATATAAAAAAATATATTCAGTTTTACTTTCTTTACCCATCATTTGCCACAAAGCCGAGAATACTAAAATACTACACCCAAAATCTAACCTGAAATTGCAGTTTCGTTTCCTGAAGACTGAATTAGAATTTTGTCATTAATGTGAACATAATGTTAATTTCGATATCAATATACATGACTAGAGCTTGGCAAATTCATACGTAACACGCACATGCTCCGCGGGCGCAGGGTTACGTAAGGCAGCGGGGGTGGTAAAACGTGCGCGCGGGACGGGGGTCACCTGACGGGGCCTTCGTCGCGTCATCGCTCCGTCTCGTCGTTGGCTAGTAAAGTCCCCCCTCCACCCGCGCGGACCATGGGAGTGTTACGTACGAATTTGCCAATCTATTAGCTATTTACGCGGCTCTTCTGACCCCTTTATTCCCCGGAGGGTTAATTAAACAGAGATGCGCCCGTAGAACACCCACATTCGTCTCACGACTCACTGCCACAAAAATCGTATATGCCAAATTTCACGAAGATTGGATAATATTTAGAGGTTGCACAATCATGTCGGTCAGTTTTTTTTTTGGCGACTCGCGCTTTACCGTTATCTCACCTGTTGGTAAGCGATGATGTGGTATAGTTTATATAGTTTTATCTCAATTTGTGAAATTTTTGGTATAAAGGTCTCTCTCTTATTCGGCCCCTCATGTCTGAGGATCGTGGTCAAAATCAGGGTTACATTGGAGCGGATGACCTGCCTCCACCGGTTTCCGTCCAGCGAGTCCCTTACTACCGTGTAGAAATTGGAGGATGACGAGTCTTTCTCTTGATCGGTCCATCTCATTGGTGATAGACCGCGCGATCTCTTACCTTCGGCGTTCCCAACCACGATCAGTCTTTCCAAATTCTCGTCACCTTGTGAGTCCAAAATATGTAAGAATTTGTTTCTCGCATACGGTGGACAAGCGAGTTTATATTCGGAGCTGGGTCTGGATCGATGCATTGGCGCGTTTCGCAGTCCAGGGTACTCTCAGCATTCGCCTCCAGCACATCTCGAATGCATAAATCCTTTGCCGTTCTCGGGCCAGGATTGTCCACGTTTCCACTCCATACAGGATCCAGGGCTCGTATCAATCTGGTCTTAGTTTTGATACCAATTCCTCTTTTCTTCCAGATATTGTTTAAACGGGTCATAGCATCTTTTGCCATCCCAATTTGCCTTTTTATCTTGGGAACACATGTCAGCCGTCATTGGAGATTTGATTTGATTTTGACTAACTCATTAGACCTAAGTAAAGGGTGTCTCAGAATGTTTTTCGTTTTTGATATTTAAAAAAAAATGTTACTAGAATTAGTTAAAACTCGGTTTATTTACTGTTGAATTAATGAGCAGTATTTCAATTTAATTTTTCGCACCCTCCACTTCCTGACACTCATTTGGCCTGGTACTAAAATTTTCATTATTTATTTCGTCTGTGAGTCTTTGCTTGCTTTTAAACATTCAGGTTGAGTGGCACTAGTTTGTAAACTTTACTTTTTAAGTAGCCCCATAGGAGAACATCAGCAAGCGTTTAATCTGGGCTATTTGGGCTGCCTTATCACGTCAAGTAATAGTCGGTCCTCACTTTTTTGCGTGTGACTGAAGATTTTAGTTACAGGAAAATTGAGTGTCAGGAAGTGGAGGATGCACATTTACAAACATTGTTTTTAATAAACAAAATTGGAAAACTGCTCATTAATTCAACAGTAAATAAACCGAGTTTTACTAATTCTAGTAATTTTTTTTTAAGTTTCAAACACGAAAAACATTCTGAGACACCCTTTATATTGCGTTGGAGATTTTAGACTTTTTATAAAATACCTAGCCTTGTAAACACTGCTACAATAATCCCCAATCTTATTAGCAGGGCCGACGAGACCATTAAGGCACTTCTGCAGTGCTGTCAGTAGTGCGAGCCGTCGATGCACATGTATGTGTGAGTGTGCCGTTTCGAGCGTTTGTAGGTAGTTTCCATACTGTTTGTATATTTATTCTGTGGCTGAACCTAGGCTCTCTGATACTCATGGCATGGCGCGCTGATGTTTTTGTATCAAATTAACTCCAGCCCGGCCAAAAAGATTGGGGAGTACTGTACTTCCGATTACTGAATTAAGAATAGAAAGTTAAATATTTTTCAAACCTTATTTATTACCTTATTTTCTAGCCTTAGCTGATAAATTTCAGCGTAAAAGTAGAATTTCACGCGTTTACTACAAATACCCAATTCAGAAACCGGCCATTCTTCTTTTTCGTGTAAGGATGTAGCCAGCTCTGGTGTCAGAGTTAATTAAGCCGCCTCTGGGAGCCCCACAGGCCTCTGACTTGGCTATTTCAGACTTACATCTATATATATAAAGGCAAAAGTGATTGCCTGATGTATCAAAGCAAAGGCCAAACCCTTAGAGCTAGAAACTTAAAATTTCGCACACGTATTCCTATTATGACGTAAGCATCCACTAAGGAAGGATTTTTCAAAATTCAACCCCTAGGGAGGTGAAATAGGGGATATATCTTAATATATATATTTCTTGTGTGCGTGTGTATGTGACTGAACTCCTCCTAAACGACTGGACCGATTTTGATGAAATTTTTTGTGTGTGTTCGTGGAGATTCGAGAATGGTTTAGATTTACAAAAAAAAAAAAAAGGGAAAATTAGGGTAGGGTAGGTAGGGTAGGGTAGGTAGGGTAGGGTAGGGTAGGTAGGGTAAGTAGGGTAGGTAGGGTAGGGTAGGGTAGGTAGGGTAGGGTATGTAGGGTAGGGTAGGGTAGGTAGGGTAGGGTAGGGTAGGTAGGGTAGATGCATATTAGGTGTTTTATGGCAAAACAAAGTTTGCCGGGTCAGGTAGTGTTTGTATGAAACTTTTTATTAAAAAGTCATCTGTAAGATAAAACACGGATCACGCGAACGAAGTCGCGGGCGAAGTGCTAGTTTACTATATAAGTCCAGGTTTCCTCACGATGTTTTCCTTCACCGGTCATTAAACTTTATTCAATTTTTTTTTGACATCCCTATTAAAAATATAAGTTTCTAAATATGTTCAAGGTATAAATGAGCATGCTGTTAGCAATTCTTACCAGGCCTCTTATATTTGACATGCCTGTGCACTTGAGAGTCACCTGCGTCTTCGGTGTGGTCGCTGGTGGTCACAGAGGGCGTTGGCGACGGCGACTTTGAAGACGTTTGAACATGGCGGGGACTGCGTTTCGTTTGCTCGATTTCACGGCGACATTTCTCTTGGGCTACCTGTGGAATTGAAATTTTATATTCTTAATTATGGATTCTGCATCCAGTTTAGCCAATTTACAGCTAAACCGAAGTAAAAAACGTTGAACAAATTTTACTTACGCAGTTGTCTATGAGATCCTTGGCAACCTTGATCTGTTCCTTAGTGCCCCAGAAGTTGACCTTCCGTTCCATGCCCTTGTCGTCGTGTGTCAAGATCTTGATTTTAGCTCCACTGCGGTGGCTTATTGAGTTTATGGTCTCGCCTTGAGATCCTAATGGAGAAAAGTGGTTCAGATTTCAGGGAATAAGGATTACTGCCATTCCAAGACTGTCACAGGTCAAATTATAAACAAATGTTTTGTCTGTGGTCAAATAAGATTCGAGTCGCAGTTCGTAGTGTATAACGATTGAAATAGTTTTTTTTTGGGTTAACAGAAGCAAAATCGTGTCGATTCCAAAAATTGGCATCGCGTATGTTTGGTGACGACTTTGTTGCCTCTAGACGTATGAAAATCGTCCTGCTTATGCTTTCTGCGAATCACACATACTGTGCGGTTAATATAAGTTATCGAGGTAGATTCGTGCAAAAACAAGACTGGTAGCCTAAAATAGACTGGTAGCCTGAAAAGATATACCAAATCAGATTTGGTATATCTTTTCAGGGACCATTCAGCTCGGAAAATAGCGGCATCATCTGGGTCTTAAATATTGACTTGTAAAGCAGAGCAAAACGAATTTATCTGAATAGTACAGCTGCCATACGCTTAGATACCACTGGCCCACCCTTTCCAATCCGAAAAGGTGTCAAACAAGGGGATCCGCTGTCACCAAAACTCTTCACAGCAACGCTTGAGGAAGTTTTCCAAAATTTAGATGTACACTGGCGGGACAAGGGTATTGTCGTTGGAGACAGAAGATTAACAAATCTACGCTTCGCCGACGACATTGTAATTTTCTCGTCTTCGGCGGCTGAGTTAAGCCTTATGCTGGAACAACTGAGCCACGCCAGCCTCGAGGTCGGACTCAAAATGAATATGACGAAAACGAAATTAATGACGAACAGCACGAAACGCAAAGTAGACATTGGAGGTGTGGAGGTTGAATATGTCCATGAGTACACATACCTCGGCCAAATAGTCTCTTTCCAGGCGAGGCAAGATAAAGAAGTTGCTCGACGCACCGAAAACGCATGGAAGAGCTATTGGTCGATGAAACAATTTATGAAAGGATCACTTCCACTTTCCCTAAAAAGGAGACTCATGGATATGTGCATCCTTCCTACCCTCACCTATGGAGCGCAAACGTGGTCGTTAACGAAGCGTCAAAAGTCCGCGCTCGGGGTCTGCCAGCGAGCGATGGAACGAAGTATTCTCGGAGTCAAAATCATAGATCGAATTCGGAACAGTATACTTCGCTCCAAAACACAAATCGCTGACGTAGGCAAAACAGCCGCCAAACTAAAGTGGAATTGGGCAGGCCACATCTGCCGCATGTCGCCACAGAATTGGGCAAAAGTAATAACTGACTGGATTCCAAATAACAGGAACCGGCGACGCGGTCGGCCCAGAAAGAGATGGCGTGACGAATTAGACGTCTATCTGAGGGATTGGCCAGATGTAGCAAGAGACAGGGAAAAATGGAAAGACGGAAGGGAGGCCTTTGCCCTGCAGTGGGACATAACAGGCTCATAATAAATAAATAATAATAATAATAAAGCAGATCTAGTTTCACTTATAGACAAAATACTCTACTTCTAAGCCACTTACCAATGATCCTGCCGCAAGCCCAAGCCGGTACATCGATACTATCTTCTACATTCACCGGCTGCTGGTTGATAAAATCGTGTATGAGGGTCTCGGCGATCTGCGTGGCATCACTCCGACCCCTGATGACGCACACATCGTGGTCTTTGTCACTGAACTCTTTCACGTTCACTTTCGCTCCTGTGGTCCTTTCTATCTCCTTTATGTTCGAGCCGCCGCGGCCTGGAGACAATAGACATGAGAGTTAATAAGAAGATAGTGAAATGGGACGAGGTCTCTTGTGATTGGGGTAAACGTTCAATGCAGCAATGTGTAGATCAGGTTTTAGTTCTCAGTGGTAAAGAGAAAAGAAAAAATGGAACCAATCTGTATATTCTTTCAAATATCGGGTTATGTTTATGAATGAAGGAGATCCGAGATAGCAAACATAAAAAACAACCGAGTTGAGAACATCCTATTTTTATAAATCTGTGAAGGATTGTAGCAGAACGGAAAGGAGTAGAGATGTCTCGAACAACCTGTATGTTTTTTGGTATTTTTCCGTATAATGTCACTTTCCACCTGTTAGGGACATCGCCCACACATTAAAGAGTGGATTTGGAAGTCTTAAAGTCTAAAAGACAATTTTGTTGTCTTCCATCAGGCGAGATAGGGGTCAAACGCGAGTCTATTGAACACAAAAAAAATGTAGAGCGAAAACGTTAACGGGCATGCCTCCTGCCTTAACTCTTTCTGTCAAGACCCCTTAAGGTGTATATATTCCCTAATGTTAACGCAGTACTGGCCGTGCGCCCGCTCGGATTGTAAATCAATATTGAACCTCCTTTTGGACAGTTTTGTTTGCAAAATATTCTTTGATTTACATATGCTATTTCAGTTATGAATAAATTCTAGCCTTCAATTTTCCAGTGTATAAATATTTTTAAACATCCAAGTCGTTTTGGAGGAGTATCCAAAAGTAGTTTTTTTTTTAAATCAAAACTATTTGTTACACGAAAAACCATGTTTCACAAATAATCTACATGAATCAATAAACAATTTTTTTTTTCAAACCTTTTAACCTAGCCCTTACTAAGGAAGGAATATGCTTTAAGAAAGTAACCGTTTTACGGCACTAAAACGATTGGAGTTATGTTTACATCTGCTCTTCTATGGGTTAATACCAAAAGTTCTGATGCTCATCATCATTCATTCGTTCGTTCATTCATTTTGGGTTCGCAGTTAATCACGTTAAGAATCTTAGATAAAGTACCTATAGATTAAGCCCTGGCGTCGCCGCACATGAGACAGCAATAGTTAGTTCTGGTGTTACAACAAGAACAAGAACACTACAACCCACCATCGCACTGACACTTATTATCTATAAATAACCCAAATTCCTTGTCTCAATTAACACATAATACCACGAAATCACAGAAAATCAAACAAAACCGAGTTTGTTTGTCAAACCTGCCATTATATTAGAGTTTGACAAACAACAGAAACCGGCCATGGTGACAAAGACAAAAAATTATCTTATTATTTACATGGAGCTGCCAATAAGCCATCTCGCTCTTTCAATCAAGCTCATTTTAAGGCTTAATCTATAGGTACTTCATCTAAGTTAAGAATAGAAAGTTGTAATAACACAGCAAGCAGTCGATAAGAAACACTATACCACAGTTATGCGATAATATTACCGTGCCTATACCTACTTACTTATCATGATCCTTGGCTTGAAACTCGGATTACATTATTACCAAATAGTATGCATGACTTTGTTTCTCAAAATTACGAGTTTCTTAGTACGGCTTATAATATAATATCTGTTTCCTGCAACTTGATAATGTTTTGCATTGCGGTTAGTCCGTTCTATTTAATTCCTACAAAGCTGTAATAAGGTCATAACCTGGTCATAATCTTGCCATAACCTACATAACCCAGGTGTTTTTGACGTTGATATAAATAAGTTTCAGTTAGTCGCGTTTTTTGTTTTTTTATTTGTGGTGGGTTTGCTCTTGACTCTAGTCTAGGTTAGAGGTGACCGAGACAGAGTCAACGATGGAGTGAGCTTACCCAGAAGAAGCCTAAAACGCGCAGCGTTGAAACTAGGACGTATGCGCAACGAGCATCTTAATCATAATATCGTCTCAGCGCCTTTGCATTTAGCATAGCATATAAATCATAATCAGTAGATAATTTTCCAACTCTTGGTGCAGGTATCCACTATGTGAGCAGGGCAAACCCGCCGCACTATTCCCAAACCACTGCAACTCCTGAAAGCCAGAATCAACAGTGGCGACCACCAGAAAAGCGCCGAGGCAATGAACATCGACGAAGTCCCGCAGCCTAATTGCGTAAGTGAATTCTGTAAAGCAAACAAGTTGGAACCTTCCCAAAAACGACTATTCGTATTGCATATTACACTCTGAAACGGAAAGGTTATGCTCCTTTCATTACCAATATTTTGACGTAGAATTGATTGTAAAAGAATGAATGAAAGCGGAAGAATCGAGATAAAACTTCACTATTGGTATTGTGTAATGCAAATGTCATATATCTTCAACTCCGTAGTATCTCTAAGTAGTCTGTGTTCAACTCAAAGGAGGATTTGGAAATCTAACGCTAGCTTTCCAAATTAGTTTCGCAATACCGAAAAAGTTGAAAGAAATGATTTTGATTCTTTGAAAGAATCGACTTGTTTCCTTTGCAGAATTCACTTACGCAATAAGGCTGCCGGAGAATGCATTTAACTATCTTGGAACCCGCAACGAAATTAATCGGAAAAGAATAACGGAGGAGTAGGAAAAAAAAGACATAATTGAGAAGCAGGATTGGGCTATAATCCACAATGCGGGACCAGTACGGATTGGCTTGGCAGATGTCACATATTTTCGAATTTTTGGTTCTAGGACATGCCAGTTTCCTCACCATGTTTTCCTTCGCCATTTTGATAGCAGTGGTGATGAAATCAATTTATTTATAAGTCGGGGCCATAACCACCACTGCTCTCCGGCTTGGAATTATTATAAGTAGTCTTTTACAAGGTATTTGCCGCTGCAGTGGATAGGCCTTCCATCTCTGACTAGGACTATTTGGGACCAGTTTTATTCGAAGCAGTCCAGCTCATCCCACCATCTCAGAAGATGACGAAACTACAGGTAATAATCACGGAGTTTTGACTCATAGATGAACTGATGATGAAGCATAAATTGGCTTCCGTTGACTGTTTTCGGCTTATTGCCAATAGTCTATAGAGATGCTAGACACAATCAAAGCTCGTAAATGTTGTCATTGGCAACTGAAGAACGATACATCCGGTGAAGAAGCAATATTTTTCACTGTTGTACCTACCTGCACTAATTTATTTATTTATGTACACACAAAACACTTAACAGAGAAAAGAAATAATACATATAGAAGAGCACAAAGGTACTGCTTATTTCAAAAGAAATTTCTTCCAGCAGACCTGCGACAGGAAAGTTGGATGATATACGAAGACACAGTGTGTAGAAGGAAATAAGGAAATTTAAAATAGACTTACAACTATATAACTATTTATCTTAACTAATAATGTATAAATAACACATATACCTTAAATAAACATATAGAAGATAAAAATACATACATAATAATATATAATAATTACAATATGGTGGAGAGGTAATGATCTTTGACTTGTTTCTTGAATAGATGTACTTTTGGGAATCACGAATTTTAGGTGGAAGTGAGTTCCACAGTCGTACTGCATGAACAGAGAAGGAGTGGGAATAGAAATTAGTACTATGGGATGGGAAGTTTAGGTGATGCTTAAGGTGGGATCTACATGGGACATCGGCAGGGCGAGTGAAGGAGAAGTGATCGCGTAGATATTTAGGGTAAGTAGGGTTAAACAGAATGTTGAAGAGGAGACATAATACTCGAGTGTAATCTTTACCTATGGGCCACTATCCAAATGTGACAGCTTATACATATAATACAATCCATAAAGAATACAATAATGAAGGTATAAAAAAGTCATCATCATCATCAGCCTTTCAATGTTCCCACTGCTGGGACACAGGCCTCCTCTCTGTGAGTGGAAATGGACCGTAATCCACCACGCGGGCTCGGTGCGGGTTGGTGGATGTCAAATGTATTCGAATTTTTGGTACTAGTACTTGCCGGTTTCCTCACGATGCGTTGTTTTCCTTCACCGTTTTGAGAGCAGTGCTGATGTAATAATTTACACAAAGTAAAGTGCCTGCTTGGGTTCGAACCCACGGTCTACAACTTGTAAGTCGCGGCCGATACCACTGGGCCACCACTGCTCCCATAAGAAAAGTACTGGACAAAAATACTTTTTCTTTGGTATTTTAAGAGTGATGGATGTTTCAATCGGAGCACTAAGCCAATTGCCGTTTTTATACTTTTTTGAACACGATTTTATCTCTTTGTGAGGGAGCTCGTGGCGAGCTCTAAATTATAACTGCCGCACGGATCGATCTTCAAGGTTAAGCAACGCTTGCCGAGGTAGGTCCGTGGATGGGTGACCACCTTTACATAGCGAGTTTCTACCGTGCCTCGGAAAGCACATTAAGCCGTTGGTCCCGGCTGTCATTTGAAGATCTTTGACAGTCGTTACGGGTAGTCAGAAGTTTGAGATCTGACACCAGTCTAGCCAAGGGGTATCGTGTTACCCAGTTACTGGGTTGTGGAGGTCAGATAGGCAGTCGCTCCATGCAAAACACTGGTACTCAGCTGATTCCGGTTAGACTGGACGATGACCCCAACATAGTTGGGATAAGGCTTGGCAGATTGATTGATTTTATTTATTTGTGAATGTAATATTTATCTGAATGCTTGTCCAAAATAATAATGTTTTCCTTTCTCTCTAAGCGACCACGTCTCGCAGTTTTCAATCCAAGTGATTGGTTACTGCTTAACCGGGCTATCCTAAACTAAGACTTAACTAAGCCTCCAGCCAGGCACAAAGTTCTAAACCTAAGCGACTACGCTGAGGGCTACCCCAGGTGGGGTCGAACCTCGGCTCAGGGCGTCGCTGGAAGGGACAGCAAGGGGACAAGCCGGATCTTGATTATTAGGCTCGAGGCGATTCGATTTAGGGAAATTATTAACCGGGCGAAATAGTTATACATATATATTATAATATTTAGGGAAATACTGAATGAGCGACTATTATACTAAGTAACTAATTATCAGGTTTGAGTAATACCTTTTAGGAGGTTTTTGTGAGCTGCGGTAATAATATTGTTACATAATTGAATTATATTTGAGGTTCTATTTATCTATTTCAGCATATTATTCTTTTGAAAATAGCTGAACAAGGACGAAGCGACATCGCTGTACAGCACGGGAGTTTGGGTGTATTCGTGTTTTCAACGAATTAGTCCAAGAGCGAGCGAAGCGAGCTCGGGAGCTTAGAGAACCCCGACACGGATAGGTTAGGTTCGAAGGGGATGACAGGAGCTGAAGTGAGCGAGGAAAGCGAGCGAACTTAGCTCCCGTCATATCCTTCATGTTAGGTGATCCATGATGCAATTCAACCGACTTACACTTGAAATTTTCTTAGAAAATACGTGCATGCGCGGTATCGCTCATCGATGGAATTTAAATTGCGTCGCCCCATCACGAAATGGCCTTAGTCTATAACAAATTTATCGAACGACAAACTTAACAAAGCTGTTAACATTAATATCACACCCAATGTAATGTCACGTCTTCAAGCCGTGCCAACTTGCCAAGAGAGATTATTTTATAACGATTATTTTTGTTTTGTTTTAAAAACCAAGAGAGATTATTTTATAACGATTATTTTTGTTTTATTTAAAAAAAAACGTTGCGCCACACTAGTAATTTCTTCCTGTATCGTGGGTGCAAACATTTAAATTCACATACCGCACCATCCATTTCATGTCCTAGAACCACCAACCCGCACAGGGCCCGCGTAGTGGATAACGTACGGGCTACGGCCCATTCCCTCCCACAGTGAGGAGGCCTGTGTCCCACCAGTGGGAACAAAGCCATACAAATATTTGTTCATTGCGGGTATCGAACCGGCACACAGCAGCCGATCGCTAAACCACTAAGCCAACCGTGCCGTCAAATTTAAATTATGACGCAGTTACCAAACCAAAACGTAAATGTACAATTTTATGAAAATGTCGTGTCTGTTTTCAGGTGTTTTATGAGTATCATCTATTTGTTTAAGTGAAGGCCGGGGTGAAAGTACAAGGGCGCGGTTTATTGGCAGTCGCCATGCTCTGTGACACGCACCGAGTGAAACACTGACCGATATTTACATAGGCTTGGTTTTATCTATCTTATATTCATCCAGCCATACTAACATTATAATAAATGCGAAAGTAACTCTAGTCTGTTTTTAGGGTTCCGTACCCAAAGAGTAAAAACGGGACCCTAATACTAAGACTCCACTGTCCGTCTGTCTGTCTGTCTGTTACCAGGCAGTATCTCACGAACCGTGATAAGAGAGTAAATAGAGGTAAACAAGAAGAAAATCATGCTGTGCAGAATATTTATCCTCCGTCTGCTCATGATTTTGTTTTTATTTACCTCTTTAACCGACTTACTAAAAAAGGAGGAGGTTCTATGTTCGACATTATGTATGTTTTTTTTTATGTTCACCGATATCTCCGTCAATTGTGGACCGATTTTGAAAATTATTTTTTTTTGTTTGTAAGAGTATATTCCGAAATTGGTGTCCCATTTTAATTTGGTGAAGATCTGATGAAGAACTTCGGAGATATACAACAGAACTCTTCAATAAATAACGGCAAATCTCTCGGGATTATGTCGTTATAGGTACTTACTTAACTACTTCCCTAAGGTAAGTACAACTAAAAAGTGAAAAATAAAAACTTTTATACAAAAAAATACTACCGACTTCCAAATAAGAAAACTAGAAAGCGAAAAATAACTTTTTTTTTGGAAGTCGGTGTCCATAACTTAATAATTTGGTACCTACCAAAGACACCGACTTCCAAAAATAAAGTTATTTTTCACTTTCTAGTTTTCTTATATCTATATATCTATCTATAAGTCGGTAGTATTTTTTTGTAAAAAAGTTTTTTTTTATTTCGCTTCTTGTATTGAGCATACGGGTATTTTGATTTTTTTAAGTTAACTTTTTTATTTATAACATCTTAGTAATTATTTTTTTTTCAGTATAATAGGATATTTATAAGTGTTATATATTTTTAAATCACCTCTTAAAACCCTTTATTTTGATACCCCCACGATGGGGTTGGAAGAAAAAATGGGCCCCCACAATATGGCGCCCAAAATACACCATTTTTCTATTTTCTAATTTTAATGTAGCCACAATCACACTCGCTAGGTTAAGACGAAACGATTGACGTAAAAATCATCAAAACCGGCCAACGCTTTTAGCCTCTAGCACGCCACATAGGAACAAACACACATAGACTGATAAACACATTACCCTCCTTCGGCAGTCGGGTAAAAAGGAAATTAATGATAATGACATTAGTGTTTATCAGGTTTTTGGAACGATAGTATCAACGCTCTTGAAGGAGCTCGTGGCTAAATAATAACAGCCGCACGGGTCGATCTTCAAAGTTAAGCAACGCTTGACGAGGTCGGTCCGTGGATGGGTGACCATATTAACATACCGAGTTTCCTCCGTGCCTCGGAAAGAACGTTAAGACGTTGGTCCCGGCTGTCATTTGAAGATCTTTGACAGTCGTTACGGGTAGTCAGAAGCCTGAGATCTGACACCAGTCTTGCCAAGGGTTATCGTGTTACCCAGTTACTGGGTTGTGGAGGTCTGATAGGCAGTCGCTCCATGTAAAACACTGGTACTCAGCTGAATCCGGTAAGACTGGAAGCCAACCCCAACAATAATTGGGAAAAAGGCTAGGCAGATGATGAGTATCAACTATCAACGCATCACAAAGTACATAAATGCAATTAAGGGTACACTAGTCGAAAATTCTTCCATACAAACGTACTCTGGCTTTTACTCCACTGTTTGACGATGTACGTTCAAAATAAAAAAATGATATCAGTTTGTCTCATCATTATCTAGCCCTGTATGGAAGCAAAAAAGTAAAAAATATATTTACTTGAAAGTTATGAGCTTCGAAAGGGATAGATTAGTAGTTTGACAATGCAAATAATTTTATTTTGAACAGATATATTCAATCGTTTTTTCATGATATCCAGACTCCCAAAGGTCTGTTTATAAAATTTTGCGCGCTCGTTTTCGTTCTAAATCATCATCCATTTCACTACAAATTTGCAAAAGTGTGTATTCGTACGCGAACTAGCTTCTTACTGCTCATAACAGCATCTATCTGTTCCGCACGTGTTGTCGGTTGATATAGCATGCAATTTAACCCCGCGCACAAAATAGTTCGTGCCGTCGACTAGTGTACCCTTAAGTGACGCGATTGGCTGTTGATAATTCATTCAACTATTCACAGGGTGTAAAATATTTTTTCCCCCAGAAGCTAGAGTTCCAGTGAATGCTTCATATGAGTGGTTCTGTACTTCTAAACCTAAAGTCCCCGTGACGAGAAGCTATTGTAAATAAATAAATATAACCCGACCAAGTGACATTGCTCTTTATTTTCGTATTATACGTATGTTAGGTACTTTTTAACCGACTTACCAAAAAGGAAGAGGTTCTATGTTCGACATTACGTATGTACATTTTATTTTTTGTGTCGGTTCACGCATATTTTGTAAATTTTGGACCGATTTTTAAAATTCTTTTTTTGTTTGAAAAAGTATGTTTCGAAATTGGTCCCTTTTTAATTTGGTGAAGATCTGATTAATAACTTCGAAGATATACAACAGAACTCTTCAATAAATAACGGCAAATCTCTCGGGATTGCTGCAATCGCATGTCTGTTTATTGTTTATACCATTTCATAACATAACATCACGCCAGTACGCTCTTAAGGCGTACGCAGATCTCTCATTTCACCGGTTATGTTCAAGTTGCATGATATTCGGGTAATCTATTCTGGCGTTATAGGTACCTTACTAAACGACTTGCCTATTAGGTAGGTACAACTAAAAAGTGAAAAATAAAAAGATTTTATACAAAAACATACCTACACCTATTCGGTGTCCATAACGCAAAAAATTGGTACCTACGAAAGACTTCCAAAAATAAAGTTATTTTTCACTTTGTAGTTTTTTATTTGGAAGTCGGTAGTATGTTTTTGTATAAAAGATTTGTATAGTTGATTGCATTGTTGGGTAGTTGGGATCATTTGTTGTTGATTGAATTGTCGCTACGTAACTTAGTGGAATTCTTTATTTACAATATGTATAGCTTATCGTGACGAGGAGTTTCCTACCTAGTAAAATTATAAAATAATAATGATTTTGTTATTAATGCTCTTACTATCTCATCTTAATTTATCTATATATATAAAAGAAAGTCGTGTTAGTTACACTATTTATAAATCAAGAACGGCTGAACCGATTTGGCTGAAAATTGGTAGAGGTAGCTAAGAACCAGGAGAAGGACATAGGATTTTTATCCCGTTTAGGGTAGGGTAGGGTGGGTATGTAGGTAGGGTAGGTAGGGTAGGTAGGGTAGTTAGGGTAGGTAGGGTAGGTAGGGTAGGTAGGGTAGGGTAGGGTTGGGTAGGTAGGGTAGGGTAGGGTAGGTAGTGTAGGGTAGTTAGGGTAGGGTAGGTAGTGTAGGGTTGTTAGGGTAGGGTAGGTAGGGTAGATGAATGATTGGTGTTTTTATGGCAAAACAAAGTTTGCCGGGTCAGCTAGTTGTAGATAATTAACAGTTGCAACTAACGCCCATAAATCACGCGTAGGAACAATCCCGAAGTATTAGACTCAAGTGTAATATGACGGTACATAATACATTATTATTAGTGATGACGACTTGAGATGACGAGATCACTCGCAATTCTATCGATACTTATCTAACGGTTTTAATCTCGGCCCATCACAGACGTGAGAAGCGTCCAAAAACTGTCATGACGTCATTACGTTGTAAATGCGTAAAGGAAGAAGCAGTTTTAGAAGTCTAACGCGAAAACTAGAGCGAAAAACCGGCCAAGTGCGAGTCGGACTCGCGCACGTAGGGTTCCGTACCATTATCGCAAAAAACGGCAAAAAAATCACGTTTGTTATATAGCACAACGTTTTATAGACCCAAAAAAAGTGACATCGGCTTTTTATTGGCTATTTCTACTTAATAGTTTATTACAAATGCACGAGTAGAACTCCCATGTGTCAAATTTGTGTCGGCAAAAACCGGCAGCAGGTAACTTCTTTGGTTCATACTTTAAGGCGCCGATTCCCTTGAGTAGCTAATTTTAAAATGAGAATCACGTCTAAACGGCTAGTCGCATTTTTTTGGTAAAAATATATGTTATATTAGACCATTTTCTTAATAATTTGATCTAAGAAAATTTTGAGTTTTATTCGTTTAACATAGTGTAATTAATTTGTAAAGTTATGTCTAAAATGGACAAAAACACGGCAATGGCGCCAAAATCGCTGAGCGTATTTGAATGAAATCGACACCATCTCAAAGACAATTTAATTATCTACATTTTGATCTGAGGCTTTTTTTTTTAAAGTCATAGAATAATAAAGAAAGTACAAAAAACTACTAACTTTTGGGTCGCGCGGGTGTCAAACGAGTGCGCGTTTTGTTCCCTCAAGGTCGTTGGCGTTAGTCGAGTGCGCGTTTTGTTCCCTCAAGGTCGTTGGCGTTAGTCGAGTGCGCGTTTTGTTCCCTCAAGGTCGTTGGCGTTAGTCGAGTGCGCGTTTTGTTCCCTCAAGGTCGTTGGCGTTAGTCGTCGTCTTAGGGTTGCCCTAGTCGATCATTCTTCCATAAAACCGTAGTCAGGCGATTACGCCACTGTTTGACGGTGTACGTTCAAAATAAAAAAATATATCAATTTGTCTCATCATTATGTAGCCCTGAATGGAAACAAAAAAACCAGGACATAGGATAGTTTGTATTCCCATGGGATGATAAAACACTTTTTACGCAGGCGAAGCCGCGGGCAGAAGCTACACTATCACATCACAATAATATTATTAAGGCGAAAATTTGTGAGTGTGTATGTGTTTATATTTTTGTTACTTCTGCACGCTGAAACAGCTGGATGGATGTGGATGAAATTTGCCACAGAGATAGATTATAGTCTGCACATAGGATTTTTTATGCCGGGAATATGTTCCCTCGGGATAATTTACGAAATTCACGCGGGCGAAGCCGCTGGCAGAAGCTGGCAGTCCGTAAAGAATTCGCATTTCGCTGCGGCGAAGCTGACGCGTAGTATATTTTCAAAGCACATTTTAACGATTTATTTATTTATTTTAAGAAACATTTGAAAACAGAACTTGATGCATTGATACAGCGCAGGATATCGTCTGTTTTCTATTGCTATAACCTTCATTGCGCACTGACATCAGAATTAGATGCACATGTTGGGTTTACATGCAGATATAGTACAGCAATGATGCATTAAATATAGCGCGAATACATCATGTGCGACAGCTGCTGGTTTATATACTTCAACACGTTAATTCGCAAGCAGCAGATTGCAATTATGCTGCATCTAATGTTTCACTTCGTCAGACGACTTCAAGGCAACTATACTACATTTGAAATAACATTAGACATGTTTCCAAATCTTTTTACAGTCCGTTCAACCGATTTTGAGTTCTATCCCGTAAACATAAGGAGGACATAAAAAGCATAAACATGTTACCAAAACCAACTGTTTACTACAGCTACCATATGTCGTATCACTAACGCAATAGAAGTCAAAATCGGTTGAACGGGCTGTAAAATAGGCTAATTTAAACGTCTAATGTTATCGCAAATGGAGTTTAGTTCGAAGCCATAAAGGCGACTCTTGCCTTTATGTTGCATGCGTCCGTGTCACTCGATGCCGAACTTGGTCACCAGACGACAAAGCGTTTACACCGGGACGTTAGAAGATTTATGATAACTGTAAGTGAGCAATACATTTCTGCTGTTGAACATGTATGCGGGTCTCGATAACCACAACAACAAATATACAGTTATCACCGTTTGACGGACCGTTAGTTTTCGCAGCTGGTATCCTTCTGATAATTGTTGCTACAGAGGATGCAGATAATGCAACTCGTAAGACAGAGACTCGAGCGGCCAGTTCAACAATTAGTTTTCTAGTTTATCTAACCTTGCATTTTTCTTTGAGATTCTCGGGGCCCTAGGGTCCCGGACCTTTGAAAGGCGTACCGGGGGCCGAAATCAACTCGCAGAGGCCATGTTAGACATGCAGGATGAAATGTGCAACCATATTTAGTCCGTACTCAAAGGGTAAAAACGGGTCCCTATTACTAAGACTCCACGGTCTGTCTCTCTGTCACCAGGCATAATAGCCTAATCATTGTATTTATTTGGTCAATTCTCTCAATGTGTATTAGGCTTTGAATGAATAAATTATTGTTATTAATTATAAATTATTATACAAAAAACGTGATTTTCTTGCCGTTTTGCGATAATAGTACGGAACACTACGTGCGCGAGTGCGACTCGCACTTGCCGTTTGCCAAGTGCGAGTCGCACTCGTCGCGAGTCTCGAGCCTTTTATTAGATGTAAAGCGATGATTTGTTCGCGAGTTTCCCTACTTGGTCTTTTTAGACAGTTAACAAAATTTTGTGACTCTGAATTTGAGCCTCCCACACAAAAAAAAACCGGCCAAATGCGTGTCGGACGTACATTTAGGTTTCCGTACCAAACCGCAAAATCAAGTTGCTTGAAATAGGAAAATTGGAAATTAGAAAGAATAATCTGATTTATCAATAAATTGATATTTGTAAATATTGTTACCAAACTTGAAGTTCATAGGTCAACGGGAACTTAAAAAATTCTTCAGTACAATTTTTTTTTAAAGCTGACTTCGGAGGCTTTTCATCCCTTTGTTTACCAATCTTTATTTAAAACAAAATATACAGTATTTATATACTCAACAATTATACCCCACTCGATGAGGAAGGTAATTATTTTTATTTTCGCGCTCCCATTTTGCTGTATGGGAGCCCATCTTAAAATCTGTATGGCTTTGGGTCAACAAGATGTTTATACTGTAAAAATTTGGAGACTAGCTCCAACCATTTGGGTGTAAAACCTGTGTGATAGGCAAGGGACAGACAGACAGACACGTGACTGACAGCAATAGGGCTCCGTTTGGACCCTTTGGATACGGAACCCTAAAAACGTACTGTAGGCTTTACTATCATCATCATTACTGCAGCCGAAAAATGACACTGCTGGACGTAGCCTCCCCCAAGCGTCGCCAAGGCTTTTCTAAGTCTCGAAATAAAAGACCACAAAGCATATTTGTCTTGGACAAACCTAACCTAACATTAAACAGCTGTTCAGTTGTTCGTTTACACAAGTAATTATCGCCATCCTCGTATATTATATCACCTTCACGTTACGTCGTTTTCTAGCGGTCATTGTCAACGAAACCTTTTAGGTAACTGTGAATTATTTACAAGGGCACGAGTTGGATAACAAGTTACTAAGTAGGAAGGCCTTTTTAATCATGGAAACCAGTCAAATGAATACTCTGTAATCCTATCGACACTCCGGCTCTCAAAAGTCACTATTTACCCGACTGCCGAAGGAGGGTAATGTGTTTATCAGTATATGTATGTATGTATGTAAGTATGTATGTATGTATGTATGTATGTATGTTTGTTCCTATGTGGCGTTCTAGAGACCAAACGCGTGGGCCGATTTTGATGGTTCTTACGTCAATCGATTCGTCTTAACCCTGCGAGTGTCACTGGCTACATAAAAATTTGAAAATAGGAAAATGGCGGTTTTTGGGCGCCATATTGTGGGGGCCCAAATTATTTTTTTCTTCCTATCCTATCGTGTGGGATATCAAAATAAAGGATTTTAAGAGGTGATTTCAAAAATATGTAACACTTATATGTTTAAATGTACCTATTTCGAAAAAAAAAATTACTAAAAAGTTATAAATAAAAAAGTTAATTAAAAAAATCAAAAAACCCGACTGCTTGAAAAGCGAACTAAAAAGAAGTAAACAAAAAGAAAATCATGCTGTGCAGTCGGAGGATACATATTCGCGAACTGGCTGACCAAAACCAGATGTATCCTCCGACTGCACAGCAGTCAAGTCTTTTGAATTTTTAAATTTACTTTTTTTTGTACGTTTCGTTTTGCGCACAATAAAGAATATGAACATAATTATGATTTGTAGTGCAAGCTATCCTCAGTGTGAATTACTGTGAATGCAATTTGTTACATTAATAGCCATAATATACCTAGGTAAGTATTAGTTTTTTCGCGCGGTTTCTAGAACTGAAATAATTTTTGATATTGGATGTGCAGTTTCGAAGACAAATAGAAAAGACGTAAGACGAGGATGACGCCCCTTCAATAAATTTTCATACAAAATGTATAGAATCATCGCGACACTTTCGTGTTTGTCCCGCCCCCTAGACAAGTCACATTCTATCGAAAGCGAGGCGATAGCAATTGTCAAAAAGGCAAAACTGTATGGGATTGACAAGCGATATCGAAAAATCACGTGATCAATCCCTTACATGTTGACATTTCGACTTTCTCCTTCACTGACATCGAATGTCTAGAGCAGTGATGGGCAAAGTACGGCCCGCAGGCCAGCTCCGGCCCGCGAAAGTATTTAATCCGGCCCGCCGACGACGGTCCTTCGACATGAATAGTATATGACCCGCGATAATTATATTTTGACGGCCCAGAAGTATAAAGTAGATTCTATTTAGTAGAATAATAAACGCATAGGTAAAGGTAGCGCAGAATACAACGGTAAGCCAGTATGTCTTATATGTAATGAAGAAACAGTGGCGGTATTTAAAGGTTTTATCCTCGCTCACTATTTTAACACCAAGCATGCAACGCAGACAAAAAGGTGGTCAAATAAATATGTTTAAAAAGAAAATTCTGGCCCTCTGAAATTTCTTAAACTTTCTGGTCCCCCAATAAGAAAGTTTGCCCGCCACTAGAGCCTAGAGCCCTCGAGATGTTTTGCTTCACCGATGTCTGCAATATAGGACAGTCTGCAAAGCTATGTTGAATATAAACGCATTTAGTGATTTGTAATAGGAGAATCTATAGTCTGCCAAAGGTACAGGAAAACCTTATCACGTAAGACGACCTTGACCATGACAAAAGATGATCATTTAAAGGTGATGCAATGCGTCTGCTTTGGTATATGATTAGATGTTGAGATTTAAATTGAGACGGCACGGTCACTGCGCAGAATTGAGTCATCGACTGAAGCAGGAGATAAAAATGGGTGGTACTTTCGAAAAGATGCAATCTGATATTTTTGCGAGAATAAAAGAAGAAAGTAGGCAGACCACGGCAAAGATAGCTGCATAGTAATTGTGAAAAGGCATAGAATGAGGTTTGTAATGTTGATGATGTGTAGATTGTGAAGAACAAAATAAGTACGAGCATGATTATCTTTTTTACCCGACTGCCGAAGGAGGTTCATGTGTTTATCAGTCTATGTAAGTATATATGTTTGTTCCTTTGTGGCGTTCTAGAGACCAAACGCATTGGCCGATTTTGATGATTCTTATGTCAATCGATTCGTATTAACCTTGCGAGTGTCACTGGCTACATTTAATAGAAAAATGTCGGTTTTTGGGCGCCATATAGTGGGAGCCAATTATGTTTTTCTTCCAAGCCATCTTGTGGCGTATTCATCAGGTTTTGGTCAGCTAGCTCGCAAATATGTATCCTCCGACTGCACAGCATGATTTTGTTCTTGTTTACGTCTTTTTGGTTCGCTTCGTAAGCAGTCGGGATTTTTGATTTCTTAAATTATGTTTTTTTTTTCGTTGGGTTTACAAAGTCTTGTCCGACGACGAGTCTTACCAATAGTTACACAGTAACTGGGTTGTACATTTGAGAGGCAGCCGTTCCATGTAAAATACTGGCATTCAGGTGCATCGCTGCATAAATAAGCAAGCTGAAGAGGGAATGGACCGGCCATATTAGCCGTAGAACCGATAACCGTCGAGGTAGACGTGTTCTTGAGTGGTAACCGCGAACTGGTAAACGTAAGGCAGGACGCACTCAAGTTAGGCGAAAAGACGACCTTCGCAGGGTGGCTGGTAGCAGCTGGATGAGGGTTTTCGAAAATCGATGGAAAGGGTGTGTAATTGGAGAGGCCTATGTCCAGCAGTAGACTGCTGTAGGCTGATGATGATGAGGTGCATCCAATAAGATTAAACCCAACATTGATGGCAAAGAGGCCGATGAGATGAAAACTTAACTACCAATCCAGTATTTCGTAGTCTTCGTGTGTTTTCAAACCCAGTGTGTCAGTGAGACATTTATTTTTAGCCGTTTAAGGATGCACGCTTCAGTGATACGCGCAACGGTCGTTTACGTCTAGATATTTATAGGTCGGTTAGCGCATATTTATAGCGGTTGTAAATCGCTCACGATATAATTATCTTGTGGCTTATGGTATCGTAATCAATGAAGTCTGCATACTAAAGTTTTGCTGTTACAAATATGTTTTGGTTTCGGACACCTCTGTAGGTAATAGAATTTGGGGGCCGAATTTGGCTAGCAGTGGTACAAGCCGGATAGTTCCAGAGGGCTAATTGCATAACTGACAATGTGTTGCATTTTGGCAATTCATCAAAACTCATTGTATTTTATACCCGACTGCCGAAGGAGGGTAATGTGTTTATCAGTCTATGTATGTATGTTAGTTCCTATGTGGCGTTCTAGAGACCAAACGCGTTGGCCGATTTTAATAATTCATACGTCAATCGATTTGTCTTAACCTTGCGAGTGTCACTGAATGCATTAAATTTGGAAAATAGAAAAATGGCGGCTTTTGGGCGCCATATTGTGGGTGTAAATTTTTTTTTCTTCCAATGCCACCGTGTGGTGTATCAAAATGAAGGGTTTTAAGAGGCGATTTCAAAAATATATAACATTTATATTTTTAATTGTACCTAAATATCAAAAAAAAAGTTATAAAAAAAGAAAAAGAAAGAAAAAACTTGACTGCTTAAAAAGCGAACTAAAAAGACTTAAACAAGAAGAAAATCATGATGAGCAGTCGGAGGATAGATCTGGTTTTGGTCAGCCAGCTCGCGAATACGTATCCTCCGACTGCACAGCATGATTTTCTTCTTGTTTACGTGTTTTTAGTTCGCTTTTTAAGCACCCGATTGCTTTTGATTTAATGAATATTTTTTTTACGTTATTGAGAAGACGAATATGTGTGTATGTGTGTGCTGAGGCCTTCACATCATGATAGACAGATAGAGTAAGTGACCTAGGCTGATGCACTACAGGATGAGAAACTGTTGTTTATACAATATTAACCGAGGATAAACAGCTCTCCAGTGGGATAAGCAGCTTTCTGAATGACTTGGCTCAACATTCAGGCCAGAGTAGATACGCTAATACAATATTCAAGATACGATTCATTCACGGATCTATTTTAAGCTGAGTGCTACGCTACTAGTTCAACATAATATTGTTGGTAATAATATTTAGATTTTGTTTGTTTTCTCCTTTGAACCATAGATCGATCTTTTATAGGTCAGAACAGCAAACCCCAAGAAGGGCCATAGGTGTATGCTTGAAGTTTATTATAAGGATAACATCCAGAATGAAATTATTTCTGTAAGCAACTGGAGTTTTAGACAATCATATCCTCTAAGGGAAAAAAGGCAGTAGCGGATAATGGAACCCGCTTACTCTTATTCGGACCATTGTTTGTGGTCCTGGCAAAAATAGCCAGCCTAGCTTCGCTCAAAAGCAAAGAGACTTCCTGGGCTTCACAGGCTTCGTAGAGCAATCTAAGGACTGATAGAAGATAATCTATGACTTGACGAGTCCACGGCTAGATGGGTCGGAACCAAAAGAGGCGGTCAGGTCACACCAGGCCGCAGTCTAAAAGTGGACTTATCAGTTTTAGGATTTGAAGCTGTTGCTTGGAGAAAACCCGTATCTTTATCAGCTTCAAACTTTTACAAGGCTCGTAATTGCAATCTAACCGCACAGGAAGAAAACAACTGCGAATCGCGGCGTATTGCCGTCCCTAATCTGTCGATGAAAAGAATTAAGACTGTTATCCAGGTAGATTAATCGACATGCCTACCTTAATTCCCGGTATGTATCCCGATTAAACAATAATCAAACATTTAGGTATACTGCCAACAGAAATGGCTGTACCTTTAAAAACGCGGTACGAAAGCCGATATAAGTGGCCTTGTGGCATGCGAAGATAAGGTGCGACCTACCGCCTTTCCAGGAAGTGGGGACCACTTATTAAATAAATACATTATAATAAAAGACTGCCTTCAGCAAGCTTTGATAACAAAGTTCCAGTTCTGATAAGGAAACTTGTTTGTAGACTATAAGGGTATATTAATAAGATGATACTAGAGAGATGACTAAGTTATAAGATAAGACACTGAACTCACAATTCAGTTAATGAGTTAATGACTAAGATAATGCTAGTTAGTTTTGCCAGAATATATCAATATCATCATCATCACTTCAGCCAAGAGACGTCCACTGCTGGACAAAGACTCTAAAGGTGAACGCGCACCTATCCGCGCCGCAGGAGCCGCACGCGCCGCAGTCATCGCATTTTCTCAAGGCCCCGCGCTATCCGCGCCGAACGCGCCGGAAAGCGCCGCACGCACAGTGTTGTCAGAATCATATTCACTTCTGTATACCTTATTATATGAATATTTTCTGTATAGAACGAACGTACGTAGTGTACTATGGCACTTGATCCTGTTATTGTCGGTTTTGCGATAGAAGAGGTGGAATGAAAGAAAAAAATATGGGTTCATGACATTAACTTAAAATGGGAACAGTTGGAGAGTATCGCACATTATTTCCTGACTTGAGATAATTTAAATTAAGATCCGGTGTCCCACTACACTCTCGAAAGCATTCATGTCTTATAAAAGATGTGTTCGGTACAATATTTGCAACCGAACAGCTCAGCACTATTGCCTGCGTGCATTTCCATAAATGCATGTATCGCAACTAGCGTCAGTTAGTGCGTGTTCGGATACCAATCGCGTAACTCCAATCAAACCATCTTAGTGTTACTTTAGCTTAGATTAACCATTTACCATTATTTTAACCAGTATTTAATATAACCATAAAACCATATTATTGCGTATCATTAAACCAGTGGTCGTAAACCAGTAACCAAACCATTACCATTCTAAGATAAAGTCAACCAAATCAACCAACTCAGAATTTAGTGCTAAACCAAGCAGGCGCTAAATTCTACAAGATGCTAGAAATTATAGTAAAAAAATTAGCTACCGGTTTTATCAAATAGTAGCTGAAAAATAGCTTGATTTAGCTATAAAATAGCTATAAAGTAGCTAAGTTGGCATCACTGTACGCATGATGTCTCCGCGCCGCCCGCACCGCACTCGCCGCAAGCATCGAACGCGCCGAATCTGATGACGTCATCAGCACGCGCTAGTGGAATCCGTATACCTACAGCATTTTGCTGAAATGCGGCTCGTGCGGCGCGGACAGGTGCGCGAGGCTGCATACGATTTCATATAAAGATTTACAAAATGCGATGACTGCGGCGCGTGCGGCTCCTGCGGTGCGGCTAGGTGCGCGTTCACCTTAAGTGTGGCCACATTGCTCGGTCCCATATGTCTCGATCCAGCTAAGTCTCGCAGTTTAACCAGGTCATCAGCCCACCTATCGGAACGCCTTCCAATGCTGTGTCTTCTGGTTCAACAACCCTTAAGAACCAATTTTACCATACACAAACTCATGCCTTATTCCCATGAGAATAGGCAGAAACGACAGAACGCCACCTGCTACGATCTTTACAAACCCGTTTTACCACTTTATAATATTATTTTAAATAAACAATAAACATTGATTAGTAAACAATCACACATAACTCAAATACAAACTAAATAATGCACTATGACTCACCAATCAAAGCCGGCACAATACTCTTCGGAACAGACACTTCAATGACATTTATTCGTGAAGTCTTCACTTTTTTGTTTTTTTCTTCATCCTCATCTTTACTAAATACGTAGTACACTACAAATGCACTGACTGTCACCAAACATATACCCAACCCTACGGGTACCAGTAATTTTGACTGCATTGTGCTGTAACAAAAAAAAAAAAAAATTTTGTATTGAGTTTTTTTTGTTTTATGAGAATAGAGATTAGGTTCATGGTCATGTACTTTTGTTGAATTTTTCTTTAGGCCTACAAGATTTTTTTAAATCACGTTCTGGTGGCCCAGTGGCTAAGACCTCGCCTCTCATGCTTGGGTTCAAATCCGGGCAAGTACCAATGTGACTTTTAAATTCACATGTACTTTCTAAATTTATCTTGGGCATCATAGAAAACAGTAAAGGAAAAAATTGTGAGGAAACCTGGATTTATAGTTAATGTAAGTCTAAAATTGCCAACCCACATTGAGTAAGCTTGGTGAGGTGATCCTCTAAATGAGAAGAGGCTATTGCCATGCAGTGGGACATTTACAGGCTGGTATTATAAGGCTTTTATTAATTGTTTATTGTACAACAAAAGTAATATTTAATACTAGGTATTTTTTTTGTTTTGTTGTTCTGTAATTAATTTTTATATCAATAAAATAATATAACATTTAAACCTAACTATTAACTGATGATATAGTTTTGACTTAGTCCTCCATAATGCTGTTGACAGGTAACATGCCAAGCTAAGCAATAGGATGTAGACCAAGCCGTGTTATTCGGGTTTACTGTTGTTTACACTATAAGCAGCAAATAACTATAAGTCAATAGAACTCAATAATATAGTTTGATGAGAAACTACAGAATCTTCATGGATAAAAATATTATATTTTCTTTTCAAGCGATGTTCCAGACAATTTCATACAGCAAAATTAACAAGCTCAGTAATCTGGGTGCAACTTAATAGAAAGTTAGAAAAACACAGTGTTGAAATTGAATTGGGAGCATCCCAGATTATTCACAAGAGATAGGCTGTAGTGCAAATTACCTTGTACCGATGCCGATTTTACATAAAACTATCTATTAACAGCTATGACATAATAACGAGAGTAAAAATTACCGCACGAGTAATATGATACTTTGTCGTTCAAAAGAATTAAATCATTTGTTTACCTTCAGCCTTCAACACCCACTAAAAATAAAGCACACCAACTGAATAACTCAGTTCTAAAGCGATTTTTCACGTGTATTATTATCTCAACAAACAATCTTGGGCATTTTCAACAGAAATTGAAAATGACAATTTGTTTGACAGTCGACCGTCAGAAAACAGAAACAGAATTTGTATTTTTTTTAATCTGTTTTTGATTAGCTGTGAAATGAATGAAATCTGTGAACATGTGGATGTGGGAAAAAAATAAACGAACGTTAATAAATGTTGCCATATAAAATGAATGCATAAAATAGTAGATTGGTAGAATCTTTTTAGAGATATTTTCACTGACCGTTTTGATTCGTCCCATAAGAATATAGAAAAATATCCGTTTACTATTGCTGCCACTTATTGTATGGAAGCCAGGCAAGAAAAATGTGGCAAGCCAGGCAAGAGAATACCGGACCGACCAGTGTGTCAACGCTTGGGAGAGGCCTATGTCCGGCAGTGGACGTATTTTGGCTGAAATGATGATGAAGCCTGACAATGTTTAGTCGATGGTTATCTTCGATCAAATGCTTAAATTTGTATACTACAGATATTTGACCATTAATGGCTTAGTCACCATCATATTGACCATGTATGATTCCACATGAGTTCATGGATTGCATGAAAATGGTTACAATTCCACAAGCAAGCAAGTTTGGAATAATATTCCACTACCGATCAGAACAGCCAACACAATGGATACATTTATATGTATTTTTTTATTATATAAATCTATATATAATTAATATAATAAAAACTGCTTAAGAAACGAACTAAAAAGACGTAAACAAGAAGAAAATCATGCTGTGCAGTCGGAGGATACAATAATCGCGATTATATAAAAGGTAACACATACTCTAATATATTTGTACGCCTCGCTAGGCAAAACATGTCAGTACGAAAAAACTTAAAAATATTTGAACATCCTGCATGCCTACTGTATGTGAACTCATGTTTGGACAAATAAATTATCTTTATCTTTATCTCTAATAATCAGTCAATCTTCAGCTCTTGGGATGCTCAAATAATGCTGATATAATGCAAATAAACTAGGGTTATATCAGCTGAAACAGCGCCTCTAATGCTCTTATTCAGAAGGCTTGTTCAGCTTAGGATTCTATTGTGGACAGTGATACAGCTAATATACAGCACTTTTGTGTTACTTGGGTTATTCCTGAGTAACATAGGGTATTTTTTAATGCCGAAAACAGGTCCTGTGGGGTGGCCCACGGGAGCGAAGCCGCGGGGAACTGCTAGTCTTTTATATAAGTAAGTAATTGTTTCACATACACATTATCTATAATCTATAATCTATACTAATATTATAAAGAGGAAAGATTTTTTTTGTTTGTTTGTTTGTACCGAATAGGCTCCGAAACTACTGGACCGATTTAAAAAAATATTTCTCCAATAGAAATCTACGTTATTCCTGAGTAACATAGGCTATTTTTTAATCCCGAAAACGGGTACTGTGGGGTGGCCCACGGGAGCGAAGCCGCGGGTAACAGCTATGTTACTATAAAACTGCTTTACGTCTGTCACGTCGGTCACAGGTCCAGTTGAAAACCATGCGTCGGGCACTAGTTACTCGACATTTTGTTGAACTGATCCTATTTGGCACAACCGTGGGACACGTTGTTTAATCTAAGTTTTCTTTTTAGGGTTCCGTTCCCAAAGGGAAAAACGGGACCCTATTAATAAGAAACCACGATCCGTCTGTCTGTCTGTCTGTCCGTCTGTCACCAGGCTGTTTCTCAAGAACCGTGATAGCTAGACAGTTGAAATTTTCATAGATGATGTATTTCTGTTGCTGCTATAACAACAAATACTAAAAACAGAATAAAATAAATATTTATGTGGGACTCCCACACAATAAACGTGATTAATTTGCCGTCTTTTGTGATAATGGTACGGAAGTTACGGAACCCTTCGTGCGCGAGTCTGACTCGCACTTGGCCGGTTTTATTAATGTTTTTGTTGTGTGCTCTAGTGACTTTTGTCAATTAAATGTATTTTCTTTTTTTTAAAGCTCACAACGTCTTCGTAGTCGGCGAATAATTATTCTACTTTATACCCGATAAAAATAATAAAAAGGTTTAATACACACTTATTTTGGATTTTGGTATTGAAAGGAAAAATGGCAGATTTCAACTAAAAAACTAAAATTGACATTTGCCATGAATTTATATAATAGTGCCAAAATAGTGCCTCATTTTATTTTTTGTATCTGCTGATCACAGTTTTGCGGCTGATTTTGAAGGAACAGGTGTATATTTCATATATTATCCTAAATATAGACAAAATATGTCGTTGTCGGTAGGTAGCTTATCTTTGACTAACTTTGAAAGCTAAGCGAAGGCAGAAAAAGAGGCTTGAGGCTTTTATAGTTTAAATCGTATTTAAACATGGTTCATGTTTAATCAAGTTTAAAAATATGTCTAAAATAAGGCAGCGTTTGCGGACAGTACCTCGGTCGAGGTATAATGGTATCAATAAATCAATCGCTCGACTGGTTGTAGGTGGCATCGTCAAACATGGGGTTAGTGTGCTTAGCATGCCTATGATTAGATTGGATTTTGGACAACAGCGTCTAATTCCTCATAATCTAATTGTTTTTAATACTTTAAAGTTTACGATATCTCATAAAGCTCTCAACGTTTTCATAGCACATCGTCATTCGGTAAGAATCATAACGAGGTTGGAAACCGAGCGTTTCCAGCTAAGTCAAAGTCAAAGTCAAAATTATTTATTTCAATTAGGCCAGCGGCACTTTTGAACGTCAAAATTAAAATCAATAATAATAATCGTGGAGCTTTCGAAAGAGTGGGTCTTAAAATGAACATGGACAAAACTAAGGTCATGTTGAATGCCCATGTAACACCCACTCCTATCAAGGTGTATGAAGGAGACTATACACTCGAAGTTGTTGACGAATATGTCTACCCGGGACAAACGGTCCAGTTGGGTAGGTCTAACTTCGAGAAAGGGCGTCGTTCGGGAAGTTGCGTGGTATCTTCTCGTCCAATTTACCGCAGTATCTCAAGACAAAAATCTATGACCCAATGTGTGTTGCCAGTGATCACCTATGGAACCGTGACGTGGTCGCTCACAATGGGCCTTAACAGAAAACTTAAAGTCACCCAAAGGGCAATGGAGAGGGCTATGCTCGACGTTTCCTTGCGTGATCATGTCAAAAATGAGGATATCCGCAGGAGAACCAAAGTTACCGACATAGCCCGAAGAATTGCCAAACTTAAGTGGCAGTGGGCAGGGCACATTGCTCGCAGAACGGATGGCCGATGGGGTGTTGCGTTGGTAGGCATCCTACCAGGTGGACCGATGACCTGGTGAAGGTTGCGGGAAGGTGCTGGATGCGAGACGCACGGGATCGGTCGATGTGGCGACGCCTGGGGGAGGCTTATGTCCAGCAGTGGACGTCTTTCGGCTGAAATGATGATGATTTTGATGATGATAATAATTGATTCTACTTTCCATTCGGAAAAATGTTATGGAGAAGAACGGACAAGAAACTCCAATTACTCTTTTTAAAAAAAGGCTTAACTGCCGATAAAAAACTTTGTTAAGTTTTAGTTTTAAGCATATTGATTTGAATGGCTAAATACAAAAGTACTATAACCAGTTAATAATTAATCAGACCATATTGCCACAGGCCCTAAACAAAAAGAATTATTCTCTTGCCATTAAAAACTGAACACATGCCTCTGCTTACAAGAAAATGATAAGTAAGCGTTATGCTAAAGTTCTATTCATGAAATCGCGTGACTGTGATGGCACGAACCAATTCCGTCAGCCGTCAAGCATTAATAGCTTAGATAAAGTAGGTATAGATTAAGCCTTAAAATGACCTTGATTGATAGAGCGAGATGGCTAATTGGCAGTTCCATGTAAATGATAAGGACAAAAGATTATTTTTTGTCTTTGTCACCGTGGCGGGTTTCTGTCGTTTGTCAAACTCTAATACAATGGCAGGTTTGACAAACATACTCGGTTTTGTTTGATTTTCTATGATTTCGTGGTATTATGTGTTAATTGAGACAAGGAATTTGGGTTATTTATAGATAATAAGTGTCAGTGCGATGGTAGGTTGTAGTGTTCTTGTTCTTGTTGTAACACCAGAACTAACTATTGCTGTCTCATGTGCGGCCACGCCAGTGCTTAATCTATACCTACTTTATCTAAGATTAATAGTATGGTTCGTCGTTCATAACTCAATTTTCCACAGATAATTGTCCACACTTGCCTTTTCCCACAGTTTGAATAAAAATGACTCATTATTTTGTTTTCATTTGCAGCTTTTATATTGTCTTGGACTTGGAACATTTTTTGTGTAAACGCTTTTGGAAGTTTGCAACAGCAGGATGTCTTGGGATATCACTTTAGGTACGTTTTATTGGCTACTAACCCAGTGAAAAAAAAATCCGGCCAAGTGCGTGTCGGACTTCGCACAAAGGGTCCCGTACCGTTATCGCAAAAAACGGCAACAAATTCATGTTTTTTGTATTGGAGCCCCCACATAATATTTATTTTATTCTGTTTTTAGTATTTGTTGTTATAGCGGCAACAGAAATACATAATCTGAAAAAAAAATACCGTTTAACTATCACGGTTCATGAGATACAACCTGATGACAGACGGACAGACAGAAGGGTCCCGTTTTTGCCCTTTGGGTACGGAACCCTAAAAGAGCGACCAAGTGCGTGTCGGACTTCGCACATTTATGGTTCTGTACCAAACCGCAAAAACAAGTTGGTTGTAATAGGAAAAATTAGGAATTTATTGGTATTTTTGGTAAAATATACGTACTTACCTAATAATAAACATTATCACCAAAGTTTAAGTTTATATATCAATGGGAAGTTAAAAATACTTCGTAACACAATTTTGTAAAAAAAGCTGACTTTGATGGCTTCTCATTCCTTACTATTCTAATTTTTTTTTAAATAAAATATACAGGGTGATTGGAAGCAAAGCTATAAGTCGAAGATAGTACAGACAATTTAGAACCATTTAAGCTATGGTTGTCTTAGACGAAGTCTTACTAATTTTTTTTACCAAGTTTTTATGATTATTTTCGAAAGTTCCCAAAATTTTAACTAAACTGCTTATTTATGGTCAAATTGAATGATAAATGAATCCATTTTTATTTTATTTCATAAAAGTAATGTGTAAGCTATCTAGCAAAATATGTTTTACGCTTGTGTGTCGTTAGATTTTTTTTTTACATACTAATACAAAATTTAAAATATCTCCCTCAAATTTGTTTGTAGGTCCTTATTTTAATAATTTGTAAGATATCCGCGTAAATGGCACCTCAAAAAAAAGAGCGATTGTCAAGCATATTTTCAAAAAGGCTTGAACAAAAAAAAACACGCCCCGTCTTTTTTTTAAATAAGGTTTACAAAATGTATTTATGATTTTATATATTTTTTATGAACTTTAAATGCCTGTAAAAAAAATGTCTAACGACACAGAGGCCTAAAACATGTTTTGTTAGATTGCTTAGTTGCTTACACATTACTTTTATTAAATAAAATAAAAATGAATTCATTCATCATTCAATTTGACCATAAATAAGCAGTGAAGTTAAAATATTGGGATTTTTTAAAAATAATCATAAAAATTTGCTAAAAAAAATGTTAAGACTTCGTCTAAGACAACCATGACTTAAATGATTCTAAATTGTCTGGTACTATTTTCCCCTTTAAGTTTTGCACCCAACTTCTAATCACCCTGTATATAGTATTTTACTCAACGAGTTCTAAACAACGATAGCTCACTCGATTTGGAAAGTCTTTTTTATTTTAGTTATGGAAGACGCAATTTAAAAAAAACCTCTTTTGGTTATTTTTATGCCTTATTTTTCGATAATGGTACGGAACCCTTCGTGCTTCCTGCGTGCGTGTTGTCTAATATAACAAGATGCATAAACTGTGAAAATTTGAAGATTGTAGGTCCAACCGTTTGGCTGTAGGTATAGCTCGCAAAACTTCTTGGCCGCCCAGAAGTTGGGTACAACGCCTGCGCAGTAGTAAATCTCATACACAAACAGCACCGTTTCGTGCCATGCGCGTCGGAAAGCCAACCTCAGGGCGGCCCAGAAATTTGGCGAGAACTATAAAACTTGTGTGACACTGACAGACGTCGGACAGACAGACAGATACGTGAGTGACAGCAATAGGGCTCCGTTTGGACCCTTCGGGTACGGAACCCTAAAAACAAAAGTGAAAAAAAAACCAATGGCTCTCGCTCTCTGAATCGCATCATGAATCCGGGGATAGCAAAGAAGCCAATAATTATAGGCCAGTGTCAATACTGCCGGTTCTCAGTAAGGTCTTCGAAAAGTTAATGCTCAACCAATTGTTGCGTCATTTTAATAAACATTCTATCTTTTATGATCAACAGTACGGTTTTACCAAAGGGCGTTGCACAACTGACGCCGGTGTCACCCTAATAAAGAACATCTTTAACGCCTGGGAGGAAGCACAAGACGCCATTGGAATCTTTTGCGACCTCTCGAAGGCGTTCGATTGCGTTAACCATGAGACACTATTGTTGAAGCTCGAGCACTATGGAATTAGACATACAGCCCTTGGGTTACTTAGATCATATTTAAAAGACAGACAAGTTAAAGTTCAGATAAACGGCGTAAGCTCACTAGGGTCTGAAATGACAATGGGTGTTCCTCAAGGCTCGATATTGGGTCCATTCCTCTTTTTAGTTTATATTAACGATTTACCCCAATTACTTCAAAATCAACCGAAAATGGTGTTGTTTGCTGATGACACATCTTTGATATTTAAAATAGATCGGCGGTCACAAAATCTTGATGATGTGAATAACTCGATTCATCAGGTCCAAAATTGGTTCACGGCAAACAATTTGGTACTAAATGAAAAAAAAACCAAATGTATTAGATTCACATTGCCGAATGTTAGAAGTAGCGAATGCGACATCATATTGAATGGCGAAAAGCTGGACTTTGTAAATCAAACAGTTTTCCTGGGAATCACTTTAGACGACAAATTGCAATGGAGTTCTCACATAACATCTCTTGCGGGTCGGCTGAGCTCGGCCGCTTATGCTGTTAGAAAGATAAGACAGTTGACGGATGTGGAGACCGCGCGTTTGGTTTATTTTAGTTACTTTCACAGCATTATGTCATACGGTATTTTATTGTGGGGCCGAGCGGCTGACATTGAATCCATATTTATATTGCAAAAGAGAGCTATCAGAGCCATATATAATTTAAGTCACAGAGAATCTCTTAGGGAGCTATTTAAAAATATTAATATTATGACAGTTTCTTGCCAATTCATTTATGAAAATATCATGTATGTAAGGAAAAATATACATCTCTTTAGTAAGGTCAGTGATAGACACAATTGTAATACGAGAAATAAAGATAAGTTAGATCAACCATCTTATAGACTAGCAAAAGTACACTCATCTTTCATGGGGTACTGTGTTAAATTTTATAACAAAATACCTTGTGATATATTAAAACTAAATGAAAGTAAATTTAAAACTTTAGTTAAAAGCACACTTTGTAAACAAGCATATTACAAATTAGATGATTATATTCAAGATAAGAATGCTTGGCAACATGTTGGTCCCGCTCCGTAGGGCAATCTTTGGTGTGGACAAAATCAAATTTGCTAATTTGTATTCCTATTCATAGTTTTTGTATTCTTAGGTTATTTTTTATATTTTTCCAGAATTTGACTCACACAAGGTTCCGTTGTTGTTGAATTAGGTATTTTACCTGTTTGCAATATTTGTAAGTATGTGAGAACCATGTTCCTATTTATAAAACTAATGAATTTACCTGTTAGTGCTTTTATTACTTTATACCTGTACGTTGTATAGTGGGTAGTGCTATTTTTGGGTGCATCGTCCTCACATATTTGAATTTATTAATTTATGTACATAAGTAAACATTGTAAAACATATTTTTTTTAAAAAAGAGTAAGTATGGAGTTTCTTGTGCGTTCTTCTCCATAACAAGCTACTTTCCGAATGCACGGTAGAGTCAATTTTTATTACTTGTACATTTTTTATTAACATTTAATTTTTGACGTTCAAAAGTGCCGCTTATTGGCCTAATTGAAATAAATATATTTGACTTTGATTTGACTTTGACTTTGAATCCATGTGGCACACCAACCTATTAGACAAATTATAATATAAAACAATAATATAACCCGTAACCGTCCCACTGCAGGGAAAATACTGTTTTCTTATAAAGGAATCAGAAATATAGACCAAGCTTGTCCAAGGCGGGTTGACGATTTCAGACTTATAGTAAACGCATGATTTCTTTACAATGTTTTTATTCACCAACTATGTTCACCAATGTTTGTGATGTCCAATATAAACTTGAAAGCTTATGTGTACCTACCCCTTGAAAATAAATCAATAAAAACTAGGTCAACGCGGTCATAAGTACGAAGGGTAGCGTATAATAAAGTAATAAATAAACGTTCAACTATGGTTTTGCTTCGACACGACCTCAGCCATTTTTTCATGTCTTTCAGTTTCATGTCGTAAACAAATGATTCCCTCGTTCCGATTGCTGATTTTTTGGGGTGACCAGACGTTTTAGTTTTTATTTGGTTTAATATTAAGAAAGGATTTATTAGAAGGGTTTCGGTGAAACGTGGTCGCTTACGATGGAAATCACAAAAAAAAACACACAAATCACTCAAATGGCAATGGAGAGGGCTATGCTTGGAATCCTCATGATCAAATCAGAAATAAAAAAACGACCAAACATTACCGAAATGCCAAGAATTTTCCAAATTTTTGTGGCAGTTGACAGGACAAATTGTTCGCAGAACAGATGGTCGGTACAGGTTACAGGCTTATATCCCTGTGAGTGCCTGAAACGTAGATCCATGCGGGCGAGACACAATGGTTTTTTAATTGTTTTGTGTTCAAGTCCATCATCTCGCGCAGCCACAAAAACCACTAGATACCTAAATATTTTTTTAAAGGAAAGGAATATCCTAAATTACTCTTCGACGTGGACATACTCGCAGAGGCACCGAGCGTGCGCCTCAATAAAGCGTAATATGGTTGGATTCGTCATATTTTTTTATTGTCCCAACCATCACGAAAGCTTCGCGAACCGAGAATATTAGTCTAGTCAAGGCAGTGTACACAAGTCGGTGGCAAACAAACATGCAGCGACCATACAAGCGCCGATATTTGGCCCCCAATAATATGGGAGAGGCCTTCCATGGCGGTAAAGTTTTAAAGTTTTGTTTATAAACCTTCAGCAGTGGCGGCCCAGTGGTATCGGCCGCGACTTACAAGTTGTAGGTCGCAAGTTCGAACCCAGGGCCCGCGTGGTGGATTACGGCCCATTCCCTCTCACAGAGAGGAGGCATGTGTCCCAGCAGTGGGAACATTAATAGGCTGATGATGTGATGTGATGTGATGTTTATTTATTTATTTATTATTATTTATTATATACTTTATTGTACACCACAAAAAATATACAGGACATATGTTCAAATATACAAGTGTACAATGGGCGGTCTTATCGCACTAGGCAATCTCTTACAGACAACCTTTATAAACCTTCTATGTAGGTATCAAAGTGAAGGCCTAAGAAAAAAAGTTGCAAATTAATAGAAACCGTCGTAATTTGTGTTTGTTGCTAAAGTAAACAGATAAATACTTCTTATTTATAAAAAAATAAGTTAAAAAACTAAAACCCGGCTACTGAAAAACCACTCTCTAAAAAGTACGCAACAAGAAAATATTCTGCAATATATTATGTACAAACTATTCGATATGTATCGGGTATTAAATAAACAATTTACGGTCATCATCTTCACTCATACATTTTCCTCTTGTGTGCCCTGTGGGCCCACCCACCGAGGTGGGACTCTCAAGTCGCACCTCGGTGTTCAGAGGTTAACCGTGTTCGTATGCCACCCTAATACATTCTGCAAAGTAACAGTATCTCTTGGAGTTGGATCACTACTTGATCCAACTCCAAGAGATACTGTTACTTATATTGTTGTAAAATCGGCAAAATAATTATTTGACTTATTTCCAGATTTTGAATATGTAGTAACCAAAAAAGCTCAACCACGCATATGCTTTCTGTCTGCACAAGATCGAGATGCGCTACCAATCAGAGGACCTGGATTAAGTCCCTTTATGCGTCGTACGGCTACTGAATTAAGAGATAATCTAGGACCTGGCTCGTATGAAACTAAACAAAATGCGTTTTCTAAAGTTACTGACCGGGTATGTATTCCTCAGTGGTATTACCTCTGGCTCTTCGTCAGCGTGAAGTTTTTATTCCAAGGGATCATTATTCGCTCATTGGTGAAGATGCTCTTTTCGAAAGAGTCCATTGCATGATTTAATTCCGCCCAGACCGTTCCATCATCGGACTACCAGATGTACGGCGATGCGTCATCGGTACATGGTGGTAATCCCACCCATACGCACAAAACGTTTTGGGAACACTTCACTTTTATTATGCGTACAGCTAAAGAGTGGAATTCCCTGCCGGAGTGTGTGTTTCCCGATAGCTACAATCTAGGGGTCTTTAAGTCAAGAGTGAATGGGTTTTTTCTAGGCAAGCGTTCTTCACCTTCGACCTCATCATCGCTTACCATCAGTTGAGATAGAGGTCAAGCGCAAGACAATAAAAAAAAAGTCCAATAATTTATGGCAATACCGAACAAAGTTAAAAGGAATTTGTCGCACTTATCTTTGCCCTGGCGAACTCAGTAACGTAAATAAACTGCAGGTTATAAACTATGCGTGGAAAAATTAATCCAAATCCATTCTGCCATTTTTCCGTGATATAAACACAAACCTGCAATCTATTTTAAAAGTCCTTTGTCAACAGTTTTTTTCTTATTTTGTAATAAAAAAACATATACATTTTATTGTAAATATATCGGGAACAGAGTCCACGTCTAAGCAACCGGCAGTCAGGACTCTAGAGAGAGGAACCTCCTAACAATACGACCCATGTCTAGAAGTACTGGATTCTGAATCGAGCCCTTGGCCCAGCCACCTAACGAGAGCCGCCTAAGTTGTTGATCGAGGCTCCATTGGCTGACATGTAACCTCTCGAGCCAAGTCAGATACTTGATTTGCTAAACTTTGTTTAGGATTGAATGTTTTTAGTCAATTACCGCTTAATGGTAGACCACGGTCTGGGTTTGAATTTTAAAGATACTTTTTATCCCGAAAATAAGTTCACGTAGGATTTTCAAATTCCGTGCGGGTGTTGCCGCTGCAAAAAGCTAATATAAATATAATAAAACCGGCCAAGTGCGAGTCGGACTCGCGCACGTAGGGTTCCGTACCTACCATTAATTTCAACAGTCTAGCTATCACGGTTCATGAGATACAGCCAGGTGACAGACGGACATACAGACAGACAGACGGATCGCGGAGTCTTAGTAATAGGTGCCCGCTTTTTCCCTTTGGGTACGGAACTCTAAAAAGGGCAGGACACACCTCATTGCCTGCTGGAGGCTTTAATTTAGTCTCCACGGGATCGCCTGGTTAAGCAGTAGCCAATCACTTGGAGTGACCTCCAACATGCCCGACAAAAAAAAAACAGGCACACACTTCATCTCTCATTCGATTAGATGTCGCCACATTTGATAGTGCATAATTGTTGGAACGGTCTTCCCGAATCAGTCTTTTTTCAGATTTATAGCAAATATGGTTTGGGTGCCAAAACCTCACGCTGGATGATGAAACATGAGTATCAGCCCCCGCTTAAGGAGCCCGGCCCAAAAATTCCGATCAAGCAAAATTGCGCACCATTCAATTCCACAACCAAGAGAAAGGGCATTTTTACATCTACGAGCTGTCCAGCGTAAGATTTATATGTTTACTTTTAAATATATTTAGATGCGACGGAAGCCGGACTGACAATGAAATAATGGGTCTCAAAATACTAGAAACGAGCAAGTCTGACTTGTCCTCCGAGGGTTCCGTACCTTGGTAGGATTTTCAACAACATTTTCAATATCAAAGTTTTTTTAGGAACCAGCGAAATATTAAAGTTAGTTTGTTGAAGGTTTTCTATTAATTACTAAAAAAAAATCTGGCAGAGGCATAATTTAATTTTACCTGTACAGTCAAGGGTCAAAAGTGCAGTCATACTCTCCCAAAACTCAAATGGCTAGTTTTTGTAGAAGAAGTTTAATTATCCACAAGTGATTTAATATTTTGTATAGAAATTAAAGTATAGATTATTCCTACTAACCGCGAAAAGTTGAAATTCTGCTACCTACAAAAAAAATGCCTTTTCTGTTTTGGTAGAGTGTGACAGCAATTTTGACCCTTATAGTACATACCTAATATTTGAATCTACGGGATTTATTTCAGATTCTTCACTTCGGAATTAAGGGGAGAGGATAAATGATATTCATTTTGTAAATAAATATTATAATATCAGATTATGAAATTGGCGTTTTTTGAAACGGGTCACTGAACTGTGATAACTATAGTTTGACTTGGAATTATAAGTTCTAATCGTCGTAGTTCTAATAAATTTTATGTTAGAGGCGTGTAATTCCATAAAAAAAATGTTATTCATTTGTGTTTCTCAGGATTTATTTTTTCTGTAATATCGCAATGTAAATCCTGTTTATTTTTGGTGTTTTAGACCTTGCGACTATTGGCCTGCATATGTAAAACGACGGATGAAGTTCGCGTATTGCTTCTCAGGGAAAAAGATACTTAGATGTCCCGTAGAGGTAAGAATAAATAATAGGGTATTTGACTCACATTAAAAATGTACGTGTATTACACCCCCGATATTGAAGTTGTAAAGTATTTCTCAAACTCCAAGTTCAAATCGGCGCGTATCTATATATATAAAAGAGAAAGTATGTATGTATGTTCCTTATAGACTACGAAACGCCTGGACCGATATAAAAAAATCTTTCACCGTTGGGAAGCTACACTATCCCGGGTGACATAGGCTGCTTTTTATCCCCGTATTCTCACTGGTACGGGAAATACGCGGGTGAAACCGCGAGGCGAAAGCTAGTTAAAAAAAAAATGTCACTAATAATTTTCATATTAAACTGTTACTTAAACGTCCATGAAACATCAATAGGAACGTAAGTCCGACGAGTCCAGCGGTTTTGACCGACTTTCAGAGTAAGCTGTAACTTTGTGCTCCACCAGCGGCTGAGAAAAACTACAAATGTTATAATTTTCTGTCGGCATGAAATTAATTTTAAAATTCAGGTTGCCGCCCGTACTATTATGAATTTCTTTCGATCACACGCTTGCTGTTTGCCACAAACAGTGGCGAACAGCAAACACGTGCCGAACACTGACCAGAATCACCCAACACAAACACGGCATCCACATGCTTGGCGAACGTGCTTGTATATTCCGCAGGCTTATTACGTATCTTTTGCAAGAGCAAAACAATAGCGATTTTTGCGCAATAATTGCTCAGTACAAAAGTTTTAGAGTGTGTAGGACCTAACATACCTACACTGCAATTAATTCCTATTTTTATGACATAAAGCGTTTGATCGCTATCGTTTTGCTCTTTCAAAAGATACGTAATAAGCCTACCGGATTGGCAAACATGGCAGACGTCAAGCTTGTTGAGGCAGTGATTACTTTCGGGTTAAACTCCTCATTTTTACAATTTAGCTTAGGATACACAAAATGTCACGTAATTCGTAAATTTGACCACCACGCGTATGTACTACTGAACTGAAAAAGTGTCTGGATACATCGCAAACACGTTTGTCGAACACCCTTTGATTTGAGCATAAAAGCTGACACCGATGCAAGGGCGGCCTTAACCGCTGCGAGGCTCCGGGCGGGCGGCAGATATTTGCGAGGCCCTTGTCCTTTTTACAATGTATGAGATGAAGGGACGATAAACAAGAAATGGAAAACTTGGCACTTATTGTTATTAATACTTTACTATGTATTAGAGTCAGGGTTTCTTCATAGAAAACGATCTTCTTAATAAAATATACACTAGACCACTTTCTAGTTGCAACAAGAAGACATAGTTTTACAATGACACAACCATAGATGAAACAAAATAAAATAAACCAGCCTAAAATTTAATATCTGCTGAACTAAGGACGGACAGCGTTGCCCTCTGATAAAATAAAGTTATTTTTTTATTATTTTTCTAACACTATGAAATGCTTAAACGACTAACTTTATTTTATTGATACGAATAACCGTTTGCTAAGGACAAAACTATAAGCGTTTTGGGTTGTAGCGCGAGGCCCCTGCAAGAGCGAGGCCCCGGGCTATTGCCCTGTTCGCCACCCCCTAAGGCCGCCACTGCACCGATGCCAAACACGGGCGAACACAAACAAACACCCATCCACATGTTCGTGTTTGTTGTTCGCCATTGTTCGCCAAGCGTGTGGAGGCGGCATTACGTTTTATGTCCAAAAATTCATATGCTCGACAACGTAAATATCGCTTTACGTTGTCGTGTTCGCTTTATGTTATTCTGTCTGAGTTTATGTTTAAACTTATTACCCTGCAGTGTTTTAAATACTTTTCGTACATGTTGATCAATCAGGTACGAAATAACGAATCAATATACATTCATTTAATCGTTGTAGTCGTTCATCAAACTTATTTTTTTTGTTCTATGTCTTCAGGTCTTTTATTACAACCAGCAACCAAAGATCATGCGCGCTAATGAATCGCAACACAACTATTCCAACCCAAACAACTACCAAAAATATTCGTTAACTAGTCTAAAATGCTGATTTGTTTTAGATAAAATGTGTGCCATATAATTTGGATGAATGTGGATATTGCGGCTGCTCGTGCTCACAACAGGGTGATTACTGGCAATTCGAAAATAGAATATTCCTATGCAGAAGACACTACAATCGATTATTCAAACATTGCCTGGCTAAATTCCAAGGCGCTAAACTAGCTGAATTCAAGGTATTATGATTTATAATGAATAAATATTGCTGCCTAGACATTATCCAATGACTAGGTAGTGTAACTAGCTATTTAATGAATTAATATATTTTTTATTTTTTGCATAGTCGGTAAGGGATTGCTTCTTCATGCACTCGCACAACAGTTGCAAGGCTGCAATGAAGATAATGAAATCCGAAGAGGTAGTAAAGAAGTTGAGAAAAGAAGCTTATCTGGATCTATTCTTCCCGCAACGTCGATTATGTGAAATTGATTAATTAAATAGATATTTTTTATTTTATTTTGAAGATGAAGTTATCGTAGGTTGGTATTAGTAGTTATTTTAATAATGAGACTGGCAACACTACAAAACAGTTTTCTATAACAAAGACTAGGACTGGGATTGGAAATGGCTAAAAGGCACAGAGTTCAAGTCTGGCGTAAAATATAATTAAAAAAAAGAACAATCATCTGACTTTCCTCGACAAGTCATTCATATTTATTATTTATTTTGGTATCTATCGAATCGATTTTTTGGAGCAAGCATAGCGACGGAATCATGAAACTTGACTCGAATAATAAAATGATAAACAGCGAAAGCGGCGCTGATCTATCCGAAGAAGTAGTGGATCCGCGGCAAAATGCTGAGGACATTATCGACGAAATACTCGCGGAATTTACCGAGTCGCGATCGCCCGATTCTGCGAGAAATGGGAATGGTTTACCAGAGAATCTTTTTAGTATGATACAACCTCCGAGGACGCGGACGCCGGCAAATTCATTCTCTGAGAATGCTACAATAGACGATATAGATCCTCAATCGGATCTCGGCACGTCCATCAGAAACAAGTGTTTGGAATTGGAAGAGATACTCCAGAGCCTTAAATCGCGGCTCAACCACGTCGTTTTGGATGAGAATATCGTTCTGAGCCCCGAGGCTAACTCCATGGAGGCGGAACTAGAGCACGACCTGGACACAGACTGCCAGGAGGACCTCTCTCTTCAGGAATTTCTCGAGCTGTTGCATTCGCAAAACAAAATCAGTCCGACGGGTGTACAATGATTGCTCAATCGACCATCCCACTGAACTTAATTGTAAGACAAAATTTACATGAATTTATTGTGTGCAAATTTGAATTTTAGATTTTATTGAAGTACCTACTATTAAAAATATTCAGGCCTAATTTTGTGTTATTATTTCAAAGGTAGGGAAATGATACAATCACAAAATTTTCTTATAAGAATATTTATATCAAGTAAAAAAAAAACAGTATACAATCATATCATTAACAATCTTTGCTTGCTACAAATATTATAAATTGAAACCATTTTGAGTTTGGTCTGTTTGGGCGAATTCCAGAAACTACACAGATTTTCATAGTTTTCACTAATATTATTACTAATTAGGTATTATCTAAGAAGGTTTAGAGTCTATTAATTGTTTGCGATAATAAACTACCAATATGATATCAATACCAATATGATAGCCTTGCTGTATAAGTCTGCCTATGTATTACCATTGTACATGAAGTTTAAATAAATAAATATCTTTTGCATGTGTCAACCCGATTATAGCTTATGACAAAGTTGTATAATGTTAAACATTGAGTACAAAAAAAATAAAAAATTGTATTGCATAACATTAAAATAAGGGTTATCAATAACTTACATATATATGACTCATAGAAGCATTCTTTTAGAATTCAATAACAATAATACTCAAACATTGTATGTTCAACACATGAAAATTTAATCAATTAATATTCACCATCCTCATCCTGCCAACTGAAATCATCAGGCTATAGTGGGTAGAAGCAGAGGCGGAATGCTAGTAATAATTAAATAATAATACTTATTTACATTGCTTATAAGTGAAAACTGATAACAAAAACTAATCATCAAACATATTCTGAACATCAGTGCTGATAGTCAATTCTGTGGAATTAGGAATTGTATCATTTTCATACATCTGACTTTCTTCATGGCTGTGCTCGTCTTCATAGGTACTCAAACTATTTTCTTGTTTCAAAATGTAGTTCACTTGTTTCTCTGCCATCAGGTCTATTACCTTAGTTTTATCACCTTCCACCAGTTCTGCTTTCAATCGCTTTACCCAATCATTGTAATCGGTAGGATCTGTCTTCACAAATTCCTCTCTCAAATGTTTCATAGCCTCTAATGCTTTAGAATAGTTGCCATCAATGTTATTGTAAATCAAACTCTCAATTGCTTTCATCATTTCTATGGCCAACTCTGACAGGGGTTTATTCTTATTTTGAAGGGCCTTGAAGTCTTCAATAGGGTTTACAGTGCTTATAGATTTAATTTCATCCACAACATCTTTAGTAGGCAAGTGAACTTTAGGCAATGTTGGAATGTCTGGTTTATCAGTCTGCAAGTCTCCAACAGGAATTTTAAATTCATCAATATCCAATGGAATATTTTTATTTTTCCTTTTCTTTACTTCAACCTTAGTCAAGGTGAACAAGTTCTTCAATTTCTCTATAGGCTTTTTTGCGTTCTCTTCCAGCAATGGTGGTACTTTGAACAGAGTCAATATCTCCTCTCTTGGTTTAGGTAATGGTTTGTCTGGATTCAAAGCACGGAAGGCAATGCAATCCAGTACATACTGTACAGAAGGACTGACACACTCAGCTATGGGGAATGCTTCAGTGTCATCAAATGTGTCATCATATGCTTTAGTCAAATCCATAGCATTAATGAGTTCTTTAAAAGCATCTACTTGCTCATGTGAACATTTATGTTTTTTCAAGTTGGTTGCTGGAAATGACATCTGTTTAATATCTTCCTTGTAGCATACAGCTGTCAATGAGAGACAAACAAAATTATTTGTATCAATGACAGGCATTAGTGCAAACATTTTGGGGGCTGTGTTGTTGAAATGCACTTTCCGCACAATGCCAACAAGATTCAACTCATGAAGACATTCTACAAGGCATCTAACAGCTTTTTGTGCTCTCATATCACCTTTCCTGCCAAATACATAGTTCAAACCATCTCCATTTAAGTTTTGCCATTTAATGTTATCAGCAGAAGTAAAGCCATACACTGATAAACATTTTTCTCCAGGTTTATAAAGCATTGTTTTTTTGTCTGTCTCTGATAATGGGATAATCTTCTGTCCATACTGCAAGCCTTGGACTTTTTCAGATGCTTCAACTTTTGTACCACTTTCTGGAATTACATATTCTTTAGTTTTCACAACTGCTTCTGATGTGCTGGATGTGGATGTAATAGGGTCTTTAACAGCTTTCTGCCATTTTTTAACAGCAGGTTCATCTTTTAGTCTGCTAAAGCTAGATACTGGAATCTTTATGTTTGGGCCAATGCTTAGGTCTATATTCCAAGGTATGGCATTGGCAATCTTCTTTCTGTGGAATACTAAGTCATATTTCATGATGTTTTCCAAAGTCCCTGTTGCACCATCAGTGGCTTCCACAAACTGCTTGATTAATTCTGTGGATTCATTATCATATTCTTTGGAGTAAATGTCTGGACCAATAACATCAACTTCATAGCGTTCTTCTTTAAATCCATTTAAAACCTGTAACATTCAAGTTTAGTTTACCTGTGCACATTATTTTATCGTCAGCCAGACTCTGATTGAACAAGGCACACTAGGGATGATTCCTGGTCCTGGGTAAGACAAAAATAATTCTAGGTAATATATTCTGTATTGTTTTATACTTTACCTCATCAACACAGTCAGGATCAAAAGAAGGCTGCTTCTTGAAGTTTGTCATCAGTATAATCTTCTTACTTGCTAACTTTACACCGCTGACACCCTTCTTGTAATAGTCTGCGGCTACTAAGAGTGCATCAAACCAGTCGCCTCTGCTTTCTGATGGCTGAAACACAGAAATCCATACTACTATTATAAATTCGAAAGTAACTCAGTCTGTCTGTCTGTTAACTTTTCACATCTACACCACTAAACGGAATTCAATTAAATTTGGCAAGGAGATAAATGGCATTCTGAGGAAGGACATAGGCTAATTTTTGGATAAAAATAATTGATAGGTAGGGTAGGTATGGTAGGGTAGGTATGGTAGGGAAGGTATGGTAGGGTCGGGAAGGTATGGTACGGTAAGCAGGTGGGTAGGGTAGAGTAGGTAGGTTTGTAGGGTAGGTAGGTAGCCAGTTGACAGGAGCAAAAGCCGCGGGGGACAGCTAGTATTATGAGGTAAAATTGTTTGTAAGTGGAAGTAATAAAATGAAACTGATAGTAAGCTACAATCTCGCTAAGGGCCATGGGCTACTTTTTAACCTGGGAAACAGTTACTGAGAGTTGGACATAGGGAGTGAAGCTGCACTATTATGAAACTACAGTAGTTATATAATAAAAATAACTTCCTGTCCTTAGCATTAGGACAGTAACAGGCTGACATTATTTATTACTATCTTATCTTACAACAACAAGTATTGACAGAATATAAATGTTAAATCACACAGGTTTTGGAAATACAAGCTTACTTGGTCTCCCAGACATGTTATTTTAGAAATGGTCAATAAGTGGTGCAGTGCTCGCAAGCAGATCCATATGAAAGGGGTGTGTGTGGAGTCAATAGCTGATGGTGACTAATAAAATGATAGAAAATAAGATTTAGGATGGTAAATAGTGTAGATGACTAGTGCGTTTTAATTACCTTTTCCGGTAGGTTCCGTATCATTTTCCAAGTGGGAGTCTGCAATTCTGATAATACTTCTATGTGTCTGAAAGCTCCTTCATATTGACTTGCCATGTTGTTCTTGGTTTTCTTGGATCCTAACAGCATTATACCAACCAAATTCTTGCCCTGGCTCAATATTTTACGTTCGAGGATACGAGCAGTACATTCTTTAGCATTTTCAAAAAAGCTTTTTTGGTCTTTCTCGTCTACAGTGGAAACATTTCGTCCTATATCCAAAATAATTAAAGTAGCTTGAGACATCTTGAACTATGGGCAAACACAGACTTGAATTTTCTTAAAAATGATTAAGCAGAAATACCTATAATTATTTTTCACTGTTTGTTTTCCGTTTTCCCGGTAACAAACAAGTTCCAACAAGTTTGACAGCTTGAGACTTTGAATTTTGTGTTTGACAGCTCTGACCTTGGTTTGGCACTTGACATTGACAGTTCTGCAGTAATGTTTTTCTTCCTACGGCTTGACTTCTGTGATTTTAATTTTAAAAAATATATAACTATTCTCATTATCAACTTAATAGATTTTTTTATTTTAACATAAAAATCATTTCTCAAAAGCTATAGTTGAATCACAGTAAATGATCAACTTTCTCTAGATTCGATGGAACTGGAAGAAACTATGGCATTTTTGGCCCTCTGGATGCACGATGAACACCTCTATTAATGTAATGTCATTATTGTCATTCATCGAGTGCGTCAAGATCAGTTTTTTTCTGTGGTCAAGATTCAATCGATTGTTGTTGTAAAATTGTTTACAAAAAACAGAAACTCAATCAATCAACGTTTATATTTATTCATAATGATCATTTACATTTGTCTGGTCTCGTTTGTTTTGTGGGTCGGTTATAAGTTCATATAACTCCTTTTATTCATCTATTTCAAAAATGTGAACTAAGTATCTAGAATTTTCATATTATATAGTATTTGCTAAGGGATCTACGATGTCTACAACTTTCGCAAATAGAAGTAAGATCATAACAGAAATGATGAAGTTTTCTTTTCACCACAGAGCTTTTTATTGTTACCTTGGCATGAGTGTTTGGATATTCTTTCTAATAACAGGTAAATACTATTCTATTACTACAAATATAACATTTTATCTTCTCATACTCTGTATCATTATATTTGATCTTGAAGGTCGATCACAAGGCATATCATGAGCAAACTAGCAGATAATATGATCTTTTAATCTTCATAATAGATAAGCATTGCAATTATTTAACCTTTAATTTAAATAGATAGTAAGACCTTCATATAAGTTTGCCAGCCAGAATCTGTACTCAGTGAGTACAATACTCGGAATAACTACAAGAAATTACAGGACGGAAGATGCATTACTGTAAATAGAAGAACATTTTAGTAAAGATTCTTCTACAGACTGGTGTAACCCCTCTTTAGGCTATGTAGTTAAGACTAGTTCAACCTAAGAACACTTTTGTGTCTAATTAAGTCCAAAAAGGATTGAAAGATGTATGATGTATGTTCCTTATAGACTCCAAAACAGCTGGCCCGTTTTCAATAATTCTTTCACCATTGGGAAGCTACACTATCCCCGGGTGACATAGGCTACTTTTTATCCCTGTATTCCCACAGGAACGGGAACTACGCAGGTGCAATTGCGAGGCATCCGCTAGTCTATACTAATGTTATAAAGAGGAAAGATTTTTTCGTTTGTTTGTTTGTACCGAATAGGCTCCGAAACTACTGGATCGATATAAAAAAATCTTTCACCAATAGAAAGCTACATTATTCGCGAGTGACATAGGCAATTTTTTAATCCCGAAAACGGGTCTTGTGGGGTGGTCCACGGGAGCGAAGCCGCGGGGAACAGCTAGTAATATATCATTTTTATATTCAACTCAGACTATTCCTGTCCACTGCTGGACATAGGCCTTAGTTATGGGTCTCAAGCAAGCCTGAACTTATAATGTTATTTTACCCACATGACATCTAAGTCCCATGTAATAGGGGTTTGAAGCAGTGGTGGCCCAGTGGCAACGGCCGCAACTGACAAGTTGTAGGTTGTGGGTTCAAATCCCAGGCAGGCACTTTACTTTGTGTAAATTGTTTCATCACCACTGCTCTCAAAACAGTGAAGGAAAACATTGTGAGGAAATGGGCATGTTTTAGAACCAATAATTCGAAGACATGTGACATCCACCAATCCGCACTGGGAACACATTGTGGTCGATTACGGCCCATTGCCTCTCAATAGGAGTCTAAGTGCAGAAAAGGAGGTCCATCTATCCAATCCTAATAGAGGGTGAGTCTTTTGCCATCACCCAGGCAAAAATCCTGACACAAGGCTACTTCTGAGAAATTCTAGATTCAATAACACTTAGCCACTTGCAAATGGATCCCATGACTACCGGCTTCATGCATTACATATTTAGCAGTAGAACTTCTGAATAGACTAACAAGGCAGTCAAATATATTGAAAGTCTAAAAATGTTATATTATCCCCTCATGTATCCTGGTCTACTCCATAACTCCGTCAACGAAGTTACGGGCCCATCCGAAAGTAATCCGGAACTTAGGAGTGAACGCTACTCCGTAACGAATGAATTTTTCGGACAGGTAAAAACACATTGGGCGTAGAGTACAAATGTCAAATTGTATTTCCATTCATTAGTAGTTTGGGCCCCGAACGAATCATGCGTCCGTATGTGATAAGGATTTGGCATCACCCGTCGAAGGACGAAACTACGGACTTCGTGCTTACTTGCTTAGGGAGTAGACCCTAAGTGACGTCATTGTTTTACTATTGTGTCTGCTAATTACGACAGATGAAGGGATAATGTATTTTATTTTTCGTTTTTCTAGTTATGTATAAATACATGTCACTGGGCGAAGAAACAATAGCTGTAAAGAAGATAATACGAAATGAATACATATCGAAGAGTGACGCTAAGTTTAGGAAGATCTATTTGAGAGCCTGCAACCCCCCAGACAGCATTGTGAGAGGATCTGAAGGTATATAATGGGAATTCCACCAGCGTGGAGTTAGTACTTCTAAACAATATATTTATAACTTACAGACTATGTGTTATTTTGATGTATGAGCTATTTATCAAAATCCGTTCAGTAGTTTTTGCATGAAAGAGTAACGAACAGACATACTCTTTAAAAAAACACTATCTTATTAAAGTAATAAATTCTATCTGTCCACAGGAGTCGTAGACAGTGATACCTGGTTGCTGCAAGGAGCTTTGGTCGTGACGCGGCATGGTGACAGAGGCCCACTGACCCATCTCAAGAACGGAGACAAACTGCCATGCGATGCTGAACCTGTCTCGCCTCTTCTGAAAAGGTAGGCTCTCTCCTAGGACTTGTTCTTTCTTGAGAAAACATATTGGTACTTTCATCGTGCTTTTCAAGAGCTGCCCTTTCGTTCTAAACCTGATTTAAGGTTTTCAACGAGATTGGGGAGTACTAACTAATCTAGGGGACCACAAAAGATTGCAATGGGTCGAAGTGTCCGAGTTATCTCTCGTCCCCTCAACAAGATAAGAAGATACACCCATACCTACATTTAGTTTGCTATACTTATGAGCTATATCAGATTATGGGTCAGGGGGTTTTTTCAGTGTGGTGATAACTAAGTGAATATCGAATGTGATACCACGTTCCAGCTATGAAGAGTTCGTTGCTAACGGCAGTTCGACGGGGCGAGCGTGGTGGGTGTCCGTGGCGGGTCCGTTCCACAACTTCCCGTCCCTGCCGGCGCGCGCGGCTGGCACTCGCTGCGCGCTCGGACAGCTCACGCCGAGGGGACTGCTGCAGATGATCACCGTTGGTAAGCCATCATTATCTGGGTTAATACGAGGCATGTACATATAGTAGAGCAGTGGTGGCCCAGTGGTATCGGCCGCAACTTACAAGGTGTAGGTCGTGGGTTCGAGCCCAAGCAGGCGCTTTACTTTGTGTAAATTATTTCATCACCACTGCTCTCAAAAACGGTGAAGGAAAACATCGTGAGGAAACCGGCATGTACTAGAATCAAAAATTCGAAGACATGTGACATCCACCAACCCGCACTGGGCCCGCGTGGTGGATTACGGTCCATTCCCTCTCACAGAGAGGTGTGTCCCAGCAGTGAGAACATTAATAGGCTGATGATGTGATGTGATGTACATATATTTAGGCATCGCTACATTGACTTATGCATAAAACGACAACTAAATAGTGGTTTATCTATCCATGGCTTGTTAAAAAATAAAAAATATTCGAACTTTTTAGGTAACATTCTAAGAGAAGCATATGGGGAGAAATTGAACCTGGAAACTGTGGAACCGCAAGGGAAAAAGGATACGGGTAAGACAAGTTTATTTAGTTGTAATTTTGGTTGAAGAACTGTTATGCGAAATTCCGATTCCTTAAGTATTGTTAAGTACGATGACTCATCACAACAGGTGCGGGTTCTGTGCAGCGAATAGCGTACTTATACCTGATGAGTTTTTCAAGTGGGCGTGGATGGCCAAATCCGAAACTATGAGGAATAACGAAAAAGACTCAAAGGAGTCACGAGGCCGATTTTGATGAAAACTAAAACTGCTTCTTTGGATCTTTTGAAAAATCAATATTCCTAGCCAGGAATAGAATCTGTTGATATTGAAACAAAAACACGTTCTGTATTATTAAACCTTTTGATAGTGCCTCTAATCATCTTCTTCTTAGTCTTTTCCCACTTTAGGTGGGGTCGGCTCTCCTTATTACACGGCTTGAAGACGTTCTGTCGAGTGTTGTCGGGTCAAGCAATTTCTCCTTCTTGAGAAGCTTTGTCATTCTGGTCCACCGGTGTCAAAGGAGGTCGTCCTCGCTCTCTTTTGCCTTCAGGTAGGTTCAGAGCCGTTCTCACGACGTGTTCTTCTGTCCTTCTCATGACATGCCCGTACCATCTCAGTCTACTCTCCGTCAGCTTATCCTGTATTGGAGCCACCCTTAATGTACCTTGGATGTATTCGTTGCGCATCCTATCCATTCTCGTTACTCTTCCAAACCCCCTCAGCATTTTAATTTCTGCGTTGTGTATTTTTTGGACTTGGCTGTTTTTCACGGCCCAGTATTGGGCACCGTACATCATTGCCTAACCACCGTCTTGTATACTTTGCCTTTAATGCGTATTGGCATTCGGGTGTCGCATAAGACTCCCGTCATACTTCGCCATTTTTGCCAGGCAAAATTTACTCTGTGAGCCATGTCTGCATCTACGTCCCCGTTTTCGGAAATAACTGAGCCGAGATATTTGAATTGGGTTACTGTCGGTACCGGTATGTTGTCAGAGTAAATACTACCTTAGCTGTCTTATCTTTCACTGAAATTACAAATGAGATGTTCAGTCTTCGTTCTGCCAACCCTGAGACCAGCGTTTTCCAAGGTGTCCATCCAACGGAAGAGAGCAACATGCATATCTGTCGCATTACTGGAAACCAGAACGATATCGTCTGAGATTCCAGGGCAGCGGAGCCTGGATTTCTTTGGTTATAAGATCCATCACGAGGTTAAATAAAAGGGTACTCAGTACAGAGCCTTGATAGAATCCCACCCCCACGGTGAATTCTTGGCTCAGGCCAGCCGCGCTCCTAACTTTTGTATGTACATCATGTTACATATCTTGTATGCTACGTATATAGCAGTCAAGGAGCTGTTGTGCTCTAAGCGCTTGCTACACTAACGTCCGTGAGACTCGGCCAAATGCCTTTTCAAGGTCTATGAAAATTAGGTGCAGGTCTTCGCGGTTCATACGGCATTTTCTAAAATTCTGACCGCTTGTATAGCGTCTGTTGTAGACCTGGAGGGTGTGAAGTCATATTAGTGTTGGCTTATGGTAATAAGTAACTGGGTGCGGTGATTCAATACTCTTGCCCAGATTTTCAGGGTATGGGAGTAAGTTTAATGCCACTATAGTTTGCGCATTGTGTGATATATCCTCCTTTGTTGATGTCCTCCGATGTCCGATGTCTGTAATAAGGTTCAAATTCTGTGAAGGAATGACTTACGGCAAAGTTAGTGAAAGGGTTCTTTTATAACAAAATACTTATTTTTCCTATGTTAAGTACCTATTAAATCTTAAGGTTGTCCTAGTCGATCATTCTTCCATACAAACGTAGTCTGGCGATTACTCCACCGTTTGACGGTGTACGTTCAAAATAAAAATGATATCAATTTGTCTCATCATTATCTAGCCCTGTATGGAAACAAAAATTAATAAAAATATACATTTGAAAGTTATGAGCGTCGAAAGTTCCATATTTCAACTCTAATTTTAAGAAAGAAAATTTAAAACAGTCACCATACAGGGATAGATAAGTAGTTCAACAATGCAAATAATTTTATTTTGGACAGATACATTTTGTCGTTTTTTCATGATATCCATACTCCCAAAGGTCTGTCAAAAAAAATTTTTCGTCCTAAATCAGCATCCATTTCGCTACAAATTAGCAAACGTGTGTATTCGTACGCGAATTAGCTTCTTACTGCTCATCACAGCATTTATCTGTTTCGCACGTGTTGTCGGAAGAGTGAGCATGCACCCCGCGCACAAAATAGTTCGTGCCGTCGACCTTAAGTGATGAAATGATAGAAATTATTAAAAAAAAATTGACAGATTCGACTCACAGAAACTCAAGCATTGTATGTTCTACATTCGGATATAATATCTTCCAAAGATTTTTCACGTCATCATACGGGTTTTGGTAGATTTCCTGCAAAAAAAAAGTATTTTCCATTTTGCAGGCGAAATAATATCGTACAGCACCCGCTACCGCCGTACGTACCAGTCTCTAGTGTCTCTGTGGTGGGGCGCGGCACGAGAGGGCGCGGGAGCGCGAGCGGGTGGCGCGCGGGAGGCGCACAGCGTCGCCTTCTGCTTCCGGGACTGCGCTTGTGCTGCACACCATGCGCTCAACAAGTTAGTATATGAGTCTAGTATCCGTTCCGAAAACTCTGTTCTTTCACCCAACTGATAACCAAGAAATAGGTAATCTCATTTCTGATTTAAAAGACGATAATGCACCCGGTTCTGACGGGATCCGCCCACTCCTACTTTAACAGATAAAGCCATTTATATTGGACCCTCTAACGCATATCTGTAACTAGAACATATCAACGGGAAGTTTGCCTGACTCTTGGAAAATGGCTGTTGTTATGCCGATTACAAAAAAGGTGCCAAAAACTGTCCAGACAACTACAGGCCTATCTTTCTGTTATGTGTCACGTCAAAGATCTTGGAGAAACTAGTAAATAACCGCTTCATCAGTTTCCTGGAAAAACACAGCCTAGTAACCGTACGCCAACGGTCCACAGAGCAAGCAGTAGGGCTTTTGACTAACACTGTCTTTTCAAGAACCGATGGGGGCTTACGGTCGATTGGGGTTTTCCTTGACCTGACCAAGGCATTCGACACAGTATCTTTTCAAATGCTACTCAAAGAGTTAGACTGTCTTAGCGTTAGGGGCGTCGCTCGGGACTGGTTTAGTAGCTACTTATCCAACAGGCAGCAGCATGTAGCCGTCGGAGACAGTGTCAGCGAAAGCCTTCCAGTCGCTTTCGGGGTCCCACAGGGCAGTGTCCTGGGTCCATCATTATTCACTGTGTACATCTTACTAATATAAAAAATGCGAAAGTTTGGATGGATGTAAGTTTGTTCATCAATCACGCCAGAATGGCTGAACGGATCTGGATGAAATTGCACAGAGGTAGATTATAGTCTGGAATAGCACATAGGCTACTTTTCATCCCAGTATAATGTTCTCTTGAGTTAAAAAAAAAAAACTTTTCAAGGCCGCAATTGCCAGCGGGCAAAACCTGGTAAATGATACACTCAGGCTAAACATCCCGTATTTAGCCAAGATATTTAATGCAGATGACACTGCGGTCATATTCCACGTTGATACGTGGAGAGATGCCATGGATGCTGCATAAAACGACATGCGGATGATAACTGTCTAGCTCGACAAAAACTTACTAACTCTAAACGTCTAAAAAAGCAACTTTATAACGTTCCACATCAATCGTTTCTCCTACCCGGGCATTGAGAAAATAAACATTCACAGCACTACTTTGCAGTTACAGATATGGGCATGAACTGTCATGCCCATAGCTGTAACTGCAAAGTCATATATAGAGTCAAATCAACCAATTACTTAGGTGTTATGCTTGACCAGAATCTGTCCTTCAAAGAACATATCTCTAAGCTCTTCAAAATAATCCGCAAATATTTACATTATGAAATCTCTGCGTTCCAGTGCCCCGAAAGACTTATGCTAGAGAGTCTACCTGGCCTTGTGTCAATCGCTACTACAGTACTGTGTACGCGTCTGGGGTAGCGCGGCTAAGTCATATTTGCTCAAACTTGAACGTGCTCAACGTTTCGAAGTCTTTTTTGGCAAACCATGGCGGTAAACTAGTTTTCTTCTCTTCTTTCTTATTAACCAACTGATACATTCTATAGAGAGGCGTGTATCCTGAGTGTCCGACAACTTTATATTCTGAGGTCCCTTCTAACATTGGTCTCCGTGTTTTGAAGACAATTTACATATTCCCAAAGAGGAAGGGTTAGAGCTGAGAGACTTAACTATTCCAAGAGTAAGAACAACCTTTGGCGCCCGGTTCTCCCTATTTCTCCCGATACGATTATTCAATTTAATTAAAAAATCCTCACTAAGGGTCCCTGGAAATGCTTTTGAAGCCATGATTATACTAAACAGATGGTTACAAGACCTAACATATGGGGACACATAATTTATCTTATAATTGAGATGTCCAGCACCAGAATTCATTCATTCTCGCCTAGATGGTACCCATCCATATCCAACATACACACACACATACACTATAACTCTTCTCACCCTTCCACTTGCTTCTTTATTTGACCGCGTGATCTGACGTCAGCTGGTATTAAAACGTTGGTTTTAATTTTAACTCATGGTTGATTTTAGCTTATACTGCTACTTCGAAATCATAATTTTTAATGCTATCCTATGTTATCTAAATTGTGTTTTAATTTTAATTTTATTTTATTTTGATATATTTAGTCAATTGTGAAAATTGTTTCTTTCTTATAACTTATGTGTGACAATAAAATAAAATATTATTATATTGTATCAGATGTGCTGAGCACTTCTAACACGCCATTATTCAAATTCCAGAAAAATCAACTCACAAGCGAAGAACCGCCTCGAATCTCACCCAGCGATCAAAGAGCTAGTCAGCAAGCTATCCAAAGTCCTGTTCGAATCTCAAGAGCACCCCGACGCGGACGTAGTGAGAGACGCGCTCCTCGCCTACATGTGCCATGACGCTCCATTGCCCTGCTCAGAAAAACCCAAATCCCCAAGTAAGACCAAACTTTCCCTAGACAAAAAACACAGAAAATTTCGCCCAAACACCATATCTTCTAGAAAAATTCTCGACGTAGACATTGACACGCTAAACATGGAGCTAGACTACATCAACAATCAAATTGACTTCAATAACGAAATCGGAAGAAAAGCTCGAGATATCATCGGGAAATATTACGACAGCAAGCAGAAAGCACCCTTAGATTTTGACGCTCAAATGGAAAGGGAGAAGCTACTTTATTACCAACAAAGGTACCTAGACAACGCAGACGGTTATGAAGATGTGGTCATAGTTAAAAAGAATCTAGACGCGGATTTCAATTTCCCGAACGACGCCCGAATGGATACGGACTTTGACGAAGACTACAAGGAACCAACACCAGAGAGCTCTGAAGATTTCTGCATAAAAAAAGAACATGTCATGTCTTTATTCGCGTACTTAGAGTGGAGTTATCGGCAGGAAATTAAGAACGTACATAATAGACGAAGAGGATTGTTGGTAGCGTATGGATTAATACACAATATAGTCCAGAATATGATACGAATGATCTCCGAAAATAAACCGAAGTTTGTTGTGTACTCGGGCCACGACAAGACGCTTCAAGCGTTGATACTAGCCTTAGGCCTCAACAACTACCAACATTACAACATACAATACGCATCGCGAATGATCTTTGAGGTTTACAGAAAGAAAGATTTACGTGATGAGTTCAAATTCACGAAACGAAAAGCGATCGCACAAGATTTTTACTTCCGAGTAGTCTATAACGGTGAAGATGTCACGAATAAATTAAGTTTCTGCAGAGCTAGGCAAAATGTTGTTATGAAAGTTGTAGACCCGATAGATGATGTTAAGATTTACAATACATATCTCTGTTCTATAGAAAACATCGTCAGGTTCATACACGACGATTACTTCGCTAGTTTTAATGTCACTAACTTTAAAGACGCGTGCGCAAGCTACGGGAACTCCAAGCATATCTATTAGTTTTTAAGTTTTGACTTTTAGAAACAATTTATTTATTTTTTAGGGTTCCGTACCCAAAGGGAAAAAACGGAACCCTATTACTAAGACTTCGCGATCCGTCTGTCCGTCTGTCTCCAGGCTGTATCTCATGAACCGTGATAGCTAGACAGTTGAAATTTTCACAGATGATGTACTTCTGTTGCCGCTATAACAACAAATACTAAAAACAGTATAAAGTAAATATTAAAGGGGGGGCTCCCATACAACAAACGTTATATTTTTGCCGTTTTTTGCTTGATATTAATAACGGCAACAGGTAGACGCTTGAAATATTCACAGAATGTTTAGTTGTATATTTACTTCATAAAATAATAATTAATTAATTAAAATAAAATAAATTAAGGGGGGCTCCCATAGAACAAACGTGATTTTCATGCAGTGTTTTGTGATAGTGGTACGGAACCCTTCGTGTGCGAGTCCGACTCGCTCTTGTTTTAGTTCATTTAGTACTTATGTGCAGCGGTTTGGGATGAAATGATCTAATGAATTTTTTGGTATTTGTATTATTTTTTAAGCTAAATAATTATTACGTTACTTACATATAGGGTGACTTAATTCATTGGCAATTTCTCAGGGGGTGAAATTACTCAGGAGTATAATCGACTTATACTATGCCTCAGTACAATGCTCGATGACCTCAGTAGAGCTTCCGAAAGAGTGGCTCTTAAAATGAACATGGATAAAACCAAGATCATGGTAAATGACCATGTAACACCCACTCCTATCAAGATCGGAGACTCTACACTCGAAGTTGTGGATGACTATGTCTACCTGGGACAAACGATCCAGTTGGATAGGGCCAACTTCGAGAAAGAGGTGAACCGTCGAATCCGACTCGGCTGGGCAGCGTTCGGGAAGTTGCGCGGTATCTTCTCGTCCAACTTAGTGTCTTAAAACGAAAGTCTATGACCAGTGTGTGTTGCCAGTGATGACATATGGCTCTGAGACGTGGTCGCTTACAATGGGCCTCATCAGAAAGCTTACAGTCACTCAAAGGGCAATGGAGAGGGCTATGCTCGGCGTTTCCTGGCGTGATCGAATCAGAAATGTAGAGATCCGTAAGAGAACCAGGGTAACCGACTTAGCCCGAAGAATTGCCAAACTTAAGTGGCAGTGGGCAGGGCACATTGCTCGCAGAACGGAGCCGATGGGGCAGAAAGGTTCTGGAGTGGTGACCGCGAACCGGAAGACGTTGCGTTGGAAGGCCTCCCACCAGGTGGACCGATGACCTGGTGAAGATTGCGGGGATCCGCTGGTTGCGGGACGCACGGGACCGGTCAAAGTGGCGACGCTTGGGGGAGGCCTATGTCCAGCAATGGACGTCTTTCGGCTGATATGATGATGATGATGATACTATGGCATCAACGCTTGCCGAGGTTGGTTCAAGGATGGGTGACAATCCTTAATGGATTATCATACCGAGGCTTCTCCGTGCCTCGGAAAGCACGTTAGTTCTCATTCATTTCTTCTTCAGTACCACAAAACATTAAACGACAGCGCTTTATATCGCTAAAATATAGCCTGACCAAGTGAAATTGCTGGTTAGTTTCCTAGTAAACGTATGTTACTATGAGTTGATTGAATTGGGGATTATTTGTTGTTGATTGAATTGTCGCTACGTAACTTAGTAGAAGTCTTTGTTTACAAAATTTATAGCTTTTCGTGACAGAGACATTACACTACACAGACAGAAGACAGAAGGTAATCCCAACACAGTTGGGAAAAGGCTTGGCAGGCATTTCACCGTTAAAATGTTGTCAATGAATAAAAGTCACCCTTAAAAAGTACAGGAGGCATGTATGAGATTATTTTTTATCAATTAATGAGATTATTAAGTGTAGCCAATAGAAGCATATCAATTTTATTACTTACAAAACTAATTTATATCTTTATGGTCATTTTTATAGACTTAGCCTTAATTGATCTCGTTTAAATGTTATTTTTATAGTTTTATTTATTATAACATTGATATAGAGAATGGACTGATTTTACCTTACTCGGTATGAAGAGTATGCAGATAGAAAAGAGTGCCAGAAATAAGGCCTCGGTTAGGGTGAGTAATTTGCGCGAAGTATCAAACATTATGAAACCGTCGTTTGCATCCATACTGAAGTGACGAAGCGGCCTCGCTAGCTAGCGATTGTCTATTGTTTGACCCGCTACAACAAATTGCGATGTATTGCAGCCAGAATCGCGCCTGCTACTGTGTCCGCACTTCAAAAGGCGCCTGTACCTTTGGGGTAGGAGTGGGGGACTTTTACCTCACTAAAACCACCCCGGTAATCACGGGGCCCTTCCTCGTGACATCTTAAAAGCCCACTCCGAAACCCCATCTGAGAAACGCCTGTTAGGGCTCATCACTGGGGTCCACTATTGCCCTAATCACCGCGCGTACACTCTGGACAAGGCCTAAAGCGATCGTGCGGACAGGTAATGTCTTTTAGGATTCAAATTACGTCTGCCTAGGCAGTATCACAGTCATCACAACGATTACAGAAGAGAGGCAGGTATTGGCCGCACAGTCGCTTTGTCTCTTTCTTCAGATTTGTAAGAGTATTGCTCAGTCCATTCTCTATGTCTATGATTTTAAATGAGTTTGTCTGCCTAATAAGATGCTAGTTATGCGTTAGATACATAAAAATGTCTGAACTCGTTTTAATGAAACACACACAAACACACGCACAAGCAAAACTTGTGTCTTATTGTGATGACTGTACTACCCTACATATCGTAAAATATAATTTTACTTTAATACTGTGTGTATCATTAGTGGTTAAATATATTATGATATCAGCTAATACTAAGAAAAGCAAAAATAATTAAACTACGGAGTATTTAGATTTACCTTGCCATCAGAAGCTTGAATAATAAATAATATTGAGGCAATATAAACTCGATATCACACATGATAAAATTTAAATTCCTTTGCAGCGAAAAGTTATTCAGGATCTTTTTTATTTGAGAATTACAAATGGTCACAGAAAAAAGGTGGTTACACCACATATCCACATACAATAGATGTAAATTATCGCAACGTTTAAATTCAAGTACATAATGAGTTTCTAAATACAAGGATGGAGCTCGAGTGACATTGTGAAGGCGTTATTATTGGTAGACATGTGATTAAATCTGTGGAACCAGTAATAAAACAAAATGGCGGCTCAAGTGCAGCGTCAAAGATCTAAGCGCTCTAAGATCCTCCTGTTCAACTTAGCATCGGTTGTGGGCGCTTGTTTTATTATTATTTACTATTTATAATATACTTAATTGTACATCACTTAAAAAGTACAGGATAAACGTAGCAATAATGACATTGGGCCTGCATACTTATACTTCATAAGATAGCTTGATCTCTGTGACAGCTGTCAGTATCAATACAGTAACAATAACGCTTGACAGTCTAACAATAATGTATACGTCAGTTTGACATATGTCGCAGAGATCAAGCTATCTTTTATGAGGTATAACAATATTGCCGAGTGTACTTGTAATGTAGCTAAGTACGCTTTTTATTTAATCACTAATGGTACTAATAGTACCCTGATGCCATTTACATATCTCCATCGGTACTTTAATTATATTTAAGAGAAGAAAAATTAAAAGACTGCACTTAGAACTTTTATTTTTATAGTTTACTAAAATCGTGTATTTGATTTAACTTATTTATTTATATATAAGGAGTGATTGTACTGTTTGGTTTTAATGTTTTCCAGGACTTTAATGGCCAGTGATTTTGAACATAGCCGCTTAAAAGCGCACAATTTTACAAAGTCTGGTAGAAGAAAAATATTTCTAAATGATCTCAGTGTTCCATAGATCCTGGAAAACGCGTTAACAGAATATGTGACACATTTTCTTTGTAGATGCAATGTTTATCAAACTAATGTAACTTCAAATAGTTGACATCACAATAAAACTGTTTCAATCTAATTGTATTTTTTTCTTTTTGTAGCGTTCCCTACTAATTGGTGACTTGCATGGTCAAGGGTTCTTCTATCATGGCTCCTCTTATAACAAACTTTAATCTTCTTTTGAAAGAAGTCTGTTTGCCAGTGACTTCAATCGCGTGTAAATTCTAAATTATCCAAAGGGACCGCAATTCCGAGATAAAAAGCACCGTATATCCTTCTCCAAGATACCAGTCACCAGATCACCAGACCAGATCTGACACCAGTCTTGCCAAGAGGTATCGTGTTACCCAGCTACTGGGTTGTGGAGGTCAGGTAGGCAGTCGCTCCATGTAAAACACTGGTACTCAGCTGAATCCGGTAAGACTGGAAGCCGACCCCAATATAGTTGGGAAAAGGCTAGGCAGATGATGATCCTTCTCCAAGATCCAAACTCATTGTTTTATCATTGATAGATTCGCGCTTGACCACTAGCTCACTTGATGGTAAGCGATGATGTAGCACGCTTACCTAGAAGAAACCTATTCACTCTTGATATAAAGACTCCCAGGTCGTAGCTATCAGGAAATACAGACTCTGGCAGGGAATTCCACTCATTCTCACTTCAATTTAAATGGGATCCTGCATAGTCAGCAGTTTGGTTTCACGAAAGGTAGGTCGACAACGGACGCGGGAGTGAAACTCATCAGCCACATCTTGGAATCTTGGGAGAAGTGCCAGGATGCAATTGGCATTTTCTGTGATCTCTCAAAAGCGTTCGACTGCGTCGATCACAACACACTGATCTGTAAATTACAACACTACGGAATTCGAGGACAAGCTGCTGATCTTGTGCTTTCATATTTATCAAACAGACAGCAAAAAGTAAATGTAAATGGGGCGACGTCCTCCGGGTCTCTAGTCAAGATGGGCGTGCTCCAAGGTTCAATTCTCGGCCCTTTCCTTTTTCTTGTTTACATTAATGATCTCCCTTTTATGATGGCCAAATTATCGGATATAATTTTATTTACTGATGATACTTCGCTAATTTTTAAAAAAGATAGGAAAGATACGGATGTCTTACATGTCAACGAAAGTCTAATAGTTCTCTCAAAATGGTTCGCAGCTAACAATCTTTTACTGAATGCGAAAAAAACAAAATGTCTAAAGTTCTCCTTACCAAATGTACCTCAACGTGACCTAAATTTAAATCTTGACGGCAAAAATCTTGAAGTTATAACGGAAACTGTATTCTTGGGGATTACAATCGATTCTAAATTGCAGTGGGGCGCGCAAATTAGAACTCTTTCGGGTAGGTTAAGTTCGGCTGCGTATGCAGTAAGGAAGATAAGACAGTTAACCGATGTAGCTACGGCTACGCTAGTATACTATGCTTACTTCCACAGTATTATGTCTTATGGCATTCTGCTGTGGGGATCAGCAGCGGACGTTGACTCAATTTTCGTCTTACAAAAGAGGGCAATCCGCGCGATCTATAAAATGGGTCCTCGCGAGTCCCTCAGAGAAAAATTTTAAGAGATCGATATACTGACTCTACCTTCACTTTATATTTTAGAATGTATTTTGTACGTACTGTGAAAGGGTGCTCAGTACGCAAAAATCGAGGACTTTTCAAAACTAGAAGCGACTTCCATAATTTAAATACACGCAGTAAGCACGAAATTGTAATACCCAAAATCAGATTAACGAAAACTAGCAAGTCTTTTCTTATAAACAGTAAACGCTTCTAATAACAAGTTGCCAAAGTCAGTTATAGAACTGACCGATGGAAAGTTCAAAAACTTCATCAAACGTGTCCTTATTAAAAAAGCATATTATAAAATCAAGGACTACGTTGAAGATAAACATTTTAGCTCCTTCTGCGCATACGGCTTCCCTGGTAACTCATAAACAGTACAAATATGTGGATGTCTCTAACTATTCTCAATCTCATTTATTTATTTTTTTCTCTTCTTTTAATTGGACTTTTTACAATGGTTTTCAATCATCTTAATAACCCTTTGCTAAGAATAGTTACAGCACTGATAACTACATTTGTGCCACATGTTAAATTTAGTCTTGTTATACATTTTTTTTTTTTTTTTTTTACTTTTGTATAGATGCTTTTACCGATTGTTTTGTGAATGTGTGAACATTGTAGGCCTTCTAGATTTCTAGATGCTTGATAACATTTGATAACTTTTTATCTCGTTTCACTTTTTATTTTTAGTTTTTAACATTTTATTGTCGGGCCTACGTTGTCCTCCCATATCTAAGTAATGCTGTAACATGGAAATATTGTAAAAACAAACCATATTTTTAAAAGAGTAACCATGGAGTTTCTTGCCGGTTCTTCTCCATAGGAAACGACCAACCCGAACCGTGCGCCTTTTGTCGATGTTTTATAAGTGCCCATATGTAAAATAAAAATAAAAAATATTTTGATTTTGACTCCTTAGCTGTAAGCATAATAAAAGTATTCCCAAAACGTTTGGTGCGTATGGTTGGGATGTCCACCATGTACCGATGACGCATCGCCGTACGTCTTGAAGTCCGATGATGGAACGGGCTAGGAGGAATTAGGTCATGCAATTCCATCGCACACTCCCCCCGAAATGTAACCGATAAAAAACCAACAGACTGGCAAGTTGGCGCCGGTATTCAAGGCCCTGGAGCCTCGGTTCCGTGCCTAGACTCGACCAGTATCTAATTGCCGTAATAAACCAAAATTCATTTTAAAAAATCTGCGGTTTAGACGTAAACATAATAAACAAACAGACAGAGATAAATGGAAGGAATGGGTGAACCCTTTGTCCAGAAGTGGGACAATACAGGCTAACAAAATAAGAACTTTCTTTCAGATTCTCAAGAATCGCAAATTCACAACCAAACTTGCCGCGCCTGCAAATTATTCATAGCAGTGTCGTATAACGTCAAATGCATTTTAGCTATTTTATTTTTAAAGGCGCTTCGCTACTCTATAAGTAACAAAACTGCATAAAAAGCTTCGTAGTGATTGTGCTTGATTGCTGTCCAGTCCAGTTCCAGTCAAAGATAATCCTTGCAGAATTGATGCTCCATCGGTAAATGGTGGACATTGCACCCATACGCACTAAACAATTTGGAAATAAGTACTTTCATTATGCGTACAGCTAAGGAATTGAATTCCCTGCCGGAGTCTGTGTTCCCCGATAGCTACAATCTAGTGGTCTTTAACTGAAGAGTGAAAGGGTTACTTCTCTTCAAGCGTGCTTCACCGTCGACTACATCATCGCTTACCATCAGCAGCCTTATTGCGAAACTAATTCGGCAAGGCAAAGGGCAAAGTGTATGAAACATCAACCAATCACATAGACGGCAATAGACATCGTGTCTTTTATCTCGCATGTGATTGGTCGATTGATGGCGGTCAAACCCTTCGCCTTGCCGAATTCACTTGCGCAATTAGGCTGCACGTGTAATAGTGGTCAAGTGCGAACCCATCAATAAAAAAAAAATCTTTTCCAACTTAAGAGGCTTCACGAAAAGTCTTCGTGTATTATTATTTGTCTTATTTCTCTGTTTATTATAATTATATCTATAAAAGTTGTATGTAGGTATAATGTGAATGAATATCTCTTACCCTTCACCCATTATGGAGAAGCAAGTAGAATTTAAATATGGCCTTATAATTATATGATATTGCGACACAAACAAACAGCCACATAAAAATATTTATTTGTTTGTTTGCAAGGCTAATCAATCTGCATAATATATTATGTACGTGATATATTCAAATTGTCATTCGTCAGAAATACATAGCGTGATAGACTGTAGGTACAATACATAGATATCATACTTCTAGAAAACTTATCATAGGTGCAGAGTACCTAACTACATAAATAGGTACTAAGGTAGCAGCAAAAATAGGTACATATTTCACTTACTAATCTGATACCGATCAAATCTTTAGAAAAACAAGCTCTTCAATGATGACGCACATCATTATGCATCCGCTGACGTTCCGTTCGGATCACTGATCGTCATTTGTTTTGATCCGTGCATCTGCACTCACGACCCACATGTAGAAAGCTAGAAGGACAACTTATATCTAACCAAGCGCGGATCCGTCGTTGTGGGTACGGTGGGCTAACACTTGCAAAACGTTGACTTCTAAAACCTATGTTGAAGATTTGTCAAAATGCAGAGTGAAATAGATGTTTTTTAACAGATGGCGACTAGGATGGGAAAACGTTCCTTAAAATACGGGAATTGTCCCTATGATATTAGATCAGGAGATAAATGTATCGCAAAGAAAATCGAATGTATCAGAGGCAGGTGAGAGTGGTAAAAAAAAATCTAGCTCGCTTCATTTGCTTTTGCATTCCACATTTGCATTTTTCTGACTTAGTTAAAAACTTAACTAATAAGTCTGTATGGATAGTAAAAAGAAAATCCAACCTATCCGAGTCGTGATGGTAAAATTATCGAGCTTTCTACATTTTTACTTGCATCCTTAGTTTTTTTTTTCTTTATTTAATTAGGGACTTTTATAATCGCCATGCGTATGACGGTCCCATTATACCCTAAAATAAATATAATAATCCTTAGTTTTAAGACAGAATTTAAGTCAATAACTTCTAACGCATCCGATGCAGGGTGCTTAAAAATTTTCGGGTGGCCGTGACCACAAGTTTTTTGATAGCTGGATCCGCCTCTGTATCTAACAGGATCCCATCCTATATATTAGAGTCAAAGGTTCCATATTTTTACTTGCGTGTACAGTTTAGACGTGTAAAATTGCAAGAAAACGAAGGATTTCGGTCATGGTAGCCAATATTAGCAGAGACTATATTAATACTTAGCCATCGACGCAGGAAATATTATAGAGCACAACTGTGTGAGCAATCAAGTGCGTTATGTCCTCCTTCACTCTCATATAGTCTGGATAGGACGGCAATCCGACATGGCCAGAGATTAGGGGGAGGAGCAACGGCGAAACGTACACGCCTAGACAAAGGGATATCTTACCACCAACTGCCATACCCCTGGGATACCATGAGGACCAACGAGGTATTTGCCTGGAAAACAGACGTAGTTTGGCGTTGTCTATTAGGTAATCTTTGTTCGTTCACTCTGCGTTTTGTTTGTATACCTATCTATAGGTACCTATAGTACAGAGGCCACTACGAACAAAGCGTCATTTTGCACACACACATTGACATTGCGACAGGGATTCTTGGGCAATATTGGACAGAGCTCATTCGTGTTTTTCACGTCATTCAAAAAGTACTGTTTGCATTGGCTGGGTTACCTTTATTTGTCCCCAGTCCGAATATATTTTAAATTCATTAGTATTTATAAAGGATCTGGATGTTGACAATTGTCAGGCCACCTAAAGGACATAGCACATAGTACTTTTATTTTATGAGACATAGGTACGTGTAATTTGATACATAAGTGTAGCTATTTACGTAAGCTGCGGCGAAACCTTTAATTATGTGCTTTCTACTTTGTGGTCAATGTGTTGACAAAATGAATGAACACTATTATTACGCCTGCAGTGTATATGGTTGCTTAAGGGTACACTCATAAAAATATAAAAATGGGTACACTAGTCGAAAATTCTGCCACACAAACGTAGTCTGGCTTTTACTCCACTGTTTGACGATGTACGTTCAAAATAAAAATGATATCTATTTGTCTCATCATTATCTAGCCCTGTATGGAAGAAAAAAAGTAAAAAAAAAGTTTACTTGAAAGTTATGAGTTTCGAAAGTTCCATATTTTAACACTCCTTTTAACGCATCTTTGGGCGCAAATAAGTACCATAAGAAGGAGGAAAATTGAAAAACGGCCTCCATACAGGGATAGATTAGTAGTTTAACAACGTAAATAATTTTATTTTGAACAGATACATTCAGTCGTTTTTAGGGTTCCGTACCCAAAGGGTAAAAACGGGACCCTATTACTAAGACTCCTAGCGGCAGTATTTCTGTTGCCGCTATAACAACAAATACTAAAAACAGAATAAAATAAATATTTAAGTGGGGCTCCCATACAACAAACGTGATTTTTTTGCCGTTTTTTGCGATAATGGTACGGAACCCTTCGTGCGCGAGTCCGACTCGCAGAAGTATTCCCATATGAGCACCTATTTTTAGAGCACCTATGCTAAGAGCACCAAAGGTATTCCCATTTGAGCACCAATCAATATAATAGAGCTTGGTGCTCAAAGGCGACCAAAAAATTAATTATAACTTTATTCCCAATTGAGCACCTACGGTAGCTTCTAGTGATAGAATGTAAAATAAAACATATCGATAAAAATTGACAGTACTTTATTACATTAATTTTAGAAAATAAACTAATTATTATTAATATAACAATCAGCCATAGGTTATTTTTTTTTGGTCCACACCTACTTAAACCAATATAACAAATTACATTCTTTGTAACAAGAGTAGTCTTTACGCTTATTTTTTTAGTTAAATAATATTTCATAATAATACTTACATATATAATACAAGTAAAGATTTTGTATGTTTTAGAAATAAATATGATCTCTATATCAGTTATAGAAACTTTTGGTTGTAGTAATATGGTAAAAAATAAATAAATATTTTTTTAAATTTAAATTTTCACCATTTAACACGAAAATAGATTAACGCTACGCTTAGGCCCAGTTTCTCAGCCGCCTGTTACATTTCAAATTAGCTGACAATTTGTCACAAATTATCCAACTTTCAGTTGTCAAATGCGGAACCCTTCGTGCGCGATTCCGACTCGCACTTAGCCGGTTTTTTGTATTTTATTAACATACAAAAAAACTATTTTTGATAATTGTGTCAAGTTTTTCAGTCTTCCTTTAAAAATACCGCGGGAAAGTGTAAAAAAATACACACCTAATGCAACATTGCTCATCGTCCATTAAAAATAGTCTGACAATTTTTTATAAGTGTTGTTCTGATTCTTAGGATTATTTATGTAAAATTTTAACAGGATCTGTCCAGTAGTTTTGGCGCCAATTGAATGCATTGCATTGCAGCAGAGAAACAGATAAACATTATAAAAAAAAATATTCAGTGACCTTCATATACCCAGTATATCTTACTCTGCTTTTACATTTTTTTCAAAAATATTTAATGTACGGTTTTGACGTCTCTACGATTTTATTATATACTAGCTGACCCGGCAAACTTTGTTTTGTCATAAAAACACCAAACATTCATCGGTTCAGCTGTTCTCGACATTTGCGCTTAGCAATACATTTAGCGATTAATTTTTATATTATAGATATAGAATTGCAAAGAATACGAGAGACGTAAAAAAGTGCCGAAACAGTTTCGTTTCATTCGTTATATTTCGGGCTATTCGAGATATTCCGACGAACGCCCAAGTAACACATCACAGCAGTATAACGGCCGACTTACAGCATTTCTGTATCGTTATCGCATTTTGAGTTAGTTCTTTAGTAGCATTACAAACGATTATACGGCTACTTTAATGCTTATTTGGGCACAAATTATACGGCTTTAGATCCTAAATAGGTTCACAAGAGTTGTTTAATTGCATTACAGGCGCATTATATTAGCATTATTGTGGTCAATGAAGTTGCCTATCGCATTAAAGAAGCTATATTATGGTCAATGAAGTTGCCAATCGCATTACAGAAGCATTATACTAGCAATATTATTGATAATGAACATGTTAATTGCATTACAAAAGCATTAGACTAGCATTAGAATGTAGTAAAAGAATTATTGGAGCTATTTAAGTGTTCACAGTTAGAACTTAATTTAACCCTACATCATTGCAAAAACATCTCTAATACCACGGTACAAATGTTATAATACAATTATCGTTGTAATTTAACTACTTTGTCTCGCAATATAATATGGACGAAGAGGGTCAAAACTGAGGGAGTGACTCCATATTTGTTTGCATCAAAACAAAATATATAATACTGTTTAAGTTTTTGACTCTTTTGTTATTTCATGCCTTCAAATATTACTGCGCAATGTAGTTTACTGTAAATGTCTATATAAGATTCATTGAAAATTTTCACGGGCCCTCGTGTTTTTGTTAAAAAAGTATATAAATATATGCATAAAATAACCAAAAAAAATGTGTATTTTTAGTATAGAACGAATTTTGCATAATTAACATAATAGCATTGGTTGGACAGTATTAAATTAAGTTATATTATTACTATATAGGCCTAATGCTTTTATAAATAGGTCCGAATGTTAATACTTTTTGGTTATAAAATATTTACAAAATGGTGTCGGTCTGTAGCAGCCCGGTGAGCCTTTAAAAAGGCTAATTAATGCCGCCAGCAGTATAAATACTCACACGTGAACAATTATTAAGCCAGAGGGCAGATAGAAGACTTTTGATGAACCACTGTAGTGCTATTGTCTATAAAGTAGTTCTATATGGGTTTACCAGTATACCAGTGGAATTGATGTAGACTGAAAAAGTGCTATTACTTGAACGCAATTTTGGGGATCCTTGAGCAAAACAAAAAACCAATTTCATAATTTTTGTACTACTTGTATCCGTTTGCCAAGAGTCTGTTGACAAAATAGCTTTCAAAACGCATGATCTCCATATGTCTGCGCGTGGCTTATTAAAATAATTATGCTGCCGTCAACAAAAAAAAACATGTTTATAGCGAATATTGTGCTTTTCCTCAAAATGGCCTCAAATGGTTTTACGAATATAGTAAAATGAACCTATATACAGCTTTACGCATTACAATAACTCACTTGTATTTGATTAAAGAGCTGTTAGCTATACAACGGAACTCAGTTAATCTTTAAAAATGCAAGCTTTAAATTGATTCACTTTTATGCTGTTCAGCAGGTCTAGGCATTTACTAACCACTTAAAAGTGCTATTATACAACAAAAGGCACCAAAAATAGCTCAAAGCTGTATAACGGATTTACGGTGCATTATAATGGTACAAATTTATGCTATTAAGCAGCATTAGACATTATTTTACTACAAAAAAATGCTATTGTAGACCTTAAGGCACTAAAAACAGCTGAAAGCTATATAGCGGATTTACGTGGCATTATAATGGTTCATGTATATGCTGTTAAACAGCATTAAACATTTATTTACTACTTAAAAATGCTATTGTAAATCCAAATGCACTAAAAGCAGCTGAAAGCTGTACAGCTGCGTTGTGGTTTTCTGCACTAAAACTATAGGCTTTACAAAAGCATTTTCATATGCCATTATCCAAACGTTATACAGTGTAAAGCATCATAATGGTTTAAAAATGCCAGTATAAAGCATCAAGATGCTCGGTGAGCTTATATAAGAGTTTATACGGACCTTAAGTTCTACATAAGTTTACTATTCGTTTGTTAAAATGCTTCCTGTGTTACTTGGGCGGTAAAGGTGGCGCGCGCACCGCCTATATACGGCCCTCTCAACTTAACTACTCTTCATAATAATATGAAAATACCGATTTCTATTGTTAGTGTTTCATCCAGCCTACAATTGGTTCGGGGATAGATAAAATTAAAGTTGAGAAAACTTATTGTGCTATCACTACATATTATAAGTCCCTCGCCGCGTCTGTTCGCGATAAACACAAAAACTACTGAACGGATATTCATTCGGTTTTCATCAAAAGACATTGTGAATCATGGGGAAGGTTTAGGTGTTTAATTTGTTAAGATGTTTGTGTCTTACCGACACCCAAGTGGGTGAAGCCACTGGCAAAAGTTAGTTAACAATAAATGATTAAGAAAACTTTTATGGTTATGATGATAATTATGTAGGTAATTATCAAATGATAACATTCTGCAATAAAACTGATGATTTTTATCGATATGATATAGGTATTATACACTAGAAGCTACCCATCACTAGAAGCTACCGCACCGTAGGTGCTCAATTGGGAATAAAGTCATAATTTATTTTTTGGTCGCCTTTGAGCACCAAGCTATTATATTGATTGGTGCTCAAATGGGAATACCTTTGGTGCTCATAGCATAGGTGCTCTAAAAATAGGTGCTCAAATGGGAATACTTCGACTCGCACTTGGCCGGTTTTTGTATCTAACTGTACTTACTCGGAAATTTTGGTGTTAGGAAAATAAACAATTAAGAAACCTAAGAATTCGGAAATATAAGAATTTGAAAAAATAATAATTTGGAAAAATAATGTTGCGTATTATAAAGAATTCGTAAAATATATAATATGAAAAATCGCGAATAAGTATTTTAGCGCTGACACCCTTATACTACCTTTTTAAAATTCAGAATCAATATAGTAGCAACCCTAGTCTGACAAATTTAGGTGTAAATTTTAGACACTGCGGGATTGGCCCTTCTGTATGCTTTCTATTTTGTGGCATAGGTTTGCATCAGCCAGCACTAGTATTTGTTTTTCACTTCTAAATTAGCATCGTCGACGATTGCCAAGCTGAAAATATCATCTTCTGCCTACCTATCGGCCGGTTACTAACCTCTGTCGTACTACGAAGTGCCAACGCCATCCTGTTTCCGTTGTGAAAAAGGGATATATGCTATTTACCCTGTATAGCTGCGTCTCTCTCTAACACCGGAATCATAGTAGGGCTGGTAGCATACTGACTTATATAGGTGAGTGTGTTACCGCGAATACTCGCCGGTCGAGTCTACGTGACTTCTGTACCGTGTGAGCTTATTGTTGTTGTTGAAAACATATTAGTCTTCATCATTTTCCAGCCCTTGTTCCATGGAGACTTGGAGACAGTGTTACAAGTTCTCTTCTTTCGTTCGTGTAAAGTATTTTAGATTGCTTAATAAGCAGACGGGTTTTTTGAATTAGGTAACTTTTTTATTTTATAAACTTTTATTTAAATTATGTACATTTAAACATATAAGAGTTATATATTTTTGAAATCCTCTTAAAACCCTTTATTAATACCCATCACGGTGGGCTGGGGGGAAGAAAAAGAAACCGCTATTTTTCTTGTTTCCAATTTTAATGTAGCCAGTGACACTCGCAAGGTTCAGACTTAAGACGAATCGATTGACGTAAGAATCATCAAAATCTGCCTACGCGTTTGTTCTCTAGAAAGCTACATAGGACCATACATACATAGACAGATAAACACATTACCCTCCTTCGGCAGTCGGGTGATTATAAAAACCGGCCAAGTGCGAGTCGGACTCGCACACGAAGGGTTCCGTACCATTATCGCAAAACACTGCAAAAAAATCACGTTTGTTGTATGGGAGCCACCCTTAATTTATTTTATTTTAATTTAATTATTATTATTTTTTGAAGTGAATATACAACTAAACATTCTGTGAATATTTCAATCGTCTATCTGTTGCCGTTATTAATATCGAGAAAAAACGGCCAAAATATCACGTTTGTTGTATGTGAGCACCCTTAAATATTTATTTTATTCTGTTATAGCGGCATACTGTTATAGTATTTGTTGTTATAGCGGCAACAGAAATACATCATCTGTGAAAATTTCAACTGTCTAGCTATCACGGTTCATGAGATACAGCCTGGTGACAGACGGACAGACAGACAGACGGATCGCGAAGTCTTAGTAATAGGGTCCCGTTTTTACCCTTTGGGTACGGGACCCTAAAAAGGAAAACATAGGGGCATAGTATATATCTTACTTTACCAGTTTATGGCATATCTTTTAAATTGGTTCATTACATGTATGTATGTGTACATTTTGCTAAGGAAATTCAGTCGGCGCACTCTCTCTCTCTCTCATATTTCCTCTGGGCTAACGAAAATCTAGATATACCTTCTATCTACCTTGTGACTCCAGCATGACTACAAAATGTCGTTGACATCTCGGCAAGTCTACGTGACCAACGTCAGCTGGCACTTTTGTTGTTGATGTTGACGAGATATAAGAAATTAAATTTAATGATGGGGTAAATGTGCATGATGCAATATTATTAACTAAACGTCACATTTGTGAAGATTCATGCATGGTCCACATTTAAACTGAAACAGCTGACTTGCTATAACCATCTGAAGGGTTTTGATGGAAATTCAGACCCCACTGCTTCATGTTCAAATTCGTCTGCTCGACAACGTTGAATAAGGATGTTTCCTGGGTAGAAAAATGATAATTCTATTTAGTCCGTCAGTGTGATTATCAAATAATATTGGACACATATTTTTTGCTTTATCAAATAAATAAAAATTGACAAAGGTAAAGCGCATCAAAGTTCAGGAGGGGGGCTTCTGACGTCACTTGTCAGTATAAAGTGTAGCAAACCGTGACGTCACACGATATTTCAACGCACTTATCGTCGTGATTTTGTGTTTACGGGGCAAATGAAAAAATACGTGTCCAATATTTTTAGGTACCTAATCTAACTGATGGACTAAATTTTATTTTTCAATACAGTTGTTAAACATGGCGTACTTTCAGAGGCTATAATTATGATTCGAAAATTAAATCTTATGCATAGGCATCTTTCTGTTACGCGGTCGTGCCTTTTGTTTACGAGCTCGATCATTAGTTTTGCAGTTTAGTTTTAAATTTATAAGTCAATTTAAAAAGTTTAGTAGCAAAGAGTTTTCATCCATAGAATAAAATGGGATAGATTTTATACGAGGAAAAATGAATGATTCCGTACGTTTTAGCATTGAACTCTCAAAAGTCTTTTAAATGGTTGTTTAATATATTTAATTACCAGTTTTAATTTAATTATTTTCACATCAACATTTATCTAAAATCGAATAGGCTATATATACTGTTTTCGTTGTAAAAATGTCCAGTTGCAAAAACGCGCCTTTAGTTATAAGTCAATTTAAAAAAGTTTAGTAGCAAGGAGTTTTCATACATAGAATAAAATGGAATAGATTTTATAGGAGGAAAAATGAATGATTGCGTACGTTTTAGCATTTAATTCTCAAAAGCCTTTTAAATGGTTGTTTAGTATATTTATTTACCAGTTTCAATTTAATTATTTTCACATCAACATTTGTCAATAATCGAATAGGCTGTGTAGGCTGTTTTTGTTGTAAAAAATATGTCCATTTGCAAAAACGCGCGAAAAATTTTTTTTTTTGTGAATTAACAAATCTAATTCTTTGATTTGTTTTTACTATTTCCCACAACTGTATTGAAAAATGTCGTGTGATACACGGGTGTCTAGGTTATTGCAAACTCGTGTCATTAAAAACCCTCGCCTTCGGCTTGGGCTTGTTAATGACAGCTCGTTTGCAATAACCGCACCTAATACTTTCCACCCTTGTATCACAATGTACTATTATTGGTCTTGATGCGACGGCATCGAGTCATCATGTCATAATGATAGGTATTGCCATTACGAATCGTGTCTGACTGTCGCATGTCGGTAGGTAAAATTAGGCAATAAGGTAAGGACCGGTAAGGTGTATCATAAATGTTTGAGCATATTCGACTGGTGAGCGCAAAATATTCTTTTGACAAGCAAATAAACATCTTGTATTTTCACCAATTGAACTTAGATTACTAATTATGTAGACAGGACCTAGTTAAATATCTTAAAGACAAAAGCAAGTAGGTAGAAGTTTATTGTGGTGTGTGCCATGTTGAACACCATTCCAAAACCCACTAACGTTTTAGATCGCTGCATAATTATCTGAACAATAAGTTGCGAAGCGGGGGCTAAAGGGCGGTGGACCAAGGTAAGCACTGCTCCACCTAAAGCAAATATGTAGTCGGGGCACATTTTGAAAGGACTGTAAGGTGAGGTGTGCCAGGTTTTGAAATTGCACCATAATAATCGTAGTTTACAGTGTTATGATGGAAATATTGAATGTCAACTTTCCATATTTGCAATGTTTGTTTATCTACTCTTGTTGTTTACTGTAACGTAGTGACGATGATTGATTAATTATCTATGATTGAGTACCGGAAGACGCAGCGTTGGAAATGCCTAGGTGCCAAATGTCTAGGTGGAACGAAAAAAAAAAAAAAAGAAACAACAAGTAAAACATAAATATAACAAAAATAATAAACAAAACAAAACAAAAAATACAACAAAACAAAAAACAACATATTAACATAAATAAATATTAATATTTTATTAAATATAAACTATGGATAAACTAACTGTAATCCGTAAATTTCTATCAAATAAACTAACTGTAATAAAAAAATGTAAGCGAATAGATTAATAAGTAATAATCTATACTTCTATACTATAATATTATAAAGAGGAAAGATTTGTATTATTGTATGTAACGAATAAACTTAAAAAAACCGGCCAACTGCGAGTCGGACTCGCGCACGAAGGGCAAACGGCACAAAAATCACGTTTGTTGTATGGGAGCCCCACTTAAATATTTATTTTATTCTGTTTTTAGTATTTGTTGATATAGCAGCGACAGAAATACATCATCTGTGAAAATTTCAACTGTCTAGCTATCACGGTTTATGAGATACAGCCTGGTGACAGACAGACAGACGGATCGCGGAGTCTTAGTAATAGGGTCCCGTTTTTACCCTTTGGGTAAGGAACCCTAAAAACTACTGGACCGATTTTAAAAATTCTTTCACTGTTGCGAAGCTACACCCCCGGGTGACAAATACTTTTTACCCGACTGCCGAAGGAGGGTAATGTGTTTATCAGTCTATGTATGTATGTATGTATGTTTGTTCCTATGTGGCGTTCCAGAGACCAAACGCGTAGGCCGATTTTGATAATTCTTACGTCAATCGTTTCGTCTTAACCTTGCGAGTGTCAGTGGCTACATTAAAATTTGAAAATAGAAAAATGGCGGCTTTTGGGCGCCATATTGTGGAGTTCCAAATTATTTTTTCCTTCCAAACCAATCGTGTGGGGTAAAAATATCTCACACGTATTTATGTTTAAATGTACCTAATTCGAAAAACATGTTAACTAAGAAGTTATAAATAAAAAAAGTTAATTAAAAAAATCCAAAAACCCCGACTGCTTAAAAAGCGAACTAAAAAGATATAAACAATAAGAAAATCATGCTGTGCAGTCGGAGGATACATCTGGTTTTGGTCAGCCAGCTCGCGAATATGTTTTTACATCTTTTTAGTTCGCTTTTTACCACCTGTGTGTACATTATGGATGCTATAAATTTAATTTCGATTTGAAGACCAGAAAGCTGCAAGAATCCGTTGGATGCGAAACGCACAGGACCATTATATGGTGACACATGGACGTGGCCTATGTACAGCATTTGACATCTTCCGGCTGAAATGATGATGATGACCTATCAGACCTATTTTAGGTAGGTTTATATTAGTCTGATTGTACACAAAAACATACAAATGCATTACTGATGCATTTGTATGTTTTTGTGTACAATCAGCGGGATTCGCGGGACTGAAAAGAATGGACTGCGAAGAAAAATGAGTGCATACGTATTTTATATTTGCCTGCCCGAAAATTCCGCTGATCCGTGAAATTGATTGGTGACCGCGAACCGACGTAGTTGCAGGATTGGGTTCCCTAGTCATGATCGTCGTAGGTACCTATGGGTTAGTTGTGGGTGATTTTACATGTCTTTGTCTTAGTTTGCTTGACTGAAAGATGAAAGATCATCATCACATAATCTCAGACCCAGCTACAGTATTGAGAGTGTAGGTGTTTACAAACAGCTTATAATAAAGAGAGTTTGAAAGAAAGCAACTAGACGCAAAAAAGAAAGAAAACAAAAGGCGAGGCGAAATTAAATGTGTGGGAGTAAAGCCACGTGTAAAGGGAAAGGTCAAAAAGATTGTGTTACAGCCATTGTGTGAGATGTAATAACAGATAGGTACAAATTTATACGCAAGTGTCACAAAAATCGCACATAAGTATCTGTAAATAGAGTTTAGGTTGCCCTAGCCGATCATTCTTCCATACAAACGCAGTCTGGCGATTACTCCACTGTTTGCCGTGTGTGCGTCCAAAAAAAAATATATGTATCAATTCGTCTCATCATTATCTAGTCCTGCATGAAAGTAAAAAAAAAAAAAAAATTGAAAGTTTTGAGCGTCGAAAGTTCCAAATTTCAACACTAATTTTAACGCATCTTTGGGCGCAAATAAATACCATAAGGAGAAGGAAAATTGCAAAACAGCCACCATACAGGGATAGATTAGTACTAATTAGTAGTTCAACAATGCATCATATGCCTAGCCTTTTCCCAAGTATATTGGGGTCGGCTTCCAGTCTTAACGGATTCAGCTGTGTACCAGTGTTTTACATGGAGCGACTGCCTATCTGACCTCCACAACCCAGTAACTGGGTAACACGGTACCCCTTGGCAAGACTGGTGTCAGATCTCAGGCTTCTGACTACCCGTAACGACTGTCAAAGATCTTCAAATGACAGCCGGGACCAACGGCTTAACGTGCTCCGAGGCACGGAGGAAACTCGGTATGTTAAAATGGTCACCCATCCAAGGACCGACCTCGTCAAGCGTTGCTTAACCTTGAAGATCGACTCGTGTGGCTGTTATTATTAAGCCACGAGCTCCTCAAGTAGTTCAACAATGCAAATAATTTTATTTTGAAAATATACATTTAGTAGTTGTTTCATGATATCCAGACTCCCAAAGGTCAGTTTATAAAATTTCGCGCGTTCGTTTTCGTCCTTAATCATCATTCACTTCGCTACAAATTTGCAAAAGTGCTAATTCGTACGTGAACTAGCTTCTAACTGCTCATCACAGCATCTATCTCTTTCGCACGTGTTGTCGGATGAGTATCATGCAATTTAACTATAGTTCGTGCCGCCGTCTAGGTCACAGTATAAATATGGACAAACAGTACGGAAACTACCTACAAACGCTCAAAACAGCATCGACGAGACCCCTAAGCGGCCCGCACAACTGACAGCATCGCGAAAACTTCTTAGAGGTATCGTCGATGCGCATGTTTGTGTGAGTGTGCAAGGGCGTCGCCAGCCGATGGCCAAGGGGAGGGGGAGACAAGTTTTTTTTTTATTATTGTTAGGCTCGCGCTTGACCACTATCTCACCTGATGGTAAGTGATGATGTGGTCGACGATGTAGCACGCTTACCTAGAAGAAACTTATTCACTCTTGACTTATAGACTCCCAGGTTGTAGCTATCAGGAAATACAGACTCCGGCAGGGAATTCCACTCCTTAGCTGTACGCATAATGAAAGTATTCCCAAAACGTTTTGTGCGTATGGGTGGGATGTCCACCATGTACCGATGACGCATCGCCGTACGTCTTGTAGTTCGATGATGGAACAGGCTGGGCGGAATTAGTTCATGCAATTCCATCGCACACTCCCCGAAATGTAAGCGATAAAAAACCGACAGACTGGCAACTTGGCGCCGATGTTCAAGGCTCTGGAGCTTAGACTCGACCAGTATCTCATTGCCGATGAGCCTCTTGGCCCGTTTTTCGATCGACTCTAGTGCATCCAGCTGGTACTTTGCAGATCCGTCCCAGAGATGAGAGCAGTACTCCATGCATGACCGAACTTGCGCTTGGTACAAGTTGATATGGAGAATGAGAAAAGTATGAATTGTAGGTAAAGTCGAGAGCACATGAAACTTTTCACTTGTAGTACGAGCCTTACATCTACTGCGATTGTAATAATAGCGGTACAGAGTCCAACGTGTAAAGCTTCACGAGTTCTTTTCTTTTCTTAGCAGCATCTCCCTGCCCCCCCCTTGGCGACGCCCTGTGTGCCGTTTCGAGTGTTTGTTGGTAGTTTCCGTACTGTTTGTCCATATATATGCTGTGACTAGAGCAACCTTAACGGTTGTATTAGTAAGTAATTAAATAAAAATCGCACCTCTCTGAAAATAGCGTTAAGGCGTGTCCTCCCTGTCATAAACGCATCCAGTTGATTTTGGTATCAACTGAAATAATGTTTAACCTCTTGAGTGCCCGAACGTGGATCCACGCGAGACACAAAGGCTTTTTAATTGTTTCGGTAATTAAGGCATTCAACCTGTTAATGACCTTTAAATTAACAATAGTTAGATTTCATAAATAACACCATTCTTCAGAGCACGAGCCATTAAATAACTGTTGTTGAAATATAGATACGCATAACATCACCCTAGAAGGGTATAAAACGGCCGATCAAAGTTAAATGAGAGTCATTCGCCATCCAGACTTTGAATCAAATACAATTGAATATCTCCCGCAAGAAAAACAATCCTTAACTTATTTTTCATTCATTCAGTCAACTAGTTTTATTTCATACCTTGGTATAAAACTAAAAACACTTACATAATATATTTTTTTTATTTTTATAAGTGATGTCTCGCAGTTTTCAATCCAAGTGATTGGTTACTGCTTAACCGGGCTATCCTGTGGAGACTAAACTAAGCCTCCAGCCAGGCACAAAGTTCTAAACCTAAGCGACTACGCTGAGGGCTACCCCAGGTGGGGTCGAACCTCGGCTCAGGGCGTCGCTGGAAGGGACAGCAAGGGGACAAGCTGGATCTTGATTATTATTACTAATATTGATTCTACCATCAGTTCGTAAAGTACCTACTGTGGAGAAGAACTGACAAGAAACTCCACTATCACTATTTTGGTTTTGTTCAGCAATTCGCGGGCTGCATTGAACTACATCGGGGCCAGTTTTACGGGGATTTCGAGACGGTCCTCGGCGGCGAGGATGGAACGATTTTGTGTTGTGCTTTTTAAGTGTGCTAGTTTCCCTACGAATCTCTTGGAGTAGGCTGGTGGCGTCATCGGGAGTGGTGAGAGTGTGCCTCGGTCGGCGAACTCTAGATATTTTGGAGGGTTCATAGCGGGTGGCCTCTTTTATTAGGGGGTTTTTATGTTTGACAGCAGTTTCAAAGAATCGCTTGGTAAGGCGTTTCGTGAACTGCTGTATCGTGGGCATTTTCATGTCCACGTGGAGCTCTTGATTACGGACAAACCAGGGAGCACCCGTGATTTTCCGGAGGAATCGGTTTTGAATTACCTGTAGCCTGTGAATGTGATGGGGTTTAGCATGTGCGAAAAATAGTCTTTCAAATGGTGTACCAAAGTCATAATTTTACCATTTTATTAATAACAACTAATTAATTAATTATTAATTACAATTAATGCAGTGGCCAAGCGCGAGCCTACCCATACTAATATTATAAATTCGAAAGTAACTCTGTCTGTTACCTTTTCACGCATAAATCACTGAAAGGAATCCAATAAAATTTGAAGAAGACTACTAGACTAAAATCATGCTGAGCAGTCGGAGGATACATATTCGCGAGTTGGCTGACCAAAACCAGACGTATCCTCCGACTGAACAGCATGATTTTCTCCTTGTTTACGTCTTTTTAGTTCGCTTTTCAAGCAATTGTTTTTTGATATTTTTAACAAACTTTTTTTATTTATAACTTTTTAGTTAATCTTTTTTTAGAATTAGGTACATTTAAACATATATTTTTGACATCACCTCTTAAAACCTTTTATTTTGATACCCCACACGATAGGTTTGATAGGTTTTTCTAAAAAAAAATTGGGCCTCTACAATATGGCGCCCAAAAACCGCCATTTTCCTATTTTCCAATTTTAATGTAGCCAGTGACACTCGCAGGGTTAAAACGAATCGATTGACGTAAGAAGAACCATCAAAATCGGCCCACGCGTTTGGTCTCTAGAACGCCACATAGGAACAAACAAACATACATACATACATACTGATAAACACATTACCCTCCTTGGGCAGTCGGGTAAAACGATACGATTTTTGTGACGCCGAAAGTGAATAGGGAAGTAATGATATACACTCGGACCTCGGCTCACTCGGCGGATAGAGATGTACCTACTCAATATTGGAGATTCGAGAAATAGACTAGACTTCCAAATAAAAACACTACAAAGTGAAAAATTACTTCAATTTCGGCAGTCGGTGTTCTTGTTTTCGTTTGTTGTTTTTTGACACCGACTTCCGAAATTAAAGTTATTTTTCAATTTGTAATGTTTTTATTCGGAAGTCGGCATGAAGTGGGTTGTATTTTTTGTAAAAAAGATTTTTATTTTTCACTTTTTAGTGGTACATAATGGACAAGTTCTATAGTAAGGTACGTATAATGCCCACAGTGATGCCAGAATATATTACCCGAATAACATGTAACTTGAACATAACCGGTGAGAAGAGAGTGTATCAGAATGAATAATACACATCTGCGTACCCGTTTAGAGCGTACTTGCGTGATAGTATGTTATGAAATGGTGTAAACAATAAACAGACATGTGATTGCAGCAATCCCGAGAGATTTGCTGTTATTTATTTAAGGGTTCTGTTGTATATGGGACCGTTTTGGAATAAACTTTTCAAATCCGTTTATATAATTATGACGGAATTATGTCCGAACATATTAAAAAAAATGATTTGAATCGAGAACCTCCTCCTTTATGGGAAACCGGTTAAAAAGGAATTTTAGCTTTTTTCTATAGAAGATGGCTTATTAATTTTGATTTTTCTCCTAAAAGCGTTCGTTAAAAAAAATGGATGTTTGCATTTTAATTAGACAAGCTTAGATAATTATATCTACAAACATAAAATGACCTGACGAGTTGCCGAGATATTAGAAGGCAAAGATCGTTTTATGGCAACGAAGCACTTTACAGCACTATATTTCAAATATGGAATAAGAAATAAATAAATAATATTATATATGTCGCACACAGAACAGAAAAAACGCTGATCTGTTCTGTGATATCGCATCGAGGGCGGCCGACAGATGTAAACCATCGGGAAGTCAGGATGTATTCAAGGGAACCTAAAGGGCTTACTACACGGTATTCAGGGCCCTAAACCCTAATTTAGGGTAGTGTAATAACTGTTAGAAAGTTAGGGTTCTCATAATATCGACCTTATTGCTTCGGAATGATTTAGTGACCCGGTATTCAGGGCCCTGAATACCGTGTAGTGTAATAAGCCCTTAAGGCCGTTTTCACAACTGCGATTCGCAACCAGTTGCGAATTAGGATTTTTTACACCCTGTTTGCAACCGGTTGCGACTCAAGCCAACTTTTTCCTTAACCGCAACTTGGTTGCGAACAAAGAATAAGAACTTTGCAAACTTGCATAGTTGCGATGGGAGAAAAGCATTTCTTAATTCGGAATTGGTACCTAGCCACAGATATTATAATACTAGCATACAGATGCCTCATCCCATACAAAGAAACCGTGCCGACGTAACTATCATTTTTCGTCTGATTAAGATGATTATTTTTATAAGTACTTCGATCATGTTCGGTTCTGTTCCACGGCTATAGATGGTGTCAGTTACTCAAAGACGCCTAGACCGATTTGGAAAATTAGTCGGTTTGATATTTTTGTTAAAAAGTTTTATATTGCTTGTTTAGTTGTTCTCGAAATTTTATCGAATTTCTTTTATATACTTACTTGCATAGGGTAAGTAGGTCCTTTCTTTAGGTAGTCTGACTTGGCCTGTATGACGAGTTTCTTTTTTGCGCACCGCATGGAAAACAGAAATGGCGTCTTTAATTATTCTTATTCTCATAACAATAGATATTTCATCAGCTGATCGTACAACTGCACAAATGTGCATGTGAACAGTTGTGCAAACTTTTTATAGACATCCAGACAACAACGTAAAATGCAAAACTTCATTCAAGGATTAATTATAACTTAAACAAAGTTAAATTGATAATATCAGCCTTGCCATATTGATTTTTATTTAAGAAACACTAAAGGGTTAGATGGCAGTGATGGTCCCTTAATAGGGTAGTTGACAAAAAACCGGCCAAGTGCGAGTCGGACTCGCGCACTAAGGGTTCCGTACCATTATCGCAAAAAACGGCACAAAATCACGTTTGTTGTATGGGAGCCCCACTTTAATTTTAAATTAATTTTATTCTGTTTTTAGTATTTTTTGTTATAGCGGCAACAGATATACATCATCTGTGAAAATTTCAACTGTCTAGCTATAGCGGTTCATGAGATACAGCCTGGTGACAGACAGACAGACAGACAGACGGACCGCGGAGTCTCAGTAATAGGGTCCCGTTTTTACCCTTTGGGTACGGAACCCTAAACATTTCTATTTAGTCCGTCAGTTAGATAACCTAAAAATATTAGACAAGTATTTTTCTTTTGTCTTGTAAACAACAAAAAAAACCGGCCAAGTGCGAGTCGGACTCGCACACGAAGGGTTCCGTACCATTATCGCAAAACACTGCAAAAAAATCACGTTTGTTGTATGGGAGCCCCCTTCAATATTAATTTTATACTGTTTTTAGTATTTGTTGTTATAGCGGCAACAGGAATACATCATCTGTGAAAATTTCAACTGTCTAACTATCACGGTTCATGAGATACAGCCTGGTGACAGACAGACAGACAGACGGACAGCGAAGTCTCAGTAATAGGGTCCCGTTTTTACCCTTTGGGTACGGAACCCTAATTACAAAGATACAGTGTGTTGAAATATCGTGCGACGTCATGATGTGCTACATTTTATACTGACAAAGTGACGTCACAAGCCCCCACTCCTGAACTTTGATGCGCTTTATCTTTGTCAATTTTCTTCAGCATAAAATACGGGTCCAATATTATTTGATAATCTCACTGACGGACTAAATAAAACTATCAATTTTCTACCCAGGAAACATCTTGTTGATTTCTTAGAAATAAATAATAGTTAAAAATAAAAATAAACCGGCCAAGTGCGTGTCGGGTCACGCGCAGTAATAGGGTTTCAAAGTTACATAATAATGCGGACTAAGAAGAGGGTTTTGTTGTTATTACATGAACATTAAAACGGTTTCAGTGGCACACAACGTCTAAAAACGGGCCCACTTAGGATGATGTTTTTTTTAATATAATATGCTCGCGTTTGACCACTATCTCGCCTGATGGTAAGCGTTGAAGTGGTCTACGGTGAAGCACGCTTGCCTACCTATTCACTCTTGACTTAAACTTAAGAAGGACTAACTGGTAGTTAACTGAAGAAGGAGTTATAAAATCCAACTTCGCAACTGAAGTTAGAAAAATATTATCTATTTGAGTACCACCGCGGGTGCGAATAGCGAAAGGAGCCGATACGAGCGCGCGTTAGAGCCACGGAGAATGGTATGGTTCGTTTCTGGATCCTTGGCGCACGCTCCTTGTTTATTTCTCTTTTGGAATTTGAAAAAATTCGTATGTATTCACCTCTAATCTGCGGAATTAGTGATGTAGTCGGGTCGAATATTGACTTTATATTTAGATGAAAGAAAATAATTAATTTGCTTGGCAATCAAATCTAATTTGACTTTAGGTTACAAAACGTCGAAAATACTTCTGCACTAACACAAAATAGATTCACCCGCGTGCATGCGCCGTAAGGACTACGGACCGGTACTGCCAACGACTCCAATGTTTCAATTCGAGCTTAAACATTATTAATTTAAAAATCATTATTATTAAGGATGATATGGTTTCATTTTTGTATATTTTTACATGGTTCATATTTACTCTGTTTTACACAGCTAACAACGGTATTCAAGTAATTTTTCAATGGCATTTGTAAAACAAATGTACTGTTTCAAGTACATTTTATAAGTTGGTCGACAATTACTCGTAAACTTGTAAAGCCTACTCATCTGTGATATTTTCCTTTAAATTTCGTTAAATTTACTACTGCCGTGAATTTTTTCACATAGCCAAGAGCAACCATATCGCTGGCAGGGAGGGGGGACACTTGACTCTAACATAAATTTGCAATATAAAGCTTAATTTTACGCCAACGGATCTCTGAATCGAAAAATGGCTTTAACAAACCCATATTTTTGAATGGCCTATCCAACGATACCCCACACCATGGGATAGACGAGAAAAAAAACATCCCCACTTTCCATTTTATAGGAGAAACAACAAAAACATTTTTTTTTTCTTGAATTTATTTTACCACTTATAAATTATAGCTTTCTAGTACTTAGATTCTCTGAGCTAAGCTGCGGACGGGCAGACGGACAGGGCGAAACTATAAGGGTTCCTTGTTGCCTTCGGAACCCTAAAAACTAAAGAACACTCTTAGTCCAAACTAAAAAGTAGAAAATAAATTTAAATTTTTAATGACTCTGCTGCATAGACCCGGCTGAGTCCGAGCGATGGCCTGCGTTATGTTGGCTTTCAGGGCAATGGTCGAATGTGGTTTATTGGCATAGACCTGCGACTTCAGAAAACCCCACAAGAAAAAGTCTAGCGGAACTCTAACTCTACCCTCAAACCGTTCATGCAGAATGTCGATTGTGTCGTTCGCTGTGTGGCAAGTAGCCATCTTGCTGGAACCACATGTCGTTCACTTCCATATTGTTCAATTCAAGCCAAAAGAAATTGTTTATCATTGATATGTAGCGCTCGCTCGATCTATGCAGCAGAGTCATTAAAAATTGAACCTCTCGGATTCGTGCCACCATACGAAGCCGCGGCGGACATTTGAACGATGTCATATTCCATCCATAATTGGCATAAATGGGCCTTTTAAATAAAAAATAAATAATATCTCACACACATCTTGTTTTATTCAATTTTAACATCGACCCGTCCTTGTTGAAAGACCCTTTATAAAAGCGTGGGGTGCTTGATGTTTATTGTTGTATTATTGTATTGACAAATATCGGTAAATGTAAAGTTATTTTGAAAATATGTTAAAAAGCACCCCATGCTTTTTCATAATATTTTTTTTTGATAATCACACTATTCTTAATATAATTTATTTTCTACTTTTTAGTTTGGTTTTCTATTGAAGCGTGTTCTTTAGTTTTTCTAAACTACTATTTATTTTTTAGTTCAATCGCTAATCCTGTAGATCCTGGTAAGGATAATGGGACAAACTATTTAAACATTGTCATCGGTCCTTGATAAGTGTGCAAAGTTTTCTAATTAATCCGAAGTTTTGAATTGGTTGAAAATCACGTTCAGAAATTCCGTTACATAGATACGTGAGTGTCATTCTGAACTTCGACAGTTAATTATTTCGACACAGTCTCAATTTCGAAAAACAGTAGTTCGACTTACCAAGCTAATACCGTTTTAAAAATCATGTTTGACAGACATCACATTTAAAAAAATAAACACAAAATCTGTTTATTTTCGTATCCATCGAAGAATGATGATAAAGAGTCCAATATTTTCGTCATTCCGTACTGTACTAGTCTGTATCGCGACTTTTATTGATAAACTAGTTGTTCCGTATCAGTGGTCTAGTTAGTTAGAAGGTGTTTGCCGTGTTGTCTTAGATATGAGACAGTGTAACGAATACATGGCACTATTCGTTTTATTCCACGTTACATTACGTGGCGTGAGTAGGGTGAACATGTTTTTGGAAAAGTCCTGGATAATTCTCTATTTTTTTTTGTATTTCTTTTGCCGCGAAGACAAAGAAAAACAGTTTCTACGGGGTGGTTTAAATTTATTGGCAATATTTCAGAGATTAAGTACTTTCTCATGAATATAGTTATTTTAACTATGAGATTATAATATGTTTGAACTTAAGAACTGCAGAGTTTTCACTCTGTAAGTTTGGTTGACTTTGCTTGTGATTTGGGATTACTTTTAAAACCAAACCCGTACCCCTGGGTTCTATAATGTAAAGGGGCCTTACCATGACGTGTCAAAACTATCATGGTGCGACTATGAAAAAGGCACGGACGTATACAAATAATTTACGTCTGGCCCTTAAGCATAATGGAAATACATTTGCTCTAAGAGCTAATGGTAACCCCGTTGGTAACAATAATTATTAGGTAACGCTTTTTTATCTCATATAAACCTCCTAAAACCATCAGTTCCCTTATTTACTCTGAAGTTTTGTTCTAAAATCAAACCATCCGTCCAAAAAATCGAAAATTTCCGACAATACCCGATCGCGTGGTAACAGTAACCGCGAACTACGCAGTTACTCAGTCAAGGTCGACGCTCGTGAGTGCGTGATGTGTGCACTACAACATTTTTTATTTATTTTATTAATGGCCGCCGATAAAACGAACTCTGTTGATAGGCAGCGTGCGCGTGTACGCATGCCCGTGTTCTAATAAAATATTAAAATAACTCGGCAATTAAGAGCGGTATAAAAATTCAAAAGTAAGAATTTATTTTTGATATCCTTTTATCACTGTGGTTCTCGTAATATTATTATGATAAGAGTCACTTATGTCTTTGTAAGTGACTGCTAAATAGACACGCAGTCGTAAAAATCCTGGTCTTTAACAGGACGGATCTTTTTCATTTACTGAAATTTTGTGTATTGTTTTTATGCTATCCTGAGTTTTATCTAGATAAATATCTACCGATGACAAAATCTTGTGTTCCATAACTATTATTCTGGTGTGATTCTAATCAGATATGTACAGAGACATCAGATTTTAAGATCTAGATCTTAATTCTTTATTATACACAAAAATTACATACAACATTGAGTGATAACAAAGTTGACGTACACTTAAGCTTAACTCAAAGCACAGTTTTCTACCAGCAATCCTTGGAGTGATAGAGAGAGTTTACAAAAGAAAGAGGATAAGTCCAGTGTAGAATTTTAGAATAATATAAAATGAATAAAATAATATATGTACCTACAGTGTCGATCCTAACCTGCAAGATCCTCCATCGTTAGTTTTGCATTGCAGGAAATACTTAAGAGGAAATGTGATGGGCAGAGAGCTCCGACAGAATTCCCTAAATAAAAATTCGTAATTTGAGCTTTGGTTCACACCTATTTCCTCTTCCAATATTTGACCAATTTAAAAGATATTCCATGAATTAAAAAATAAAGATTCCATGCCACTATGTTTCCCATTTTGATGATACATTATTTAAACCTCGAATTATGACTTTTAAGTTAGGTTATTCAGTCGGAGCTCACTGCCCACATTTCCTCTTAAGAACGCTGGGAAATGTCATATAAATTTCTACTATGACTGGTATTAAGTATGGGAGGTTAATTGGGTCATAAATCGCTCCAATAGTAGGTACGTAACCACAAAAAATCGGGACAAGTTCAAAGGTGAAACCAGTTTCTGTCACAAACTTACAACTTATTTTGTGAGACAGATCTGTAGAAGATTAATAAAAGAATACAAATGAGCTTAATTGTCTTATTGACTGGATTTCCTTGACCTATCAAAAGTTCTTATTTTGCTATTATTGTTTGGCGGAAGTTGTACAAGAATCTTAGAAGCGCTCCTGTCTCATTTTTGTCACTAGCAGTCATCCTTATTACTGTATTCTTCTCTTCTCTTCTCTTCAATCGGTCCCTCATTACTGAGGATCGTCTACTCCGGTCCGAAGTTACCATCATCACCAGCTGGAATTTGCTTGAAGACGAAGCTTCTTTCACTTGGTCTGACCGCCGTGTTAGCAACCTAATTGCATAAGTGTAAACAACCCCACTTTACATTTACATACAGGAGCGACAATAAAAAAATAAAAACCGGCCAAGTGCAAGTCGGACCCGTGCACGAAGGGTTCCGTACCATTATCGCAAAAAACGGCAAAATAATCACGTTTGTTGTATGGGAGCCCCACTTAAATATTTATTTTATTCTGTTTTTAGTATTTGTGGTTATAGCGGCAACAGAAATACATCATCTGTGAAAATTTCATCTGTCTAGCTATCACAGTTCATGAGATACAGCCTGTTGACAGACGGACATACAGACAGACAGACGGACCGCGGAGTCTTAGTAATAGGGTCCCGTTTTTACCGTTTGGGTACCCAACCCTAAAAATCATAGTGTTGTGTTACCACGATTTATATGTGTATATGTCACAGTTAAAACCCGTTTTTCGTTAGAACTCGTTTTCCCTAATTAAAACTAGTAGGGATCATAATTATCAAATTGCCCAACCATTACGTAGCAATATTCATAATGACCAGACAATGTAATAAATATAGAAGTTAAATCAGTATTCATTACTATATATTTTTTTAAATACAGTGATATCCATAACATAAGTATTAAGAACAAACACAAATTTGTAGAACCTACAACAAGGCTCAAGAAAATAGGTGGCTCGTTTAGATGTCAATGTGTACGCTTTTATAATAAGCTTCCAAGCCACGTACAAGGTCTAAGTGTTAATAAATTCAAATCATTCATTAAACGTAAGTTGTGCAAGAAAGGGTTTTATAAAATTAAAGATTACGTTGAGGACAAAAAGGCTTGGGATTGAGCTGCTCCAATTAATTTAGTTTTTATTTTGCACCATGAATTTAGATCTTTAAATTTTTTATTTTCTTACTATGACAAGAATATTTTCTTGCTATGACAAGAATATTTACTTTTTAAAGTATTATTTTATTTTATTTTAATTATTGTGAATGTGAAGACTATGTGGATCATTCTTTTTTAATTTAAATTTATCTTAGTTTTTAATCATGTTCTGGCAGTTTGAGTATTTATGCGGCCTCCCCGAATGTCCTTTCTTTGGTATTGTTCGTCAATTCGTTGAGCTCCTTAAATTTTGAGTTGAGCTGCACGGTAATTGACAAATGCATACACTGACTGGACAGGCCCACTCAATCTGGCCGGTTCTTTCCTCAAAAGACCATTTCAGACATCAGTCTACATGGTCTTCACATGATCTAACCAAAATTTTGTCTGGACTTTAAAAGAGACTGTGACCTCTGAGTTTGTTTCGGCCTTTCTTCTCAGAGTAGTCAGACAGGAAACGCCGACCACCTCTAGTTTAAAAAAATATGATCGACATGTAAAAGTGTTTGTACAAACCAACTTATAGAAATAAAATCATTTATCATTATCATTACATTGCCCGATAACTAAAGCTCGAAGTGACAACGAATTTATTCTGAAAATCAAATATATCAGTAGTAAATTCTAGTTTTACTAAGTATTTCTAGTTTTAACAAAGGCATTTAGTAAAAACTAGTTCTAAATAGGGCAAACGCGTTCTATCTAAAAACTGGTTTTAACTATAACATATACATGATAAATTATAGCTTTCTAGTAATAGTCTCTGAGAACTGACGGACAGACGGACATTGCGAAACTATAAGGATTCCTTGTTGACTTCGGTTCCCTAAAAAGGGGCAGTCTGCGCGGTTGCGGTTGCGTTTGTTGCGGTGCATTAAAATTTAAATAAATATATAGTCTTTTCTAATGTTACTTGGCTAGCAGATCTCAAATTTATAGGACTAGTAGCACGATAGGTAGTCACGTTTTTTCTATAAAAAATATAGGTAATATCAGTTGTATTACTCGTATCAACATAGTTGATTCACGTGTATCTAAAAGGCGGTCAATTATTTTATCAATATTATTATGTCAATAAGATAAAAAATAAATAAAAGCTTGTTCGGTTACCGATACTTGATCGAGTTAAAGCCGGTTTCTGAATTGAGCATTTGCATGTAAGATAAAAAATAATGAAAGCTTGTTCGGTTACCGATATTTGATCGAGTTAAAGTCGGTTTCTGAATTGAGTATTTGGAGGTAAGAATGTGTCAAAACTTTAGTGCACAAGTTTGACAGGTTTTCAGGTAAAAGTAGAGTTTGATTAATACTCACATCCAAAGTCTTAATTCAGAAATCGGGGGTAACTCTTTGATGTTTATTTATTTTATTTAATTATTAGTCAACCAAGGTTATTAAAATAATAATGTAAATAATTGGTTATGTAATGTACATTACCAACCTTTATTGCTGTTATCAGGCATTAGATAATGGTTATCTATGTAAACCAGTGTAAACTGAGTTATCAATCTGTTTATTTGGGGATTAGGATTATGCGGATTAATTTTATTAGATTTTTGCTAGTCTAACCTAGAAGCTTAATAGCATTTATGTCAACAAATAGAATTTCGGATACCTATATTATTTACTCGCTTCAGCCAGCGGCTTCGCCCGCGTACAAATGTTTTTTACCTGACTGCCGAAGGAGGGTAATGTGTTTATCAGTCTATGTATGTATGTATGTTCCTATGGCGTCCAGAGACCAAACGCGTTGGCCGATTTTGATAATTCTTACGTCAATCGATTCGTCCTAATCCTGCGAGTGTCACTGGCTACATTAAAATTGGAAAAAACTAAAATGGCGGCTTTTGGGCGCCATTTTGTGGGGAAAAAAAAATTTTTTTTCTTCCAAACCCATCGTGTGGGGTATCACAATAAAGGATTTTAAGAGGCGATTTCAAAAATATATAACACTTATATGTTTAAATGTACCTAATTCCAAAAAAAAAAATACTAAAAAGTTGTAAATAAAAAAAGTTAATTAAAAAAAATCAAAAAACCCGACTGCTTAAAAAGCAAACTAAAAAGACGTAAACAAGAAGAAAATCATGCTGTGCAGTCGGAGGATACATCTGGTTTTGGTCCGCCAGCTCGCGAATATGTATCCTCCGACTGCACAGCATGATTTTCTTCTTGTTTACGTCTTTTTAGTTTGCTTTTTAAGCAGTCGGGTTTTTTGTTTTTTATTTATCCCAAGGAAACATTATACCGGGCAGACTATAATCTATCACTGTGTCAAATTCCATCCAAATCACCTTTTCTGGCGTCATTGATTAAGAAACATCCATCCAAATGTTTTTAACGCATTTATAATATTAGTAAGACTTATCATCATCATCATTTCAGCCGAAATACGTCCACTGCTGGACATAGGACTTCTAGATAATTTTGATAATTAGTAAGAATACGTAAATAAATATTTTAAGCTGGTACTATACTTGGCGTGTTTGTACAAATATTTGCTCCAAATGTCTATTACAAAATGAACAGTAACTTTATTTCAATAACAGTAAGGTTCGTTTTCCACTGCCAAAATTTCGCAAATATTTTGCCAAATTTGCAAAGTGTAGTGTCAGCATTACATGCCTTGTCTCCTCAAGCTCGACAAACATTATATCACACCTGTATCCCTCAAAGAGTTAAGCAGTAGGTGTACCTATGTATAGTGCCTACATCCACATTTTGCTAGTTATTGTAATAAGGGCGAACCTAACAAACAATCAATATTATCATCAATCAATATCAATACATTTAATACATCTATAGAAAAGTCATTTTTGTACATCGAAAATAAACGGAACCCATTTCCAGCATTTTTGTAATTTTTGTCTGTTTATCTGTTTATTTGTGCACGCATCACGTAAAATGTACGAAACCAATGTAGATTACTTTTATACATAAACTGTGCGTAACTTAAGGTATTATTTAGTTTTTGTTTCATCGCAATCGATTCTCTCTATCAAAAGTTATTTGAATTTAAAGTGTTCAAGAAGTAAAATATCACAACACGCAATTCAGATACTCGGACAGATGAAATCCATATTCGATAGATGGCGTTGTGCATTTGACGTCATTTTCTGAATGGCGGTGTTAGGATTTACCGAGAAGAATTACCCTAGAAAAAAATTGATAGTTATGTAGGGTAGGTTAGGCACAAGCAGTTGGCCTAGACGGGACCGAAGCCGCGGGCACAGCTAGTTGTTAGTAAGGGCGAACCTATTGTTGCGAGGCACTAGTTGTCTGGCATTATTGCTGAAATGGGCCTTTTTGGCGCAGCCGTAAAAAGGTAATTTCCTCTTTCCTGCTAATTTCTTACATCTCTCTCTCTCTTTTTGTATGAATGTATGTATGTTTGTTCCTAAATGGTTTTCCAGATACCAAATGCGTTGGCCGATTTTTATGATTCTTACGTCAATCGATTCGTCTGAACCTTAGATAAAGTACCTATAGATTAAGCCTAAAATGACCTTGATTGATAGAGCGAGATGGCTAATTGGCAGCTCCATGTAAATGATAAGGACAAAAGTTTATTTTTTGTCTTTGTCACCGTGGCCGTTTTCTGTTGTATGTCAAACTCTAATACAATGGCAGGTTTGACAAACAAACTCGGTTTTGTTTGATTTTCTATGATTTCGTGGTATTATGTGTTAATTGAGACAAGGAATTTGGGTTATTTATAGATAATAAGTGTCAGTGCGATGGTGGGTTGTAGTGTTCATGTTCTTGTTGTAAAACCAGAACTAACTATTGCTGTCTCATGTGCGGCCACGCCAGTGCTTAATCTATAGGTACTTTATCTAAGGTCTAAACCCTGCGTGTGTCATTGTAAAATAGAAAAATGCCGATTTTGGGCGCCATATTGTGGGGGCACTACATTTTTTTTCTTCCTGTCCCATCGTGTGGGGTATCAAAATAAAGGGTTTTACGAGGCGATTTCAAAAACTACACTTATATATTTCTATGTACCAAATTCGAAAAAAAGTAACTAAAAAGTTATAAATAAAAAAAAGTTAATAAAAAAAATAAAAAAACCCGACTGCTTCTTTCCGTCTTTTTAGTTCGCTTCTTAAGCAACTGTGTGTATATGGTGCTTCTTGTAATAAATGTATTTTCTGTATTTCTTCATTGTCATCAATCGGGCATACACCTAGTCTCCGGGCTGCAACTGAGAAACGATGAAAATCCCATTAACAGTTTCAGATCAAGATTGGAAGATTGCTGGTATCTTTGTTCCTGAATCATGCGAACCATATTTTAAAAAGTTTAAAATTCTGACCTTTCCATCAGCTTACATCTACGAAGTTGCGGTATTTGTTAAAATAAATAAAAATCTATTCGGAGAAGTAAAATCAAAAAGATATATACTTAAAATATCTAGTATACCACATAAAACTGCTCTTCTGAGCAAAAGTCTTTTCGGAATGGCATCTAAAATTTATAATATTATACCTGTGGACATTTTAAATACTAAGGAACTGCCACTATTCAAATACAAATTGCGTAATTTTTTAATTGACAAAGCTTACTACATGATCCAAGATTTTCTTAATAATTAGTACCTACTACAATCTGTCACCATGCACCTAATTCTTATTTTGTAAGATTTGCTTTATATGTGATGATGCATGTTGACTTAATTATTGTATGCCTACTAGGCAGGACATAATGAAACTGTAATTTACCTAACATCTGTCTGTATAACCTATGCCCACAATAAAAGATTTGATTTGATTTGATCAAAATGTAGATAATTAAATTGTCTTTGAGATGGTGTCGATTTCATTCAAATACGCCCTGCGGTTTTGGTGCGATTGTCGTGTTTTTGTCCGTTTTAGACATGACTTTACTAATTAATTACACTGTGTTATACGAATAAAATTCAAAATGTGCTTATATCAATTATTAAGAAAATGGTCTAATCTATGTATATAAAAGGCAAAAGTGATTGACTGATGTATCAACGCACAGGCCAAACCCTTAGGGCTAGAAACTTAAAATTTCGCACACGTATTCCTCTTATGACATGACGTAAGCATCCACTAAGGAAGGATTTTTCTAAATTCAACCCCTAAGAGGGTGAAATAGGGGATAAAAGTTTGTATGAAACTTTTTATTAAAAAGTCATCTGTAGGATAAAACACGGATCACGCGAACGAAGTCGCGGGCGAAGTGCTAGTTAACATTTATTTTTTTCAAAAAATTACGCCTAGCCGTGTAGACGTGATTCTCATTTTAAAATCAGCTACTCAAGGGTATCTGCGCCTCAATGCCCATTCCCTCTCTCACAGAGAGGAGGCCTGTATTACATCAAAAGGATGATGTTGAAGATGATAATGATGATCCTGTTTACTTGCAAACTAGATGGCTCGTAATATGAAATGTATAGTATACTCTACACTATGTATATATCTGCGTAAATAATGCGGACTATTTTTCACATCCATTCCAGTTTTATTTATATTTGATAGGTTCGCGCTTGACCACTATTAGCTTATACAAATTTTACTGTTTTTTTTTTATCTCATGAAATTTGGGGGTCCGCAATGAACCGGGGACCAGGGCACGTGCCCCTTGTACCCTTATGGTAAAGACGGAACTGAAAAAAGAACTCGACAACAACCCATGAATTTTGAGAAAATGTCACCCTGCTGTGGTCTGATTAATGAAAGATTCTTCAACCTCCAGAAAACATTGTTTTAAATTGAATGAAAAACAGATAATAAGCGCACTACATTTAAAGTGGACGACTTCAGTCGAGAAGGGACCCAATTATGGTCGACGAGACCTTTTGGCGCAAAGTTTTGGCATAAAAATGTCCGCTTCGATAAAGTTGGTTGTTTTATTTGCGGACCGCGCGGTTTGTGGAGGAAAAAGGGTAACCATTTCGAAACTTGAAAAGTGTTGTCAAAAAGTCCATGTTACACCTATATCCTATCAAGATCGGACACTCTACACTCCAAGTTGTGGACTCTTCTTGTTTAACCTATTCTGGATTATGTTGGTGCCTGTGATACAATGATTTTCATTAGTACAGGTAGTTACCAACGATCCTCTTTTACGTGTTTACTGTTAAATATGTATGTATTTTTTTTGATCCTGTGCATTTGATTTACTCCTAAAAAAATTTTTTTTTTTTTTCGTCTACCTATTACAGACGGTCCAGTTAGGTAGGCCCAACTTTGAGAAAGTTAGATATACGAAGAAGAGAATCTACGGTTCGGTTCGAACGCTGCCTGTTCGGACACTTACAAAAAACAAACATTCTAACTCTTATTACCGACTTCAAAAAAATTAAAGATGTAATCGATTCGACACGTATGTATGTAATATTGTTGGAACTGCACAATATTCACATATGTTATTCTATGTGGGCAAAACACGTGTGCCAAGTTTTATAAGTGTATGTATGATTGTTTGTATAATGTATGAATGTTTGTCCACCCATTTCTCCACAACTACATATCGGATCGTGATCACTCTCAACTTAGGCAAATTTCATCAAAATCGGCCCACCATTTTTGTAAGATGTTGAGCATACAACCGAACTCCTTAGCGACAAACAGCACGCACGGGTATTTTGTCAATTCTTTAGGTACCGTACTATAGAAATTGCTCATTTTTAGAGGTAGTGTACTAAAACTAAAAAGAGTATAAAGAGTATAAGAGACTATAAACGTTTTCACAAAAAATACACCGACTTCAAAAGCAAAACACTAAAAAGTGCAAAATAACATTCTTTTCGCAAGTCGGTGTCGAAAAATGATAAAAACAAAAAAACGGTATAGTTCTCGCCAAACTTCTTGGCCGCCCTGAAGTTGGCTACAATGGCTGCGCAGTAGTAAATCTCATACAAAAACAGCACCGTTTCGTGCCTTGCGCATCGGAAATCCAACTTCAGGGCAGCCAAGAAGTTTGGCGAGAACTATACCAAAGACACTGACTCCCAAAACGAAAGTTATTTTGCACTTTTTAGTGTTTTGCTTTTGAAGTCGGTTTGTTTTTTGTGATAAGTTTTATTACATGCTTTTATTTAGTTTCACCTCTCCAGTCCGGCAGGCTTATTTAGTTATTAATCATCTTGCAAGAGCAAAACGATAACGATTTTTGCGCAAAAATTGCTCTTCAATCTTTTCCGTTTTTTTTGGAAAAAGTGCATTTGACAAACAACGAGCGATTAGCAAACGATTGTGTATGACCTACCATACCTACACTGTAGGTAATGCCGACTTTTATGACATAAAGCGTTTGATCGCGCAATGACTGCTGATTGCTGTTGATTTACTTTCAGGTGTTCTATTGAGCTGAATTTTGGTACACACGTTTGTTTCTCGTGACCATGCAATTTGTAATACCTATTGTTAGTTATATATTTTTTTTTATATATATCTTGGTCTTTCACCCTGTCGCCACCTATTCATTCGAATCATTAACTTTATAATTTTCAATAAAACTTTTCTTTAAGTCTATAAATTTTGACTAATGATAAGAACCGCCAACAATCCAGTCATATCCGGACAATTCCGAACGGTTTGTTACCCTAGAGGGAACACAATAAAAGGTGTAGTTAAGGGGGAACAGGGCAGAGATTTTATAGCTCCAGATTTAGTATTTTATGACGCTTTTTAGTATTTGTTTTTGGTCCAATTTAATATTCTCGTACGTCCATATTATAAAGCTTGCTCTTTTTAATACCAATTAGTTTAAACCTTGAAACTCACAAGAGCAAACAAAGAGGTATTTTAAAGATATTGTTATTTTTTACCTCGAAGTCTACAAATTCTCATCAGTCGTAGAATTAGAGAAACGACACTAATTTACTTATTGAAAATCTAGAGTTTACCGTGGTTTCGCTCACGTGGCCTATATCACAGACCGTGCCTATTGTCGTGATAATAAAAAACTTTTTAACAAAAACATTAAACCGACTTCGGAAAAGAAAGTTATTTTTACCCGACTGCCGAAGGAGAGTAATGTGTTTATCAGTCTATATGTATGTTTGTTTCTATGTGGCGTTCTAGAGACCAAACACGTTGACCGATTTTAATGATTTTTACGTCAATCGATTTGTCTTAACCCTGCGAGTGTCACTGGCTGCATTAAAATTGGAAAATAGAAAAATGGCGGATTTTCGGCGCCATATTGTGGGGGCCAAAATATTTTTTTTCTTCTAAACCCATCGTGTGGGGTATTAAAATAAAGGGTTTTAAGAGATGGTTTCAAAATATATAACACCTATATATTTAAATGAAACAAATCCGAAAAAAAAAATACCTAAAAAGTTCTTAGTAAATAAAAAAAAATAATAAGAAATTTCTAAAAACCCGACTGCTTAAAAAGCGAACTAAAAACACGAAAACAAGAAGAAAATCATGTTGTGCAGTCGGAGGATACATCTGGTGTTGGTCAGCCAACTCGCGAATATGTATCCTCCTTTGTTTTTGAAGGTCGGTTTGATATTTTTGTTGAAAAGTTTTTATTTAGTTTTGGTAAGTATCTCAAATTACCGTAAATAATTTAATGACAAAGTACATCTCAAGACGATTCCAATAAGCCCAAACACGATTAGGATACAATGTTTTATTTCGGAGTTCCAGTACCTGTCTTCTGGCTTCATAATCAGATCAGCTCGATGGTACCATTTTCATCAGTCATCATCATCATATCAGCCGAAAGACGTCCACTGCTGGGCATAGGCCTCCCCCAAGCGTCGCCACTTAGACCGGTCCCGTGCGTCCCGCATTCAGCGGTTCCCCGCAACCTTCACCAGGTCATCGGTCCACCTGGTGGGAGGCCACTTAAGTTTGGCAATTCTTCGTGCTAAGTCGGTTACCCTGGTTCTCTTCCGGATCTCTACATTTCTGATTCGATCACGCCAGGAAACGCCGAGCATAGCCCTCTCCATTGCCCTTTGAGTGACTGTAAGCTTTCTGATGAGGCCCATTGTAAGCGACCACGTCTCAGAGCCATATGTCATTACTGGCAACATACGCTGGTCATAGACTTTCGTTTTGAGACACTGTGGTAAGTTGGACGAGAAGACATCGCGCAACTTCCCGAACGCTGCCCAGCCGAGTCGGATTCGACGGTTGACCTCTTTCTCGAAGTTGGCCCTACCTAATTGGATCGTTTGTCCCCGTCGTCGTCGTACTATTTATTTATAAGTATTTACTTCATCATCGTCGTTAACTATTCGAGATATCTTATACCCGTGACATACTTAGCATTAAGGAGTTCCAGTGGCCAACTGTGGTCTTCTTCATCAGATCCACTTCATCAAATGATAATTTCTGATTGCAAATGATTGCATTGTTGATGAAAATACCAAAAACGCTATATGTATGCCTATATTATTTGAGGAGTTCCCTAGATTTTTCCAGGATCCAATAATCTGATCCTGACGTGATGATCATGGGACTACCTTAGAAGTATACCATAGAAGTATAGTAGTACCCTTTCAAACAAAAAAATAAATTTTCTAATCGATCCAGGCATCTTTGAGTAATCGGGGAACATAGGGATATTCAGAAGAATTGAGAACCTCCTCCTTTTTTAGGGTTCCGTACCCAAAGGGTAAAAACGGGATCCTATTATTAAGACTTCGCGATCCGTCTGTCTGTCTGTCTGTCCGTCTGTCACCAGGCTGTATCTCATGAACCGTGATAGCTAGACAGTTGAAATTTTCACAGATGATGTATTTCTGTTGCCGCTATAACAACAAATACTAAAAACAGTATAAAATAAATATTTAAGGGGGCTCCCTTACAACAAACGTGATATTTTTGCCGTTTTTTGCTCGATATTAATAACAGCAACAGGTAGACGCTTGAAATATTCACAGAATGTTTAGTTGTATATTTACTTCAAAAAATAATAACAATAAAATAAAATAAAATAAATTAAGGGGGGCTCTCATACAACAAACGTGATATTTTTGCCGTGTTTTGCGATAATGGTACGGAACACTTCGTGTGCGAGTCCGACTCGCACTTGGCCGGTTTTTTATTTGAAGTCGGTTAATAACATTAATCGCTAGTGATGCTTCAGATAGCTATACTGCTGAGTGTCGTGTGATCTATCAGTGAAAGAATATTTGTTTGTTCGGTATTGCCAAAAAATATTGGACGCTTTCATTGGTGGTATTTTAAAATTATAAATGTCTCCAAAATTTGTATGCTTATTAGGTTAAACATAGCGATCCTGGCATTAGAATTAGAACTTATTATACTGTTCCTATGTTTTTACAAATAAATAATTTGAATTTGAATTTGAAGATACTCTTTTTGAAAGAGTCCAATAATTTTTGGCAATACCGAACAAATATAAAGGGAATTTGTCATACTCTTTCATGAAGTCATACCCTTTGCCCTGCCGGACTCACTTAAGTAAATTACGTTTTGCAAACATACTTCAAACAGATGTATTAAAGGAACTTATACAATTAGTTTAGTTGGATCATATACTTTGAGGAGCTCGTGGCTAAATATTAACAGCCACACGGGTCGATCTTTAAGGTTAAGCAACGCTTGACGAGGTCGGTCCGTGGATGGGTAACCATTTCAACATACCGAGTTTCCTCCGTGCCTCGGAAAGCACGTTAAGCCGTTGGTCTCGGCTGTCATTTGAAGATCTTTGACAGTCGTTACGGGTAGTCAGAAGCCTGAGATCTGACACCAGTCTTGCCAAGGGGTATCGTGTTACCCAGTTACTGGGTTGTAGAGGTTAGATAGACACTCGCTCCATGTAAAACTCTGATAACTCAGCTGAATCCGGAAAGACTGGAAGCCGACACCAACAATAATTGGGAAAAAGGCTAGGCAGATGATGAGATCATATACTTTGAGTTACTACCTAGATCAGTAGTATGTACCCACCTATTACCACCTACACTTATTTCATTGGTCTATGTGTGTAGGACTGGGTCCCTAAATAAGCTAAAATGGGGTCACCTATTTATATTCAACGTCTCATCCGTTGTGTAAAATGGAATCAAGGGCAGATGATGGCAAGTGGGGTCTGTAGGCAGGTATTAAACTCAACTAGTAGCTATCTACTCAGAAAATTATTTACAGTTTAAATGACTCTACGTTTAGATATCTCCATATCTAAACGTTGGGGAGACAGGAGATTTGTTCCTACGGAAGTTTGGGTTCATAAAAATAATAAAGTTACTTAGCATCTCAAATTGTTTTTAACCCCCGATGGAAAAAGAGGGGTATTATAAGTTTGACGTGTGTACCTATGTGTATTTCTGTATCTGTCTGCGGCATCATAGCTCCTAAATGGATGAACTGATTTTGATTTAGTGCTTTTTGATTGAAAGGTGTCTTTATCGAGAGTGTTCTTAGCTATGATTGATGACAATCGGTTCAGCCGTTCAAAAGTTATGGGCGTTTTACTGTTTGAATCGGGTGGTTTTCACAAGATATCGTGTCATAATTTCGTGTTCAATATATTCGATAAATTTTGTAGCATGAAATAAAAATGTGTAGGGGGTTATTTAAATTTTACTTGTAAAATGTTGGCCCAGTTGTTTGATCCGTAGTTAACTCAATTAATGTTTAAACATAGTAACCAATGGTAGCCTAATTAATGCTCAAATAAATTGGAGAGTTAAATATTTGACCATTTGTTGGGCAACAGTTGATGAAAAGACCCATTTTCAGTAATATATGAAACCGTTGGTTAGAATATTTACCATAGCTGAGTTAACTACATATCTGAACCTTATTGGCGTTTTAATCATAGTAATATATTTCGAAATACAATTGATTGAAACATAATCTTGCATTTAAAAAAATATCGGCATGAAATGCCTTTACGCCAGCTGATTGGGTTTTACAAGACAACCAGCATTAAATGACTTGTCTTCTGTTAATCTGATCAACTGTGTTAGAGTTTTGATCTATAGGTCAGTCAGTGATAAAAATAACGATTTTTGGACGATAGACTAAATAACCGTTTGAGCTATATTTATGAAATTTTGGTTTATAGTTCATCTTAGGGATTTTAATACATAAATCAAATTTCATGTGTTTATGTTACATAAATTTTGAGTTATTAAGATGACAAAAGTGCTCCAAATGGTTCGTGTAATATTACACACAGCTGCTGCGCCGCCAGTTCCTTTTTTGCCTTTTCTCCTGCCGCGTAACTAGATGCTGACTTCAAGTACCAAAATCATTTGATTCAAATTGGGCTCAGAGCCGGCACTTTTTTATCTTTAAAGTTCTACATGAAGACAGACCCCCTAACGCCTGCCCGTCGCCACTTCCTAGTGTTTTAGCTAGAAAGAAGCCAGTACCTACCAAAACATAAAGGGAACACCACCAACACCACGAACTTATGTTATCTCTGGTAGGAATACCATAATACTTACCTAACTATCTATTTTTACCCGACTGCTGAAGAAGGGTAATGTGTTTATCAGTCTATGTATGTATGTATAATGTATGTGTAAGTATGTTCCTATGTGGCGTTCTAGAGACCAAACGCGTTGGCCGATTTTGATGATTCATACGTCAATCAATTTGTCTTAACCCTGCAAGTGTCACTGGCTGCATTAAAATTGGAAAAAAGAAAAATGGCGAATTTTGGGCGCCATATTGTGGGAGACAAACATTTTTTTTTTCTTACAAACCCATCGTGTGGGGTATAGAAATGAAGGGTTTTAAGAGGCGATTTCAAAAACATATGACACTTATGGTTAAACGTACCTAGTTCGAAAACAAAATGTTTACTAAAAAAATATAAATAAAAAATGTTTATTAAAAACATCAAAAAAGCCGACTGCTTGAGAAGCAAACTACAAAGACGTAAACAAGAAGAAAGTCTTGCTGTGCAGTCGGAATATACATCTGGTTTTGGTTATCCAGCTCACGAATATGAACTACCGACTATCCTTCGACTTCACAGCAAGACTTTCTTCCTGTTTACGTCTTTTTAGTTTGCTTCTCAAGCAGCGGGTATTTTGAATTTTTAATTAACTTTTTTATTATTTACCTTTGCTCGGAGTTTCCTTGCGTGATCGAATCAGAAATGAAGACATCCGCAAGAGAACCAAAGTTACCGACATAGCCCGAAGAATTGCCAAATTTAAATGGCAGTGGGCAGGGTACATTGTTTGCAGAACGGATGGCTGTTGGGGCCGAAAAGTTCTGGAGTGGCGACCGCGTACCGCAAGACGCAGCATTGGATGGCCTCCCTCAAGGTGGAGGGATTACCTGGTCAAGGCTGCAGGCGTCCAGTGGATGCGAAACGCACATGACCGATCAGTGTGGCGATGCTTGGGGGACGCCTATGTCCAGCAGTGGACGTCTTTCGGCTGAAATGATGATGATATCTACTTTTATAGCTAGTCGAAACATTCTCTAAAACACGTTCGAGAAGAACTTGCAACTTTACACACATTGCAGTTCAAAATGCTCTAAAATATCTATACCCACTCCACAACATTTCTTTAAATGCCAGTATTCGTTTACTGACCTTCATAGTGAAGAACTGATAATTCACCGTGATGTGCAGTTCAGTGAACTCGAACCTTGGCCCAGTCAACCAGTAGTCAGTGGGTAGAGGACGGAGCAGCCTTGACAGTGAACTGCTTTCCGTTAGGCGACGAACGAGAACAAATGTGTGGAGTATTTATTTGCTTTAGTTGTTCAATGTTGATGGATTTCTATATTTATATCTGACTTGACGAGTAGGTTTGATATCCAAATTCGTTAACGTTTGTATCTATCAATCGTGGATATTAGATATAGCTTCTGCTAGCGGCTTCGCCCGCGTGTAAAGTGTTTTATCATCCCAAGAGAACATGATACCGGGATAAAAAATAGCATATTTGCTATTCCAGACTATAATCTATCTCTGTGTCAAAGTTCATCCAGATCCGTTCAGCCGTTTTAGCATGATTGAGTAACAAACATACATCGACATACACATCCGACAGATTTCAGAAATTGAAAAGAACAACCTATAGTCCCATTCCTATTTGTGGTTCTCCTTTATTTTTTACTTGCGACACACCCTGGCTTCGCAGGGGAAAAATTATTAGCACAAATCTTTCTCGTTTATTGCTCTTTCTGTTTGTAAAAACCGTATAAAAATCTGTAGAGTGATTTAAAAGAAGTAAGCGGGCGGACAAAAAGACAGAGACTTTGTTTTATACTATTTAAAGATAGAGACTAAGGATGAATAACATAGCCATGTAGATACTACAGTAGATTTTGCACCAAGGGGATAAAATAGTTTACGTCACGGGCGGCATATTGAACCCTGAGCGTAACGAGGGCAGCGAGAGAGTTATGTAGAATTCTGTTCTGAGTGAACCGACGGGTTCAGGCTGCCCAAGATGAAGACAGGCTTTATCCCAGAGGAGTATACTCTACTTTTCACACCTTTTGCGAGACAATTAAAAGCTGCTGAATGTATTGATTTGAATATTGTGTTTGATGCTTATTTGTAAATCTGAGCATTGAATAAATACACCATAGGCTGCTTGACTTTCAAGTTTCTGCTAAATGTTGGACATAAACTAAACGGACGGATTCTGCACTTTTGTTGTTCTCCATTGAACAAAATCGTCATAGGCGTTTCCATAGAATTCTAGAATTCCTTTTAGAATTTTTTGCTACGCCAAGGCTTTTCGGTATTTGTGTTTTGATTTTTCCGGTAGTAGATTTATTAATAATCTCTAAATGTTTTGATAAACTTGAGTAGAATCACCAACGATCGAAATTTTTTGTCAGCACGAATATTGCAATAAAATTCACTGAAAATCATAGAACCAAACACCGTCTTTTGTTTCACATTCTTTAAAATCGCGTTTTTTTTCTTTTTTTGAGTTCTGCTTATATGGTGCCAGTTCGATTTTAAAACAAATTTCTTTACAATGCCGTTTTTTAAATTAGAGTTTGCCACGAGTTAACACACAAATTTGACGTTCCAAATTCAAATCACTTTACTCCCTTAGGCGTTTCATACAACTTTATCTTCCTTAAGAGGTATTGCTTTACTTTACTAGGTTGCATGATAAGTAAATTGGACATTGTCGAGCAGTTGGTGTAAAAAATCATCATCAATCAATACATATAACCACCATATACCACACCATACACCATATAGTTCTGTAGACGAGTCGTTTTTGTACATCAAAAATATTTCCAAAAAAAATAGCCAGGTTGTTAAAGGATAGCAGCAGCATTTTTGGCATTTATGTCTGTTTAGTTGTGCATGCATCACGTAAAATGTACGAAACCAGTGTAGACAACTTTTACTCATAAATATGGTACACAACTTGAAGTATTACTTAGTTTTTGTTTCATCACTTTCGGTTCACTATATCAAAAGTTAGATGAATTTAAAGTGTTCAAGAAGTAAAATATCACAACACTCGCAGTTGAGATACTCGGACAGTTGAAATCTTGAATTCCAAATTCGATAGATGGCGTTGCGCAGTTGACGTCATTTTCTAAATGGCGGTGTTAAGATTCTTTGCGGAAGAATGACATTAGAAAAAATATTGGTAGGTAGATAAGTAGGGTAGGCAGGTAGGTAAGTAGGGTAGGCAGGTAGGTAAGTAGGGTAGGCAGGTAGGTAAGTAGGGTAGGCAGGTAGGTAAGTAGGGTAGGCAGGCAGGTAGGTAAGTAGGGTAGGCAGGTAGGTAAGTAGGGTAGGCAGGTAGGTAAGTAGGGTAGGCAGGTAGGTAAGTAGGGTAGGCAGGTAGGTAAGTAGGGTAGGCAGGTAGGTAAGTAGGGTAGGCAGGTAGGTAAGTAGGGTAGGCAGGTAGGTAAGTAGGGTAGGCAGGTAGGTAAGTAGGGTAGGCAGGTAGGTAAGTAGGGTAGGCAGGTAGGTAAGTAGGGTAGGCAGGTAGGTAAGTAGGGTAGGCAGGCAGGTAGGTAAGTAGGGTAGGCAGGTAGGTAAGTAGGGTAGGCAGGTAGGTAAGTAGGGTAGGCAGGTAGGTAAGTAGGGTAGGCAGGTAGGTAAGTAGGGTAGGCAGGTAGGTAAGTAGGGTAGGCAGGTAGGTAAGTAGGGTAGGCAGGTAGGTAAGTAGGGTAGGCAGGTAGGTAAGTAGGGTAGGCAGGCAGGTAGGTAAGTAGGGTAGGCAGGTAGGTAAGTAGGGTAGGCAGGTAGGTAAGTAGGGTAGGCAGGTAGGTAAGTAGGATAGGCAGGTAGGTAAGTAGGGTAGGCAGGTAGGTAAGTAGGGTAGGCAGGTAGGTAAGTAGGGTAGGCAGGTAGGTAAGTAGGGTAGGCAGGCAGGTAGGTAAGTAGGGTAGGCAGGTAGGTAAGTAGGGTAGGCAGGTAGGTAAGTAGGGTAGGCAGGTAGGTAAGTAGGATAGGCAGGTAGGTAAGTAGGGTAGGCAGTTATGTAAGTAGAGTAGGCAGATAGGTAAGTAGGGTAGGCAGGTAGGTAAGTAGGGTAGGTAAGTAGCGTAGGCAGTTATGTAAGTAGGGTAGGCCTAGGCAAATGACGGGAGCGAAGCCACGGGCTCAGAAAGTATTTAAATATGAAGAAAATTTAGTCATCTTCAATTCTTTACAGAGATATAGATACTGGTTTACGAGACCAATTCTTTTTCGTTTTGCTGTTATTGCAGTTCCACAGTTATTACTTACGTTACGTTACATATAATTTCTATTCCACATACCATGGAAAATCCCATGAGAAAAACCCAAATACCTACCTAAATTCCAACCACTTTATAGCAGAGACAATTTATTTTACTTCCTATCGGCTACTTGCCAACGACGCGGACGATTAAGACTGCATTGATCGCAGCAACAAAAATTGTGTAGGAGTCTGTGATCAAGTTGGCGAGCTGGCAGCCTGCCTAACTCCTTATACTAATGCTATTCAGTAGTAGGTTTATTTTATTAACGTGTAATGTTTAGTGTAGAATGTAGATATATTATGTGTATGCTTTCGTAGCAAATCTTGTTGGGATACGAAACCAACTTTTATGGGTTACGAAGTGGTTACGAAGCTTACCTGGCTACCCGAACCCTAATTGCGTATAGTTGTTCTATCTCACCAAGAAGGGTTACGTGACTTTTATGACGTCGAAATAAGAGGCATTTTGCTACGATTCATCCTTCTTCGTGAGATAGAACAACTTTACCAGATGTATTGACAGCACGAAGCACGCGCGTTTCACTTCATTTTAACCGACTTTTCAAAAAGGAGGAGGTTCTATATGTTCGTCTACAAATTAGTTTTTTTTTGTATGTTCATCGATTTCTCCGTCAATTGTGGACCGATTTTGAAAATTCTTTTTTTGTTTGAAAGGGACATATGTTCCCATTTTAATTGGATGAATAGCTGATGAAGAACAGAACTCTTCAATAAATAAAACGGTAAATCTCTCGGGATTGCTGCAATCGCATGTCTGTTTATTGTTTATACCATTTCATAACATAACATCACGCCAGTACGCTCTAAAGGGGTACGTAGATGTGTACCTACAGTTCTCCTTGGTACACTCTCATGTAACTGATTATGTTCAGATTTCATGAGTATTGGGTAATCTATACTGGTATTATAGGTACCTTTCTAAATAACTTGCCTACTGGGTAGGTACAACTAAAAAGGGAAAAATAAAAAACAAAATTTTTACAAAAATATACTACCGACTTTCAAATAAAAGCATTACAAAGTGAAAAATAATTTTCTTTTTGGAAATCCATAACAAAAAAACTTGGTACCTACCAAAGACACCGACTAAAGTTTTTTTAATAACTCAACAGTATTCAATGCGTGTTTTAAGTGTCGTGTAGACGGATTTTTGAACATACGAATCAATGAATGCAAGGAAAGCATGCGTGCGACATTCTTTGAACTCACCTCCGCAATTAGTGTGATGGAAAGGCTACGCTACGCAGCAAATCGCCAAAATGTCGACGGGTTTCGTAGCTAATCTGGAAGGCTTTCGAAGCATATATCGGATTCATATCTAGTTCGGTTAGCTTTCATTCTGGATGACATATTTTTTTTCTTTGTCTATATTCTACATTTAACAATGCTCATGCATACTGCGCTACCACGGAGACATAGCAGTTATGTGGGACACTAACCCGCTAAAACTCCACGGTGTCCTCCTGTGCCGCTCATGGCGGGAACACGGGCACGCGTTAGCACTCGTCCATGAACCCGCGGCGGGTGTTCCTCACCGAACCCTCCTCTAGGGCCCGTCACCCATCACCGGCGCACTGACCCCAGGGACCAAACCAGCACATGGGCGCCTGACGACCCCGTGTATGGCATCCGCTATCAGACGGACGACCCGGGCGACCCCGTTCAGGCCGCAGAAGGTAATGCTGGCTCCTCTCCCACCGCGGCCTCCAACCCTCAGTCGCGGTGCCTCCCGTACGACATCGCGGCCCACCTCAGTTGCGATGTCGCCCAAGTGGCACCGCAACCTACTTGTTGGCCGCTACGTCGTCGGCTTAATCGGCAAAAGCCCTGACGAGCAGGCTCATCTCGGTTTCCTCTTCGCTTCACCGTGCAAGCCACGGACTGAGCCCTTCCCGTCTCGACGATGCGGGAACCCACCGGGGGGATTCTGGATGACCTATGTAACAAATCTAGATGGTTTGCGAAGTTAGTCCGAACGCGTGCCCGTGTTCCCGCCATGAGCGGCCCAGGTGGACTACGTGGAGTTTCTTACCGGTTCTTCTCCACAGGAAACGACCAACCCGAACCGTGCACCTTTTGTCGACGTTTTATAGTTGCCCATGTAGGCCTATGTGAAATAAAAAACATTTGATTTTGATTTGATTTGAATCTGGAAAGGTTTCGTAGCAAATGTCAGTGAGGTGTATAGCAGGTTCGTAGCAAAGCTGGATGGGTTTTGAAGCAATTCAATTATTATCGATGGGTTTCATCAGCATTTGTTGTAAATCTTGGTAGCCCATCTTCAGCAGACGTCTAGTTTCGTAGCTAATCTGGATGGCTTGTGTAGAAAATGTCAGATTCGCAGTCAGTTAGGATATCTTTTGTGGTAAATTTGGATGAGCTACGTAGTTAATCTAGATGGGGTGCGCACTGCGTATATAGCATGGCTGGCTCAATCCAGATGGGTTTTGTAGAAATTATCGATGGGTTTCGTTACCTTTCGTTCCAAATCTGGATAGGCCGCACAGCAGATCTCGATTGGTTTCGTAGCAAATCTGGATAGTGCATAGCTTTTTTGCAAATCAGGTTATCAATGCACTAACGTTTTAATCTTGTAGGATTTATAACGGATGCACTGTATCGACTAATTTTACTTTCTTATCTCATCAATATTATCATTACTAATCTATTATCACCTTGTTTACATAAATTGCAAAATTTGCAAGAAATCAACGTTGTTTACATGCATTTTCTCATAATTCACTTAAAATATTAGGTATCTAATATCTCGATACAACGCAAAAGCAAAAGCATAAGAAAAAAGTTAATTCCATTTATTTTCCATTCATTTCGAGAACACAATAGAAATTACACATAACATTGTTCACCAGAGAATGCGTTAAAACAATTAGTTCTGCCAGTGACCGAACGACCTTGGCAATGACCGCCATGTGTTTGTAAGGAGCCATTTTGTTTTGCATACCTATTGCGACACGCTTGTGCAACCATTTCAGTTCAACTGTAGGTAAGTTATGTAAGTATAAGTTAGGAAAATAGTCTTAGGAACTTAGCAGGTGGAGCAATTATTGTAGCAACTGGCAACTAGCTGTTTACATAATACATACATCTCAATGGAACTGCGCAGTGCACACACATAGCAACTCGAGTTGCGAGTTCCGGTGATTGAAAATAGTTTTCAGTTGCTATAATCGATGACTAAGTTAATTTCTAATTGCTGCAAGTAGTAACTGTTGAATTTGTATCGGTTGTGTAAAGTTAATTCAGAATAATCAAAATAAAATAAAATGATAACAAGTGCTGCTTCTTCGTTATCCATCGTCACACTGTATAGTTCTCGTCAAACTTCTTGGGTGCCCTGAAGTTGGCTACAATGGCTGCACAGTAGTAAATCTCATACAAAAACAGCACCGTTTCGTGCCATAAAATTGAGGCAACCGTAAACCGGGCTATTTGGTTGTAGCAACTGCCAACTTCGGTAATTTTTATCCCAATGGGTAACACAAAATGGTGTTACTCAACGGGAACAAATGAAAGTTTTGAGTGGCGACCGCGGCATACACTGCGTTGGAAGGCCTCCGTCTGGGTGGACCCATGACCTGGTTAAGGTTGTGGGAATCTACTGGATGCGAGACGCACAGGACCAGTCGATGTGTTTTTGGCTTATGACAAAAAATAACTAGTCCGCCATCTTGGGCCGTCCACCATATTGGATTTAGAATGACGTCACTTAGCCATATAACCATTTATTGCCATCCATACTAAACGTGTATGCAAAATTTCATCTTAATCGGTGTAGGATAACTGCTTTAAAATTCAGTTGCAAGATTTGAACCGAACACACTTACATACATACATTGCAAGTAAAATAAAAGCTTGTAAAATAGCTTAGATACTACCTGCCAACTGAAAATAAGCAGGAAATCTGGGAACATGAAACCTGTGCATGTCTTTATGAACGTACCAACCAATCTATGTAAAATCAAATAAATAAATAAATAAATAAATAAATAAATAAATAAATAAATAAATAAATAAATAAATAAATAAATAAATAAATAATTAAATAAATAAATAAATAAATAAATAAATAAATAAATAAATAAATAAATAAATAAATAAATAAATAAATAAATAAATAAATAAATAAATAAATAAATAAATAAATAAATAAATAAATAAATAAATAAATAAATAAATAAATAAATAAATAAATAAATAAATAAATAAATAAATAAATAAATAAATAAATAAATAAATAAATAAATAAATAAATAAATAAATAAATAAATAAATAAATAAATGTATAATCAATCATCGTCCATCATCCTGAAAGCTCGACATAGCAACGAAGCCGATGTCTTGGAAACTATTTCTGCAAACGGAATTTGAATTATCTTACTTTAAGACCCTGTAGAGGTTTATCTTTCCTCTTGAAATTTAATTATTCCTTGATTATTTTATAGTCTTTTACAAAATCTAAGCTTCTCAGGATATTTGTACAGGTGCGTTACAATTTGATACAAATTGATATAAGAGAACGTATACGTTAACGCGGTCGAGCACGACAAAAATCACACACGGGGTTAGTGCGAGTTTTTTGTCGTGCTCGACCGCGTTAACGTATACTTAACAACGCACCTGTAAACAGTAAAAAAATCCCGAGAAGCTTAGATTTTGTTTGTGTTATGGTCAACGGTCAACCCGTGTGGTCAACATTCGTTCAACCATTGAGGTGTGACTGATTCAAACACGCGGTAGTATGGATGAATTTTTACAATTGCTATCAAAGACAATCCTACCACGAGTTACTTTTATCTCATTACAATAACTTTGTGATTGTCAAAGTTTTGGGTAAAGCTATCAGATGTGGGTATCCTTTGAGCTATAAATACGGCACTGTTAGCGATGTGGTGAATGCCTTTGGTTGTAACATTTCATGGTGGTTTCACCCCTGCGGTCGCCCGCATGAAACGATAAACGTTTGACCTATGTAAAGGTGGTTCATTCTTGTGGTTTAACATTTTGGCTACAAACCTGTTGTACGTAGATTTTTAAGATTTCAGGATATGATGGGATCAAAATATCTAACTATCTACATATATATGGTTAAACAAGCTCGTGGCTAAATAATAACAGCCGCACGGGTCGATCTTCGAGGTTAAGCAACGCTTGACTAGTTCGGTCCGTGGATGGGTGACCATTTCAACATACCGAGTTTCCTCCGTGCCTCGGAAAGCACGTTAAGCCGTTGATCCCGGCTGTCATTTGAAGATCTTTGACAGTCGTTACGGGTAGTCAGAAGCTTGAGATCTGACAAAAGTCTAGCCAAGGGGTACCGTGTTACCCAGTTAAAACACTGGTACTCAGCTGAATCCGGTTAGACTAGAAGACGAGCCCAATATAGTTGGGAAAAGGCTAGGCAGATTGATTGACAAGCTTTAGAAAAATAGTTAAGGAAATAGTGTATTAACCCCGAAGTTTGCTCGTCTCTTGTGTATCTAATATTTCTTTTTGTCGCTTCGCTCTTCGCAAAGCGGTCATGGTCTCATTGAATATTGTCCAATCGCAGTATTGTCGTAGTCCATTTGCTTCACGATCTCTCCACGGGACAAAACAAATAGAACTGGTGAAATGCTACCCAACTCTTCGCAAATTCAGGGGTTTCAGATTGCAAGAGTAGGCAGTGGTTACATTCCTCAATCATCCGTTCCAATTAGTGAATTTTAATTAGTTGTGCGAATGTTGTTTGCGTTTATTTTAATTGAGTAAAAAATAGTAGCTTGTTTACTATTTAAACCATGGCGTTGCCGATTTGGTAGGAATGTTAATGGCGGAATAACAATAGACCAATTATTTGCTATCGCATGATGCCATGTTGTCAATGATTTTGCGTTTTAAAATTCCTATGTGTTTTTGTGGGTGCGGTGTTTACTCCAGTTAATAAAAAAAATGTGTTTGTTAACTTGTAGTTGTTTTTTTATTGATGTTTTTTGTTGGTATGTCAATGTTGAGCAAGGTCTGTTAAAAATTGTAGTTGATTGTTAAATTAAATTAAATTTTGTTAGACCAAATTTTTTTTGTTACCTTCTCTTTTTATAGACTTTTAAAGACGGTTTATGATGTCTACAATGAATACTCTAGATACTTCAACGAACAAAAAATAACAAACTGTTCAACATATTATTTTTGAATAGTTTCTGTCTAAGAAAACAGCGCTCAATAAATAAAAAAAACATTACTATTTATGAAATTCTTTCCGTATTTTTATGTTATTAGTAGACACAACTGTTTATGACGCAATTGTATCAGACCATATAAATGCGCGGAAAAATATAAGAAAAAATTACGTCGTTTTCTTTAGAAAGAAAACAACTTTCTTTGTAAAAAGTATTTGTAGATAAAAATAGGCTTTGAGGGATTATACAACAGTCGCAGTTATTTAGAGAAATTTTTAAGATTCTACATCACATTTACAAAGGGCTATAAAAATAATCATAAGGGCTAAAAAAATATTGCAGGTGTGAACCAGTTTTTTCTGCTAATCTGGAGAGCTCATGCTTCATTTCACTGCCGACAACTACGTATAACTAACTGGTCTAGAGGACTATCGAATGGCTCACATCACATCATCACATCATCTCCCAAATCAAATCAAATCAAATCAAATCAAATGTTTTTTATTTCACATAGGCCTACATGGGCACTTATAAAACGTCGACAAAAGGTGCACGGTTCGGGTTAGTCGTTTCCTGTGGAGAAGAACCGGCAAGAAACTCCACGGTTACTCTTTTAAAAAAAATGGTTTGTTTTTACAATATTTCCACGTTACAGTATTAGTGCTTAGATATGGGGGGACAACGTAGGCCCGACAATAAGACGTAAGAAACTAAAAAAAAAAAAAATTGTATAAACGAGAGAGTTAACAAATGTTAACAAGCGTCTAGAAATCTAGAAGGCCTACAATGTTCACACATTCACAAAACAATCAGTAAAAGAATCTATACAAAGGAAAAAATAAATAAAAATATATAACAAGACTAAATTTAACATGTGGCACAAATTTTGTTATCAGTGCTGTAACTATTCATAGCAAAAGGCTATAAAGATCATTGAAATCATTGTAAAAAGTCTAATTAAAAGAAAGAAAAAAAGTAAAAATGAGATTGAGAATAGTTAGAGACATCCACATATTTGTGCCGTTTATGAGTTACCAGGGAAGCCGCATGCGCAGAAGGAGCTAAAATTTTTATCTTCAACGTAGTCCTTGATTTTGTAATATGCTTTTTTAATAAGGACACGTTTGATGTAGTTTTTGAACTTTCCATCGGTTAATTCTATAACTGGCTTTGGCAACTTATTATAAAAGCGTATACTGTTTATAAGAAAAGACTTGCTAGTTTTCGTTAATCTGAATTTGGGTATTACAATTTCATGCTTACTGCGTGTATTTAAATTATGGAAATCGCTTCTAGTTTTGAAAAGCCCTCGATTTTTGCGGACATACAAAATACATTCCAATATATAAAGAGAAGGTAGAGTCAGTATATCGATCTCTTTAAATTTTTCTCTGAGGGACTCTCGTGGACTCATTTTATAGATTGCGCGGACTGCCCTCTTTTGTAAGATGAAAATTGAGTCAACGTCTGCAGCTGATCCCCACAGCAGAATGCCATAAGACATAATACTGTGGAAATAAGCATAGTATACTAACCTTGCTGTGGCTACATCGGTTAACTGCCTTATTTTCCTTACTGCATATGCAGCCGAACTTAACCGACCCGAAAGAGTTCTAATGTGCGCGCCCCACTGCAATTTTGAATCGATAGTAATCCCTAAGAATACAGTTTCCTTTATAACTTCAAGATTTTTACCGTCAAGATTTAAATTTAGGTCACGTTGTGGTACATTTGGTAAGGAAAACTTCAGACATTTTGTTTTTTTCGCATTTAGTAAAAGATTGTTAGCTGCGAACCATTTAGAGAGAACAATCAGACTTTCGTTGACATGTAAGACATCCGTATCTTTCCTATCTATTTTAAAAATTAGCGAAGTATCATCAGCAAATAGAATTATATCCGATAATTTGGCCATCATAAAAGGGAGATCATTAATGTAAACAAGAAAAAGGAAAGGGCCGAGAATTGAACCTTGGGGCACGCCCATCTTGACTAGAGACCCGGAGGACGTCGCCCCATTAACATTTACTTTTTGCTGTCTGTTTGATAAATAGGAAAGCACAAGATCAGCAGATTTTCCTCGAATTCCGTAGTGGTGTAATTTACAGATCAGTGTGATGTGGTCGACGCAGTCGAACGCTTTCGAGAGATCACAGAAAATGCCAATGGCATCCTGGGACTTCTCCCAAGATTCCAAGATGTGGCTGATGAGTTTTACTCCCGCGTCCGTTGTCGACCTACCTTTCGTGAAACCAAACTGTTGACTATGCAGGATCTTATTTGAATTGAAGTGAGACAACATCTGTTCCAGCATGATTTTTTCATAGATTTTACTCAATGCTGGAAGCACGGATATAGGCCTATAATTTGAGGGATCACTCTTACAGCCTGATTTGAACCACTGCTGTGACACAGGCCTCCCCTCTTTCAGAGGGCATGGGCCGTAACCCACCACGCAGGCCCAGTGCGGGTTGGTGGATGTCACATGTGTTCGAATTTTTGGTTCTAGTACATGCCGATTTCCTCGTGTTTTCTTTCACCGTTTTTGAGAGCAGTGGTGATGAAATAATTTACACAAAGTAAAGCGCCGGCCTGGGTTCGAACCCACGACCTACAACTTGTAAGTCGCGGCCGATACCACTGGGCCACCACTGCTCTCGAATGGCTCTAGGCTGACTAAAAGTAAGAATCCTAGAATCTAGTCTTCTTTGCTCAATGAACACTAATGATGAATACAATAAGTAGCAGGTAAGTACATCAAACTATTATATATGTACCTATATTTTATTAACAACACTGTCAAGTCTTTTGTTTACAAATACCACAGCAATATGCGCCGGTAATTCTTTTCTTAAATACATATCAATAGGTAACTACTTGACATCGTCTGCATCTTACATTATTGTTAATAATAAATAATTAATACGGCATCCTTGAACACAATGGAGAATTTTCGACGTAGTATCGGCAGTATGGCGTCTTGTTTACTTCCATGTTTCCTTTATCCGTAATTTTCTGTTGGTTTTCGGAAGCATTTACATAATTTGTCAATCATTTATGATTCTCGATATATACCGATCCTGATGCCAGAATTTCAGCTAACAGGCTCTCAAGAGCGAAAGCCTGACTTTTTATCCTCAAATACCTCATTCAGTTGCGCGGTATCTTCTCGTCCAACTTACCACAGTGTCTCAAGACGAAAGTCTATGATCAGTGTTTGTTGCCAGTGATGACATATGGTTCTGAGACGTGTTCGCTTACAATGGGCCTCATCAGAAAGCTTACAGTCACTCAAAGGGCAATGGAGAGGGCTATGCTCGGAGTTTCCTTGCGTGATCGAATCAGAAATGTAGAGATCCGCAAGAGAACCAGGGTTACCGACATAGCCCGAAGAATTGCCAAACTTAAGTGGCAGTGGGCAGGACACATTGCTCGCAGAACGGATGGCCGATGGCGCAGAAAGGTTCTGGAGCGGCGACCGCGAACCGGAAGACGTTGCGTTGGAAGGCGTCCCACCAGGTGGACCGATGACCTGGTGAAGGTTGCGGGGATTCGCTGGGTGCTAGGCGCACGGGACCGGTCAATGTGGCGACGTTTCGGGGAGGTCTATGTTCAGCAGTGGACGTCTTTCGGCTGATATGATGATGATGACCTCATTCAGATATTTCATACCTCCTTCTGATATTCTGTACCTGCTAAGATATTAGCATGAAAAAGATAAGAATTGTGGTAATACCTACATGGTACATATATGTGTGGGCCTCTTCCTTCTAGTTCCTAAAGACATAGTAATCAAATAGTGTCTAATTAGAGCAAGGTGTTCTTACCCGAATGTCGAAGGAGGGTAATGTGTTTATCAGTCTTTGTATGTATGAAAGTATGTATGTACATATGTTCCTATGTGGCGTTCCAGAGACCAAACGCGTTGGCCAATTTTGATGATTCATGCGTCAATCGATTTGTCTTAACCCTACGAGTGTCACTGGCTGAATTAAAATTGGAAAATAGAAAAATGGCGGATTTTGGGCGCCATATTGTGGGGGACAAGATTTTTTTTTTCCAAACCCATCGTTTGCGGTATCAAAATGAAGGGTTTTAAGAGGCGATTTCAAAAATATATAATACTTATATATTTAAATGTCCCTAAATATTAAAATAAAGTAAATAAAAAAATAAAAACAAAATCAAAAAACCCGACTGTTTAAAGCGAACTAAAAGACGTAAACAAGAAGAAAATCATGATGTTCAGTCGGAGGATACATCTGGTTTTGGTCAGCCAGCTCGCGAATACGTATCCTCCGACTGCACAGCATGATTTTCTTCTTGTTTACGTCTTTTTAGTTCGCTTTAAGCAGTCGGGTTTTTTGATATTTTAAATTATTTTTTTTGGCTTCTAAATATTATTCGTCACTGGTAGTGTTTAGGTAGTTTTGACTGCAGGTTTTGGGGCATAGACGGCAGGAAAATTGGTAGGACTGGAGGACATAGTTAGCGTTGCATGCAACCTTCAGCCGAATAATAAACAATATTACTAGTTAAGATCACAACACAGCGTCCTAAGCTTTAGCAACATTCTACAATTAATACATTACTGACCCGTTCTTATTCATATCCTTCCATTTAAAGGCCTAACATTCCCACTTCTCTTACCGTTTCCATAAATAATTAGCTAAGCACCTATTCGAGTTCCATAATTCATACTTGACGCGACAAATGGCGCCAACTCTATTCAGAACTGTATGGTCGTATGCGTAGGAGTCTTCCTGTTGTTCTGTAGTACACAGGGCTATAAATTTTAATTAATATGTCGGTCATATGTTATGGAAACATGTGTTAGATAATGCACGTGTTGTAATGAGAGCCATGTTGTTTGTTTTGGCAGTTTTGGAAAAAGTTTCGGTTGTCTTTAAGATTATTCTACATTTAAATTATGCATTTTGACATTAACAATATAATCTATGCTTTATCATGCCGGGAATTCAGCCGTGGCCCGTGAATGTGATGTTATGTTTATGACATTTACAAAACAAGATACTTTTACATAAAATTAATTTTAATCCAGTTTATAAATGAAGAAAACTAGATCTGTAGAGTCTAATTTTTGACGAGGTTACAAACTTATGATGCTTCTTTGGAAATATCACAGCTCCAAGTATCAACATTGCCAAACAGTCTGGTGTGAATTTGACTGTAAAATTAAATTAACAGCGGTTCAAACAACCAAAAGATTCCACACTACCACAAAAACAAAAACATCGACACGCAATCGATCACTAAAAAATTCAAAACAATAGTACGACAACACTCTCAATGTCAAGTGTCAACTATCTCTGTTTTTTACCCACCACGTGTGCTTACCCCACGTGGGTAAATGAGGGGCGTGTCTCCTGACTCACGCATACTTATGTAACTGCAAAATTGAACGCAGTTTTTGTAAACACGTTCAAGGTTTACATCGCGCGATTTCTGGCGAGTGTGACCGAACAACAAATGACGTAAAATTCAAGATGGCGCGTGGGTTAGCTTTGGATTTGCACATAGAGCAGGGAACAGTACGCTGGCATAGACTAGGGACACCATTGCTAATTGTATGTGTCCTCCAAAGATTACTATATTATTTGCCATGAGCCCCTGAGCACAAGGCTGATGGCTTGACAGTTCAAACTTGTGCTAAGATTAACTTGTACGTGGCGTGGCTATAAGGCTGTTTAGTACTTTTGACTACGGCCAATGTCAAAATTGTCACGTGCTGTCAATAATAGAATGATTAAACAGGGGCACACATTGACACGCCTGATTTGTATGGAAAGTTTTAACAATGCCGTATCTATCAATGGCTGCAAAAGGCTGCAAAGATGTTTCGGTGCTCTGTGGTGATGCGGAAAGAAACAGTGCTTGAATAGCTGTTGTTGTAAATTTGTAAGCATGAGTCGACTAAATTAGGCTTCATTATTTAATACTGTGGGGGTGTGTCGTTTCTGGCCAAATCTGGTTACAATTTATTTTGTGCGTTACGAGTAGATAACCTGTGTCGCTATTCAAGAGCTTTATGTCGAACTACTTTAAATCTTTCAAAAGCCTATTCACATGGTAATTAGGCCTATTTTCTTGAATCTCTTAAAAAAATATAAAAAAAAGATTCTATTTTAAATTTTTCCTCTTCATTTACATACACTTCAATTTGAAATCATATTAGTTGTCACATTTAAGACCTACTTATCTCAGGATTCTAAATTGCTGATGATAAGTGACATCTTTCTTCAGGATCTAGTCAACGAGCAGCTTCCTTGATTGTAGAACAAAATAAAACTCTAAAACGGTGTGCACATTCGTCGCACGCAAGTTTAAAAAAATCGTCTCACAGAAACCGGTTTTAATTTATGGGTGTGTTTACAACTGCTGGTCACGTCACGTGTCACGTGTGCAATAAAAACAAGATTTAAATAATATTAATTATACTATGAATAGTGTATGATGCATCCGGCAGCTGACAAATCCGCAATGAACTTATGAAGTTTGGGTCAAGAATTCTGAGAATAGCTAAAGATCAAGAGGATCAGTGTAAAGATATATATAGTAAGCTGGAACATAGTTAACAAATTGTATCTGAAAGAAGAGAGAACACTTTCATACTTCCTCTAATATATACAGTGCGTGCCACGAAAGATGAGACTTGACACACCACGTGCTTTCATGCTTTGACTTGCGCAGTAGACGATTTATAGGTCTCTTTAGCTGTTTGAGTTATGAGTGCGGGAAGGGACAGGGGCGTCATCGGGGCGGCGGACAGAGCGCGAGATGCGCGGTCAAGTCTCATTCATTGTGGCACGCACTGTAACTCATTTCTTACTTTATCCATTCTCGTTACTCCGCACACATCCATCTCACATTCTCATCTTTGCTACATGCAATCTCAATCTCTTTTCATCGATACTTTTCACAGCCCAATATTCTGATCCATACAGTACGAGAGGTCTAATCACGGACTTGTAGAAGGCTTGCTAAACACTCCATCAAATCAGCTGTAGCTGCGTATCAGAAGCAATTTTGTCTTTCTGTCAGCCTTATCCCATCATTTAGGGTCGGCTATCTCCATCATGTATCGCCAAACATGTCTCAAATGCATTTATTCTGCAATAAACTAAGCAACAATATTTACGCCATTAAAAATCAATAAACAAAATATATTCAAAGGAGCAACTCACCAACTCAGAATATAATAAAGACGCCAAAAATAAACACAATCATACAGACATTTCTTCAGAAACTCCAATCAAAATTCATCAACCACACATTGTGCTTGGTTGGTCTTGAATACGAAAACAAATATGGCCGTTGGTTCGTATTCCGTAGACAGACATTCAAAGAATCGTACATTTGTATGAAAATTAACTACCGTCGTGTTTGCCCTTGGCAGTAATCAGTGGCCACATTGTTCTGTAGCACTTGAAGTTGCTCGGTTTTACATAGATATGTTATAAAATTTGATTATGAATTGAGAGGGAGAGCAAGGCAGAGTAAAATAGATGGATTTTGTGGGGAATTAGATAAAGAAATGGGAGTAAACGATAGAGTTACAGGACAGATTAGAAGTAGAAGACATGGTGAACATGTGAACAACAAAACATGGGAACAGGACAGGAAAACGATGAGGTATAAAAACATGAACACAAATATTTTTCTTCATCAGCAACTATAATAAAGAACGCCTTGTCCCACGGAGCTTTGTCAAAGCTGCTGGTTTTATAAATAAAATAAAAAAAACTTCTTCGACTTGGCTTTTAAAATCATACTTGTATCTATTTATTTGAATCACAATTATTTAACATCGAAATAGATTGTAGAAATTAAGTTTCTCTACAAACGAGACAGCAGATTGTTGAAAATGTTCTTATGGTTGGATATATCTTTCTTCTTCTCCTCTTATTTAAGCCTTTTATTTTCAGAATTTAATTTGTTTATTTATTTGAATTACGAGGATTAATTAAAATGTAATTCAACCCAAGATGGAGAATTCTTGGGTCGACGAACAATAAACTGCCTCCGTCTGTCCTAGTCAAATTACACTTTATTTGAACTAACAAATACAAATTAGCTTTAGTTAAAGCTTGATTTTTAGGGTTCCGTACCCAAAGGGTAAAAACGGGACCCTATTACTAAAACTTCGCGATCCGTCTGTCTGTCTGTCTGTCCGTCTGTCTCCATTCTGTATCTCATGAACTGTGATAGCTAGACAGTTGAAATCTGAAATGATCAGATGATGTATTTCTGTTGCCGCTATAACAACAAATACTAAAAACAGAATAAATTAAATATTTAAGTGGGGTTCCCATACAACAAACGTGATTTTTTTGCCGTTTATAGCGATAATGGTACGGAAACCTTCGTGCGCGAGTCCGACTCGCACTTGGCCGGTTTTTTTTTTGTTTGTTAGCTTTGTAATAGTCTGTTCTTTAAAGTGTCTGTAAACAATCTAAGTTGGAACGCTTTTATTGTTTTTTAGGGTTTTTTGGGAGAATTAAGGCAGATTAGTTCTATTTTTAACCCCTGACGGAAAAAGGGGGGTGTTATAAGTTTGACGTGTGTTGCTGTGTATTTGTGTGTCTGTCTGTGGCATCATAGCGCCTAAACGGATGAACCAATTTTAATTTAGATTTTTTTGTTTGATTGGTGAATTTGTCGAGAGTGTTCTTAGCTATGTTTGAATAAAATCGGAAGAGCTGTTTAAAAGTTATTCGCATTTTACTCTTTAAATCTGGATTTTTTCGAAAGATATCGTGTCATTATTACGTGTTTCGATAGATTGTCGATTGAAGCGTGTCTGCTACTAGGTATATTATATGTAGTGTAAAAGCATGAAATAAAAATTAAAAATGGGGGTCTTTTTAATTTGTAATTTTATCTTGTTATAAACTACGGATTCCATGGTCGGATAAATTGACTTGGCATTAAGGTTCAAAACCAGCCAGTTTTAACCTAACCTAAACTAACCTAAGGTTCAAAACTTAACATATCAAAACTTTAGAGTTTTTTTATTTACACAACAATGTTGTTAGCCTAGCAGGCTCGAGATTTTACGTCTTTTTTATATCCTCGTTAAATTAATGTTAACGTCTGGTAAAAATCTTAATGATTCCAAAACTAGTTTATTGCTTGACTATCTGCTTACTATAATATTATATACTTATATGAGTTTAACTGTGTAATAAAGGCTATTTTGCATTCTTTTATTTTACACACTGACTTACATGTGTATGTAGGTACTTACAATAACCAACATGAATGCATTTCACTCACGGAAAAATATTTTTATGGGAATAATCTGATATAACATTTTGAAAAGATCTTTTTTATGACAAATATTCTTAGTTTGTTTTCGAAAATACTATGTTGTGTGTTGTTGTTGTAATACTGTGTTGTGTGTTGTTGTTGTAATACTGTGTTGTGTGTTGTTGTTGTAATACTGTGTTGTGTGTTGTTGTTGTTGTAGTATTATACTAACTGTGGTAATTTTATTTGATTCGCATTTTTACGCCGTGATTTATTTAATATGCGTCCCAATAAAAAGAAAAAAGTCCCAAAAAAAAGAAAAAGTTCACTAGGACAAAATCGCTTTAGAATTATGCGCAATTGTCACATATTTATGCTCAAGAATGTATCTAAAGTTTGATAGGTACTAGCAGCGTTCAAAACAGTCACGGTCAAGGTTACATAGCCTCGTGTGAGTACATAAAATGTATATGTATGTATGGAATGTATATGTTGTACCAATGCGTGACTAATGTGTACTTCTGCTCGCTATTGTTCTTTTAGTGTTTGGAAATTATTATTTTCTTTTCAACGAATTTAACTTGATTTGTCATTTTTATGGAATTGAATCAAAGAGAATGGGTTTACTTATAGACGTTTTTGTTTCATTATGTGAACACCTGGCCTGGAAAATTCTTGAGCTATATATTAAATTACTCTGGTATTTTCCAACTTCTTTACATATTTCATACTTGGGGCCTCGTTTTGAAATGCTTGGAAACGACTTGTTATTTTGGTGTTATGTGGATTTTTCGTTTCGAAATCTTTGAAACAATCTCGTAGTCAAGTGTCAATTAGCAGACACAATATAAAATGTTTCGTATGATTCCTTATACTACTATTTTCCGTACAGTGACCATATAATTATCTCATATAGCGCTCACAGCGCTATTCTGAAGTTACACAGCTCTATTATAGATTAGTAATACAACAGCCGTCAAAACCTCTGTTAAACAACCTAAGGCTTTGGAAAATGCCTCCCTACACTCTTGAGCGCTATAAAAGCAACTTATAACTCCTTTTAAACCCCTTTATCTATTAAAAAACTCTTTAACATCTCAAGGTGGTATAAAAGACTCCATTAACTCAATTATACTTCTTATTGCTGTCTACCGACTCTATTGCATGCTATTTTATCACTATAAGTTTTTTTTTGCTACTAATCGGTTACTGTACCACCTAGGTGTTAAAGGGTTTTTAAATATACTACTGTACATCTTAAGGAAAATTGTACAGCACTTGAACGACTCCTATGCAACTACCAGGCTGTACAATGCCTGTCTAAGCAGCTTGTGTGCTAGTTGGGAGGTTTCTCGTCGACAAGGGGCGGTTACGCACAACGATCCGTGTCCGTAAAATTTCGGATCCGAAGTAGCTGTAATTAGTACTTTTTGTAGGGAAGTTAGGGCGTAAGCTTGTAGAAAAACATCCAAACTCTATCCGTTATAATTTGTCATAATTCAGAACATTTTGAACTCGGAACTCTAATCACGGACAGTCGGACACGGACGTTTAGTGCGTAACTACTGCGTTAAACTGTTTTTCTCAAACATGCTTGGAAATTTGAGCATTATTTTGACAACCTTCTTCGAGATAAATCGAATTTGCTGTACTGGCCAAATACATGCGAGCAGCGGCCGGCAAAAGTTGTATGAAAATCCATATCTGTTGTGTCTAGCGGCCAAATAAATTACATAGTAAACTCATATCTGTCGTGTTATTTAAAAATGGAACGATCTTTTACTCCGAAGCATGGCAACCAAGGAGGTGACTTATCAAAGGTTTTATTTAAATTTTGAACTGGCTTGCAAATAGAATGCTGTATATTGAAAAAAAAAACAAAAGAACACTTTAACACGGGAACAATTATTGTTGTTCGTCATTGATTTTGACAAAATGAGTTGCAGGCCGCTGCAGTAATTACTATTGTCAGCCAGCGACTATATTGTGGTATTTCTTTTTTGTATTACGGTGTTGGGAGACAATGCGTTCATCCACTTGTTTTCTATGAACGGTTTTTTCCAAAAGGCAGGCCCTTTTTACCCAGAAGAGAGTAGACGCCCCCCCCGCCTCGGCCCCCTATTACAACACATCTGTGTTGCTGCAACTCATGGATATGGGACACATAGGTAGTACCTACATACGTAGAACTTTGTTAACGTCACAGATAATATAATACCAGCATACAGATGCCTCATCCCATACAAAGAAACCGTGCCGACGTAACTAGCGTTTTTCATCTCAATATACCGATTATTTTTTGTAAATCGATCGCGTTCGGTTCCACGGCGATAGATAGATCACCATCTATATCCGTGGAACGGAACCGAACGTGATCGATGTACAAAAAATAATCAGTACAATACGTCGGCACGGTTTCTTTGTATGGGATGAGATACCTCTGGTTAACTTTGACATCAGGAACTGATGAAATGTGGAAATCAACCTACAGTACCTATTATATTTTTCTTAGTCAATGGGGCTCTAAAAGATCTGATATTAACTGAACAGCGAATACGTTTCAGATCCATCATGAGATGTCAAAACATTTTGATAACGCACAAAAACAAGCGTTGCTTTGTTTGTAAACTTGACGGCCGACGCGCTAAGATAAACTTTGAGATTTATTTGGCTGGTAAACTTCACGAAATTGCTGAAAATGGTTATCAAAATTGGCCATTACGTTATCTAAATTATGTAAATGTAACATTATTAATTACATACGCATAACGTAATGATTTGGTGCGTACCTATAATTACGGAACTTTACCAGTTTATTTTAATTTTTAAAGATGCCTGAAATAGTACATTACAAAGTTCCACCCACAAAATGCAACACAATATTTACGCTTTTAGTTGGTATTATTCTGATGCGCTGTTAAATGTACTTCAATATTGCAGACGGCGTCAGTTTAGGAGTAATTTGGTGCTAAGTCACTGGAACTTTTTCATTGCTCGGCAGTTTAGTATCACCTAGAAACAGAATTTGAATAAAGAATCAGCTGAATCTGTGTAACACAAAGTTCAGATTTAGATAAATAAGACGAAATTTTAATTCAACTAAACCATACTTAAGTACTTTTGAATTGTCAAACAAAATATGAATCTAGTTGCACGTTCGCAAAATCGCAAGCGTCAGTAGGTCTCTATGGAGAAGAACGTGCAACAAACTCCACGGACACTCTTTTGAATATTTTTTAAATTGGTCCAGGAGGTAATAGGCGAGAGGCAAACCTCGAATTATGATTTTTTACGTAGGAACTTCAGTCGGATGTCTGCGACCGCATTTCCTCCATTGTCTGGTCACTTTTATCCAAGACATGAGCAACTCCCAATTTCTCATATTGTAATAAAAAGAAAATGAAGAAGTCCACGTAGAACAGGGTGACTCAGATGGTGATAGGGTCATATTTGTCGTAAAAATCTGTTTATTTTCTACATGACTGCCGAAGGAGGGTAATGTGTTTATTATCAGTCTATGTACGTATGTATGTATATTTGTTCCTGTGTGGCGTTCTAGACACCCATCGTCCATAAGACCAAATGCGTTGGCCGATTTTGATGATTCTAACGTCAATAGATTCGTCTTTACCTTGCGAGTGTCACTGGCTACATTGAAATTATTGGAAAATAGAAAAATCGCTTTTGGTCGCCATATTGTGAGGTCCCATTTTTTTTTCTTCCAAACCCATCGTGTGGGGTATACAAATATATAACACATATGTTTTAAATGTAACTAATTAAAAAAAGAAAATAACTAGAATGTTATAAATAAAAAAAAATAAACAAGAAGAAAATCATGCTGTGCAGTTGGAGGATACATCTTCGCGAGCTGGCTGACCAAAACCAGATGTATCCCCAACTGCACAGCATGATTTTATTCTTGTTTACGTCTTTTTAGTGCAGTCGGGTTTTTGTTTTTTTTTCCGGATAGTCCTTGAAAATGTGTGCCGCTCTTGTTGGTTGTCATCAATCATTAATACACCCCAGTTTGTAAACACCTCACTAATTACCAGATTGAAATAGACAATGGACTGAGTTCCTCAGGTATGAAGTGAAAATTTAAAGAGATCGTGAAGCCAAGCTGTCTATTTCTAGAATTATGGTTGGGCCACGTCACACACTAGCAGAAGCGAAAGAGAGAGAGAGCGACAATGTACCTACGTAGATACCATCATCAGCGTTTTAATCTTCCCTTTGCTGGGACACAGGCCTCCTCTCTGTGAGGCCACACAGATATAGATAATATGAAAAAGAGACAGGTAGATAGGATAGGCCTGTCTCTTTGTCTCAATCTACAAGGTGCCGAATTTGTGAGGATATTGCTCAGTCCATTCTTCATGTCATGCTAATTACAAGGTAAACAAGATTGGTGACAGGTTCAATGTCTTTCATATCAGTTCGGAGAAAATTAGGGTAAATAAAGATAGTGTTAGTAGAAATTAGAGGGAAATTAGTTGCAAAAAATGCGGATGATAAGGCTTCTTGAGCTGAAAAATCAAGAAGAAGCTTTTTTGTCATGATATATTCAGACATGTTTATAAAGGAGCTTTTTCCGCACTTTGGTCTCATTTGGTCCGTTGTGCGTGGAGAGAGATTACGACTTTATTAGTAGAGAATTATGGAAGAAGATAACATCTGCGCCGATTCCAAATAATTAGCGATAAAGGTTGAATCATCATCATCTGCCTAGCCTTTTTCCCAATTATTGTTGGGGTCGGCTTCCAGTCTTACCGGATTCAGCAGAGTACCAGTGTTTTACATGGAGCGACTGCCTATCAGACCTCCACAACCCACAACAACACAACACAACAACTGGGTAACACGATAAAGGTTGAATCTTTTTCTTCGTGGTAATGCATTATTAGCATGACGCTCAACCTAAGTCCTCCGTTAGCAAACTGCATGGTTCCTGGCCCCCTAGTCAAGTTACAATCGCTTCGTATCGAATCTCTTTCTACAATCGTTAACGCCTTCTATTTGTTTGGTCTGACCACGTGACTTAACGTTCAGATGTGTCATTCCCATACATTGATTCGTTTTCTATTAGCGTTTTCGATTGTAGATTGTCAACTTGGATAATACCACAGTATTAACCACAAGAATGAAACTGCGGGAAAAAGTTAGTTTCTAATATTATTACGTGTTGTGACACAGCTCGACGGTTATTTTCATAGAACTCGAAATTTCTAAAATTTCTTAGTATTGATTGCTAGACTTCCTGGCTTCAGCGAACGAGCGAAAACACGAGCTCTATAAATATAAGAGGAAATTCAAAACAAACAACTCGGTCTAGCTATTACGAGCTACTGCGTAGGAATGAGATGTTCAATTAGCTATTTTTATAAATAGCAATTCTCTTTTTTTAAACTACGGATATCTTGATGTCATCTGTCTTACTTACATACATGTAAGTAAGTAGTTAAGTGTCGTAGATCCTTAATTAGGAAGATATCCGCAGGAGAAGCTGTGGATATATTTATAGCTCGAAAAATTGCAAAACTGAGATCTGACACCAATCTTGCCAAGAGGTATCGTGATACCCAGTTACTGGGTTGTGGAGGTCAGATAGGCAGTCACTCCATGTAAAAACACTGATACTCAGCTGAATCCGGTAAGACTGGAAGCCGATTCCAACAATAATTGGGAAAAAGGCTAGGTAGATGATGAAGAATTGCAAAACTGAAGTGGCAGTGAGCGGGGTACCTTGCTCACAGAACGGATGGTTGTTGGGGCCGAAAAGTTCTGGAGAGACGACCAGAAGACGCAGCGTTGGAAGCCCAAACACTAGATGGACCAATGTCCTGGTGAAGGCTACGGGATACGGGAACCCGCTAATTGTGACCGGTCAATGTAGCACTCTGTTTATAAGTGTATAGTTATTATATGATCTGTGGCATAGTCTATGGATTTAGTGACTCACTGGGGTGGCCCATGTGTGGCAGTGGACCTCTTTCGACTGTATAATGATGACGATGAAAATTATTACTTATTGTTTTTGTGATTTACTTAATTCCGAGTAGTAAAAACGAAACCATGTTTTTGTTAAATAAAGAAAAACAACATTTAGGTAACGTACCAAAAAGAAAATGATGAAACTTTTTCTTATTGTTTAACCTAGTCGTTTTTACGCTATCTATATTTAATTGTTAGGTATTTGAGTTAGCTAGTGCGCAGTTGAGCAAAAATAAAGAAAATAACAATACTTTAGTGTAAGTTTTTGGTGATTAACTTGCTAATGAGTTTGTTTGGCAAATGATTAATTGGTTAATTAATTCATTTAACTTTAGACTGAAATATTGTAAAACCGGTGTCAACGAATTTACAAAACTTATATTCCGCTGAAAAGTAGTTAAGGAGTCCACTGAACTCGGGAAGTACCTGCAGGTCGGTGGACGTCACGACATTTTAGGGAGGCCTATGTCTATATCGGCTGAATTGGTGATGATGAGACCGTGTTTTTCTATTATTTTCCTTTTCTAGGGTTCATCACTAGGATGGACCCTTTTTTTTTTTGTTTTTTTTTTTTTTTTTTTTTTTTTTTTTGCGTGGAGAAATGCTCATGCATACTGCACTACCACGGGGAGATAGTGCAGTTATGTGGGACCCTAATCTTATTACAATTTAGCCTTATAAATAGACGAATAAGTAATTTAATTATAACCTAAACTATTATATTGCCTTTACTAAGAATGTGTCCACTTTTCAATAAGACAATAATTAAAGAGTACACCAGGATGCCTTAAGGTTGTCCTAGTCGACGACACGAACTATTTCGTGCGCGGGGTCAAAATGCATGTTATCTCATCCGACAACACGTGCGAAAGAGATAGATGCTGTGATGAGCAGTAAGAAGCTATTTCGCGTACGAATTAGTACTTTTGCAAGTTTTTAGCGAAATGGATGATGATTTAGGACGAAAACGCGTAATTTTATAAACAGACCTTTGGACGACTATAAGCATATTTTCAATATAAAATTATTTGCATTGTTGAACTACTAATCTATCCCTGTATGGTGGCCGTTTTGCAATTTTCCTTCTTCTTATGTTATTTATTTAAATATAGAACTTTCGGAGCTCATAAATTTAAATTTAATTTTTTTCTTCTTTGTTTCCATACAGGGCTAGATAATGATGAGACAAATTGATATCATTTTTTAATTTGAACGTAAATCATCAAACAGTTGAGTAATCGCCAGACTATGTTTGTATGGAAGAATGATCGACTAGTGTAACCTTAATAGGCGAATACACTTCGTTCTTGTGTTTGTTTTGTAGCAATTTTGTATGTTACACTATTAACATTTACTAACACTAACTCAAAAGGTTTTGTTCTTTTTAGTTTTCTCACTATGTTTGTGTGGTCGAGAAGCTGGATTGCCTCGACTCACTCACTTTTTCGACGAACTCAACTTTTGGCCTTGTTAGTTCTGTCTCCTGCTTGATATGGAGGGACGTGGAAATTTATATTTTATCCTACTCCTCCGTTATTCGTTTCTGATTAATTTCGTTGCGGGATCCAAGACAGTTAAATTCATTCTCCGGGACTTCGTCGAGCTTCATTACCTCGGCGCTTTTCTGGTGGTCGCCAATGTTGATTCTGGCTTTCAGGAGTTGCAGTGTTTGGGAATAGTGCGGTGGGATTGAACTCAACTTTTAGGTCCTGATGGAGTACGTATGTATCTTGTGATCATGTGATGTTGGAACATTAAAATACCGACGCACTAATCTACAATAGCAAAACATAACAATGTATCCAACACGTGAGTTGTCAAGATAAGCCGACTGATCGTTACTAAATATACCTATACAATATATACCTACTATTATACATAATATATATCTTTGTGTATGTGTGTAACTAGTAACTAGGTCACGCGATTACCTCCAATGAATCAAACATTTGTAAAGTTAAGGACAAAACTCATTGTGAATTCATGAAACGCTTGCCTTCAGCAATGGGTGAATATTTCAGCAGTTTCAGACTTGCCTCAAATGTCTCAAAGTAAATGTTGTAAGTTTTAGATACATACTGAGATTGAGTACAGAATAGTTAATGACTCTACTTACTAGTTGTGTTCCCTTAACTTTATGATGTAATAATTTTGTTTTAACTAAGGCCTGTATTCACGAAAACACTGCCGTTAAACTGTCTTGTAGTTTGGCAGAAGATTTGATTAATACCCACTCATGTAACTTTTGTTGAAATAAATAAAAATAAAAAAAACTGTTTGTTGCAATGAAATTATGGAAAACTTGGAGAAAAATCTCTTAATTATAATACAATCTTAAGTAATTTGATTAAAGATTACCTTTTACTTTTACAACAAACTTAAGGGTTTTGTGAAACGTAATCTCTGGCAGTAGGTATCAATACAATAACGGTATTTTTTTAATGAAGATAGCTTTAGTATCGATGAGTATTATAGTTTTTTTTTTATCCTGAAAGACGAACGGTTGCTGTAAGATAAGCTACGAGATCGGCACCAAGGGATTTTTTTTTTAAATTTAACATCGGATTATAAGCACTAACAAAATGCCAAAATAAGCATGCAAACATGCTATAAAAAAATAAAAAAAAACCCGACTGCTTAAAAAGTGAACTAAAAAGACGTAAACAAGAAAAAAAATATGCTGTGCAGCCGGACGATACATATTCACGAGCTGGCTGACCAAAACCAGATGTATCCTTTAGATCGCTTTTTAAGCAGTCGGGTTTTTGATTTTTTTATCTTTATTTAACACTTTTTAGTTAACATATTATTCAAATTCATCATCATCATCATATCAGCTGAAAGACGTCCACTGCTGGACATAGGCCTCCCCCAAGCGTTGCCACTTTGACCGGTCCCGTGCGTCTCGCAACCAGCGGATCCCCGCAACCTTCACCAGGTCATCGGTCCACCTAGTGGAACGCCTTCCAACGCAACGTCTTCCGGTTCGCGGTCGCCACTTCAGAACTATTCGGCCTCATCGGCCATCCGTTCTGAAGTTTGGCAATTCTTCGGGCTATGTCGGTAACCTTGGTTCTCTTGCGGATGTCTTCATTCCTGATTCGATCGCGCAAGGAATCTCCGAGCACAGCCCTCTCTATTCACAAATTCACGTTTATTGTCACAATAAATATAATTATTACTTGTAATTTCTGTGTCAACATACAAACAAATATTTTTCTATATTTTCTAGAGCAAACTTGTGACGTTTGTTACTTTATATTAATTTGTAGCCTGAAAATGACCTCTACGTCCACTGACGTTATTAGAAAGAACATGAAATTTGGTGCCATTTCTGAAGAAGCACCGCTAACACATTTAACTATAGTTCTCGCGAAACTGCGCAGTAAATCTCATACAAAAGCAGCACCGATTCGTGCCTCGCGCATCCGGTAAACCAACTTCAGGGCGGCCAAGAAGTTTGGCGAGGGCGATACTAAAATAAGTACTATCAAAGAAAAAGTACAAAAATATGCAATAACGCTATAAAATTAGGGTTTATGCATGTGCACATGCAAACGTGCAAATGCATATAATCCGATGTATACTTATATCTCTCAGTTACATAGACTTCCATGTCATTTACTATATTCTGGTTCTCTCATTCTCTGTGGGAGAGAAGTCATTATAATTATTGTTAAAATAAGACAAGAAGCAATAATTACCTACCTGAATGTTGATTTATCGTTAAATCTCATTGTAAATCTGTGCATCTTATTTTAGCAGTCACACAGTGTTCATGCGTTGGTCCGGAGTCCCGAAATATACCGAGGACTTACGTAAACTCATGATTATTTGCTGACGAAAATATAAGACGTGTTGGGTCATTACACTTTTTATTACTTTATTCAATATACTAGCTGTTCCCCGCGGCTTCGCTCCCGTGGGCCACCACACAGGACCCGTTTTCGGGATTAAAAAATAGCTTATGTTACTCAGGAATAACGTAGCTTTCTATTGGTGAAAGAATTGTTTAAATCGGTCCAGTAGTTTCAGAGCCTATTCGGTACAAACAAACAAAAAAATCTTTCCTCTTTATAATATTAGTATAGATTATATAGTATAGAATAACTTCTGCCAACGGTTTCGTCCATGGAAGATAGGAGATTATTTAATGGGAGCGTGCTACCAGGAAAAAAAACCATTTCCTTATCCAGGACAGGGTCTATCCGCGTTCCAAATTTAAACCAAATACTTTTAGCATTTGATGCATGTTTGATCAACAAACATCCAAACCATTAGGAACGGGATATTTACCATGTTTACTGTTTTTTGCGAGTTCCCGATATTTCGGTGCTGTTGCAAGCACCATGATCACGGATAAACTGAAAAGATATTGCGGGTGGGTGTTTATGAGGAGACACATCGGTCTACGCTCGGTCTACAGTAATCATGGTAAATATCCCGTTTCTAATGTTAATATTAGTGACCATGACAGTTTAAAAATTTAAAATCCAAACATATTATGGATTTTCAAGTTAGTAGAATAATATTTTGTAGTTTTTCGAGTGTTATCTTAGGTATATATGAGAGTAGGAAAACGTATAGAGTACCTACGTATTAGTTGTTTTTACTTTACTACGTTAATTGTATAATAGATTGAGTGAGTACCTACATGGCCTAACGAGGTTAATGTTGTTTACTATTACTTAGTGAGTGGTTTACCTATCATTTAATTCTAGATACTTTAGAATGACACTTACCTACATCCTTTTAATTAACTTTTTCGCAGAAGCAGCTAAGGTTTTAGTTTTTTTTTTCCAGGACCAACAGGTAAATCTCGGAACCCAATCTGTGACGGTAGCGAAACGGCCAAGCCACATATTTTGACTAAGTTGTAGAGTTTGTAAAGTTAGGGCTTTTAGAGTTAGGTTAGGTTAGAAGCATCTTCGACCACATCATCACTTACCAACAGGTGAAATAGTGATCAAAGTCAAAGTCAAATATATTTATTTCAACTAGGCCAATACACACTTTTGAACGTCAAACAATTAAAAGTCAAAATTAAAATTTACAAGTAATAAAAATTGATTTTACCATGCATTCGGAAAAGTAGCTTGTTATGGAGAAGAACGCATAAGAAACTCCATATTCGCTCTTTTAAAAAATAATAGGTGTTTTACAATATTTACATAAGTACATAAATTAATAAATTCATATATGTGTGGACGATGCACCCAGAATAGCACTACTATACTACGTACAGGTATAAAGTATTAAAAGCATTAACAGATAAATTCATCAATTTGATAAATAGGAACATGGTTCTCACATACTTACAAATATTGCAAACATAGGTAAAATACCTAATTCAACAACAACAGAACAGTGTGTGAGTCAATTGCTAATAACTAAAAAAAATACAATAACTATGAATAGGAATATAAATGAACAAATATGATTTTGTCTACACTAAAGATTGCCCTACGGAGCAGGACCAGCATGTTTCCAATTCCAAGCATTCTTATCTTGAATGAAATCATCTAATTTGTAATATCCTTGTTTACAAAGTGTGCTTTTAACTAATGTTTTTAATTTACTTTCATTTAGTTTTAATATATCGCAAGGTATTTTGTTATAGAATTTAATACAGTACCCCATGAAAGATGAGTGTACTTTAGCCAGTCTATAAGATGGTTGATCTAACTTCAAGTTGACACGGTCAAGCGCAAGCCTATCTACAATAACATTGTAAAAATTGCGAGCCATATGGTCTCATCTTGGCAACATTTAAAATGTTTTTGGTGGGCTTTCACTTCTTTTTGTAGGTTGCTTTTTCTTTTTTCTTTGGTTAGTTTTTCCATCCCCTAATTTAAAGGATGGGGGAAGATTTAATAAAAATCCTGAAAGATGTATTTTATTATTTATAACAAGGAGTCCCTATATCAATTTTCAGACTTCTAGCATCAAAATTTGCGGCAGTCTCATACAAACTTCCATAACCTAGTTTAAGGGGTTGGGGCGTAAAAGTTCCAAGTTTTAAATATTTTTTGTTGTTTGTGATCAAGCTTACATACCAAATTTCAGCTTTCTAGGAGTTCAGGAAGTACCCTAAGAATTTTGATAATCATCATTGAGTGAGTGAGTCAGTCAGTGAGGAAATCGGGGTTTTTTAGATATGAATAAAATCTAAAGTATAAGAGCTGTGCAATTGAAACTTTACATGTTTAATAAGTCTACTATTGACATTATCACACGAGATTTTTATTTTTATTTTATTTTTTTTCTTTTGAAAATTATTTTTATTATTTACGTCTTTATCTCTAATGAGAAGTACTTCCCGTGTACGCAACATACGTGCATGAGGTATTTTTTATTTTATTTTATTTATTAGGTCTACCAACAACTGCTTACACTTATCTACAAACAAAAATAAAACATGCGTACAAACTCTACACAGTGCAACAATTACTTATAGGTAAACACCACATGAACAAAAAAAAAAGAAATCTTAGTAATTATGTTAGCTGTAAGCTACATATTCCACAAGCAAACTTAGAAATATAACTTTATAATAGTTACATTATGCGAAACACTAAAATCATAATTTCCTCAAAAACATTTACAACAAGTCAGTTAAACAGTTCAGAAATTTTATTTTTTGCTTGTTGAGAGAATCAAAGTGAAAATCAACGATATCACTGCAACTATTCAGAACCCTACAAAACCTAGCACATGGAGAGTTAGATCCCAACACCGTTCTTCTCGTTGGAGGACTAAGCGGAGCAATAGGTTTACGCGGAATCCTCGATGGAGCACGAAAGTTAATGAGTGCGAGCAGCGACGGTGAGTCGATATTTCCCTTCAAGATTTTGCTAGCAAACATTGCGTCGTTCAAACATCTTCGTTCTTCCAAGGAGTGCATGTTGAAGAATTTCAATCTCTTTTTGTAAGAACGCACTTTTTTAGTTATTCCCACAGAAAAAGCCAGATGCCAAACGAAGCGTTTTTGAACTCGTTCTAGACGCAAACTATTCGTAGCGTAGTGTGGCCGCCACACCACACTGCAATACTCTAATATGCTACGTACTAAACTCTGATAAACTAAGATTTTAGTTTTAATTTGACGAAAACCCTTACATTGTCTTATGACAAAACCCATCATCCTAGATGCTTTTTTAGAAATGTGATCCAAGTGTGGTGCAAAGGTTAGCTTTTGATCAAACAGAACTCCAAGGTCACGAATAGTATCCACTTCACTAACTTTGTCCTCACTTATGTAATACACTGTCTTTATTGGATTATGCTTTCTTGTATATTTAACGTGGTAACATTTCTTCGAATTCAAATACATTTCATTATTTTTACACCATTGAATAATACTATTAAGGTCCATCTGTTAGAGTGAGGCATCTTTGTTAGTTTCAACAATTCTAAGAAGCTTTAAGTCGTCGGCATACATAAAAATTTTAGAGTGCCGTAGACAGCTGGGGATATCGTTAATAAAATAGTTGAACAATATTGGACCCAGATGAGAGCCCTGTGGGACTCCAGATGAGATATTATATACGTTAGATTGATAACCATTTACTACAACAAAAAAAGATCTACCTCTCAAGTATGAAATCACCCATTCAAGCAAGCCACCAGTGATACCATAAGCACGCAACTTACAAGATAAGATTTTGTGGGAAACTTTATCAAAGGCCTTGCTGAAGTCGGTATAAATGACGTCAGCTTGGTGACCAGAGTCAACAGCTTCAATCAAAAGTTCCGTGAAAGGTACCAGATTAGAGCTTGTGGAACGTGATCCAACAAAACCGTGCTGATGATCGCTAATGAATAATTTTAGATGGTTTTGGAAATACGGGCAGAGCAGTGACTCAAACACTTTAGCAAACGTTGAAAGGATTGAGATAGGCCTATAGTTAGTTATGTCATCGTTACTATCTGATTTATGTATAGGCACCACCTTAGCCATTTTCCATTTTAGAGGGAAAACGCCAGAAGATAAGGATTTGCTATATATAAGAATAAGAGGGCACACTAACTCCTCCGCACAAGACGTAATAAAAATCGGCGGTATGCCATCAGGACCAGCTCCTTTATTAATATCCAAACTCTTAAGTTTTTTAAGCAAAGTCTCACTGCTAATTGTTGGACTAGTTAAACATAAACTACTATTTTCAAAAGATTTTAATAATGTTTTACTATCAAGTTCCTTGCTCAATTCTTGCTCGGGGCTATACACAGACGCGAAGTTGGTAGCAAACATCTCACATATTATTGTACCATCAGATGTGGACATTGATCCATTTTTCATGGTCATAGGGTAGGTACTAGATCCTCCTCGTTTATTTTTTACGTGCGTCCAAAATAATTTAGGGTTGTTTTTTAGCTCATTTTCAAGACCTTCCATATAAGCCTTGTAACAAGAAGTGGCCAATCCATCGCAACGCTTACTAATTAATTTTAATTCAATCAAATCCATTGGGTTTTTATATTTATTGTATCGCCTTCTAATATTATTTTTATAATTTAACATTTTAATAAGTTTATGGTCAAACCACTGAGGATATTTACGTTTCTTTGGGATCCGTGAGGGAATAAACTGTTGTATAGCGTCATTAAGCGTCTCATAAAAAATATCCAACATCTCATTCACACTATCACTACCCTCAAATAATTTAACCCAATCTACTTGTTTTAAAAAATTACGAACTGTTTCATAATTCGCGGTACGAAAATTAAGTCTAACCTTGTCACTGTTGTATGGCAGACTGGCTTCCCTACTCAAGGAAACAACTATGTCAAGAGGTGGATGCTGTTTATCAACATTACTTATAGGACTAATACTTTTGCTCACGCTACACAAGGAATGGGTTGACAAAACCAAATCCAATATGCGACCAGCGTCGTTTGCTACTAAATTAAACTGACTAAGTCTGTTAGCATGACTAAAATCAATCAATAATTCGCTAGTACTAGGCAAATTTAGTTTATTATCCGATTTTCCTACCAAAGTCCAATCAATGCTGCTCAAATTGAAGTCACCCACAACAAAAACACTTGAATCCGAACACTGCTCAAAAACAGCATTGCATTGATCCAAATAGTGCTCCAGAGAAGAACGGCGTATAGGAGGAGGCAGGTATACTGCGCAGAGAACCATTCGGCGAACAGTACATGATATCGGCAAGTCAATGCTTACCCATAAGTCTTCACAACCACTTTCCCAATTCTTAATACGTTTAGACTTGATTTGTTTATTAATGGCTATTAAAACACCACCCCCTTCTTTACCACTCTGAAAATGTGAAGTTTCTCTATCTCTTCTATATACCACGTATCTATCGTCGAACAGCTCGCCGCTCAGCACAGAGCTATTCAACCAAGTCTCAGACAGAATTATTATGTCATAATTATTACAGGCAATATTACGATACACGGAATGTGTCTTAGTTCTTAACTCTCGACTGTTCTGATAATATATTTGCAAATTGTTGAATTTTAATTATTAAATTTACAAATGCACTCAATAATAGGTAAATCGTTTGTTATTATCAAGTAGGTACACATTATTTTAACTTATTTAAAATGTCCAAGCTTCCAATAAGAACATGCTCGTCGCCGTCCGTCTTTCTGACAAATATCCTGCCGTTCCTCACCCACACGTACTTATATCCCTTCTCCTTTGCCTTAAGTCTTGTTGCAGCGTGAAGAGCTTTGTATGCAGGGGATAGATGCTCGGCGACAAACACAGGCGATCTATTTCCAGCTATACCAAAATCTACGGTATTTAGTTTTTCGTGGCTTTTATTTTTATTATAATTGATTACAGAGGCCAACAACTGATCGCGGATTCTCGGTGAGGCAAGCTGTACCACAATAGAACGAGGGCGAATATTACTCTTGTTAAGTTTAGCTATTCTTGTACAGTGTGAAATATCTTGAACCCCACAACCGACCACTGAGCCCAACTGCTTGACAATGGTGTACAGGTTTTCCTGTTTATTTTCAGGCAAACACTGCAGCTCCAAGTTGTTGGCCAGGTAGGAAGTACAGGGTCCGAAAAATAATTGTGAGCAATTCAATTTCGTGAGTTGACTTGTTGGTTAACATAAAAATGTATGTTTGAACTGAAATGTTTTTTTATGGCATTGGATGTATGTTTATACTACACCTGCTCGGAAAGTACCTTGATACTTTATCAAATTTACGGTAGAAAGTACGTCATTGCAGATCGAACAAATATGCGGCGAGAAAACGCATCTGAGCGGGAGAGAAAAGTGTATGAAAATCCATTTCTTACGTGGTTTTTCTTTTTTAATTTTGGGTAAGACTATGCGCTGGTAACCTAAATATCAAAAGCCAAAAAGTTTTTACAGTGAGTTTTTATCTCCAAGTTCGCAAAATGACACTGGCCACTAGCTGTGTGTTGGATGGTGTCAAACAATTTGAAAAAAGAACATGTGAAAATTGCAGACGCCATTGGCGCCATTTTCAATTTGTGTGTTGTTTGAGGATTCAGTTTTCGTAGAAAAGTAAAATAAAGTGTAGTGATGATGAAGATTTTTTAACTCCGCCGCAGTTGAAGGAAACAGCAAAAATACTGATTGATAACCTTTTACCACAGAAATCAATTAAAAAATATAATAAAACTTATGACGATTTTTTGCAATGGAAAAGTGAAAAAAATGCGGCATCTTTTTCTGAAACTGTTTTGCTAGCTTATTTCAGTGAAAAAGCCCAAAAATACAAACCAAGTACGTTATGGTCTATGTACTCAATGTTGAAAAGTACTATATTGACAAGAAACGACATTAATATTCAAGAATACAAAAAACTTACAGCATTTCTGAAAAGAAAGTCGGAGGGATTCCGTAGTAAGAAATCAAAAGTGCTTACTACAAAGGATGTTTATTCCTTTTTGCAGAATGCTCCAGATGACAAATATTTGTTGATGAAGGTAAGTTTATGAACAAAATGCACTGGTTTATGATTTATTACGTACCTATTTATGAGTAGAAATCTACTAGGTTTTCATGTTTGATATTTTTGTTTACAGGTTATTTTGATTTTAGGAGTAAATGGGGCCTGTCGTTCGCAAGAACTTGTGGAAATGACAACAGACGATATCGAAATCCTCGAAAATGGAATAATCGTCAATATTCCTAACACAAAAACCAAAATTCAGTGATCATTTGTTATATCGGGCTTATTTTATGAGATAGTGAAGAAATATAACGAAATTCGCCCCAGTGACCCCAAAACCAATCGGTTTTTACTACAATATAAAAACAAAAAATGTACGAAACAAGTAATTGGGAAAAACAAAATAAGTACTGTGCCAAGAGAAATAGCTTCCTACCTTAATTTTCTCAATCCACTAGAATACACTGGCCACTGCTTTCGCAGAACTTCAGCGACTATTCTTGCCGATACTGGTGCTGATTTAACCACAATAAAACGTCACGGTGGTTGGAAATCGTCCGCTGTTGCAGAAAGCTACATAGAGAAATCCGTAGAAAACAAAACACGAATAAATAACCAAATATCGGGATCGATTAATGTGCATCAAGACTCATCTCCTCAACCATCAACGAGAGCGGCGATGCCAGATGCCACTCAGCAGCCAGTTGCCCCTTTGGCACCACAGCCTTCTACGAGCGCAGTGCCAACAGCACAGCCAGTTATTCCTCCTACATTGTCGCAAACATCTCAAACAAACATTAATGGAAAAAGTGTTACATTAAGCTTCACTAACTGCAACAATTTCAATATAAATTTCAATTAGTAAAGATTTAGTTTTTTATTTTCCTCGTAGGTGTAGTATAAAGCACTATGTATCAGTCGAGAGAAAGTGCGATTCCCGTTCTCGGGTGTTTTAAAGCCCTCGCCTACGGCTCGGGCTTCAAACGACACCCTCGACGGTAATCGGTCACTTTCTCCTCTCGGTGAACAATGTACTATTCTTTATCTGGTATAATTCAAACCCAAGCTATGAGGGTTCTAAAAAAAGCCAAACGCTTCGAGAAAAGGTAGGTAGTGTCCTTGCGCTTCGCTGGGTGGGTCGTCTTGGCGGGGACACTACCGTGCCCCTAAATAAAATTGTTTTAAGAAAGCAATCGGCAAATCAATTTCAACTGGAAAAAGATTATAAATCTCGAAGAATTTTGTTATTGAAATAGTATTTCATTAGGTAATGTTCAATGCCCTTCAAAGTCTTGCATAATAATCATAACATATTATTAGCGAAGTGTTATCGTAAGTAATAAATGTTTTAAGTGAACATACCTACTTGAATCACTCTCAGAGCCATTAGTCTTGCTTGCAGGTGTACCACAGAACAAGGAGTTGCCTTATTGGCTACCTACCTACTATACTATGCCGTATTCATTGTAATAAATTTCGATATATTCGCGAGCTGGTGGACCAAAACCAGTTGTATCCTCCGACTGCACAGCATGATTTTCTTCTTGTTTACGTCTTTTTAGTTTGCTTTTTAAGCAGTCGGATTTTTAGATTTTTTTATTTACAACTTTTTAGTTTTTTTTTTTGAATTTAAACATATAAGTGTTACATATTTTTGAAATCGCCTCTTAAAATCCTTTATTTTGATACCCCACACGAAGGGTATGGAAGAAAAAAAAAATCCCCACAAAATGGCGCCCAAAAGCCGCCATTTTTGTTTATTCCTATTTTAATGTAGCTAGTGACACTCGCAGGATTAAGACGAATCGATTGACGTAAGAATCATCAAAATCGGCCAACGCGTTTGGTCTCTAGAACGCCACATAGGAACAAACATACATACATACATATATACATACATACATAGACTGATAAACACATTACCACTTCGGCAGTCGGGTAAAAACAAAGTCCCCCGCCGCGTCTGTCTGTATGTCTGTTCGCGATAAACTCAAAAACTACTGAACGGATTTTCATGCGGTTAAATTATAGTTACTCATAGAAATTGACGGTCTGTGAAAGTTCTGCCTATGGTTTAGACAGCCGAAATATTTGTGTTCGGCACAAATTGTGCGGACGGGCCCGAATCTTCGTCTTCTTGACCTTGTCCCGTGTTATTTGCTGTGTTTTCTTTTTTCATTCACTCCATCCAACTTTGAACTGCCATTCTCTCCATCATCATCACCATCATCAGCCTTTTTAATGTTCCCACTGCTGGGACTCAGGCATCCTCTCTGTGAGAAGGAATGGGCCGTATTCCACCACGCGGGCCCAATGCGGGTTGGTGGATGTCACATTTCTATGAATTTTTGGTCCACATGAACATACATACACACATACATGTCGACATACATGTCGTAATGCCGGTTTCCTCACGATGTGATGTGTGGTGCGCCGTTCGCTCTCCATATAACTATTTTTTTTGTCCCACGCCTTGTATCCCTTCCTGAATGACATCTCGGGTCGTTGCCTGCGATGCGATTCTATGTTCTATGGGTGTCACGAACGAGAGGCAATCGTACCCTTTCGTTACGCGTTTGTTTTGCTGAATTACTTTCTGTTTTCCACGGAAAACTGTAGGTATTTTTCACAGTTTTGTAATAGTTATCGACGGCTGCGTTCACGGGCGTACCCAGGGGGGGGCAGGGAGGGGCAGCTGCCCCCACCCTGGAAATCTCGCAGAACATGTATGGACTCGCCTAATTACTAATCAAAGTGTAAACGGGGCCTTAAGCTCTAACTTTTAAATAAACTGCGCAGTAGACACTGGCAAAATGCACGGTGCAATTGCCAAACACCGCGCACGACAATGGCGCACGAAGATTACCGAATCTGGCTGAGCGTTAAACGATCGGCTGTGTTCGGTAATCTGGTAATCTTCGGTAGCGAGTTGCGAGCTGCGGTTGCGAGCGACTAGCATTTATTTGAAATAAATTATTTCATTTGACATTTTATTGTTTTGAAGGAGCTAAAACTAAATAAAAAAAATATTCATTCAGTGTCTATATTAAAGTATAGAAATCTGTCTGATTGATATTGTGTTGTGATTGTGACACAAACCATTCAGAAATTTACTTTTATTTATTTAACTACCTATAAAGCAGGATCATTTGCAGCTATTTGCCCTACACACTACACTACATATACCTAATGTTTCATGTAGGTGTGTTTGTAGTGTGTATGACAAAACAGCCGCGGACGATCCGACCTAAAAAACCTAGGTCAGAAGCTGGGTACGCCCATGGCAGCGTTGTTACTGTTTTAATAATTGTCTCAAAAGTGGCATGTTGATGATGCTGAACCCTGTTATTTTAATGTTTATTTAATCAATGGTTTGACTGCTAGCTATAGGGTTCCAGTTCAAATTTCTTCATAACTCTCGGTCTGAAAAATTTACTTACGTGATTTTAGTAGAGAGATTTTTAAACATTAAAAAAGCCCTGTAAAGTTATACATGTATACTTAAATAAATAAATATACGTATACAGGGTGTCCCAGAAATCGACGTCAAGCCGTAAATGGGTGATAGACCAAGTTATAACAGTTCTCAGAAAAATACGACAAAAATCTTTCTCATGTTTTAAAAAAATTATGTTCACTTTAAAAATTTACTAAAAAAATCAATCCCTGTAATGGTTCTTTAACTCCAATTGCTACAAATCCCATAATTTATCAATTTTTTTTATTATTATGTAATCTTGAATAATGCTTGTGTAGATTTTTGCCTAAAATTTAAAGCCAACTCCTCCTACTTAGAAGAAAATTAAACTTTTTCAAAACCAAATTATTCAAATTTACTGTTTCGCCCAACTTTAACTGACTGTACTGAAAAAAAAATGTACTGCAAGTGTTACACCATTTTTGAATCCTTATTAAATGCGCCAATTTTTCATGTTACTTGCCAAACTAGCGTAGTACATTTTTTTTTCAGTACAGTCAGTTAAAGTTGGGCGAAATAGTAAATTTGAATAATTTGGTTTTGAAAAAGTTTAATTTTCTTCCAAGTAGGAGGAGTTGGCTTTGAATTTTAGGCAAAAATCTACACAAGCATTATTCAAGATTACATAATAATAAAAAAAATAGATAAATTATGGGATTTGTAGCAATTGGAGTTAAAGAACCATTACAGGGATTGATTTTTTTAGTAAATTTTTAAAGTGACCATAATTTTTTTAAAACATGAGATAGATTTTTTTGCGTATTTTTCTGAGAACTGTTATAACTTGGTCTATCACCCATTTACGGCTTGACGTCGATTTCTGGGACACCCTGTATACAAGAATTGCTCATTTAAAGGTATAAGATATGTCTCTTTTCATTGATAAACCGATTTATGCTTGTTTCAAGTGAATTTTCATAACTGTCGGTCTGAAAAAATTACTTTTAGTAGTGAGATTTTTAAACACCTTAAAAAGGAACAAATACGATCATTCTATGTAAACACAGACGGATAATACTTTTAACTGTCAGATAATATTCTTATCAATTATTTTTATCCTTGAAAACGTTGGCAGACAAAATATTACGAATGTAATCTCTATTATGCTCGTGTTTCGGCGAAAATAAAATAACAATGTTTACTTGCGATTATGAGTGTGGCACACTAGCGAACTTTCCATGGTTTTTCTGAAGAGGTTTTGGGAAAATAGATTGTAGGTGTTACTACAGTTAAGGTATGGCGATCCGTAAAAGATGAAACACAGTTATAAAAAAGAAATAGCTATAGAAGATTTACATAGATAACATGGGCGACATTATTAGTCTGGATTTTCCCACAGACTTCCTTGCTCTTCTTTCACTTCTCTATAAACAGCACTATTTGAGACTAGTTTTTATCAAAGGAATCAAGCTAAACTTATAATCCCCGTCTAGGTTTGTCGAAATGTCGACTGCCATGTGATCAAATCCATTGCGTCGTGAGTTTTGGTCCATATCGTCTGACATGCAGTAGATGACTGTGTTCTACCCAAATAGATTTCAGGGTTTCCAAACCTATATGGGCCAATTTATATCATATCATACCAATGTATGTCTATACATATATAGTCAGCTTATTTATTAGTTATACATAAGTACAAAGATCAACCAGAATATCGTATATAATCGCGTGTTGACACTGACAGGGCTATTTTTTGCGATGACTGTCAAGCAAAAACGCAAAACGTAATGATAAACACACAAGGCTGACGGGTTCAACAGAACAGTTGATACAGATATACCATGGTACCAGTTTATTTTGGATAGCTTTGGCTTGTACTTCTTTTATCCATGTATTTATTTGTGGAAAATAGTAAACGTATATTTGCTTAAAGTAGAAAATAATAAAGAAAGGTTGTCTGTAAGAGATTGCCTAGTGCGATAAGACCGCCCATTGTACACTTGTGTATTTGAACATTTGTCCTGTATGTTTTTTTGTGGTGTACAATAAAGTATATAATAAATAATAATAATAAATAATAAGTTTTCGAACGTTGATGATAGACTTGATCACAGATAATATAATAGGAATGTTTCCTGGTTATAAAATTGATAATTCTATTTAGACCGTCAGTGAGATTATCAAATAATATTGGACCCGTCTTTTTTTGCTTCACTACATAGTATAAAACAAAGTCACTTCCCGCTGTTTGTCTGTCCATATGTATGCTTAGATCTTTAAAACTACGCAACGGATTTTGGTTCGGTTTCTATAATGTTTTTATAGTGATTCAAGAGGAAGGTTTATAATATCGAGTGACGTCACGGTGTGCTACAATTTACTGACAAAGTGACAATATGATAATACGATAATAATGATAATAATGACGATGATGATAATGTGATAATATGTATAATACACGCGGGCGATGCCGCTGGCAGAAGCTAGTTATGAAATAAATAAAAATGTGGCTTGTGACGTCACTTTGTCAGTAAAATTGTAGCACACCGTGACGTCACTCGATATTTCACCGCACTGTATCGTCGTTTTTTTTTTATTTACGTGTACAAAAGAAAACAATACGTGTCCAATTTTGTTTAGGTTATCTAACAGACGGACTAAATATATTTTTTGTCAACTACCCTATCCAGATAATTATTTTCTTCGTGTCGCTGGCACAAAATTAATTCAAATTAGTTTGACCCAAAACTTAGCCACTTTCACGGTGTCATCGGTAGCAGCGCATAGATCACTTTAGTTGCATGTTTTGGGGCACATAGGGCAGGACAGGAGGATGGAGCATGGTTTGCGGCTCTGCTTGCACACCCTGCTGAGCATGGTTTGCGACTCTGCTTGCACACCCTGCTGTGGTTTGACTTGGTTTAAAAAGAAGGACGTAAATTTATGTTAGGGATTTTCTTTGTTAACTTTCAACATCTTACTTCTTACTAATTAGCCCTGTAGAAATCGACATTAAAATCGCAAAGTTTGATGGAGCTCTGGATATTTTTATGTTCTATAGGCCAGTTAGGGTAGTGTTAACCCAAATTTGCAACTTCGAAAAACGTGTGCTCGCTCTGCAGCACGCGAAAAACATCGAAATTTTTATTTTTTTTATCACTTTTGCCTCTAAAAGTCATGTCTGATGTGTGATCTGCTTTTCTCGACCAACAATATGCGGTTCTTTTTAATGTTCATTATTTTTGCAACAATTTAAACCCAACCACAGCTCTATAAACCCTATAGGGACCGGACCAAGCTATGACCTTCTTAAAATCATAATCTACAAATGTCATAAGAGATGCAGAGGGAGTGTATTTGCCTGAGAGCTGGGTTGAAATGCCTTTTTGGGGTTCCGTACCCAAAGGGTAAAAACGGGACCCTATTACTAAGACTCAACGATCCGACTGTCTGTCCGTCTGTCACCAGGCTGTATCTCATGAACCGTGATAGCTAGACAGTTGAAATTTTCACAGATGATGTATTTCTGTTGCCGCTATCTATAACTAAAAACTCGTGCGCGAGTCCGACTCGCACTTGATAAGTTATTTACATGTTTTATGCCTTTTCCTTTGGTACTACGCACACAAATAGGTACTTTGTCTCAATTCTTTAAAAAACCCATGTTAGTGTCGATTTCTACCGACCAATGCGAAAGTTTAGATGGATGAATGTTTGTTACTCAATCACGCCAGAACGGCTGAAGTGAGCTGAATAAAATTTGGCACAGAGATAGATTTCAGTCTGGAGTAGCACATTGGCTACTATTACATCCTGGTTTAATGATCCACAATAAAGACATTGGATTGATTGAATGATCCCTTGGGTTGATAAAACTCTTTAAAGCCGCTGGCAGAATTGTTAATAATCATGTTAAAATAATATAATGTAATAGAGCACATAAAAGTGTTAATTACTTTCCTTTTGTTTCCTGATTTGCTAAAAATAAGAAGATTATTTAAAAAACAAAATTTTATTTTAGTATGATCCTTTTGGTAAGGAGGTTTTTTCATTGAACCTGTAGTAATCCTACATGTGGAGTCCTACATTGTTAAAATATATTCTCAACCTGTATGTACTTACTAGCTTCTTATGGGGCCTCCCATACCCATTAAACGTCGCGGCTGAAGGTTGAAGGCCGCGGCGGGAGAGGAGTGCCGGTATTGCGGTGTGCCGCTCTCCTTACTTTCCGCGGCCTAGACGGGGTCACCACCGTCTGATGGCGGACGCGGTGGGGCCACAGGAGAGGTCCCTATCCGGTTCCAGGTGGCGGAGCCACTGACCTGACCCGTCACAGGGGGTGCCAAGGGTGCCATACACGGGGTCGTCTGGCACCCATGTGCTGGTTTGGTCCCTGGGGTGGTCACGGCGTGCAATGTGTTCTGGTGCGGTGATAGGGGTTACTCCCCAGAGGAGGGCCCGCTGACGGACAGCTGCGGCGGGATCGCGGTGAGTGCTAACGCGTGCCCGTGTTCCTGCCATAAGTGGCACAGGGGGACAACGTGGAGTTTTAGTGGGGTGGAGTCCCACAAAAATGCGCTATCTCCTCGTGGTAGCGCAGTATGCATGCGCATTCCTCCAAAGATAAACAAATTACCAGTATGTGTCATGTCACGGCCATGTCCGAACGATTACTGTCGCTCTCCATGGACCATATCGACACCATAACTGACACTACAGTCCACTAGTACCGAACAAACGTACTTATGACCCCATTTTAAGTAAACAAAGCATGACAAGATCCGACAAATATATTTTATATAAAGGTTGTCTATGAACTGTGATAGGTAAACTAGGTTTGTGTTATCTTTCTATTAAAAACCTACATATCGGACGTTCTTATCTTGTGTTGTTATGATAATAAATATGATGTCTACGTGATTTTATACATGGGAACATTTTCGTGTCATCTTCTTAGGAAATAATTAAAAATACTTACTTATGGAGTCCAGATGTTCACCAATTTTTTTCTTTAAGGTATGTAGGTACATCTTCTTTATTACTTTTGGACCTTTCCTAATATAGGTATTTGTTGATTGAAATTCCTGAAGTAAACAAAACGGTACGTGTTTTCATTTTACTACAGGAGTTTAACTAAAGTTTGTTTACTTTTTTGTAAGTAATATCTAAGTATTTATCTTCCATATCTTACGTAGCTGTTACATTTAGGTATGTACATGTAGTATATAGGACTTGACACGTGGCTGTCTTAAGTTTCTGTCAACATCCATGGGAAAAAAATTGCACAACGTAATCATAATTCTGTTATGTGTGCACAATACTCATACTTTTTACCCGACTGTCGAAGGAGGGTAGTGTGTTTATCAGTCTATGTATGTATGTTTGTTCCTATGTGGCGTTCTAGAGACCAAACGCGTTGGCCGATTTTGATGATTCTTACTTCAATCAATTCGTCTTAACCTAGCGAGTGTCACTGGCTACATTAAAATTGGCAAATAGAAAAATGTCGGCTTTTGGCTGCCATATTGTGGGGGCCCAATATTTTTTTCTTTCAAATCCATCGTGTAACCCACAAAATAAAGCCTTTTAAGAGTTGATTTAAAAAATATATAACACTTATATGTTTAAATGTACTTAATTCGAAAAAAAAGTTAACAAAAAAATTATCAATAAAAATGTTAATTAAAAAAATCAAAAAACCCGACTGCTTCAGAAGCGAACTAAAAAGACGTAAACAAGAAGAAAATCATGCTGTGCAATCGGAGGATACATCTGGTTTTGATCAGCCAGCTCGCGAATATGTATCCTTCTTAAGCAGTCGGGTTTTTTTTATTTTTTTATTAACTTTTTTGAGGCTCACATGAGAGCAATGGAACCCAATAACTGACTCTTGAACTGCGTCAACTGCGGCGTGAGACAGGGAGACGTCATTTCTCCGAAACTGTTCACTGCTGCGCTGGAGGATGTCTTCAAGGTTATGGATTGGAAGTCGCTTGGCATCAACGTTAATGGCGAGTACATCACTCACCTTCGGTTTGCCGACGACATAGTGGTCATGGCTGAGACCATGGAGAGCCTCAGTACAATGCTCGATGACCTCAATAGAGCTTCCGAAAGAGTGGGTCTTAAAATGAACATGGACAAAACCAAGGTCATGATGAATGCCCATGTAACACCCACTCCTATCAAGATCGGAGACTGTTTACTTGAAGTTGTAGATGATTATGTCTACCTGGGACAAACGATCCAGTTGGGTAGATCCAACTTCGAGAAAGAGGTCAACCGTTGAATCCGACTCGGCTGGGCGGCGTTCGGGAAGTTGCGTGGTATCTTCTCGTCCAATTTACCCCAATGTCTCAAGACAAAAGTCTATGACCAGTGTGTGTTGCCAGTGATCACCTATGGGACCGAGACGTGGTCGCTCACAATGGGCCTTATCAGAAAGCTTAAAGTCACCCAAAGGGCAATGGAGAGGGCTATGCTCGGAATTTCCTTGCGTGATCACGTCAGAAATGATGATATCCGCAGGAGAACCAAAGTTACCGACATAGCTCGAAGAATTGCCAAACTTAAGTGGCAGTGGGCAGGGCACATTGCTCGCAGAACGGATGGCCGTTGGGGCCGAAAAGTTCTGGAATGGCGACCGCGAACCGGAAGACGATATGTTGGAAGGCCTCCCACTAGGTGGACCGATGACCTGGTTAAGGTTGCGGGAAGGCGCTGGATGCGAGACGCACGGGATCGGTCAATGTGGCGAATGTGGCGACGCCTGGGGGAGGCCTATGTCCAGCAGTGGACGTCTTTCGGCTTAAATGATGATGATGATGATGATGAACTGCGTCAACTGTGTGTTTCAAAATTACATAAATCTGCCATAGCAACAAAGTAATAATTAAAAAAATTATTACATTGCTATCGTTGACTTTATCAGCAAGACAGCCTTGGAGTAAGAAATCATGTACATTTTTATAAATACACAAAACTTTAGACGCTCTTATCGGTTTTTACAGCAACTTATGAATACAGAAATCTAACAAATGTTTCATTGTTTACTTATTTTATTGTTTTGCGATTTTGGCGGTATCTCCAGTTCCGTGCCCATATAGCTCTCGCTGGAACGCCCATACCGATCTGCTCCGACTTCCGGTACCTAGGTTCGCTTGTCCAGGAGGATGGCGACGTAGACCGAGACTTAACGCACCGGATCATGAAATGGCGACAGGTCACTGGACTGGAACAACTTGCGACCCACGGATGCGCCTCAAGTTAAAGGGGAAAATCTACAAGTCCGTGATTGTACTGTATGTATCAGAATGTTGAGCTGTGAAAAAGATGGATGAAAAGAGATTGCATGTAACGGTTGGCGCAGTGGTTGAGCGATTGACTGCTGCGCTGCGTGTCGCGGGTTCGATTCCCGCACGGAACAAATATTTGTATTACCTACAGATAGTTGTTTCGGCTCTGGGTGTTTGTGTATGTGAGTTTATATGTATGTAAACGCACCCACGATACAGGAAGAAATTCCTAGTGTGGGGCAACGTTTTTATAAAAAAAAAAAAAAATTGTTGAGAATGTTGAGATGGATGTGCGGAGTGACGAGAATGGATAAAGTGAGAAATGAGTTATAATACATACTAGAGGAAGTTAGAAAGTAGCGCCAGTGACATTTAAGTTGAAAAGAAACCGTTTGTCCTGGTATGGTCATGTGATGAGGAGGGATGAAACGCATGCTACAAATAGAGTCATGAATATAAATGTGGATGGATGGAGGGAGAAGGCCAAAGAAACGATGGATGGACTGTGTGAGGAGTGACATAAAAGAAAAGGGAGTCAGTGATAGCATGACAGGGGACAGAACGGTATGGAAGAAAAAAACCGGCCAAGAGCGAGTCGGACTCGCGTACGTAGGGTACCATTATCGCCAAAAACGGCAAAAAAATCACGTTTGATGTATGGGAGCCCCACTTAAATATTTATTATTATGTTTTTAGTATTTGTTGTTATAGCGACAACAGAAATAAATCATCTGTGAAAATTTCAACTGTTTAGCTATCACGGTTCATGAGATACAGCCTGGTGACAGACGGACTGCGGAGTGTTAGTAATAGGGATTTTACCCTTTGGGTACGGAACACTAAAAACGTGTTGCGCCGACCTCAAGTAACATGGGATAAGGGCAGGAAGATGATGATGATGATTTTTACTTATTTATTAACTTTTTTTTTGGAAGGTTGCGGGGATCCGCTGGTTGCGAGACGCACGGGACCGGTCAATGTGGCGACGCTTGGGGGAGGCCTATGTCCAGCAGTGGACGTCTTTCGGTGGATATGATGATGATGATGAACTATTTATTTCCTTTTTGCCCGGATATCACTGTCATCAGTGGTGGAAAATGTCGTCATAAAACCTGAACTTCAGATATTATAAATCTGAAATCGCCAACCTATGTACCTTGAGCCAGCGTGATTATTAGTGCTCATGGCTTCTCTGGGTATGGAAGAGCCCTTTGCCTTTCAGTGTGCCAGTAACAGGCTGGTTAGAAGATTAGATATAATTATTACAAGCTTCTGCCAGCGGCTTCGCCCGCGTGATACTAATATTATAAAGAGGAAAGATTATTTTGTTTGTTTGTTTGTTTGTTTGTTTGTTTGCTTGTACCGAATAGGCTCCGAAACTACTGGACCGATTTCAAAAATTCTTTCACCAATAGAAAGCTACGTTATTCCTGAGTAACATAGGCTATTTTTTAATCCCGAAAACGGGTCCTGTGGGGTGGCCCACGGGAGCGAAGCCGCGGGCAACAGCTAGTTATATATACTTAGGCTCGCGCTTGACCACTATCTCACCTGATGGTAAGCGATGATGTGGTCGACGGTGTAACACGCTTGCCTAGAAGTAACCTATTCACTCTTGACTTAAAGACTCCAAGGTTGTAGCTATCGGGAAACACAGACTCCGGCAGGGAATTCCACTCCTTAGCTGTACGCATAATGAAAGTATTTCCAAAACGTTTAGTGCGTATGGGTGGGATGTCCACCATGTACCGATGGCGCATCGCCGTACGTCTTGTAGTCCGATGATGAAACGGGCTAGGCGGAATTAGATCATGCAATTCCATCGCACACTCTCCGAAATGCAACCGATAAAAAACCGACAAGCTGGCAACTCGACGACGATGTTCAAGGCTCTGGAGCTTTGACTCGACCAGTGCCAGTGCCAGTGATGTATGTTTGTTACTCAATCACGCTAAAACGGCTAAACGGATCGGGATGAAATTTGGCAGAGATAGATTATAGTCTGGTATTGCACATAGGCTACTTTTCATCTCGGTATAATGTACCCTTGCATTTTTATTTTTTTTATCACTTTTGCCTCTAAAAGTCATGTCTGATGTGTGATCTGCTTTTCTCGACCAACAATATGCGGTTCTTTTTAATGTTCATTATTTTTGCAACAATTTAAACCCAACCACAGCTCTATAAACCCTATAGGGACCGGACCAAGCTATGACCTTCTTAAAATCATAATCTACAAATGTCATAAGAGATGCAGAGGGAGTGTATTTGCCTGAGAGCTGGGTTGAAATGCCTTTTTGGGGTTCCGTACCCAAAGGGTAAAAACGGGACCCTATTACTAAGACTCAACGATCCGACTGTCTGTCCGTCTGTCACCAGGCTGTATCTCATGAACCGTGATAGCTAGACAGTTGAAATTTTCACAGATGATGTATTTCTGTTGCCGCTATCTATAACTAAAAACTCGTGCGCGAGTCCGACTCGCACTTGATAAGTTATTTACATGTTTTATGCCTTTTCCTTTGGTACTACGCACACAAATAGGTACTTTGTCTCAATTCTTTAAAAAACCCATGTTAGTGTCGATTTCTACCGACCAATGCGAAAGTTTAGATGGATGAATGTTTGTTACTCAATCACGCCAGAACGGCTGAAGTGAGCTGAATAAAATTTGGCACAGAGATAGATTTCAGTCTGGAGTAGCACATTGGCTACTATTACATCCTGGTTTAATGATCCACAATAAAGACATTGGATTGATTGAATGATCCCTTGGGTTGATAAAACTCTTTAAAGCCGCTGGCAGAATTGTTAATAATCATGTTAAAATAATATAATGTAATAGAGCACATAAAAGTGTTAATTACTTTCCTTTTGTTTCCTGATTTGCTAAAAATAAGAAGATTATTTAAAAAACAAAATTTTATTTTAGTATGATCCTTTTGGTAAGGAGGTTTTTTCATTGAACCTGTAGTAATCCTACATGTGGAGTCCTACATTGTTAAAATATATTCTCAACCTGTATGTACTTACTAGCTTCTTATGGGGCCTCCCATACCCATTAAACGTCGCGGCTGAAGGTTGAAGGCCGCGGCGGGAGAGGAGTGCCGGTATTGCGGTGTGCCGCTCTCCTTACTTTCCGCGGCCTAGACGGGGTCACCACCGTCTGATGGCGGACGCGGTGGGGCCACAGGAGAGGTCCCTATCCGGTTCCAGGTGGCGGAGCCACTGACCTGACCCGTCACAGGGGGTGCCAAGGGTGCCATACACGGGGTCGTCTGGCACCCATGTGCTGGTTTGGTCCCTGGGGTGGTCACGGCGTGCAATGTGTTCTGGTGCGGTGATAGGGGTTACTCCCCAGAGGAGGGCCCGCTGACGGACAGCTGCGGCGGGATCGCGGTGAGTGCTAACGCGTGCCCGTGTTCCTGCCATAAGTGGCACAGGGGGACAACGTGGAGTTTTAGTGGGGTGGAGTCCCACAAAAATGCGCTATCTCCTCGTGGTAGCGCAGTATGCATGCGCATTCCTCCAAAGATAAACAAATTACCAGTATGTGTCATGTCACGGCCATGTCCGAACGATTACTGTCGCTCTCCATGGACCATATCGACACCATAACTGACACTACAGTCCACTAGTACCGAACAAACGTACTTATGACCCCATTTTAAGTAAACAAAGCATGACAAGATCCGACAAATATATTTTATACAAAGGTTGTCTATGAACTGTGATAGGTAAACTAGGTTTGTTATCTTTCTATTAAAAACCTACATATCGGACGTTCTTATCTTGTGTTGTTATGATAATAAATATGATGTCTACGTGATTTTATACATGGGAACATTTTTGTGTCATCTTCTTAGGAAATAATTAAAAATACTTACTTATGGAGTCCAGAAGTTCACCAATGTTTTTCTTTAAGGTATGTAGGTACATCTTTTTTATTACTTTTGTACCTTTCCTAATATAGATATTTGTTGATTGAAACTCCTGAAGTAAAATGAAAACGGTACGTGTTTTCATTTTACTACAGGAGTTTAAGTAAAGTTTGTTTACTTTTTTGTAAGTAATATCTAAGTATTTATCTTCCATATCTTACTTAGCTGTTATATTTAGGTATGTACATGTAGTATATAGGACTTGACACGTGGCTGTCTTAAGTTTCTGTCAACATCCATGGGAAAAAAATTGCACAACGTAATCATAATTCTGTTATGTGTGCACAATACTCATACTTTTTATCCGACTCTCGAAGGAGGGTAGTGTGTTTATCAGTCTATGTATGTATGTTTGTTCTTATGTGGCGTTCTTAAGACCAAACGCGTTGGCCGATTTTGATGATTCTTACTTCAATCAATTCGTCTTAATCTAGCGAGTGTCACTGACTACATTAAAATTGGCAAATAGAAAAATGGCGGATTTTAGCCGCCATATTGTGGGGGCCCATCATTTTTTTCTTTCAATTCCATCGTATGGGTTACCAAAATAAAGCCTTTTAAGAGATGATTTCATACATATATAACACTTATATGTTTAAATGTACTTAATTCGAAAAAAAAAGTTAACTAAAAAGTTATCAATAAAAATGTTAATTAAAAAAAAAACAAAAAACTCAACTGCTTCAAAAGCGAACTAAAAAGACGTAAATAAGAAGAAAATCATGCTGTGCAGTCGGAGGATACATCTGGTTTTGATCAGCCAGCTCGCGAATATGTATCCTTCTTAAGCAGTCTTGTTTATTGATTTTTTATTAACTTTTTTGAGGCTCACATGAGAGCAATGGAACCCAATAACTGACTCTTGAACTGCGTCAACTGCGTGTTTCGAAATTACATAAATCTGCCATAGCAACAAAGTAATAATTAAAAAAATTATTACATTGCTATCGTTGACTTTATCAGCAAGACAGCCTTGAAGTAAGAAATCATGTATATTTTTATAAATACACAAATCTTTAGACGCTCTTATCAGTTTTTACAGCAACTTATGAATACAGAAATCTAACAAATGTTTCATTGTTTACTTATTTATTATATGTTTTGCAATTTTGACGGTCCCTCCAGTTCCGTGCCAATAGCTCTCGCTGGAACGCCCGAGACATAACGCACCGGATCATGAAATGGCGACAGGTCACTGGAACAACTTGCGACCCACGGATGCCCCTCAAGTTAAAGGGGAAAATCTACAAGTCCGTGATTAGACCTGTCGTACGTTATGTATCAGAATGTTGCGCTGTGAAACAGATGGATGAAAAGAGATTACATGTAACAGAGATGAGAATGTTGAGATGGATGAGCGGAGTGACGAGAATGGATAAAGTGAGAAATGAGTTACATATTAGAGGAAGTTAGAAAGTAGCGCCAGTGACATTTAAGTTGAAATGAAACCGTTTGTCCTGGTATGGTCATGTGATGAGGAGGGATGAAACGCATGCTACAAAAAGAGTCAAGAATATAAATGTGGATGGATGTAGGGAGAGGAAGGCCAAAGAAACGATGGATGGACTGTGAGAGGAATGACGTAAAAGAAAAGGGAGTCAGTGATAGCGTGACAGGGGACAGAACGGTATGGATGAAAAAATCCGGTCAAGTGAGAGTCGGAATCGCGTACGTAGGGTACCATTATCGCCAAAAACGGCAAAAAATCACGTTTGATGTATGGGAGCCCCACTTAAATATTTATTTTACTCTGTTTTTAGTATTTGTTGTTATAGCGACAACAGAAATACATCATCAGTGAAAATTTCAACTGTCTAGTTATCACGGTTCATGAGATACAGCCTGGTGACAGACAGACAAACAGACAGACGGACCGCGGAGTCTTAGTAATAGTATTTTTATCCTTTGGGTACGGAACCCTAAAAACGTGTTGCGCCGACCTCAAGTAACATGGGATAAGCGCAGGAAGATGATTATGAATGTTTAAATATTTATTAACTTTTTTTTGGAAGGTTGCGGGGATCCGCTGGTTTCGAGACGCACGGGACCGGTCAATGTGGCGACGCTTGGGGCAGGCCTATGTCCAGCAGTAGACGTCTTTCGGCTGATATGATGATGATGAACTTTTTTTTTACTTTTTTATACCCCGGATATAACTGTCATCAGTAGTGGAAAATGTCGTCATAAAACCTGAACTTCAGATATTATAAATCTGAAATCGCCAACCTATGCACCTTGAGCAAGCGTGATTATTATTGCTCTTGGCTTCTCTGTGTATGGAAGAGCCCTTTGCCCTTCAGTGTGCCAGTAACAGGCTGGTTAGAAGATTAGATATATTATTACTAGCTTCTGCCAGCGGCTTCGCCCGCGTGACAAGTGTTTTCTTATCCCAAGGGAACATTATAACATTATATGAAAAGTAGCCTATGTGCAATACCAGACTATAATCTATCTCTGTGCCAAATTTCATCCCGATCCGTTTAGCCGTTTTAGCGTGATTGAGTAACAAACATACATCCACACGTCCATCCATCCAAAATTTCACATTTATTTTATTAGTAAGATTATACCAAATTTTAGCTTTACTTAACTACCTACTACCTCTGTGTCCCTCAGGAAACCATTACAATTTTTTTTTTTTTTTTTTTTTTTTTTTTACTATATATAGGCCTGTGTTTGACCACAATCTCACCGTGGTCAGTGATGATGTGGCCGATGGTGGTAAGCACACAAAGCCTAGAAGGGAACTGGCTCTCAAGTGCTGCTTTCGGAACACACCGGAAGGTGCTTGGCGACAGATTTGCAACTTGAGGGTGGTTGCCAGCCAGGCGGGTACTACAAAGTACCCTACCACCGAGCTATGGTTTCCTCACGATGTTTTCCTTCACCGAAAGCTCAAGCTCATTGTAGGATTCGAACCCGCGACCTTCGTCTCGGTATCCGACGTCACTACCACTGAGCTATCATCGCCTTATATGCTCACAAAGTGAGGTTTGCTAATTTAATTAATTGTTTGGGGTCGGTTGGCTTTTAAAATGAGTAACCTGTCTACTTGCTTCCTATTGCATAGGAATTATTACATAACTGGCGTTATGTGGTGTACCTATTTACTTATTCACACAGATGAGGTATACATATTAATAATAAAAAAAACAAAAATCCCGACTGCTTAAGAAGCGAACTAAAAAGACGTAAACAAGACGAAAATCATGCTGTGCAGTCGGAGGATACATATTCGCGAGCTAGCTGACCAAAACCAGATGTATCCTCCGACTGCACAGCATGATTTACGTTTTTTTTTATTCGTTTTTGTTTTTTTTATTTATAACTTTTTAGTTACTTTTTTTCGAATTTACTACATAGAAATATATAAGTGTAATATATTTTTGAAATCGCCCCGTAAAACCCTTCATTTTGATACCCCACACGATGGGAAAGGAAGAAAAAAAAAATTGGGCCCCCACGATATGGCGCCCAAAATCCGCCATTTTTCTATCTTAAAATTTTAATATAGCCAGTGACACTCGCAGGGTTCAGTTCAGACGAATCGATTGACGTAAGAATCATCAAAATCGACCAACGCGTTTGGTCTCGGGAACGCCACATAGGAACAAACATACATACATACACATACATACATAGACTGATAAACACATTACCCTCCTTCGGCAGTCGGGTAAAAACACAAAGACAAGAGAGAAGAGCGTAAAGATACTGGGTATACTCAAACTGTGTAAACAGACAATCAAGGAGAACTTAAATTGAAACTACAGTGTCCGTAACGGACATGCTAAAATACACCTCTAGCTGACCCCTCATAAAATACAGGCGTTATGTATTTCCTAAACTGCCGTAACAAACTATAAACCAAACCGTATACTCCCAGAGCGGCACAGTAAATTGTGTACTACATAACAGGCCAATCTTGGCCCAACATCCCAGGCCGCTGCCAACATTGGCAAATTGGCAAAAACGCTCTTGACCCATATCCACGTATAAAACATTTGTTAGGTCTGGGGAACCGCGTGGTATGACTGGTATCGCCACGTGGCGCGAAGAGGTTATGTCAATGATCTTCAGGCATATAAATAATAGATAGCTATATACAGTAATACATTAGTCTGTTGAGATGTACCTTAGTGTAGTAAATTCTTTTGGTTGAAGTCATTTTTAACCGACTTACCACAATGAAAATTTATGAAATGAAAAACCTACATGAAATCGAACATAGAACCTCCTCCAGGTTCTATGTTCGATTTCATGTAGGTTTTTTTTTATGTATGTTCACGTATATCTCCGTCAAGTGTGGACCGATTTTGAAAAGATCTGATGAAGAACTTCAAAGATATACAACAGAACTGTTCAATAAATAACGGCAAATCTCTCGGGATTGCTGCAATCGCATGTTTGTTTATTGTTTATATCATTGTTTATATCACGCCAGTACGCTCTTAAGGGGTACGCAGATCTCTCATTTCACCGGTTATGTTCAAGTTTCATGATATTCGGGTAATCTATTCTGGCGTTATAGGTACCTTACTAAACAATTTAACTTGCCTGTTAGGTAGGTACAACTAAAAAGTGAAAAATAAAAAACTTTTTTGCAATAAAATACTACCGACTTCCAAATAAGAAAACTACAAAGTGCAAAATAACATTGTTTTTGGAAGTCGGTGTCCATAACGCAAAAAAAATGATATCTACCAAAGACACCGACTTCCAAAAACAATGTTATTTTGCACTTTGTAGTTTTCTTATTTGGAAGTCGGTAGTATTTATTTGCGGTGTCTTTGGTAGATATCATTTTTTTGCGTTATGGACACCGACTTCCAAAAACAATGTTATTTTGTACTTTGTGGTTTTCTTATTTGGAAGTCGGTAGTATTTTATTGCAAAAAAGTTTTTTATGATATAGGTAGAGCTCTATAAGTAAGGTAGGTGGAGTATCTCCTACAAATAGGTGTTAATAATTTCTAGTTACAATCGTAGAAATTTGTAATATTATAGGCTGTTTTAAATTATATGATTGAAAACTGTTTTCCCATTTGAAGTTAGTTCTGAAAAACTACAGGTAAGCAATTAATTGTATAGGCTGTAGGTGTAGATATAGTGTATTTAAAGCATCTCAATCATCTCAAAATTATGTCTCGTCGACATATTTTTCTGTTGCGCTTTGCGTGACCACTATTTGAGTCAGACTAAATAGCTCTCATCTAGAGACAGAAGTCTAGTCATAATAATTATTAATAGGTATCTCTTTTTTTTACCCGACTGCCGAAGGAGGGTAATGTGCTTATCAGTTTATGTATGTATGCATGTATGTATGTATGTATGTTTGTTCCTATGTGGTGTTCCAGAGACCAAACGCGCTGGCCGCACATCTGGTTTTGGTCAGCCAGCTCGTGAATATGTATCCTCCGACTGCACAGCATGATTTTCTTCTTGTTTACGTCTTTTTAGTTCGCTTTTTAAGCAGTCGGTTATTTTGATTTTTTTAATTAACTTTTTTATTAGTACGCTTTTTAAGCAGTTGGGTTTTTTGTTTTTTTTAATTATCTTTTTTATTGGTATTTATTAGTCTATTTTATTTGTATATGTGTATTATTAATATATATGTCGGAGGAAGGTATATCGCTTGTAAACTTATTACTTCAGGTTTGTTTAATTGGTAACATTTAGCTTCTGATCAATTCTCAGTTCGATTTTATTCGATTGACAACACTTTATTTTTCTTATGTCAAAATACTCGATTTGGATTGGATAATACAAGCAGTAATTTGCCGGAAGAGATTCTCTTAGCCAATAAAAAGCAGGGGTGTCATAGAGGCACTCTGAGTGGGTTCTCCCGCTATATTGGGTCGTGAAGTTAGAAAAAGATACGCGCGGACGCGCGTTTTGGAAGTTAAAAGGAGTTGAGAGAAAAAGAGTTGAGAAGTAGCCTAAAGCGGCGTGTGTGAACTTGAACAAGTGTGTTTTAGTTGGGAAAAAGCGAAACGATTGGTGGCCGAATCCGCTGCTTTGATAAAATTGGAACAAGAACTATCTCTAAAACGGCATAAGTTACCTGCTTTGTGCATTGCATACCCACGATATGCCCACAGACCGAGGGTATTATTGAAGATAGCCCTCCTATCTCCGATATCGGAAGTGAAAACAATGCACGCACAAAGCGATGATGGACCAAATGAGACGAGTAATGGTTGGCGCGCTCTGGTGCGCGAAAATTAGCATGGAAGTACCTACCTACCTACCTAATGGAGATGTTTGCCGGCTACTAAAGACAGAAATATCATGTTGCCCGAGTTCAACCGTATAGTGTGGCCTATCCTAGACAATATGCGAAGTCGGGTTGCAGATAATGATGAAGTTAATGATAACATCGACGCAAACGAATCGACGGAACAATCCTGACTAGATACTTGGGAAACGCAACTGTGGTGGTGATGTTCAGGGAAGTATAAACTTAAGTATGCCGACAATAATAAGTACCAATCTAATGCCTTATGAAGTTTAGCCACAATATTGTTTTTCTTGGTTTATAGTGGCTAAAATTTAAAATAAATTGTTATTTTCGTTATGATGCTAAATGAAACTCAGCCAGATTCATACTGCCAGCGGAATCCGCAAGAGATTAAGACCACTTGTGCAAATACAGTGCAAGAGAGCAAACATCCTAAGCTACAACTTGATTCAATAAAACTTTATGCTTGTGGAAATCTTGCTCATAGACATGAATTTTTCAGCCATTCACACAATATGCAACAAATAGCACGGACGTCTGAGCCCTTCAACATGGCTGTGGATACCACAAGACCTGTTGTGACCGGCTGCGTGTAGTGCTACAAGATAAGTGTGGAGCTCAGGTTCCATTTCAAGAGGCAACATACAGCCTGCAGTCTACAGCGCTATGAAAGAGGAAATTTAGTGGTTTTATACATGCCGCTGCGGTGATCAATCAATTTAATATTTTCTGATAGCACCTAGGAGTCTGGACATGTGCATGGTTGGCACTGCTGCCTGACCTTTCCGGGAGTACAGGCTTAAAGGTATGTTACTTTGATCTGCATTCAACTATCTGTGCATTGGCATACATTTGTGGCAGCCGAAGTATGTATTGGGTTTGGAAGTACCTAAGATTTATAATTAATTGTTGCATTAATTGCAATTTATAACTATTGCATTATGTTGTTTAATGGAAATGTTTAATGTAAGTTACATCACAGATAATATAGTGCTGGCATGCAGATGCCTCGTCCCATGCAGGGAAACCGTGCCGACGTAACTAGCGTTTTTAGACTGCTTATTCTGGCAATTTTTTGTACATCGAAAGCATTCGGTTCTGTTTCACTGTGATAGATGGATGGTGTTAGCAGCGACTTGCAAGTAAAAAGGATTTACTGGGTTCGTGAATATTTTTTTTCTTTAAATACAGTGAAGACTTGTTTTCTATTATTTATTTGCACGTTTTTACAGATTTTTTGCACCAAAATGTGTTAAAATGCAAACTTTAACAATCGAGTGGAGTGCCTCAGAAATTTAAAAATGTGCCATCTATTAGCATAAATTTTAAATGATCCGTCTAATAATCTTTGAAATGTGAATTGGGAGCCGAATATTCCATAATTTTGTGCTTGGGAGAGTTGATTAAACAAGAACATGCAGTTTTTGTGTTCAGTTCCAGAAAATGTTAATTTTACGCACATTCAATAACAGATAGGTGGATACCGAGGTGCATATCGCGCCATCTAGTGAGATTTGTTTGAACCAAGTTTTCTTTCTTAGCAATGAGACCCCGTGGTTACATGAAATGAGTAGAAAAATCAAACAGCGCCATCTATGTAATGGTATTGATACTGTATGTTTCTTTCAATAATCATCGAAATTGGTTTCGGGACCCCATTATGCCGTGATTTACTGCTTGGGGGTGCTTATTGAATACGAGGATTTTTTTTTAATGATCAATTTAAAAACAAACAAAATTTTTTTTTACGTAGACCAAATGAGAAGTCGATGCATGTCACGCCATCTATTTAAATCTTTGTTGGGTTCGAGCTTTGAAATATTTTGTTTCAAGTATTTAATCGTTTTTATTCACCAACAAAATAAACATGAAACGATTTTCGCAATTTCATCTTTCTAATGTACTTGGAGCATTGGAATGTGAGGACAAAACGGAAAGAAACTAGATTATTTTATGTTGCATGATGTTAGAACATTATACGGTTTTGTGACCACTAGTGCTGTAACAAGAGTACACACATTAATGAATAGGTTGTTAGTTTACTCACTACTGATAATCGAGAAGTAAAGATACTAGGCATTTTAGCCATGCATTCTTTATTAATAGGTGTCACTTCAGATTGCCCGTAAATATTATTACCACTGAGTTTGTTGTTGATTTGATCTTCAAGGGAATTTGTGAATATGCTTTTCTTTGAAAATAACGTACATTCTAACTATTCGCGTTGGTATTTTTAATGCAAGTGTGAATCCAGTTATGGAAAGCAAAAAGAAAAATTGTAATAATAGTCGATCTTTTAACATCTTTGGCTGATTGGGATTGTTTTTACAACTAAATTAAAGTATCAGGTAAAAGGGAAAGAAATTTATTTTGTTAACGTTGAATTCAAATATCTTTGTGTAATACATTCGACTATTTTTAATTAATATTTTGGTTCATATCAAAACAGAAAAATTGAATCTCGATATTCTAGGGCGAAATATCGATACGCTGGATCGATTCAGTACTGGATATCGATTGAAAAATCCCTTACTCATCTCTATTAGACAGTGACATGAAAGTGTCAACATTCGAAAAAGTTCGAAAAAGTCTGACAAGACAAAACAAAAACAAATAACTTATAACTGTGATATGATTTTTAACTTATAAGTTACTAGATAAAGACTAGATTATTAATAAATCGTTACAAGGTGTGAGTCACTGTGAAGATTAAACTTTTAACTTTTGCTTCGTTCCAAAGAGTTGCGATAACTTTCAGTTAAGAGTTATGTGATCAAGATTATTTTCAAACCGGTGTTAAAGTTTAGTGAAATAGTTTGCTGGTTGACTCGTTTTGCAATCTTACAACCTGGAAATATCACGAGGATTAACGTTACTATAGCCTAGACAGTTGGCGTTTAGTTTTGTTGCTACAATTTGTATAGTTGAATAAAGTTAAAGTTAATGTCTGTAGTTGTTATAAATCACTATGTAGGGAACTAACCAACTGATAACATGTCATTCTAACGATACCTTGTTCTGTGTTGTTCAACGATGCTTGGCCTCGGTAATCTTGAACATTATTCAGAAGTTTTAATAATTGTAACATCTCTTTAAAGAAAGGTGTGAATTTGTGAATTGTGTGATTGTGTGGTGTCATGTAAGCTAGTACCTACTTTGAATAATAAATGTGGAATTTAAAGTATACTGTCAGTAATGGTTGTGGTGTTCTATCTTGTTGAATGTTCTGTGCTGGTCATTGTGAACATACCTAACGTAATTTTGTTTTATTAGCTATCTGAGCAAGTTGGATAAGATAATGTTAACGCAGATGTAAACTCGGTGACATGCGGTGCATGATTTCATTTTCAATTTTAGTTTACAAAATTGGTAATGTTTGATGTTGGTAGTTATTATACCTATCGCACTGAGGGTTTGGTATGAAATCATGAACACAAAATGGAGTTCTTGAATATGCTTTTGGCTGGGAAAGAAATCCTGAATTTGAGATTGCCGTTGTATTCAGTACTGAGAATGAAGATTGAAATAACTAATTTGATTTTGGTTTAGAGGTGCTGTTTATGTTTATTGGAGTTCTGAATGGTGGCAGCTATGTGTTGCATTAAAGGCTTTGGTTCATGATGAGTTAGAGGAAAGCTGAAAGATCAAGTACCCATTGAAGTAACTGAATGTACTGTGTTGAAGACTGATTCAAATCTATCTAGCAATGGTGAGGTCGTGTGTATGGTCAAAGGACTGACTGTACGGTGATGAGTAGTCGCTGCGGTGACTGCTGTAACCGAGGTGGGTTACGAGGTGAGTGGTCAGAGATGACTGCTGTAACCGAGGTGGGTTACGAGGTGAGTGGTCAGTAAGATGACTGCTGTAACCGAGGTGGGTTACGAGGTGAGTGGTCAGTAAGATGACTGCTGTAACCGAGGTGGGTTACGAGGTGAGTGGTCAAAGATGACTGCTGTAACCGAGGTGGGTTACGAGGTGAGTGGTCAGTAAGATGACTGCTGTAACCGTGGTGGGTTACGAGGCCTGGTCAGGATGACTATGGTTGCAGGGTGGTCACTGGGTTGACCATCAGGAGCTACAGCGATTGCTGTGGGACCAAGAAACATTGCTGGATTTGTCAGGGGGGAACCTGGTCCCTCTGGGGCTTTGGAGTCCTGTTATCTGTCTGGGGAAGCCTGGTCCCTCTGGGGCTTCGGTGACCTGTTGTTTAGTGTATGTGGCATGGGTATCTGGCAGTTTGTTGCTTCGAGAGGACCGGTTGTCTGGGGAAGCCTGGTCCCTCTGGGGCTTTGGTGACCTGTTGTTTTGTGTATGTGGCATGGGTATCTGGCAGTCTTGTTGCCTCGAGAGGACCGGTTGTCTGGGGGAGCCTGGTCCCTCTGGGGCTTCGGTGACCTGTTGTCTGGGGGGAGCCTAGTCCCTCTGGGGCTTCGGTGACCTGTTGTATGTCTGGGGGAGCCTGGTCCCTCTGGGGCCTCGGTGACCTGTTGTTTGGTGTATGTGACATGGTATGTTGTGTTGGGCGTTTGGGTGGTTTCTGGCACACTTAGTGCTTCGAGACCGACTTGGCGTTTGTTGGGAACCTGGTACCTCTGGTGCTTCGGTAACCATTTAGAATGTGTTAATATGGTTGTCTAAATGGTGAGGTGGCTGGTTCGATAGTACGACGATGGTTGTGTACGGTGTATGGTGTGGAGACCTAGATTTACATGGAGAAAACAAATGAACAGTGTGAAAGCTATGAGAATTCAGTTTTCTTGAGTAAAGATGTACTTGAGTTTTGTTGTAGGCTGGTAATATAAGGTGTTGATTGAAGGTTTCATGTGGAAGATGTTACGACCACGTTATTTTTTTTATTTGGTCAGGAGCGGCCGAACTTAACCTATTACCTATTTTTTTATCTCTTGGTTTTTGTTTTTTTTTTTATTGAGTAACGATGTTGCTCGTCGCTTTACATCAAACGTGGGACCGTTTGAATGTCAAGATGGCCGTGTCGGAGGAAGGTATATCGCTTGTAAACTTATTACTTCAGGTTTGTTTAATTGGTAACATTTAGCTTCTGATCAATTCTCAGTTCGATTTTATTCGATTGACAACACTTTATTTTTCTTATGTCAAAATACTCGATTTGGATTGGATAATACAAGCAGTAATTTGCCGGAAGAGATTCTCTTAGCCAATAAAAAGCAGGGGTGTCATAGAGGCACTCTGAGTGGGTTCTCCCGCTATATTGGGTCGTGAAGTTAGAAAAAGATACGCGCGGACGCGCGTTTTGGAAGTTAAAAGGAGTTGAGAGAAAAAGAGTTGAGAAGTAGCCTAAAGCGGCGTGTGTGAACTTGAACAAGTGTGTTTTAGTTGGGAAAAAGCGAAACGATTGGTGGCCGAATCCGCTGCTTTGATAAAATTGGAACAAGAACTATCTCTAAAACGGCATAAGTTACCTGCTTTGTGCATTGCATACCCACGATATGCCCACAGACCGAGGGTATTATTGAAGATAGCCCTCCTATCTCCGATATATATGTAAGTATATACATATTCGTATACAAGTTGTTATTTTGTAATATTATTTTGGACCCGTTCACAATGTTGTCCTTTTTTACCCAAAGGTTGACTGTTAGATAATGCCTTGTGGCATTAAGTCCGCCTATGTATCACTATTGTACATGAAGTTTAAATAAATAAATTTGAAAGATACTTATATAATTTGTTATGGTACAAGCCATGGAACTATTTAATTTATAAGTGTACCACATTATAGCATTGGGTCTAGCCTGTAAGGATATTTGTATGTTTGGAATGTATAAATCTCTAAAATTCTAGGTAAATAATTTCGTTTTATTCATTCATTGAATCACAAACCATTATTCAGTTTTTGATGTGGTTGATCTTCAAAAACTGGCTACAGAATTTTGTAAATACTTTGATGCACAAATTACTGTAAATAATTTATTATACAAAATACGTAATCGATTAAATGTTACCGAGAGAAATCGTGCCGTGGGAACACCGATTGTAATTACACTACATCGAAACAATTTACTCGAGAAGTCGGAAATCGATTAATATAATTACGCTTTAATTAACTGTATCATATTTCTTATATTGGAAAACTAATAAACGCTGTTCATTAAGGTATATATTTTGCTGGAAAGACTTCCACTTTTTAGGGTTCCGTACCCAAAGGATAAAAGGGACCCTATTACTCAGATTTCGCGATCCGTCTGTCTGTCTGTCTGTCCGTCTGTCACCAGGCTGTATCTCATGAACCGTGATAGCTAGACAGTTAAAATTTTCACAGATGATGTATTTCTGTTACCCCTATAACAACAAATACTAAAAACAGTATTAAATAAATATTTAAGGGGGGCTCCCATACAACAAACGTGATATTTTTGCCGTTTTTTGCTCAATATTAATAACGGCAACAGGTAGACGCTTGAAATATTCACAGAATGTTTAGTTGTATATTTACTTTAAAAAATAATAATTATTAAATTAAAATAAAATAATTTAAGGGGAGCCCCCATACAACAAACTTGTTTTTTTTTGCAGTGTTTTGCGATTATGGTACGGAATAAACAAAATATTCAACAACAAACAACAAATACACAACAATAAAAAAAAAACTGGCCAAGTGCGAGTCCGACTCGCACACCCTTCGTGTGCGAGTCCGACTCGCACTTGGCCAGTTTTTTCTTTATTGTTGAGTGAACTAAAAAGAGTTTTCAATCAGGGTAATATTTTAAAAAACGTCCACAGCTGGGCAATTTAGTAGTGGAAATCTCATCCTCTTACTTGCGTCGATTCCCCAATGCTAGAGGATGCGTGACCACATCATAGTTTTGAAACCTTCTCCTTGATTATGTTTCTCCACTTGCTTTCTCTTACTTTTAGCAACATGCACGGCTTCTGAGGCTTTCAGGTTCAGGTCCAGCATAAAGGACTTATTCTAGGTCGTTTGCCTTCGACTTTGCCATTGACAATAACCTTCAGAAGTTTATCAACAGGTTTGCGGGCGATATGGCTATAGAAGTCGAATACCTTTCGGATATCTATCTAGAAAACATTAAGTTCTAAACCAAGTTTAAGAGCTATCATCTTAACTAATATTATAATGAGATATATGTATGATGTTTGTAATGGGTACCTAATTTTCGGAGGACCTAATCAGATTTGGAAAATTCCTTTATTGATAGGGAGCTACAATATTGCTAAGTGTCAAAGGTTACTTTTTACCTCGAAAAATAACGGGTCCTGGGGTGTGGGCCACGGGAGCGAAGCCGTGTGAAAAAGATAATCGTCAAAACTTGACGAAATTGTTGACACTGAACTCTTGAACACGGTTAAGATGCGTTGATCGCGTTTTTCAAACTTGCATTGGTAAAATTCGATGTTCGATTGTTTAAAACCGGTACCTAATACCCATTTCAAACACAATAACAACTCACCTTTCTTCTTGATTACCCAACTAGTAACTGACCTTGAAAATGCATTTATCAATATTATCGGCAACTGTTAAACTTGTTTACAAAACACGCTGTACCTTAATGAGTTTCCTTTTCAAATAATAGCGAATTACCAACCATTAGTCTATTTATTCCAATCATTCATTTGCTTGCCTTTATCAACCGACTAGTTAGTAGTTAGCGACTAGTTTATAATTAACCCTTAATAATGCGTATATTCATGGTAATAATATATAAGGTAACAAAACTAAAAAGAGAAAAACAAAATAAACCGACTTCCAAAAAAAAACTCTACAAAGCGAAAAATGTAACTTTCTTTTCGGCAGTAAACGTTTTGAGAATACTTTTATTATGCGTACAGCTAAGGAGTGGAATTCCCTGCCGGAGTCTGTGTTTCCCGATAGATACAATCTAGGGGTTTTTAAGTCAAGAGTGAATAGGTTACTACTAGGCAAGCGTGCTCCATCGTAGACCACATCATCGCTTACCATCAGGTGAGATAGTGGTCAAGCGCGAGCCTATAAAAGATTTAAAAAAAAAAAGTCCTGGTCAAAAACGAAAATAAATAGACGCCGACTTCCGAAAAGAAAGTAACATTTCTCGCTTTGTAGAGTATTTTTTTTGGAAGTTGGTTTAATTTTTCTCAATTTATTTGGGGTCTGCTCAACATTGTTTTTTTCTACAATACTTTTCTTATAGTCTTTAACTCAATAGCCTAGTTTTCTAGACATATATACCTAATATCATCTTTCTTAAATAGTGTTCTTTGGTGAGTATGCTTAAAACACAATAATATCTTCTTCCCAATACGTCTTAGCAAGTTGGTTTTATTCGAGATAAAATTTTTACGAATATAAATTAGCCAACATCGCCATATCGACTGAATAAACTACGCACAAAACATTGTGTTGGAGTGTGGGTGGAACGTACGATAAGGATTTACTGTCTATGTGTGCGTAATCAAAGATTGTGTCGAGTTTGTAAATAAGATGGGGGAATAGGTAGAGAACAGATGTGGTTTGAATAACAAGTTTTATATTTTTTTATTTGATGATGAAACATATGAACTGCTGAAAAGTAGGTAGGTATATATAAATCCTATCTGAAAAAGCAGTCTTAGAGCTCCAAACTTCAGAGTACAGTAGGTTACAGTGTACTTATGGCTATAATATATGAAGATATGCCAATTCTTTTCAGATACCTACATTTTATCAACACGTGACAAACTTCCTGAAAAACCATCCAGTAGGCATTAATATTTACATAAGAATCGCATTGAAACGAGTAAGTTACCTACTCACTTACATAAGTCGATAACAATATTATCGTTTTTTATACGTAAACAATACCTCAAGGTCATCTCAAACAAAGTCACATCAATAAAGTATCGTATCTGTCTCATAATCTATGCATGTTTTGATGTAGCTCGCTCGTGTGTGACGTGTTTACAATACACGAAACGCGTATGTGTGCGTGTACCTCGTAAACGTATTTATTTTAAGCACGGTCTACACCCGGTTCAGTCCTCCTTGTCTTTTTGATCGACCAACAGTGTCAGTGCCTTGTGAAATTATTAAAAAAAAGTTTGGAAATATGTCGGCATCACCTATTGCAAGACAAGCGACCAATGTCCAGGCCATTCCATCAAGGAGGGTTCTCATCACCGACCCATCGCAGATGCCTGATGTCTACTCCAGCACCCCTGGAGGCACTGTCTATTCTACCACCCCTGGAGGTAATTGAACTTCTTGTTTAATTTAATTGGGTCATGAAACAATTAGGTAATAGTGAGACGACCTCGTTTGTAATCTGTGATAGCATATCTCTACATTATCAAGCTGAAAAAAAATCAGCAACAATAAAATAAAAAGAAAATCATTATTTATAATAAATGCGTAAGTCCTATAGTTCAACAGCCTGACAACTAGCTAGAATTAATTAATTAAACAGACAGTCTAACAATAGTGGCTTAGGATTATGTACACAAATTGCCAAGCGAAGCTCTAACAATAACATTCTCCGCCAACATTTGCCGGTATAAACGGAATTGGACATTTAGACATAACTATTTTATATAATACTAAATGGTACATTCGTCCCTCCTTCATTATGAGTTGTGAAACTAATTTTAGAAACGACAATGAACTCAATATTGAGCTTTATTTGATTTATCTAACCTTGGTAGGGTTTAATAAGTTCAACCATTACGATAATTAAGTATTCAATTACGTGTAGTTTAGTATGAATGAACTCTAGTCTTTGTTGTTTAAAAACTAACTGATTAGTGGCACAAATTTATGCTTATTAAGATAATAATTTGCGGTCATACTAACAATGTACTTACCTAATGATAATCTGATAGATAAACAAATAAAATATCTATAAAAGCAATGATTGTTACATAGACGGATTGAATAGGAAATCAAAAAGTTAGTGTAGACGCGGTACATCCAAAAAAAATTGTTCAAGTGTACACGAGGAATAGTTGGAGGTATTCCGAATCTTCTACTGAAACTAGAATACCCGGAAAGCAAAGAAATCCACATAAAGTCTTCTATCAAACATTGGAATTACTAATCTATCAATAAATTGAATCTATCCAAAGAATATTCGAGAATTACTGAAGGTTAAGTCAACATTTTGATATAATCCAACTACTAAGAATGCTGCATATTTCCAAACAAGATAATCCATGCCTTTGTTTGTGTAACCCTTCAGATATCACCGACGTAACTTGTTGTTTATGTTATCACATAAAAACATTTATTATGACCGTAAATTATAGTTATAACATGCCTCGGCCTACGCAAACAGGTTTCAGTGAGCTTTTGTAATCTGAACAAGTACCGGTTTAGTTTGTGAACCCACCTACAAATTTAGAAGACTTGTAACTCGGAAATTAGAGACTAACTTAGGACACCAAATCGAGACCAAAAAATCTATAGATTCTTGGCGCTCTATCTAGATTTGGGAGAGTCTACATCTTATTTAGTTGAGTAACTTTTTCAGACAGAGAACTGAGGGCAACAAATGGGAATGTGAACTCTATCCAGATTTACAGCAGATTATAATTCGTAAAAAAACAGAAACTAACTCTGGGCAAACTATAAGTAATCACAATTTAGATATATAAGCAATTCTAAAAAGGACTAAACTCTTAACACAAATTCATACTTCCAACTCATTCATACATCCGGGAACCAAAAGCCAAAATGAGTCTATTTGCCGATTCTAAATTAAGGGACAAGCCTAAAGCCATAGAGCTATATAACATAGCAACTTCCTAACCTAACAATAATTCGAAAACGTGACTTCATTACGTAAACACGCCACGTGGCGATACCGATACTGTGTTATGTTTGTTATATAACCACTTGGCAACTGACTATTTGTTCCTGATAATGGAACAAGTACCTATGTCACGCACGACTATGTCCACTTACGTTTTCAGTAACACTAGGTGACACCTACAGGAACATACATTGGATTTTCAACTTTCAGTGCTGAGTTTAGCGATGAAATTCTAACAGCGCGCTTTTGTTTAGATAGGTATTTATATTGGTGTCACCTAGTGTTAGATCCTGGCTGGACACGTTGTTGATTTATTTATCTGTGGTGATATTTTCGATTATATTTATTATTAATTTTTATGCAGATCGTATCTTGTTTTATTGTAATTGATTTTTTATTGTGTATTATAATTTTATGCCATAGTAAATTTTACATATTAATGTTTTTGCTATGTTTATTTATAATGTTTTTGATAAGTAGGTTGGTATAATATATTCTTCGTATACCGAAACTTCAATGACTGGTTTTCGTCATTTAGGTACTTATAGAAAATCTGCATAAATAAACATATAGATACGTAATTATTTAAATTATGCAGAATTTCGGTGTTCGTTATTATTAGCTTCAAGGAAAAAATATAAGCATACAAAATATACCTTATCGACGATAATTTAGAAACCAATTTCTCAGTAATCTCCGTATAATTTTTTCTTAGTAAACTCATTACTTGCGACTTTTCATAAAAAATCGCATAAAAGCGCTGAGAGATCATTGAAAGCGAAGTCCTGAAGCACAAAGAAAGCGCTTGTGTATGCTTCAAGCGGCTTAAGCATCATTAAGTACCAAATTATCTCTTAAATCAAAGTGATGCTGGAAATGTCAGGAGACTTAGAAATATATATATAATAGGTACAGATAATAATATTTGGAGGTAGATATTATGATTATAAATTTGGCTTACCATTAGGTCCATGGAAGAAAATATTGTTGTGGTTTTTACAATCAACAAAAATATTGTTGTGGAATTTATTATCTACAAATAGGGTCGCACTGAATTCCAGTATAAGGTTTTATTTAAATAAACTTGTCTGATTATTTATTTCCTTTTTCGAGTAGCTTATTTTATTACTACCAAACCCTACTGAAAGTCATATCGCTATTTCCCTACTACCCCTACCCTACCCTACCTACCCCTAACCCCCCCTGCTCCCCTCCTACCTTCCCCACTTTCTATAATTGCCCGCTTTTCCAAAAAGTGTAGATAATTCCTTAATTATTTAACCGATTTAAAATTCGGTTTATTATCCGTTAGAAACTGCTCTTTGCAAACCTTGATTTTATTATAATCTGGTTTTTTATTAAGTTTTTGTTATCAAATACTCTTATCCAACTGTCCATGAGTAATCTGCAAGAACTCGTTGCGTGTAAATATTGTGGCAGCTATGTAAACAACTACTTCGATTTGAGTGTGGAAGCCTGTAGAATTACTGTTTGACTATTTGTATTAGAAAAATACCAACAGTTGGTCTTTGATTCAGAGAAACCGGCCAGCAAATTGAATGTTACACGATCTTTATTTGTGATTGACGTGGGTTCCGTAGCTTTAAAATAAGAGTGTCTGATATCTCCAACTCGCCTTGTGCGAGTTTGGTGATTAATGTTAGTGTTCGTGCCTTCTCTGCACGAAAAGAAGCCCTATTGGCTTCTTTCCTGCAGTGGGATGGTTACAGGGCATCAAATTTTTTAATACAGCAAGCAGTAATAATGGTACCTATAGTCCATTTTCAATACAGGCTACATGGTCAATTTTCTCATAACATACCCTAGCTAGCTTAATTTAAATCAAGAACATCAAAATATTTTGAAATAGTTTAGCAAACATGTCAAGAAAGAATGTGCTAAGAGCTAAACTTTTACGTACTACATAAATATTTTAAACTAAACAAGCAAACAGGGTATCGTAACATTGACTCTCAGAAATGCCGAAATAGATTTCGTGGAAGATTCGCGGCTATTTTCCTCGTAAATACATTAATTATTATGTAGTATTTTATGTCGTGTGATATAACGGTTTGAACGACTTTGAACTTCGTGAAATATACAAGAATAGAATTACATAAATCTCAATTGGTACATTTGGCGTGTAAGCTGAGCTACTGGGTGTATTTAAATAATGTGAACGTGTGTAGTTAATGAGTACTAGTGAAAACCAAAACTCAGTACAATACAACTATTTCCTTAATGTCCCTCGGCAATCATCGCATTTCCGAATACAAACGAATACTAGATTTCATGTCCATCAATTATTAGATTTATCGTGTATCATAATTTGGATTCCGAACTAAGTACTTTATTGTTGTTTTGTTTTGATTGCCGTGTGAACTATATAGCTGTAAAACTATTTTCATATTTTCCTTTAGCAGCTTTCCTCCCATTTTTAAAATAAATTACATTAATTTAAAAGAGTATTAACAACTCCATGTACTTCCAAGTCGATTGACAGCGTCCGGTCTGCACCAAGTGCAAAGGTAGTGATACAAATCCGACAACTGACAAAACACGAACTTTGCCGAGGGACATATAGAAAATAGTTGAACTGTACTTAGGTATATTAAATACAAATAGATTTAGTACATTAAAATACCGATTTTTAGGATTCCAATATCTAAAGGAAAACGGAACCTTATAGGAACATTTAATAACAGTATGTCATACAGCTTTTTCTGGAGATCTTAGCTACCAAGGAATTTAAATCTTAACTTAATATTGTAGGTCTCAACAGCTAGCACACTTATCAGTAATCAATGACATTTTTTTATTTCAATCTAGACGGCGTAAAAGGTCCTTTTAAACAATACCACCATTACCATTTAAAAATCTTATAGACACTTATTATTGTTGTGCTTTTATATTAATTTCTCCTATTTCCTTCTTTCCAGGTACCAGGATAGTATACGAGAGATCGTTCATGATGTCACTACGGCAGTCCCCGATCTCGCAGACCCCACCGAAGTGCGCATTACCAGCAGCACTGCTGAAGAACCCTAATTCCGTCCCAAATGTCATACAGCCGTCTGCGGCGCAAAAGGCGCGCTCCAACTCAATCTCATTCGACGAATCGCAGGAAACCTTCAGTATGGATCTCTAAAAATTAGGATAAGCTTTAAGTCATTACAAAAAATCTTATACTTTATTGTACAATTTTTTAAGTAAGTTCCATATTGTGTGCGCTTACTTTATGTCTCTGTCGTACCTTAAGTGTCAGTTTTGTTAAACTTAGGACCAGAAAATTAAAATATCAACTATTTTAATATTTTACGGCCTAAGTAGTTATTTTTAAGTTAGTTTTAGCTCTTAATTGCGTGACTGAACATTTAATATAGCGTTCAAAACGCGGTCCTTTGCCACGCCCGCATAAAAACACAATAAAAATATAAAATAATACAGATAAAAAATGCTTATTAAAAAATAAAATGTATTAATTTTCTTTTTTTAATAGGCAAGTTTTTTATAACTGTTGGAATGGATGCGTTCGTAATAGTATGAGACCAAAAATGTATTTATTGTTAAAAAAGTGGCAAAAGATAAATTGTAAATAATTGTTAGTTTAATGCGTGTAACGCACACTGTTAGGTGCTTAGTATTTTTATATTAAAAGCAAGTGCCATTATATGGAAGTTAATTCTAGTGACATGGTTTCCTTCCGATTGGTGTTGCTGACATTGATATGAAATCTCAGATGTTTAATATTGTCTGGATTTTGCGATATTAATTTGCGTTTAAGTAAAGAATCGGTCACAGATTGTGCAAATCTTGTAAGTCAAATTGTATTATTACGGTAGGAATCTGAAAATTTATGAATTAAAGTTTCTAATGGCTAAACAAAGCTTTCTGCCATCCTTTGGAGGTATTTTTAAACTTTCAGGTTTTAGAATACTGCATCGGATTGTCAGTTAGACTTTATTGACTTAATAGCCCTAGTTTAAGGACTCTTACTTATTAAAATGTTGTTCCAAAGCATTTAATTATGTCTGTAATGATGGACCAGTCCATTTTCTCTCTTGTTAAATATAAGTGGGTGTACCACGTCTGTGGATGCTTTCGGTATACTTAGTATGTGTATACTATGTTGATATTACGATATATACGACTGCCAGTATAATAATTATGGAAATAAAAACGTTTAAATATGTTTTATTGTTTATTTGCAACCTAACCTCTTTTCAATGGTCAATGACGTACGGCGATACGCCATCGGTACATGGTGGACATCCCACCCATACGCACTAAACGTTTTGAGAATACTTTTATTATGCGTACAGCTAAGGAGTGGAACTCCCTGCCGGAGTCTGTGTTTCCCGATAGCTACAATCTAGGGGTCTTTAAGTCAAGAGTGAATAGGTTACTTCTAGGCAAGCGCGATCCATCGTCGACCACATCATCGCTTACCATCAGGTGAGATGGTGGTCAAGCGCGAACCTATAACAAATAAAAAAAAAAAAAAAAAATGAGACCCTCACGAAATTCATTACTAAACCAAGGAGGTACTTGTAGCCAAACATTGGCTAAATGTTTGTATTTTTGCCTAAAGAGATCACGGTTGTCTGGAAGAGATCGCGGAATGCGATAAGGCCGCCCGTTGTAGGTATATTTCGAATCGTTTGATCTCTAGAACGTCACATAGAAACAAAAATACAAACATAATCATTACCCTCCGCATTCGAGTAAAAATAAGATGAATGCTTTTTACCCGGCACTAAGGAAAGTGTTATGTTTTTCGCGCGTATCTTGTATGTTTGTATGTATGTAATATTCTTTATTACCTCATATCTATCAAACCACTTGGCGGATTTTTATTGAGAGTAGGAAAGTAATATGTACTAGGTGCCTGAAGCTCCTGAGTTAACAGTGGCTCTAAAAAATGGAAACACGTAATATTTCATTTATTTCTAAAAAAAAAACAACTGGCAATCAAAACGCCGTTTGGTTATTCAACAAGAATATAATTATATAGCTACAACCTGGCGGTCTTTAAGTCAAGAGCAAATATGCTGCTTCTAGGCAAGCGTGCTTCACCGCCGATCACATCGTCGCTTAACATCAGGTGAGATAGTGGTGAAACCCGAACCAATAATAAACAACGAAAAAAAAATTGTACCGACCCCTTTTTAGGGTTCCGAAATCAACAAGGAACCCTTATAGTTTCGCTCTGTCCGTCTGTCCGTCCGCAGCTTAGCTCAGAGAATATAAGTACTAGAAAGCTATAATTTGGCATGTATATACATATTAATAATTCCGACAAAGTGGTAAAATAAAATCATAAAAAATATTTTTTTTTCGGGTACCTCCCATAGACGTAAAGTGGGGATGAATTTATTTTTTCTCATCTATCCCATGGTGTGGGGAATCGTTGGAAAGGCCATTCAAAAATATTATGGGTTTGTTACAACCATTTTTCGATTCACAGATCCGTTTGCGTAAAATTAAGCTTTAAGTTGCAAAGTTATGTTAGAGTCAAGTGTCCCCCCCCCCCCAACCAGCGAAATGGTTGCTCTTGGCTATGTGAAAAAATTCACGGCAGTAGTAAATATAACGAAATTAAAAGAAAAATTATCACGGATAACAAGGCTTTACAAGTTTACGAGTAATAGTCGACCAACTTATAAAATGTACTTGGAACAGTAAAAATTTTGTACAAATGCCAATGAAAAATTACTAAAATAAAGTTCATAGCTGTGTAAAACAGAGTAAATATAATGCTTACGAACTATGTAAAAATATACAAAAATGAAATCATAACAGGCTTTACAAGTTTACGAGTAATAGTCGACCAACTTATAAAATGTACTTGGCACAGTAAAATTTTTGTATAAATGCCATTGAAAAATTACTTACGTATCGTTGTTAGCTGTGTAAAACAGATAGTAAATATATGCTTATAAACCATGTAAAAATATACAAAAATAAAATCATAACATCCTTAATAATAATGATTTCTAAATTAATAAATAAATAACGCATTGGAGTGGCCGGAGTTGTTGGCAGTACCAGAACGTAGTACATACGGCGCATGCGCGCGGTGGAGTTTATTTTGTGTTAGTGCAGAAGTATTTACGACGTTTTGTAATTAAAACGTAAAAGTAAAGTCAAATTATATTCGATTTCCAAGCAAATTACTTATTTTCTTTTGTCGATATCCTTCTATAAAGTTAATATTCGACCCGACTTCATCACTAATTGAGTAGCGTAAAACTTTCCAGAATGAAATAGTGAATACCGCAGATTAGAGGATTCACCTCCAATCTGTGGTATTAGAGGAGATTAGAGGTGAATACATACGTTTTTTTTCTAATTCCGAAAGAGAAATAAACAAGGAGCGTGCACGCAAGCATCCAGGAACGAACTATACCATTCCCCGTGGCTCTAACGCGCGCTCGTATCGGCTTCTTTCGCAATTCGCGATGGTACTCAAATAGATAATATTTTACTAACTTCAGTTGCGAAGTTGGATTTTATAACTCCTTCTTCAGTTACCAGTTAGTCCTTATTTAGTTTAAGTCAAGAGTGAATAGATTACATCTGGGCAAGCGTGCTTCACCGTAGACCACACCATCGCTTACCATCAGGCGAGATAGTGGTCAAACGCGAGAATATAGATTAAAAAATCCTATGTGGGCCCGTTTTTAGACTTTGTGAGCCGCTGAAACCGTTCTAATGTTCATGTAACAACAACAAATCCCTCTTTTTAGTCCGCATTATTATGCAACTTCGGAACCCTATTACTGCGCGTGGCCCGACACGCACTTGGCCGGTTTTATTGTTGTATGTTTTGACAACTTTTATGGCTTTGGGTCAACAATACTGTCAAAATTTAAAGACCAACCGTTCGGCTGTTAAACCTACGTGACAGACGATGGACAGACAAACGGACACGTGAGTGACAGCAATAGGACTACGTTTGGACCCTTCGGGTACGAAACTCTAAAAAAGAGTATCTACATTACCTAGTATTTATAGCGCCAAACTGACTAAGTACAAATGTTATATCAACCGAAAGGCACTCCTTGCTGTACCTACTTTGGTCCTTACGTACGGTCACTTCATTAGGCTGGATTCTCTTTATCCACGATATTGCGGTTACCAAGTTCGTTAAGGTAGTGTATTACAAGAATTGTTTTATTGTTGCTCGGTCCTACAATGGCAGTACCCAAACGTTATGCAATCGACTGATAAAGCGTAACATTGCCTATGTTACGCTTTTCGGAAGAAGGGTTATCATTTGAAAACAGAAAATCTTGCTTTTTTTCTTGCACGTTCAAAACATAGGGTGTTATGTCAATAGTACGGACGACAAAACAAATCACAAGCACGCCCCTGGCGGCAAATTAAGAACGACTACGCATTGGCGCGCTTTTTCTAACCACTTGCGTGGTGGGGACAGCAGAATATGGCACTTATGGCAGTTGGGTACTGACCGCCTCAGAGCTAAGACGTCGTAGAATCAGCGTCGATCCGTAATATTAGAGATCTAAATTCACGGTGCAAAATAAAAATAAAAAACTAAATTAATTGGAGCAGCTCAATCCCAAGCCTTTATGTCCTCAACGTAATCTTTAATTTTATAAAACGCTTTCTGGCACAACTTACGTTTAATGAATGATTAGACCTTGAACGTGGCTTGGAAGCTTATTATAAAAGCGTACATAAATATACTGAGAAGGCACAGTCATTACATTAATCTCCTTAAATTTCTCTCTGAGAGAGTGTCTCGGGCTTAATTTATAAATTGATCGAACAGCTCTTTTCAGCAAAACAAAGATAGTCTGGATGTCGGCGGCATTTCCCCACAACAGAATACCATACGACATTACACTATGAAAATAGCTAAAGTATACTAAACTTGCTGTCTCTATGTCAGTTAAATTACGAATTTTTCTAACAGCATATGCTGCGGAGCTTAGCTTCTTTGACAATTTATCTATATGTGGGCCCCACTGAAGCTTAGCATCCAAAGTTAGGCCTAAGAATACTGTGCTATTTACAGGATTCAATTCTTCGCCCTTTATCATCACATCAGTTTTCACCTGCCTAACGTGAGGTAGAGTAAACTTAATGCATTTGGTTTTTTTTTTCATTTAGAAGTAAATTGTTAACATTGAACCAGTGAACTGCTTTTGAGATCGCGCTATTTACATCGTCAGTAACCAGCTGCTGACGTTTAAGTTTTGACAAAAGTGAAGTATCATCCGCAAACAACACTATATCATGGTTATCCTTTATGTGGTAAGGCAAGTCATTAATATAAATAAGAAACAAGAAAGGGCCAAGAATTGAGCCCTGCGGAACTCCCATTGTTACTATAGATCCGGGAGATCTTTTTCCATAAACGTCAACGCTCTGAATCCTATTACTCAAGTAGGAAGCAAGAAGAGCCAGAGCGCTGTTCTGAATCCCGTAGTGGCGGCCTTTCCTGACACTTACACTTAACACGAATATTATAAAGGCGAAAGTTTGTGATTGTGTGTGTGTGTTTGTATGTTTGTTACTTTTTCACGCTCAAACGGCTGGACGGATCTGGATGAAATTTGGCACAGAGATAGATTATAGTCAGGAATAGCAAAGGATACTTTAATCCTTTTCGTCCCGGTACAATGTTCCCTTGGGATGAAAAAATCTTTTCTCGCAGGCGAAGTCGCTGGCAGAATCTAGTCTTATACTAAAATAACTGATTTTGTATACCGAAACCTGGAAATTGTTGCAAAACCTGTAAAAGTTATAAGACGTTCCATTCAAACGTCTGAATTGAGACATAAATCTTAGAACTCGAAAAATAATTGATGGTTACTCTGAAAATATAGGTTGTCATTATATATACACTTTACTTACTATTGTGCTGGCTTCAAGTAACCTAACTGGGACTGGCAATGTCTAAACGAGCTATTGCATCACTCACTAAACCGTAAATCGTAATACACAGATATCAGTTGCCTCTAAAGCAAGTTTTAGTAAGTTAATTCCTGAGGCAAAGCTTTGGTATTAATCTCTTTAACGAGACCAAATCAAAAGCCAACGCATCCCAGCTTAGTACGAATGCTAACGAGGTTAAAACCGATTTCTGATCAAGGATTATTTAGAGTTACTAGTCGTACTAAGCTCCTTTTCTCGACATTGATTATGCATACAGCCAAAGTGTGTGGAAATCTTTACCAGCGTCGGTATTCCCTACCACCTATATCCACCAGCCATTAAATCAAACGTGAACAGACAGACAACAGACTTCCGGGCTCGCTCATTCCTTCGTAGACCTACTTCATCGCTTCCCATCAGGTGAGATTGAGGTTAAGAGTTCTTCTTTACGTGTCAAATCTAGGTACAAACAAAAAAATTATTAAAGTAAATTTTGTCCGCCCATAACCTGGCCATCTGGATAGCTCTGTCATTGATCTCATTCAAGTCGTGGAAGGTTTAGGCTAGGCAGGAAAGTTAGTGGTGCATATCCTCTGAAGGATCTCCACATTGGCCCCTTGTTTGAGATGGGTCAAGGATGGCGTATCCTTCACCTATTTCCATCCCCCTTTTCCCATTTTACCTGGTTGTCATCCCTGACCCATTCGATTTAGGGGATTCTAGTGGAACGAGTGATTTTACCAGGTTTTGTCTTAGCACAACCAACCTCTTTTTTTGTTTTTTGAAGTCATCCAATCACTTCTCCCGCTCTGGATGAAGCGGGTCAGACTTTTACTAATTAAAACCCACCGGTGTTCCTTCATTTGCTTAAGACAGGGCCGCGGTAACTCTCTTTAAAATTTATTCGCGACCGCAGCGACCAACCTGCCCGCAACCGGTTCAAATATTTCTAGATTGACCATTGCAGTTCGTTTCCGTGGGAGATGCTCTGAAGGAATGATGAAATGTGGAGCAGTGTGCTGAATCATCAGAAAAAAAAAGTTATGTAGACGTAGTAGCAAGTGTATTTTGTGTATTTACCTATGCCTCACATAAGTACCTTTTCGTAATTTGATTAAGAATGTACATAATTCATTAGATACACATTACAGAAGCAGGGAAGTACAAGTGTTATCGATAATATCCATGATTTCATAGCGACAGGTAATGGCCATATCGGGCCCAAGGCTATGCAATCGGCATTGCAGTTTTATGGCCAGTGTTATAGTGTTGCGGTAGGTTAGGTCATAAAGTTGTTGTTAAGATAGGACGAGAGTAGGTACTTACTGTACTGAGCTGTAAATGGCCTTGTTGTGAAAACGTACTGAAAATATGCACCGAGAGTCGTAATGTTGTGAAAACAATTGCTGAAGTTCTAGAAGTTTCTTTGTTTAGTACTAAAAAAAGTACGTAGGTAAGCGGCGGCGCGCCGGTACTAATCCACGCAGTATTGACGAAGAGTTATTTTTCTGTAGAGTAACTAAAACTTACCTATTTATTTGGCTGTTTTACGTAGTACTCTTGCTGTTCCTACTTACAGGTACAAATCCAAACACAATTTTTGCTGTATTAGAAAACTGCCGCACCAAAACCAATTTTTTTTTCAGGTCGGCTCGCGTTTTACCATAATCTCGCCTGATGTTAAGAAATCTAATACCTTTAAACGAGCAATTATTGTATATATATATAATGCGAATCTCGGCAACGGCTCCAACGATTTTCATGAAATTTAGTATGCAAGGGGTTTCGGGGACGATAAATCGATCTAGCTAAGTTTAATTAATAGAAAACGACGTTTTCTAAAAATTAAACTTAGCTAGATCGATTTATCGTCCCGAAGTCCCCAGGTACTGAAAATAAAATGACAACTAAATGAAAATTAAGGAAAATACTTTAGTAATACTACTAACTTTCCCTTGTAGAATCTGTCCTAAACCGAATAATCCGTAAAGTATTTTCAATCCTGTAATTTGTGTTCAACGAGCCAAAATATACGAATTATCCTAAAGGAGTGTTCCCTCATCACGCCCCATTACCTATATTGATGATACAGACAACGATGAAACACATTCCCAAATCAACACCATGTCCGATTCAAATTGGATAGAAAAAGATAGGCTTCTATCATCATCTACATTTCAGCTAAAAGTATTTCACTGCTTGACATAGGCCTCACCCAAGAAGACTCGACCGGCGCTGTGCTTCTCGTATCATCATCTCGAGAGTGTATAGGTTACTTCGCTTACATCTAGTCAATTGAAATAGTAGTAGAACGACGGGCGAGCCTACTAATAATTTATAAAAATCCAACTGATTTCTACACCTGCAGTACTGGCTGATGGAATAGGAGAAGTAACTAGGTAAGTCGTTACTTATTTTTAACCTCTAATAGAAAAAGAGGGGCGTCCACGACGCGAGCATGATGCTTGGATTACAATATTACTCTTTCTTCAATCAGTCCCTCATTACTGAGGAACGTGGTCCCTTTAAGCGGAATCTGCATCCATCGACTCCTATCCAAAGTTGCCATCGTCTCCTGGTAAAAGCTTGAGGACCAAGCTTCTTTCACTTGGTCAGATCATAGTGTTGGCTTCAGTGTTGCCAAAAGTGACCAGTTTTCGAGGCTGTTAACTCCACTTCGCATTATAAGGTGGCCGAAATAGGTCAAGATACGCTGTAGACAATCGGGTCCTGTTATTGAGTTGAGAAAGGACAGATTCTAATCAATATTACCACACATCAACACATGTTAAACGAGGCAGGATTAAAAACGCTGGCGTGACGATCTAGACTCGTTCCTGCTTTTTTTAACTTCCTTTTGACCTAACTTGAAATTTGGTGATGATGTTTATTATTACGTTTATTTTACTAACAAATACCAACATATTGACAAATCAGATTTTTCCTTTGGTGCGGGTTTTTTTTTATAATGTATTTGACGATAAATCTTACTAATTTTATAAATGCGAAAGTTTTGATGTATGTATGTTTGTAACTTAATCACGCTAAAAAGGCTGAACGGATCTGGATGAAATTTGGCACAGAGATAGATTATAGTTTCGAACAGCAAATAGGCTACTTTTCATACCGGTATAATGTCACTCTTTGGATAAGAAAACACTGAAAATTGTTGTAACCTAATGTTAACCTATTGTTATTTTTTTTTCACTATGTTGACACAAAATATATGTTTTTTGTGCTATCAACGCGAATGGTAAAACTAAGTACCATTAGATGGATTTTCTTTCTTTTTTTAATACTAAAATGTGATTGTTTTTAATCACTATCGTTTTTCACTTTAATTATATTTATTTATTAATCTTGATTAAAATCGTTAAACAAATTTTAGTTTTGGCGAGTATTATTTTTATAATTGTATTTTTTCATCCCGGTATAAAGTTTCCTTAGGATAAGAAAACACTTTTCAAGCGAAGCCGCTGGCAGGTGCTAGTTAATTATGTTTACTATAATTTTGAACAATATTTCAAGGAATTTAAACATTTTAAAAATCTTTTTATCTTGATTAAAAATGTTTAATACTCATACTGAATTAATTCAATTCTAATTTGTTTAATTTGGTAGTTTTTATGTTGCTAGTGGTAATTTTCCATAAATGTTTCTTTTTCTATTGATTAGAGCTAGAGATGTGTTTATCTTGTGTTGTGAATGTTGTTTTAAAGACATGTTCAAAACAATAATAATCATTTCTGGAGAAATAAGGATGAGCCAGATGTGCCAGGCTAACTACTCAATAATACAACTCTATCTAGCTGATTTGCGGTAGACCGCAATAATAATAGATTATTGAAATTGTTTGCACTATGTTGACACGAATTATATTTTTTGTTGCTACCAAGTTACCAACGCAAACGTGCTATTTTTTTTTTCCAAATACTTGAAGGTGTCTTTTTAATCATTTTCTTTTTTTGACTTTAATCATATTTAAGATATTTTATCATTAATCTTGTTTAAAATCGTTAAACAAATTAGCTTGTGTTTTTGATATTTATTTTTACTTTTCAATTTATGAATATAAATTTGGATGGATGGAGAGGGAGAGCAAGGCCAAAGAAAAGATGGATGGACTGTGTGAGGAGTGATATGACAGAAAAGTAAGCCCCAAGTAACTTGGGATAAGGGCAGGAAGATGATGATTATTACTTTTCAATTTAATCTACTTATAAAATTGATTTACATATTTCAGCCCTTAATTTTTGTAAATTGTATTTATTTTTTCAAATCTAATTAATTATTATGAATATTATGATTAGTTTAATCACTAAACTTGATTAAGAATATTACCATTTATTTTTATCTGAATAAAAGAATCTACTACGATGTCCATAAATCAAGCTTAAGACTCCAGCATGTATTCATTACACATTCTGAACTGGTAACAAATTTAACTGACACAATCGCATGACGTTATAATCATCGCCACTTTATCACCGTTTTTTAGGGTTCCGAAGAAACAAGGAACCCTTATAGTTTCGCTCTGTCCGTTTCCCATGGTGTAGGGTATCGTTGGATAGACCATTTTTCGATTCAGAGATTCGTTTGCGTAAAATTAAGCTTTAAGTTGCAAATTTATGTTAGAGTCAAGTGTCCCCCCCCCCCCTGCCAGCGAAATGGTTGCTCTTGGCTATGTGAAAAAATTTAATGCAGTAGTAAATATAACGAAATTAAAAGGAAAATTATAACAGATGACAAGGCTTTACAAGTTTACGAGTAATAGTCAACCAACTTATAATATGTATTTGGAACAGTAAAAATTTTGTACAAATGCCATTGAAAAATTACTTAAATAAAGTTGATAGCTGTGTAAAACAGAGTAAGTATAATGCTTACGAACCATGTAAAAATATACAAAAATGGAATCATAACAGACTTTACAATTTTACGAGTAATAGTCGACCAACTTATGAGATGTACATGGCACAGTAAAAATTTTGTACAAATGCCATTGAAAAATTACTTAAATGACGTTGTTAGCTGTGTAATACAGATAGTAAATATATGCTTATGAACCATGTAAAAATATACAAAAATAAAATCATAACATCCTTAATAATAATGATTTCTAAATTAATAATGTTTTAGCTCGAATAACGCATAGTCCGCAGTATTATGCAACTTCGGAACCCTATTACTGCGCGTGGCCCGACACGCACTTGACCGGTTTTTTTTTATTTAGAACTTCTAAACGTACTACAAGATGGCGCTATGTCGATGACGCGCATTTCTACATCGCGGTGTTAAGATTCTCCGCGCCTGAACGACCTTCCGCCGTTTTTCCGATACGAATTAAGACCTTACTTCATAGGATCATTTCTATAGTAAGCTCTTCTCGAGACTTTCACACTATGTGAGTCCTCACAAGTCACGTTGATGAGACGTGGCGCGGCGCCCTGAGCGTGAGGCGGGCGGTGGTAGACCTACCATCAGCCCTCGATGATCGTTCACTCCCTTCGCGAGAGGGGAGCGTGGGGTGCTGTCGCTGCAGACACTCAGCCACTCAGAGAGTGGCATGTTTTTTAAACCTATTTTAAACTTATAATGCATTTACAATAACTTTAATAATAGCAATCCGTATCAACTGTCATGATGATGTTTTATTGATTCAGCTTCTTTCTTCAGGAGACCTCACCTAGCGCAAGCGTAGACAGTGACCGTCATTAAGATCAATTGATACATCGATTTATGATTTAAATACAAATCCCGCACTACCCTGTAGATTTTTTTCTCAATAAACCCAAATAAATCAATGTGTTCATGCTTTTGATTTTTATTTGGCAGGTTGGTTGGTTGGTTGGTTTGGTCGGTTTGGTTTGGTTTGTCATAAAAATCAATTAAAAAGCTTTTATCTTTTCACCTTAAAGAGTTATGTTTATGTTACGTTGTGAATGTCTTTTCTAATGAGTTCTTCAAAACATTAAGCATTCCTGGAGAAATAGGGATGTGCCAGGCTTATAACACAATAAAATACCTCTACCTGAGTTGCGACCTATTGTTATTTTTTTTTGCACTATGTTGACACAAAATTATTATTTTTTTGTGCTACCAACGCGAACTTAGTGTCATTAAATGGATTTTCTTTCTTTTTTTAATACTAAAATGTGATTGTTTTTAATCACTATCGTTTTTCACTTTAATTATATTTATTTATTAATCTTGATTAAAATCTTTAAACAAATTAACTTGAGTTTTGGCGGGTATTTATTTTTATAATTGTATTTTTTTTCATCCCGGTATAATGTTTCCTTAGGATAAGAAAACACTTTTCACGTGGGCGAAGCCGCTGGCAGATGCTAGTTAATTATGTTTACTATAATTTTGAACAATATTTCAAGGAACTTTAAACATTTTAAAAATCTTTTTATCTTGATTAAAAATGTTTAATACTCATACTGAATTAATTTAATTCTAATTTGTTTAATTTGGTAGTTTTTATGTTGCTAGTGGTAATTTTCCATAAATGTTTCTTTTTCTATTGATTAGAGCTAGAGATGTGTTTATCTTATGTTGTGAATGTTTTTTTAAAGACATGTTCAAAACAATAATAATCATTTCTGGAGAAATAAGGATGAGCCAGATGTGCCAGGCTAACTACTCAATAATACAACTCTATCTAGCTGATTTGCGGCCTATTATTGAAATTGTTTGCACTATGTTGACACGAATTATATTTTTTGTTGCTACCAAGTTAAAGTCAACGCAAACGTGCTATTTTTTTTTTATTCTTGAAGGTGTGTCTTTTTAATCATTTTCGTTTTTGACTTTAATCATATTTAAGATATTTTATCATTAATCTTGTTTAAAATCGTTAAACAAATTAGCTTGTGTTTGTGATATATTTATTTTTACTTTTCAATTTATGAATATAAATGTGGATGGATAGAGAGGACGAGGAAGGCCAAAGAAAATATGGATGGACTGTGTGAGGAGGGATATGACAGAAAAGGGAGTCTGTAATAGCTTGACAAGAGAAAGAACGGTATGGAAGAAGAAAACGTGTTGCGCTGGCCCCAAGTAACTTGGGATAAGGGCAGGAAGATGATGATTATTACTTTTCAATTTAATTTACTTATAAAATTGATTTATATATTTCAGCCCTTAATTTTTACAAATTGTATTTATTTTTTCAAATCTCATTAATTATTATGAATATGATTAGTTTAATCACTAAACTTGATTAAGAATATTACCATTTATTTTTATCTGAATAAAAGAACCTCTACTACGATGTCCATAAATCAAGCTTAAGCCTCCAGCATGTATTCATTACACATTCTTAACTGGTAACAAATTTAACTGACACAATCGCATGACGTTATAATCATCGCTACTTTATTACCGTTTTCTTTTTTATTTAGAACTACTAAACGTTCTACAAGATGGCGCTGTGTCGATGACGCGCATTTCTACATCGCGGTGTTAAGATTTTCCGCGCCTGAACGACCTTCCGCCGTTTTTCCGATACGAATTAAGACCTTACTTCATAGGATCATTTCTATAGTAAGCTCTTCTCGAGACTTTCACACTATGTGAGTCCTCACAAGTCACGTTGATGAGACGTGGCGCGGCGCCCTGAGCGTGAAGCGGGCGGTGGTAGACCTACCATCAGCCCTCGATGATCGTTCACTCCCTTCGCGAGAGGGGAGCGTGGGGTGCTGTCGCTGTCTGAGTGGCTTGTTTTTTAAACCTATTTAAAACTTATAATGCATTTACAATAACTTTAATAATAGCAATCCGTATCAACTGTCATGATGATGTTTTATTGATTCAGCTTCTTTCTTCAGGAAACCTCACCTAGCGCAAGCGCAGACTGTGACCGTCATTAAGATCAATTGATACATCGATTTATGATTTAAATACAAATCCCGCACTACCCTGTAGATTTTTTTCTCAATAAACCCAAATAAATCAATGTGTTCATGCTTTTGAATTTTATTTGGCAGGCAAAGTTATTTGTCATAAAAATCTATTAAAAAGCTTTCATATGTTGCTTTTTTTGATTTATTTACTTCCGTATGAACCTGAAATATTGTGCCTATACAGTAAATATCAAGGCTGATTGACAGAATAATTTAAATTTTGGTTTTTATAATGTTTATTTTTTACTAAAAAGATTCACCTATATTCAAATATAGGTGAATCTCAAAAATCTGAATTTGATATAAAAACATAAAGTTAAAATTCCATTGCAAACTATACTTTTTGGGGCCTTTTTAAAACAAATGTTAACTTAAAATAAACAATACTGCATCCGATGGACTGGACTGGTAGAAAATGCCTAAGGCATTAGACCGCCTCTGTACGTTTCTGTGCATGAAGTATTAAATAAATAAAGTCGTTGCTTGAGTTGGATTTATCGCAAAGTATGCATTCACCCCGGCCCCGACTGGTGACCCAGTGGTTACGGCCCCGATTTACGAGTTGTAAGGTCGTGGGTTCGAACCCGAGCAGGCGCTTTACTTTATGTAATTTATTTCATCACCACTGCTCTCAAAACAGTGAAGGAAAAAATAAATAAAAACCGGCCAAGTGCGAGTCGGACTCGCGCATGAAGGATTCCGTACCATTATCGCTAAAAACTGCAAAAATATCACGTTTGTTGTATGGGAGCCCTACTTAAATATTTATTTTATTCTGTTTTTAGTATTTGTTGTTATAGCGGCAAAAGAAATACATCATGTGTGAAAATTTCAACTGTGTAGCTATCACGGTTCATGACATACAGCCTGGTGACAGACAGACAGACAGACAGACGGACCGCGAAGTCTCAGTAATCGGGTCCCGTTTTTACCCTTTGGGTACGGAACCCTAAAAATGAAACATCGTGAGGAGACCGACCGGAGATGTCTTAGAACCAAAAATTCGAAGACATGCTACATCAACCAACCCGCACTGGGCCCACGTGGTGGATTATAGCCCACTTTCTCTATGAGAGGAGGCCTGTGTCCCAGCAGTGGGAATATTAAAAGGCTGTTGGTGATGATGTTGATGCATTCACTGTTATTTCGATTAAAAGATTTAAGGCTATCATTACATAAAGGTAAGTAACACCAGTGTCATTCAAACTAGGAAAATTCTGTGTCTTGAAAGTTTGTATTCTTCTGAAAATATCTAAAAGCAATGCAAAACATTTACAAATAAGCTCCACATAATTCCACCAGGTGGCGCAAGTTCCTATTCTTCTTAAGTAAAAGCAGTGTAAATCACTCCCAAACTCCTAATGGTTCAAAAACGTAAGATCTGTGAGTGATGTGGACCATGCACGCGACGGGTTAGGGAACCCGGCATTGTTTAAATGGGGTCTAGTAGCTTGTACTACTCTGTCTGAAATTATTTATATAGCTATAATGTTAGTAGAAAGGAAGATTGGGAAAAGGTAAGTGTAGGAATACGTTTTATGTTTAAAAACTTATTGGGCAATCTTTTGATGAAATATTGCAGGTCTATTACAGTTTTACTTTGAAAATCATCTAAACTACTTAATATCAGATAATGTTGTTTTTGTAGGCTCGCGCTTGACCACTACCTATTTAAAATTATTGTTTGTTAGTAGGATATCTTGTTTATAGGTAATCTCTGAAAGTACTGACTCAATGAGGGCTATCGCGTTTGAATGTGCCGCTAGGGGCGCTGATGTAGAGTGAGGTATTTAAAATGTCACCGTTTATTGGCTTTTAGCGCAAGTATTTACAACTTTTTACTATTGTGAACATTTTCCAATTATGCCAGATTAAGATTTGATTGAAATTTGAATGTACCAATTTTTTCAGAAAACTGGCAGCACAAAACTGCGGCTTACTCGATGTTATATTTAATTGCACTTCTACGTCATTGGAAATGATTTTAATTTAAACGTTAAACAGCTATATTTAAGAACCTTACTCGCCAGTGGCGCCAACTTGTGTGTACAAAAAATGACTTTATTTTTGGAAGTCGGTGTCTATAACGCTAAAAATTGGTATCTACGAAAGACGCCGACTTCCAAAATAAAGTTATTTTTCACTCTGTAGTCTTTTTATTTGGAAGTCGGTAGTATTTTTTTGTAAAAAGCTTTTTATTTTTCACTTTTTAGTTGTACCTACCTAATAGGCAAGTTGTTTAGTAAGGTACCTATAACACCAGAATAGATTACCAACTAAATGAGAGATCTGCATACCCCTTAAGTGCGTACTGGCGTGATGTTATGTTATGAAATAGTATAAACAATAAACAGACATGCGATTGCAGCAATCCCGAGAGATTTGCCGTAATTTATTGAAGAGTTCTGTTATATATCTTCGAATTTCTTCATCAGATCTTCACCAAATTAAAATGGGACCAATTTCGAAACATACTTTTTTAAACAAAAAAAGAATTCTCAAAATCGGTCCAAAATTGACGGAGATATGCGTGAACAAACAAAAAAAAAAAAAACTTACATAATGGCGAACATAGAACCTCCTCCTTTTTGATAAGTCGGTTAAAAAAGGTAGCCCTCATTAGGAAAATTATTTTACTGTTAGAAAGCAAAACCAAACTGAAGTGGCAGTGAGCACATTGCTTGTAGGATGGATGGTCGATGGGGCGAAAAGTTCTGGAGTGGTGACCACGAACCGGAAGACGCAATGTTGGAAGGCCCCCCTCTAGGTGTAGCTACCACCTGGTTAATCTGCGCGAATCTGGTGGATGCGTGCGAGACGCACAGGACCGATCAGTGTTCCGACGCTTGGGGGAGGCGTATATCCAGCAGAGGACGTCTTTCGGCTGATATGATGTTGATGGTAAAAAGTTACATTATCCCAGAGTGCTTTTTATCCCGACACATATGACTGCACCAGTAGACCAGGAACAGGATCCAAGAACCAGGTTACGGGAACGAAGCTGCGGAAAAAAGGTACTTATCAATGAATGATTTAGACTTTTCTTACTTTTAATATAATCCTACTATATAATATCCTACTAATATTATAAATGCGAAAGTTTGTGAGTATGTATGTTTGTTACTCTTTCACGCAAAAACTACTGAACGGATCTGGATGAAATTTGGCACAGAGATAGATTATAGTCAGGAATAGCACATAGGATACATTTTATCCCGAGCATATGTTCCTTCGGGATAATTTTCGACATTCACGCGGGCGAAGCCGCTGGCAGAAGCTAGTAAAGGATAAAATACTAACGTAGCATAAATAGTGAATAGTAATGACATCTATGATGGTCGTTTTGAACTAGTCATATATTGGAGTAGCGCGTAGGCGTCGTCATACCCCGTAGCTAAACCTATGAATGCACTGCAAACCTTCGATTTGCTAAAATTTTTCCCTACGAAAATATGCGGTAAACTTTCATAAAGATATAATTAAGTGATATACATAATTTCTTGGGTACTGTGTTACTAAGCCTCGATTTCTGAATTAAGTTTTAAATGTACTCACCTTCAAACTTTGTTTATGAGTATTTATCAATCTCTATTTTAGCCTGAATACCTGTAAAATTTTGGCATTTATGTAGGTTTTGACACGATCGGAACTCCAAATAAGTACTCAATTCAGAAATCGGCCCTAAGTGTTGGCAGTGTTTGCTTGCATTTTAGTTTATGAAAGGAATTTGAATACAAATTTCACTTGTATTCTACGAAAAATTTATAACCACCCTTAATTGACTGGTGGTAGAGAATGCCTAATGTATTTTTGTGCATGAAGTCTAAATAAATTGACTGGTGGTAGAGAATGCCTAATGTATTTTTGTGCATGAAGTCTAAATAAATTGACTGGTGGTAGAGAATGCCTAATGTATTTTTGTGCATGAAGTCTAAATAAATTAAACAAGTTAAATTCTAATCAAGTTAGTACATTACCTTTTTAGATAGTTTGCTTGTTTCTGCTGCCCTTCGAACTGTTTAAATATTTATACACAAAGATGCCATGCCATGTATTCTGCTGTTGTAAGCTTTGTTGAATTTTATAGCACCTAATGCAAAGGTAAATTTATTCAATACTTTTAACAAACTGGCTAAAATTGTCGACAAATTGAAAAAAAATATTGTTTATTCACATTGTGGTTCTCTTTAACCGACTTCAAAAAGGAGGAGGTTCTCAATTCGACTGTTTTTTTTTATTTGTTACTTCAAAACTTGTTACATTGTGTACCAATTTTGATCACCCTTTTTTTATTTGAAAGCTGGTGTTTCTCGTGTGGTCCTTTTTCAATTTGATCAAGATCTGATGAAGAACTTCGGCGATATACAACAGAACTCTTCAATAAACAACGGTCTCTCGGGATTGCTGCAATAGCATGTTTGTTTATTGTTTACGCCATTTCATAACAAAACATCAAGCCGGTACGCTCTAAAGGGGTACGCAGATATGTACTTGTTCACCATGGTATACTCTCATTTCACCGGTTATATTAGTTTTATATTATTCGGGTAATCTATTCAGGCATAACATTTGGACATTTACTTTTAGTAAGTACTTATTACTCAATAGTACCTATAATGTACCTATAATCGTAGGTACCTATATTGTAAATAAGTTCAATAACTTTCTCAATATACTTATTTCCACAACTCATCATCTTAGCCTAGCCTTTTTCCCAATTATTGTTGGGGTCGGCTTCCAGTCTTCAGCCTTCAGTCCGGATTCAGCTGAGTACCAGTGTTTTACATGGAGCGACTGCCTATCTGACCTCCACAACCCAGTAATTGGGTAACACGATACCCCTTGGCAAGACTGGTGTCAGATCTCAGGCTTCTGACTACCCGTAACGACTGTCAAAGATCTTTAAATGACAGCCGGGACCAACGGCTTATCGTGCTTTCCGAGGCACGGAGGAAACTCGGTATGTACGTATGTACTTACGGTATACTTATTTCCACAACTAAAAAAGTAAAAAATAAAGCCTTTTTTACAAAAAAAATACTACCGTCTTCAAAAAAAAAACACTACAAAGTGAAAAATAAATTTAATTTTGGCAGTCGGTGTCAAAAAACAGGAACACCGACTGCCATAGTTATTTTTCATATTTGTAAAAAAGATTTTATTTTTCACTTTTTAAAGGACAAAGCAATTTAGTATCACATTTTCTAATAAAAAAAGTTTGTCTAAATGCAACTAACCAATTATTCCATGTAAAAAAGTTATACCCATTTATTATTCCAAAGCAAAAGAACAATTTATTTTAATACGGCATCGTATGCATTTTCTCATCAAAGCTGCCAGTGGCTATTTAATGAAATATTAACCAACCTTTTTTAAGCCTCTGACATTCATAAACATTCGTTCGTTCTAATTAAAAATAATTTATCCTTTATCCAGAGGTCATTGAACTCTTGTTTAGCGGTATCTGCGTAGCACCACGTAGTACAATTCCATGTAACATATAGCGAGCAAATTTAATCTTTAAGCAGCGTGTTAATAAGGTTCAATTTAATTAAGCAAGTTTCATTTCACAGCCCCTGTTTCACCCTCTCCCTTTGACGTTATAATCTGTCTGGAACTAATCGGTTCTGATATTTGCAGCACTGTTCATTTCATAACGTTAATATGATTAGACTTTTTTAATAGCAATATGTGTAAGAACATAACATCACGTATGTGTACCTCGAAGGAGTAGGCAGAGATAGGTACCTTATTTTAAATCCAAATTTCGACAGGGATTTTTAAGTTCTATATTGATAGGACAGAAGTGTTGACGACTAAAGCCCTGTTTTTTGATTGGTAGTTAACTCAACCAATGGTTAAATATGCTTACCAATGGTTAGATATGCTTACCAATGGTTAAATATGCTTACCAATGGTTAGATTTGCTTACCAATGTTTAAATATGCTTACCAATGTTTTAAAATTTCGGTTAAACGCGTTTATGCGCGTTTATTGTTAGTCTTACAAATGTTCAAATAACTCTCCAACTTATTTGACCTATTGTGAGGCTAACAACTGAATAGAAAAGGTGTTTTACCGAAATTTTTGTACTTTTTATTAATTGTAAATTTTAATTTTAATTGTTTGACGGTCAAAAGTGCTGCTTATTGGCCTAGTTGAAATAAATATATTTGACTTTGACTTTGATTTGCAACCAATTGTTGCACAACACCATTTTCTTTAGTTGTTAGCCTCTCAAATGATGACCATTTGACCAAATGGCGAATAGATACGTATTACCGAAATTATAAACGGTTGGTAAGGATATTTAACCATTGGTAAGCATATTTAACCAGTGGTAAGCATATTTAACCATTGGTAAGCATATTTAACCATTGGTTGAGTTAACTACGGATCAAAAAAAATACCCTAGACGCCTACTGCAAGGGCTGGTTCGAGATGGTTCAAGAGAAGAATACTTGGAAGGATTTGGGGGAGGCCTTAGCCCAACAGTGGGAGAGTGTAGGCTAAAATAAAAAAAATGATGAGCCGATTGACATCAACAGAACACAAATGGAGACTTCAGAGAAGATTCAGAATGAAAAACAATAAAATTTTGCCCGACCCAGGAATCGCAGCCAGGAACTTGTGCTCAGTCAGCAGTAACTTTTGCAACCACTCAACCAACGACCTAGAATGTTTTGTTGAAAAAAGCCAAATATTTCATGAAGGTTTCACAAAGGTGACTTTCTAAGTAAACAAGGGCCGTTGGCATTTTAATTCATTGCTCGAAAGTTTGTTTTTCTAAAGGAATTTCATGCTTTGTTGTATGAAATATGAAGCTTGATTTAGGGACATATTTAAAATTTTGTAAATATTTTCTTGTGTGCGTCATTTGTGAGCAGTGACGCCGGTCAATAGTATTGAAATGTTTTAATCAAACATTTCATTACTATTGACGAACGTTTAAGACACCATTTTCTTTAAGTAAAATCAACCTTAACAAAAATTTGTAAATTCGATATAATTTGTGACTGCAGTTGTCATGATATCTCTAACCATAAGTAGGTATTTTTATATATTTAAGAAGATACAAAAAGACTTACTTATGGTGAATAAATAAACTATGCACATACAAACAATGATAGAAAAGCCATTTATTATTTGAAAGACAAACTATTTATTTTTAATACGACATTATTTGCATTTATTTCACAAAAGTTGCCAGTAACTATTTAATCAACATTAACAAATCTTTTAAGCTTCGAAGTTTTTAATTATTTTGTAGATAACGGGTATAAGTAACGTCGAGGTAAATAAAGATAATATGTTTGTAAAGGTCGACACTCTGGAACTATTGATCCGTATACTGAAATAATTTCACAGATAAAAGGTACTATATCTGCCAAGGGACCGAAGCGGCGTGAATAAGCTAGTCTATACTATAATAATAATAATCTATACTCTATACTATTAATATTATAAAGAGGAAAGATGTTTTTGTTTATTTATTTATTTGTTTGTTTGTTTGTACCTAATAGGCTCCGAAACTAGTGGACCGATTTGAAAAATTCTTTTACTAATAGAAAGCTACATTATTCCTGAGTGACATAGGCTATTTTTTCATCCCGAAAACGGGTCCTGTGGGGTGGTCCACGGGAGCGAAGCCACGGGCAACATCTAGTAATATTATAAAGAGGAAAGATTTTTTTGTTTGTTTGTACCGAATAGGCTCCGAAACTACTGAACCGATTTAAAAAATTCTTTCACCAATAGAAAGCTACATTATTCCTGAGTAACATAGGCTATTTTTTAATCCCGAAAACGGGTCCTGTGGGGTGGCCCACGGGAGCGAAGCCGGCGGGAATAAGCTAGTATCCTATAAATTCGTTGATGTAGAGAAAACTTTTGCTCGTCATACGGAGCATTGCATCATTGCTTCCGCATGTTAGGATTAACTAGGGGAACGGCAAAGGGTTACTCTTCTAAAGGCTCCCCCTTTGCAAACCGGTCACAATTACATACCTACTGGAATTCTACCGGGGAGTAAACCTTGCATGTTTTGTGCAAATAATTTTACGTGACGCCTTTGCTGGTGCCATTGTCGTCATATCATGGTCATGGTGGCACATGTGTTGGATCATTCGGTTCCCTTCATGATAGTTGAGCTGAGTGGTGCCGATCCATGCGTCATGTTCGTGAACGGGTACCATCAGTTGGGATTGGTCATAACTTAGCTGTCTCGGTCTGTTAAAGTGCTTTTTTTTTAATTATTTGTCTCACATATATGTATTTTTTCAACAAGAATGATGTAACCAAAAATTTGTAATTAAAACTGATGGAAAAGAGTATCCAGGGAGTTTCTTGCAAATTCTTCTCCATTGAGACCTACAGACGCTTGCGAATTTGCAACTAGAGTCATCTTTTTATTAATTTTTTGTTTGACAATTCAAAAGTACTTCTATTCTTAAAGATTACTTGAAATAAATACCTTGATTTTGATTTTATCAATGTCTTTGTAAAACATGAATTGACGATAATTTGATATTGAGACGTCATTAAAAACAAAAAATACAAACGGTGGGAATCATTTGTTATAAACGACACCGCTGTACGGCACCCCAATGGTGTCGTTAGTTAAAATTATTCTCTTGACATTCTCAATGATACGATTAATTAGTGTTGTAAAATAAAACAAGTTTACAAATTTAATGACCATTTAAAAAACAAGTATTAATATTTTATTATATAGAGACCAGTGGTAGCTTAGTCGTATTGGCTGCGACTTATAAGTTGTAGGTCGTGGGTTCAAACCCAGGCAGGCGCTTTACTTTGTGTAAATTATATCACCACCACTGCTCTCAAAACGGTGAAGGAAAACATCGTGAGGAAGCCGAAGTCCTAGAAACAAAAAAAGCTCGCGTGGTGGATTACGGCCCATTCCCTCTCACAGACAGGAGGCCTGTTTCCCAGCAGTGGGAACATTAAAAAAAAAGGCTGATAATGATGATGATGAATATTTTATCTTAATTTATCTAATGCATGTCCTAAAGTAGTTTCTCTGTTAATTAATTGCATTTGGATATATCTTAAATCGTCATCATTAACATCTAGCCTTTTAGTTCTCGTAGATGCATTTGATGTATTTTTAAGTATCTTAAGCATACAATTAAGCAATCTCATTAACGTATTTGTAGTTTTATTTATGGCTTTGTTTATCTTAGAGTGAAAACCCACTAAGGCATTAGTTGTCGTAGGTACTTTTAACCAAAACCGTTATATTAAATAAAATAAAGTTAATTAAAAAATCAAAAACCCGACTGCTTAAAAAGCGAACTAAAAATAAAACATGTTCGCGAGCTTGCTGACCAAAACCAGATGTATCCTCCGACTGCACAGCATGATTTTCTTCATGTCTTTTTAGTTCGCTTTTTAAGCACTCGGGCTTTTGATTTTTTTAATTAGGTTTTTTCTATTTATAAGTTTTTAGTTATAAATAAAAAGTTTATTTAGAATTAGGTAGGCCCTTAAAACCCTTTATTTTGATACCCCACACGATGAGGTTGGAACAAAAAAAAATTGGTGCCCCACAATATGGCGCCCAAAATTCGCCATGTTTTTATTTTCCTATTTTAATGTCACTCGCAGGGTTAAGACGAATCGATTGACGTAAGAATCATCAAAATCGGCCCACGCGTTGGGTCTATAGAACGCCACATAGGAACAAACATACATACATAGACTGATAAACACATTACTCTCCTTCGGCAGTCGGGTAAAAATAAACATCATCATCGATGCACACCTTTTTATATACCTATTCCCAGGCTTCCAATATTAATTCTTCTGGAATAAGTGGAAGAGCTGCTGTTAACCCGACTGTTCGACTTTCTGTTTTCAATTTCGTATTTACGAAAGATTTTACCTTTTTACCCGACTGCCGAAGGAGGGTAATGTGTTTATCAGTCTATGTATGTATGTATGTATGTATGTATGTATATTTGTTCCTAGGTGGCGTTCTAGAGACCAAACACGTTGGCCGATTTTGATGATTCATACGTCACTGGCTACATTAAAATTGGAAAATAGAAAAATGGCGGATTTTGGGCACCATATTGCAGGGGACAACATTTTTTTTTTCTTCCAAACCCATTGTGTGAAGTATCAAAATAAAGGGTTTTAAGAGGTGATTTAAACAATATTACACTTATACTAGCTGTCCCGGCAAACTTTGTTTTGCCATAAAAACACCTAATATGCATCTACCCTACCTACCCTACCCTACCTACCCTACCCTACCTACCCTACCCTACCCTACCTACCCTACTTACCCTACCTACCCTACCCTACCTACCCTACCCTACCTACCCTACCCTACCTACCCTACCCTACCTACCCTACCCTACCTACCCTACCCTACCTACCCTACCCTACCCTACCTACCCTACCCTAATTTTCCATTTTTTTTTTTTTTTGTAAATCTAAACCATTCTCGAATCTCCACGAACACACACAAAAAATTTCATCAAAATCGGTCCAGTCGTTTAGGAGGAGTTCAGTCACATACACACGCACACAAGAAATATATATATTAAGATGTTTAAATGTACCTATATCTTAAAAAAAAATATAAATAAAAAAAGTTAATTAAAAAAATCAAAAAACCCGTCTGCTTGAAAAGCGAACTGAAAAGACTTAAAACAAGGAGAAAAACATGCTGTGCAGTCGGAGGATACATCTGGTTTTGGTCATCCAGCTCGCAAATATGTATCCTCCGACTGCAGAGCATGTTTTTCTCCTTGTTTAAGTCTTTTCAGTTCGCTTTTCAAGCAGTCGCGTTTTTTGATTTTTCGAATTAACTTTTTCCAAATATTATGAAGCCAATGGTAGTAACAGCCTCTTAGCACTACTGACGGGCATATTTCAGAAATCGCTTTGATTAGCACTAATTTATAATCACAATATTTTTTTGGCATTTGGGGTCTAATAGTTACTTTTCTTTCTGTCCGTCATGAGCGCAAAGATGAGCAGTATTACATCTGTATTTATTAAATTACCACCATGTAATTGATATTCATAATTATTATAATTGACGCGCAATATTCAACACTATTAGTGATATCATTGAGAATGTCAAGTAAATCATCTATACTAATATTATAAAGAGAAAATATTTTTTTGTTTATTTGTTTGTACCGAATAGGCTCCGAAACTACTGGACCGAAAGATAGAAAGCTACATTATTCTTGAGTGACATAGGCTATTTTTGCATCCCTACATTTGCTATTTTTACCCGACTGCCGAAGGAGGGTAATGTGTTTATCAGTCTATGTATGTATGTATGTATGTATGTTTGTTCCTATGTGGCGTTCTAGAGACCAAACGCGTTGGCCGATTTTGATGATTCTTAGGTCAATCGATTCATTCACAAAAATGGCGGATTTTGGGCGCCATTTTGTGGGAAAAAAAATTTTTTTTCTTCCAAACCCATCGTGTGGGGTATCAAAATAAAGGATTTTAAGAGGCAATTTCAAAAATATATAACACTTATATGTTTAAATGCACCTAATTCTAAAAAAAAAAAATGTTGTTAATAAAAACAGTTAATTAAAAAAATCATAAAATATGTATCCTCCGACTGCACAGCATGATTTTCTTCTTGTTTACGTGTTTTTAGTTTGCTTTTTAAGCAGTCGGGTTTTTTGATTTTTTTAATTATCTTTTTTTTGCTGGCTATTTTTGTATACAACACTACTTGGGAATGTCAAGGAAACTATTTTTTATAATTATACCAACAACACCACTGGGGTGTCGTTCAGCGGTGTTTTTAGTAACAAACGACCGGAAACAACCACTGGGTATAGGCGTTTCTTCTGCCATTGTTCTCGATGCTTTTAGACAGCCCTGGTTTTTTAGGCCTTTTGGCCTTTTTTAAGCCCCGACGGAATAAGAGGGGTGTTATAAGTTTGACGTGTGTTGCTGTGTATCTGTGTGTCTGTCTGTGGCATCATATCGCCTAAACGGATGAACCAATTTTGATTTAGTATTTTTTTGTTTGAAATGTGACTTTATCGAGAATGTTCTTATAACTATGTTTGAATAAAATCGGTTCAGCCGTTCAAAAGTTATTCGCATTTTACTCTTTGAATCTGGATTTTTTCGCAAGATATATCGTGTCATACGTGTTTCGATAGAAGCGTGAAGTGTGTCTGATAGTAGGTATATTATATATAGTAGTTTAAAAGGCATGAAATAAAAATAAAAATCGGGGGTTTTTTATATTTGTAATGTTATCTTGTTCAGTCAAAGCTTTGATTGAGAGTATATTTGAGACAATACGTTCATTGACTTTTATTTCAAAATAAATAATCTGTTTTTTTTTAATAATACATAAAATACATTAATTATAATTGCACTGTATTGTAGTCTGTCGAATAAATACAGTTAGGACATGAAATTGCTACCCTTATTCCATAGGGCAGGAGGGTGATGGATAATGATGAGGTAAGCATGGAAAATGCGAAATTTCTCCATCTCCAAATCTCTATAAAGGTATTTCATATTACATTTATTAATAAATCTCACTCTTAAGCAAATGAATGACATTTGATTGACAAAATGTATATTTTTCAAATGCGTTGAAATAGAGAGCTCCTTGTTAAAAAGTTATAGCAAAGTCACACGAACGCAACTAGTTTACTAAGTGCATCTGTACTGAGAATGTCCTCATAACAGGCACAAACGGCACGTGTACTGCTATTTCAAACTGCGACTTCGTGGAAATGTTATTTCGAAACATAAACTTAATTGGTAGAGGAGATACTTCAATTATAAGAATTTCTTTGCGTAGATATTCCTCGTGGGAATTAATTTGGTTAGGTTAGCCACTATCCGGGGGGTTTCTGTATTAATAATTTGAAGTAGTGTTTGTCAAATTGTCAAACTTTACTTTATCTTGAAAACCTATCAAACTGTGTCTTGTGTCTCCAATCTTCAAATACTCAATTCAGAAACCTCTATGTATTTTAGTTTAGATGTCCTCGACAGTATTATAAATCATGAATATACGAGTAACAGCACTTCATATTGACATAATATTATCATTTAAATTACACAAACATTGTTGGGCATCCACTGAAGGTAAACCAGTGCGTCTAACGACAGCCGTCGATGTGGCGAAGCTTGGTGGTGGCCCATGTCCAGCTGTGGACTTCGATCGATTTAAAAATTATGATGTTGACTCAATTATCACTGATCAATCTCGACACATTTATCCTTAAATAAATATTATGTTTGATATTATGTGTGCATAGACACGATCATGATGAATACCTAGCGGTTGACCAGACACCAGAACCAGATGCTTACACATTTCAAGATCTAAAAGGGTTTAAAAAACAAGCCACTCAGACAGCGACAGCACCCCACGCTCCCCTCTCGCGAAGGGAGTGAACGATCATCGAGGGCTGATGGTAGGTCTACCATCGCCCGCCTCACGCTCAGGGCGCCGCGCCACGTCTCATCAACGTGACTTGTGAGGACTCACATAGTGTGAAAGTCTCGAGAAGAGCTTACTATAGAAATGATCCTATGAAGTAAGGTCTTAGTTCGTATCGGAAAAACGGCGGAGGGTCGTTTAGCCGCGGAGAATCTTAACAGCGCGATGTAGAAATGCGCGTCATCGGCACAGTGACATCTAGTAGTACATTTTGTAGTTGGAAATAAAAAATGGTTCGCGTTGGTAGTAATAAAAATATAACAGTGAAAACAATTTCAACAATAGAGCGCAAGTCAGGTAGATAGAGTGTTTTAAGCCTGGCACACCCTTATTTCTCCAGGATTTTTTACAGATTTGATGAACTATTTAGAAAAGATATTCACAAACACACAACTTTAACATAAAAGATAATTTATAATGACCTTTTATAGTGATTTTTGTAAAATTACGACTTGAAATATAAAATTCAAAAGCACGGACAGAGTAAGTTATTTAATTGGGGGTTTATTGAAGAAGGAATATTTTTCTACAGTGCAGTCCACCTTAATAACCACAATTACGTTTAGGTTGATCGACCTTCATATTATTGTATAGGTACGCTTTTTCTGATCCCTACAAAAAAAAAAACAAATAAAATTACCTCCATATTGATCTCAACTCAATGACCAAATTATATATTTTTACATGAAACGTATGCTGATGAAAGAAACTGATTCGATAAAACTTTGTCGCTGCATTTTATTTTTGATGAATGATTAAATATCAGGATTATGATTAAATATCATAAAAATATTGTCGAGTTATTAAAACATATACGCATAAAATGGGCGTATTAAATGAAATCACTTAATCGTTTTACTTAATTTTAGGTCGGGGAGAAGTGTTAAGAAGAGAGGCCTTTGCCCCGCAAAAGATCTACTTGGACTCATAATAAATAATTTTATAATGAGGCCTGTGGCCACCAATCTATGTTGTTTTTTTAATCTTGTTCCGAATTTGAGAGACACTTCAAGCAGCCTGATGTATTTCTACAAGTCTGCATGCTGTAAGATTTGTTACATGTTTGCAACCTTAACATGTATCGCAGTTTTTAATTAATAACGCCACGGAATGGATTAAATTAACAACAATGTATAGGTATGCAGAAAGATTTTTATGTTAAAGAAATATAAATGTTCAGTATGAACAACACATAGGCATTAACCAAAGTCTTTAACATTTCAATATTTAAAAGGGTTTAAAAAACAAGCCACTCAGATAGCGACAGCACCCCACGCTCCCCTCTCGCGAAGGGAGTGAACGATCATCGAGGGCTGATGGTATGTCTACCACCGCCCGCCTCACGCTCAGGGCGCCGCGCCACGTCTCATCAACGTGACTTATGAGGACTCACATAGTGTGAAAGTCTCGAGAAGAGCTTAGTAATATTTTTGTAGTTGGAAATTTAAAAAATGGTTCGCGTTGGTAGTAATAAAAATATAACAGTGAAAACAATTTCAACAATAGAGCGCAAGTCAGGTAGATAGAGTGTTTTAAGCCTGGCACACCCTTATTTCTCCAGGATTTTTTACAGATTTGATGAACTATTTAGAAAAGATATTCACAAACACACAACTTTAACATAAAAGATAATTTATAATGACCTTTTATAGTGATTTTTGTAAAATTACGACTTGAAATATAAAATTCAAAAGCACGGACAGAGTAAGTTATTTAATTGGGGGTTTATTGAAGAAGGAATATTTTTCTACAGTGCAGTCCACCTTAATAACCACAATTACGTTTAGGTTGATCGACCTTCATATTATTGTATAGGTACGCTTTTTCTGATCCCTACAAAAAAAAAAACAAATAAAATTACCTCCATATTGATCTCAACTCAATGACCAAATTATATATTTTTACATGAAACGTATGCTGATGAAAGAAACTGATTCGATAAAACTTTGTCGCTGCATTTTATTTTTGATGAATGATTAAATATCAGGATTATGATTAAATATCATAAAAATATTGTCGAGTTATTAAAACATATACGCATAAAATGGGCGTATTAAATGAAATCACTTAATCGTTTTACTTAATTTTAGGTCGGGGAGAAGTGTTAAGAAGAGAGGCCTTTGCCCCGCAAAAGATCTACTTGGACTCATAATAAATAATTTTATAATGAGGCCTGTGGCCACCAATCTATGTTGTTTTTTTAATCTTGTTCCGAATTTGAGAGACACTTCAAGCAGCCTGATGTATTTCTACAAGTCTGCATGCTGTAAGATTTGTTACATGTTTGCAACCTTAACATGTATCGCAGTTTTTAATTAATAACGCCACGGAATGGATTAAATTAACAACAATGTATAGGTATGCAGAAAGATTTTTATGTTAAAGAAATATAAATGTTCAGTATGAACAACACATAGGCATTAACCAAAGTCTTTAACATTTCAATATTTAAAAGGGTTTAAAAAACAAGCCACTCAGATAGCGACAGCACCCCACGCTCCCCTCTCGCGAAGGGAGTGAACGATCATCGAGGGCTGATGGTATGTCTACCACCGCCCGCCTCACGCTCAGGGCGCCGCGCCACGTCTCATCAACGTGACTTGTGAGGACTCACATAGTGTGAAAGTCTCGAGAAGAGCTTAGTAATATTTTTGTAGTTGGAAATTTAAAAAAAGGTTCGCGTTGGTAGTAATAAAAATATAACAGTGAAATCAATTTCAACAATAGAGCGCAAGTCAGGTAGATAGAGTGTTTTAAGCCTGGCACACCCTTATTTCTCCAGGAATTTTTACAGATTTGATGAACTATTTAGAAAAGATATTCACAAACACACAACTTTAACTTAAAAGATAATTTATAAAGACTTTTTATAGTGATTTTTGTAAAATTACTACTTGAAATATAAAATTCAAAAGCAAGGACAAAGTAAGTTATTTAATTGGGGGTTTATTGAAGAAGGAATATTTTTCTACAGTGCAGTCCACCTGACTAACCACAATTACGTTTAGGTTGATAGACCTTCATAATTATTGTATAGGTACGGTTTTTCTGATCCCTACGGCAATAAATAAAACAAATAAAATTACCTCCTTATTGATCTCAACTCAATGACCATTATTTTATATATTTTTACATGAAACGTATGCTGATGAAAGAAACTGATTCGATAACACTGTGTCGTTGCATTTTATTTTTGATGGATGATAAAATATCAGGATTATGATTAAATATCATAAAAAATATTGTCGAGTTATGAAAACATATACGCATAAAATAGGCGTATTAAATGAAATCATTTAATCGTTTTACTTAATTTAAGGTCAGGGAGAAGTGATAAGAAGAGAGGCTTTTGCCCCGCAATAGATCTACTTGGGCTCATAATAAATAATTTTATAATGAGGCCTGTGGCCACCAATCTATGTTTAAAAAATAATCTTATTCCAATTTGAGAGGCACTTCAAGCAGCCTGATGTATTTCTACCAGTCTGCATGCTGTAAGCTTTGTTAAATGTTTGCAACCTTAACATGTATCCCAGTTCTTAATTAATCACGCCACGGACTGGATTAAATTAACAACAATGAATATAAAAGGACTAGCACTTCGCCCGCGACTTCGTTCGCGTGATCCGTGTTTTATCCTACAGATGACTTTTTCATCAGTTTCAGTTCTTAATTAATCACGCCACGGAACGGATTAAATTAACAACAACGTATAGGTATGTAGAAAGATTTTTATGTTAAAGATATATAAATGTTCAGTATGAACAACATGTAGACATTAACCAAAGGTCTTTAACATTTCAATATTTAAAAGGGTTTAAAAAACAAGCCACTCAGATAGCGACAGCACCCCACGCTCCCCTCTCGCGAAGGGAGTGAACGATCATCGAGGGCTGATGGTAGGTCTACCACCGCCCGCCTCACGCTCAGGGTGTCGCGCCACGTCTCATCAACGTGACTTGTGGGGACTCACATAGTGTGAAAGTCTCGAGAAGAGCTTACTATAGAAATGATCCTATGAAGTAAGGTCTTAATTCGTATCGGAAAAACGGCGGAGGGTCGTTCAGCCGCGGAGAATCTTAACACCGCGATGTAGAAATGTGCATCATCAGCACAGTGCCATCTAGTAATATGTTTTGTAGTTGGAAATTTAAAAAAGGTTCACGTTGGTAGTAATAAAAATATAACAGTAAAAACAATTTCAACAATAGAGCGCAAGTCAGGTAGATAGAGTGTATTAAGCCTGGCACACCCTTATTTCTCCAGGAATGTTTACAGATTTGATGAACTATTTAGAAAAGATATTAACAAACACACACCTTTAACTTAAAAGTTAATTTATAAAGACTTTTTATAGTGATTTTTGTAAAATTACTACTTGAAATATAAAATTCAAAAGCAAGGACAAAGTAAGTTATTTAATTGGGGGTTTATTGAAGAAGGAATATTTTTCTACAGTGCAGTCCACCTGACTAACCACAATTACGTTTAGGTTGATCGACCTTCATATTATTGTATAGGTACGCTTTTTCTGATCCCTACAAAACAAATAAAATTACCTCCTTATTGATCTCAACTCAATGACCATTATTTTATATATTTTTACATGTAACGTATGCTGATGAAAGAAACTGATTCGATAAAACTTTGTCGCTGCATTTTATTTTTGGTGAATGATTAAATATCAGGATTTTGATTAAATATCATAAAAAATATTGTCGAGTTTAAAAACATATACGCATAACATAGGCGTATTAAATGAAATAATTTAATCGTTTTACTTAATTTTAGGTCGGGGAGAAGTGTTAAGAAGAGAGGCCTTTGCCCCGCAATAGATCTACTTGGGCTCATAATAAATAATTTTATAATGAGGCCTGAGGCCACCAATCTATGTTGTTTTTTTTAATCTTGTTCCAAATTTGAGAGACACTTCAAGCAGCCTGATGTATTTCTACCAGTCTGCATGCTGTAAGATTTGTTACATGTTTGCAACCTTAACATGTATCCCAGTTCTTAATTAATCACGCCACGGAACGGATTAAATTAACAACAATGTATAGGTATGTAGAAAGATTTTTATGTTAAAGATATATAAATGTTCAGTATGAACAACACATAGGCATTAACCAAAGGTCTTTAACATTTCAATATTTAAAAGGGTTTAAAAAACAAGCCACTCAGACAGCGACAGCACCCCACGCTCCCTTCTCGCGAAGGGAGTGAACGATCATCGAGGGCTGATGGTAAGTCTACCAACGCCCGCCTCACGCTCAGGGCGCCGCGCCACGTCTCATCAACGTGACTTGTGAGGACTCACATAGTGTGAAAGTCTCGAGAAGAGCTTACTATAGAAATGATCCTATGAAGTAAGGTCTTAGTTCGTATCGGAAAAACGGCGGAGGGTCGTTCAGCCGCGGAGAATCTTAACAGCGCGATGTAGAAATGTGCATCATCAGCACAGTGCCATCTAGTAATATGTTTTGTAGTTGGAAATTTTAAAAAAGGTTCGCGTTGGTAGTAATAAAAATATAACAGTGAAAACAATTTCAACAATAGAGCGAAAGTCAGGCAGACAGAGTTGTTATATTGTGTTTGTGTATTAACACCTGACACACCCTTATTTCTCCAGGAATGTTTACAGATTTGATTAACTATTTAGAAAAGATATTCACAAACACACAACTTTAACTTAAAAGATAATTTATAAAAACTTTTTTTTGTATTTTTTGTAAAATTACGGCTTGAAATATAAAATTCAAAAGCAAGGACAAAGTAAGTTATTTAATTAGGGGTTTATTGAAGAAGGAATTATTTTCTACAGGGCAGTCCACCTGACTAACCACAATTACGTTTAGGTTGATCGACCTTCATAATTGGGTTGTTGAATTTAAAAAAAAAATCGATTTTTAAAATTTATTTTGAATCTTTACATATCATAAATTATATTGTCGTTGCAAAAATCTCTTAAATATTTTTTTTCAATTTATTATAAGCAATTGAAAATCGATAAAATTTTAAAAAGAACCACCTGTCTACGAACGGGCCATGATTGGTCGCCATGTTGGTGACGTCATAACGTTCAAGGAATTTCACCATAGTACAGTGTCACGTAAGTTAACTAATAATATCCGAATATTAGTGCAAAAATATTATTTATAACAGCAAATTTTATTTAGACATGTGTGATAAAGGATTCATAAAGGCAAATTTCGAAATGATATCCATCTGATGGACGGTTTGGAAAAATTGAGCATAAGTAAAGTAGTCGTAATGAATATTACGTGATAGTGGACCTTGTACACATTACATTTAGAAACATAATTGTCATAATGTAATTGTTGTTACATATGGGTAGGTGATATTCGTGTAAAATAAAAAGCTAACAAACACGATTGGCGCGCAACTTCGACTTTAGATATCAAAAAACTTCATAGGTACCACTAAATATTATACAACCCGAAATCTCTGGCGCCTTTATTTTTATTTATTTTTTGCATAACATCCTTAAAATTTTCGGTATTTTTAATTATTTGCATATCCCTTTATAATATTAAACACAAATATCTATATAATATAATTACAAACACTAAAAAACTTTGTAGAACAAAAACGTGAAAATATTAATTCGGTACATTTTCAAATATATCTTAAATGCGTCGACCGATTTTCACAATTCAAACAGAAATATTAGTTTTACGCCTATATCCGTCATTTAAAATTAAAATAATGAATATATCTCCATAAACAAAAAATCATGTTTTCAAGTTACGTAATTATACAAAAATGTCAACTTTGCTAGAAAGTTCCCATAAAAATTTTCTTTTCTCAATCTTTAATGATCAAATTAAGAAATTAATCAGATTCTAATACTAAATTAGAACAAGATAACAACATAATTAACATATTCTAATTGGAATCTAGTTAGACATAGAACATTTCTCAAAACTTTAGTACAGTTTGCTAGGTTGGGTATTGCGCGAATCACATAATAATGGGGAGTTATTTGTAATATTCGTACATAATGATGCGAAGCAAGCACGATAACTTTTAAGGTTCGATATTTATGATCAATGTATTCGACATTCATCAATATATTGACAATAATAACAAGATGGAATTGGTTATAAGTCAAAACACTGTATAAGCTATGTGCCACAATGAGTAGAAATGAACGTTGTGACGTCACACGGGCTCGGCTTTGTTCGGAAAACTGTCGGGGTGTTTTCGGTACTGGATTCAAAAAAATATTTTCGATTGGATTTTACTTTGTAAATACAATGAAAAAAAAAACTAAAAATAGTTTTGTATGAAAACTTATATATGATCTTTCCATTTATTACAAAAAAAAAGTTGGTTCAGCAAACCAATTATTGTATAGGTACGCTTTTTCTGATCCCTACGGAAAAAAATAAAACAAATAAAATTACCTCCTTATTGATCTCAACTCAATGACCATTATTTTATATTTTTTTACATGTAAGGTATGCTGATGAAAGAAACTGATTCGATAACTCTTTGTCATTGCATTTTATTTTTGATGAATGATTAAATATCAGGATTATGATTAAATATCATAAAAAATATTGTCGGTAAAATTGTACAAATATTTCGATGATGTTTTACCTTATCCGTTAGAATCTTGTTAGTGGCAATTTCTTTTTATTATAAAACCATTTAAATTGATCGGTACTATTTTTTAGGTTAACTCCGTCATTAAGTCCATCTGCAAATTTGAAAAGGATGACACTTAGGGAACAAGCGCAGAATTTAGGAATTTGCCATTTTAAGAAATAACGCAACTATTCCTAAAAGCCTGAATAGTATGCTTCCACCTTGACTCTTCAAGATTAGCTGGTCATGGTATTTTCGTAAGTTATTTTAAGTTCATGTTAGTTAATAATTCAGGAGCCAGTACTATCAATCTTTGGGAGAAGTGAAAAGATGAGACTTGGGCTCATAATAAATAATAATAAAAATAAAATCTTTATTCAAACTTCAAATTGGTAAACTATACTAATAGGTCTTATATATAAAGTAGGTACAACAATGTTAGGTGCCTGTACTAGGTAATCCTGTATCACAGGCGGCAGGGGCTCAAACAATGAAATGTAAGGACAAATATTTTTTACAATATTTTCTTAACATTAGAATAGTGACAGAGATATATTGATTTATTTGTAATCTTAATTACTAAAACAGTTGCAAATTAAAATTAAATTTTAATAAACAGATAATGCCTAACTTAGCTTAGTTTACGAAAAATTGTGCACTTAATTATTTACACACACGGACAACGAACTTTGAGTGACGCTCAAAGTTCGTTGTCCGTGTGTGTCAGATATTTGAGCTGGGCTATTGCAAAATGTTTTCAAGCCGTTTTGCCAAAGTACGCACGGTGGCTAATTGCCTAAGACAGCAGCAAATCCAGGCGAAGTAGGTCAGCGCAGTAGCTTGTTCTTGTTGAGTCGGCATCACGTGTTAAACACGGAAGTCTGGCCTTGAGTGCGACGCTCTAGGCGCCCTCGAGTTGATGTATCTGAATGCCGCTATCTTCCTTGCAGGGCACTCAGGATCTCCTGTTTTATGATTGCTGGGCTTTTTAAAGCGTGAGCAAGTTGCACATTTTGGTACATAAGCTTTCTTCGTGCACTCTGTCATCGAGTGCCCAGTTTCAACACAATGCCCACACGTCGAGTTGACCTCTCTGCACGTTTACGCTGCATGACCATATTGTTGGCACTTGTAGCACCGAGTTACCAGAGTAAAATCCCTGACAGGACAGGATGTCCAATTAATAAAAAGTCTTGATTGACCGATTAGGGCTTTACGAATATCATCATATCTTCAATGACGTAGTTGCAGGTCGACGCTTCTCTCTTCCCAGATTTGTGGCTTAATTTTACCAAGGCCAGGAATGATTCTAAGGACATGTCTTCAAACTTATCGGCTACATTTTGTTCAAATATGCATCTGAAGACCTCATTTTCAGCCATGGAAGTCGGCACTCCTAAGACCACGAATACCACGATAGGGGTTTGCGCTTGCTGGGTTCGTCGGTGGTAAGTCCTGAAGTAGAGAGCTAGACTGCTTGCTTTACTTTATCAGCGTCATGCTTGGTCTCGGTGTTGATAATTACGCCTCCATTTTTTGTTTTCCGGACACCACGAAAATGCAGTTTCATTTGCTCCGGGCGTATGATCTTTTTCACGAGGTCTTTGGTTTCGTCACTCGATTTCAATTTATCTTGGGGATAAATTGCAGCCGAGCTTAAATTATTGGGCCGCACAAAGTTATTTGCTTTTTTACCATTTCGGCAAAATAAACATTTCCCGCAGTACCTGAGTCCTGTATAGTCTTCCTGAGGTCCATGATGTGGTCTGTCAGATCTCACTTTTCAGTAAGGGATTCAACCATACTGTGTGTTAGTAGAGATCTAGCCTTTAGCGACTGGTATAGTACTGCCATTTGTGAGGTACCGGATCCTATTTTACGGCAAAGGTTTGCTATTTTCATTTTCTGCTCCGAATTGAGTTTTCCATCCGCGGCAATAGAGCAGACTTCATTCAGATGCAGCTCAATAGAAGACATCCATTTTTGAATCTCGTGCGTGGTAATGATCTCAGGTGGCACCGCTACCACAGGTGAGGCAAAGGAGAGCACTGTTCCCCTTGAATTCGAGGGTCTGTTATCCATTTTATGCGTACACTAAATCACTTTTACTATTTCATTATAGTTTGTAAATACACACATACTAAGCTAAATTAAAAATGCAAAGTTGCTAATACACTTAAGGAGGTCACTATTATTAATAATTTAAATATTTCAACTAAATATTGCTTGTGGGCACGGCACGTCTTTACGCGACAAGCGCCAATCAAGCTATCCCAAAAAAAGCGCCAATTTAAAAATATTTTTATAATGAGGCCTGTGGCCACTAATAATTTTTTTTTGTTTCTTATTCTAAATTTGAAAGATACTTCATGCAGCCTGATGTATTTTCTACCAGACTGCATGCTGTAAGTTTCGTTACAAATTTGCAAACTTTACATATATCCCAGTTCTTAATTAATCACACCACGAAATGGATTACATTAACAACAGTATATAGGTATGTAGAAAGATTTTTTTTTTGTTATACGTGGCGTCTCACAGATTCACTTAAAGTGTACTGGAAATATTTTTATGTTAAAGACACATAAATATTAAGTATGAACAACACCTGGGGATTGACCATAGGCCATTATCATTTCAAGATCTAAAAGGGTTTAAAAAACAAGCCACTCAGATAGCGACAGCACCCCACGCTCCCCTCTCGCGAAGGGAGTGAACGATCATCGAGGGCTGATGGTAGGTCTACCACCGCCCGCCTCACGCTCAGGGCGCCGCGCCACGTCTCATCAACGTGACTTGTGAGGACTCACATGGTGTGAAAGTCTCGAGAAGAGCTTACTATAGAAATGATCCTATGAAGTAAGGTCTTAGTTCGTATCGGAAAAACGGCGGAGGGTCGTTCAGCCGCGGAGAATCTTAACACCGCGATGTAGAAATGTGCATCAGCGGCACAGTGCCATCTAGTAATATGTTTTGTAGTTGGAAATTTAAAAAAGGTATGCGTTGGTAGTAATAAAAATATAACAGTGAAAACAATTTCAACAATAGAGCGCAAGTCAGGTAGATAGAGTCGTTGTATATTGTGTTTGTGTGTAGTAAGCCTGGCACACCCTTATTTCTCCAGGAATATTTACAGATTTGATGAACTATTTAGAAAAGATATTCACAAACACACAACTTTAACTTAAAAGATAATTTATAATGACTTTTTATAGTGATTTTTGTAAAATTACGACTTGAAATATAAAATTCAAAAGCACGGACAAAGTAAGTTATTTAATTGGGGGTTTATTGAAGAAGGAATATTTTTCTACAGTGCAGTCCACCTTAATAACCACAATTACGTTTAGGTTGATCGACCTGCATATTATTGTATAGGTACGCTTTTTCTGATCCCTACAAAAAAAAATAAAACAAATAAAATTACCTCCTTATTGATCTCAACTCAATGACCATTATTTTATATATTTTTATATGAAACGTATGCTGATGAAAGAAACTGATTCGATAAAATTTTGTCGCTGCATTTTATTTTTGATGAATGATTAAATATCAGGATTATGATTAAATATCTTAAAAAATATTGTCGAGTTATGAAAACATATGCACATAAAATAGGCGTATTAAATGAAATCATTTAATAGTTTTACAAACATTTAAATCATTTACAAATCATTTAATTTTAGGTCGGGGAGAAGTGTTAAGAAGAGAGGCCTTTGCCCCGCAATAGATCTACTTGGGCTCATAATAAATAATTTTATAATGAGGCCTGTGGCTACCTATCAATGTTTTTTAAAATCTTATTCTAAAGGACCATGGGCAAAAATGTATGAAGCCTGGGCTCACCCACCAACAGAGATGAGACCACTTGGAATTTACTTCTCCTTCAATAAATATAAAGATGTAAACAAATTTTTGTGAAAAATCCATGGGGTTATTTAGTTATAAATATTTTTCTTCTGCCATAAATCTCGAATGTAAAACAGAAAAAATGTTTCTACCTACCTATGTCCGTTATAGATTTTGAAACCATCTAACTGGTGTGAAAGGCAAAAATGCGGAGATGGTATAAGGTGTGTAGTTCTAATTCAAAGTGCAAAATATACATGAAAAAAAAACAGCTGTTATCAGTTAAAAATATTTTTACAATGCATGTCCTCGAAAAGAGCGTTTTCCAAGTAGCCAAACTGGGCGGAAAGTGTCACTTTTTTTTACTAGTGCTTTTTACTTTACTGTTTTTTTTTAAATTTTTAACTCCAACGTCAGCCCGACGCATAGAGATTTATTATTTGAGAAAAGTTGTAAAAATTAGTTCAGTACAGATTATCATTCATATAAAAGGGAAAATAAAACTAATACTTCATAAAAGGCGTTTTTAATTACTCTAGATTTAGATTTTGATCAATAAATTAATTTTAAATATTCATTAAATATGTTTGGCGGAACGTATATTTTGCCCGTGCCTTTTTGCGTTACGACGTGATAGCTATTAGAACATGCGTAGTAGATATGCCCGAGGAACTATTAGTTAATCTGTGGTATGCTGAGCGCGCTTGAATAATCCCACCATTTTATGAATGTCTTGCTTGGTTCAGATATATTTTTTAATTTCCTCGCACAGTGCATAGTAAAATGTTGTATGATACACGTTCGTAAGATGATTTCCGACTCGTGTCGATTTATCCACTCACTCGCTTCGCTCGCTCGTGAATAAAAATGCCACTCATCGGAAATCACCTACCTTCCGCACTTGTAGCATAAATAACTATTATTAACATCAATCATAAATCAATAATAAAGTCGTTTAGATGACCTGCCGGTGGTTTAAATTGTATGTGCCTACCTAATCCTAGGTACCATAATATTGAAATGGTATGTGCAGAACTTCCTACTGTTCGTCTACCTTTTCGATACGAACAGTAATATTGAGCGATGGCATCTGGTCCTATTTGATTTCTGTTAACCAGAATATATACGTAATATGTACGTGCTCGAACATGTCTTGACTGTATTCTTCCTGTTAATAACCACACATGCTGGTTTTGGATATTGCATGCTGCTAAATCATGTAATTCATTTTCACGATATATTTTTAACACTATATTCACTTTCAGGCCTATGTCCAGCAGTGGACGTCTTTCGGCTGATATGATGATGATGATGATGATATAAACCATTGCGTAAATGGTCGCTGTACTAAGACTTAGCAAGTTCGATTTGATATGACCCAAAGGATATCATAAAAATCTCATGAATTGTTAGCCGAGGAAAGTCTTCCAACTGATTTGCTTCCATTGCAAGAAATGCGGCTCTTTGTCTATTGAGGTTCCTTAGTTGTATATAGTCGCACAAAAGATTAGGTGTATGGAGCCTTTCATTGGCTAATCTTCAAATATCATTTGCATGTTCATTATCAACAGCTACTTTGTAAAATGTGTTAATAAGAGCGGCCGCAGTTTTAAAATCAACAAATAAATGCGGCAAGGCTCTATTAAAATAGTCATGTCGCAGTAGTTTAACACTATTTTTAAACTGCCCATTAACGGCTTCCACAACCCACCGACACAATATTAATAATCGTGATTTGTTCGCTTGATCTGTTGTTAATTGAGTTTCAAATCTGTTTTTTGTCAAGTGTTCTGGCAATTGATCATCTAAAATATGCCGTCGTTATTGCAAACAGAACGTGGACACATCACACAACGCCGTCCTTCAGCAGCCATTGCAGAAATAGATAGATAAATCAGTGTCCATAAACAGTCCAGGTCAAGGGTTTAAGGTAACAAAAAAATCACGAAGTGCACCAATACGAAAGCATAAAAACAGAGTCCAAAAAAACAAGCTAGGGTCAGTCAAGTCACAGAACAAGAGAGGATACACGGAAACGAACAGTTAACAACGTGTGCGCACGAGTCGTCTTACTGAGAGAGCGGGTGGGCACCCTGGCATCCCTCCGAGAGGCGTGAGAGGGATGGAGAGTGCCGCAAAACACTTGCGTAGTAGATAAGGGTAAACAATAGATGCGCCTATTGTTTACTATTATTATAAAATTATGAATTTATTGTTACAATAACAGTTTTATGACTACCAATTGTCTTTTTCTACAAAACCTCAGGATTATGATTTAATATCATAAAAAATACTGTCGGTAAAATTGTACAAATATTTCGATGAGGTTTTACCTTATCTGTTAGAATCTTATTAATTCAGTGATCGGTACAATTTTTTAGGATAACTCCGTCATAAAGTCCATTTGCAAATTTGAAAAGGATGTATTACTTTGGAAACAAGCGCAGAATTTGGGAATTTGAAATTTTAAGAAATAACGCAACTATTCCTAAAATCCTGAATAGTATGCTTGACTCTTCAAGGCTGGTCATGGTATTTTCGTAAGTTATTTAAAGTTCATGTTAGTTAATAATTCAGGAGCCAGTAACAATAAATCTTTGGGAGAAGTGAAAAAACGAGACTTGGGCTCATAATAAATAATTTTATAATGAGGCCTGTGGCTACTAATTTCTTTTTTTTAATTCTTATTCCAAATTTGAAAGATATTTCATGCAGCCTTATGTATTATCTACCAGACTGCATGCTGTTAGTTTCGTTACAAGTTTGCAACCTTCACATATATCCCAGTTTTTATTTAATCACACCACGAAATGGATTACATTAACAACAGTATGTAGAAAGATTTTTATGTTAAAGACACAGAAATATTAAGTACTAGCTGTTCCCCGCGGCTTCGCTCCCGTGGGCCACCCCACAGGACCCGTTTTCGGGATAAAAAAGTAGACTATGTCACTCAGGAATAATGTAGCTTTCTATTGGTGAAGGAATTTTTCAAATCGGTCCAGTAGTTTCGGAGCCTATTCGGTACACACAAACAAACAAACAAAAAAATCTTTCCTCTTTATAATATTAGTATAGATGAACAACACCTTGCAATTGACCAAAGGCCTTTAACATTTCAAGATTTAAAAGGGTTTAAAAAACAAGCCACTCAGACAGCGACAGCACCCCACGCTCCCCTCTCGCGAAGGGAGTGAACGATCATCGAGGGCTGATGGTAGGTCTACCTTTTTTTTTTTTTTTTTATACGTGGCGTCTCACAGTTCACTCAAAGTGAGTGACTACTGCTTAACCGGACTTCCCTGTGGAGACTAAGCTAATAGCCTCCAGCCAGGCACAAATTTCTAAACCTAAGCGACAACGCTGAGGGCTACCCCAGTTGGGGTCGAACCTCGGCTCAGGGCGTCGCTGGGGGACAGCTATGACTGGATCTAGATTAATGAATTTACTTTCCGTTCGTAAACTACCTAGGTGGAGAAGAACGGATAAGAAACTCCTTTTATATCTAATAATTTATCTAATGCTCAGCTAGACGCGGGCTGGCGGGAATTAATTGAAAGAACACGCGACGGGCCTCGGCGGCGAGGGCGGAACGGATCGGTTTGTTTGCTTATTTTGTATCTACACCCTATGGTTCGTAGTGAGTAGAGTGGAGAGGTCATGAGGGGTCAGAGAATTAGCCTCTGTTGGCAAAATGAAGGAATTTAAGAGATTTCGCTCTAATTGCGTAAATTCTGATTGAAAGGGAATGGGTCACGCCCTAATTGCGTTCCCATTGCCCGTTTCTGAAAACTAGGCTATCTAGCTCCGTAGTTATGGTCGGATACCTATTGAATAGGGCTCGGGATTCAGCCGGAGATGGTGTAATACCACTAGCCTCGATCTTTTCGATCTCAGCTGCCAGCGATCGTGCTTCGTCGGTCATCCAGATCGCATATGCGCCGATGATGATATCAGCTACGCAGCGTCTGGCATAGGGCTTATTCAGGGACGGGCTCGCGGCGGCGGCGGTGGTGGAAGCCACTTGACTGCCTTGAGCGGGCATAAGGGCGGCCTGGGCCTGGGGGGCCGGGCTGAAAGTTGGTGCTGGGATAGGGTGATCCATCAGGCCAGGGATGGCCTTCTGGGTTGACTGAGGAGCCACCTTCTGGTGGTTCAGTTTGCCCCATGGCGACTGCCTCTGAGGGGCTAGCCGGGGGGGGGGGTTGGGAGGTGGGGGCTGCGCGTGACTCGCGGTCTGATGAGCGCTTGGCCATTTTAGGCGCAAGTTTGGGGGCTCGGGGACACCCCTTGTAGTTGGCCGTGTGACCGACTTGGTCACAGAGCACGCAGCTTGGAGGCTCCGTGCAATCGGCGGGGTTCTTAGGGCGGGGGCACTCTTTAGTGCTATGGTCACCCCGGCACTTGACGCACCTGGGTGTGGCATAGCAATTCTTTTGGCTATGCCCGTATAGTTGGCAGCGATGGCACTGTCCAACTACGAAGGGGCGGTAGGGCTTCTCAATTGAGATACCTGATAGGGAACATACCGATTTTACCCTGAAAATCGGGTGATGGGACTCGGTGGGGCTGCATTCAACCACCACCATGTCGTATTGTTGGCCACCTCTAGCTTTATGCATGCGGTGGACAGCTAGGACAGGGACTTTCTGCGCAATCAAATCCGCGCGAATATCCTCGATGGGGATTTCCTTAGGGATACGCCGGATAACAACTCGGACGGGCGCTTCCTCGGGTAGTGTGTAGGTGTGGAACGAAAAGTTCCTTTCCTTGAGAAATCTAGTAAGATTTCTGAAATCGCTAGAGGTCGGGACTGTGATTTTAATGCCCAGCTGACACGCGAGGGCATTGACATAGTTAATCTTACGTTCGACGCAAGATTTGGAAACATCTGTCCACTTTTCTTTATCGTGGAGAAATACTGGCGGGGGCTTCGGGATTTTGGGGGCTTTAATGGGACTGGGGTCGCGGCTCGACTCCGGAGAGGCGTCGGCGACGGTCATAGGACTGGCTGAGCGACTCGATCGCGGGGTGGCGGTGAGGGGGGTGGGGGCGGGGGTGGGTTGCACGTCGGAGGAGTTGGACGGCAGTGCTGGGGACTTGGGGGGAGACGCTGTCACCTTTTTGACCTTATTGGCCTTGGAATGGGACTTTCCCTTTTTCCTCTTCCTCTTACCCTCACTGACAACTTGAAAGCTGTCGGAGGAAGAGGAGAGGTCATCGGATGTTTGGTAGTCGTCCGAGTCTACGGCGGATTCGTCAACTACCAAAGCAAGAGGCGAGCTAGAGCGCTCGTCTGTATCGGGCGGGGGTGAGGCGGGGCTATCGCCCGAAGCGGGCGTGGGCGGGGGCGGGGGGGTACCGTAGGGGTCCCATTGAGCCAGGGAGGCCTTGATTAGTTTAAACCTCCTCTGGTTTTCCTTTAGCGGACTGGGATCGTCCGACATAAGGTCCTCGACCAATTTTAACAGTACCTCTACAGGATGCATGGTACTGTTAAAAAATGATACGAGTGAAAATAAAAATTACAATTAGATAAGATACGATATTGTAAACAATATCCTATCTTATCTATTAGGGACGGATAGCGAAAAACTCCCCGGGTGGGTGGGCCCGGGGATGTGTGAACCTAACCCTCCCAGTCGGGTTAGACTGGGAGGTGAGTACCTAGGTGAGCCCTAAGCTATGATGAGCCTATCACCAATCTTATTGTGTGATAGGGGCCCTGGGGTACTGGGTAGCCCACAGAAGGTGGGTACCCGTGCGTGTGTACCTTTGTCTGGCACGTGGGTGTGGAGACTCCCAGTCGTGCCAGGTGATGTTGAAGCGGAGTCAAGGGTTGACTAGGCAAGACACCAAGGCCAAACCCTCGCTCCCGAATCCAACTGACTGCCGTGCTCTGAGGGAGCTTGGCGGGTGCGTTGGGTCTACACCCCCTCGGATTTTTGTTGACACCGTTAGGTTTCCACCAGAGGACCACAGACCGTGGCTTTTACCCAGACGGGGTCAATAACCGTGACTGAATCTGTTAAAGAAACTATCTAGTCGTTTCCTATCCTTAGAAGGACCAGTCCGGACTAACAGGTACGCAGTGGTACCGATGACAGCGGTGTGCGAAGCACAAACCACGGACGCGTCGCGTAGATCGCGACGACACAGGACAGCGGGGTGCGGGCGGCGGGGGGAGCGCAGAGCGAGACGTGCGTTCGCGAACACAGCCGGCGGCGGAATGGTAGGTCTACCACCGCCCGCCTCACGCTCAGGGCGCCGCGCCACGTCTCATCAACGTGACTTGTGAGGACTCACATAGTGTGAAAGTCTCGAGAAGAGCTTACTATAGAAATGATCCTATGAAGTAAGGTCTTAATTCGTATCGGGAAAACGGCAGAGGGTCGTTCAACCGCGGAGAATCTTAACAGCGCGATGTAGAAATGTGCATCATCGGCACAGTGCCATCTAGTAATATGTTTTGTAGTTGTAAATTAAAAAAAAAGGGTCGCGTTGGTAGTAATAAAAATATAACAGTGAAAACTATTTCAACAATAGAGCGCAAGTCAGGTAGATAGAGTGTATTAAGCCTGGCACACCCCTACTTCTCCAGGTATGTTTACAGATTTGATGAACTATTTAGAAAAGATATTCACAAACACACAACTTTAACTTAAAAGACAATTTATAAAGACTTTGTTGTGATTATTGTAAAATTACGACTTGAAATATAAAATTCAAAAGAAAGGAAAAATCAAGTTATTTAATTGGGGGTTTATTGAAGAATGAATATTTTTCTACAGTGCAGTCCACCTGACTAACCACAATTACGTTTAGGTTGATCGACCTTCATAACTATTGTGGTAATAATTATGAATTTTATGAATTAATAATAATTAGGTACGCTTTTTCTGATCCCTACGGGAATAAATAAAACAAATAAAATTAGCTCCTTATTGATCTCAACATTGCATTTTATTTTTGTTGAATGATTAAATATCATAAAAAATATTGTCGAGTTATGAAAACATATACGCATAACACGGGCGTATTTAATGAAATAATTTAAACGTTTTACTTAATTTTAGGTCGGGGAGAAGTGTTAAGAAGAGATGCCTCTGCCCCGTAATAGATCTACTTGGGCTCATAATAAATAATTTTATAATGAGGCGTGTGGCCACCAATCTAAGTTTTTTTTAATCTTGTTCCAAATTTGAGAGACACTTCAAGCAGCCTGATGTATTTCTACCAGTCTGCATGCTGTAAGATTTGTTACATGTTTGCAACCTTAACATGTATCCACGTTCTTAATTAATCACGCCACGGACTGGATTAAATTAACAACAATGTATAGGTATGTAGAAAGATTTTTATGTTAAAGAAATATAAATGTTCAGTATGAACAACATGTAGGCATTAACCAAAAGTCTTTAACATTTCAATATTTAAAAGGGTTTAAAAAACAAGCCACTCAGACAGCGACAGCACCCCACGCTCCCCTCTCGCGAAGGGAGTGAACGATCATCGAGGGCTGATGGTAGGTCTACCACCGCCCGCCTCACGCTCAGGGCGCCGCGCCACGTCTCATCAACGTGACTTGTGAGGACTCACATAGTGTGAAAGTCTCGAGAAGAGCTTACTATAGAAATGATCCTATGAAGTAAGGTCTTAATTCGTATCGGAAAAACGGCGGAGGGTCGTTCAGCCGCGGAGAATCTTAACAGCGCGATGTAGAAATGTGCCTCATCGGCACAGTGCCATCTAGTAATATGTTTTGTAGTTGTAAATTTAAAAAAAGGGTCGCGTTGGTAGTAATAAAAATATAACAGAGAAAACAATTTCAACAATAGAGCGCAAGTCAGGTAGATAGAGTGTTTTAAGCCTGGCACACCCTTATTTCTCCAGGAATTTTTACAGATTTGATGAACTATTTAGAAAAGATATTCACAAACACACAACTTTAACTTAAAAGATAATTTATAAAGACTTTTTATAGTGATTTTTGTAAAATAACTACTTGAAATATAAAATTCAAAAGCAAGGACAAAGTAAGTTATTTAATTGGGGGTTTATTGAAGAAGGAATATTTTTCTACAGTGCAGTCCACCTTAATAACCACAATTACGTTTAGGTAGATCGACCTTCATAATTATTGTATAGGTACGCTTTTTCTAATCCCTACGGCAATAAATAAAACAAATAAAATTACCTCCTTATTGATCTCAACTAAATGACCATTATTTTATATATTTTTACATGAAACGTATGCTGATGAAAGAAACTGATTCGATAACACTTTGTCATTGCATTTTATTTTTGATGAATGATAAAATATCAGGATTATGATTAAATATCATAAAAAATATTGTCGAGTTATGAAAACATATACGCATAAAATAGGCGTATTAAATGAAATCATTTAATCGTTTTACTTAATTTAAGGTCAGGGAGAAGTGATAAGAAGAGAGGCCTTTGCCCCGCAATAGATCTACTTGGGATCATAATAAATAATTTTATAATGAGGCCTGTGATTACCTATCTATGTTTTTTAAATCTTATTCTAAAGGACCATGGGCAAAAATGTATGAAGCCTGGGCTCACCCACCAACAGAGATGAGACCACTTGGAATTTCCTTGTCCTTCAATAAATATAAAGATGTAAACAAATTTTTGTGAAAAATCTAAAAATAATATATAAATAAATATTTTTCTTCTGCCATAAATCTCGAATGTAAAACAGAAAAAATGATTCTACCTACCTATGTCCGTTATAGATTTTGAAACCATCTAACTGGTGTGAAAGGCAATAATCCGGAGATGGTGTAAGGTGTGTAGTTTTAATTCAAAGTGCAAAATATACATGAAAAAAAAACAGCTGTTATCAGTTAAAAATATTTTTATTAACATCAATCATAAATCAATAATAATGTCGTTTAGATACCTTACCTTACCTTACCTAATCCTAGGTACTATAATATTGAAATGGTATGTGCACAACTTCCTACTGTTCGTCTACCTGTTAGACACGAACAGTAATATTTAGCGATGGCATCTGGTCCTATTTAATTTCTGTTAACCTGAATATATACGTAATATGTACGTGCTCGAACATGTCTTGACTGTATTCTTCCTCTTAATAACCACACATGCTGGTTTTGGATATTGCATGCTGCTAAATCATGTAATTCATTTTCACGATATATTTCTATCGTATATAAACACTATATTCACTTTCAGGCCTTTGTCCAGCAGTGGACGTCTTTCGGCTGATATGATGATGATGATGATGATATAAACCATTGCGTAAATGGTCGCTGCAATTTGACTTAGCAAGTTCGATTTGATATGACCCAAAGGATATCATAAAAATCTCATGAATTGTTAGCCGAGGAAAGTCTTCCGATTTGCTTCCATTGCAAGAAATGCGGCTCTTTGTCTATTAAGGTTCCTTAGTTGTAAATAGTCGCTCAAAAGATTAGGTGTATGGAGCCTTTCATTGGCTATTCTTCAAATATCATTTGCATGTTCATTATCAACAGCTAATTTGTAAAAGAGCGGCCGCAATTTTAAAATCAACAAATAAATGCGGCAAGGCTCTATTAAAATACTCCTGTCGCAGTAGTTTAAACCTATTTTTAAACTTCCCATTAACGGCTTCTACAACCCACCGACACAATATTAATAATCGTGATTTGTTCGCTTGATTTGTTGTTAATTGAGTTTCAAATCTGTTTTTTGTCAAGTGTTCTGGCAATTGATCATCTAAAATATGCAGTCGTTGTCGCAAAACAGAACGTGGGCACATCACACAGCGCCGTCCTTCAGCAGCCATTGCAGAAATAGATAGATAAATCAGTGTCCATAAACAGTCCAGGTCAAGGGTTTAAGGTAACAAACTAATCACGAAGTGCACCAATACGAAAGCATAAAAACTGAGTCCAAAAAAACAAGCTAGGGTCAGTCAAGTCACAGAACAAGAGAGGATACACGGAAACGAACAGTTAACAACGTGTGCGCACGAGTCGTCTTACTGAGAGAGCGGGTGGGCACCCTGGCATCCCTCCAAGAGGTGTGAGAGGGATGGAGAGTGCCGCAAAACACTTACGTAGTAGATAAGGGTAAACAATAGATGCGCCTATTGTTTACCATTATTATAAAATTATGAATTTATTGTTACAATAACAGTTTTATGACTACCAATTGTCTTTTTCTACAAAACCTATTTAGGTGCATATCTTTTTTCTGCAGTGGAATTGAAGGTGGTGCCCATAGTAACAAGTTAAGTACTAACAAAATCCTTTACAATGACATATGCCATAACTCTGTATAACCATGTCATAACTGAGCCCAATTTGTCCCATGGTCCTTTGAGAGACACTTCAAGCAGCCTGATGTATTTCTACCAGTCTGCATGCTTTAAGCTTTGTTACATGTTTGCAACCTTAACATGTATCCGCGTTCTTAATTAATCACGCCACGGAATGGATTAAATTAACAACAATGTATAGGTATGTAAAAAGATTTTTATGTTAAAGACACAGAAACAAACAATACCTGGGAATTGAACAAAGGCTTTTAACATTTCAAGATTTAAAAGGGTTTAAAAAACAAGCCACTCAGACAGCGACAGCACCCCACGCTCCCCTCTCGCGAAGGGAGTGAACGATCATCGAGGGCTGATGGTAGGTCTATCACCGCCCGCCTCACGCTCAGGGCGCCGCGCCACGTCTCATCAACGTGACTTGTGAGGACTCACATAGTGCGAAAGTCTCGAGAAGAGCTTACTATAGAAATGATCCTATGAAGTAAGGTCTTAGTTCGTATCGGAAAAACGGCGGAGGGTCGTTCAGCCGCGGAGAATCTTAACACCGCGATGTAGAAATGTGCATCAGTGGCACAGTGCCATCTAGTAATATGTTTTGTAGTTGTAAATTTAAAAAAAGGTTCACGTTGATAGTAATAAAAATATAACAGTGAAAACAATTTCAACAATAGAGCTCAAGTCAGATAGACAGAGTCGTTATATTGTGTTTGTGTATTAAGCCTGACACACACTTATTTCTCCAGGAATGTTTTTGCAGATTTGAATATCTATTTAGAAAAGATATTCACAAACACACAACGTTAACTGAAAAGATAATTTGTAAAGACTTTATATAGTGATTTTTGTAAAATTGCGACTTGAAATATAAAATTCAAAAGCAAGGACAAAGTAAGTTATTAATTGGGGGTTTATTGAAGAAGGAATATTTTTCTACAGTGCAATCTACCTGACTAAGCACAATTACGTTTAGGTTGATCGACCTTCATAATTATTGTATAGGTACGCTTTTTCTGATACCTACGGGAATAAATAAAACAAATAAAATTACCTCCTTATTGATCTCAACTCGATAACCATTATTTTATTTATTTTAACATGAAACGTATGCTGATGAAAGAAACTGATTCGATAAAACTTTGTCGCTGCATTTTATTTTTGATGAATGATTAAATATCAGGATTATGATTAAATATCATAAAAAATATTGTCGAGTTATGAAAACATATACGCATAACATAGGCGTATTTAATAAAATAATTTAATCGTTTTACTTAATTTTAGGTCATGGAGAAGTGTTAAGAAGAGAGGCCTTTGCCCCGCAATAGATCTACTTGGGCTCATAATAAATAATTTTATAATGAAGCCTGTGGCCACCAATCTATGTTGTTTTTTTAATCTTGTTTCGAATTTGAGAGACACTTCAAGCAGCCTGATGTATTTCTACCAGTCTGCATGCTGTAAGATTTGTTACATTTTTGCAACCTTAACATGTATCCCAGTTCTTAATTAATCACGCCACGGAACGGATTAAATTAACAACAACGTATAGGTATGTAGAAAGATTTTTATGTTAAAGATATATAAATGTTCAGTATGAACAACATGTAGACATTAACCAAAGGTCTTTAACATTTCAATATTTAAAAGGGTTTAAAAAACAAGCCACTCAGATAGCGACAGCACCCCACGCTCCCCTCTCGCGAAGGGAGTGAACGATCATCGAGGGCTGATGGTAGGTCTACCACCGCCCGCCTCACGCTCAGGGCGCCGCGCCACGTCTCATCAACGTGACTTGTGAGGACTCACATAGTGTGAAAGTCTCGAGAAGAGCTTACTATAGAAATGATCCTATGAAGTAAGGTCTTAATTCGTATCGGAAAAACGGCGGAGGGTCGTTCAGCCGCGGAGAATCTTAACACCGCGATGTAGAAATGTGCATCATGAGCACAGTGCCATCTAGTAATATGTTTTATAGTTGCAAATTTAAAAAAAGGTTCGCGTTGGTAGTAATAAAAATATAACAGTGAAAACAATTTCAACAATAGAGCGCAAGTCAGGTAGATAGAGTGTATTGAGCCTGGCGCACCCTCCAGGAATGTTTACAGATTTGATGACCTATTTAGAAAAGATATTCACAAACACACAACTTTAACTTAAAAGATAATTTATAAAGACTTTTTATAGTGATTTTTGTAAAACTACGGCTTTAACTATAAAATTTAAAAGCAAGGACAAAGTAAGTTATTTAATTGTGCAGTCCACCTTAATAACCACAATTACGTTTAGGTTGATCGACCTGCATATTATTGTATAGGTACGCTTTTTCTGATCCCTACGGAAAAAAATAAAACAAATAAAATTACCTCCTTATTGATCTCTACTCAATGACCATTATTTTACATATATTTACATGAAACGTATGCTGATGAAAGAAACTGATTCGATAAAACTTTGTCGCTGCATTTTATTTTTGATGAATGTTAAATATCAGGATTATGATTAAATATCATAAAAATATTGTTGAGTTATGAAAACATATACGCATAAAATAGGCGTATTAAATGAAATAATTTAATCGTTTTACTTAATTTTAGGTCGGGGAGAAGTGTTAAGAAGAGAGGCCTTTGCCCCGCAAAAGATCTACTTGGGCTCATAATAAATAATTTTATAATGAAGCCTGTGGCCACCAATCTATGTTGTTTTTTTAATCTTGTTTCGAATTTGAGAGACACTTCAAGCAGCCTGATGTATTTCTACCAGTCTGCATGCTGTAAGATTTGTTACATTTTTGCAACCTTAACATGTATCCCAGTTCTTAATTAATCACGCCACGGAACGGATTAAATTAACAACAACGTATAGGTATGTAGAAAGATTTTTATGTTAAAGATATATAAATGTTCAGTATGAACAATATGTAGACATTAACCAAAGGTCTTTAACATTTCAATATTTAAAAGGGTTTAAAAAACAAGCCACTCAGATAGCGACAGCACCCCACGCTCCCCTCTCGCGAAGGGAGTGAACGATCATCGAGGGCTGATGGTAGGTCTACCACCGCCCGCCTCACGCTCAGGGCGCCGCGCCACGTCTCATCAACGTGACTTGTGAGGACTCACATAGTGTGAAAGTCTCGAGAAGAGCTTACTATAGAAATGATCCTATGAAGTAAGGTCTTAATTCGTATCGGAAAAACGGCGGAGGGTCGTTCAGCCGCGGAGAATCTTAACACCGCGATGTAGAAATGTCCATCATCGGCACAGTGCCATCTAGTAATTTGTTTTGTAGTTGGAAATTTAAAAAAGGTTCACGTTGGTAGTAATAAAAATATAACAGTGAAAACAATTTCAACAATAGAGCGCAAGTCAGGTAGATAGAGTCGTTATATTGTGTTTGTGTAGTAAGCCGGGCACACCCTTATTTCTCCAGGAATATTTACAGATTTGATGAACTATTTAGAAAAGATATTCACAAACACACAACTTTAACTTAAAAGATAATTTATAATGACTTTTTATAGTGATTTTTGTAAAATTACGACTTGAAATATAAAATTCAAAAGCACGGACAGAGTAAGTTATTTAATTGGGGGTTTATTGAAGAAGGAATATTTTCTACAGTGCAGTCCACCTTAATAACCACAATTACGTTTAGGTTGATCGACCTTCATATTATTGTATAGGTACGCTTTTTCTGATCCCTACAAAAAAAATAAAACAAATAAAATTACCTTCTTATTGATCTCAACTCAATGACCATTATTTTATATATTTTTACATGAAACGTATGCTGATGAAAGAAACTGATTCGATAAAACTTTGTCGCTGCATTTTATTTTTGATGAATGATTAAATATCAGGATTATGATTAAATATCATAAAATATATTGTCGAGTTATGAAAACATATACGCATAAAAAAGGCGTGTTAAATGAAATCATTTAATCGTTTTACTTAATTTAAGGTCAGGGAGAAGTGGTATGAAGAGAGGCCTTTGCCCCGCAATAGATCTACTTGGGCTCATAATAAATAATTTTATAATGAGACCTGTGGCCACCAATCTATATTTAAAAAAAAATCTTATGCCAATTTGAGAGGCACTTCAAGCAGCCTGATGTATTTCTACCAGTCTGCATGCTGTAAGCTTTGTTAAATGTTTGCAACCTTAACATGTATACCAGTTCTTAATTAATCACGCCACGGACTGGATTAAATTAACAACAATGAATATAAAAGGACTAGCACTTCGCCCGCGACTTCGTTCGCGTGATCCGTGTTTTATCCTACAGATGACTTTTTAATAAAAAGTTTCATACAAACTTTATCTCCTATTTCACCCCCTTAGGGGTAGAATTTTGAAAAATACTTCCTTAGTGGATGCTTACGTCATAAGAGGAAAACGTGTGCGAAATTTTAAGTATTCTAGCCCTAAGGGTTTGGCCTGTGCGTTGATATATCAGTCAATCACTTTTGCCTTTTATATATATAGAAGATAGATTATTATGTAGAAAGATTTTTATGTTAAAGAAACAGAAATGAACAACACTTGGGGATTAAACAAAGGCTTTTAACATTTAAAGTTTTAAAAGGGTTTAAAAAAACAAGCCACTCAGACAACGACAGCACCCCACGCTCCCCTCTCGCGAAGGGAGTGAACGATCATCGAGGGCTGATGGTAGGTCTACCACCGCCCGCCTCACGCTCAGGGCGCCGCGCCACGTCTCATCAACGTGACTTGTGAGGACTCACATAGTGTGATAGTCTCGAGAAGAACTTACTATAGAAATGATCCTATGAAGTAAGGTCTTAATTCGTATCGGAAAAACGGCGGAGGGTCGTTCAGCCGCGGAGAATCTTAACACCGCGATGTAGAAATGTCCATCATCGGCACAGTGCCATCTAGTAATTTGTTTTGTAGTTGGAAATTTAAAAAAGGTTCACGTTGGTAGTAATAAAAATATAACAGTGAAAACAATTTCAACAATAGAGCGCAAGTCAGGTAGATAGAGTCGTTATATTGTGTTTGTGTAGTAAGCCGGGCACACCCTTATTTCTCCAGGAATATTTACAGATTTGATGAACTATTTAGAAAAGATATTCACAAACACACAACTTTAACTTAAAAGATAATTTATAATGACTTTTTATAGTGATTTTTGTAAAATTACGACTTGAAATATAAAATTCAAAAGCACGGACAGAGTAAGTTATTTAATTGGGGGTTTATTGAAGAAGGAATATTTTCTACAGTGCAGTCCACCTTAATAACCACAATTACGTTTAGGTTGATCGACCTTCATATTATTGTATAGGTACGCTTTTTCTGATCCCTACAAAAAAAATAAAACAAATAAAATTACCTCCTTATTGATCTCAACTCAATGACCATTATTTTATATATTTTTACATGAAACGTATGCTGATGAAAGAAACTGATTCGATAAAACTTTGTCGCTGCATTTTATTTTTGATGAATGATTAAATATCAGGATTATGATTAAATATCATAAAATATATTGTCGAGTTATGAAAACATATACGCATAAAAAAGGCGTGTTAAATGAAATCATTTAATCGTTTTACTTAATTTAAGGTCAGGGAGAAGTGGTATGAAGAGAGGCCTTTGCCCCGCAATAGATCTACTTGGGCTCATAATAAATAATTTTATAATGAGACCTGTGGCCACCAATCTATATTTAAAAAAAAATCTTATGCCAATTTGAGAGGCACTTCAAGCAGCCTGATGTATTTCTACCAGTCTGCATGCTGTAAGCTTTGTTAAATGTTTGCAACCTTAACATGTATACCAGTTCTTAATTAATCACGCCACGGACTGGATTAAATTAACAACAATGAATATAAAAGGACTAGCACTTCGCCCGCGACTTCGTTCGCGTGATCCGTGTTTTATCCTACAGATGACTTTTTAATAAAAAGTTTCATACAAACTTTATCTCCTATTTCACCCCCTTAGGGGTAGAATTTTGAAAAATACTTCCTTAGTGGATGCTTACGTCATAAGAGGAAAACGTGTGCGAAATTTTAAGTATTCTAGCCCTAAGGGTTTGGCCTGTGCGTTGATATATCAGTCAATCACTTTTGCCTTTTATATATATAGAAGATAGATTATTATGTAGAAAGATTTTTATGTTAAAGAAACAGAAATGAACAACACTTGGGGATTAAACAAAGGCTTTTAACATTTAAAGTTTTAAAAGGGTTTAAAAAAACAAGCCACTCAGACAACGACAGCACCCCACGCTCCCCTCTCGCGAAGGGAGTGAACGATCATCGAGGGCTGATGGTAGGTCTACCACCGCCCGCCTCACGCTCAGGGCGCCGCGCCACGTCTCATCAACGTGACTTGTGAGGACTCACATAGTGTGAAAGTCTCGAGAAGAGCTTACTATAGAAATGATCCTATGAAGTAAGGTCTTATTTCGTATCGGTTAAACGGCGGAAGGTCGTTCAGCCGCGGAGAATCTTAACACCGCGATGTGGAAATGCGCCTCATCGGCACAGTGCCATCTAGTAGTACATTTTGTAGATGGAAATAAAAATATATTGCTTTGTAATCAACTAAAATATAATAATAATAGTACAAACAATTTCAACAATAAACCGCGCGTCGTCAGGTAGATAGTCGCTGTATTGTTTTTGTATCGTAAACCTGGCACACACTTAGTTCTCCAGGTAGATAGTCGCTGTATTGTTTTTGTATCGTAAACCTGGCATACACTTAGTTCTCCAGGAATGTTTATTGATTTGATGAACTCTTTAGAAAAGATATTCACACACACACAACTTTAACTTAAAAGATAATTTATAAAAAACTTTTCATAGTGATTTTTGTAAAATGACGACTTGAAATATATAAAATTCAAAAGCAAGGACAAAGTAAGTTATTTAATTGGGGGTTTATTGAAGAAGGAATGTTTTTCTACAGTGCAGTCCACCTTAATAACCACAATTACGTTTAGGTTGATCGACCTTCATATTATTGTATAGGTACGCTTTTTCTGATCCCTACAAAACAAATAAAATTACCTCCTTATTGATCTCAACTCGATGACCAATATTTTATATTTTTTACATGTATGCTGATGAAAGAAACTGAACGGACTGATTCGATAAAACTTTGTCATTGCATTTTATTATTGTTGAATGATTAAATATCAGCATTATGATTAAATATCATAAAAAATATTGTCGAGTTTAAAAACATATACGCATAACATAGGCGTATTAAATGAAATAATTTAATCGTTTTACTTAATTTTAGGTCGGGGAGAAGTGTTAAGAAGAGAGGCCTTTGCCCCGCAATAGATCTACTTGGGCTCATAATAAATACTTTTATAATGAGGCCTGTGGCCACCAATCTATGTTTTTTTTTTAAATCTTATTCCAAATTTGAGAGGCACTTCTAGCAGCCTGATGTATTTCTACCAGTCTGCATGCTGTAAGCTTTGTTACATGTTTGCAACCTTAACATGTATCCGCGTTCTTAATTAATCACGCCACGGAATGGATTAAATTAACAACAACGTATAGGTATGTAGAAAGATTTTTATGTTAAAGATATATAAATGTTCAGTATGAACAACATGTAGGCATTAACCAAAGTAGTGGTGGGCGTTGAATGAACGAACTGTTTTTTTAGACTGTTAACTTGGCGTCAACTGTTCGACTAGTTTATAGTTCAAGATAAACCAGTTTACTCATGAACGACATTTTACGCATCGACTTGATTTCGCGTAGTCGACGCACGACGGATGGACGGAACGGAACGAGTGATTACGAAGTTGAACTCAGTTCACGGATAAACCAGTTTACTCATGAACGACATTGTAAGCATCGACTTGATTTCGCGTAGTCGACGCACGACGGAACGGAACGAGTGATTACGAAGACTGCCGAGCAAGCCGAAGCGAAGTGCGATCTGCTTAATGTTTCTCTCTCTTTCTCGTGCAGAAAAAAACACGTTCATCTCACTATGTGAATGCTGTCAAATGTAATAGATAACGAATCTTTAATTGATAAAAAATAAATGTTTTTGAATTTTGTTTAGGTACGTTATTCTTTTAGTCCTGATTGAAAATATGCATTATGTGTCTGTCAAGGTGAAATGATAAGCTTTTTCATTACCGACTTATTTCGTCCATTATACACTTTTAGCGATCGTATGAACGAAACAAGTTTAGCCTACTATTATTTATAAATAAGTATGAAACAAAGCACTTAAAAAATCCATAAAAATAACTGATTTTAAAAGTGGATTGTGTAAATAGTGTTTACAGTACAAATCGACTGGTAAACCAGTTTCTAAGTAAACGACTAATCCGATCGTTCACTAAACTGCGTATGAAACGCCGTTGTTCAGTCTATGATGTAAACTAGTCGAAAACTAAACTGTTTTATGAACTAGTTTATCGTAGACGGTTAACCAGTCTCGTTTCGTCGACTGTAAATACGTCGACGACCCACCACTAAACCAAAGGTCTTTAACATTTCAATATTTAAAAGGGTTTAAAAAAACAAGCCACTCAGACAGCGACAGTACCCCACGCTCCCCTCTCGCGAAGGGAGTGAACGATCATCGAGGGCTGATGGTAGGTCTACCACCGCCCGCCTCACGCTCAGGGCGCCGCGCCACGTCTCATCAACGTGACTTGTGAGGACTCACATAGTGTGAAAGTCTCGAGAAGAGCTTACTATAGAAATGATCCTATGAAGTAAGGTCTTAATTTGTATCGGAAAAACGGCGGCGGGTCGTTCATCCGCGGAGAATCTTAACAGCGCGATGTAGAAATGTGCCTCAGCGGCACAGTGCCATCTAGTACTATTTTTGTAGTTGGAAATTTAAAAAAAGGTACGCGTTGGTAGTAATAAAAATATAACAGTGAAATCAATTTCAACAATAGAGCGCAAGTCAGGTAGATAGAGTGTTTTAAGCCTGGCACACCCTTATTTCTCCAGGAATTTTTACAGATTTGATGAACTATTTAGAAAAGATATTCACAAACACACAACTTTAACTTAAAAGATAATTTATAATGACCTTTTATAGTGATTTTTGTAAAATTACGACTTGAAATATAAAATTCAAAAGCACGGACAGAGTAAGTTATTTAATTGGGGGTTTATTGAAGAAGGAATATTTTTCTACAGTGCAGGCCACCTTAATAACCACAATTACGTTTAGGTTGATCGACCTTCATAACTGTTGTGGTAATAATTATGAATTTTATGAATTAATAATAATTAGGTACTCTTTTTCTGATCCCTACGGGAATAAATAAAACAAATAAAATTTAGCTCCTTATTGATCTCAACATTATAACACATATTTTTATTGAATGATTAAATATCAGGATTATGATTAAATATCATAAAAAATATTGTCGAGTTATGAAAACAGTACAATGTAGGCATTAACCAAAGGCCTTTAACATTTCAAGATTTAAAAGGGTTTAAAAAACAAGCCACTCAGACAGCGACAGCACCCCACGCTCCCCTCTCGCGAAGGGAGTGAACGATCATCGAGGGCTGATGGTAGGTCTACCACCGCCCGCCTCACGCTCAGGGCGCCGCGTGGGCACATCACACAGCGCCGTCCTTCAGTAGCCATTGCAGAAATAGATAGATAAAATACACGAAAACGAACAGTTAACAACGTGTGCGCAGGAGTTGAGGAGTCGTCTTACTGAGAGAGCGGGTGGGCACCCTGGCATCCCTCCGAGAGGTGTGACAGGGATGGAGAGTGCCGCAAAACACTTGCGTAGTAGATAAGGCTAAACAATAGATGCGCCTATCGTTTACCATTATTATAAAATTATGAATTTATTGTTACAATAACAGTTTTACCAATTGTCTTTTTCTACAAAACCTATTTAGATGCATATCTTTTTTCTGCAGTGGAATTGAAGGTGGTGCCCATAGTAACAATTTAAGTACTAACAAAATCCTTTACAATGACATATGCCATAACTCAGTTGGACACTGAGCCCAATTTGTCCCATGGTCCTTTAAGAGACACTTCAAGCAGCCTGATGTATTTCTACCAGTCTGCATGCTGTAAGCTTTGTTACATGTTTGCAACCTTATCATGTATCCGCGTTCTTTATTTATCACGCCACGGAATGGATTAAATTAACAACAATGTATAGGTACGTAAAAAGATTTTTATGTTAAAGACACAGAAATAAACAACACCTGGTAATTGAACAAAGGCTTTTACCATTTCAAGATTTAAAAGGGTTTAAAAAACAAGCCACTCAGACAGCGACAGCACCCCACGCTCCCCTCCTCGTCTCCTCGTTTTGTTGTGTGTTTTATGTGTTGATTAAATATCAGGATTATGATTAAATATCATAAAAAATACTGTCGGTAAAATTATACAAATATTTCGATGAGGTTTTACCTTATCTGTTAGAATCTTATTAGTGGCAATATTTTTTTTATTTGTAAACCATTTTAATTCAGGGATCGGTACAATTTTTTAGGATAAATCCGTCATAAAATCCATTTGCAAATTTGAAAAGGATGTATTACTTAGGGAACAAGCGCAGAATTTGGGAATTTGAAATTTTAAGAAATAACGCAACTATTCCTAAAATCCTGAATAGTATGCTTCCACCTTGACTCTTCAAGGCTGGTCATGGTATTTTCGTAAGTTATTTTAAGTTCATGTTAGTTAATAATTCAGGAGCCAGTAACAATAAATCTTTGGGAGAAGTGAAAAGACGAGACTTGGGCTCATAATAAATAATTTTATAATGAGGCCTGTGGCCAAAATTTTTTTTTTTTAATTTCTTATTACAAATTTGAAAGATATTTCATGCAGCCTTATGTATTATCTACCAGACTGCATGCTGTAAGTTTCGTTACAAGTTTGCAACCTTCACATATATCCCAGTTTTTATTTAATCACACCACGAAATGGATTACATTAACAACAGTATATAGGTATGTAGAAAGATTTTTATGTTAAAGACAGAAATATTAAGTATGAACAACACCTTGCGATTGACCAAAGGCTTTTACCATTTCAAGATTTAAAAGGGTTTAAAAAACAAGCCACTCAGACAGCGACAGCACCCCACGCTCCCCTCCTCGTCTCCTCGTTTTGTTGTGTGTTTTATGTGTTGATTAATTACCAGGATTATGATTAAATATCATAAAAAATACTGTCGGTAAAATTATACAAATATTTCGATGAGGTTTTACCTTATCTGTTAGAATCTTATTAGTGGCAATATTTTTTTTATTTGTAAACCATTTTAATTCAGGAATCGGTACAATTTTTTAGGATAAATCCGTCATAAAATCCATTTGCAAATTTGAAAAGGATGTATTACTTAGCCAGTAACAATAAATCTTGGGGAGAAGTGAAAAGACGAGACTTGGGCTCATAATAAATAATTTTATAATGAGGCCTGTGGCCACAATTTTTTTTTTTATTTCTTATTACAAATTTGAAAGATATTTCATGCAGCCTTATGTATTATCTACCAGACTGCATGCTGTAAGTTTCGTTACAAGTTTGCAACCTTCACATATATCCCAGTTTTTATTTAATCACACCACGAAATGGATTACATTAACAACAGTATATAGGTATGTAGAAAGATTTTTATGTTAAAGACAGAAATATTAAGTATGAACAACACCTTGCGATTGACCAAAGGCCTTTATCATTTCAAGATTTAAAAGGGTTTAAAAAACAAGCCACTCAGACAGCGACAGCACCCCACGCTCCCCTCTCGCGAAGGGAGTGAACGATCATCGAGGGCTAATGGTAGGTCTACCACCGCCCGCCTCACGCTCAGGGCGCCGCGCCACGTCTCATCAACGTGACTTGTGAGGACTCGCATAGTGTGAAAGTCTCGAGAAGAGCTTACTATAGAAATGATCCTATGAAGTAAGGTCTTAATTCGTATCGGAAAAACGGTGGAGGGTCGTTCAGCCGCGGAGAATCTTAACACCGCGATGTAGAAATGTGCATCAGTGGCACAGTGCCATCTAGTAATATGTTTTGTAGTAGTAAATTTAAAAAAAGGTTCACGTTGATAGTAATAAAAATATAACAGTGAAAACAATTTCAACAATAGAGCTCAAGTCAGATAGACAGAGTCGTTATATTGTGTTTGTGTATTAAGCCTGACACACCCTTATTTCTCCAGGAATGTTTACAGATTTGAATATCTATTTAGAAAAGATATTCACAAACACACAACGTTAACTGAAAATATATTTTATAAAGACTTTTTATAGTGATTTTTGTAAAATTGCGACTTGAAATATAAAATTCAAAAGCAAGGACAAAGTAAGTTATTAATTGGGGGTTTATTGAAGAAGGAATGTTTTTCTACAGTGCAGTCTACCTGACTAAGCACAATTACGTTTAGGTTGATCGACCTTCATAATTATTGTATAGGTACGCTTTTTCTGATACCTACGGGAATAAATAAAACAAATAAAATTACCTCCTTATTGATCTCAACTCGATGACCATTATTTTATATTTTTTTACATGTAAGGTATGCTGATAAAAGAAACTGATTCGATAAAACTTTGTCGCTGCATTTTATTTATGATGAATGATTAAATATCAGGATTATGATTAAATATCATAAAAAATATTGTTGAGTTATGAAAACATATACGCATAACATAGGCGTATTAAATGAAATAATTTAATCGTTTTACTTAATTTTAGGTCGGGGAGAAGTGTTAAGAAGAGAAGCCTTTGCCCCGCAATAGATCTACTTGGGCTCATAATAAATAATTTTATAATGAGGCCTGTGGCCACCAATCTATGTTTTTTTTAATCTTATTCCAAATTTGAGAGGCACTTCAAGCAGCCTGATGTATTTCTACCAGTCTGCATGCTGTAAGCTTTGTTACATGTTTGCAACCTTAACATGTATCCGCGTTCTTAATTAATCACGACACGGAATGGATTAAATTAACAACAATGTATAGGTATGTAGAAAGATTTTTTTGTTAAAGAAATATAAATGTTCAGTATGAACAACACGTAGGCATTAACCAAAGGTCTTTAACATTTCAATATTTAAAAGGGTTTAAAAAACAAGCCACTCAGACAGCGACAGCACCCCACGCTCCCCTCTCGCGAAGGGAGTGAACGATCATCGAGGGCTGATGGTAGGTCTACCACCGCCCGCCTCACGCTCAGGGCGCCGCGCCACGTCTCATCAACGTGACTTGTGAGGACTCACATAGTGTGAAAGTCTCGAGAAGAGCTTACTATAGAAATGATCCTATGAAGTAAGGTCTTAATTCGTATCGGAAAAACGGCGGAGGGTCATTCAGCCGCGGAGAATCTTAACACCGCGATGTAGAAATGCGCCTCATCGGCAGAGTGCCATCTAGTAATACATTTTGTAGTTGGAAATAAAAAAAGTTCGCGTTGGTAGTAACAAAAATATAATAGTACAAACAATTGCAACAATAGAGCGCGAGTCAGGTAGATAGAGTCGTTGTATTGTGTAGTAAGCCTGGCACATCCTTATTTCTACAAAGGAAAGTTTACTCTTTTGAAGACCATCTTAGAAAAAATATTTAAACTAATAAAAACAACTCATTAAGCTAAAAAGGTAATAATAAAAGCATTTTAATTGATTTTATGGAATATTTTAATTTACAAAATAAAATTCAAAAGTAAGGACAAAGTGATACATTATTTAATTTGGAGTTAATTGAGCAAAAAAATAAAAACATATTTTCATTACATATTTTTAAATTAATTTATATGTATCAGAATTACGATTAAATATCATAGTAACGCGAGCATTCCTAAAATCCTGAACAGTGTGCTTCAACCATGACCTTTCAAGGTTAGCTGTTCATGATATTTTCGTTAGTTATTTTAAGCTCATGTTAGTAAATAATTAAGGAGCCAATAACAGTAAATCTTTGGTAGCTACATACCTATACGTTGATATTAATTTAATCCATTCCGTGGCGTGATTAAGGAATGGGACTCTATTACTAAGAGTCTGTCTGTCTGTCACCAGGCTGTATTTCATGAACCGTGATAGCTAGACAGTTGAAATTTTCACAGATGATGTATTTCTGTTGCTGCTACAACAACAAATACTAAAAACAGAATAAAATAAGTATTTAAGTGGGGCTCCCATACAACAAACGTAATTTTTTTGCTGTTTTTTCGAGATAGTAGTACGGAACCCTTCGTGCGCGAATCCGACTCGCATTTGGCCATTTATTAATGATTAAGTATCAGAATTACGATTAAATATCATAATAACGCGAGCATTTCTAAAATCCTGAACAGTGTGCTTCAACCATGACCTTTCAAGGTTAGCTGTTCATGATATTTTCGTTAGTTATTTTAAGCTCATGTTAGTAAATAATTAAGGAGCCAATAACAGTAAATCTTTGGTAGCTACATACCTATACGTTGATATTAATTTAATCTATTCCGTGGCGTGATTAAGGAATGGGATACATGTGAAGGTTGCATACTGTGTCGAATCTTGCATCGTGCAGGCTAGCAAAAAATTTCTTCTGGGTGGTTTTGAATTGTCATTAGAATTAAGAACAACATTTATTAAAGCGGCCAATTGCGTGACGGAATTCAACCATTTGGGTTTCCGTACCCAATGTAGAATGTATTGGTATTTGTTAGTAAAATATACCTACGTAATAAAAATCATTATGATCAAATTTCAAGTTCATAGATTTTGTGACACGACGGACAGACAGACAGACGAACACGTAAGTGATAGCAAATGGGTTTCCGTTTGTACCCATCGGGTACGGAACCCTAAAACGATAGAATGGACACATCACATCATCAGCCTATTAATGTTCCCACTGCTGGGACACCGGCCTCCTCTCTGTGAGAGGGATAGAATGGACAGCAAGCTTCTAATAAATAGGAATACATCCTATATTTGATTATTTAATTATAATATAGGATTTCTTTCTTTTGAATTAAATCATACGACTATTATTTAAGTATAAATCCTCTAACACAGTATCTAACAAAATCCGCTTCTTACCAAACTTTCTCGCATGAAAAAAAAACCTGAAGAACTTTAGCTTGATTCGAATGAAGCATGCATGGCTTGTAAAAGATGCTGGCAAATTGGTCGTCGATCACGTTGATTAATGATACTTCAGACTTCCAATGTCGCACCGACAATTTGTTACGTTACCTCACTCAGGTACGTCCCCCTCGCAAGGTAATTCTTAAGATTTTGTATCCACTACAGCGAGTTTTTGATTTTAGCTTCCACCAACTATTATTCTACGATCTTATACTGCTATAGATTTGGCCCAAATTGTTCGTGCAGCAAGCAATCCTAATATCACTACGTAGTATAAAACAAAGTTACTTGCCGCTGTCTGTCTGTCCCTGTGTATGCTAAGATCTTTAAAATTACGCAACGGATTTTGATGCGGTTATTTTTAATAGATAGAGTGATTCAAGAGGAAGGTGAAGCCGTTGGTAGAAGGTAGTCTATCTATCTTCTATCTATCTATCTATATAAATAAAAAGAAAAGTCCTGACTGACTGACTGACTCATCAACGCCCAGCACAAACCCTTAAACCTAGTAAGCTGAAATGTTGCACAGAGGTTCCCTTTATAATGTAGACAAGGAATAAGGAAGGCTATTTCGAATCTCAAAGTGACATTAATCTTAATAATAAATCAACAATAAATTCTCATCCTAATTCAATATATATGACACCCACAGTACCCTTTGACATATTTAAAATTATTAATTCCCTGAAAAATACTAAAAGCTCTGGATATGACGACATAACCACCGAGGTAATAAAAGCCACATCTCCTATCATTGCGCCAATACTCAGCCATATTATCAATGGTAGCATTGAAACAGGCATATTCCCAGATAAATTGAAAATATCTGTAATTAAACCATTACATAAAAAAGGCGATAAGCAAGATCCTAGCAACTACAGACCAATCGCGCTCATTCCAGTATTCGCAAAAAATTTTGAAAAAGTAATACATAACAGCTTATATGCATATCTAGAAACTAACAAAATCTTGGTTAGTGAACAATATGGTTTCAGAAGAAATAAAAACATTGACTCTGCCATTTACAAACTGGTTGAACATATTCTAACTAACGTTGATACCAGAACGCCAGTAGTTGCATTATTTATGGACATGTCAAAGGCATTTGACTGCGTTAACCATAAAATACTAATAAACAAGCTGGAAAAATATGGAATTAGAGGCAATGTCCTTGAACTTATCAAGTCATATCTAACTAATAGAGAACAAATAACATATATAAATAAAATCTGCCCCTATACAAGAACTGAAAAGACGTTTGTCTCTACACATAGAAAATGCATATTTGGTGTGCCACAGGGCAGTGTTCTTGCTCCATTGTTATTCATTATATATATTAATGACATGCCTAAGACTATTAATAATCCAATGATTTTATTCGCCGACGATAGCACAATACTAATCAAAAGTAAAGATGATGTGACATTTGAAAAGGAAATAAACGACAACTTAAATGATATAATAACTTGGCTAACTGAAAACAACTTAAAAATAAATTTTGGAAAAACAAATTACATTTCATTTGAACAACAAACAAACAATAAAAAACCGGATATTCGTTACGGTGACAAAACAGTCAGTGAAACAGAACACACCAAATTTTTAGGTATTTGGATAGATAAAAACATGAGCTGGAAAACACATGTTGAAAATACATGCAAAAAGCTTAGCCAGTATTCCTATGCTCTCCATAACCTAAGGAAAGTTTCAAATCGTGCAACATTATTAATGGCGTATCACGGGTATGTTGCATCTACTTTACGCTACGGACTTGTATTTTGGGGTAACTCGCCAGACAAAGAAATGGCGTTCAAAGCCCAGAAACAATGCATAAGGGCAATTTGTGGCATACAACGCACAGAAAGCTGTAAGCCACATTTTCAAGAGTTACAATTATTAACATTCCCATGTCTTTATATATATGAAGTGGCAATCTTTGTCAAAGCAAATCTACATCTTTATACCCATCCAAGAAGCACACGACACAAAAATAAAATATGCGTAACAAGCCATAAAAAAGCAGTATTTAGTAAAAACATTTTGGGCATGGCACCCAAAATATACAATAAGTTGCCAGAAAGTATCAGAGACCTACACAAAATGTACCATTTCAAATTATGTTTGCATGAATTCCTAGTTGCAAAATGTTATTATTCAATTAATGATTATTTAAATGAAAAATGACTGATTATTATTATTTATTATTGATTATTTGATTTTTATATTTTTTTTTATTGTTTGATTTGAGTTGTGTATAATAATTTGACATATTTTAAATTCAATGTATTTCATTTTTTATTTGACATTTTTTAATTTGACATTTCTATTTTTCTATTGTAACTCCATTTTAAAATGTATTGTACCTAACTATAATTTGCACACCTTATTAGGTTATAATACAATGTACTTTTTTTACCTGTAACACCTTTTTAACATGTATTATGCAAATAAATTATTTGATTTGATTTGATTTGATTTGAATCTATATAAATAAAAAGAAAAGTCCTGACTGACTGACTCATCAACGCCCAGCACAAACCCTTGAACCTAGTAAGCTGAAATGTTGCACAGACGTTCCCTTTATAATGTAGACAAGGAATAAGGAAGGATTTTTCGAAATTTAACCCCTAAAGGAATTAAATAGGGGATGAAAGTTTGTATGAAACTGTAATTTTTTTTTAAATGAATTAAATATGGCATTTAGCCTCCAAATATAAAATAAAAAATCTTCTTTAAGGATTTTTTGAATTTCATCCCTTAAAGGGGTGAAAGGGGTGTTAAAGTTTGTAAGAAAAATAATTTTTTTATCATCAAAATTACTTGAAACTTTGTATTTCTGATCTTAATTACAGTTAAAGGAAAACATATTCCAGGATTTTTTGAGTGTCATCCCTTAAATAAGTAATAAGGTGTGTTAAAGTTTGTAAGAAACATAAATTGCTTAACATCAAAAATACTTGAAACTTTGTATTTCTGCTCTTCAATACAATTGAAGAAACGCGTATTTAAGGTTTTTTTAATTTCATCCCATAAACGGGTAAAAAGGGGTGTTAAAGTTTGTAGGAATGATTACCTACTGGATGTGCTCGGGGGAATCAGTTTTCATACCTCGAATACCACTCTGACTAAGTTAAAACTGTGTTGTCTCTCTCTCTCTCTCTAAGTTAAAACGATTACAATTCCTCCATAAGGTCTGCTTTGCAATGACTATAAATAAATCTCAGGGTCTGGCAGAAACTATAGAACGCCACCTGCTAAGATCCTTACGCCTTTTGGCTAATTTTTGTCAAAAATCATTTGGACTCATACCTTTAATTATTCAAACAAACGCATTTGGATTTCAAAGAGCATTTGTGCAACAATTACAAGAACCCATTATTACAACACAGCAGTATTTTATTTACCCCTAGGCCAATAGAACCATGGCCAGGGGCGACAGACTGTCATATTTTTTTTAATTTAATGTTAAGCTCGCGTTTGACCACTATCTCGCTTGATGGTAAGCGATGATGTGGTCGACGGTGAAGCACAGCTGTGTAGAAGTAACCTATTCACTCTTGAATCAAGTACTGAACACTATTTAGGTATACTCTTCTGACTTGCAGGTCACCTGCAGGGCCCGGCAGCACCCTTTAAAATGACGCCTTATAAGGAGGTTTCAGGATATTAACCATTGAAAAAAAAATGCGGTTTTTGACCAGTGAAAACGAAGTTAGGTCGAAAATTTCACCTTATAATTCTCGAAAAATTATGAATGTTAAGTTACTTAACGGTGGGTTTACAACAAGAACCAATAACATTCGACGGCGAAGCGAGCTTGAATATTTTAGCACCACACCACGAATAATTAGTTTTTTGGTTAAATGAAAAAGACTGTTAGTGCAGTTTGGCCGCCACCCATATAAGCCACTCTGGGCATTTGCCCGGCTTGCCCCTTCCCTTAGATTCAGCTCTGGTCATCTGCCACCCCGTAATTTTTTGTTTGTCAAAAATAACGGGGTATGCCAAAAATATCCGCATAAATCATAAACGTATATATCTGAGGTTCTTAAAGTATTCACTAGCTCCCTTTTTTTTTGTAAAATCTGCGTGATAGTACCATAGCAAACCGTTTTATTTATTTCTTTTTACATTAAACAAGGTATTCCTATTTGTGTTGTGTTCATAGCCCCATCATTTCCGAATACGCACAATATCGACACACACGCTGCTGCACGTGGCTAGGTAGACATTGACTTATGACGCAGTGCTAGGCGCCTTTGGTCCAAAATATAAGGCCATACCCAACAATTACACACAATCTACATGAGCAACCATATCTAGACCCAAATATTTATTATCACTTTATTATAAGCCAGTTTCGGCCCACTGCAGAGCGAAGATTCTGGTAAACTTGCGCGAATTACTCTTTCACAAATCCTCTTGCGAGAGAGGACACTTGCGTAAATCGGATTTTTTTGTCCTTTGCAAATAAGTGTTATTTGCATGGTTTTCGGGGTTACTAATAACGAATATTGAGTAAAACTCATAACACTTGTATTGATTTTAATCCCATGTTTGTTACAAGCCGAACGAACATTATCGACATACACGCGTGGCTAGGTAAACATTGACTTATGGCAACGCTAACGCCTCTAGGGCTTCGCTAAAGACATTAGGGGCGACCTCGCCTGGCCACGGACAAGCGGCGTGGATTCGCTTTGATTTCTAATGAATAACCTTTGTTTGTTAGTGGATTTGTAGATGGTTCTGTAAGGTCTTTTCTTCTTGATTTCTTGATCGATGCATCTTCTTAATCGATTCAATAGTTGCCCGCGGCTTCGCCAGCGTTACAGTCGGACATCGTCCAAGGAACATAGTCCGGGGATAAATTATCCTATGTCCGTCCCAGGATCTAAAACTATCTCCATACCAAATTACATATAAATCGGTTCTATTATATTATATTATATTATATTATATTATATTATATTATATTATATTATATTATATTATATTATATTATATTATATTATATTATATTATATTATATTATATTATATTATATTATATTATATTATATTATATTATATTATATTATATTATATTATATTATATAAGTACCACAGCCTGTTACTGTCCCACTGTAGGGCAAAGGTATCTTCTCATATAGAGAAGGCACGAGCATTCATCACCAGGCTTGCTCAATGCGGGTTGGCGATTTCAAACTAATATTAACTTTAAGTTCAGGTTTCCTCATGATGTTTTCCATCAAGGTTAAATAGCAATGCCCAAGATAAACTTACTAAACTTAAAAAGTACCTATAAATTTATTAATATATATAATTTACGGATTTGAACTTACGACCTCAAACACGAGAGAAGAGGTAACTTTGGCGGTTAGCCACTGGCCCACTACGTCCTGGTTGTAGGATGATCGCAATTATGAAATTATGATGGAAATAACCAACTCCACAAATTATTGAAATAGAGTAGCCCGTGCGTTGAACAAGTATATCTCAGCAACAGTGCTGTCGTCTGCATACCCAAAGGTTTTAGAAGATCGGCAAAAATAATGTTGCTGAGAGTACCGACCCCTTAGGGACCCCGGCATTGATATCCGATGCAAATGTCCGACATACTCGTCTGGCATCTATCAGGATAAGGAGGGGGCCGCGCGTTACCAGGATTCAGTCGTGAAGATTCTGCAAAAAGAGAGGCAAATAAATTTGCCTTCTCTTCAGCGGAGTGGGCCATCGACCCGTCGGGTTTCAGCAGTGGTGAGGGACGGCTGATGTTCGACTCGACTGTGATTTATATTGCTATTTACTGATAATTTAGACCGGATGAAAATCCGATCGTGTTCGGCCAAAACAAAAAATCTTCGTGGAACCCTAAAACTACAACCCTGTCTCAGAAAAGGCTTCTCGGATGCCAGTCAATATTACAGTTAGGTATTAAGAATCACCGAAATAATAGGTTTATTTAATCATCGTACTTTACTCACCAGACGAATCACTCTAGCTCACCTAAGTATATATGCAAAAAATTGTGTATGTTTATTTTAACTAAATTATATATATTTTTTACCACTTTTACGTCAAAAATATAATATATTTTTTAAGTACCTGCCCTGCATCCGCTTAGATTGAAAGCCGTCCCTGTCGCTATCAAATATATTTGTTACTTTTAAATTCATCTACATAAGTTAGTTTTTCTGAGACACCCAGTACTTAGGAAAAAGGCAGGGCAACCGAATGGACGGTGATTATAAATTCAACAGGCAGTATATTGTATTGTGCGGCCATAAAAATCCATTAAACATAAGGGAAATGCCTTAATACTCCTTTTAATGGTCTCATTTTCTACGAATAGCCCTGACGCTATGCCTTGATGGTACAAAACGAAAGCCTCATATTATGAGGTGACGCATCGCTCTTGGAATTCAGCGACAGACTATATGATTAACATGAATATGACATATAACTATTCTAGAGTACGTCTACGTTCAGTAAGTATGTACATTTATAGTTAAACTTTGTCTAAATGATAAGCCAAGTTGGTATATTTTTACAAGATTGTCTAGTGTAGCTTCCTTGAGTTTCCATCTAGCTATTTAGCAATTGAAAGAAAGGAGATAGAAATAAACCGGCCAAGTGCGAGTCGTCCGGTTCTCTGGCCGGTTCGGTTCGGTTTATTTTGGCACATTTAGGGTTTCGTACAACACTGCAAACTTAAGTTGGTTGTAATAGGAAAAATGAGGGCTTTTTATAGAGAAATCTGATTTATCAATATATTGGTATTTGTTAGTAAAATATTTACGTAATAATTAACATTACCACCAAATTTCAAGTTCATAGGTCAATGGCAAGTTAAAAAATTCTTCGGACAATTTTTATTATTATATTTTTATTTTGGAAAATTGATTTTCTACTCAACTAGCTAAACAGCGATACCCCCTCGATGGGGTAGGACACATTTTTTGGCACGCCCCCCTTTATCTGTATGGGAGGCAAATAAAAAATAATCAATTTGTATAGCTTTGGGTCAACAAGATGCTGAGATAATTTGATGACTGTAGGTCAAACCGTTACGCTGTAAAATCCGTGTGACAGACGACGGACAAACACGTGAGTGACAGCAATAGGGCTCCGATTGGACCCTTCGGATAAGAAACCCTAAAAAGGTATATTTGTGCAAAGTATGAAAAGTAATAATTATAAAAAGTGAATTAATCATATTTTTTTTTGCTGCAAGATGTACACTACTGCACATAAGACAATTTATAGATCGGATCAGTGTATCTCTCAATCAACAGAGGAGATAGCGAAATTAATGAGCTACATAATATTATCTTTTTATGAGAAACGTAGGTAAGGCTCAAAAATATTCCATGAACTACCCAAATCTATAAAGTACTGAAGAGTCAGATCACATTAAAACCGGCCAAATGCATGTCGGACTTCACACGTTTAGGGTTCCGTACCAAAGAAAAAATCAGATGTTTCAATATATTGATATTTTTTACTAAAATATACTTAATAATAAACATTATCACCTAATTTCAAGTTCAAAGGGAAGTTAAAAATTCTTCGGAACAAAATTGTGTGACAAACGACGGACAGACAGACAGACAGACAGATGGACAGGCAGACGGATAGACAGACAGATACGTGAGTGACAGTAATAGGGCTCCGTTTGGACCCTTCGGGTACGGTTCCCTAAAAAGATACTCCACAAGTTTATAATACAGAAGGCATAAATTAATATTTAGAAGAAAAATAGAAACCTTACCATATTCTCCAATTTACAAATTGCCGACGTAAATTAGTTAATTGAGGACTATTATTAGTTAAGTAGTAGAAAGTGATACTTACTTTGATGTTAATGTTCTGTATATTTTATTGCTAACGATTTAATTAGTCACTCATCATCATTAGGTATCATTATCATTACAGCCGAAAGACGTCCACTGTTGAGCATTGGTCTCCTCTATGTATCGGCTGTACTATTATTGACTATTATGTATTCTGTACTCAGAATAAATAATAAATAAGAATAAATCCAGGACCGGACAATGTGGCGATTGTAATCGCCTAGCATTTTTTTTTTGTAATACAACACAGCCACAGCACATGACAAGTCCGGCGTACATAGCATTCATTGTAACATTGCCGCCCTGAGATATACCTGAGATACCTACCAAGCTCTAAGCTAAAAATGCACTCAACAAGTACATTAGTAATGTCAATGAAAATGAATTCATTCATTAATAAATTAAAACAATGTCTATTAACTAAATGCTATTATAATGTAAATGAATTCTTAAATGACAAATTTTAAATTAAACTATTTGCAATCTAATAAATAAATGAATACTTAGTCAAATAAAAGCTCTCTTCCTCTCTCCTAATTTTGCAGTGCCCGACAGGGTCCACAATGGTCTAAATTTGTAACCTACCATCTAAGTTCACATGTGGAAGCAATAAATGTATACTGTATTGAGATAACTATAAATTATACAATTTAATCACAAAAAAGTAGATCAAACAAAACAAATACAAATGGTTTAGTACATACAAATCAAACTTAAATAATTAAAACACTAAAAAAAATATCAGAAATCAAAATCATAATGTCCATAATCAAAATTATAAGGTCAATAAAAAAAAAAAAGTTAATTAAAAAAATCAAAAATCCCGACGGATACTTATTCGCGAGCTGGCGGACCAAAACCAGATGTATCCTCCGACTGCACAGCATGATTTTCTTCTTGTTTACGTCTTTTTAGTTTGATTTTTAAGCAGTCGGGTTTTTTGATTTTTTTAATTAACTTTTTTTATTTACAACTTTTTAGTTATTTTTTTTAGAATTAGGTACATTTAAACATATGAGTGTTATATATTTTAGAAATCGCCTTTTAAAACCCTTTATTTTGATACCCCACACGATGGGTTTGAAAGAAAAAAAAAATTTTTTTCCCCACCAAATGGCGCCCAAAATCCGCCATTTTTCCAATTTTAATGTAGCCAGTGACACTCGCAGGATTAAGACGAATCGATTGACGTAAGAATCATCAAAATCGGCCAACGCGTTTGGTCTCTAGAACGCCACATAGGAACAAACATACATACATACATAATTGCTCCTGAAATAGCCAGACGAATAATGCTGCTCGTATAGCGATGCAGACGCATTAGATGCAGACACTGGCATAAATGGACGTCTGGCATATTCAGCCACGTCGCTGAATGTCGAATATCTTACCATGTAATAAGGTTTTCTTTATACTTTGTATACTTATTTTACGAGTACTGATATGACTGAAGAAGATTTTTCAATCATCTGATTATAAAGTGTGAATTGGGATCCCCTACGTAATAAATCGATCACCGAAATCTTAAACATCCGTTTAAGGCGGTCCAGTAGAAGTTGCAATAGCCAAGTACAGGAACAAGTTCTTTGGAGACTGTCCTTAACTTGTATAGCAGTTAAATACTAACTTTATTCAGAAACTTTACACACGCACACACATACATACAATCACACACATCCATACACATTTACAAACACTCACACACACACACAAACACTCGCACATAATACACACACAGTCTTATAAACACACACACAAATACACTAAAAAATTAACATTATTGTAGTTAAAAGCAGATACATCAACATCATCTTCAGCCTATTATTGTTCCCACTGCTGGGACACAGGCCTCCTCTCTGTGAGAGGGGATGGGCCGTAATCCACCACGCGGACCCAGTGCGGGTTGGTGGAGGTCACATATCTTCGAATTTTTTGGTTCTAGGACAACATCGTGAGGAAACCTGTTTCCTCACGATGTTTTCCTTCACCGTTTTTGAGACCAGTGGTGATGAAATAATTTACACAAAGTAAAGCGCCTGCCTGGGCTCGAACCCACGACCTACAACTTGTAAGTCGCGGCCGATACCACTGGGCCACCACTGCTCTTCAAAGCAGATACATAGGAAATAGATAAATGAAATGTTAATTAACAACGAAAAATCGAAAATATTAAGCGCTATTCCTCTCCTAAACACTGACTGTATCTAGAATGTTGCTGTGCTCGACAGGGTCCATAATTGTTTCTGTAACTTATATTTACCGCCTTATATGTACATTATGAATGCAATCAATTTAATTTGAATTTGAATTCTTCTGGACAAAACTGCGATTCAAGTACCTATCCAGCATAAAAGCCACAAATCGCAACAAAAACTCTTCTCACACCCTGCGTAAAATCTTTGAATTCAGTTAACGAACTCAAAACATAGATAATTAGTCTCCTAAAAACATGTATGTAGAGTTGTTACTGCCACGAACGTCTTAAATATAATGCCGTAAGTATTTACTTGATTGTAGGTTTTGTAGATACGAGTACATAAAGAGTCGGCATTGCGGCAACCAAAAAGTTTGCCGTTGACAGCAGTATACCCGAATTTGATGAGGTTGCGACTGCCTCGCATTTTATCGGATAATATTATATAATCTCCGGATTATAGCTGAGCCATATTCTGACAGAAAAAGCTCATTTATTTACGCTCTGGCTAAACGGGGCATCAAAATTAGAGGCCCAAATGTTAACGGACGGATTTGGTTTTATTTTTAAATTGTCATCATCATAATCTTGACTTAATACCAATTTATTTGGGCTCGTCGCCATTATTATCATGTGGCGTGTGTGTCTACGTGATGTCATGACATTGAAACTTCCATTATTTGTAATCGTCTATCATACAATCCATTCATCTTGTTTTAGGTCTGCCTCTTTTCTTCAAGCCATTTTACTTCGTAACTTCCATACTTAAAACTTTTCTCATAACGTGGCCCTTATGCCAAGGCATATGTTCTATTTACTTCCTTAACATGAAACCTGTTTGAAACTCTCAGTTTTCCTGTTTACCCTACAAACGTTGTATTATGTAAGTACCAGGGTTACACGACAGCATTAGAGCCCGTTCAGCCAGAAGCTTTTAATTGCCTCGCGGTTGTAATGAATAGCAACGAGGTCGGTCCCGATTCAACCCACATTTGTGAGGTACTCCCAAACACAGCCTATCAAAGGTAGCAGCCGCTCGTAGCTCGGGTGATTCGATTATAGTCCCGGAGCGGCCGCACTCCGCATTATTATGTAACATCCGCAATAATCCCGACCTGCCTGTCTCCTGTTCTAACTAATGTACTTGTGCAATTGAAAAATGACGCAGTTTTATAAAGTCGCTGTTTGTAGAGATGGGCGGTGGTCACTGGTCGTGCTGCATTATGAGTGTAATTATGTTGTCTGTCTGTCCGCACATGATCGATCACAGAGCAGACGTGCATACACACGTACATAATACACACATCATCATCACCATAGTACATCTATATGAATAGCATAGAGGTGTGTGTAATAATTGAAATTGAATGACTGCCCAATCACGCTATACTGATAGTGAATTGAACTGAAGTGCGTAGTCGTCACCTATGCTCTGAGCTGGTGAGGGCGACAGCTCCGGTGAGAGGCGGCGGTTTTAATTGGAATTAATAACCGATAAGTAATTCCGTGGTGCCGAGGGTTTGTTTACCGGGGCGGGAGGGGGCCAGGGCGCGGGGGCGTGGGGCTGGCGGGCAGGGCGGCGTCAGCTGCTGCGCGCGCCGCGGTCGATAGCAAGCCGGCGCGCAGGCGCGGCGCTATCGAGCACACTCGGGCCGCCGCCGTCGCCGGCCGCACACGTGATGCATGCGGGCACCTAGCGGTTGCACGCGCGCGGGCCTCATGGGCACCGTGCTGAGCTTCAGCCCGCGCGAGCGGCGCCCGCCCGCCGCCGCGCCGCCACCCGACCGTGCCGCGCTCGCCTACTCCTACGAGCGCCTCAACAATGCCAAGAACCGCGAGAACCGTGAGCTGCCGCGCGACGAGCGCCGGGCCACGCTCGACGACGCCGCCAAGATTATATCCGAGAAGACTGCGCTCGAGAAGAATCTCAAGAAGCATTCACTGTTTATAAATGCGCTTTCGTGGAAGCGGTTTTCTACGGCCAACAATAACAAGAAGAAGCTGGAATGCAAGAGCAAGAGTGTGGCAACGTTTCGGGCGCCGCTGACGGACAACGCGCCGGTAGACCGCAACAAGAACGCGCACGTGGGGGGCGTGTACGCGCGTGCGGCGCCTCCGCCCGCGCCGCCAGACGCCGCGCGCGCAAACGCGCTTAACAACAATGTGCTGTGCTACGAAAAGCTGCCAAGCGCGGGCCCGCCCGTGGCGCCACGCAAGACCGTCATCCAGGCGTCCACGTCGGAGCTGCTGAAGTGCCTGGGGCTGTTCCTGCACGCGCGCTGTCACCGCCTGCGGGACTTCCAGGCGGGGGACGCGGTCATGTGGCTGCGGACGGTGGACCGCTCGCTGCTGCTGCAAGGATGGCAGGTAAACACAACAGCTCCCTCTTTTCTTTCACAACATAGGTTCAACAACACAAACCAGATGGCAACATGGATGACAACACGGGACAACAGTAATGGCCGCCACTGTCTATAGCTATTCAGATTTGCATAACAATATTGCGGATAATTGTTTCGAACAAAAATCAATGCAAATCAATTTATAGACCGGTTTGATTTATACACATTTTTGTCCAACCTAAATAACACGTTCTGTTTAGATTGAAATGCTTTGATTTCGTATCAGACTTTTCATGGTATAAAACACAGATAACCTGCCTTTCCGTCCATGACACGGTTGCTGTGACCCTGGTGGCTTCCCATGTTATGCTCCATTTAACTAATTCACACTGCACTGCTGTCCTCGCTTCAATTACTTGGCGTCACATAAAGTACAGTTTGCGAAAGCCATACCGTTCCCAGTTTCGCATCAAAAATTTTAAATGTACAAACGTAATCATGAATGTAATTAATTGAACCATAGGCCCTCAAAATGTCACGCAAAGTATTGCAATTACCTACCGTAAATTATTCGGTCGGAACATATTCCCATAAATTTTTAAAACTCTAATTACTGGCCTTCGCCTTAATATCAAAGCTATTAACTACTAAACCTCACTCACAACGACTAAAACGAAACATTGAATTGAATGTTCAACTTTCCATTTTCGCTTTTCCTTCTCGAAAATCGATTTCCCAGCGTCAATGAATATTTAATGAGATAGACGCCATTGAATGAAGAGCATTGCATTCCTACAGAACCCTTTATGATTAACTAAAGCGACTGAAGCAAACATCTCTTTACATTATTTATTTTCTTCCTCTCGCAAATCTGCAATAAAGATTTCTTAGCCCCAACATAGAGCCTCCATTTTCTCGGGAACGTGAACAATTTATCCTTGCAAGTGCCCCGTTCTACGCAATATGCTAAAAGCCGCATCTAATATTCAGTGATATTCACCTAAACATCGCAGTATCTTGGTCCGAATCATACACAAGCAGTTGTAGGCCGTCGCTCCATTCAATATTATAAATAGGGGACCAAAGCGTACGTCAGAAGGAAAATCAATAGGACGTTATGGCATCAAGAATTTTATACCCGTGCCTTTCTTTAACGATTCGGGCTTTGTTTAGAGTGAGACGGCGATACCCATTGAGTATTGCTGTGTTGCTCTGTTCACGACGGTAGACGGATTTTGGATTTGGAATTTGTGCAATTAGATGTGACGTAATGGTTCGTTAGTTTTGGTTCAGAGTTCAGAGCTTGTTCGAAATTTGAATACTCTTCGACATTTGAGGGTTGTTTGAATTTCTTTTGTTTGTACGGTTTCGAGGGTGTTGACATTTTATACACCCAGACTGCATTATAATACTCTTGGGTCTTCACTAATTTGAATCGACTTCTTTAATTCAGCGTTGTTCTGAAATCTGAAAATTCGCTACGTTTCAGTGTGGAGGGGAAAAACTCAGACATCAATAAACCCCATGGTCGGTATGTGGCGGCCATGTTGTCATTTCCGGAAAGAGGTGGAATGTTACGACTCTTGTGTATATTGGTATGGGTAGTATTATATTAGGACGGCGGCGGAAGATTAAATAAAAATGTAACTCGTTTCTGATAGAATTACGTAGATACCATGACAATGTGGGTAAACATTGGTAATTTAGGAAGTTTTTTTTATCAACCTCTTTTGTTCCACTTCTGGGCAAACGTCTCACCCATAGCCTTCCGATTTAGGAAGTTATCAATCAACCAATTTATTTCGAGCCATGATCCATTGACTATGTTAGTAAATTTACATAACTTAATAATGTCATCCTAACTAAAACAATAATCCAATCGAAATAATCCAACCACAGAATAAAAATAAATGAATTAAAAATAATCAAGTCTTTTCACTTATTTCCCGTTGCACTGAAGTCGCCGCTTTGCAAGTGGGTCCAGTACAGTACCTCAGGAAAGGGCAGTCTGGTTTATCCGCAATAACTTTTAAGATACTGTTTGTGCTTCCACGCATCCTGTGCATCAGGGATGCTGTACTCTTCCGTATTATCGCCTGAAAACTATCTGTTTTTGCTTCTGCTAACATCCCCGATGCCCGAAGTGATGATATATATTTTAAATCATATTTTAAGTATTCATAAAAAAAAAATATAAGGAAATAGCAGAACATGATCATTTGTCATTCCATAGGCGTTTAGTCAATAATCTTAACTATACCTACATAATTTCATTTTTTGTGACCTCTCTCAACTGCAATGCGATGTAGTACTGCTCTTCCATAATTAAAAAGCACTCATCCACAACCATCCATAATTACTGGCTCTAAACCTAAAGTAGTACAAGCTCTTCTATATATAGTCAATAATTTCTAGTCAATTTTAAAGCTAGCTTCCGCCAGCGGTTTTGCCCACGTGAAAACTGTTTTATTACCCCTAGGAACATTGTACCTAGTTAATAAAAAATAGCTTATGTGCTATCTAATCTATCTCTGTGCCAAATTTCATCTAGATCCCTTCAGCCGTTCTGGATTGATTGAGTAACAAACATCCATCCAGATTTTCGCCTTTATAATATTACTAGCTTCTGCCAGCGGCTTCGCCCGCGTGTACCTCGAAAAATTTGCCCAAGGGAATATATTCCCGGGATACAAAGTATCCTATGTGTTATATCAGACTATAATCTATCTGTGTGCCAAATTTCATCAAGATCCGTCGAGCCGTTTGAGCGTGAAGAAGTAACAAGCATACAAACACACTCACAAAGTTTCGCCCTTATAATATTAAAATATAGTAGTACGAGTAATAGGTTTCTATTTCAGTGCAGGCGTACTATTCCGTATCGATCGTCATTAATTCCGCTGACAATAATATGGAGTCAGATTATGATCGCGTGCGGGTAATAAAAATAAAACCTTTATAGATGGCAGTTAGACAATAAGTCGATAAGTTGGCGACTGAAGTGAAGTTATTCGATTCGAAGAGAATTTACGAGCAGGTATTCAATTTTCCAAGAATAACTGAGTGACTTTTCCTGCGAAGTGCTACTGAGCTTGGGCTTGAGTTTATAAATCTCTAGGCAAAGTAAAAATCTACTTTTCCTGCGAAGTGCTACTGAGCTTGGGCTTGAGTTTATAAATCTCTAGGCAAAGTAAAAATCTACTTTTCCTGCGAAGTGCTACTGAGCTTGGGCTTGAGTTTATAAATCTCTAGGCAAAGTAAAAATCTACTTATCCTGCAAAGTGCTACTGAGCTTGGGCTTGAGTTTTTAAACCTCTAGGCAAAGTAAAAATCTACTTTTCCTGCGAAGTGCTACTGAGCTTGGGCTTGACTTTATAAATCTCTAGGCAAAGTAAAAATCTACTTTTCCTGGGAAGTGCTACTGAGCTTGGGCTTGACTTTATAAATCTCTAGGCAAAGTAAAAATCTACTTTTCCTGGGAAGTGCTACTGAGCTTGGGCTTGAGTTTTTAAACCTCTAGGCAAAGTAAAAATCTACTTTTCCTGCGAAGTGCTACTGAGCTTGGGCTTGACTTTATAAATCTCTAGGCAAAGTAAAAATCTACTTTTCCTGGGAAGTGCTACTGAGCTTGGGCTTGAGTTTTTAAACCTCTAGGCAAAGTAAAAATCTACTTTTCCTGCGAAGTGCTACTGAGCTTGGGCTTGAGTTTATAAACCTCTAGACAAAGTAAAAATCTACTTTTCCTGCGAAGTGCTACTGAGCTTGGGCTTGAGTTTTTAAACCTCTAGGCAAAGTAAAAATCTGCTTTTCCTGCGAAGTGCTACTTAGCTTGGGCTTGAGTTTTTAAACCTCTAGGCAAAGTAAAAATCTACTTTGCCTGCGAAGTGCTACTGAGCTTGGACTTGAGTTTATAAACCTCATTAGTACTTCAGACAGCAATTTTTTTTTTTATTCTCGCCATCATGTTTTAGGTGTGTTTTTAGATAATGTGAGATGCCTTACTTGAGAAATAATTTACCACCAAAAACATTTTCATGTAAAACGTTGTCAAGGTGAGAGCTTTGGTTCGCACAGTCAAAAATTATCAGATCTCATGTAGAGCCAAGCTTCTAACTCTACACGCCCTAACTTCACAAGCTCTACATCATCTGCCTAGCCTTTTTCCCAATTATTGTTGGGGTCGGCTTCCAGTCTTACCGGATTCAGCTGAGTACCAGTGTTTTACATGGAGCGACTGCCTATCAGACCTCTACAACCCAGTAACTGGGTAACACGGTACCCCTTGGCAAGACTGGTGTCAGATCTCAGGCTTCTGACTACCCGTAACGACTGTCAAAGATCTTCAAATGACAGCCGGAACCAACGGCTTGACGTGCTTTCCGAGGCACGGAGGAAACTCGCTATGTTGAAATGGTCACCCATCCACGGACCGACCTCGTCAAGCGTTGCTTAACCTTGAAGATAGACCCGTGCGGCTGTTATTATTTAGCCACGAGCTCCTCTTCACAAGCTCTACACTTTAGTCAAAATATGTGGGTTGGCCGTTTCCCTTCCGCCTCGTTAATAGAAGTCACCACTTATTGGTTTCACTTATTTCGTAAGCGCAACAACTCTTCTCGTTACTACAAGAATTATTGTATAACAGAAAAGTAATGAACAGTGATAAAAATTTTCACCTTACGCCCATGTTGAACGCATTTGTTCACCATGCAAACTTTCACCCCTTTTCCACCCCCTTAAGGAAGATTGCTGCGATAAATACTATACTGTGAATTCCCAGGGTCTCAAACTATCCAGGGTCTCCATACCAAATTTCATCTCGATCGGTTAAGCGGTTTAAGCGTGAAAAGGTAACAGACAGACACAAAGTTACTTTCGCAGTATAATTCCACTTTGTTTTTATTACTTAAAAAAAGGTGTAATTTTATGGCAGATTTTTTAAACGCGTCAAAAGCACGCAATCGATATACCGCAAATACACTAACGAGCAATGAAAAAGTTCCAGTGACGTAGCACCAAATTACTCCTAAACGGGAAAGGCTAGCTTGATGACGCCGTCTGCAATATTGAAGTACATTTAACAGCGCATCAGAATATTACCAACTAAAAACGTAAATATTGTTTACAAATTTTTTTTGGGTGGAACATTTTCATTGCTTGGCAGTTTATATTTGTAAATTAGTGAAGTTGTAATATCCATTTGGTGGTATAACAAAAGAAAATACACTCAACATCTTTCCTGTTACCCACGTACCAATTTCAAGCTACTACAATTCTCGGCTCTTAGCTTTTTACGTCCAATCTCCGTTGGCAAGCATCGTTGCCAAAGGGTCTTACCTAAGAGTCTTTAGAAACTCTTATATAACTAGACTGAAACTGAAACAACAAACAAGATCCTACTTAAAATGCATAGAAAGTAAATGTAGTTTTAAATACGAGGTTTACGAGGTTTTCTTGCAAAGTACAAATATTATACCAGACTAGCTGTTGCCCGCGACTTCGTCCACGTCAAACTCGTTAAATTTTTATTTATATTTATATTTTTTTTTGTTTCCCCTCGGAACTATGAATTTTCTCGTGATCAAACGTAGCCTATGTTACTCGTTATTACATTAGCTATCTACCAGTGAAAGTCTCGTCAAAATCGGTCCAGCCGTTTCGGAGATTACCCGGAACAAACAGACAGACAGACAAAAATCTTAAAAATTGCTTATTTGTTGTTAGTACTTTCACGTGCATTCAATAAAACGTTGTTATTTTGATATTACATACAGACACTTCAATTTTATTTGTTTGTATAGATGTATAGATTTAGGTTAGTATTTGTGCAATGTTTCAAGTTTAGTAACCCATGAAATAAGATTCTTCCATACAAACTTCAACATCCCCTAAATTGACTTGAAGGGGTAGTTTCATAAAACTAATAATGTCAATTTTGATCATTTACTTAGATTACAATTTGTACCAAGTTTCAAGAATATTAGCCGAAGGAATTAGATTTTCCATACATACTTTGCCGCCCTTTTTCACACCTTTAGGGTTAAAATTTCGGTAAATCCTTTCTTATCGAATGCCTACGTCATACGAAGAACAAACTCTCCAATTTGCAGGTCTTTACGATTAGCGGTTTGGGCTGTGCGTTGATCCGTCAGTCAGTCATTCAGGACAAAGCATTTTATATGTATAGATTATAAACATAATTCCCCGAATAGTTCCCCGAAAGGAGACATTCAGTGGTGTTCTTTATATTCACATTTCTGCCCATTTTCACAAACCTTAGATGACACCTAAATTAACCTTAATAAAAGCGCAGCGGCGATTTCAACGCTAATCTCAGTGCTGGGAGTTGAAAATCAAAAAGTGCACAATATTTAGGCGTTACTTAGCGTTGCCTTGTGTTTGTCAACAAGGGCATTCACATCATCAGCCTATTAATGTTCCCACTGCTGGGACACAGGCCCCCTCTCTGTGAGAGGGAATGCACCGTAATCCACCACGCGGGCCCAGTGCGGATTGGTGGATGTCACATGTCTTCGATTTTTTGGATCTAGAACATGCCGGTTTCCTCACGATGTTTTCCTTCACCGTTTTTGAGAGCAGTGGTGATGAAATAATTTACACAAAGTAAAGCGCCTGCCTGGGTTCGAACCCACGACCTACAACTTGTAAGTCGCGGCCGATACCACTGGGCCACCACTGCTCTTACAAGGGCATTAGCCAGATATATTTGAGTCCCAATTAATAAGGTGCGAGGTTATTACCACTATCACCACAAGAATCCGGTCTTCTAAGAAGACCATAACGTTCACCCATTTATGAAGACTTGGTAGAAATATTGACCCAAAACTTCCCTTTATAAGAAGACCTACTGAATATAAACAAGATAGAACTATCTGTTATATGTGAAAGTATAGCCACCTTCCGGGGCGGGCGGTGTATTCCGGGAAAACCGGAAGCGTAACGATCGTAGACAGTGCTACGAGGCTCTACGAGCTACGATGTGCTACGAAGCGCTACGAGGCGCTACGGGCTACGAATGCTACGCTCATTAGATAGCGCTCTGTAGCACTCTCTACGGTTGATATGTTTGGTTGTTATATACAAGTGTTTATTATTGTGCTGGTTTTTTTATTTTAACTAATTTGTTACGTATATTTATTTATTTAAAATAGGCACATCAAAGACTTATTTACAAATTAATAAAGTATATAATAAATAAATAAATAATACGTACTTAAAGTTACGTTTTAGAAAGGTCCCGTGTGAACAAGTCAGTTACCTATACGTAATTGTGATGTAAGGTTTCAATTTTCATGGAAGCAAAACTCAAGGCTTTATATTTAATAACTTTTAATAGCACGATATATTTCCTTTCTTTTTAAACGGTTCAAGAGATTGTACACAGATAACATAATTATATTTTACAAGTGTTGCTAACCACAGATAAAACAACATTGAGCGGTGTATAAAAACCAGCCAAGTGACTGAAGAAACTCACACACGAAGGGTTCCGTACCATAATCGCAAAAAACGGCAAAAAAATCACGTTTGTTGTATGGGAGCCCCACTTAATTATTTATTTTATTCTGTTTTTAGTATTTGTTGTTATAGCGGCAACAGGTATAAATCATCTGTGAAAATTTCAACTGTCTAGCTATCACGGTTCATGAGACAGACAGACAGACAGACAGACGGATCGTGGAGTCTTAGTAATAGGGTCCCGCTTTTACCCTTTGGGTAAGGAACCCTAAAAAAGAGTTAAAATTGTGTGTGTGTGACGGAGGCCATCTTTAGAATTACGAGACTTATTTAACTAAAAGAAAGCTAATTAACTTTGAGTGCCATAGGCTACTTTAAATTCCAGAAAACGCACATAATTTTTAGGATAGACCACGGAAGAGGAGCTGTGGAATATAGCCTGTTTATAAGATTTGAAATGGTTAATATTTAGAGTTCTGTGCTCAAAGGTTCCAAACTGAGCCCTATTGATATCACTCACGTGTCCGTTTGTCTGTATGTCCGCCGTCTGTCAAACAATTTTGTTCCGAAGATTTTTTTAACTTCCTATTGATATACGAACTTGCAATTTGGTGATAAGGTATATATGTATATTTTGGTAACAAATACCAATATATTGATAAACCAGATTTTATCTTTGGTACGGAACCCTAAACGTGCGGAGTCCGACACGCACTTGGCCGGATTATGTTCTATTTTTTTATTTAACGGCAGGCTCGCGTCGCGTTTGACCACTATCTTGCCTGATGGTATGCGATGTTCTGGTCGACGGTGAAGCACGCTTGCCTAGAAGTAACCTATTTACTCTTGACTTAAAGACCCCTTTTTGAGCAAATTAGAGAGGTTTGTACAATATTTTACAAGCTTTTATTTAACTTGCAATGTATGTATGTGTGTTCGGGTCAAACCTTCAACTGATTTTTAAAGCAGATTATCCTCCACCGATTAAGATGAAATTTTACATATACGTTTAGTTTGGATGTCAATGCATGGTGAGCTAAGTGACATCATTCTAAATCCAATATGGCGGACGGCCCAAGTTGGTGGACTAGTTATTTTTTGTGTACTGTTTTGATATGGATACTATATGAAAGGGTTTTCTGAGAAAAATACGAAAAAAGCTTGTTTTAAAAAAAGATTTTTTAATGAATAATTTTATTATGTTGAAGTCTCATTAGAACGGAATTTATATATAATATAAAATGTTAAGAATTGCCAAACTCAAGTGGCAGTGGGCAGGGCACATTGCTCGCAGAACGGATGGCCGATGGGGCAGAAAGGTTCTGGAGTGGCGACCGCGAACCGGAAGACGTTGCGTTGGAAGGCCTCTCACTAGGTGGACCGATGACCTGGTGAAGGTTGCGGGGATCCGCTGGTTGCGAGACGCACGGGACCGGTCAATGTGGCGACGCCTGGGGGAGGCCTATGTCCAGCAGTGGACGTCTTTCGGCTGATATGATGATGATGATGATGATAAAATGTTCATATCTATTCACCGGCCGATTTTGTAAAAGAAATCATCGTGAAAACTTGGGTGAAGTGAGCATGAAGAGAGGTGTCATTACAATTGATGACAAGACAAGACAGAATTGACGGTTCACTTCAAACACGCTTCGTCTCGGTTAACACGGTGAGACGTGTACAGAATAGACACGCTGTAGATGTATCTACGTTATATGTCGTGGTGGCCCATTGCAGTGGCTAAGTTATCGTCTCTCGTGCTTGAGGTCGTGGGTTCGAATCCGGGCAAGTACCAATGTGACTTTTTTCTAAGTTTGTCTTGGACATCGCTGACAACGGTGAAGGAAAACATCGTGAGGAAGCCTGGACTTATAGTGAGTTTATTATAAGATTGTGCTCCATTGGTGTAATTGCTGCAAGGCGTTCCAGTGCGAGGATAAACGAATAAATAAAAAGTTAATTAAAAAAATCAAAAATCCCGACTGCTTGAAAAGCGAACTAAAAAGAAGTAAACAAGGTGAAAATCATGCTGTGCTGTCGGACGATACATCTTCGCGAGCTGGCTGACCAAAACCAGACGTATCCTCTAGAACGCCACATAGGAACAAACATACATACATAGACTGATAAACACATTACCCTCCTTCGGCAGTCGGGTAATAAAATAAATAAAGCTAGCCTTTCAAAATATACTCTAACCAGCACCATTAAAACAACATAACACGATCTAATTCCCCAAAAACAAACCATCAAAATAAACAACAGCTTTTCACATTCAGATTTAAGTAGCAACTTAACCTAAATTCTGGAGGGCAACCTAGGTCCCTTCAAGGCTTTGACACGGTTTGATTTAGATCAAGTTCGAAAATCAGGCCATAGCTTTAATTGGACACGAAAATGTCCAGTATTTTGGTAGACAATAACAAAATACATTTGTTTTTTAGCATGACAAAAGCGGTCATTGAACTCCTTATTTAAAAAATAGAATTCCTAGCTTTTTAATATTATAAATGCGACTGCGAGTTTGTTTATTACACTTTTCCAACTTAACGGCTGAACAGATTTGGATGAAATTTGTCTTATGGACAGACTAGAACCTGAATTAGGATAAAGGATACTTTTCATCCCGGTATAATGTTTTCTTGGGATAATAAAACACTTTTGACGAGGGGAAGCCGCGGGTACAAGCTAGTACTGTATAATATATAATATAATATAGTAATAAAAATATAACAATAATAATATTATAAAGAGGAAAGATTTGTTTGTTTGTATCGAATAGGCTCCGAAACTACTGGACCGATTTAAAAAATTCTTTCACTAATAGAAAGCTGAATTATTCCTGAGTGACATAGGCTAATTTAATCCCGAAAACGGGTCATGTGGGGTGGTCCACGGGAGAGAAGCCGCGGGCATCAGCTAGTACGGTATAAAGTCGTCCCAAATCTCAGACTCAAACCACATATTTAAATCAAAACATTTACAAGCACTTTTGAATTTTCAAGGGGTCGGTCAGTCTTAAAGGATGAAGCTAGTTGCACAATCCAAAGCGTAAATAGACCTATTATCTCTTGTGAATCAAATTGTCTATTCATCTTCTTAGCGTGTCAATGACAAACAGACTCTTATAGTTAAATGCCTTGCCTGGCCCTCCGCCAGTTGTCTATTGTGATCCACAAAGTTTTTTCAAACGCTACTGCCATTATAAACCGCAGGCTTATTACGTATCTTTTGCAAGAGCAAAACGATAGCGATTTTTGCGCAATAATTGCTCTTCAATACAAAAGTTTTAGATTTGTAAGCAGTTTTTTTTTAAATAAGTGCATTTGACAAACAGCGAGCGATTAGCAAACGATTGTGTAGGACCTACCATACCTACACTGCAGGTAATTCCGACTTTTATGACATAAAGCGTTTGATCGCTATCGTTTTGCTCTTGCAAAAGATACGTAATAAGCCTGCCGGTGTATTTATTTTGGTCACTATTTCATACAGCCACTTCACTCATTTAGTCACTGTGTCCACCATTTTGGCTAGATTCGATCTCTTTGTCCATTATTTTGGACTCGTGGGTTAAAGTGTGTCCAATTTGTTCACACTCGCCGTCGCTTCAAAGAATTGGATTCGATTTGTTCCCAATTTTTCCAGGGAGAATCCAATTTTGTCGGCGGGCGTTAAGCTAAAAAGCCGGGGTTTCGAATTCCAACCCTATTTGACTTTTTGGGTAAAGTTCGGGAGTGTTAAGTAACTGTTTAGTTGAAATTGTATACTCGAATTGTGCCATACTATTTATAGACTGAACGATATCTCTATTTGTTGTTAATAATAATATAAATATAATATTATAAAGAGGAAAGATTTTTTTGTTTGTTTGTTTGTACCGAATAGGATCCGAAACTACTAGACCGATTTGAATAATTCTTATACCAATAGAAACCTACATTATTCCTGAATGACATAGGCTATTTTTTATCCCGAAAACGGGTCCTGTGGGGTGGCCCACGGGAGCGAAGCCACGGGCAACAGCTAGTTAATAATAAACTTATTTTAACAATCGGAAAATAATATATCTTCGAGATTTTCATTCCTAATAATTCTAGGGTCCTGTATGAGTATTCTAGTATTTACATGTTCGTAAAAGATGAATAAGTATCTATGTATGTATGTCAATTTTTGTGGCTTACTTTTTTATAGAAAATCAAATGCAGAGGCTACGCAGAAGCTTACTTACTTAATGTTACAATTTTTTCTGTTAAATATCACAAGATCTTTCTTTGCATTTGATCATGTAGGTACTTAGAGCAGTGGTGGCCCAGTGGTATCGGCCGCGACTTACAAGTTGTAGGTCGTGGGTTCGAACCCAGGCAGGCGCTTTACTTTGTGTTAATTATTTCATCACCACTGCTCTCAAAACGGTGAAGGAAAACATCGTGAGGAAACCGGCATGTCCTAGAACCAAAAATTCGAAGTCATGTGACATCCACCAACCCGCACTGGGTCCGCCTGGTGGATAACGGCCCATTCCCTCTCACAGAGAGGCCTGTGTCCCAGCAGTGGGAACATTAATTGGCTGATGATGTGATGTGATGTAGGTACTTGTATTTACTTGCCAAAAATAAGTGGAATCATATTCTTTGTGTCATTGTTACTGAAAATATCTCATTCAAACTGAAATTCGTATACCGTAATTATTGTTATGGCAATATTGACTAAAGTTTATGGCAGCCGTGTGTGTGTACGGGAAAATCGCCCTTATTTATATCGGAAAGTTTCAACGGAGTATTTACAAAAAATAAATGTGGGTATTATTAACCTTTAGAGCGAAAATCCTGTCAAATTAAAGGTCAAACTCTGGCTCAATTGCTTGGTACAAATTTTCTGGAACGCGATCAATACCTATACAATTACGAATATTGTAAAAGACACACTACAATCTTGGGGCCTTATTTATTAATTCAAATTACAAAATTAAAGATTTTAGATTTTGAATTAATTTATTCTGGACGTTTTAACTTGCCCGTGTTTCTATCATATATTGGTTTCATATTATAAAAACATCAACATGAATAATGTAACCAATATCTATACTAATATTATAAAGAGGAAAGATTTTTTTGTTTGTTTGTTTGTACCGAATAGGCTCCGAAACTACTGGACCGATTTTAAAAATTCTTTCACCAATAGAAAGCTACGTTATTCCTGTGTAACATAGGCTATTTTTTAATCCCGAAAATGGGTCCTGTGGGGTGGCCCACGGGAGCGAAGCCGCGGGGAACAGCTAGTATATATATATATATATATTTGTTTTGGCTTCGCATGGTTTGTGCATTTAGCCAGTGTCACGTTTAGAATAGAAGTTCTAGTTTCTTTAGATTTTACTCCAATGTCCTAGTTAGGCCCCAGTAAAATGACGGTAACTTTATTGGCAGCTTCTACGGAGTTTTTTCGACAACATGTTCAAACGCATGTTCTACCGCTGCGTCTTACTTGCCCACACTCGTGCACGTTCACTAATATTATTAGAAAAAAACCACAATTTTTACACTATTAATATTCAATTAAACACAATTTTAGGAAAATAATACAGAGAAGCAATATAGACGCCATCACGTTCCCGCCAAAACTCTCTAACCAATAATTTATTTAAAAAAAAACATTTAAAAGACTGTCCGTCCATGGAGTTTCTTGCAAATTTTTCACCATAGAGATTTACGCATTGGAACGCACCACTTTTATAAATAGCTTCACTTTCTGACCAATTCTTTGAGTATTGAAAATTGCCTTACATTGGTTTGATTGAAATGAAATCTTTGAGTTTGAGAAAACATAAAAAAAAATATATATCTTTATCCTCGCACTTGACCACTATCTCACCTGATGGTACGCGATGATGTGGTCGACGGTGAAGCACGCTTGCCCAGAAATAACCTATTTACTTAAAGGTCTCTTTCCATGTATTTGATGGTATAGCTTTCCAGAAGCACAATCAATCGTAGCTTTATGGCAAAAGTTACTGTTTGTATGCAAAGTTCAGCTATTTACGACGATTGGACACAATTTCACTTTGCACAAATAGTGATTCAGAACTATTATATCAAGGTTTACCGCTAAACACCTACATAAATGTTTACCTCGCGAATTTCCTTACTATTTAAGTTACTTTCAATAAATACATACATAAAATTATGCCAGTAAACCTATTTAAAGAACATCTTGCCAGTTATTTTTAACCCCCATTTAGTTTTACTTCGTTCGCATAACTGAGATATTTTTACATACTTGTTAAATAGTTTGAGCGAGCTGTGGTGGCCCAGCGGTAACAGCTGCGACTTACAAGTTGTAGGTCGAGGTTTCGAACCCAGGCAGGTGCTTTACTTTGTGTAAATTATTTCATCACTGTTGCTTTAAAAAACATCGTGAGGAAACCGGCATGTCTCACGCACAACGGACCAAATGGGAGTCTAAGGCGCAGGCCCATAGCAATGGCGTCGGGCGCGGACATGGCACGGGCGGCTTCCTATTCCATTCAAATACCAAACAAAATGAATGGAAATAAACCTCAATAACTTTGGAAAAGCCGGGAGGGGACGCCCTAGAAAGACATACATAGACCTTATAGGTGATGTTCTTCAGAAAGGCCAGGTGCGCAGTACTCATAACCGGCGTGTGTGTATGACTAGATGTATGAATGTGAGTGAAGCAAAAGAAGTATGTAAGGATCGTAGCAGGTGGCGTTCTGTAGTCTCTGCCTACCCCCATGGGCAAAAGGCGTGAGTTTATATATGTATGTATGTAAAGCCCAATATTTAGGACACACGGTATGTCGTTGCTCGGATGTGGTTATGACGCGCCATTCCGGCGCCCGCGCCTGATCAAATTGCACTTTATTTCAATGCACTTTGTTTGAAATTTGAATGGAATAGGAAGCCGCCCGTGCCACGTCCGCGCCCGACGCCTTTTCAATGTGGGCTGCGCTTGAGTGCGGAAAAAGCGGTCCATCAATTTTACCTATCCTCCTACATAGTTTGCGGACTGCACACTAGTGTGCAAAATTACAGCTATGTAAACGAAGTTAAACTAACGTAGCTTAGCTCTTGGTCAGCAACGTTGAGAGTTGAGAGACAGGGGGCGTGCCTAGAATCAACCAGATACAAATCCAAAAGTCCGGGCTACTACTGAAAAATTATAAAAGCATATTCGTCAAAAATATTCGTAGTTATAAATAATAGCGTGTTGAGAACTTGATTAATGTGTTGACCGTAAAGAAGGGGTTGACAACCCGAGGCACGCTTTGGGTACGCAATTCGTGACTATTGTTTGCACTAAATTAAATGAGCTCCTATTAATGGAAATGGAACAGAATGTATCTCTGCCTAAAATAGATACTAACGCAAAGCTTTTTTTTTTTTTTCTTATTATCATTAAACATAAAAAATCAAATCAAATCCAGCATAGAATACAACATATTGCCCGCTTTTCACATACCAATATACGGAAACTCACGCCTTTTTCGTACCCAAAGGGTAAAAACGGGACCCTATTACTAAGACTCCACTGTCCATCTGTCTGTCTGTCACCAGTCTGTATCTCATGAACCGTGATAGCAAGACAGTTGAAATTCTCACAGATGATGTATTTCTGTTGGCGCTATAACAACAAATCTATACTAATATTATAAAGAGGAAAGATTTTTTTGTTTGTTTGTTTGTACCGAATAGGCTCCGAAAATACTGAACCGATTTGAAAAATTCTTTCACCAATAGAAAGCTACGTTATTCCTGAGTAACATAGGCTATTTTTTTATCCCGAAAACGTGTCCTGTGGGGTGGCCCACGGGAGCGAAGCCGCGGGCAACAGCTAGTACAGAATAAAATAAATATTTAAGTGCGGCTCTCATACAAAAAACGTGATTATTTTGCCGTTTTTTGCGATAATAGTACGGAACCCTTCGTGGGCGAGTCCGACTCGCACTTTGCCGGTTTTTCAAACATTGTAATTGCGAATTGGTGACTTGAGCTATCATTTCCTAGTAGGTAAATACTACCTAAAGATTTATTAGTCAGAATAATCCATGGCAACATTTTGTTAAAATATGACCTTTAAAATGTTCACAATCCCTGCCAAGGGATCTTACGTGCTCTATCAATTAGTAGCAACCACTGGCGCTTGAAAAACTACGTAGGCGTAGGAATATGTACTAAAGCCGACTATTTTCGGGTAATCGATACTTGCTACGTAAATTCGTAGCGTTCGTAGCGTTCGTAGCACTGACCGGACGGATTCTCGTAGCCGCAGCGCCTACGCGCCTACGCGGCCGAGATTTTGACAATTGGAACAGAAGGATTTAAAAAATCTCTGTAGATTATGAACTAAGAGCATGACTGCTCACTTCACCTGTGTTTTATCCCTAGCATTAAGGCCAAGTTATCTATACTAATATTATAAAGCTGAAGAGTTTGTTTGTTTGTTTGAACGCGCTTATCTCAAGAACTACTGGTTCAAATTGAAAAAATCTTTTTGTGTTGGAGTCCATTTATCGAGGATGGTTATAGGCTATATAACATCACGCTACGACCAATAGGAGCAGAGCATAAATGTAAAATTTTGCAAAACGGGCAAAATTATTCCTTTTTATTAGAACTTCCGTTGCGTGCGCTGCGTAAGCGGTTAAATTTACGCAACGTTCATGTATGTAGGGTAGGTAGGTAGCCAGTTGACGGGAGCGAAGCCGCGTGGGACAGCTAGTAATGGTATAATTTGATTTGAGCCCTGTAGAGGGCCACGCATGCCAAAGCATAATCTTGTGATTTACCGGGAAGTAATGTTTAAATTAGCTTAGTAATAACTAAGTACGGCAGGTAACCCTGAAACTTGTAAGGCATCGACACTGCTGAAGCGAATCAATACAGCGCGATGAGTCACAACTCAGACATTACTAACCAAGTATACTCTGCCTCGTCAACTGGCAGACTTGTAAGTCAAAACAAAGGTTACAGACAGTTTGCTCTTGTCATTTTTATGTGAAGGGTAAACACCTAAAAAAAATATCTACTTACATACCTACGGCAGTTTACGGGAAATTATTAGGTATGTAATAAGTGTTACTAACTTAACGGGGTGTTATCCGAATTCTGCTTGTTTGAAAATCAATTTTAAACAGACAAATTAGCGTTTTGAAGCCCAGGAAAAATATGTAATAAATAATCCTTGTGTTAGGGCAATTAACGGTATAAGAAATTAAGAATAAACTAAATATTTGGTGTAAGCGAGGAACTCGTGGGTAAATAATAACAGCCGCACGTGTCGATCTCCAAGGTTAAGCAACGCTTGCCGAGGTCGGTCCGTGGATGGGTGACCATCTTTACATAGCGAGTTTCCTCCGTGCCTCGGAAAGCACGATAAGCTGTTGGTCCCGGCAGTCGGAAGCCTGAGATCTGACACCAGTCTAGCCAAGGTGTACCGTGTTTCCCAGTTACTGGGTTGTGGAGGTCAGATAGGCGGTCCCTCCATGTAAAACACTGGTACTCAGCTGAATCCGATTAGACTGGAGGCCGGACCCAACATAGTTGAAAAAAGCCTAGGCTGATTGATTTTGGTGTGAGCGTGGGTAATCAAAACGTTCACTTTCACGCACGGGATCGGTCAATGTGGCGACGCCTGGGGGAGGCCTATTTCCAGCAGTGGACGTCTTTCGGCTGAAATGATGATGATGATAGAAAGTAGATTTCCCTATACCACTGCAATGAGAATTATACCTGCAACACAGATTTCACTGAAAACGGTTCTACCACCTTCGATCCCTCTCTAACATGTTTACCGTTTCGTTTCCAGGATGTGGCGTTCATCAACCCTGCGAACGTGGTGTTCGTGTATATGCTGGTCCGGGAGCTTGTCGACGGCGAGAGAATAGGCCGCCCGCAGGAGCTGCAAGCCGTGGTCCTCACCTGCCTCTACCTCTCCTACTCCTACATGGGCAACGAGATCTCCTACCCGCTCAAACCCTTCCTAGTCGAAGACTCTAAAGATAAGTTCTGGGACCGCTGCCTCCTCATCGTCGACCGACTGTCCTTCAACATGTTGAGGATCAACTCGGAGCCTGGGTTCTTCACCGAAGTGTTCACGGAGCTGAAGGCGTGCGGGACGGCGGTGGACAGCCCGCCCCCAGCGCCCGCGCACCCCGCCCCCGCTCCTCCCCTCGCCATCAGCGCCGCCTGACACACGGAGGTCGCCGTCCTCAGGTTGGCACTCACTGACCGCCCCAGTCGTGTTTGATGTCGGCTCCTGACAGTCCAAGATCTTGGTCAATCGTCCAAGTTTGAGCGTTTCGAGTAGCAGCATGTTTATTGAATCGTTTAGAGTTCAGAGTCGCGTTTGAGAGTAGACTTGCCGTCCACTCTCTGGTATACAAACTTTAAATATAGGCTCGAACTGCGTCGTTGCTATGTAACTACTTTAGGCCATATAATATTGCCCATTTGTGTCCTAGCGACTTTCAGTAACAGCTGAGTTTTATTTATTCTGAGTCATGAGTGGAATATAATCTAGTCACTTGTTGTTTTATAATTGATTTAATAAGTAACAATTTAGGGATTCCACCTAAATAACAACTCATTAGTTTTAGTCATTACTTCCTTTCATTAGCAAAAAAAAACATGGTGTGATTGCTCAAAAGCGCTGACTATATAAAATTAGTTACTAAATTAAAAAGGGGAATAGCTGCGATTGACCAAGATTAAAAATGTCATTGCAATAGATAGATGAGTGAACGGTAATCAATAAACGAATTATGTGTGTACCTTCATAATTCAGAATTGTGACTTTGAATTGATTCGAAGGGAGAATGTGATATCTAGTTGAAACAAGACATTTTTAGGGATCGATAACATCTGATAACATGATATTTGTGACTGGGACTGACAGTATACCTGCTTGGCTGTGCAGTCTTTGTATGTAGAGAGGATGACAAGGAGAAATTATCTAGCTTTAGAACTCTCGTGAATTCAAGTATCCGGGGCCGAATGGTGCACACGTACTCCCGAGTGAGCGGATAGTATGGCCAGATGTGGCAGCTTAAGTGCGAGTGCATTCAAGAATACTTATAGATCCTCGAAGCCACCAAGAACTGACTACAGGAGTCTATGCGCGAGGGTTCTAAAAGCTGCAGTATGAAAGACTGTTGATGTGGTATATCCGAGAACAAAAAACACATTCACAGTTGTATTCCAAAATCAAAGTCAACGACAGAGACCGAGAACGCAACGAGCGCCTCTCGCCGATATTCGTTCAGTTGTTGAAGTGCATCACTCTTGTCTGTGGTGTTTGATGTGACCCACGTTGTAGTTGACGCACTCTCTTGTCTGTTCGTATGCTCGTAGGTAATTGTTTGGTAATGTTATTTTCTCGTGCCGCTGGACCAAGCGGTGTTTTAGTCCAATAGAACAGCGGTTAGCTAGTAAGTTAAGAGTTTCGTAAACGTAGTGAAATGATCGTAATATGCCATATAGTTAGATGATATTAGAAAAATGTCTGGCAGGCGGGAGGATGCAATAAAGCGGGAATTCCGTCAAATAATCCGGTGAACCCTTCTATGAAGTGTACGTATTAAAATAAATTGGCCGGCTCAAAGCGGGACGACTCGATTGTTGTTGCGGCGATGAAATGTATTAACAAATAGGTCAAATTTTGCGATGGATTAAGCGTTTTGTACAGTAAAATCGAATAAAATAATACATCTAAGTCTTAACCGTTAGCATAGTTTAGAAAACTGGACGGCAGGCATAAGTCTGGGTGGCACTCGGTCCGGAACACCATAGACAACGTTTAACCATAACCATAACGTATGCATCAGTATTGTTCTCGTCGGATTCGATGTAGAGTCAGGAGAAGGTTTCGAGCTCAGTTACTATGAACGTCCTAATTATCCGGCTTAAGTATAGCTCTCTGGGGGAATCAGGTACATAATTGGATAGCTTAATCAACGCAGTTAGGAATAAAGTCCAAAAAACAACCGGCCACACCGAGTGCCGTAGTTAAGATAAATTGTTTAGTCGAGTGAATGTCTAAGGGTGATGATGTAACTTAAGTATTTAATAATATTAAACAAATAAATGAAAAAAAAGAATCTCATATGCGTTCCAGTCATTTACGATTAGATAAAAGTAGTTGTCTGTGATTTATTGAATCTTAGCTTTGTGTTTAGTTATTTGTTAACTTTTTATTATTTCTCACAATGAATTGTTACTATAATTATTATTATTGTATAAGATACTTATTATGGTTACTGTAAACTCAATAATTTATTTTGTTTGGATATTTCCTTGAATTTGAGGAGCACGAATTGACGCCGTCTGTATTATATATACAAAGTAAAACATAAATAATCACTAGTATATTAAATATTTTGATTGAAATGCTTTTTGAGAACTGATGAGACATTTTAAATTGATATTATTGTTATTTTATTTAAGTTATTTGTTTTATAATTAGCGTAAAAATAGATGACACGTTAATTTAAGTAAATTGATCTCGATTTTAATGATGGGTAAGTCTTTCGCCGTGGCTACATTCCAATTACTAGGTAATACATAATTCAGGTATATAAGGGCTTATGGCCGATACAATTCTCTATCGAATTTCGACGATCTCTCCTAAGTATAAATAGTGTACCTACCTAACTTTGGTATTTGGCGTGTGCATGTAACATTATCCTGAAGGTATACCTAGTTATATACCTGTTCTAACATTATTCATATAACTCACGTTTGTTAATTAATCTATTGTAAATATACCCAATTATTAAAAAAAAACTTTCGTATTTATAATTCTGGTGTTTTATTTATTTAGCTTTTTTTTTAATATTTACCCCAACCATCAATATTGATATAAGTAAGTCATCATCATCTGCCTAGCCTTTGCCCAACTATATTGGGGTCGGCTTCCAGTCTTACCGGATTCAGCTGAGTACCAGTGTTCTACATGGAGCGACTGCCTATCTGACCTCCACAACCCAGTAACTGGGTAACACGGTACCCCTTGGCAAGACTGGTGTCAGATCTCAAGCTTCTGACTACCTGTAACGACTGTCAAAGATCTTTAAATGACAGACGGGACCAACGGCTTAACGTGCTTTCCGAGGCACGGAGGCAACTCGGTATGTTGAAATGGTCACCCATCCACGGACCGACCTCGTCAAGCGTTGCTTAACCTTGATGATCGACCCGTGCGGCTGTTATTGTTGATATAAGTAAGTATCTATTAAATAATATATACAATTGAATATTTCTAATTTACGGGAATGGTCAATGTGATGACGCCTGGGGGAGGCCTATGTCCAGCGGTGGACGCCTTTCGGCTGAAATGATGATGATGATGATTTCTAATCTTACAACTAATAACAAAACAAACTTACATACAAAGGGGAGAGGGAAAAGGGCTCATTGCGAATCAAAAATTCGTCCACATCTATGTCAATGGGAAACGTGCCCAGAACGCTGGCAGCATTGCCACGTTGAATGGCATGCTGATTCTCTGGCTGAAGAAAAGGCCAGCCCTCTGGTCACACGAACAGTCGACTAACTTTACTTATGCCTCGAAACACACGATGCGCACTCGGACCCCATGGACCTAATGTCTCAACCACAAACGCTTCAAACTGCCAATAAGTTTGTTATATTTGCGCCGTTTGAGGTTTTATGCACCAGCAGCAGCCGCCCCAGCACAGCCCGCTATGAAGATGGGATAGCATTATGGTCTTCCCGTCCGGTCTCTTCCCATCGTCGCGAAAAAAATAAATTAAATGAAATCATTAAATAAAATGGATGTTGCGAATTGCGACTGTAGATTCGAGGACCCCATTTACTGACAACTGCATACATGAACTTTATTGATTATATTCGATCAAAAGCAGTTGCTAACTTGCTATGTATCGACTCAACATAAAATGGGGCTACCTCTCTTCAATAGGGATCTTTCCTGGGTAGAAAAATGAAAATTCTATTTAGTCCGTCAGTGAGATTATCAAATAATATTGGACCCGTACTTTTTGCTTTATCAAATCAATAAAAAGTGATAAAGTTAAAGCGCATCAAAGTCCAGGAGTGGGGGCTGGTGACGTTACTTTATCAGTATAAAGGCTAGTACACCGTGACGTCACACGATATTTCAATTCCGGAATATTATATCGTCGGCATTTTTTGTTTAGGTGTCAAAAGAAAAAATACTTGTCCTATATTTTTTGGTTATCTAACTGACTGACGTCTATCTTCTTAAATGTGGCCTTAGATGGTCGAGCCTGGATGCAAGCTACACTACCCATTCGCTTCAGCGGGCTCGGCATCCGCCAAATTTCTAGTATAAGCCTACCGGCGTTCCTGTTTTCAGTCCACCACGGTTACTTTCTAAAGCATACTCCTTAGTAACAGCTAGGTTAAAAGGTTTGAAAAAAAAATATATTTGATTCATGTACATTATTTTTGAAACAAGGTTTTTTCGTGTAACTAATAGTTTTGCTTTAAAAAAATAATTAACAATATTTGTTCGCAACTTTTGGATACTCCTCGAAAACTTGGATCTTTAAAAATATTTTTACACAGTAAAATTGATGGCTGGAATTTCTTCATAACTGAAACAGCATATGTAAATCAAATAATATTTTGCAAACAAAACTGTTCAAAAGGAGGTTCAATATTGATATTTTGGCATCAAGCGGGCGCACGGCCAGTACTGCGTTAACATTGGGGCGTATATATCGCCTTAACTGTGAATCGCCGAGCTCGACCGACGCAGTGTGCGCCTGGAAAGTGGCTTGCCCGAATACGACTATGCCCGAGAGCCCATCTTCCCAGAGACAGTGGGATGAGCCGCTCTGCAGGTTGGTACGGAATAAACTTATAAATACGTCCACCAATACTGCGGGCCCGCCTGCTGGCTGTGGGACAACACCTTCCGGATCGCTACATGTTTGCGTTTGGGTGCTCCTAGCGGAGCTCCACATTGTTGTCAATGTGGTAAAGCAGTCGACCGCCTCACCATGGCTTATTACCGGCATTCGGAAAACCATCCTGCGGGTTCCCTACTTGAAATCGAATGACGTTAGATCGAATAACACTTGCTCGAAAACGTTTACTCGATAGTACTTGAAATCGATAAAATATGAGCGCGATAGTTCATTATCTCGATGCATCAAAATCTCGAATAACTTCGCACATTTTGGGTTCCGTACCAAACCGCAAAGCCAAGTTAATTGTAATAGGAAAAATGAGGGAATTCCAGAGAGAAAATCTGATTTATCAATATAATAGTACCTATTTGTTTGTATATTAAACGTTTTATTAAACATTATCACCAAATTTCAAGTTCCTAGGTCAATAAGAAGTTAAAAAAATCTTCGGAACAAAAGCTGACTTTGGTAGCTTCTTTCCTTTGTTTTCTAATATTTTTAAAAACTAAAAATACAGTATTTATCTACACAACGATGCCCGATTCGATGGAATAGGTTTTTTTTTGCGACACCCTTTATCTATGCTAGCGCTAATAAAAATATTTTTTGACAATTTTGGCTTTGGGTCAACAAGATGCGTATAATGTGAAAAATTTAAAGACTGTGCTTTCGGTCTTTAAATTTTCACATTATAAGCATCTTCTATCAGGTTTTACAACCAAACGGTTGGCCGTTTGGCTGAAAAGCCTGTGTGACAGACGACGGACAGACAGACAGATAAGTGAGTTACAGCAATAGGGCTCCGTTTGGACCCTTCGGATACGGAACCCTAAAACAGACATTTCAATGGGCACCTCTAAACATACCTAAAAAACTCACAAAAAGAAAACTCAAAGCACTAGCGTCTGCATTACACTCTGAGGAACTGGTGATAGTAGTGTGCCCTGTACACTTTAAACTACTTCAAAGGTAAAGGTAACGAAAGGTGATGAAAACAAAACAATGTTAAGAACGTATATATCCTTACCTTGCCACTACAATTCAAAAGATAAAAGTATATTTCTATTATTTCTTACTGAATGACATTGCCGACGATAAAAACTACTAAATGGTATGTATGTACATATGGTACTAAAAAGCCTGAAATCCAAGGAGAAAAAAATAATATTGTGTTTATGATTTTTGACATTTGCTTGTCTACTGTCAATTTTGACACATAAACACAGCTCAAAGTTTTGAATTTTGAATTTTGTGAAAACATTCTAATTTCTACGTGAACGGCTATAAAAAAGCTTAGATAATTCATTCATGGTTAATAAATAATATAAAAAGTACTTTAAAGTTGAAACCGCAGTGTTCCCTTTCGTTGTTCAGCTTTTACCGGCAAAATGGGTGACTATCCGGATCCTGATGAAGAATATGAGCTAATGTACGCTGATGAGCTGGAAATGCTAAAAGAAGATGACGGCCCAGCAGGTAATATAAACATCTTTACTGTACAAAAAGGATGAGTTGAAAGTTCAAGTAACTTTGGTTGTAGGTTAGTTTTTAGTACCAAAGCTTCTGTGATAATGTTTTGTTTATACTTCCTGTGTTGTCAGTTGTAACACTAAAATAACTAAGATTTTAAGTAAATACCAAGCTGAACGATACATACAAGTTTAAATACTAAAGGTTTTTATAAATGAATGTTATTCTTTTTAGCATCAAACATAGGCACAAAGAAGCTTCTACCAGCTAAACGCAGTCTCGACTTCACCAGTCCCATAACCAAGAAGTCTATCCCCACCACAGACTCAAATCATATACCATCAACCACTACTATACCTGACTCCATAACCACTGAAAGTACAGACATCTCGCTTACACCAAATCTCCAACCTTTAGAAGAATTTACTCCCGTTTCAAGTAAGAGAACAGCTTATGAATTATTCGGGGATATCGGAGACATAGATTTCAATGATGTGGAGTTACCCAGTAAGAGACAGAAGACCGATGAGGAGAATGATATGGATCTGATAGAGAAGATTCTAGAGGGTAGACGGTTGAAGCAGAGTTTGTTGGAGCCGCGTGGTAGGATGCTTGGTGGTAGATCTGGGTTTAAGGCTAAAGATAATCTGTCGCTTAATATTCCAAGGTAAGGTGCAGTTGTTGCTTTCTATAACAATAATAGTTGTTGAATAGTCTCATTGTAAAATGAATATTATACAAGCCTTGACGGAATTTTGTATATTCTATGGCATTATAAGAAATATTAAATTTTCTCAATTTAAAATTATTAAACAGCCTAAACATAGAAATAGCATTCCATATTTTATTTATGGTTCTCTTATATTTAAATATCCTCCAACTTTTACCTAACTGCCTTAAAAGGAAGATAGTGTTTTCCGAGTGTATGTATGGTTATTTGTAAGTTGATTTTATTCATTCATCAGTTTAATTAATATGTTCCAGATGGAATTTCATTCCCCTCACAAACTCGGATGGTGAAAGAGTCTATGTGAGACTAGAATCTGAAGAGTCTTGGGAGACTTCCCTAGACACAGGAGCTGAGCAGATGTCCTTACATGCTTCCTACTCCAGCACTTGGGCGGATGCTAGGAAGATTGTAAGTTGATACAGATCTCTACATTGAACAACTATGATAATTGTGATGTACAGCAGTTTTTCTCCAAAATGACAAAAAATCCTATTGATCAAGGATATCATCGAAGCACATAAGAATAAAATATCTTCATAGCATCAAAAATTAACTTCAATATTGAAGATAGGATAGAATCTCAGCTCCATAACTCAGCACATTTCAGTCCACCAAAGTACAGGTTCAATCCCAGCTGTGCCACTGTTGTTGGTTTTATAATATTGAATCATTGTGCTAGGAAAAACATGGAGGCACCACAATGTTCTATACATACATTAGCTTATACAAAGAGTGAAAAACGATACGGAATGTGAAACATCGTTTTGTTTCATTCTTTCTAATGTAGTAATCGTATTTGACAAAAGAGACAACAATATTTCAGTTGTTGCTCATTATGGCAACATTTTGTTATGACGTAGAGACAGATGTAGGTACGTGCCATATTCGCCATATTAGGTGCCGAATTTTGTGGTTGTGTTTGTGGTAGTCCTGCTGTCAAATGGTTGTTTACATTTTGTATTATTAATGTGTGTGTGTTCCGTGATTGACACAACCATAGCATCGGCAGCCATTTTATGTGCCATTTTAAGGTTTAGGTAGGCACGTTTTTTTTGTAGGTATGTCCAGTCTATATTATATAATATGTCTATGTGTTGAACTATTTATCCTCATTCCTACTATATTTTAAATGTGAATGTTTGGATGGGTGGATATATGTTTTTTTACTGAATAACGCCGGAACGACTGAACGGATCAGGATGGAATGTGGCACAGAGATAGATTATTGTTTGGAATAACACATAGGCTACTTTTCATCACAGTATAATAAGAAATCACTTTTCATGCGTGCAAAGACGCTGACAGAAGCAAATTTATTATTAAACTACCTATCTACTTTTGCCTGGGAATACAAACTATTGTATGTCCTTCCCAGGGTCTCAACCTATCTCCATGCCAAATTTCAACTAAATCAGTTAAGGAGATCCAGAGATTACCCCCTACAACCTCACAAACTTTACCTCTTTATAATATTAGTATAGATTAAAGAAGTTTGGCCGATGCACTTATCTTTTGTTCTCAAATTTTCCAGTTAGAAGATAAACAGCAGCGGCTGATATCAGAAGAGGCAGCATCTCAACCGCTACCAGACATGGATGCCGATATGAACAACAACATGCTCTGGGTAGACAAATACAGGCCAACATCATATCTGGACCTGTTGTCTGAAGAGCCTGTCAATAGGGCCCTGTTACATTGGCTGCATTTGTGGGATAAGGTAAGAGAGAAGTATAATTATATTGTACTAGCTGACACCCGCGGCTTCGCTCCCGTCAACTGGCTATTTACCTACCTACCATACCTACCCACCTACCCTACCTAACCGCCAATTTGTTAAACTATTTATGTAAATAAGAATTAATACTACATACTTACTACATAGATCTAATTAAAATTCAGAACATAAAAGCTGCTATTGTGACTTAACAATGATAGTAAGATAAATTCTGTCACTTTTTTGTAGGTAATAATGAGGACTTTAATCATGTAGTACATATTTTTTATGTATCTATAAGGATCTCTAATTTTTTTGAAAATAAATTATGGCCTATGACACTTAAGCATAATGTAGCTTTCTACTGGTGAAAGAATTTTCAAAATCGGTTCAGTAGATCCAAAGATTAATTACCCCCTATAACCTCACAAACTGACAACAGTTTGTGAACAAAAGTTTGTGAAAGTTTACCTCTTTATAATATTAGTATAGACCCGGGGTCTCATTGCTAAGAAAGAAAATTTGGTTCAAATAAATCTCACTAGATGGCGCGACGTGTACACAAAATTCAATTCACACAAAAATAATTGTGTGTAAAATTAACATTGTCTGGAATTGAACACAAAAATTGTATGTTCTTGTTTAATCAACTCTCCTAAGTACAAAATTATGGAATATTGGGCTCTTAATTCACATTTCAAAGTTTATTAGACGGATCATTTAAAATTGATGCCAATAGATGGCGCAATTTTAAATTTCTGACGCATTCCACTCGATTGATAGAGTTTGCATTTTAACACATTTTGGTGCTTTTTGCTGAAACTGTAATAACGTGCAAATAAATACTAGAAAACAAACCTTCACGGTATTTAAAGAAAAAAATATTCACGAACCTAGTAAACCCTTTTACTTGCAAGTCGCTGCTAACACCATCTATCTATCACCGTGAAACAGAACCGAACGCGTTCGATGTATAAAAAATTGCCAGAATAAGCAGATGAAAAACGCGAGTTACGTCGGCACGGTTTCTTTGTATGGGATGAGGTATCTGTATGCTAGTATTATATTATCTGTGGTATAGATAACCACAACATGCTCTGGGAAGATAAGAAACAGGCCAACATCATACTTTACCAGTGGCCAGGGCCCAGTTACATTTACATTGGCTGCATTTTTGGGATAAAATATAATATGGAAAGATTTGATAAACTTAATAAAACTTCCAGTTTTAAAATGAATAGTTATTTTTCATTAAAATTAACTGTATGTATGGCTACATGGCTTTTTCAAGCAATGTTGGGGTTGGCTGTCAGTCTGATAACTTTTATCAGATGCAAATGTGTTTCAATAAAAAACTATAGACAGGAGTGGTTTTTATTATTCTAAAATTGAATTTAGTGAAAAAAATAAATCGGGCAACAGGCTTTCACAGCCAGCATTGCAATACAAACAGGATGAAAATAAAATGAAAAAATTAAACCCAGGTCACGGGGTCCCAGCGCCAACATAGAAAATTTCGTACAAAAAATATCACTAGATGGGGCGATATGCATCGATTCGTTATTGAATTGTGTGTAAAATTAACATTTTCTAGAATTGATCATAAAATTAGTATTTTCTTTTTTAATTAACTCTCCTAAGCACAAAATTATGGAATATTGAGCTCTTAATTCACATTTCAAAGACTATTTGAACGGATCATTTAAAATTGAATCCAATAGATGGCGTTGTTTTTAAATTTCTGAGGCATGCCACTCGATTTTTTTAAATACATTTTGGTACAATGATACTGTAAAACTTGTAAAAAAATACTATCGAAACAAATCGTCTCTGAATTGAAAAAAAATATAGTCACGAACCGAGAAAATCCTTTTACTTGCAAGTCGCTGCTAACACCACCAGCCGTGGAGCGGGACCGAACGCGATCGGAGTACTTATAAAAATAATCATCTTAATCAGACGAAACACGCTAGTTACTTCGGCAAGTTTTCTTTATATGGGATGAGGCATCTGTATCATCTGTATGCTAGTATTATATTATCTGTGTCCAGGTGTATTATGACATAATTATTTATTAGTAGGTATGTAATTTGAAAAAGCAATAATATTCTACTTGTCTAAGAGTTTAGATAAAACTTCATACTGATAACTTGTTGACAGCTTTATAAGCTCTCGCTCATACACATTCACAAATAAAACACAGATTGTCTTCAAAAAAGAAGTGAAGACCAAGGAACCCCAACAACGCACAACCTTCAGCAAGAAAGCTGGCCAGTTCCAGTTGACTAACAAGTGGAAAGGCAAGAAGGAAGACGAACCAGAGATGGATGAGGATGGACGGCCTCACCACAAGGTGGCGCTGCTGTGCGGGCCACCAGGTGTTGGGAAGACAACCCTGGCTCATTTACTAGCGAGGATAGCTGGTAAATAAATCATGATTTTCATTTTTCATGAATAATATGAAGACAAAGTTCTTGTAATAATTATGGCAGAGAAAGAACTGGCAATCACAGTCTTCCTTCAAAGCCTTTTGACTGTTTTACATTATTTATCTCCACTATTGCCCTTTTTTATTTCATCCGAAAGTTGCCCTTTTGTGTTTACGTTTCTGAAATATTTACACTTAATTACACATACTGCGAAACTACATATTTAGTAACTCCAATAAATTATTTTATAATTGCCGGCACGTAAGTTGGCAAGAGTTGGTAGATGCGCACAAGTAATTTTTTAGGTCTCTTTGGTTACTTAGCGGGACGCGGGGAACGTTTAGCACCGGTCCGAGCGCGCGATTGGTTGGTCAGTTGACACAAGGATCTACTGACCAATCGTGTCTCGTCCACGTTGCTTTGGCTCTGGCGGTTAGTTGGTTCTTAACTTACCCCCACTACGCCAAAACTTTGCTAACTTACATGCCGGACACTATAAACGCAACTAAAACGCAAAAAAGACGTCAAAAATATGTAATTGTGAGTTCATAACTTAATTTACAGGTTACAGACCCGTAGAACTAAACGCATCAGATGAACGCAGTACGGATGCATTCCGCAATGCGCTACAGAGTGCCACTCTTATGAGATCTGTGCTCGACGCAGAGAAGCGACCCAATTGTTTGATATTAGGTGAGTTAAGTACTATGCTATTTCAACATTATGTTACTTTTTTAGGGTTCCGTACCCAAAAGGTAAAAACGGGACTACGCGGTCCGTCTGTCGGTCTGTCTGTCTGTCCGTCTGTCACCAGGCTGTATCTCATGAACCGTGATAGCAAGACAGTTAAAATGTTCACAGATGATGTATTTTTGTTGCCGCTATAACAACAAATAGTAAAAACAGAATAAATAAGTGGGGCTCCCATACAACAAACATGTTTTTTTTCCGTTTTTTGCAATAATGGTACGGAGCCCTTCGTGCGTGAGTCCGACTTGCACTTGGCCGGTTTTTTTATTAGTCCACTGACATATATCTAACTAGATAACTCAAGTACCTCTCATCTGTATGAAAACCAAGCGTGTCACTTTTTCACAAACAATTTAAAAACAAATTTACTTACCAATGAAAGAAAACATTATTTTTCTTAATGTGCCTCGGCAAAATTCGTGTTTTTGTCAGTCGTCGGATTCGGACGCTCTCAATCAACTTGCTGCGCTCTCAAGTATATAGAGTTATTAATACTTGTAAGTAATAACAATATAATGTAATTTATTTAAAAAATGGGCGGAAAGCTGCTATTTTTACAGCTCTATATATTTCACACCGAAATCAAAACAAAACAATAATAAAGTACTTAGTTCTGAATTCAAATTATTATACACGATAAATCTAATAATTGATGGACATGGAAATTAGCATTCGTTTTTATTCGGAAATGCCGAGGGACATTAGGAAAATAGTTGTACCGAAAAATGGGGTGAATAGAACTGCATGTTCCCATACACCCCGTATGGGAACAAAACTTTGAAGGGAATTTTCACGTTATTTATAAATTATTTGAAGCATTTTAGTAGGTACTCCAATATATTTAATAATTATTTAAAAATTACGATGCTTTGTTTGAAACCACAAAGTGGTATCAAAGTTAAAATCCTAATGAAAGTTTTGTTCCCATTCACCCCTGTGTTCCTATTCACCCCTGTGTTCCTATTCACCCCTGTGTTCCTATTTACCGTTACCGTACAAATCGGTTTCAGAATATGGATTTCGATATCAGAACAGTTCACTGCTGGCTATCACCTCGCATTTGCGTTATAACATTCGCTAAAAGAATTTGTTCTGTATCTCTTGTGAGCCCTGTTAAATTATTTATAAAATTATGTTATTTTCTTTGCAAACTAACAGCAGGATTTTAAACATCAAGGTATGTATTCACACCTTTTAGTGGTACTATTTTCTAAAATGCATTTCACTAATATTATTTTAACTAAATCACTTACAGACGAGATAGACGGCGCCCCCCTCCCAACCGTAGAGCTGCTGGTGCGCTGGTGCACGGCCACTGCGACGGAAGGCAAGAAGAAGACCAAGCAGCAGCCGCTGAAGAGACCCGTCATCGCTATTTGTAATGATCTGTATGCTACGTCGTTGAGGCCTTTGAGGTAAGAAAGAGTCATTTTTCAACTGTCATAACATTATAATAAAATAAATAATAAATCCATATGATAGTAAAAAAAAAAAAACCTTGTGTATTAAGGGCGGTAAGTAAGGAATAACGATCGAGGCACTAGTAGAAAACACAAATACTTACGTAGGTATACAGCCATGACGGAGAGTAAAAATAATAAAATAATTTCGACGTTTTGATACAAAAAACTATTAAAAGCGATTATTGAGAACATTAGTTGAGTATTTAAGTAACATGTAGCGAGATTGCAATGAAATTCCTGTTTAGATAACCTTTTAAGACGATTTTTCAATGGGAATAAATATAATGACCACCAAAAAAAACTTTGTGACGATAACCCCTAACCACCAAATCTAGTAATATACTGACAAAAATAGTAAATGATCACCAAATTTAGTAAATTGATCACCAAATTTTAATAGCAAATTATTGCGCTATTTAATGTTGTAAAATAGGTTAGGTTAGGTTAGAACTGTGACCAACCGCGCGCGAGCCGAGCGAGCAAAGCGAGCGGTGCCGCGGCAGCGGCCGGCGAGCGCTACTTCCAAGTTGCTCCCAGAAATTTTATAATCTTTTTGGTCATTGGTTTAATTTTGGTGATCATTTACTACTTTTGGTGATCATTTACTACTTTTGGGTTAACAATGATTTATTTGGAGTCATTTTGCCTAAACAGGATAGCGAGATGTTAAAACTTTGGTTATAATTTTACAATAAGATGCGGGTTTAATTTTGGTGATCATTTACTATTTTTGTCTGTTATATGTTACTATATCTGGTGGTAAGTTAAACATAAGCCTTTTTCAATTGCGTGTATACTGCTTGCATACGCTTGCTTCCTCCTGCGTGCTGTGCTATAAATGAAAAAAAAAATACTTACCGACCTTGGATTTCATGACAAAAAAAAAGCTCGAGGGTTTTCTATGGGGCATTACGGCCAAGTCAACCTGTATGTTTAGATACTGTTTACGTGCAAGTGTGATGAAAAATACATAAAATGAGGTAACTCTTTATAAATATGAGGCTGCAACAGCTGTTCATATTTACAAGTTTAACTTTTTTAGAATCATCTTCGACAAACCGCTCGCTGACGATTTATACGACACCCTCCCACCTGGCAAAATAATGTTCAATGAAATGTGTTGACATACTTTACAATGACAACACAATTTAGCAGACAGCTTGCTGTAAGCGAGCTTACCGCCATCGTACCACTCGACAGCTGACGTCTGGCTTACCGCTATCGTACCACTCGACAGCTGACATCTGGCTTACCGCCATCGTACCACTCGACAGCTGACGTCTGGCTTACCGCTATCGTACCACTCGACAGCTGACATCTGGCTTACCGCCATCGTACCACTCGACAGCTGACGTCTGGCTTACCGCCATCGTACCACTCGACAGCTGACGTCTGGCTTACCGCCATCGTACCACTCGACATCTGACGTCTGGCTTACCGCCATCGTACCACTTGATAGCTGACGTCTGGCTTACCGCCATCGTACCACTCGACATCTGACGTCTGGCTTACCACGTGCTTCATGCGGGTGGGCCGCGCGCTGTACGCACGCGGACTGCTCGCTTGAAGCACGTTACTATAGCTTAATTTAGCAGACAGCTTGCTGTAAGCGAGCTTACCGCCATCGTACCACTCGACAGCTGACGTCAGGCTTACCGCCATCGTACCATTCGACAGCTGACGTCTGGCTTACCGCCATCGTACTACTCGACAGCTGACGTCTGGCTTACCGCCATCGTACCACTCGACAGCTGACGTCTGGCTTACCGCCATCGTACCACTCGACAGCTGACGTCTGGCTTACCGCCATCGTACCACTCAACAGCTGACGTCTGGCTTACCGCCATCGTACCACTCGACAGCTGACGTTTGGCTTACCGCCATCGTACCACTCGACAGCTGACGTCTGGCCTACCACGTGCTTTATGCGGGTGGCCCGCGCGCTGTGCGCACGCGGACTGCTAGCTTGAAGCACGTTACTAGCTTGTCAAAAAAGGAAAGCTGAAAGCGGTCGTTGCGTGACAGTGACAGCTAGTTGACTGCTAGCTGTAAGCGCGTGGGCAACTGGTTGCCTGCTAGTTGTCGGCACGTGGACAGCGAGCAGTCATCTCCGTTTAAGGCGGTGTAGTGCAGGAGCAATGTTGTTGCAGGGTCGTGTAAATGAGCTACCTTTATGCATTGCTTTTGCAATCTTTATTCCCTTAAATTGTGAAATCAAAATATTGCTTTTAAGAGTTTTGTACAAACTGCTGTTTATTAGTTGAGTCTACTAATAATAATAATTACTACATTTCAGGCCTGTAGCGCTAATCGTCCAAGTGGGCGGCGTTTCAATCAGCCGGCTCTCGACCCGCCTATCCCTCGTGTGTCAGCGTGAAGGCCTGACGGTCAGTGGGCACGTGACGCACGCGCTGGCGGCTCGCGTGCAAGGCGACGTGCGCGCCGCTATACAAGTGCTGAGCTTTATTAAAGCTCGTGCGGGTGCTCAGGTGACTATACTATAGTATCAATCAGTCTATCAGACCGATGACCAGGTTAAGGTTGCGGGCATCTGGAGCTGGATGCGAGACGCACGGGATCGGTCAATGTGACTACGCGCACCGGCCGATCGTACCAAAACTGCAGAGTGAGACCTTCCCTTTTTTTTTAAGCTTGGAGAAATGCTCATGCATACTGCGCTACCACGGAGAGATAGCGCAGTTATGTCCTCCAACCCACTAAAACTCCACATACTCCTCCACACGGGCACGCGTTAGCACTCACCGCGAATCTGCCGCGGCTACGCGGTGGCTGTCCCTCACCGGACCCTCCTCTGAGGATTACCCCCCATCACCGGCGCACCAGAACACACTGTGCGCCGTGACCACCCCAGGGACAAAACCAGCACATGGGTGCCAGACGACCCCGTGTATGGCTCTTCCCCTGCGGCCCCACCGCGTCCGCCATCAGACGGTGGCGACCCCGTCCAGGCCGCGGAAGGTAGGGAGAGCGGCGCACCGCAATACCGGCACTCCTCTCCCGCCGCAGCCTCCAACCCTCAGCCGCGATATCGTATGGGTATGGGAGACCCCATACGTCATCACGGCCCGCCACAGTTGCGATGTTGCCCAGGCAGCACCGCAACCTACATGTTGGCCGTGGGTGACCAAGCCACGGTTACTGATAAACCACGCCTCCCTGGGAGACTCCCTGGTGTAGCTATAAAACGCTTTGAACTTGGCAATTTTTTTTGCATTATTAACAAATTCTTCTACTACCTTCGATAAATACATTATTTTCAACCGTCAAATACCCTATCATGTAATACTTGAACGTAATTTTCCAGCTAAGCATGGCAGACGTAGAGAACGTAGCGATCGGCACGAAGGACTGCAACAAGAGCATCATGCAGGCGTTACAAACTATCTTCACTACCAACGATAAGGAACCCGAAATTGTTCTCAAAACTATACAAGCTGCTGGCGAATATGACAGGTATGTACAGTACAAATATTTTCTTCGTCAGTCGACGGATCTCTATCAGTTGCACTTGGTGCAGACCGGACGCTCTCAATCAACTTGGAAGTATATAGAGTTGTTAATACTCTTTTAACATAATGTATTTTATTTAAAAAATGGGAGGAAGCTTTACAGCTCTATATAATAGGGGTTAAAGTATGAAATTGCCGTTTTATTGTAATAGGTACTTCAAATAGAGACCAGGGGTTCGTGTAAAATATCTGTTTCGACAGAATGTTGACTCCAAAATCGTTGAGTGATAAAGGGCTAACCTGTAGCCTTATTGCGTAATGAATTCGGCAAGGCAAAGGGCAAAGAATATGAAAAAATACCGGGTAAGTGCGAGTCGGACTTGCGCACGGAATGTTCCGTACCATTATCGCAAAAATCGGAAAAGAAATCACGTTTGTTGTATGGGGGTTTCCATACAACAAACGTGATTTCTTTGCCGATTTAGAGAGCCCCACTTAAATATTTGTACTATTCTGTTTTTAGTGTTTGTTGTTATAGCGGCACAAATACAGATGCAGAAATACATCATCTGTGAACATTTCAACTGTCTAGCTATCACGGTTCATGAGATACAGCCTGGTGACAGACAGACAGACAGACGGACCGCGGAGTCTTAGTAGTAGGGTCTCGTTTTTACCCTTTGGGTTCGGAACCCTAAAAATCGACCAATCACATGCGATATGCAAGATGCGATGGGGATTTCAATCTATATGATAGGTCGATTTTTCTTGCCCTATGCCTTGCCGAACGCACTTACGCAATTAGGCTGCAGGTGACGTTTTACATCGTATGCAAAACCTCGTTACTTGGTGTTCTTTTTCTATACATAGTCAGCACTTTCGCTAAAATAAAAATAAAAGTTGGGATTGTCCAAGGTGGTGTAGTTGTTTTAAGGTCGACATTTAATTTAAAAAGCAGAAAAGTTTTTGTTTTCTTAGATCTTAATTAATCACTTACGTACTTAGGGCCGATTTCACCAAAGAAACTAATCGCGATTGGTTCAACTAAACTCAGTTTATATTAAAACTGCGTTCTGATTCGTAGTTTCTCAGGGCCGATTTCACCAACGAAACTAATCGCAATTAGTTCTACTAAACTTAGTTTATGCAAATAGAGCGTTCTGATTGGTTGAGAACGCTTGATCTGCGATATGTCTCGACTCTTTTTTAGGGTTCCGTACCCAAAGGGTAAAAACGGGACCCTATTACTGAGACTTCGCTGTCCGTCTGTCTGTCTGTCACCAGGCTGTATCTCATGAACCATGATAGCTAGACAGTTGAAATTTTCACAGATGATGTATTCCTGTTGCCGCTATAACAACAAATACTAAAAACAGTATAAAATTAATATTTAATGGGGGCTCCCATATAACAAACGTGATATTTTTGCTCGATATTAATAACCGCAACAGGTAGACGCTTGAAATATTCACAGAATATTTAGTTGTATATTCTCTTCAAAAAATAATAATTATTAAATTAAAATAAAATAAATTAAGGGGGGCTCCCATACAACAAACGTGATTTTTTTGCAGTGTTTTGCGATAATGGTACGGAACCCTTCGTGTGCGAGTCCGACTCGCACTTGGCCGGTTTTTTTCACTTATAGTTTTACAGTTGACGAGAGTCACAGAAGTATTCATGCTTTGTTAAAGCACACGTTGAGTCATCATCATAATATCAGCCGAAAGACGTCAACTGCTAGACATAGCTATAGCTTTGTTTCCCTTGCAGATCTCTACATTAGGGGCCGTTCAAGTATTACGTAAGCGGATTTATTAAAATTATTTACCCCCACCTCCCCCTTGTCAGCAAAAGTAAGCAAAGCTCTAACCCCCCCCTCCCATGCTTACGTAAACATTGGTATATGCATTTTTCTTTTAATGTAATTATTCTATTGTTTTTTTATTGATATTCATGAGATTCAATTTCCCTACTCGGTTCTAAGCGAGTACCTAAACGTATTCATTATTTGTGGGAATCGCCGAATATGCGTTTACTTTTCAAGCAAAGACAATGTGTGGGTTGCCATATGTGTAAAAAAGTAAATAGTAACTGCTGACGTAATCACCACCTAGACTCCCCCAACCCCATATGATCAAAACTAAGCAAAGCTTTGACCCGCCCGCCCCCCTATAGTGCTTACGTAATACTTGAACGGCCCCTTTCTGATTCGATCACTCAAGGAAACTCCGAGCATAGCTCTCTCCGAGTCTTCTCCATTGCCCTTTGGGTGACACGTTGAGTAACGTTTATTAATATCAGCCTTATCTTCAATCCACAGACTAGTAGATGGCGTCTTCGAGAACTACCTAACAGCCCGCGTGGACGGTCGCCTGCTGATCGCAGTAGAGACTCTCTCCTGGCTGCTGCTGTACGACATCATCAACAGCTGGACGCTGCGCCACCAGAACTACTCGCTGTACGGCACGTTACCGCTGTGTGTGGCGCGCTGTCACGCCGCGCTAGCTTCTAGAACCCCGCAGAGGATGAAGTTCCCCTGGCAGGCGCAAGAGGTACAGTTTGTGTCTAAAGCAAGATAGTCGGTCGCCTGCTGATCGCAGTAGAGACTCTCTCCTGGCTGCTGCTGTACGACATCATCAACAGCTGGACGCTGCGCCACCAGAACTACTCGCTGTACGGCACGTTACCGCTGTGTGTGGCGCGCTGTCACGCCGCGCTAGCTTCTAGAACCCCGCAGAGGATGAAGTTCCCCTGGCAGGCGCAAGAGGTACAGTTTGTGTCTAAAGCAAGATAGTCGGTCGCCTGCTGATCGCAGTAGAGACTCTCTCCTGGCTGCTGCTGTACGACATCATCAACAGCTGGACGCTGCGCCACCAGAACTACTCGCTGTACGGCACGTTACCGCTGTGTGTGGCGCGCTGTCACGCCGCGCTAGCTTCTAGAACCCCGCAGAGGATGAAGTTCCCCTGGCAGGCGCAAGAGGTACAGTTTGTGTCTAAAGCAAGATAGTCGGTCGCCTGCTGATCGCAGTAGAGACTCTCTCCTGGCTGCTGCTGTACGACATCATCAACAGCTGGACGCTGCGCCACCAGAACTACTCGCTGTACGGCACGTTACCGCTGTGTGTGGCGCGCTGTCACGCCGCGCTAGCTTCTAGAACCCCGCAGAGGATGAAGTTCCCCTGGCAGGCGCAAGAGGTACAGTTTGTGTCTAAAGCAAGATAGTCGGTCGCCTGCTGATCGCAGTAGAGACTCTCTCCTGGCTGCTGCTGTACGACATCATCAACAGCTGGACGCTGCGCCACCAGAACTACTCGCTGTACGGCACGTTACCGCTGTGTGTGGCGCGCTGTCACGCCGCGCTAGCTTCTAGAACCCCGCAGAGGATGAAGTTCCCCTGGCAGGCGCAAGAGGTACAGTTTGTGTCTAAAGCAAGATAGTCGGTCGCCTGCTGATCGCAGTAGAGACTCTCTCCTGGCTGCTGCTGTACGACATCATCAACAGCTGGACGCTGCGCCACCAGAACTACTCGCTGTACGGCACGTTACCGCTGTGTGTGGCGCGCTGTCACGCCGCGCTAGCTTCTAGAACCCCGCAGAGGATGAAGTTCCCCTGGCAGGCGCAAGAGGTACAGTTTGTGTCTAAAGCAAGATAGTCGGTCGCCTGCTGATCGCAGTAGAGACTCTCTCCTGGCTGCTGCTGTACGACATCATCAACAGCTGGACGCTGCGCCACCAGAACTACTCGCTGTACGGCACGTTACCGCTGTGTGTGGCGCGCTGTCACGCCGCGCTAGCTTCTAGAACCCCGCAGAGGATGAAGTTCCCCTGGCAGGCGCAAGAGGTACAGTTTGTGTCTAAAGCAAGATAGTCGGTCGCCTGCTGATCGCAGTAGAGACTCTCTCCTGGCTGCTGCTGTACGACATCATCAACAGCTGGACGCTGCGCCACCAGAACTACTCGCTGTACGGCACGTTACCGCTGTGTGTGGCGCGCTGTCACGCCGCGCTAGCTTCTAGAACCCCGCAGAGGATGAAGTTCCCCTGGCAGGCGCAAGAGGTACAGTTTGTGTCTAAAGCAAGATAGTCGGTCGCCTGCTGATCGCAGTAGAGACTCTCTCCTGGCTGCTGCTGTACGACATCATCAACAGCTGGACGCTGCGCCACCAGAACTACTCGCTGTACGGCACGTTACCGCTGTGTGTGGCGCGCTGTCACGCCGCGCTAGCTTCTAGAACCCCGCAGAGGATGAAGTTCCCCTGGCAGGCGCAAGAGGTACAGTTTGTGTCTAAAGCAAGATAGTCGGTCGCCTGCTGATCGCAGTAGAGACTCTCTCCTGGCTGCTGCTGTACGACATCATCAACAGCTGGACGCTGCGCCACCAGAACTACTCGCTGTACGGCACGTTACCGCTGTGTGTGGCGCGCTGTCACGCCGCGCTAGCTTCTAGAACCCCGCAGAGGATGAAGTTCCCCTGGCAGGCGCAAGAGGTACAGTTTGTGTCTAAAGCAAGATAGTCGGTCGCCTGCTGATCGCAGTAGAGACTCTCTCCTGGCTGCTGCTGTACGACATCATCAACAGCTGGACGCTGCGCCACCAGAACTACTCGCTGTACGGCACGTTACCGCTGTGTGTGGCGCGCTGTCACGCCGCGCTAGCTTCTAGAACCCCGCAGAGGATGAAGTTCCCCTGGCAGGCGCAAGAGGTACAGTTTGTGTCTAAAGCAAGATAGTCGGTCGCCTGCTGATCGCAGTAGAGACTCTCTCCTGGCTGCTGCTGTACGACATCATCAACAGCTGGACGCTGCGCCACCAGAACTACTCGCTGTACGGCACGTTACCGCTGTGTGTGGCGCGCTGTCACGCCGCGCTAGCTTCTAGAACCCCGCAGAGGATGAAGTTCCCCTGGCAGGCGCAAGAGGTACAGTTTGTGTCTAAAGCAAGATAGTCGGTCGCCTGCTGATCGCAGTAGAGACTCTCTCCTGGCTGCTGCTGTACGACATCATCAACAGCTGGACGCTGCGCCACCAGAACTACTCGCTGTACGGCACGTTACCGCTGTGTGTGGCGCGCTGTCACGCCGCGCTAGCTTCTAGAACCCCGCAGAGGATGAAGTTCCCCTGGCAGGCGCAAGAGGTTTGATTGTTTCCAAAGCACAGATCTACCGTTTAACTAAGACAATGCCCTTGAAAGCGCCAGCTGTAGCTAGACCTTCAGAACATGAACCTGCATTCAACCATGCAGGTGATATTTTTCAATTAGAGTCTTAGGAATTTAATCTTAGCTAAAACAATGTATAGGCTTTTGCCATTGTCGATTATCCTTTAACAGTTTTAATTTAACACATTAAAATGCGTTTAAATTAAACAGTTACAAATATAGTTCTCGGCAGACTGCTTGGCCGCCCTGAAGTTGGTTACAATGGCTGCGCAGTAGTAAATCCCTTACAAAAACAGCTCCGATCCGCTCCTTGCTCATCGAAATGCCAAGAAGCTTGGCTAGAACTATAATTTGTAACTGTTCAATTTAAACGCATTTTCGCGTGAACTTTTGCGAAGAATGGAATAGCACATAGGATACTTTTTATCCCGGGGATATGATCCCTTGAGATAATTTTCGACATTCACACGAGCGAAGCCGCTGGCAGAAATTAGTTGGACATAAGAGTACTTGCTATATCCTTTCTGTGCAAATCGATATGAGCCATTCCCATAAACTCCTTTTCAAATTATAATCTTAATCCTCACATAATTGGGTGGAGGCGGTGTGGCTGTGTACCTGCGGGCTGACTTACCCTACAGGGTGGTTAGTTCATCTCCTTCGCTTTACTCTGAATCGGCTGAATACTTATTTATTGAAGTATGTGTTCATCACACAAAAGTTTTACTTGCAGTGCTCTACAGCCCTAACCTTCACATTGATTACTTCAATTCTCTTGAATCCACTCTCAGCGATCTATGTCCCATGTATGAGCACATTATTATATTAATGGGTGACTTCAATACTTGCTTGATTAAAAATGACTCTCGCTCCCTTAAACTCCTTACACTCTTGTCTTCGTTCAATCTTCAAGTTTTGCCTCTCTCTGCTACTCACTATTTTCCAAATTGTACGCCTTCTTTACTTGATCTTATGATTGTTTCCTCTCCTAATAATGTTTCTTCCCATGGCCAGCTTACTGCTACTTTCTCTTACCACGATCTTGTTTATCTATCTTATCGAATCCGTGTTCCCAAGCGTAAGCCCCAGTTCTTATATCTTCGTAACTACAAGGGCATAGACCTGGAGGCATTGCGGCGTGATGCCGGTGATCTCGATTGGTCACCTCTGTTAGAGACCGACGACATCGATGACAAGGTGGAGTGCCTTAATAAAACCATTCTTAACTTGTATGACCAGCATGCCCCTATACGACGAGTCAAAGTGCGGCATAATCGTGCACCATGGATTACACCACAAATTAAAGAGCATATGGCCCGTAGGGACAAAGCCAAAAGCAGGTATAAGCGCAGACCTTCAGGTTTGAATCTCGCTTATTACAAATCTCTACGTAATCGCTGCAGTCATCTGTGTCAGGATGCTAAGAGGCGCTACTTCCATGAACAACTCAATAACCGCAGTTCTTCCGATATATGGAGATTCCTTAAGTCTGTAGGCATAGGCAAATCGCCTACCAACCAGTGCAAAGATGTGAACCTTAATGATCTCAACAGTCATTTCTCTCGTCTTCCTTTTTCTCTTGATAAGTGTGTCAAGGCACCAACTTTGGAGCATCTTTCCAGTTTGCCGTTGCCACAATGTCCGACCTTTAACCTTAGCGATGTTACCGAGGATGACGTTAAGAGGTCTGTTTCGGCAATAACTTCTTCAGCAGTCGGTAATGATAAGTTATGCTCCAGAATGATTACTCTTATCCTTCCATCATTGCTTCCTGATCTAACTCACATCTTCAATCACTCGTTTACCTCTTCCTCTTTTCCGACGGTCTGGAAGCAGGCTCACATCATACCCTTACCTAAAACCAACAATCCTTCTTTATTAACTCACTTTAGACCTATTTCTATTCTTCCATTTCTCTCTAAAGTCTTCGAACACTTAGTCCATAGACAAGTATCATATTTCTTGACGTCAAACTCTTTAATATCTCCCTTTCAATCTGGTTTTCGTTCGGCGATATCCGCTGGGCAATGGACAATAAGTCCCTTACTGTACTTGTATTGCTCGACTTTAGCAGTGCCTTCAACTCAGTGGATTTCGACATTTTACTCGGTGTTCTGGCATCCATCAATTTCTCTTCTTCCGCCTTAGCATGGTTCAATTCTTATCTTCGGGGACGTTCTCAGTGTGTTCGCCTTGACGAGTCCTTCTCTGATTGGTGTAGCCTCACTGAGGGGGTTCCTCAGGGTAGTGTTCTCTCGCCTCTTCTTTTTTCAATCTTTATTAACTTTGTTACCAGAGTAATCTCATCTAGTTTCCATCTTTACGCAGATGACTTGCAGTTGTATCGACATTTTACTGCAGACGACGCTGGTTCTGCTATTGCGGCCATGAATCGAGACTTGGCATGTATCAGCTCATGGTCTAAATCATTTGGGCTACAAATTAACCCAAGTAAATCACAGGCCATGGTCATAGGCAGCAAATTCGTTCGCAATGCGGCTAACGTTGCTTCTTTGATGCCTCTATATCTCGACGGTGTTCGCATAAACTTTACTGAAACCGCAAAAGATCTGGGCGTAATCATTGACTCTAATCTTTCGTGGCATGCTCAGGTCAACGAAGTTAGTCGTAAGGTGCATTTTTCATTTCATTCGCTGAAGTGCCTTCAGAGTCTATTGCCCTTAAAGACTAAAATTTCTTTGGCGCAAACACTTATTCAGCCGATTATTGATTATGCCGATGCCTGTTACCTGGATGCTACAGAGGAGCTATTAAACAAGCCTGCAAAATTTATGCATTCGCTTTGTTTATGGTCTACGTAAGTATGATCATGTTTCTCACCTTCTCAAAGAACTCAAGTGGCTCCCAATCCGTCTTCGCAGAAACACTCGGATTTTATGTCTCCTCTTCAACATCTTACACAACCCGTCTTATCCTTCCTACCTGCGTGAGCGTTTTTCTTACGCCCGCCCTAGAGATACATTATGCAGGTCACATCTTAGATCCCTCCTTAAATCCCATCCTCATAAAACCAGTTATTATTCCTATTCCTTCTCTGTCCATGCTGTAAGATTGTGGAACTCACTTCCGCCTAGCATCAGAGATCTAGATACTATCTCGCTTTTTAAAAAACGATTAAAAGAGCATTATCTTTCCTCTCAAATCTGATCTTTATAAGCATATTTTTATATATTTAGTATCTATATATTTTAGAGTTATGTATTTATTTAAGTATATATCACTTATACTATATGTGTTTGTTTATATATATTTATGTTTTTATATTTTAGGTTAGTCGTTCATTTTTCTTCTCTTCCTGTTCTCACACACTATTTGTCTACATTTCTTCTTCATTTCTCCTTTTCGCGGGTCTGCTGGTAGAAATTTCTCAAGAAATAAGCAGTATCTTTGTACTCCTTTGTCATGATGTGTTTTCTGTATGTATTTTCTGTGTGTACATTAATAATAAAATAAATAAATAAATAATTTTTCTATCTCCTACAGATGTACCGCAAGAAAGTGGAACTAGAAAGCATAGTGTCATCAGTACTTCGCGGCAGTTCTCCCTCTGTTAGCTGCAGTCGCGCGGCGTTGCAGTTGGACGTACTGCCTATGCTGCCTTATCTGTTAGCACCACAGCTGAGAACTGCCAACGTACAGGTAAATTTAAAACATCTACACATATAGGGATTAACTTATTGTCATCAACTGGCAGAAAACCAGAAGGGCTATTGCCGCAATTCAAAGTAAGCCTAAGTTCAGTGATAGTCAATATCAGAACCTATTAAATTTCAGGTAAATTAGAGGTATTTTACAAGCTTTTATTTAACACTAGCTTTCCGCCCGCAGCTTCGCCTGCGTGGACTACACGATTTTAGCTGTTTCTTTTTTTGCAGTTCTGGCGGGATGTTGCAAATTATTATCCAAACATAGATTTCCGCCCGCGTCTTTGTTCTCGTACAAAATTTGCTCAAATTCTTATTTTATCGATTTATAAAAATTACATTACCTGTTAAGTTAGGGATGAAATTCAAAAAATGCTTATGTCCGTTTTTTTTAATTGTATTGAAGAGCAGAAATACTAAGTTTCCAGTAATTTTGATAATAAACAATTTATTTTTTTTACAAACTTTAACACCCTTTTTTACCCCTTTAAGGGATGAAATGCAAAAAATCCTTAAAAATAAAGAATTTATTTTATATTTAGAGGCTAAATGCCATATTTCATTCATTTAAAATTAAAAATGACAGAGTTTCATACAAAGTTTCATCCCCAATTTAACTCCCTTAGGAGTTAAATTTCGAAAAATCCTTCCGTATTCCTTGTCTACATTATAAAGGAAACCTTTTTGCAAAATGTCAGCTTTCTAGGTCTAAGAGTTTGGGCTGGGCGTTGATGAGTTAGTCAGTCAGTCAGGACTTTTCTTTTTATTTATATATAACTAGCTGACCCGGCAAACTTTGTTTTGCCATAAAAACACCAAACATTCATCTACCCAACACTACGCCACCTACCCTACCCTACCTACCCTACCCTACCTACCCTACCCTACCTACCCTACCCTACCTACCCTACCCTACCTACCCTACCCTACCTACCCTACCCTACCTACCCTACCCTACCTACCCTACCCTACCTACCCTACCCTACCAACCCTACCCTATCTACCCTACCCTACCTACCCTACCCTACCTACCCTACCCTACCTACCCTACCCTACCAACCCTACCCTATCTACCCTACCCTATCTACCCTACCCTACCTACCCTACCCTACCTACCCTACCCTACCTACCCTACCCTACCTACACTACCCTACCCTACCCAACCTAACCTACCCTACCCTACCTACCCTACCCTACCTACCCTGCCCTACCTACCCTACCCTACCTACCCTACCCTACCTGCCCTACCCTACATACCCTACCCTACCTGCCCTACCCTACATACCCTACCCTACCCTACCCTACATAAGAACCTTCTCCCAACAATAACGAACACAACAAAAAAAGAATAAGCGAAATCGGTCCAGCCGTTCACGCGTGATGCCGTGACAACGGAAAACGGGTTTCATTTTTATATATATAGATTAAAAATGACAGAGTTTCATACAAAGTTTCATCCCCAATTTAACTCCCTTAGGAGTTGAATTTCGAAAAATCCTTCCTTATTCCTTGTCTACATTATAAAGGAAACCTTTGTGCAAAATGTCAGCTTTCTAGGTCTAAGAGTTTGGGCTGGGCGTTGATGAGTCAGTCAGTCAGTCAGGACTTTTCTTTTTATTTATATAGATGTAAGCTTTTTATCCAACTGTTTTAATTAACGCCCCCAAATAATTTCTTTAGGTATCTTAATCAATAATTACGTTATTAATTAGGATGTCGTATGACCTAAATCTGGGGTCCAATATGAACCACTGCTGAGCCAGCGGAGGTATGCTTGTCGCGCCCCAAAGTGTACCCCGTCCGAACTATACGGTTAACTTTCAATGTATGTAAGTGTGTTCGGGTCAAATCTTGCTACTGAATTTTAAAGCAGTTATGCTCCACCGATTAAGATGAAATTTTGCATGCACGTTTAGTTTGTATGACAATGCATGGTTAGCTAAGTGACGTCATTCTAAATCCAATATGGCGGACGGACCAAGATGGCGGACTAGTTATTTTTTGTGCACTACCATGATATGGGTATCAAATGAAAGAGTTTGCTGAGAAGTATACGAAAAAAGATTGTTTAAAAAATTTAAAGTGAATTATTTCATTTATTGACACTGAAAAACTGCTTAAGTTGCGTATGCTGCTGAAACATTCCTTTGGGAGGCCTTCCAACGCCGCGTCTGCCTGTACGCCGGTCTACGCAGGTCGCCACTCTAGATCTTAGGCCTATGTCCAGCAGTGGACGTCTTTCGTATGAAATGATGATGATTATGATCATAAATATGAAATGCTGGCCACACTGAGGCTAAATTCCGCTAGGAATACGAGACGTGATTTCGCGCGTCGATTGTTTTATTGATTGAGAAATCACGAATTCGCTCCAATTTGAATACCTCCTTACAAATAAGTTGACGAATTAATTGGCGCGAACGCATTTCGTCACGCCTCCCCGGTTTTCCCTTCATAAATTCTAATGTTACTACGTTCTCCACAGCTGTGCAGCGAAAGTGAACGGAAAGCTTTACGTACATGCGCAGGCGCAATGTGCGACTATGGGCTGCAGTACATACAACAGCGTACCCCAGACGGACTGTATACCTTCGTGCTGGAGCCGTCTATTAATAGGATAGCTTTTTATGGTCAGTATTAATAAAAAACTTTTTATTTTTCACTTTTTAGTTGTGGTACATATCTACAATGCCGACGGTGATGCCATTATAGATTAGCCGAATAACATGTATCTTGAACATAACCAGTAGAATGAGAGTGTACCAGGGTGAACTGTACACATTTGCGTACCCGTTTAGAGCATACTGGCGTGATGATATGTTATGAAATCGTATAAACAATAAATAGACATCCGATTGCAGCAATCCCGAGAGATTTGCCGTCATTTATTGAAGAGTAATGTTGTATATCTCCGAAGTTCTTAATCAGATATTACCATATTTAAATGGGACTATTTTGGAATAAACTTCTTTCGAACTAATTTTGCTAATCCGTTTAAATATGACGGAGCTATGCCAGAAAATATATAAAAACATCCGAATTGAGAACCTTTTGGAAAGTCGGTTAAAAAATAAGATTATATGATGAATCAGCAAAAATTTGGAACTGTCATCAGGTTCTGAAGAGAAGGTGCGTCCACCGCCGGCGATCAGACAAGCGATAGCACGAGAACAACAGCTGGAGGTTATCCGACGGAGCGAAGAAATGGTAAGATATTGATAATAATTTAATTGCTGGAAATGGAAAAACTGCGTTAAATTAAATGGGTATCCATAGATATTCAAAAAAAAGAAACAATGGTTTGAATCGTATATAAAACAAATTTCTGTTTTTTGACACCACATTTTACACTTAAACTACGATTATGAAAGAAAATAGCTATTTGCAAAGAGTACTGCAAAAACTAAGATCTCGTAACATCTATTTGCTAAGAGTACTACAAAAACTAAGACCTCGTAACATCTATTTGCTAAGAGTACTACGAAAACTAAGGCCTCGTAACATCTATTTGCTAAGAGTACTATGAAAACTAAGACCTCGTAACATCTATTTGCTAAGAGTACTACGAAAACTAAGACCTCGTAACATCTATTTGCTAAGAGTACTACGAAAACTAAGACCTCGTAACATCTATTTGCTAAGAGTACTACGAAAACTAAGACCTCGTAACATCTATTTGCTAAGAGTACTATGAAAACTAAGACCTCGTAACATCTATTTGCTAAGAATACTACGAAAACTAAGACCTCGTAACATCTATTTGCTAAGGAGTACTACGAAAACTAAGACCTCGTAACATCTATTTGCTAAGAGTACTACGAAAACTAAGACCTCGTAACATCTATTTGCTAAGAGTACTACGAAAACTAAGACCTGGTAACATCTATTTGCTAAGAGTACTACGAAAACTAAGACCTCGTAACATCTATTTGCTAAGAATACTACGAAAACTAAGACCTCGTAACATCTATTTGCTAAGAGTACTACGAAAACTAAGACCTCGTAACATCTATTTGCTAAGAGTACTACGAAAACTAAGACCTCGTAACATCTATTTGCTAAGAGTACTACGAAAACTAAGATCTCGTAACATCTATTTGCTAAGAGTACTATGGAAACTGAGACCTCGTATCATCTATTTCAACTACGCTGTAGCAACTACTACTATATCCCTTTTCTATATTCCCCTTTTCCTTCTATAGGCAAACAGAGTGCCAGCTAGAAGTACCACCACCAGTTCACAACCCACAAAATCAAATGCTGACAAAGAAAAACCAAGCACAAGCAAAGAAAAAGAGGCGCCTTTACCTAACCACCTGCAAAGGTTACAGCCCAAAGCAGTCAAGAGAAATACTCCACAGGTAAGATATTTTTAGTTTTTGACTTTATCTATGTACTCGATGACAGAAGGCCGAAGCCAAATCAGAAAGTCTATCTAAAAATTGGAACCATGTTCCTATTTATCAAATGAAGGAATTTACCTTAGTGCTTATATAGTACATTACTGCAGCGGCCAGCAAAAGAGGCATTGATGGACAAACGTGTATATGTGGGCCGAGGCGAAGCCGAGGCACACATACTTAAGTCCATCAATGCCTAGTTGTGGCCAAGGCTTGTATAGTACATTACTGCAGCGGCCAGCAAAATAGGCATTGATGGACGAACGTGTAAATAATACGTAAGTCCATCAATAGTAGTAGTAGTAGTAGTAGTAGTAAGTATTCTCATTGAAAAGAAAAGAAAATATATTGAAGGTACAGACAATATAAAGTACCTCGTCTGCTATTTGTATGAGTGTGAAGAATATGTGTTTACCTGGCCTCTTTCCACCCACATCCTTTACCAAACATTCCAAAAAAAAAATAAGTTCAAAAACTAAAACCTGACTACTGAAAAATCACGCTTTAAAAAGTATGAAAAAAGAAAATATTCACATCTGAAATAGTTATGTACAAACTATTCGATATGTATCTGTTATTAAATAAACAATTTACATGTAATAAATGTTTGATTGTATGTATGAAACATCTCTGAACACCACTGTGAATATGTATGAAACACATTCACAGTGGTGTTCAGAGGATAACCGTGGTATACGACCATGGTTATCCTCTGAACAACACTATGAATATAATTATCTCATTTGTCAAGTTATGATAAGTACTTTAGAAGTTATGAAGAACAGATGAAAATACAAACATACCTACATAGCGGTCAAAAACATAACCCTACCTCTTGCTGCGCCGTAGCAGGTTAAAAACGACATAAGCTCACACGAAGCACTTCAATTCTTGCAACTATAAAGCAGTATCAAATCCGAGCGAGAGTGTTCCGTACACATGTCAATATATTCCATCAGACGAATAAACTACATCTTTTGGCGAGCTTTTCAAGAACCCTTTTAGATGGGTGTCTATCTGACCTCCACAACCCAGTAACTGGGTATTACTCTAATCATCATAATCAGGTGAAAGACGTCCACTGCTGGACATAGGCCTTCCCCAAGCGTCGCCACATTGACCGGTCGCGTGCGTCTCGTATCCATCGGATCCCCACAACCTTCACCAGTTCATCGGTCCACCTAGTGGGAGGCCTACCAACACAACGTCTTCCGGCTCGCGGTCGCCACTCCAGAACTTAAGGGTACTAGTCGAAAATTCTTCCATGCAAACGTAGTCTGGCTTTTACTCCACTGTTTGACGATGTACGTTCAAAATAAAAAATGATATCAATTTGTCTCATCATTATCTAGCCCTGTATGGAAACAAAAAAGTAAAAAAAAAGAGCTTCGAAAGTTCCATATTTTAACCCTCATTTTAACGCATCTTTGGGCGCAAATAAGTACCATAAGAAGAAGGAAAATTGAATAACGGCCTCCATACAGGGATAGATTAGTAGTTAAAAAATGCAAATAATTTTATTTTGAACATATACATTTAGTCGTTTTTAGGGTTCCGTACCCAAAGGGTAACAACGGGACCCTATTACTGAGACTTCGCTGTCCGTCTGTCTGTCTGTCTGTCTGTCTGTCTGTCACCAGGCTGTATCTAATGAACCGTGATAGTTAGACAGTTTAAATTTTCACAGATAATGTATTCCTGTTGCCGCTATAACAACAAATACTAAAAACAGTATAAAATTTATATTTAAGGGGGCTCCCATACAACAAACGTGATATTTTTGCCGTTTTTTGCTCGATATTAATAACGGCAACAGGTACACGCTTGAAATATTCACAGAATATTTAGTTGTATATTTTCTTCAAAAAATAATAATTATTAAATTAAAATAAAATAAATTAAGGGGGGCTCCCATACAACAAACGTGATTTTTTTGCAGTGTTTTGTGATAATGGTATGGAACCCTTCGTGTGCGAGTCCGACTCGCACTTGGCCGGTTTTTTTCATGATATCCAGACTACCAAAGGTCTGTTTATAAAATTTCGCGCGCTCGTTCTCGTCCTAAATCATCATCCATTTCGCTACAAATTTGCAAAAGTGTGTACTCGTATGCGAACTAGCTTCTTACTGCTCATCACAGCATCTATCTGTTCCGCACGTGTTGAGGGTTGATATAGCACGTATTTTAACCCCGCGCACAAAATAGATCGTGCCGTCGACTAGTGTACCCTTAACACTATAACTTGCTAAAACTGGTTGTCAGAATATCGATTCATAAATATCTACGAATTACAGCCGCGAGCAATGACATGCTTTCCGAAGCACCCATCCACGGGCCGACCTTGACTAGGGTAGCTTAACCTTCGATCAACCCGTGCGGATGTTACAATGACCTTAAGATATAAGTATCTAACACTAATTTATCCTTAGCTAACTCCACCCTACTCCTTTACCAACCCTTCGTAAAAAAAACGACATAACCTCACACGAGGCACCACAAAATTCTTGCAATTAAAAAGCAGTATCAAATCCGAGCGAGAGTGTTCCGTACACACGCCGCTAATATATTCCATCAGTCGAGTAAACTTCATCTGCTGGCGAGCTATTCAGTCGTTAATGAGTTCTTTCTCTGCGGAACCCTGTTAGTCAGCCGTATTGTGCTAGATGATGATATTTTTTTGATTTGTGATATGAGTTTTCTATTGCTTTTCTTGGGCTTTTCTGGGGTAGAAAAGAAAAGGTAGATGATTTTAAACTTATAAAGACAGTGCGAGGTGTGAAAAATGGGTCCTATGTTCAGCTAGAATGTAAATATTTTGCATTAATTATCCTTTGAATCTAAGGTCTAAAATAATAAAAAAAAGTTAATGAAAAAATTCAAAAAACCCGACTGCTTAAGAAGCGAACTAAAAAGATGTTAACAAGAAGAAAATCATGCTGTGCAGTCGGAGGATACATGTTCGTGAGCTGGCTGTCCAAAACCAGATGTATCAGTGACACTCGCAGGGTTAAGACGAATCGATTGACGTAAGAACCATCAAAATCGGCCAACGCGTTTGGTCTCTAGAACGCCACATAGGAACAAACATACATACATACATACATACATAGACTGATAAACACATTACCCTCCTTCGGCAGTCGGGTAAAAAGAAATCTAAAAGTCGTACTATACGGCTGCACTGCCTAAACCATTTGGTTTAACTAGAAGCTTATATGTCATACTTAGGAAGAATTTTTGTTAAATCATCCTCTAAATGGGTTAAATAGGAGAGATTTTGATGAGCAATCCTATCATACACACGACATTTAGATATCAGAAAAACAAACATAGGCACTCTTCTAGTCCGTATGCTAGTCGATAAAAATATATAATAAATTACCAGAAAACATAAAACCAAGTAAATAAAAACCAATAAATCTGTATCTGTACTTAATATTATAAAGAGGATAGATTTGTATTTTTGTATGTAACGAATAAACTTAAAACCGGCCAAGTGCGAGTCAGACTCGCGCACGTAGGGTTCCGTACCATTATCGCAAAAACGGCTTTAATAACACGTTTCTTGTATGGGAGCCCCACTTAAATATTTATTTTATTCTGTTTTTATTTGTTGTTATAGCGGCAACAGACATACATCATCTGTGAAAATTTCAACTGTCTAGCTATCACGGTTCATGAGATACAGCCTGGTGACAGACAGACAGACAGAGACGGACCGCGGAGTCTTAGTAATAGGGTCCCGTTTTTACCATTTGGGTACGGACTCCTGAAAACTACTGGACCGATTTCAAAAATTCTTTCACCGTTGGGAAGCTACACTATCCCCGGGTGACATACGCTACTTTTTATCCCTGTATTCCCACGGAAACGAGAACTACGCGGGTGTAACTGCGAGGCGTCCGGTAGTTATAAATAAATTTAAACAATAAAATTCTTAATAAATAAAAACTTTTACCAAATTGACGAATATATGACGGATAAATTCAATAAAAAATAAAGATAAGTAACTGATAACTTGATAATTACATGTCATTAATAATTTTGGTTTGTCATAGAGCAATGGAGCGCAGCACTCTGGGCGTAAAAAGAGCTGACAGGATAAGAAACGCCACGCTGCGCTCTAGAACGGAGATCATAGATGTATTCCATACACCTAAAGGAAGACGTGACGGTGAAAAAAATTATTGTCCTCTTCCATCGAGGGGGGTATCGTTAATCAGAGCTCGTTGAGTAGATAAATACTGTATCGGAATTCCCTCATTTTTAAGGTTCCGTACCCAAAGGGTAAAAACGGGACCCTATTACTAAGACTCGGCGATCCATCCGTCTGTCTGTCCGTCTGTCACCAGGCTGTATCTCATGAACCGTGATAGCTAGACAGTTGAAATTTTCACAGATGATGTATTTCTGTTGCCGCTATAACAACAAATACTAAAAACAGAATAAAATAAATATTTAACTGGGGCTCCCATACAACAAACGTGATTTATTTGCCGGTTTTATACGGATAATGGTACGGAACCCTTCGTGCGCGAGTCCGACTCGCACTTGGCCGGTTTTTTCTATTACAACCAACTTAATTTTGCGGTTTGGTACCGAACGTTTAAATATGCGAAACCGACACGCTCTTGGCCGGTTTTTTTCCTATGTCAAATACATGTTATAATTATCCTCTTGAACGTCACAATTTAGTCTCATTTAAACCTAGCTTTATAATAAAATACAGTCTATTTCCCAGCACAGAACATTGTGTATCACAAGTAATAGACACGACTGGCGGAGGCACTCTGCGAATCTCTCCTAATTAAAACTGTGTTTGCTTAATCCGCATCGCGTATTGTGAGAGCGTGAAAGCGCTTCAGAGCAACTTGCCAAAGATTATATGGAGGCGAAAAACATATTATGGTCCAGTTATTTATTTAAAACTAGCTGTTCCCCGCGGCTTCGCTCCCGTGGAGCACCCCACAGGACCCGTTTTTTGGGATAAAAAAATAGCCTATGTCACTCAGGAATAATGTAGCTTTCTATTGGTGAAAGAATTTTTTAAATCGGTCTAGTATTTTTAGAGCCTATTCGGTACAAACAAACAAACAAAAAAATCTTTTCTCTTTATAATATTAGTATAGATATGCTCGCGCTCGCGCTCGCTCGCTTGACCACTATCTCACCTGATGGTAAGCGATGATGTGGTCGACGGTGAAGCACGCTTGTCTAGAAGTAACCTATTCACTATTGACCTAAGCGTTTTTTTAACGACTTTCATTCAGCTGGTTCTAGAATATTGATTGGAGCTTCACTTATGACCATTTTTTTCTGAAGTTCATTCAAATCTAACTTCTGCAAGCGGCTTCGCCCGCGTGAAAAGTGTTTTATTATCCCAAGGGAACATATATATCGGACTATAATCTATCTCTCTGCCAAATTTCATCCAGATCCGTTCAGTCGTTTTGGGGTGATTGAGCAACAAACATCTTTCCATCCATCCATCGATCCAAACTATCGCATTTATATAGTACCTAAGAAGTAAGTTCTTCTTCTTGTTTTCAAGTCGATGGGAAACTCTTTATTAAGAAGTAAGTTGAAGAAATTGAACACAAACAAAATACATTGCTTAGTTTAGGATACCTTATTAACAGTATAGATTGCAGCTTGCAGTTAGAATGACTTGCGGATTATCTCATACTTACAGCAATATTGTCAAGAAGTTTCTAAATCCTTAGTCGAAAGTACAGTCGCTTATCATAAAAAATCACGGTTTAAACTGTACTAACAATAAGTTACACTGAACTATATAAATAAACAAAAACCAATAAGTAAGTGGTCAACACTACCGTGCAGCAAATTTGAAAACATTTCCTCACTGAGGTTGCTGCAGTGCATAACACAAGCACTGTCACGTCTGCGTTAGCTCATCACGTCTAAACACGTTCGTAGCGCGAAGTCACGTAATCACAGCAATCTCGGAGCGAGGGCTCGCACAAAAAGAAATAATTAACCCATCCGCGTCGCTGCACTTGTCACGTCAAGTCGCAGCTTTTAATGTCGCCACTGTCACGTTGCGCTTGGTAACACGTTTGGTGTTACTTTGTGTTTGTTGGTATATTTATTCACTTTTAATAGTAATAAAAACTGTGTGTAAAATTTTAAACTAATTGTTTTTCTACATTTGTCACGTCAAACCGCAACTAACGTTTCCCTCTGCCTAGTTGCGCTTGGTAACACGTTTGTTTAGTTGTTAAAGAAATTATTAATGTACCTATTGTGCTGCACTTGACACGGGAATCCACAATTTTTGATGTCGCCACTGTCACGTTGCGCTTGGTAACACGTTTGGTGTTACTGTATGAAGTATGTGTTGGTATATTTCTTTCTTTTTGTAATAATTAATTAACTTACACGGAAACATCACTTGTCACGTCAAGTCGCAGCTTTAAATGTTGCCACTGTTACGCTGCGCTTGATAAAGTGTTTAGTAGGTGTTAAACGTTGTTTAAGTTGTAGATCAAATTAATAAATTAACCCAATCCTGTCGTTTAGCCTATCAAGTCATGACTTCACGTACTGTTGCACTCTCTCATCATCATCGTTGGTGGTATCTTCAAATTGTCATTTACCGGTAACAAAATAATATATTTCCTTAGCTATAAAAGTTTACCACTAAGCAATTGAACAAGATTTTTAGAAATTAGCAAATAAATAATAAAAGGAAATATTTCAAAAGTTGTGACACCAAATTAAAAATATGAGGCAAAGTTAACGTCAAAACTTTTTAGATATTTCAAAATAAAATATCCCTTTTCCAAAGATAGTCAAGTTGTTTTTCCTAATTATAAATCTTCCATTATTTAAAAAGCCCGTCAGAAAAGAAGCGTAAATCAAAAATTTTCTTAAAGGCTTCAGTGTCAAAACTGAAAAGTTATCATTTTTTAAATGTATGGCTTTGGAACCAGCGATTTTGGTCAAGCTATTTTAATATTTTATTGACTTCAATGTTGGTTATGCTAAAATAAGGTTTTGTGGAATAGTATACAGTAAGTTTCACACTGGATAAAATGTTTTAGACAAAAATAAGTTTTTCCAATAAAAAATAACTGTTTTTAAACAAGCTTTTTAGCTACCATGCACTGTCATCAAAACCAATCGTGTATGCAAAATTTCATCTTAATCGGTTGAAGATAATTGCTTTAAAATTCAGTTGCAAGATTTGACCCGAACACACTTACATACATACATACATTGCAAGTTAATAAAAAGCTTGTAAAATAAAACGCAGATTCATTGATAAGTCTTTTAGAAATATATGTGTATGTTACCGAAGCTCTATAACACGGTTCCACACAAGCTTGAACTATTTAGTCAAGTGTGTTGGCAAACAAAACAAATTTTATTCTAACTGAACAATCATAATTAAGCCCAATCTTCTGAGTCCAAGAAGACGCTTCCCTAGTCGCCCCACAGTAATTCCCATTAAAGTCTTAAGTCAGTTCCGTCAATACCCGGCCGGCCAGCCTCCCCCTCTTCGTAAATACAATAACTAATCACAATAAAAGGGTTGCGGCTGTCTCTATTAAAAACTCGCTAAGAATATCATAAGGGGTGGTTAGGAGGAACGTACACTCGTTGATATCTTTATTACCTCGAGGATCGAGGGGGTAATTTAATAAGTTTTTTTTTTTGTTTTCTGAGATAGATATATATATTTTTTTAGTGTTGTTTGACTATAAATAGTGCTGTCTCATGAACGCTTGATGTGATTGTTACAAATATAAAGAAAAAATATTTATTTGTCACTCGCACATGAGACGCGAGATAAGCAAAACACAAACAATAATCTATATATATATAAATCAATCCCTATTTCCCTTGGTCACGGCATCACGCGTGAACGGCTGGACCGATTTCGCTTATTCTTTTTTTGTTGTGTTTGTTATTGTTAGGAGAAGGTTCTTATAAAAAAAAAAAAAACAAAAAAAAAATTGGTACTTTACCAACATAGGTAGGGTAGGGTAGGTAAGGTAGGTTAGGTAAGGTAGGGTAGGTAAGGTAGGGTAGGTAAGGTAGGGTAGGTAGTGTAGAATAATAATAAGTAATTTTTGCTCCGTTTTGCTGGTGTAATTGCTGTATAGCGTTTCAGTTCGAGGATAAACATGTACCTAATCAATCAATAATTTATAAAACAGTTGGCGTTCATTGACTGGTTGGAAAAGCTTTAATATTACAAAATTCCCTAAGCTGGAAATTGTACTTTTTTGAATAAATACTTACGAGTAATCTCAAAAGGTCTTTGTGACGGCTGTTGCATAAAACTGCATATAATAGTTTTTTTTAAATTAACATACTCCCAAATATTTTTAAATTTAAAAAGTCATTACTTCAGATTTTGTGAGTTTTAATTTATTAAAATAAAAAATCTAAAACATAAAACTATACATGTTTTAGATTTTTTATTTTAAAAGTGTTTACATTTTGCGCTCTGTATCTAAAATTGTTTCAGTTCAGTTTACCATTATGTTTTTTTTTATTTTTAATAGTGTTAAAAAGTATGTGTACATTTTGCATTTTGTTACTTTTGAAGATTTTTTTCCGTCTAGTTTGCCATAATGTTGGTAAACCCTCAGGTTAAATTATATATACGGAGAGTTTTTTTAAATAAGGATTTCATGTTTTGATTTGTTTTTTTCTCTTTATATGTTAATGTTTGACCTTGTAATAAGAGTTTATATTTTATTTTATTTTTTATTCGTTACTTTAAAATGCATACTGTGGCCTCCTATAATTCAGGAAATGCACTTGTCATTTCTTCATATTGATGACTCATTGTGTTTTTGTGTACATCTTTCGTTACCGTGATACAGTTTAAACTAGTACGGAGGACAGCATGAATCGCATGCTACAATCTATATAAAAATACCAGTGCAAGTAATTATTAGAGAGTGATTTGTGCTTCAATACATCTTACATCTATATATATAAAAATGAATCCCTATTTCCCTTGGTCATGGCATCACGCGTGAACGGCTGGACCGATTTCGTTTATTCTTTTTTTGTTGTGTTTGTTATTGTAAGGAGAAGGTTCTTATAAAAAAAAAAATAAGAAAAAATAAGGTACCTTGCCTACATAGGGTAGTGTAGGTAGTGTAGGGTAGGTAGTGTAGAGTAGGTAGGGTAGGGTAAGTATGGTAGGGTAGGGTAGATGTATGTTTGGTGTTTTTATGGCAAAACAAAGTTTGCCGGGTCAGCTAGTACTAAATAAATATCATTGTGACGTAAGTACTAAACGAACAACTCTCATAAAACGTTCGAAAGGTTAGAAATATCACATTATTTGCTAGTATCTAAATACAGGAACCTGTTTATTTACGTGTGTAATGTCAACCTACCAAATATCAAAAACATCTAATTAAATGGTTGTACTCTTTTATGATGCAAATAAAGTTATATTATATCAAAAAAATTGAAATGGCACGCCTAGAAGAGCTCGTGGCTAAATAATAACAGCCGAGCCGAGCGAGAGGTCGGTTCGTGGATGGGTGACCATTTCAACATACCGAGTTTCCTCCGTGCCTCGGAAAGCACGTTAAGCCGTTGGTCCCGGCTGTCATTTGAAGGTCTTTGACAGTCGTTACGGGTAGTCAGAAGCTGGAGATATGGCACCAGTCTTGACAAGGGGTACCGTGTTACTCAGTTACTGGGTTGAGGAGGTCAGATAGGTAGTCGCTCCATGTAAAAACTGTTACTCAGCTGAATCTGGTAAGACTGGAAGCCGACCCCAATATAGTTGAAAAAAAGGCTAGGTAGGTTGAGAAATGGCACGCCTCACGCACTAAAATGACTTAATTGATCGACACTTATTTTTTTCCATAACCAATTATTTAAAAAAAATCCTCAATCAGTCCAGTATGCGTCCTGCCTTATTATTATGATTTTTCTCCGCTTTTCCTTCCGCTAATGGCGTTGCGATGCCGGTGGTCTTCGATTCATTGCGTCACTTGCCTTCCCTTCTGTTCTCATTACTTATTTATCATAGCGTAATGTCGTGTCATCACCCCTTATGTTCGAAGATTGGGTATATCATCTTAAACCAGCTGTTAGAAGTGGTAGATACTAGTTTTTTTTTTGTAAATCTATTGTTTTGTGTTTTTTTTAATGTAACTTTACAGAAAATCTTTCTCACAGTGAAATGCAGACCCTGAATAAGAATTTATTGGTCAAATAAGTGACACAAATTCTACAGGGTTTTCTTATATATTTTTTGATAAGAAGGAAATAGAACGGATATTCGGAAGGCATTATGTAATGACTTTTTTTAAACTATGATATTTCAGAAGACCTTTTGACGTAGGTACTTTTAAACCTTCAAATTCAAGTTGGAGTTTAATCTCGGCGACAACCAATGTCAAAGACTTACAAATATTGTAAATGGGTTGTGACTGAAATTAGAATGTAAAAATACGGAAATTACCACTCTGATATATTGCCTTACTAACTGCAGTATTTAACCGCGTTAGACCCACTTGCGCCAAAACTCAGAGTTAGTTGCTAACACCACAGATAATATAATACTAGCATACAGATACCTCATCCCATACAAAGAAACCGTGCCGACGTAACTAGCGTTTTTCGACTGCTTATTCTGGCAATCTTTTGTACATCGAACGGATGATTCGGTTCTGTTTCACGGTGATAGATAGATGGTGTTAGCAGCGACTTGCAAGTAAAAGGGTTTACTTGGTTATGTTTTTTTCTTTAAATACAGTGAAGGTTGGTTTTCTAGTATTTATTTGCACGTTTTTATAGTTTTTTTTTGCACTAAAATGTGTTAAAATGCAAACTTTAACAATCGAGTGGAATGCCTCAGAAATTTAAAAATGCGCCATCTATTGGCATCAATTTTAAATGATCCGTCTAATAATCTTTTAAATGTGAATTAAGAGCCCAATATTCCATAATTTTGTACTTAGGAGAGTTGATTAAACAAGAACATAAAATTGTTGTGTTCAATTCCAGAAATATTTAATTTTACGAACATTCAATAACAGATAGGTGGATACCGAGGTGCATATCGCGCCATCTAGTGAGATTTATTTGAACCAAATTTTCTTTCTTAGCAATGAGACCCCGTGCTAACACTAAGTTAAATAATAAATATCATACATAATTGACCGGAAGGCTTATTACATAAAAAACAGCAATCAGCAATCATCGCGCGATCAAACGCTTTATGTCATAGAAGTCGGAATTACCTACAGTGTAGGTATGGTAGGTCTTACACAATCGTTTGCTAATCGCTCAGTGTTTGTCAAATGAACTTATTTCTAAAAAACACCGTATCTAAAACTTCTGTATTGAAGAGCAATTTTTGGCTCTTGCAAGATACGTAATTAGCCTGGGGGTTCCCCAGGGCACGGGGTCCCAGCGCTAAGAAAGAAATTTTGCTTTAAATAAATCTCACTAGATGGCGCGATATGCACCGATTTTTTATTGAATTGTGTGTCAATTAACATTTTCTGGAATTGAACATAAAAATTGTAAGTTCTTGTTTAATCAACTCTTCTTTAGCACAAAAATATGGAATGTTGGGCTCTTAATTCGCAAACATGTGGCATCCACCAACCCGCACTGGGCCCGCATGGTGGATTACGGCCCATTCCCTCTCACAGAGAGGAGGCATGTGTCCCAGCAGAACATTAATAGGCTGATGATGATGAGCTCTTAATTCACATTTCAAAGATTATTTAAACGGATCATTTTAAAATTAATGCCAATAGATGGCGCGGTTTTAAATTTCTGAGTCATTCCAGTCGATTGTTTAAATTTGTATTGTAACACATTTTGGTGCGAAAACTGTAAAAACGTGCCAAAAAATACTGTAAAACAAATGGTCACTCTATTTAAAGAAAAAAATATTCACTAACCGAGTAAACCCTTTTATATACTTACAAGCCGCTGCCAACACCATCTATCTATCGCCATGGAACGGAACTGACCGATGTACCATAATCAGACGAATAACGCTAGTTACATCGGCACGGTTTCTTTGTAAGGGATGAGGCTTCTGTATGCTAGTATTATCTTATCTGTGCCCAGTGCGGTGCAAGCGCGCTTGAGCTGCCGATACCACCCCTTAGGTACCCCAAACCCACCTTTAGTTGTAGGAACAAACTCTAAAACAGTTTACATTCCATACTAACATCCCTAACACCGCAATAAATATTGCGATACGAATACATTAGGCGCCGCGACGGCTAAGTGCCGCTCGCTAATTGTAACTATCGCTTAACCACTTTTGTGCGCCAACTGCAAACTCTCCTGTTATTTTGTAACTAGAATTGGGGTTAGATTGTTAAGGATAAAAAATATTTTAAAGGGTTCTAACCCCGCTTTAGATTCGCTGATCAAGAAAACTTTGATGAGTTAGGTGCAGGGATACATCATCCGATAAGAGGAAATATGGACAGAGAGCACTGATTGAATTTCCTTAGTACTCGTAAAAATTCATAATTCGAGGTTTGCCTCTCGTCTATTTCCTCCTCCAATATTGGACCAATTTAAAAGATATTCCATAAACTGGAAAAGTAAGATATATACTATGCCCATATGTCTTCCTTTTTTTTTTCATTGATATTTGTCAAAGGATGTGATGCTCATGGATGTATGGAATCCCGTACCATGCTGCATCAAAATAAAACTTTGTTTTTTTATAGACTATACTGATCATATTAACTCCTACAAAAGTTTGTTTTGAAAACTGAACCCGGGTTTCGTAGTTATTTTATCAAATCGAAAATAACCTAAAAACTATTTCTATTTTGTTCGACGCTACCAACGACGTATTTTATATAGAAACGTTATACACTGACGTTGTAGTTATTTACTACACAAAAGAAACGATTACTGGCTACTAGATTCATTAAAAATCGATTCTATTGCATTCTAAATATTTATGACCGGCTGTGCACAGCCAATTAACCATAGACAAAATAATGATAATCTTCTAAATAAAGATTCTATTCAATTTTTTTTAAATTGATGTTGAACCGGCGAAGAATTATTTTTTACAGTGATCATGACACTTTCAAAAAGCAAGGTTCAAAACATAATATTATCATTTGAAACGGAACGTCATTTATAGAGAGTAAAACAATATACATACTTTTAAACTCATTATAAATTATATTCAAAAATCAAATCCCCGACGCGTAATGTCATAAAAAATTATGAAACTAATTACCATAAAATTTTGGTCTTGATGCGTGAGACTTTTTGGTACCACTTTTGGTCATTCTCCTTTTTAGACTAAGCCTCTGTTAACAGCGCAATTTTGAGCATTTTTTGAGGGTTCTAGTGCTTCTACAGATAATGTACCATCAAAAGCTGCCCAGGCAGGCGCTTTACTTTGTGTAAATTATTCACCACCACTGCTCTTAAAACGGTGAAGGAAAACATCGTAAGGAAACCGGCATGTCCTAGAAACAAAAATTCGAATACATGTGGCATCCACCAACCCGCATTGGGCCCGCGTGGATTACGGCCCATTCCCTCTTACAGAGAGGAGGCCTGTATCCCAGCAGTGGGAACATTAAAAAGGCTGATAATGATGATTATATGAGATAGTTTAAAGAGCTGTTGCAAATTGGCACCCTGTCATTTTATTTTTCAACGTATGCTGTCCCACGGCTTAAGTCATATAGGTGCTCTCTTCTAAAATCAAATTCAACCATCACATGTGGTCTAACACAGCAGCCAATCGGTAGGTATTCATATATTTCCGAAAGAAATGTCCAAAGAAAATTAACTTATCAACGATAGCTTGAAAAATATTCTCATCTATTTACCCGTAATTCAAACTCTTACTATCCCTAAATCGAAAAAGGCGCAAAGATAAAACAAACTCCCGAAAAAAATACAAAAACCCCATTCGGTCAGTATATTAGCATCTATTAGAGCAAGCCCCGACCTTCCCATTACACTGGCGAGCACAAAAATGTGTAACGCCCACCTAATAAATTTACCGGCAGTTAAGTCTCGCACGCGACCCAAAGTGGATGGTTAGCTGGATCCGTTGAGTGCTTTGTACGGATTTTATGTTCCGCGATTAGGGCATTTGATGCGATACACTGTAGTAATGGCTGGGTCAATTAAATGGACTTGTAGTGTAGATTTGATGTTGCTGGGTAGTTTGTTTTGTAATGTAATTGTTTACTGGATGTAGAGCAGTTTATGACGTCATGTTTTACGATCAGATATTGGTCAACAAGCTAGTTGAGTATCTTTTTCTGCCTGCCCCATTTCTTATTTATTTGGGGTTGGGCCTCCTTGGGCGTCTACGCCAGGATGGTCTATCGCGGATAAATTTAAAAGAGAGTTACCGCGGCCCTGGCACAAGCAACTACAGGAACACGGGTGGGTTTTAGTCAGTAAAAGTCTGACACGCCTGTCCGCTTCACCGAGAGAGGGAAAAGTCATTGGAGGATAACCCAAAAATAAAATGATAATGGAACATAGTTTTGGTTTACGTCCAGTGTGCTACATAGACCAGTTGGTAATTGGACAATGGAAACATGCAATTTTCCCCATAGACCATTTGGTCAAATTTCAATTGGTCTACGGAGCACCGACGTGTATTGTCTATCCTGGGTTGTCGGTGGTGGTAAATTTTGCTCCCTCAGGTCGCTCTCGAGAGTGGTTCACCAAGAGGCTGGTGGTTCACAAGGGGCAGTGTGCTTGTTGCTTGGTGTTAATATTATGAATGCGAAAGTATTCATAATATCTGTCAGTCTGTCATTTGTCGTATACGGCTGAGCAAGCCCTGTATTAGGACATAGGATATTTCTTTTTTTTTTTTTTAAATACAAAAATACAAAAATATTTATTTCATCTCAAACATTGTGTCATACATAAACTGAGGCAGCCCCAGTAAGTTACAATAGTACTTGTGTTGGAGCTGTCTCCCTCTTCCTTTAAGTGGTACCTTAACAATGAAATTAATGAAGCTAATGAATAGAAAGAAAAATGAAAATAAAATATATATTATCTTTTAATAATTAAATAGCTCTCGGTGTATGAGGAGTGCATGTATTTGTATGTGCGTAGGTGTGTGTTTTGTGCATGCGTTTTTAATTGTGTGTGTGTTTGTGAGTGCGCGTGTTTGTGTGTGTATGTGCGTGCGCATTTGTTTGTGTGTGTATATGTATGTGTTGGGTATCCAGCATGTTTTCTGTTTCTTCATATGTTATAGATTTTAACCAATCACATATTGTTTTTTTACAATCATATAACAGCATGGGATATATTTGACACTTAAGATTTAATTTATTATAGATGTAGGTGGATTGTGTAACACGGCACGGTTTCTTTTTATGGGATGAGACATCTGTATGCTAGTATTATATTATCTGTGACCTGGTTAAGGTTGGGGGAAGGCGCTGGATGCGAGACACACGGGATCAGTCAATGTGGCGACGCCTGGGGGAGGCCTATGTCCAGCAGTGGACGTCTTTCGGCTGAAATGATGATGATGATGATTGCGAATTTATGAAACTATACAAAAAAAACATATTATGCTTATCACAAGCTTTAATCCCATTTTAAAATCCTTAAGACTGTTAATCCGATACTCATCCGACCTGTAACACAAAAAAAAAATCGCGTTACATTACCTCTGATAACTAATGTGAGCCATTAAGCACTCGGCTCGCTCGTAATAAAAGCAATAACACTCCGAATAGGAAAGAGTGCCTCTGTAATGCGTCGGGTAAACGAATATGTGGGGAAATTGCTCTGCTGTCCTGTAACTACAATGACACTATATGACATTTGGCCAATTTTGAGTTTTTAATAACTCCGTAATCAGCACTGCTGTGCCAGCAGCTGCCAACTGAACATTACCGCTGGGTTACTGACGCACAGCAAATGCCGAGTTGATAACCCTTTCGGTGTGGGGACGCCCAGCGCTGCTCTTCTTGAACCTTGTTTGTACTTTTTTACGGTTCCGTACCCAAAGAGTAAAACCGGGACCCTAGACTCCGCGGTCCGTCTGTCAAACTGTCACCAGGCGGTATCTCATGAACCGTTATAGCTAGACAGTTGAAATTATCAGATGATGTATTTCTGTTGCCGCTATAACAACAAATACTAAAAACAGAATAAAATAAATATTTAAGTGGTGGCCCAGGCCGGCCTGGGTTCCCATAAAACAAACGTGATTTTGTTGCCGTTTTTTGTGATAATGGTACGGAAGACGGTGCGCAGGTGCGAGGGCTTGCGCGAGTCCGACTCGCGCTTGGCCGGTTTTTACTGTTCTTCTCTGTTCTTTTGTGATTGTTGCTGTTGTGTTGTGTCTGTCAAATAAATGTTTTCTAGTATTCTCCAAAAAAAAAAAATCTGTCGATCTCTCGAAGCGGTACAAAATAAAAACGCCACAAATTGCTATATTTACAAACCTATTTTTGATAAGATTAAGTATTGGATTTAAATTAACAATATGCAAATTCAAAGTTCGCAATTAGGTAAATTTTTGACACCGGCAACTCTTACATTATGATTTATAATTGATTAGCTGCCGCCCGCGGCTCCACCTGCGTGGTATTCGTACTTCTCCCAATATCTTTATAAATTATAGCCTATGTGTTATTCTACATATAAGCTATATTTCTGTAAAGTTTCATCAAAATCTGTTCATTAGTTTTTGCGTGAAAGAGAATCAAACATCCATCCATCCTCACGAACTTACACTTTTATAATAGATCTTAATTATTTAGCGGTTTTTGTTTTTTGTCTATAACTGAAAATATGATTTTGTCAGATAGTGACAGTTTCGCTATGGGGTGGCAGTGCTCGGGAGCTAGCGAAGATGCGATTGAGAGAGCCCGGATACGGGCAATCATCAATCTACCCCCTACATCGTAAATCACGCGTACAATACCGAGGGTAGTTCTTAAGAAGAAAAACTATAGGTTTATATCCTTCCGGGCTCGACCAATCGGAAGCTGGCGCGCGTCTAGGGGGGGGAGAAGGGTTAGGATCGTGTTAAGGGGAGATACGATGTAATTGGGCAGTGATGAGCGTTATGGAGTTTTGGTTTCGGAAGTCATTGAAATTCTTTGTTATTTTCAAGATGGAATTTAACAAAACTTGCTGGTGGTAAACAGATGTTTAAACTTCAGTTTCTGAAATTGCATTTTTCTAGCCTTAATAGACATTTTCTGTTAATTAACATGGTTCGAAATTCATAATTATAAAATTTTATTAATTTCAATAACCAATTTTAAAGAGTATTGTGACAACAATAAAAAAAGGATCAAAGTAAATTTGCTAATTCAGTTTTTGTATGTACAGTCAGACTCTGTCTAGAAGCTTAGAGATCATAATGCCAGATTAGTGTGTTCAAATACGAGTAAATGTGCTCAATGACAATGATTCTAGAAAACAAGCCAATGATACCGAAAAAAAATATTAATTAAAAAATCTTTTTTTAAAACAATGTGTTTTTCATATACTACCCAGCACATCAAAAAAAAAAAAAAAAAAAAAAATCAAGGTATTTATTTCAATTAAACTTTAGAAGTACTTTTGAATTGTCAAACAAAAAATTAATAAAAAGATGACTCTAGTTGCAAATTCGCAAGCGTCTGTAGGTCTCAATGGAGAAGAATTTGCAAGAAACTCCCCGGACACTCTTTTCCATCAGTTTTAATTACAAGTTTTTGGTTACATCATTCTTGTTGAAAAAATACATATATGTGAGAACGATGTAAAAAGACGTGTACGTAAAAGCGTCTAGAGTAACAAATAATTAAAAAAAAGCACTTTAACAGGCCGAGACAGCTAAGTTATGACCAATCCCAACTGATGGCGCCCGTTCACGAACATGACGCATGGATCGGCACCACTCAGCTCAACCATCATGAAGGGAACCGAATGATCCAACACATGTGCCACCATCAGAGAGAAATTAGAGAGAGCATGACACACTCAACTGCCAGGGCACACAGAAGTCAACGAACGACATATAGGTACAGTGAATGGTAGATTTATCTACAGTCAGAACATAGTACTCACACATGTGCTGTGCAATTATATAATACTAAAAGAAATTGAGTTTATACAATACAAAAATTTGCATACAGTCTTCAGCATTGTAGCGTTACGTATAGCTCAGTTGAACTATACGTAAGCCACGTTAATAAAATTAAAGGTAACTATAAATTAAAAGTAAGAAAAGGATATAAATAACAAATTAAGGTCCGGCTTGACACGACGTAGGCAGCTAGGAAGATCCGGACTTCACACGACGTGGGCAGCTACGAAGATCCGGCTTCGCACGACGTGGGCAGGTATTTCTTAGCAGACAGTCAGGTTACGCAGCTGGACGGACACGAAGGCGTGCAATGCCCGAGGTAGGCAGATGAGCTCGCAGATGAATCGCTTACTCGTGGATAAGCAGTAGGGTAGCCAGCAGGACGAATGGGCTGGCACACAGATGGTCAAGGCTTGAACCAATTGTCAGGCAGTCAGTTAGGCAGTAGAATAGGCTGGCACTGGCAGATAGAAGTGTGGAGGTCGGGCTGTGGCTTAATATGGCGATCAATCAAGCCCTTTACTATGAAGCGGTGACCGACGTAGTTTATGAACCAGTAAAATGCACACATTTAAATTCAACACACAATAAATTATATTTATTGTTTTTCACAGAATTGGATTCACAGGCCTTATATATAATAGTTTTAAAGAGATTTTCAGATTCAATAGTACAACACGTAGTACTAAGTAGTCAAACGACTTTCAGAGTTCAGAGCAGATTTTAGACTCAAAAAAGTGACACCCGTTTTTCTTCGTTCCGATATGTCTTCTCAATTTTAAATTCAAATATGAATTAAGAAATCATGAACGAATAAAAACGGTTTACAGAGGCGCAGTCTGCCGCTGCCCTTATAATGAAAATTATAATGTACAACGAGCTTTACAAAAGCTATAGAGTATGGCATCTTATGTCTATGGTTTAAGAAAATAAAATAATGACAATGTCACGTCAAATAAAAATGTCAAGAGTTAAAAAGAATATAATAGTTTTGGATGAATCAACAAATCTTATAATTTTCAGGTTTAAACCAATGTAAAGAATACATAAAAAAAAAGGAAATCATGAGATGATACAATTTCAAAAGTAACGGTGATGAAATTTGTAAAATATATTATAAAACGTAAGTAAACTAAGACATGTGGTATGAACACCACAGCATGTCCAACAATACTTCGATACTTTTCTGCCCATCACTAATTGTTCTTGCGCCCTAGTGGCTGCGGAGCAGGACCAGCATTGAGCCAAGCATTTTTATCAGCGATGTAATCCCCCAACTTATAATATGCTTGCCTACATAGTGTGCGTTTTATACAAGTCTTAAATTTCGTCTCATTTAGTTGTAGAATGTGGGGAGGAATTTTATTGTAACATTTTATACAGTACCCCATAAAAGATGATGCTACTTTAGCCAGCCTGAAACCTGGTTGAATTAGTTGGTCCCTATTTCTAGTAACATAATTATGTCTGTCACCGTATTTACTAAAAAGATGTAAATTCTTTCTAACATACATGATGTTTTCATAAATATATTGACAAGGTACCGTCATGATGTTAATGTTCTTAAACAGTTCCCTTAGAGAATCGCGCCGGCGAAGATTGTATATCGCTCTGATGGCTCGTTTTTGCAGAATAAAAATTGACTCAATGTCTGCAGCCCTTCCCCATAGTAAGATACCGTAAGACATTATACTATGAAAATAACTAAAATAGACTAATCTTGCGGTATCGACATCAGTAAACTGACGTATTTTTCTAACAGCATAAGCTGCCGAGCTTAGCCGCCCCGCAAGTGATATTAAATGAGGCCCCCATTGCAACCTCGAGTCTAGCGTGATCCCCAGAAAAACCGTTTTATCGACGAATTCTAGCTTCTCCTTGTTTAATAAAATGTCACAATCATTACTTTTGACATTCGGCAAGACAAATTTTATGCACTTAGTCTTTTTAGCATTTAAAACTAGATTATTAGCCGTGAACCAATTTTGAACCTGTCGCAAGACGGTATTTACATCGTCAACGTTACTCGTACGTCTATTTATCTTAAAAATCAACGAAGTGTCATCAGCAAATAACACCATGTTTAGATTGTTTTTCAATAGATGAGGTAAATCGTTAATGTAGACTAGAAACAAGAAAGGACCCAAAATTGAACCCTGGGGTTCACATTACATCCTTTCATTTGATACCTATAGCATTGCAGTGCACAAAAAATAACTAGTCCGCCATCTTGGGCCTTTCGCCATATTGGAGTTAGAATGACGTCACGTAGCTAATTATTCATTGTCATCCAAACCAAACGTGACTGCAAAATTTCACTTTAATCGGTGGAGGATAACTGCTTTAAAAATCAGTTGCAAGATTTGACCCGAACACACTTACATACATTGCCAGTTAAATAAAAGCTTGTAAAAACCTTATCATATTCAGATTTCATTCAGCATTACAACAAAACAATACACCATAAAAATTCCCTAGATTTTACATAAAACAGTTCCATCCAAGTGCCTTATTCCGGCGTCGTTTACATTTCTCTCCTTCCCATTTCTCGATCCAAAGTTATTCGGTTAGGGGTGGGATTTTTCCACGTCGACCGGCCGCTGGCAAACCGTCCGTCATCCGCCAGGATTACTGGTAATCCTCCAAAGGCGATAGCGTAATGACTCCTGATGTGACGGCTTCATTCCAATTATTTATATTGATAAGGTCGTTTCTTTTGGGATCGTTATTGGTTTCTGCGGTATACGAGATTGATGGTTTTAAAATTTAGGGATGTATGTTTTTTGTGACTTTGGGTTTTATTTGTGTGTTTTGAGATTGCTCAACTAATAGGGATGTTTCCTGGGTAGAAAAATGATAATTCTATTTAGTCCGTCAGTAAGATTATCACACGTATTTTTTGCTTTATCAAATAAATAAAAATCGACAAAGCTTTATCTTTCGCATCAAAGTTCAGGAGTGGGGGATTGTGACGTCACTTTGTTAGTATAAAGGGTAGGACACCGTGACGTCACACGATATTTCAATGCATTGTTTTGTTTACGTTGCAAAAGAAAAATACGAGTCCAATATTTTTATGTTATCTAACTGACGGACTAAATAGTTATTTATATTAAAGAAACATTATTTATTAATAGTGTAGCGTTTTCAATTAATGGTAGTAAGCAGGATTGGTGACCTATGTATGTTAAAACGGCTATACGGCAATTACATCAGTTAAAGATACACAAAAAATCTCACAGAACTCCAGACTTAAGTACTCCTGACACGATCATCTTCCATTCGTCCGCGAACACATCACAGTCAGGTATGATGTCAAGGTATGTTTCTTTGCTGAATATATTCCATCAAATTCATTTTACTCAACCAATTTGTTTGATTATGTTCATATAATAAACTACAGCTGCAACAAAACAAAAGCGGATCACCTCTAATTACGTCACAAAATTAGATTTCCCTAAAGCATATAATATTTGAACACAATTTACTTTTTCGAACGAATTCATTTGCGGCTGGCAACACGTTGGAAAATTTGAATTTAGAACGCGTTCGGGGAGCGCGGGCCGCCGCGGCAAATTGTGAATTAGACCGCCGCGGGCGCACCGCACCACCGCTTGTTAGCTAGTTTTTACGCTGGCAACCCCTTTGTCAGGGAAATTGCATCAATGCCGTATTGCACTGTGTAGTCGGTTATTTAGACCGCGCGGAAAGATTGCTTTGATATTCTTTTTATTTCGGTTTTCAAATTCGTAATTTTGTGGGAGTATTTCGGATATTTTTTTAGTTTTAGTTGTTGATTTGTTTTATTTTGTATATAGAACTGAAGTAAACGATATTAAATTTTGCTAAAAGATAAGGTTATAAATCATTGCAGCCTATATTCTGAGTCTTTCTAGAGGAAAGGAGGCGGAATGGAGGAAATTCCGCCTTAATTGGTCGCCATGATAACGGCAATAAATCCCCGATTGATGTCAGTAAATGGCTAGATATAACTATTAATTTGATTGATTCGAGTGGAAGAAATGACTTAGAATAATTATAATGGTTACTATTTAAGATATACCTATTAACATATGGCATTTTCTGAATTGAGTATTTGGTTTTCACCAAAAACATGCCCCTTCTTGTTAACTGACTTTATAATGCTAAAGTTTTGACAGGTTTCAGGCTAAAGGCCTCACCAAATAGACAGCGAACCGATAGCGTGGCGAAGCGTTTTTATTTTGTAAATCGGTTCGCTTTCGCTTTTCTATGTGACTAGATTCAAATGATACAATACATTACAAAATAAAGCCACGCTATTGGTTCGCTGTCTATTTAAAGGCGGCCTTTAAAATCGTTTGAATTCAAATTCTCGATAGAAAATTCGAATTTAGAATCTGCACACTTCAGAGATTTTTATTAGCATTAGCTATTTTTTCATTTGCATTTCACATTTTTATTTTTATCACCTAGAGACTAGAGTCTAGGGCCTCTCTTATCATCTCTCATTCATCAAAGAAAACGTGGTGATAGCGATTGGAAAAGTCTCTAAAATGTATGGGAATGTTAAAAACGCTTTCGAAATATGACGTGATCAATCGCTTACATATTGCCATTTCGACCATCACCATGTCTAGAGCCTCAGTTCTTAAGACAGAATAAAATAAATTAAAACTATAGATTTATACTATCACCTTTATGTATAAAAACCGCTGCACTGCTTAGCAACTTCTAAATTCAAGTTCGCTACAAAAAATTTGAATTAAGAATCTGCACCTTTATTTATAAAAATATCTGCACTGTTTAGTAACTTCTAAATTCAAGTTCTCTACAGAAAATTCGAATTTAGAATCTACACACAAGAAACAAGTAAAATTTAAAAAACCTTGACACATTTTTATTTCTTGCTACATAATTTATCTAGTAGTAGACTCGCTTCGATCGAAAATCTTATATAAACACGTAATTATGACACGATATCTTGCGAAAACCGCCTGATTCAAACAGTAAAACACCCATAACATTAGAACGGCTGAACTGATTTTCTTCAAACATAGCTAAGCACACTCTCGATAAACTCACCATTCAAACAAAAAAAAAATCAAAATCGATTCATCAGTTTAGGAGCTATGATGCCACAGACAGATACACAAATACACACGTCTAACTTATAACAGCCCTCTTTTACCGTAGAGGCATAAAATCTGTAGTTATTTCTTTTTTAACTATTGTTTTTTTAACTCTAATGCCTAATGCCCTATATCACCAGAACAATGTATTCAAGTCATTAGTTTCTTAACGCCTGTCGATAGCGACAATTGCAATTCTACTAATTGCCCTTAGGGGTAGTGGGCCGTTCGTTTTGAACATTCAAATGATATAATATACACGCCCTGAGAGGGCGGTGGAACCCTGCCGCGATGCAATCATGATGATAATGATCCCATAGCTTTATTATACAAATTCATTAGCATTTGGTTGTAAAAACATGTTCTTTGGAGGCTTATTAGGGCTTAAAAAAAAAGTTAATTAAAAAAAGCAAAAAACCCGACTGCTTGAAAAGCGAACTAAAAAGACGTAAACAAGGAGAAAATCATGCTGTGCTGTCGGAGGATACATCTTCGCGAGCTGGCTGACCAAAACCAGACGTATCCTCCGACTGCACAGCATGATTTTCTCCTTGTTTACGTCTTTTTAGTTCGCTTTTCAAGCAGTCGGGTTTTTTGATTTTTTTAATTAACTTTTTTTATTTATAACTTTTTAGTTATTTTTATTTTCGAATTAGGTACATTTAAACATATAATTGTTGTATATTTTTGAAATCACCTCTTAAAATCCTTTATTTTGATACCCCACACGAAAGGTATGGAAGAAAAAAAAAATTTGGGCCCACACAATATGGCGCCCAAAAACCGCCATTTTCCTATTTTCCAATTTTCATGTAGCCAGTGACACTCGCGGTGTTAAGACGAATCGATTGACGTAAGAACCATCAAAATCGGCCCACGCGTTTGGTCTCTAGAACGCCACATAGGAACAAACATACATACATACATAGACTGATAAACACATTACCCTCCTTCGGCAGTCGGGTAAAAATAGTATATATTTCAAGTCTGTACCGATTCCAATGAAGAACAAAGATCTTGATGTAATCTTTTAAAATTAAGACCATTATCGCCAGTTTTACACAGTCTTATCTTTGAAACCTATGCCTAGTGCAGGTTTTTAGTTTATTATGTTGGGTATGATTTAAACCTATCTAAAGACAGATGCCAAGGGCCGCGACTTACAAGTTGTAGGTCGTGGGTTCGAGCCCAGGCAGGCGCTTTACTTTGTGTAAATTATTTCATCACCACTGCTCTCAAAACGGTGAAGGAAAACATCGTGAGGAAACCGGCATGTCCTAGAACCAACAATTCGAAGACATGTGACATCCACCAACCCGCACTGGGCCCGCGTGGTGGATAACGGCCCATTCCCTCTCACAGAGAGGAGGCCTGTGTCCCAGCAGTGGGAACATTAATAGGCTGATGATGATGAAAGACAGATACCAACACGAATAAACTCATAATACTAATAGCACTTTTCCACCATCAACTCAAAATTCTACTGAAAATCGTCGCTAAGCAGAATTCGTAGATTAATTACGAGAAACACACTCATTCATTATCCTCCTAAATTATTTATGAACATCATAAATAACACTGTAATTTTCATTTCACTCCGCATTACAAGGATTACGTTCCATTTTCCTGTTCCCCTTTCTATTATTGTAACTAATCTTGTCACTAAACCCTAGTCCGATTATCCGAACGCAGCAAATAGGCTCAAATAATGCGGTTCGAAATTTAAACACGCGTATAATTTTCAAAAGTGGATGCCATATGTGTTGCCAGAGGCGAAAAGTTTTTTTTTGGCGCCACAGCGTCGCACCCGTTCGGATACGCGCTACTGACACCCGTTAAACGAACATTAAGAACACAAATGTATTCACGAGTGGGGTGAGCGGATAATAAACGGTTTTATTGGCTTTATCCCGTTGTGTCTGAGCCTGAGCCAACATTGTTACTCGGTTTCTTTTTCGGTAAAGTAATTTGAATATTTTATTAGAGAATTTTTGGCTGATAAAGCGGGTTCGTTCGGATATTTTTACTACTTTATCTTGGAGGCTAGTCAAATGAATGTGATATATTACTGTCTATGTCTTGTGAAGGGACATTACATTACAGGATCGGGGTTTCTTTGAAATCTCTGATTCTTTATTTTGTAAGTGAAATTCCAAGTGGTTTTCCATACTTTGGTCAGTCTTAGCAATTAGTTCTGAATTTATCTTATTCAAGTCTGCTATCAATACACATGTTTAAGTCGTATTAACTCAAATCTTCCATATATTACACCCAACAATAACCCATTACTATCTAAACAACAACCCTTACAATAAACACCATACTACCCACCTCGGGCTAAAAAAAACACATCAAAACCGCACATTTGTCTACAAAGCTGTGCGGTAATCATCTCTTGTGCGTAGTGCAAACATGTGGCATATTGCGGAGCCCTATCTGATTAGCCAGACAATTTGCGAAGCACCCCCCTCGCGCCGCGGCTTTGAGCTTGGCTACCCATGGCCCCGCGGCCTAGCGGCCCTGCGAACTAAATGACTTCACGCAGCATATAAGGGTTAATCGCTAGGTTTATGAATGAACCTCTTTATGTCTATTTTTCTTTTGTATGTTGAGATTGCAGTTTTGCGTAGGTGTTTGATTCCTGAAGAAGATTAGGGAGCGTTTTAATGACGCGAATGTCTAACAAAGGAATTAAGTAATATATTTTCTTAGTAAAATTAAAAGTAAACAAAGAAAAACTAGAGCGTAGCCAAAGAAATCCAGCTTCGGTGAAATTCAAAAAAATCTTTATACAAAAAAATCTTTATACAAAAAAGTACTACCGATTTCCAAATAAAAAACTACAAAGTGAAAAAGAACTAGTAAATACACCAAAAAGAAAGTAAATTTTCACTTTGTAGTTTTTTATTTGGAAGTCGGTAGTATTATTTTTTTGTAAAAAAAGGTTTTTTTATTTTTCACTTTTTAGTTGTATCTAATAGGCAACTTGCCTTTAGTAGGGTTCCTATAATGACAGAATAGATTACTCGAATACCATGAAACTTGAACATAACCGCAGAAATGAGAGTGTACCAAGGTTAACTGTACACATCTGCGGACCCCTTTAGAGCTTACTGGCGTGATGTTATGTTATGAAATGGTATAAACAATAAACAGACATGCGATTGCAGCAATCCCGAGAGATTTGCCGTCATTTATTTAAGAGTTTTATTGTATATCGCCGAAGTTCTACATCAGATCTTCATAAATTAAAATGGGACCAATTTCAAAACATACTATTTCAAACGAAAAAAATATTTTCAAAATCGGTCCAGAGCAGAGGTGGCCCAGTGGTGTCGGCCGCGACTTACAAGTTGTAGGTCGTGGGTTCGAACCCAGGCAAGCGCTTTACTTTGTGTAAATTATTTCATCACCACTGCTCTCAAGAACATCTTGAGGAAATCGGCATGTCCTAGAACCAACCAGTGGGAACACTGGAAACATTAATAGGCTGATGATGTGTGAATGTCCACAATTGACGGAGTAATCTTAAAAATTCTTTCATCAATAGAAAGCTACATTATTCCTGAGTGACATAGGCTATTTTTTAATCCCGAAAACGGGTCCTGTGTGGTGGTCCACGGGAGCGAAGCCGCGGGCAAAAGCTAGTGTACTTATAAAAATAATCTCTAATAAGAGAGAATAGTCAGACGAAAAACGCTAGTTACATCGGCACGGTTTCTTTGTTTGGGATGAGGCATATCTGTTTGCTAATATTATATTATCTGTGAGGTAAAGAAGGTATGAAATCGCTCCAACTAGAGTACTGAGAAGGAAAAACGTATCGTACAGAATCAATTAAACCACTTTTCTCTTAACTTAAATGAGTATTGCTATCTCTTTCCTTAGATATAGGAATGACAAGAAATTATGATTTCAATGAGCATGTTTTATCAATACTTCCATTAACACGATGTAAGTTATATTACCTTTGGAATACAATAAGCGCAAGTTAGATCATGAGTGGAGTATTGCTCTCATCTCTGGGACGGATCTGCCAAATACCAGCTGAACGCACTTGAGACGATCGAAAAACGGGCCAAGAGGCTTATCGACAATGACATACTGGTCGAGTCTAGGCTCCAGAGCCTTGAACATCGGCGGCGAGTTGCCAGCCTGTCGGTTTTTTATTTCGGGGAGTGTGCGTTGCGATTGCATGAACTGATTCCTCCTAGCCCGTTCCATCATCGGACTACACGATGTACGGCGATGCGTCATCGGTACAAAGAGGACATCCCATCCATACGCACCAAACGTTTTGGGAATACTTTTATAATGCGCACAGCAAAAGAGTGGAATTCCCTGCCGGAGTCTGTATATCTTGATAGCTACTATCTAGGAGTCAAGAGTGAATAGATTTCTTCTAGGCAAGCGTGCTTCATCGTCGACCACATCATCGCTTGCAATCAGGTGAGATAGTGGTCAAGCGCAAGCCTAATTAATAAAAAAAAAAAACGTAAGTAGGCATTCAACTAGCCTCGTCGAAACACTGCTTTACGCTTATGCATCGACGGTGATACTTTTTGTTGCTGCTACTTCTGGTAAGCCACAGACAATTAAATTCCATAGAGTAAATCATGCTTAGTGGATTGTTTTGTACGGTTATCTCAGAATTATCCAATTTTTACTCCTTTGGGCGATGGAAACCTATCACTATGATTCAAATGATAGATTGATTGCCGAGATCAGTGGGCTTAGTGTGAGTTTTTACTCACGCTCACTCGCTTTAACGTAAACGATCTCTTATGTCAAAATGTATACAAAAAAGAGGTTTCTCCTTACCGTCACCAGACGGCGCTTATCCAGTTTCAATACAAATTGTCGTTTAAGTCGCACTTAAGGGCTCAGAGGGCTTAGTGCGAGTTTTGTCTCATTTTGACATAAGAGATCGTTTACGTTATCACGAGTGAGTACGTTAAAAAACTCGCACTAAGGCCTCAGAAAACTGCATTTCCATTTTTCGGGTGACAAATCTGGGCGCTCAAAAAAGTTTGAGCAGCTTTTTATTTCCTGATTACTTAATTAGAACCGAAATACAGGATTCTTGAGATATCCTGACCTGTGTGCCCTGATACTTGCACTTAAAATAATGTGGACTCAACTGATAATATCATCTGTGCATAACTACGTATCCATAGCTTAGTACTTGGCTGACACGATGGAATTTACCATCTGAAACTCGAGAAAAAAAATTCGATTTCAAACATATTTTCCCTTTTAATATCCCACAATATTCCTCTTACATTTTCTTAAAATTACGTCTTAATCCAAGTTATTGACATTGATAGGCGATCGATCACGCTCCCCGGAGAGTATCAATACAATTTTAAGTTTAACAAATCGTTCGCCGCTGAATGTAATTTGCGTGAGAGCATTGCCTTGCCTTCGTTTATTATGTATTTACGAAGTTGGGAAGGTGCTGGTATATTAAAGCAGGTTTTTTATGGCTTGGAATCAATTCCTGTTACGAAGAAATTGGAGTAACAGATGGGTTTGAATGCTTAATTGTCTATTCCAAAGTGGTAGTCCTGAATGGGTGTGTCGTATCCATTAATTTGCTCTTGTAATAAACTTCTGGCTTCAACTTTTTTGTAGTGACGTTGAGCCTAATTGCGCAAGTGAATTCTGCAAAGGGTCACATAGACGGAAATCCACATCGTGTCTTTCATCTCGCTCGTGATTGGTCTATTGATGGCTGTCAATTCCTTTGCCTTGTCGAATTTACTTGCGCAATTAGGCTGCTGGAAAACGTGGCAATGATCTTGGTTTAGATGTCTTATCTGCCCAAGTGGCTACATCGAATCCTTGTCGCGTTATTTAGGTATTTTTTTCCACAATTCAATCTAATCAATTTTAAGAACTCTAATATATACTTCTAAAAATACGGTCTATTATTTTCTGTAAATATGGTACGTACTACTTTTATTGTGCGTTCAGCTAAGCAG